>CM033715.1:22618474-25018474 GCA_019671005.1 Hibiscus mutabilis
ACGTACTGAAAATTTTTAAAATGTATTGTTGTTCTTTGTACGTTAAAAATTGAAAAAATGAAAAAATGTTTAAAAATATATATAAAAAAGTGTAACACCCTGGTTCGACCCGATTAGCTTGAAGGATTCGAGATGTCATATTGGGTAACCAACCCACCACAATTTTAGATCATAGTTTAGCCAAATAATTAAAAACATTTCCATAATAAAAACAAGACATAATATAACATCTGTAACCAAGTATGAAATAATTACAAAATATGGAGCTCCAATTTCAAATCATTGCATGAAAAAATAGTAATTATAAATAAAGAGTTACAAACTATACAAAGCAAGGTCCCATGAATACATAATCTAAAAGATACAAGTATTAAACTCTGATAAAGGTCGATGCACTGAAATCCTACTTCGATGTTGCTCTACAAAATCTCATCCCGAACCTACTAACTTGCATACGAAAACATTCAAACGCTAAACTTTACAAGCTCAATGACACACTTGTACTATACTAGCTTCATACAATTCATAAACAATAGCATTTATGTTAATATGAGCAAAAATGTACCAATATTTATCAACAAACAAACACATAGCTTTATATCAACATCAATGTCAACACAAAAACCAATAACCCCACAACAATAAGGCATGAGTGTAGTTTGATGTCACATAGGCTCAAGAGCTCACACTCATCTGACTTATAGTGCCCAGAATCTTCCCTCGAGTACCTTCAAATGAGATCTAATAGTCGCATAGCCTCGACATCAAACATTCTGTTAGAACCATACATAGATGAGACTTGGTGTCATAGAGCCTCAAGAGCTTTCAGCTAGCTAGAATCATACGTAGATGTGATCTAGTGTCACATAGCCTCAAGAGCTCACATCTAACATTACCTTAACACAGTGTTGCAACACTAATACTAGGTATCCATATCCTATACAAACAACCACAAAGTCAAACAATTCCCTCAAGGCATACAATCATCACATACACCAATCCTACTATAGTTGCTATTCATCAATGGCATTTCATTACCACTTTCTCCCTTTGTCCCACGAAGATTGTTCCTTATTGATTTTTTTTGGTAAAAAAATTTCAAATTTGACTCATAATTATTTAAAATCTATTATTGATAAAAAAACATGAAACAATATATTTTAAAAACCTCTCATCTAGTAGTTTTAAAATACATATATCTTATAAAATTTAATTATTTTAAAATACTTAATATAATTATAGTAAAAGTTTAAAAATTTTGACTTTTAGAAAGTCAATAAGAGACGACCTTCGTGGGACGGAGGGATTATTAATTAGTAAGCTTCGAAAACATTCTGAAGGGGTAATTAGTCATTTCTCAATAGTTACGCCTTAATAGCAATATTAACATCATTACAAAATCGATTACCAAATTGATAATCATTATGCATTATAAGTACTGGTACTCACCAACGAGTATCAGTACTACCTTAGGGGTATCTGTACTCCTACACGAGTATTAGTACCTAATATTTACTAGATGTTTCTATTACGTGATCAATATCGATTCTACCCGTTGATTATCGGTACTTGCCTATAGGTATTGATACTAACATATGAGCACCAGTACCAATTTATGCATCTATATTCGAATAATCCATTTAGTGCAAATATCAACCTTTCAATATCGTTACTTCTTAAATGAAGTATTGGTAGTCACACATTATTTCACCCAATTTTAGCGTATGTTCATATAGTACCAATACTAGGTTATCTAGTACATGTACTGCAACCCAAAAATGATACTTTTTAACACCCCAATTATGTATTGGGACCTGATATGATACATTCATGCTACGCAAACATGGCCTCAAAATTTTATCCACATTTAAACATCAAGTTTAACCAAAATTTAAAAAACCAATCAAGGTCGCAATAAGTTTCCATAGATAGTTTTAAAATCCAAAATAAACAAGAGCTCTGTTCCATTTAAACACCATATTTCAAAACAAGTAATTTAAGAGCTACAAACCAATAGAGTTAAGGTTATATGAATACATAACCCACTTCTAAAATCAAGGTATTGTACTACATTCTCTAAAATTGGTGCTAGGAGATCCTTAACGTTGCGCTCCCTCGAACAAGCAACCTACCAACTTACGCACGGAAACAACAATCTGCACATTGAGCTTACAAAGCTCAATGGCACATTTCTACTATAATATAATTTCATGCGTTTCATAAATATAAGCATGCATAAATTAACATTAAGCAAGGGTGTAAAACAAATCAAACCAACAAAAATACAATACAGCCCGGGATCTCAAAGCATCAAGCTAATCGCTAAAGTACATGAGATCACCTATCATCAAGTACTTTGTTGTTGCATTCGAGACCACCTAGTATTGAATACTCAATATCATGGTTGTACCAGGGATCACCTAGCATCAAGCACTAACCCATAAAAGTATACCCGGGATCACCTAGCATTAGGTATACATTTCAGTAAAGTACTACAATACAAGATCATTTAAACGTGTATATGCGAACATAGAATGATTTAGGCCTTACTAAACACCACTAACAACTCTTATGAGAAAAACCTCAAGATTTTTGACAATAGCTTCAGTGGGTACCGATATAGCACAAAGGGTACCGGTACTCGACATTGGGTATCAATACCAAAATTGTTTACTGGAATTCCATGAAGTTTCTTAGTACAAGTACTAGCTTGACCATACTGGTACTCAGGGAAGGGGTCCTCATATCGGTATTACTTGAATGCAGTACCAATACGCAATCACTAGTTCACCTGGTTTATGCTTGAAACCCCATTCGTATCGATACGATTCAACCTGTACTGGTACTCACACCTAGAATTTGGCTTTTCAGCCACAAGTTTGCTCCTAATACTGCCTCTAATCACCTATACTCGAACCCCAACTCACTTTGGAGTTACTATGGTGATTTTGGCCACCCAAGGACCATGCAAACATGTCCATAACATCAAACCATAATCAATTTCAAATAATCAACCTAAAAGTTCCCATACACCATGTTCTCTCTAACCCTTTGACCTAATGTAATTTAGAAAGGCATTAATACTTATGAAAAACAAGAAATAAGATAAGTTAGAGATGTACTAACCACCACATCAGCCCCAAATTTCCCCCTCAAGCAAACGTTTTTACTTCATTTCTTTCCCTTTGTGTTGGAAGGTTCACCAACCTCTTTGACTAATTAAGAAGTGTAAAAATAAGATGTTACACTTCCAAAAAAAATTAGAAAAGCAACCTTAAAACAAAATTACAACAATAAATTTGTCCAAAGTTCTCCTCAACCTAAACCCCTCCAAAACCCATTCTTCCACCTAGTGTTTCTTACCTCAAAATGTAAATCCTTTGAGAGAGTTGGACATACTTAAACGTTGATTTCAACATTGGAAGATGGATGAAGAATGTTGGAATCTTTACCTTACAAAAGCCATGGATGTTCTTCAAGAGACATAAGAAATTGGTAAGGAAGAAGAGAAGTTATTATGGGTGATGTAAAGGGGTAACTTTTGTTTAAAATGAGACAAGAAATTCAAAGTGTTCATCCCAAAAATGGGGGAATCACTTCTCAAGTCCCTCATCTTTAATATTACCCTAGCATGGTCCTTTCAAGGCCCAATTGCCATCACCTAAGGCCCATTTGGGTTTCTTTCATCCTAAATCCTAAAGTCCAAGGCTTGGTTCAACATTAACCTGTTGACGCGAAATCTGAGTCATTACACTTTTATGCTCGAATGTACTTTCAATTTGTCATTTAACCATGTTTCAAGGCTCTAATTAGTCCATACAACTTATTGGAGTATTAAGGAGTTATGTAACACCATTTTTACTCAACTATAACATCAATACTATCAATTTGATCATCTAAGGAAGTTTTCACTCAAGAGCTCCAAACTAGCATACAAAGCATCACATTTATGAAATTCAAGTACTTCAAAGTTCAAATTATACTATCTTACTCAAGAAGCCCAAAATGTAGCTCATTGCCTAGCTTTCCATGTTATTCTTTCCCTTTCCTTTGTAGGAATCTCCAACTTCTTTCATTAATCAAGGGAGGGTAAAATGAATTACTACACTTGTGGGAGATTAATGGAAGTAGGAAAAATGAATTAATATATTAAATACATGATTTCATCCACTTAATGAAACCATTTTCTCATAACCTTCCTAATACACCCCAATGAACCCCTTACCACATTTTCCAATAATTTTTATCTTTTGTTTACTCTTGATATGTGGATTACTAATCCAACATTTCTTGAACCTCGGATGGATCACTTGATAGTTAAAGTTTGGATATTTCTCTAAGGTTTGAAGAAGAGAAGGAAATGAATGAGAGAAATGGTAGGAAATATGGTGAGCTAAGCTAAGGATTATTGTCTCTACTCTCTTACATATACAAACATGGCCAATAAAGAGGGTTGACAACCTTCTTTTTCACCAATGGTGAGATTGTACCATTGGTCCCTCAACTTCTAACATTTTCTAAAAGTGGCATCATTTAGCCCAACAAGCCCAAACTGATATCCATAAAGGCCCAGACTTGACTTGATTGATCTAAAACCCAACTAAACCATCAACTCAATGAATCTAGGTCATATTTACTTTCAAAAGATCTAATAATTAATGGGTGCCTTAAAACAAGTGTTTAAAGAAAAGTTGGATCCGCTTTTCATTCTTAAAATACACGTTTTTGGTTTATGGTATCGATACTCATTCATATGGTATCAACATTGTAAAAACACCCATTTAAAATTTGGACCTTTTCAAAAGCACTATTGATACTCATTATTTTGTTATCAGTATTGTTTATTGAGTATTGATACTTATTGGATGTTATTGATACTAGTTTATGTGAAAATAACTCATATCATATAAAGTAAGGATTCAAGATAAGCAAGACCAGTAAGGCATTAGTATAATGAATCATCTATGGTTTAATCTTCAAACTTTACATACTAGCTACCATAATTCAATACAACAAGATCATCAACATTAATATGATCTACCAATAAAATTATGTTATCACACATGGCACACAATGCACTAATTTAGCGGAGCTCACATAGCTATATAGTTTATTACAAAATACCTAGATCATACATCAATAGGCACAAAAAGAAACATGCTTGGGTCACATAAAAATAAGTACTAAGAGAAACATACTTGGATCACATGGCAATATGCACGTCGAATATTACTTAGATCACATTGCAACGAGTCAAAATTTTATTTCCATAAATATTGCAGTAAACAAATTAGATATATCAATCTCATACAATCACAATTAATTTATCAAATGCTCTTACAGTCATACATCACAACACTTAAGTAAATCTAGATCTCTTATTAGATACGTCATTAACATAGTTCCACTAAGGCTTTATAATTAAATTCATTATGCTCGAGTGTATATTTCAATCGTTAGTCCACCCATCACAAGGCTTTAACCATTCCAATCTTTATGCCTTAAAACAATTGAGTAATGAATCTCCTAAGTGGGTATCAATACTTTCTATAAAGGGTATCAATACTCATCTCAAAAACCAATACTAATTTATCATTTGATGTTTTTAATCACCCGTCAATATTGAATGTTCATTAAGTAACGATATTGACCATATGGGCATCGATACTTGATTTGATTATCAGTAGAGAAAAACACTTCGATATTTTAAAATAACCAATTAGTATCGATATTGATCCCTCGGTACTGGTATTAGATGAATAATATCCGTAATTCTTGAACGTAGTACCAATACTCATACATGAGTTCATCTAATTTTTGCCTTAGTTCATACAATATCGATACTAGATCATCCAGTATCGATACTGAATCCCAGAAAATGCCTTTCAAGTCATGAATTTCAATCCTAATTTGTCCTTAAACAACCCATTTGACCCTTAATGAGTTCTAAGGTCCACTAAGGTGATTATGAACACATTATAACCAATTTCTCGCATTACTAACACCAATTTCACACTTGAGTTCATCCAAGACATAACAATTTAAGAACACCCAACATGTATTATGTTATCATGCAAAGCAATCATTTTATAAGAGACTTGAAGAACTTCAAAGTTAGAAATGTAGTGTATAGCACAAAAGAAATGCAATTCCTTTCTTAGTCACATTCCTTCAAACCTTCTCCTTGTTCTTGGTGTTGGATGCTTCTCTTACTTATTTTACTAGTTCAGACAAGTGTAAGAAGAAACATAGCTCTACTAAAGGACTAGGAATGAAATTAAAACAATTTTACAACTTAAATGCAAGCTTGAATCATCATACTTTCCTAAAAACTAAAACCTTCCTAAAACCTATAAAACTATTTACCACCTTTTTACTGGATTTTGATCTATTTAGAAAGCTCTTATAATGAGGATTAACATAGTTGATACTTGAATCTCAGATGGAAGAATTGAGTAACAAAGGTAGGATTTTTACGTAAGAAATGGGTGTTGATAACTCTCCAAAAAGTGTTATCTTTTGTACATTTCCACCTTAGATTTAGCATTGTTCTATAGCTTTACATGCTTGTCTTTAGCTATTTTCTTATGTTTTATGTTTTTTTGGCTTTGTATTGTATAAGGTGAAAACTAGTGTTTTTAGTTTATTTTTATGCCTTTTTCATGTCCCTGCATTTCCTACGAGATTTTGGTGCTTTGATATTGTCAATACATGGGCATGGATTCTTCTTCAACTAATGTTTTACCTCTGCAATGCAGTCACATTAGAGTTGTTTCACTGGAACAGATGTCGTGACCAATGCTGCCACAACACTGGTAAAATGCCAGTTGAAAAAATCTTTTAGGGTTTTCACTTGAAGGCCAAATTGTATGAAAGTTTGTTGGGAGAATATTTTTAAATATAAAAAAGAAAAAATATCTGATTTGCTAGTACATTGCCTTCTTGGCAAAATAATAAAATGTACTAATATATTTAAAAGGAAAGATGCTTAAAAATACACTAGCATGCCAATTTTCATCATTAAAAAAATACTAGATCAAAATTTAGAGCATATAGTTTCATTTATGCATCTTTATGATTTTAAGAGCTTAAACTACCATTTTGAGGATTGTGGGTCATTACATTATTCCAGCAAGTTTAACATACAATTTCCATGCTTTCAAAACGTGTTCAAATAAAGAAAAAAACATTATCTAAGAATTGACCTCTCAACTCAAAGATCATATTTTTTTGGTATAATGCCAAAATTGACCCTAATATTTGATTGGATTATCATTTTGCCCTTATTCTTTTTTTGAAGCATTTTAACCATCAATGTTTTATTTTGGGCCAAAATGGCCTCTCCGTGGATGAAAATTGTTATCCAACTAACGATAAATGTCTTGAAATGACGTGACAAACTTACACGAAAGTGCACACTGACATAGCTGTGTCATATTGACAAATGTGCTAACTTGACATAATGACACAATAGTTAAAACTAATTTTATATAATCATATAAAATATAAAATTATTTTTCTCTACTGACATGTCACTCTTTCAAGTCATTTCAAGTTGTTTATTGTTAGTTGACTAATAGTAGTCGACAACGGAGGGGCCATTTTGACTCAAAATAAAACGTTGAAGGTTAAATTACTTCAAAAAATGAATAGGGACCAAAATGACTTTCCAGTCAAACGTTAAGGACATTTTTTTGACATTATGCAAAATATATGATCTTTGAGTTGAGAGGTCAATTCTTAGATACTGTTGTTTTCTATATTTGAACATGTTTTAAAAGCATGAAATGGTATGTTAGACTTGTTGGAATAATGTAACGACCCACAATGCTCAAAATGGTAGTTTAAGTTTTTAAAAATCGTAAGATTGAATAAATGAAACTATATGGTCTAAATTTTGATCTATTGTTTTATAATGATGAAAATTGGCATGCAAGTGTATTTTTATGCATTTGATGTGTTAATGTTTGCACCGAGAGCATGAAAATTGCTTACCCAATGCAACCATCAACCATCAAGTTTCTTCAACCTTGGCGTGGCTCGAGGAGACCATTTACATTATGGTTATTAACTCATTTGTATCCCTTCTTGTTATGCTTTGGAACCTCTGAAACCGTAGGAATACCTTGGTTTATGAGGGCATCCTCCAACCCATATGGATCATGTTACAGACTCACAAATACTTTATCGAAACTACTAAGAAGCCATGGCTAGCTCAGGTACAACCCCAACTCGTACAGTTCTTGTAAGTGTTGCCCCGAGATAGAAGGCCTATGCGATGGATACATCAAGAATAATGTTTAAGGAGCCTATGAACCTAATTGAGGAGCTACAACGATATGAGTTATGGCCCATGATGGACATAGGTCAGTCTTTGGTGGGCTTGCATAGCACACAACTGGCTGCAACGAGGCCACCCTTGCCAGGGTCAATGCCATTATTGTTGTGCTACATCTGGCCTACGATAGAGGATCCCATCGAGTCATCTTTGAATCGGACAGGGCTACTGTTGTCAACAAATTGGGCCGCCTGAACGAAGACATTTTGGTCTTGAGCCTACACCTTGACTCGGCTCGCCTACTTCTATAAGTCCATAGTGATTTTTGTATTGTTTTTGTAAAACATACAACTAATGTTGTAGCCCATTCTCTGGCAACCTGGGCCCTTTTGTCTAATGATTATCTTTTTTTTGACTCATTTTATTATGAGATTATCTCTTTAATTGTAAACTATAATGTATCTCTCTTTTATTCTCAATATTATTTGGGGTACTCTTTTCCCTCTTAGGCAGTTAACACTAAACCCCAGATTAATGTTAGCTTTAGAGGGAGTTTTAACGAGCCATTTTCTCTTTTAAAAGAGAAGTTTAAAAGGTGATTTTTTCATAAAAGTTCAAATTTTTGCAAAAGAAATTCGGTGAGTTTGAGAACTAGTGAGTTTTGAAACTCTGTGTAAAACTTTTGATGATTTTGATATAACAAATATTTTTCAAGGACTTAATTGTAAAGCAAACAAAATTTTAAAGTGTTTCAAACTGACAAATATTTTAAAGCATATTTGATTCTAAGTCAAAAACTTAAAGCCCTAAATTTTTCTAAGTGTTTTAAAGGCCAAGCTATTGAAATACGCCCAGGCGTATCGATATGCCTCTAAACGTATAGATACAATTTTTGAAACATTGGCCACTATAAGCATCCGTTTCGATACGGCTCTTTTCGTATCGATACGACCTTCTAATGGGCTAAGTATTTTTCCTCAGATGTTTTGATACGATTACATTCGTATCGATACTGCCTTCATAATGGTTTAAGTTTTAAGCATTACGTATCGATACGCCACTAGGTGTTTCGATATGCTTCAAATATTTTCTCAAATATTAGCATTTAATAACTTAGCCGTTAGAGCCAGTTATTGGGAAAGACCAATTTTAAAATGCCGTTGGACCAGTATAGATACACCCGCAAGATGTACCGATACAGGTTCAGTCAGTAACTCAAGCGAGCAAAATTGCATTGATATAGCTTCTCCCGTATTGATACGCCTCTTTGTTACACTGAGACCGTATCGATACGCTTCCCCGTGTATCGATACGCCCCTGTTATTTTGTGCACAACGACTCTTTCTTCTTATAGACATGTATCGATACGGGCCTTCATGTACTGATACGGATGGTTGATCAAGAGCATTAATTGCGCGGAAAATGTAGCCCAACGGCTACAATAATGATCTCAACCACCCAAACGGCTAGAAATCAATGCAAGGGTATAAAAGAAAGCCTCCAAAGCACCAACAACAACTATTGAACCATCAAGCAACATCCAAGCATTAATCCAAACCTTTGTGCCTCATAAAGTCATATCTTTGTACCCAACTCATTGGAGTTCTTCATTGTAAATCTTTATTTAGAGTTTGGGGTGTGTTTTGATTGTAATTGGGCAATATCCATCTTGTGAGAGATATATTTAGATTGCAACTTATTCTTTGTATTAAGATTTCTTGGGTCAATCTTTGGGTAGAAAGATTGACCAATTGTAAAGGTTACCTCCTAAGCCTAGAAAAGGGGAAGAAAATCTAGTGGATTTTGTTGAAAATCCGCAGTGGTAGCTAAGGTAGTGGATGTAGAGTTTTTTAGAAGCTTGAACCACTATAATTACCTTTGTCCTTCATTTTTCAATTTCCTTTTTTTCTCCCTCAAATTTTAAATAGCCAATTCACCCCCTCTTGGCCAAATTACTATCATTTGATCCACTCAACAATTGGTATCAGAGCTTAACTCTTTGAAGGCTTAACATCCACAAGAGGCGATCCTTGAAGAGTGTTGATCATCTATCCATTCATTGCCATGGCTTCTACCTCCGAGAAAAATCTATACGAGTCACAATCGATCACAAAGCCACCTTATTTTAATGGGGATAACTATCCCTATTGGAAGAACTGGATGAGACTCTTCATCAAATCCACCGACTATGTCATTTGGGATATAGTAGAAGATGGACCGGCCATTTCCATAAAAAGAGATGATGAAGGAAGACTTGTTCCGAAGACAAGGGTAGAGATGACCAATGAAGATCAGAGAAGACTCCAAATCAACGATAAAGCCCTACACATCTTGTTTTATGCACTCAGTCCCGACATGTATGCCAAGATGTCTTCGTGCACAAGTGCAAAAGAGGTGTGAGACAAGTTAGAGACCACTTACGAGGGCACCAACGACGTGAAGGAGACAAAGATCGGGATCCTCAATCTAAGCTATGAGAACTTCAAGATGGAGCCCGATGAAAGTGTCTCCAAGATGTTTGACCGGTTCTCGGTTATTGTAAATGGTCTCAAGTGCTTTGGTGAGACCATCCCCGAAGACAAATTTGTCTGGAAACTACTCTACTCTCTTCCCGAATCATGGGATGGGAAGAGAACCGCAATCATCGAGGTGAAGAACTTGAAGACGTTATAGCTCGATAAATTAGTAGGATCTCTCCTTATTCATGAGATCATGAAGCAAGGAAGGGAAGAAGAAAAGAAAAGAAAAGAGAAAAGAGTAGAGAAGAAGGAGGTGGACAAGAAGAAGCTTGGTATTGCTCTCAAAGCTTTCTTTGAGGAGAGCGATTCAAGCGAGGAGGAAGACGAAGAGATGGCCATGTTGGCCAAGCAGTTTACCCGGTTCATGAAGTCCAACTGTGGAAGAAAATTCAATAAAAGAGGGGACTTCAAGAACAAGAGCAAAGAAGAAGAAAAAGGACCAACTCATTTGTTATGGGTGCAAGAAGCCCGACCACATTCACACCGATTGCCCTCAACTAAAGAAGAAGAGCTTTGGGAAGAAGAAAAAGCTCAAAGCTCAAATGGCAACTTGGAGTCATCCGAGGATGAGGAGCATGAAGTGGCCAACCTTTGCCTCATGGCCCTTGAGGAGGAACCAATGGTAAACTCTAACTCATCATCTTTTACTTATGATGAATTATATGATGAGCTACAAGATGTTTACGACGAATTGGTAGAAAAATACAAAGAGTCTATTTTCAAAAACAAGAAAAACATTTTCGATTTCAAATTTCAAAATGAGTCTCTTTCAAAAACCAATTCCGAATTGGAAAAGAAAGTTTTATATTTGGTAAATCTTTCAAATGAGCTTAAAAAGAAATATCATGATTTAGAAAAACTTCTTTCCGATTTCCAAGATTATCACACAAAGGAGGTGGATAATCTTAAAAATTCTCTTACTATTGGGAAAAATACTTTTGAAAAGAGTAGTTCTTCAAAAACCCAATATGTAAAGAGAAAGACTTTTAACCCCAAACAAAGAAGTTTTCAAAAGCAATCTAAAACTAAAAAAGTTAGAAGTGTATGGGTACCTAAGGAACTTATACTTTCTAACAATATGAATGCTATTACTTCTTGGATTCCTAAGGGAACCAAGATTTTGGGAACTAATATTTATGGACCCAAAATGATTTGGGTACCAAAATTCAAAACTTGGTCTTTGTTTGTAGGGGGAGCAATGCTATAAGGTCAAAACCACAAGTCAAAATTCTTGGTACCTTGATAGTGGTTGCTCAAGACACATGACCGGAGACAAGAGTATATTCTTGGAGCTCAAACCAAAGAGTGGAGGAATAGTGACATTTGGTGACAACTCCAAAGGCCACATTAAAGTAATTGGCTCCATTGGTATTCTATCAACTACTCTTACTGAAAATGTTCTCATGTCAATGGTCTTAAACATAATTTGTTGAGCATTAGTCAATTGTGTGATAAGGGTTTTAATGTTCTTTTTGATGTAATGGGTGTAAAATTATAAACATTAAAACAAATCAAATAATGCTCATAGGTCATCGCATAGGTAATATCTATATGGTGCATTTAGATGACATACAAACATCCAATGCATGCTTTGTGGCACATAATGAAAATGATACATGGCTGTGGCATAGGAAACTAGGACATGCTAGCATTAGTGTTTTAGAGAAATTGGTTTCCCTTGATCTAGTAAGAGGTTTACCTAAGCTAAAGTTCTCTAAAGATAAAATTTGTGATGCATGTGCTAAGGGTAAACAACAAAGAACCTCATTTAAATCCATTAATGATGTTTCTACTAATAGATGTTTACAATTGATCCATATGGATCTCTTTGGGCCTATTAAGACTATGAGTTTGGGTGGTAAGTCATATGCATATGAGTTATTAGATGACTATTCTAGATACAGTTGGGGTTCTCTTCTTAAGTACTAAGGATGAGGCTTTAGAAAAATTCATCATGTTTTCAAAAATCACCCAAAATGATCTTGATATTAAAATTTCACATGTTAGAAGCTATCATGGAACCGAATTTCAAAATATGGGTTTTGAAGATTTTTGTAATGAAAAAGGTATTAGCCACAATTTTCGGCTCCTCGTACTCCTCAACAAAATGGGGTAGTTGAGATGAAAAATAGAACTTTAGAAGAAGTGGCTAGGACCATGCTTTGTGAAAATAATTTACCTAAATATTTTTGGGTGAAAGCCACTAATACGGCTTGCTACATAATTAATAAAGTAATGATTAGGCCTATTTTGAAGAAAACATCTTATGAGATTTTAAAATCCAAAAAGCCTAATATTAGCTATTTCCATCCTTTTGGTTGTAAATGTTTTGTTTTAAACAATGGAAAAGATAATTTAGGTAAATTTGATGCAAAAAGTGATGAAACTATTTTTCTAGGTTACTCTTCAAACTCTAAAGCCTATTGAGTATTTAATAAAAGAACTTTGGTTGTAGAAGAGTCTATACATGTTGTTTTTTATGATAACCTCATTCCGAGGAAGGAATATTATGATGATGTAGGGATCATTGAAGCCATTGGTAGAGGACAAACACCAAAGGTGGATGAGATTCCAAGCAAAGAAGAGGAAACACAAGATCCACCTCTTGAAGCCTTGAAGGACTTGGTTCTAGAGGAAAATGAGGTAACCTACCCAAGGGAGTTCAACTATGTCAAAGGTGGTAAAATTTTGGGTGATCCATCCAAAGGGGTAACCACTAGATCCTCTCTCAAACTTATAAATAATGTTGCCTTTATTTCATGCATTGAGCCTAAAAATATCAAAGAAGAATTAAAAGATGATTTTCGGATATTGGCCATGCAAGAAGAACTTAATCAATTTGAGAGAAGTCAAGTATGAACATTAGTTGATATGCCTACTAATCAATCTACTATAGGAACTAAATGGGTCTTTAGAAACAAACTAGATGAGAGTGGTAACATAGTGAGAAACAAGCTAGACTTTTTGCTCAAGGTTACACTCAAGAAGAAGGAACAGATTTCGATGAAACTTATGCACTCGTAGCTAGGATGGAAGCTATTAGGATGCTTCTTGCATTTGCATGCTTTTATGATTTCAAGCTTTTTCAAATGGATGTTAAAAGTGCATTTTTAAATGGTTTTATTAATGAAGAAGTGTATGTTGAACAACCACCGGGTTTTGAAGATCCAAATTTTCCAAACCATGTTTTTAAATTGACCAAAGCCTTATATGGTTTAAAACAAGCTCTTAGAGCTTGGTATGAATTTAATTGAAAAAGATTTTGAAAAAGGCAAGGTGGATACTACAATTTTCATTAAAAGATATGGCAATGACATCTTAGTAGTTTAAATATACGTTGATGATATTATTTTTGGTTCTACTAATGAGGTTTATTGCCAAAAATTTTCTAAGCTAATGCAAGGTGAGTTCGAGATGAGCATGATGGGGGAGCTCTCATTTTTCCTATGGCTCCAAATCAAGCAAAGAAAGGATGGCACCTTCATCAATCAAGCTAAGTACATCAAGGATATGCTCAAGAAGTTTGGCTTGGAGAATGTAAATCCTCAAGCCACTCCAATGAGCTCATCTATTAAGATTGACAAAGATGAAGGAGGTAAATGTGTCGATTCTAAGCTTTCTCATTCAATGATTGGCTCTTTGCTTTACCTTACCACAAGTAGACCCGATATCATGTTTAGTGTCTGCTTGTGTGCTAGGTTTCAAGCTAGCCCTAGAGAATCGCACCTAGTAGCCATTAAGAGGATCTTTAAATACCTTAGAGATACACCTAGTTTAGGTCTTTGGTATCCTAGAGACTCTTCCTTCAACCTTCATGCTTATTCAGATGCGGATTATGGGGGATGTAAGATAGATAGGAAAAGTACCTCCAGAATATGTCAATTCCTAGGTAGTATGCTCGTATCTTGGTTCTCTAAGAAAAAAAATAGCATAGCCTTGTCTACCACTGAAGCGTAGTACATATCCTTAGGTAATTGTTGTGCTCAAGTCCTTTGGATGAAGCAACAACTCTTAGACTATGGTGTTAAATTAGATACCATACCCTTTAAGTGTGACAATACTAGTGCCATTTGTCTCACTAAGAATCTCATCCAACACTCTAGAACCAAGCACATAGAAATAAGACATCATTTCATTAGGGATCATGTCTTAAAGAATGACGTAGTTCTAGAGTATGTCAATACCTTGAACCAATTAGCGGATATTTTTACTAAACCATTAGATAAAGAACATTTTTGGACCCTTAGGAGAGAGTTAGGTTTAACAAGCCTTCCTTGACCCTTTAGAGTCCCAAAAGACCAAGAATTTGCTTGAATTGATTTGATTGCCATGTTTATGTAATTTGTGCCTCTTGATGCATCTATGCCTTTAGTTAGGGGGAGCTTGTCTCTATTCTTAACTTTCATCCTGTTCATTTATCATATACATGCGTTTCAGTTCAAGTAAAATTGAACCTTTGAGCTACTTGTGGCCCAAAATGCATTTTCTGAGTTATTCGTATCAAAACAGGTTAAAGTGTATCGATACACCATTCTTGACTCAACCTAGATTTCATTTCTCAGCACAAGTGTATTGATATGCGTCTAAACGTATCGATACGGGCCCAAGAACATGTTTCGATATAGGTAAGTCCGTATCGAAACGGTTCCTGTGTTCCGACACACCTGTATCGATACGCCATATGGCGTATCGGTATGCATAGGCGCTGAGTCTTTAAATGAGCCTTTAATGAGAATCCAACTTTAAATAAATCTCTTTAAACCCTTTTTCATCCGAAACCCTAACTTTTCCAACTATAAATACCTCTCAAATCCTCTTGTTTTTCACACAAATTTTTGAGGGTTTTTGTTCAACAAACCAAGTCTAAGATCTCTCATCAAATTGGTGCATTATCATCCATCTATTCTTCCAATTTCCTCAAATCAAGGTATAAACTCTTTTTTTATTTTCGTTTAGTTTAATATACTGTTTTAACATTTTTTTTACAAAAAGTATACTAATAATATGGGTTTTAAAGTATTTGCTAAGATTCTTTCAAAATCCATTTTTTCTTTATTCGAATATAAAAATTATATCGTACATTTTTAAATCTGTTTTTCTAGATTTCTTTTTACCAAAATCTTTCAAAAATTATATTTTATAGTTTTTCATTAATACCTTGAATTTTGGATTACATATTGGATTGAATTTGATGATTTATGCATACATGTGTTTTGTGCCTTAACTTATTTTCAGATTCGATATGGCACCACGAAAAAGAGGTCGAACAAACGAGGTTGGCGAGTCTTCTACTGAAGATAATTGGGCACGTCCTAATCTCAATGTCATTTATCAAAAGAGTTTTACAACCCTGGCGGCTCTAAACAACTTCAAGCAATACCAAAATTATAAAATCTGCCGCGAAAGAGTAACATCTATCCCTTTTTTAAATTCTGAACGTTTCAATTTCAAATACCTTCATCTTTTACATCGTTAGAACTTTATGTCTTTTTTTCAATCCCTGGGTTTTTGTACCGTAATCTTGTTTTGATTTTCTTTGCCAATGCCCGATGCATCCCCAACCAAGACCGTACTAAAGTTATTGCAATTGAGTCTTTCTTAATGGGGAAGAAATTTCGGATAGATGTGTAAACTCTTGTTAATGTTTTTGGGTTCAAAGATGAAGGAATCGAAGATGAAGACTCATTGGGACATGTTCTTGGTGGTTCTGTTACTGTTCTAGATGCTCATGATCGTTTCTTGTATCTTATGATCACTTGGTGGTTTCGACCATCCAGTGGAAAGTTTTCCACTATTCGCCAAGTGGATGACTTTTGGATTCGATGCTTTCGTGAAGAGAAGTAGCCCAATCTTGCTCGAATTATGTTTGCGAAACTAGTCTACCTTATCCAACATCGACACACCTCTCTTGTTGCATCATTCACTTATGGGACAGCTTTGAGTTACCTGTTCACTCAGTTGGAGATTGATTGCTCGTAAGACCTTTCTGAACCTCTTATCGATCCCATCGATGAGTGATCTCTTGTTCGTTCAAAGTTCCACTATTTTAATGGTGAGTGGTTACATCTTGCCGAGCTTCCTCACGATGCGATTCCCGAAGTACCAGAAGTTCCTCCTCCAGCCGCCCTTCAAGCTCCGATTGCTCCACAAGCTATGGACACTCTCATGGCTTATCTCAATGAGCAATTCACTTTATTGAGGACAATCATGACCAAAGGGTTTGTAGCTATTGATACTCGATTTACTTCCTTAGAGGATTGAGTTCAAGCAATAGAAAGCCAACAAAGTTCGATGAACATATCACTTACGGCTTTCCATAGAGAATGGCGACAATCTCAAGCTACTCAAACCCATGATGAAGATGAAGATCAAGACGAGGATGAAGAGGATGCTCCCTAGACCTTTATTTCATTGCATGTCATATTAGACTTTTCTTTTTATTCACCTATGATATTTACTCTATGAACCTATACTTTGTTTTTAGCTTTGTTTGGATTTGGATTATATTGCCTTAGAATTATGATATTTTTGTTGCTTAGAATTATGATAAGTATGTTGCTTTGAATTATCCTTTACTATCATTAATTTTGATCTAACAAAAAAGGGGAGAATGTGCATAAGCTAAATAGTTTCAAAACTTAGCTTATTCTAAGGGGGAGAATGTGCATAAGCTAATTTTTTTCAAAACCTAGCTTACTCTAAGGGGGAGTAATTTCAAAACACTTAAAAAATTTGCTTTGGGTATTGTTATATCAAAAATGGGGAGATTGTAAAACCTTTGATGATTTTCATATAACAAATATTTTTCAATGAGTTAATTGTAAAGCAAACAAATTTTTAAAGTGTCCCAAATTGACAAATATTTTAAAGCATATTTGATTCTAAGCCAAAAACTTAAAGCCCTAAATTTTTCTAATTTTTTTAAAGGCCAAACTATTGAAATACGCCCAGGCGTATCGATACATTCTAAGTGTATCGATACAATTTTTGAAACATTGGCCACTGTAAGCATCCGTTTCGATATGGCTCTTTCCGTATCGATACAACCTTCAAATGGGCTAAGCATTTTCCTCAGATGTTTCGATACGATTACATTCGTATCAATACTGTCTTCATACTGGGTTTAAGTTTTAAGCATTGCGTACCGATACACTACTAGGTGTTTCGATACACTTCAAAGATTTTCTCAAATATCAGCATTTAATGACTTAGCCGTTAGAGTCAGTTATTGGGAAAGACCAATTTTCAAATGCCGTTGGACCCGTATCGATATACCCTCAAGATGTACCGATACAGGTTCAGTCAGTAGCTCAAGCGAGCAAAATTGTATCGATACGACTTCTCCCGTATCGATACGCCTCTTTTGTTACACTGAGACCGTACCGATACGCTTCCCCGCGTATCAATACGCCACTGTTATTTGTGCACAACGGCTCTTTCTTCTTATAGACAGGTATCGATACGGGCCTTCGTGTACCGATACAGATGGTTGATCAAGAGCATTAATTGCGCGGAAAATGCAGCCCAACGGCTACAATAATGATCTCAACCACCTAAACGGCTAGAAATCAATGCAAGGGTATAAAAGCAAGCCTCCAAAGCACTGGAAACAACTATTGAACCATCAAGCAACATCCAAGCATTAATCCAAACCTTTGTGCCTTATAGAGCCATATCTTTGTACCCAACTCATTGGAGTTCTTCATTGTAAATCTTTATTTAGAGTTTGGGGTGTGTTTTGATTGTAATTGGGCAATATCCATCTTGTGAGAGATATATTTAGATTGCAACTTCTTCTTTGTATTGAGATTTCTTGGGTCAATCTTTGGGTAGAAAGATTGACCGATTGTAAAGGTTACCTCCTAAGCTTAGAAAAGGGGAAGAAAATCTAGTGGATTTTGTTGAAAATCCTTAGTGGGAGCTAAGGTAATGAATGTAGAGCTTGTTAGAAGCTTGAACCACTATAATTGCCTTTGTCTTTTATTTTTCAATTTCCTTTTTTGCTCCTTCAAATTTTAAATAGCCAATTCACCTCCCCTCTTAGTCAAATCACTATCATTTGATCCACTCAACACTTTGGAGAAGACATGTTCAAGACTTCTTTTTAAATGAAAATTTGAGATTGTAATCTTTGTAAAATGACCGTTGATTTTCAAAATGCAATTAACTGTTCATTTTAACTCGGATTATTTGAAAATTTGGCTAGACCTTAAAATGAACTTAATTTCAGAATTGATAATTTGAAATTTAACATTAAGTGCTTAAATTGTTTTGTATTTACAAATTAGTCCCTAACATTCTTGTTTTGTAATTTATGATGATTCTTAAATTCGTTATTGCTCAAAAAATTCATAATACCTAATTTGACCATGTAGAATTCGATTTTTCAGTCAGTTTCTTATTTTTAAGTGCTTTATAAAATTTTATCGTTAATTGACCAATTATCTCCTCTACACGTAATTGTTTGTTTCGTTAGAATTAAGCTTATTTTTAGGTTTGTTTTCCCATATTTTCTGTATGATTTGCAATTAAATACGTTTATGGTAATCGTTAATTGGAAAAAAGGATATATTTCACATGAATTTAGATCGTATTTATTTTGGGTTATTTCGATGATTAATGTAGTATTGGATAATCAGATCAAACATTCGCGAACGGATATTGAGTGTCACAAAAATTAATGTGTGATTTTAAGATTTATATCATTAATTTAAATAATAATATATTTTCTTTTTCTTAATTATAAATTATCTTATCATCCGACGAGGAGAAATTATTAAATGAACTCGGCTCACTACATCCTTCGTGATTCTAGCCAATAAAATTCATCCACCTAAAAATAACTTTCAAATAACTATCCCCTCTTTATTTATACATAGGAAAGAGGTGGAGATCCACTTCTAATAATTTTTATTGGACGAGAGTTTCCAAATAATTTTAGGTGATTGAATTTTATTGGCCAGAACCACGGATGACGTGATAAGCCGGGTGCATTTAATAATTTTTCTCTTATGAGGATTTCCAAATGTGGAAAAGGTGTTAATCTACTTGTTGCTTTTGCTTAGAAAAGGGTTTATCCCATTTCAGAGTTTTCACCTAAAAAAACAATCAAAACCGTCCAGATTTGTTGTAGCACTGAATCAAAATCTTGCGCAACTGCATCAGGTCCGTACGTTAACATTGCATTGTTTTATTGTTCTTCATTCTTTCCTAAGTGGAGCTTCTTTTAAGTACTAAAGTGATTAAAATCTTCTTTTGAGATTGGGTTTGCTTAAAGACGGAATCCAGTTTGTTTGTAGTCAGATTCTGGAAAGAAAATTTATCTGCTAAAAATCTTACTTTTCACAAATCATAAATCTTTCTAAAATTACCAAAAAGGAATAGATTCTAACACCATGTAAACAGGCTTTTGTTTCCTTACTTGTTCATCAAGCTAAAGTTCAGTTGGTGGTCTTTAGAATTTGTTCCCTGCACACTAAAAAGGTAGATTTTTGTTGGTTTTGATACCGAGAGAACAAGTTGTTCTCAAATTTCCATTTACTAGAATTTGAACACTTCATTTTTCCTTTTGTTTTTACTGGCAATCCTTCTTTTTCTCAAATGGGAACTCATTAATTAGTAGTTCTTGCAAATGAAATATTCTTTTCTACCCCTTTAGCTTTATGAAACTGAACTTTTTTATTCAATCCCCATTGATGGATGCTCACGCTTGCATGTATTTTGCTGTACCAAAAAGTTAGATATCCACTAACTATATAATTTTGATTCATTGAAATATGTCAATGAGATCCAATAAGAAGCACTTATTATATTCATAGATTAACACTACACATGTTTGATGAAATGTTCAGTAGAAGTTAATTATGCACATTTTCCTGTTCAGGAACTATACCTGAAATTCAAACAAAGTCAATATTGATGAAAAGTTAATTTACTTTCTGTATTTATTCTGTTTTTCATTCTGTCTTAGTTGTTACTTTATGGGGCAGCTTAATTTTTTCTTTCATATGAATTACTATTAGATTCAGAGACTTGAAGGTAGACTAATTAAGGTAATTATCATAAAATTAAAAAAAAAACCTGAAAAGGAATTGTGTGTGTGATTGGAATATAATTTTTTCTTTTAATAAACAGATAGATAAAACATTCATTACTTCAAAATTTTCTCAACTTTTTGTCTCCTTTCACTTACAAGGAAACATAATTTCTGGAGGGTAATTTCAGTTGGCTGGTTTTGGTTAGCGTAAATCTCAATTTCTAAGTTTCGCATCTATTTGAAGGCTTGAAAGAGTGGAGATAAATTAGCTATCCATCACCTATATCAGCCTAACTTCCTGAGGAAACATCATTTCAAGCAATGGAGTTGAAAGGGGAGTGTGTTAATGGGGTTCATGGAACCAAGGAGCAAGACGATTTTGATCCGAGTGCACCTCCTCCATTCCGGATTGCCGATATCCGAGCTTCCATACCGAAGCACTGTTGGATCAAGAATCCATGGAGGTCTATGAATTATGTTTTGAGGGATGTCCATGTGGTTTTTGCATTAGCAGCAGCTGCAGTCTACTTCAATAGTTGGTTCTTTTGGCCAATCTATTGGTTTGCGCAGGGAACCATGTTTTGGGCTCTCTTTGTCCTTGGACATGATTGGTAATGATGCATAACATATCTAACTTAATTTCCTTTTGCTTGTTTTAAGTTTTAATTTACATTTTCGATCAGTTAAAATCCTATCTGGTCTTGGATTTGCAGTGGTCATGGAAGCTTTTCAGACAATGCTCTTCTGAATAGTGTGGTGGGGCATATCTTACATTCTTCAATTCTTGTTCCTTACCATGGATGGTAAGTTAAAGTAGGTAAACATTTTTTTTCTTTACAATTGCAACTACATAACATCATTTGGAAATCTTGCAGGAGAATAAGCCATAGAACTCATCATCAAAACCATGGAAATGTTGAGAAGGACGAGTCATGGGTTCCGGTAGATCATTTTCAACCTTTTTTTTTCTTCCTTATAACTCATGCTGTGTGTCAAGTTTCAAACTAATCCTTCATACTATGGTTTCTAATCTTAGTTGCCTGAGGATCTTTACAAGAAACTGGACTTGAGTACTCGATTTCTGCGATTCACCGTCCCCTTCCCCCTATTTGCATACCCCATTTATTTGGTGAGAAAGCTTGTTTAAGTTTTTTGTGAAAGAACTGAGGAGCATAATGGCCACTAAGGAGCTAAATTTGCCTTTGTTTTGTTTTCACTACAGTGGTATAGAAGTCCGGGCAAGGAAGGATCACATTTCAACCCTTACAGCAACCTGTTTATCCCCCAAGAGAGGAAACTTGTGATGACTTCAACCGCTCTTTGGTCTGCAATGGCAATTCTACTCGCCTACTTATCCTTTACAGTAGGTTCATTCCTAATATTTAAGCTCTACGGTGTTCCCTACTTGGTACGTTAGTTGGACCTTACTCATATGTCGATAGAGAATGGTTGTACAAGTCAACGGGTTAAACTCGGACTGAGTCATGAAGTTTCTAGTCTAGTTTTGCATGCATAGGGAATTCCTGAATGCTCAACCATTTTGATTTTAATTTCGTAGATATTCGTGATATGGCTGGATTTAGTGACTTATTTACACCACCATGGCCATGAGCAGAAACTTCCATGGTACCGTGGCAAGGTAAAGAGTATAGCCTACCTAAATACTTCAATTTGACTTTGTATGTATATATGTATGTATGTATGTATGTACGTACGTACGTACGTATTTGACAGTTAAAAACTCCAGAGATTGAAATGAAATCAGTGTGGATTTTGTTGTATATTTGATAGGAATGGAGTTATCTCAGAGGAGGGCTTACAACAGTGGATCATGATTATGGTTTATTCAACAACATCCACCATGAAATTGGCACACATGTCATCCATCATCTCTTCCCTCAAATTCCTCATTATCACTTAGTTGAAGCTGTAATACTCTTAAACAACATCCATTTCACCAAACAGCTTGATTCAAATGACTAAAAGAAACAAGTTTTTTTTTGAGTTGGTCCAAAAGTTGGGTGTTTTTTTGTTTTGTTTTGCAGACTAAAGCAGCAAAACCGGTGATCGGAAAATACTACCGGGAGCCGAAGAAATCAGGGGTTATCCCAATTCATTTGATGAAGAATCTAACCACAAGCCTTGGACAAGATCATTACGTGAGCAACAATGGAGATATAGTGTATTATCAGACTGATCCACGACTGTCTAAGACTCAGTTGCTTTCACTTGCCAAATCTAAATGATAATTTTATCAACTATAGCCGAAGCTTAAGGACCATAATTTTTTTCTGTTCACTTGTTTCAACGCATGTAGTAAAACGTGCGATATTTCAAAAGAATCTTATATCATTTGTAAAAACCTATTGGTTTTGGTTCAAATACAAAGAGTTGTTATTGAGCTTATAAGTGAAAAGAATAGAAGTGGTATTACGCGCATGAGATTTGACTACAAAGTTCAGATGAGCTCAAATCAATCGATTTCCCCTTCACATGTGAATACAAGAGGCTCAATGTGTTCTTATTTGTTATAGCTAATTTATTTAATTTTAAAAATGAACTTACTTGAAATCTCTATAATATCTTCAAATCCCAAAGTTCAAGACCATTTTTGACAGATTTGCCCCCTAACATTTAGATGCTTTTATGAGGAAAAGATCTTCATTTGCGTCCATGGTGGATATCCATGCATATTAAATTTTTTGAGTGAACCTTTGTAACGTTCCATGTATCATAGAGATTCTCATCATCCTATTGCTTGAAAAAAGTAATGTCGCTTCTTAGCTTAACATTCATCGTTGGTGGGCTAAAGTCAAGCAAGAACTTCTGAGCTAGATCGGTCCATGTTGACAGAGGCCCTAGATGAAGAGTGTTGAGCCACTCATTGGCTCTGTCTTTAAGTGAATACATGAATAGTTTCAGGTGAAACGCTTCTTGTGAAACTCCTTGTATGAACGAGTCACACAACTCTATAAATAAGGTCAAACGAACACGAGGGTTCTTGTGATGTGTTTCATAATACTGACTCATAGATTGCAATATTTAAAACATAACAGGTTTAAGCTCAAAAGTATGCAACATTGATAGTTGGACGAATAGTACCTGGATTCAAACCCTATAGTGTCGATACAACATGATCTTTGATTGGCCTATCGATATCATTCACAACACGGTTGTTGTTCCCATTATTGTTGGCCCGATCTGTTGTATTTGCATCTTGCAAATTAACATTAATATTTTGAGGTGGTAATGGGTGATTGTTGTCTCTTTGGTCGTTCAAACTGTTGTCACAATGAGTTCCCATAGCTTGGCGTAATCCTCGTCGTCTTCTACTAAAATATATTTCTAGTTATAGATGGGTTGAAAATTGTTCTTTGAAGAACTCCGAGTCCTACACTCGACACAAGTAATAAAGTAGACACACACGAGGTGTGTGTCAGGTTGTCGAATCCCATAGAGTATGTGCAACACTTACAGAATGCTATTGCATGTAACATTTTAATAAGTTCGATGATGTTTAGGAATGTAAATGAGATACTAGAGAGAAAATCAGATATGTGGAAAAGGGGATCCTAATACATCCAGAAACAATCAAGCAGTTGTAATCTAAAAGATGAAATTATCTAATGCAGTACAGCCGTATTAATGTTTGCATTGTTACGATACAGACATACTTGATGGGTGATGCTCTTATGAGGGCACAAATAGATACACTTAGGATAGCCCCATTGTGTCACTTGACTTAGCCTGTCGGTACATCCATCCATTCAAGTGTCAATACAACCATTCTAGTTAAGCCCCGAGTGTCACTTGACTTAACTAAGCGATAACTTTTGTTACTCATGGTCCTTAAATCATTTTTATCCGGTTAAGGCATGTCAAATGCAACCCTATATTTCTATAGTATTTTGAGTTGAAAACAAACCCGTAACAAATAACATATAGCAAAGGGTAACTGTATTTGTAACACAAAAAAAAAAAAAACAGCTTAAAAGATTTTCAAATTTTGATGATTGAAACTTTATTTTTCGACAAGTAAATTTAGTTCCCCGAATTGTTTAAACCAATTTAATTTTAACTAATGAAGTTCAATCTTGAAGACGTAAGAAGTTAAGGACTATTTTGAAAAGATATAAAGTATGGCATCATTAGTGCAAGTATTGAGAAGTGGAATGTTTAAGTATATAAATAGATAAAATTTTACTTGTGACCAAATTGTAAAGAAATGAAAATAAGTTTCATTAGTGCAAGAGGTGGAAATTTCAAGGATTTATGTTCAAAATATACCATTTTACTTAAGTGAGCTTAGTCACCATTACATGTGTCTATGTTTTAATTTTTATTTTAATTGAAAATTAAAAGAAAAACAGAGAAATAGCCAATATTGACCAGATTTCCCAAGGCTAAAGGAATAAGAAAGGGGGAAGAACACATTCATCTCCTTCAAACCCCTTTCCACCATTTTTGAGGGCCCTCATGAACCCTAGTTCTTTAAACTTAAAATTAGTTACACCTTAGCCATTAATTCATCAATCAAAATATGTATTTGGTAAGCACTTGATCCTAGTTTTCATTTGGTACCAATTTTATTAAGTTTAGGACATATGTGCTTGTGAACTCTAATCTCTAAAGCTAAGGCTTTTGCGAAACTAAAGATCTATATGTGAAATTAGATTGATTTTAAGCTTCATGATAATTTTTCCATGATTTTTAGGGCTTTGGAATATCAAAGCCTAATCCCTTGAAGTCTAGATTTTCATGTCAATCAATTCTATATGTTTGAGATATCTATTTATGGAATTTACAGTAAACCCTATGAATAGATTAAGGTACATATAAGGAATCTTTGGTTTGGCATGGAAAGTTAAGGAGAACTAAGCTCAGATTAGAAATTTCGATTGTTTTGCAACTTCGGTATATCGGTGAGTGTAGTAATGAGTCTCAAGATTAATTTTTGTACCATCCCAAGTCCATTTGTTTCTTTGACTATATATAATATCTTGTGTGATTTGTTTGCAAGCTCAATTAGAGCATTTTGGTAGTATGGTGTGGCATGGAGGTAAGCTCGACAAGCTTAACCTTTGGATATTTACTATGCAAGTATAATTGAATAAGCTTTGATTAACTATATTTTGGCATGATTTATGTCTTAATGGAAAACTATTATGATATGTTAGATCATGGAGCTACAAGCTCATCGATGATTAAGTTATGATGATAAACTATCTACGAAATGAAATTATGAATTTTGATAAACTTGGAGTTTCAAGCTCACTATGATAATATGCTATGGTATTTTGGAGCTTAAAGCTCACTATGAAACTCTGCTATGGCATTTTCAAGCTATAAGCTCAATTATGATCTAAATAATGAATTAAAGGCAAGCCTTGGACACAGTTGACTTTGGGTACAATTGGCATGCCATAGAATTCATTGAGCTCGTGTACGGGTTTGGATTATGATACATGGGTTATGACCCTTATGTGGTGATAGTAGGAGGGATGTGTTTGTTGGTCATTGGTGACAGTTAGAGGGTTGACCACTCTCAGTTAAAGGATTATGATCCTATTCTTAGTTTCTCAGATATATGGAGACAATTGGTTGAGAATTCGTGAACCCTATGTGTAATTGTGATCCAAGGGAAAATAAAAAAAATTTATGCTTATGTCTATGAACTTATAAGAATGAATTTGAATAAGAAAGTCAATGAGATATTATGATTAATGCTATGAAATTCAGTATGAACAGGAATATGTTTATATCTATGAAAATGGATATGATTATGGAAGTTATGGAAATTATGCCATGTATATCTTTTTGCCACACATTGACTATGATCCTTTTGTAAATATATGATTTTGTATATCAATTATATATGATTTTTAACTACCTCACTAAGCTATGTAAGCTTATCTTGTTCTTTGTATGAATTTCAGGTATAAACCTCTGTAAATACTCGAAATTGTATCTAGGGTTGCAAGTCAATCTTTAAGCATTGAGTAAGTTTCCTTTTTTCAAACTCCTAGTTGGTGGAATATGAACTAAGCATTTGCATTAAGATGAACATGACTTTGGATTGATATTATGATTTGAATAGGTGATGTGGAATGAATATGATATATAGCTAAGAAAGAATAGTTTAAGTTATGTTTATAAGCTTGGTATAATGACTTAATGAAGAAAGGTATGAATCATGTTAAGAGGATTTTATGTTATAGAATATATGTTTGGATATGTAAGTTAATGAAACAAAGCAAGCTATTGAATGGTAAGTAAAGTGTTAGATAATCTTATACACGTTGGTAAATGGAAGCTATAGGCTAGGATTTTGTAGTTTGCTTATGAAAATATGTGAAATAGGGTAAGTGATAAAGTAGAATTATAAAATGTATTTGGTAACTTGTATGGTAATTTAGTTTGATGCTAAAGAAGATGTATAAGGTCATATGGATTGTGATGTTTATGTGAGAGTTATATTTGTTTCCATGATTTCTTGGTGTTTATCATGGTTGGGAAAACATTTGGATGTTTGGTATGGTTTGAATATAGTTAGAATTGCTTAAAATTATGTTTTGAAGCTACCTAATGATAAATGTGACATTTAGGGGCTAGAAATGGCCTATTATGACATGTTTTGGTGAAACAGGAAAATGGTTTCAAAACCATACTAATAGGTATCGAAACCTTTATTCCATAATGTTAATTTTATGAATCTGTGACAAAGGTTTCGAAAATCTTACCTAAAATATTGCATTTTTACGTTTTGGTCACTATTTCATAACTTATTTAATTGAACTCCTATTCAGTCACCATTTTTTTAATTCAAGTTTTGGGATGAAATTTAGATTAAGAATAAAACCTATTGAACATTACTTTGGTCCTTGAAACTTCTAGAAATTTACAAATAAGTCCCCTAAAGTTTTAAAACTTCATTGTTTAATCGCTAAATGATAAAGATTGGTTTATGATATGATAATTTTTCTTCATGTGTAAACCATTACAAGAACCAAAACTAATTGTTAAAATTTTTTAGTTAAGTCCCTAAACTTTGGTAAATTTACACTTCAATCCCTAAACTTTTAAAACTTTGCAATTAGGTCCATAATAACTAAAATTAGAATTTTATAGACTTTGATCTTTGTTGTTTGATGATTTGATTTGATATTGTGTATGATTTTTTAAGCTTTTGATTTTCTATTTTAAATTCTGGTGGCATTTTTGAATCGGTTTTCTTCTAGATTGGGTAGGGATGTTACAACATTACATAAAGTATGAAGTTCTACAAAGCATTAAAATTTGAAATGAGTTAAAAAAACACCATATTCTAAGATCACATAGGACTAGTAGTAAGAAACAAGTACCTCTCGGGCTCTTGAACTCTACTCCTCTTGGACGCTCGAGCCTTATGTTGACCACTGATGCAACTACCGATCCAAGAAGGCTTTCAATCATCTTATTGCTTCCTTCTGCACTAAGACCTCCAAGCTCTTTAAACTTCAATAGCCATCGTTATTTTCTTGGGAAGAAGAAGGATTTTCCCGTGAAAATGAGCTCTCAAAAGACTATCCAAACATATCACTTTACAAAGCTCTATACCGACACGAGTTAGTGATGTATTGACACACTAAGACAAAAATCCTAAAACTATGACTAAAAGCATGAAAACATAAAGTAAAAGCTAAAATATAAATGAATAAGGTAAAAACCTAAGTTAAGAGATGCGTTGATAAATGAATATCTATGGTTATAGTAGAGTAGAAAATTTAAACGAACAATGTAAAACATGAAGTATAATAGAGTAGAAATGTACCAATGAGCTTTGTAAGCTCAACGTTCGGAATCATATTTTCTGTTCACATGTTAGTAGATTGTTTATGATCAAGGAGCACATCATCGAGGGATTTTCCAGCACCCATCAGTGAAGTACTTATATTTTATTCTTGAGCTTGTTTATTCATATGACCTTACAATTATTGAATCTGTAACTCTATTTTGTTGTGCAATTTTTAAATATGGTGTATAAATTTGAAGTTTCGACTTTGTAAAATAATTTACGTTATGTCATTTACTTTTATTATTTTATTTTGAGAATGTTTTAATGTTGGTTAAACTTATGGAGTTTAATGAAATTTTTTGTGTCAATCACGTGGGTGACCCAATGTGGCATTTCAGATCCTTCGATAGGGCCGATTGAGATTGGGGTGTTATAATATTTGTTATGTAACACCCCAATTATAGAAACCCTAAATCCAAAAATCCCTAATAAAAAACCCTATAAATTTGGGAATTTAATTCTAAAAATCTAATTCAGTTGAGGGCTAAATTGATTAAATTAAGAATTAAAGGGATTATTTTAGAAATTTAGTGACCATTCTAAATAAAGGATAAAACTGTGTCCGTTTTATGAACCCTAAAAAGAGCAAGGTTGCGCCTTGTTATTTGCCCACTTCCCTTGGTAATTAATCACCCTTTTCAACTTCTGAGAGTCTTTGCATCTCCCATAACACTTCAACTACCAAACCTCTTCTCTCTCTCTCGAAATAACACAGCTCATCCGTACATTCTTTTCCAATCACCCTACGACCAAGCCTTAACATAGTCCGTTTGATGATCTGAGACCACCATTCTGAACAAAACCCACCCTTTCGTTTGTCCCCACTCTTCGTCGTTTGCTCGAAATCTGTAAAGAATTGTGCGGTTCTCCCTTGCGCCGCCGCCCACTCCGCCATTTCTCCTCCTCCGTTTTGGGTTGGGTAAGCATTTTTGGTTTAGCTTTTCTCCTTTTCATTTGTTTTTGTTGTGAGAGCGTAGGATTTTGTGTTTTTGGGTTGGTCAAATTAGACCTATATGGCCTCCGTTTGCACCATCGGCGAGCTGTGCCGTCAAAGGGGTTCTGGAAACCCTGAGTTCATAGCAATAGGTGATGGGGGAAAAGGGATTTGGCCGGTATCGATTGGTTTGAGCCCAACCAAAATGCCCACCAGTAAGTGAGCTTAGCAAGAAAGGACCCATCAGCTCGAACCCAAACCCATTTGATGAAACAAACAGAGTCAGTTCCTGAACAGAACCGGTAGGCCAAATCGAACTGAAGACCCAACCCGTTGACTAGACTCGTACCCGTTAACTTTTAACCGAACCAAGTCAACTGTTGACTGTTGATCATCATTATTGACCGTTGACCACTACCGCTAACCGTCGACATTAACCATTGACTTTTGGTGATGACTTTTTCCGATTAAAGTTACTTTTATATTTTTTTGACGTCCTGATTCCAAATTCGCTACCCATTTTTCCAAATTCAAACCTAAAATTTTGATTTTTTACTATTTACATTTATTTGTACTAAGTAATTAAAGAATTGTGCATATCAGAATCTGATTCAAATATTATTGTGTTCGGGTGACGTTGATTCAGAGGCCGATATTCTTCTTCATCGTCCACCTATGCAGACTGTCGTTAGACAACGTGCGGGATTTGCACGTGAGTATAGTTTCTGGCTCTTAGAGGTTATATTTTTGGGCCGTATAATTTCTATTGAAGGTATTCAGGTTGATTCGAAGAAGATTGATGCTATAATGAGCTTGAGGAAGCCTAAGAATGTTCTTGAGATCCGAATCTTCTTGGGTTTAGTCGGCTATTATCAGAGATTTGTTGAGGGTTTCTCTATCATCGTAACCCCGTTGACTAAGCTTTCGAGGAAGAATGTCCTTTATTCTAGACTGAGGCCAAACGGTCTAGTTTTGAGAAGTTAGAGACCGTGTTGACTGAAGCACCAATTTTGATCCAGCCTGAACCTAGGAAGGCTTACATAGTTTATAGCGATGCTTCTCACACCGATTTGGGATGTGTTCTGGTGCAAGATGAGAAGGTAGTGGCTTATGATTCTCGACAGCTGAAAATGCATCAGTGCAACTATCCTACTCATGACCTTAAGTTAGTAGTCGTGATCTTTGCTCTCAAGATCTGGAGACACTATCTTTACGGAGAGAAGTGTTACATCTACACAGAATATAAGAGTTTGAAATATCCTCACTCATATTGAGCTTAATATAAGTCATCGTTGGTTGGAGCTTATGAAGGATTACGACTGCAAGATTGATTATCATCGAGGAAAGGCTAATGTGGTTGTCGATGCCTTGAGTCGTAGTGCTATTTTAGATTTGGGAGCTTTATTTGCTTGGATGAGCTTGTATGGGGATGGTAGTCTTTTGATAGAGCTTCAGGTTATTCCTACTTTGATTTCTGATATTCGAGCTGAGTAGCCTAGTGATTTGTTTTTGATGCACCATATGTAAGGGTGTAAACGAACCGAGCTTTAACAAAAAAGGGTATGTTTGTGTTCGTTTATTTACTTTTAAAGGTTTCCAAACTCGGTCCGTGTTCATTTGAGTTTTTCATGGCATGTTCGAGCTCGGTTTGTTTATTTTTTGGTGCGTTCGGGCTCGGTTCGTTTAATGCTCGCGAACATGTTCATTTATATTTTTGTCAATTTGTTTGTTTAGTGTTTGTGAACATATTCGTTTAGTGTTCACGAACATGTTTATTTATATATGTTCGTCAACTTGTCTGTTTAGCGTTTGCGAACATGTTCGTTTATAATTTCTAGAATTTTAACTAAACGAACAGACAAAAATAAGATAAAACTAACATAAACTTTACATCACTAACTTATATAGCGTACTACAACAACAAAATAAAAGCTTAAAAAAGTCAAATTAGGAGATGTTCATTTAGAAACATCCACAAGTATTTTTATCCTAAAGCATCCACACATAAAAATAAAACTAAAAGAAATATCCACAAGCATTTTTATCCTACAATATTTGTTTTTATCATAATCGATTTCTTTTCATTTACTTGGGTCTTTGTTCCTTAGGTGTCGACTCTCAAGGAGATGTGTAAAATGAATGTTGTCAAAAGGTGTAAATGGTATGTATTTGGGCAAGATAAACTGTGCCAAGAGTCTTTTGTGTGCAAGTATACTCGGTCGACAAGTACTACAGCTTGGTAAGCTGAGTATCGATCCTTCGGAGATTGACTTGGAATTCGATTGTTTAGTTTGTTACTTGTTTTGGAAGAAAAGATTGCAGTTTAAAAGAGTTGATTTTAAAACTAAGAAAAGAAAATAACATAAAACCAAAGTGAAGTGTTGGCTAGAAAGGTGTTTTCAAATGAATGATGATTGTTGGCAGGGAATGCCTGGTTCAAACGTGGTTCATGCTAGCCTTTATTGACAAAACTGTCTTAGCATTAGCTGCCGAGCAGATTCAAAAATAGCAAAACCTCTCTCGATGGTCATTGCTCTAAACTGGCAAGTAAAAACCCCTATATCTCTATAGTGTATGTTTTCCTTAAACCAATTTGATTTAAAAACCAATCTATACTCCGTGGGGGTAGATTTCACTTTCGAAGTAAGTTCATCTACTTGAACGACTTCTCTCGAAGCTTCTCTCCCAAGTGTTCAGCAACTTGATCGTTGCCAACACAAGTCTGTTAAGATATTGGAAGGCAATAAGCTAACTGTGCCAGCTCTCGCTTTGGCACAGTACTTAGGAAAAATTAAAGTTTGCAAAACAGACAAACTTTGCCAAAAGTAGAATTATTATAAAGGGACTAAGGCATAAAAGCCAACGTTTAAAACCAAAACATCCCTCCACCAACTATTAAATTAGTTCATGGTGTGGGGGTTAACCAACAAACCAACAAACGTTTTTAACATCATCATCATAATAAAAACTAAAGAAAAACAACTTTTGCCAAGAGAATAGGCAGATGGGTCTCTCGATGCAGCCCTCCACGCCAGGCTCTCTGCCAAGAAGTTGAACCACCCTTCCTCAGTTGCATCGACTGTCACTCGCTGCTCTAACACCTCACTCCGACCACCTCTCGTCTCCTCTTCTCAATGTCGATCTCCAAATGCTTGATCGGTTGGTCTTTATATAGACGTGTAAGGGAAATGATGAGATAAGCTTTTGAATTTGAAATGATCAAGAGATAAGAGATAGAGCTCTATCCGATCATTTTGATATCTTACTAGCTCGGTGTGATAGCTTATCAGGCTAGGGCTGACGTCATTATGCCATGGCTACCCTGACACACGAGCTTGGCACAATTTTGCCAACATCACTTGGCATCACCTAATTTGCTATTTTTTCAGAAGTTGATCCAATTGTGATATTTTAGGAGTCTGATCCTTTCCTATTTTTTCGGGGTTTCATCTTTTCTTGGCATAGCCGCTGGCATACCTCTCTGCCAACAAATGCTTGGCACTTATCTGGTCCTTCCGTGCCCACAACATTTGGCATTCACCTTGGCATTCCTAACTGCGTTTTAGCGTCTTGGGACCATTTCTCATGCCATTCCACCTACCAACCTGTGCAAAGGCCACTAAAAACAACCCATGATGCTGGCATAGACAGCCTACTAACTCTTTTATGTAAATGCATGATTTTAACCTCTAAATGCAACTAAATGTACTCAAAAACAAGCAAAAGCATTGTGAGATTGACATTAAAAACAATACTTTTGGAGAGGTAACACATCCCCAAACCTAACTCATTGTTTGTCCTCAAGTAATGCAAACAAAGAAAAATAAAAACTGTGAAGAAGTTACCTCGACAAAATTTTGGTTCGAATGCCAACAAGTGCTGGCAAGCAGAATTTGACTCTATTTCTTTTCTCAGTATCTCAGTGCAATAATGCCAAGCAGATAATAATTCAAGTGCAACAATATAACTCTAGTCTAAGTTCATGAAGAGTGCATGATGTGTAGGCAATATGCATCCAATATCCTTTCGCTTCCTTAGCCAATTTTACTACCTAAACTCATATCTTTATTTTCATCATTTTTTTCTTTCTTTTTCTTTCTTGTCGAGGGCTCTGTTGGCATTAATTTAAGCTTGCTTCGTGAAACTGTTTAGCGTGAGTGATAAGAGGGAGCATACCACGAATCCCCACCTTAATCCATACATCACTAGGCTTTCTCTTCAACTCATGCACTAGGGTTTTGGACTTGAGAACTAAGAGGAGCAAACCACGAAGCCCCAAGTAACTTATTATCCCTAGGTAGATGAAAGTTCTATTTTTTATTGCCTTGGCAGAACATTGCTACCTTATTAGTTTCTTTTTTACCCTGGCATCATTTTTCAATTTTTTTTTCAATCTGAGCATAGTTTCAAATAGTCTAAGTTTTCTAGGGAACTAGATACATATCACGTGTTAAGTGTAAATTTAATTCCCTAAACTAGAGATCAATTGCGAAACAATTCTGGCATACTATCCTGCTGGCATGACATGACAACTAAATATTAAATTTCCTCATTGGACAGAAACCTAGATCAAATTAAACATGCCTAACAAATGTTAACATCCTTCAAAATTACATGGAGGCAAAATTTCATTTTTCTTTTTTTAACGGTTCGATATGCAACTATCTATATAACCTATATGGCATGGCATGGCAAGCAAAATTGAAAAAAAATTTAAACGTGGAATGCATGCATGGCATGGCATAAATGTGAAGAAATGCACACCCACAAACCCAAGATGTGCATTGTCCTTAATGCATGAAACAACACATATATACAAAAAAACAGAAAATAAAATGCATGCTCATATGAATGCAAAGATGGAATGAAAAAGAGTTTAAGTAGAAAATGACCCCATTCAGAGACTTCCTCTCATGTGACTCGAGTCTTCATTTTTACAAAGCTGCCACGGTCGGGAGCTTTGAGCTTGATTCTGGTCATGGGTGGCTTTGCAGCAGTGGAGGCTCCAACTTTCTTTGTTTTCTTGGCAAGTTCAACTAGCGGTGTTACTGGCTTAGCCCTGAGTGTTTTGACTGGGGTTTCCTCTGATTTGGAAGAGGAATCAGTGCTGGCAAATTTAACTATCATTGGGGATACATGAACCGTGGCATTAGATTCTTCACTGGCAGAAGACTCGGCAGGGAAAGCTGGGAATGGTGGCACCACTTCATGGGATTGTTTTTCAAGCACCTCTCTGATAATAGCATCCCTCTCTTTTGTGTAATCCCTCATTTTAGCATTAAGGTCATCGGCTGCCTCTAGCTTTTGGAGAATAATCTCCTGGTGATGATAAACTTGGAACAACACTGCCAACGAACTGGCTGGCATGGTCTCTAGAACATTGCTCTACTCTGCCTTTGGCTTTGGCTTTGGTGTTGCAGTTTTGGCCTTCCCCTTTTCCTTTTCCTTTGGCTCAACAACAGTGAGGTTTCTCTATATGGCGACAGTGATTGTCGTTCCCTTTATTATCTGGCCTTGATTTTTATCAAGCCTAGGCACATCTTGGCGCATGCAAATGTTAGAAATAAGCAAAGGGAAAAACAAGATGCCTTTACCTTTCACAGCGCACTTATAAGTCTCATCGATGATGATTTTTCCAACGTTGATCTTGCGCCTTTTAATGATAGAGTGCAACAAAATCAGCCTTTCTTCCGAAACAGTCTCATTATGAGACGTAGGTAACAAATTTGCCTTGATAAAGTGATTCTAGCCTCTCATTTGTGGCTTCAACGCCAACCTCTTTACCGACCGATGGCCCGTTGATGAAACTGTCCATGTCGTGACAGGCTCACACAAGTCTGCCAGTAGTTTCTTTCTCTTGGCTGCGTTTATTGACTCAAAGATACGTGCACAATGTTCACCCCTTCGCATTGTTCCCGCACAAAAAACCGCTCATGTCCGGATCACGGTCATCTCATGCCAAATCCTTCCTTGGCATTGTCTTTGAATCTGCACATACTCAAAGAAAACCTTTCAACGCAGCAAAAGAATAGTAATGAAAAAAATAAATGAAATAAAAACTACTAAAAATCTTAAAACCTAAAAACAAAGAAAAACGTCTAACCTAATATTTACAAAGATTCAAACCGCTTTAGCGATGTTATGTTACCTCTTTTAGGAGGATAACCTCCTTGGCATTGTTCTGTGTTCCTACCAAATAGTGCTTTAGGCACTAGCTATTTATTGGTGGATGGTAGGTTGTGGCAATCCTTTGTTTGAATAAATAACATAGAAAGCCAAAGAATTGTTTTCCTTTGATCATACCAAATTCTCGATTACACAATAAAATGGAATATTTTACCATGGTGGCTTCGAACAACCACCTTAGAAAACCAAAGAATCTCTTTGTTGTCGAGGCATAGTCATCCTCATCTTGTTCCAGAATCTTCGTGAAATCTTTAGTTTTGAACCGCAATATCGTTGGCATTGTTTTTATGGCAAAATTTTCCTGCTTCAGCTCTTCATTCTCAGTCATTTGGTATCCACTTTTCCTTCCAACAACAACCCATTTGAGCACACCTCGCTTTATGACATCAGTTCCAACCAGAATCGATCTTCTCTGTTGCTCAATTGTTTTGTCATCGCACTTTTGTTTGATGGCATCAACTTTCATTCCTCGGCAATGCAATGCCAGGTTCTCAACCAAGATGGATACCATTGTCTCAACCGCATGGCTTTCTTCAATTTCATCTGCACATTTAAGAGCTTTGAAAATGTCAACAATAATACTTGCTTGTCTTACCGAGGTAGGGTTGGCAAATGGTGGCTTCACTGGTTTTGTCACGGTGGTGTTGGCATCCGACTGCTGTCTGGCATTGGATAGCGGTTTGGCATCAGATAGTGGTATGGCATCATCAGCCTCTGCCTCTTTTTTCTCTACTTCCTTGGGTTCACATGCTGGCACTGATTTATTCTCATGGCAGACAATTGGCTTTTTTCCATGTGTTAAAATCTTGACTTCTTTGCCACTCGGAAAAGTATCAGCTTGGCATTGCTCTCTTCTTTTTTGTCGAGCATCCTCTGTATCACCTGCCAGAGTCTCTAGAGGTTTGTCATTAAGTGCACTGGCAATCTTTCCTATCTGAACTTTCAAATTTCTCATTGATGCTGTCAAACTCTGGACTGTGGCATCATTCCTCTCCATGTAATCAGTGTAAGTGCCTTCTTGGTTGAGTCTCTGCCCATGCTGGAAATTGTTTTGGGCTTTCTGTAGCATGACATTCTAATGGAATGCTGGTATAAAATTTACCGACCCAGGGGTGGCAAGACATTCATCCATATGGTGGTTCTCTCCACAAATGGTACAGAATGGGACTAATGCTCTAACTTCTCGGGACTCCTTATTCAAGTTCTCTTGCCAAGATAATTGTGTTGTATCAGCAAAGTTGTAATCATCATAGAAGTCTATTCGATCATAATACGAGTAACTTGGCTAATGTTGAGGACTGTTTTGTCATGGCATATGTGTTGCAGCATTAATGCCATTATCGTAAGCAAACATGTCAGCTCCTTGATCATACCATGGAAAATTTTGTTGGTAACTTTATCGGTTGTATGCTTCAATATGGTCTCTAATGCTCATTTCCCGATCCTAGTACCTAAAACAAATGAAACTAAAAATAATGTTAGTAAAATAAATAATAAAAGAAAAATAATCATAAACTAAAACAAAGACAAGTAAGAATAAAAATAATCAATTCCATTGCAATCCCGACAACGCGCGCCAAAACTCGTTGACTCTCAGGGAGATGTGTAAAATGAATGCTGGAAAAAGGTGTAAATGGTATGTATTTGGGAAAGATAAACTGTGCCAAGAGTCTTTTGCGTGGAAGTATACATGGTCGACAAGTAATACAGCTTGGTAAGCTAAGTATCGATCCCACGAGATTGACTTGGAATTCAATTGTTTAGTTTGTTACTTGTTTTGGAAAAAAATTGTAGTTTAAAAGAGTTTATTTTAAAACTAAGAAAAGAAAATAACATAAAACCAAAAGGAAGTGTTGGCTAGAAAGAAGTTTTCAAATGAATGATGATTGTTGGCGTGGAATGCCTGGTTCAAACGTGGTTCATGCCAACCTTTATTGACAAAACTGTCTTGGCATTGGTTGCCGAAAGCGATTCAAAATAGCAAAACCTCTCTCGATGGTCATTTCCTAAACTAGCCAAGTAAAAACCCCTATATCTTTATCGTGTATGTTTTCCTTAAACCAATTTGATTTAAAAACCAATCTATACTCCGTGGGGTAGATTTCACTTCCGAAGTAAGTTCATCTACTTGAATGACTTCTCTCCTTCTCTCCCAAGTGTTCAAAGAACTTGATCATTGCCAACACAAGTCCATTAAGATATTGGAAGGCAATAAGCTAATCAACGCCAGCTCTCGCTTTGGCACAATTATTTAGGAAAAATTTAAAGTTTGCAAAATGCACAAACTTTGCCAAAAGTATAATTATTATAAAGGGACTAAGGCATAAAAGCCAACGCTTAAAACCAAAACATCCCTCCACCAACTATTAAATTAGTTCATGGTGTGGGGTTAACCAACAAACCAACAAACATTTTTAACATCACCATTATAATAAAAACTAAAGAAAAACAACTTTTGCCAAGAGAATAGGCGGATGGGTCTCTCGATGTAGCCCTCACGCCAGGGCTCTCGCCAAGAAGTCAAACCACCCTTCCTCGGCTGCAATGACACACTCACTACTCCAACACCTCGCTCCGACCACCTCTCGCTCCTCCTTTTCTCAATGTCGATTCCCAAATGCTTGATCGGTTGGTCTTTATATAGGCGTGTAAGGGAAATGATGAGATAAGCATTTGAATTTAAATTTGAAATAATCAAGAGATAAGAGATAGAGCACTATCCGATCATTTTGATATCTTATCAGCTCGGTGTGATAGCTTATCAAGCTAGGGCTGATGTCATCATGCCATGGCTATCCCGACACACGAGCTTGGCACAATTTTTTGCCAACATCACTTGGCATCACCTAATTTGCTATTTTTCGAGAAGTTGATCCAATTGTGATATTTTAGAGTCCGATCCTTTCCTGTTTTTTTTGGGTTTCATCTTTTCTTGGCATAGCCACTGCATACCTCTCTGCCAACAAATGCTTGGCACTTATCTGTCCTTCCGTGCCCACAACATTTGGCATTCACCTTGGCATTCCTAATTGCATCCGTCTTGGGACCATTTCTCATGCCATTCCACCTACCAACCTGTGCAAAGGCCACTAAAAACAACCCATGATGCTTGGCATAGGTAACCTACTAACTCTTTTATGTAAATGCATGATTTTAACCTCTAAATGCAACTAAATGTACTCAAAAACAAGCAAAAGCATTGTGAGATTGACATTAAAAACAATACTTTTGGAGAGGTAACACATCCCCAAACCTAACTCATTGTTTGTCCTCAAGTAATGCAAACAAAGAAAAATAAACGTGAAGAAGTTACCTCGACAAAATTTTGGTTCGAATGCCAACAAGTCTTTGGCAAGCAGAATTTGACTCTATTTCTTTTCTCAGTATCTCAGTGCAATAATGCCAAGCAGATAATAATTCAAGTGCAACAATATAACTCTAGTCTAAGTTCATGAAGAGTGCATGATGTGTAGGCAATATGCATCCAATATCCTTTCGCTTCCTTAGCCAATTTTACTACCTAAACTCATATCTTTATTTTCATCATTTTTTTCTTTCTTTTTCTTTCTTGTCGAGGGCTCTGTTGGCATTAATTTAAGCTTGCTTCGTGAAACTGTTTAGCGTGAGTGATAAGAGGGAGCATACCACGAATCCCCACCTTAATCCATACATCACTAGGCTTTCTCTTCAACTCATGCACTAGGGTTTTGGACTTCAGAACTAAGAGGGAGCAAACCACGAAGCCCCAAGTAACTTATTATCCCTAGGTAGATGAAAGTTCTATTTTTTATTGCCTTGGCAGAACATTGCTACCTTATTAGTTTCTTTTTTACCCTGGCATCATTTTTCAATTTTTTTTTCAATCTGAGCATAGTTTCAAATAGTCTAAGTTTTCTAGGGAACTAGATACATATCACGTGTTAAGTGTAAATTTAATTCCCTAAACTAGAGATCAATTGCGAAACAATTCTGGCATACTATCCTGCTGGCATGACATGACAACTAAATATTAAATTTCCTCATTGGACAGAAACCTAGATCAAATTAAACATGCCTAACAAATGTTAACATCCTTCAAAATTACATGGAGGCAAAATTTCATTTTTTCTTTTTTTTAACGGTTCGATATGCAACTATCTATATAACCTATATGGCATGGCATGGCAAGCAAAATTGAAAAAAAATTTAAACGTGGAATGCATGCATGGCATGGCATAAATGTGAAGAAATGCACACCCACAAACCCAAGATGTGCATTGTCCTTAATGCATGAAACAACACATATATACAAAAAAACAGAAAATAAAATGCATGCTCATATGAATGCAAAGATGGAATGAAAAAGAGTTTAAGTAGAAAATGACCCCATTCAGAGACTTCCTCTCATGTGACTCGAGTCTTCATTTTTACAAAGCTGCCACGGTCGGGAGCTTTGAGCTTGATTCTGGTCATGGGTGGCTTTGCAGCAGTGGAGGCTCCAACTTTCTTTGTTTTCTTGGCAAGTTCAACTAGCGGTGTTACTGGCTTAGCCCTGAGTGTTTTGACTGGGGTTTCCTCTGATTTGGAAGAGGAATCAGTGCTGGCAAATTTAACTATCATTGGGGATACATGAACCGTGGCATTAGATTCTTCACTGGCAGAAGACTCGGCAGGGAAAGCTGGGAATGGTGGCACCACTTCATGGGATTGTTTTTCAAGCACCTCTCTGATAATAGCATCCCTCTCTTTTGTGTAATCCCTCATTTTAGCATTAAGGTCATCGGCTGCCTCTAGCTTTTGGAGAATAATCTCCTGGTGATGATAAACTTGGAACAACACTGCCAACGAACTGGCTGGCATGGTCTCTAGAACATTGCTCTACTCTGCCTTTGGCTTTGGCTTTGGTGTTGCAGTTTTGGCCTTCCCCTTTTCCTTTTCCTTTGGCTCAACAACAAAGGAGGTTTCTCTATATATGCGACAAAGGATTGTCGTTCCCTTTATTATCTGCCTTGATTTTTATCAAGCCTAGGCACATCTTGGCGCATGCAAATGTTAGAAATAAGCAAAGGGAAAAACAAGATGCCTTTACCTTTCACAGCGCACTTATAAGTCTCATCGATGATGATTTTTCCAACGTTGATCTTGCGCCTTTTAATGATAGAGTGCAACAAAATCAGCCTTTCTTCCGAAACAGTCTCATTATGAGACGTAGGTAACAAATTTGCCTTGATAAAGTGATTCTAGCCTCTCATTTGTGGCTTCAACGCCAACCTCTTTACCGACCGATGGCCCGTTGATGAAACTGTCCATGTCGTGACAGGCTCACACAAGTCTGCCAGTAGTTTCTTTCTCTTGGCTGCGTTTATTGACTCAGCATACGTACAATGTTCACCCCCTTCGCATTGTTCCTGGCACAAAACTGCTCATGTCTGGATCACAGTCATCTCATGCCAAATCCTTCCTTGGCATTGTCTTTGAATCTGCACATACTCAAAGAAAACCTTTCAACGCAGCAAAAGAATAGTAATGAAAAAAATAAATGAAATAAAAACTACTAAAAATCTTAAAACCTAAAAACAAAGAAAAACGTCTAACCTAATATTTACAAAGATTCAAACCTGCTAGCGATGTTATGTTACCTCTTTTAGGAGGATAACCTCCTTGGCATTGTTCTGTGTTCCTACCAAATAGTGCTTTAGGCACTAGCTATTTATTGGTGGATGGTAGGTTGTGGCAATCCTTTGTTTGAATAAATAACATAGAAAGCCAAAGAATTGTTTTCCTTTGATCATACCAAATTCTCGATTACACAATAAAATGGAATATTTTACCATGGTGGCTTCGAACAACCACCTTAGAAAACCAAAGAATCTCTTTGTTGTCGAGGCATAGTCATCCTCATCTTGTTCCAGAATCTTCGTGAAATCTTTAGTTTTGAACCGCAATATCGTTGGCATTGTTTTTATGGCAAAATTTTCCTGCTTCAGCTCTTCATTCTCAGTCATTTGGTATCCACTTTTCCTTCCAACAACAACCCATTTGAGCACACCTCGCTTTATGACATCAGTTCCAACCAGAATCGATCTTCTCTGTTGCTCAATTGTTTTGTCATCGCACTTTTGTTTGATGGCATCAACTTTCATTCCTCGGCAATGCAATGCCAGGTTCTCAACCAAGATGGATACCATTGTCTCAACCGCATGGCTTTCTTCAATTTCATCTGCACATTTAAGAGCTTTGAAAATGTCAACAATAATACTTGCTTGTCTTACCGAGGTAGGGTTGGCAAATGGTGGCTTCACTGGTTTTGTCACGGTGGTGTTGGCATCCGACTGCTGTCTGGCATTGGATAGCGGTTTGGCATCAGATAGTGGTATGGCATCATCAGCCTCTGCCTCTTTTTTCTCTACTTCCTTGGGTTCACATGCTGGCACTGATTTATTCTCATGGCAGACAATTGGCTTTTTTCCATGTGTTAAAATCTTGACTTCTTTGCCACTCGGAAAAGTATCAGCTTGGCATTGCTCTCTTCTTTTTTGTCGAGCATCCTCTGTATCACCTGCCAGAGTCTCTAGAGGTTTGTCATTAAGTGCACTGGCAATCTTTCCTATCTGAACTTTCAAATTTCTCATTGATGCTGTCAAACTCTGGACTGTGGCATCATTCCTCTCCATGTAATCAGTGTAAGTGCCTTCTTGGTTGAGTCTCTGCCCATGCTGGAAATTGTTTTGGGCTTTCTGTAGCATGACATTCTAATGGAATGCTGGTATAAAATTTACCGACCCAGGGGTGGCAAGACATTCATCCATATGGTGGTTCTCTCCACAAATGGTACAGAATGGGACTAATGCTCTAACTTCTCGGGACTCCTTATTCAAGTTCTCTTGCCAAGATAATTGTGTTGTATCAGCAAAGTTGTAATCATCATAGAAGTCTATTCGATCATAATACGAGTAACTTGGCTAATGTTGAGGACTGTTTTGTCATGGCATATGTGTTGCAGCATTAATGCCATTATCGTAAGCAAACATGTCAGCTCCTTGATCATACCATGGAAAATTTTGTTGGTAACTTTATCGGTTGTATGCTTCAATATGGTCTCTAATGCTCATTTCCCGATCCTAGTACCTAAAACAAATGAAACTAAAAATAATGTTAGTAAAATAAATAATAAAAGAAAAATAATCATAAACTAAAACAAAGACAAGTAAGAATAAAAATAATCAATTCCATTGCAATCCCCGGCAACGGCGCCAAAAACTCGTTGACTCTCAGGGAGATGTGTAAAATGAATGCTGGAAAAAGGTGTAAATGGTATGTATTTGGGAAAGATAAACTGTGCCAAGAGTCTTTTGCGTGGAAGTATACATGGTCGACAAGTAATACAGCTTGGTAAGCTAAGTATCGATCCCACAGAGATTGACTTGGAATTCAATTGTTTAGTTTGTTACTTGTTTTGGAAAAAAAGATTGTAGTTTAAAAGAGTTTATTTTAAAACTAAGAAAAGAAAATAACATAAAACCAAAAGGAAGTGTTGGCTAGAAAGAAGTTTTCAAATGAATGATGACTGTTGGCAGGGAATGCCTGGTTCAAACGTGGTTCATGCCAACCTTTATTGACAAAACTGTCTTGGCATTGGTTGCCGAGCAGATTCAAAATAGCAAAGCCTCTCTCGATGGTCATTTCCCTAAACTAGCCAAGTAAAAACCCCTATATCTTTATCGTGTATGTTTTCCTTAAACCAATTTGATTTAAAAACCAATCTATACTCTGTGGGGGTAGATTTCACTTCCGAAGTAAGTTCATCTACTCGAATGACTTCTCTCCCAAGTGTTCAGCAACTTGATCATTGCCAACACAAGTCTGTTAAGATATTGGAAGGCAATAAGCTAACTGCGCCAGCTCTCGCTTTGGCACAGTACTTAGGAAAAATTAAAGTATGCAAAACAGACAAACTTTGCCAAAAGTATAATTATTATAACGGGACTAAGGCATAAAAGCCAACGCTTAAAACCAAAACATCCCCTACCAACTATTAAATTAGTTCATGGTGTGGGGGTTAACCAACAAACCAACAAACATTTTTAACATCACCATTATAGTAAAAACTAAAGAAAAACAACTTCTGCCAAGGGAATAGGCAGATGGGTCTCTCGATGTAGCCCTGCACGCCAGGCTCTCGGCCAAGAAGTCAAACCACCCTTCCTCGGCTGCAATGACTGTCACTCACTACTCCAACACCTCGCTCTGACCACCTCTCGTCTCGTCTCCTTTTCTCAATGTCGATTCCCAAATGCTTGATCGGTTGGTCTTTATATAGGCGTGTAAGGGAAATGATGAGATGAGCATTTGAATTTAAATTTGAAATAATCAAGAGATAAGAGATAGAGCACTATCTGATCATTTTGATATCTTATCAGCTCGGTGTGATAGCTTATCAAGCTAGGGCTGATGTCATCATGCCATGGCCATCCTGACACACGAGCTTGGCACAACTTTGCCAACATCACTTGGCTTCACCTTATATGTTATTTTTCGGAAGTTGATCCAATTGCGATCTTTTAGGAGTCTGATCCTTTCGTGTTTTTTCGGGGGTTCATCTCTTCTTGGCATGGCCGCTGGCATACCTCTCTGCCAACAAATGCTTGGCACTCATCTGGTCCTTCCGTACTCGCAACATTTGGCATTCACCTTGGCATTCCTAATTGCATCCCTGCGTCCATTCCTCCTGCCAACCTACGCAAAGGCCATTAAAAACAACCCATGACATTGGCATAGGTAACCTACTAACTCTTTTATGTAAATGCATGATCTTAACCTCTAAATGCAACTAAATGTACTCAAAAGCAAGCAAAAGCATTGTGAGATTAACATTAAAAACAATACTTTTGGAGAGGTAACATTGGGCTTCTGCTCCTCCGTTTTCCTAAAAAGTTGAGTAAAAGCTATTAATTTTGACTTCATTTTCTTGAAACACTCGTGTCGTGAAATAACCCTCAGTGATTAAATAAAAAATAAAAGAATGTATCAAGCACAAGTTAGTAACATAGTCTACAACATTAATAAAATATCACAACCATCATTCACAATCTGCCAAAAGGATTCAAATGAAAAATTCATAACAAACATACAACATTATATAGAGAGGACGAATCATTAAGTTAAAAGAAGTTTCAAGAACTATAGTTAACTAAAAAATATCATGATAAAAATGTGTAAATTTGAAGTGTACAAAAATCAAATGTTAGGGCATTGACATATCAAATAATAAATAAATAATTGAAAAAAATAAACAATGTCTAGTGCAATTATGGCATTTAGCAAATGAAATATATAATGCATATAACATTATTTTGTTTTTTAGGAACTGCAAAAAGCTGACAAATAGAAAGTATTACTAATGTAAAGTGCAACTGATTAAGTATAATAGTAGAAATTTGGCTGCTCAAACACTGCAATCTTATAAAAGTAGAGAAATATATTGAACTTCTTCATCTTCATACTCTTCGGTCAACAACCAAAGAAACTCTTACTTTGATTCACTAAAATCAAACAATCAACTTATAAATAAAAGAACTCACAACTTCACTAATTTGCTTATTTCTCTCGATTCACTTTACAACAACTAATAGTCAAGATCAAAAACCTTAATTAACCACACACATTCATAAAAATAATTGTAAAAACGGTTCCAAAAGCTCCTTAGATCTCCCTGTATCTAACTACGAAAAACACTAAAAACTAAAAATACAGAGAAGAAACAAAAAGAACAAGAAATCTTGAAAATTAAGTACCTTTGAAACTCTTCAAATTCTAACTTCAAAGTAAAGAAATCTCTTTATTTTTTTCATTACTCCACAAAAAAATTAAAATTAGATAACTAAATTTTCATATATTAAATAAAAAGAACAAATACTTAAAATTTACTCAGTTTAACCTTCTTTGTCAACCTATGAAAGTTTCGATACCAATCGGAACCACAAAGTAACATTTGCATCGTATCAATTCCTAATGATTAACGATATGCATCAATCACCCTACCACCAGCACTAAAAGCAGATTTTGAAGCCACTATGGTGATAGGAGTAGACAAGATTTCACAAGCCATTTGAATAAAATTCGAAACTTGAGGTTATTAACTTTCTACAACTCTAAGGCATCAAAATCAACACAATCTTCCTTACAAATAAAAACTCCTTCTTCCAAGTATATATATCTAGTTCAGACTTAACATTGTCAATTGTGTCAACACTCCTAATTTATCTCTCAAATTTGGACCTTTTAGTCATAACTTTTCCCTTGCATATTCTACTAGTAGTAGAGACATTGGTGACAACATTTTCTTGCACATCATTGTTTGTTATTATACCAACATTAGCTGTTGTATATTCATCCACATATTCCTTATAAAGCTCATATAGATTATCACGCACAATGCGAATTTGTCTAGCAGCTTCCTCTTTACAATAACATGAAAAATGAAGTCAATCAGTTTCATTTTATTATGAGGATCTAGTATGGCAACAATAGAAATAAGAAAATTGCATTCATCCCAATATTTATCAAACTTTTTTGTGTTTTATTGACCATTTGTCTCATACAAAGTTGCTCACTCAATGAATTATCCATCAACAGTTCTTTGATACTCTAAAGTTCAGGAAAGAACAAATTTAAAGTTGGATAATCAGAACCTAATATTTATGAAGGAAAAAAATATTAAATCAAGTAACATAAATAAAAATTAATAAATAATGAAAAATTTAGATATACTAAAATTGTTTACTTGAGATAATGTTGGTAACTTTATTAAAAAGTGCCAAGAAAGAACAAACTTCCTTAACCCTCACTCAATCTTCATCACTTGGCAAACACTTATAACTTACATCTCATTGAGCATATCGCGAAAATACGTCCTTAAACTCCAATGTACATAACAACATAGCATATGTTGCATTCCATTGTGTACAACAATCTAAAATCAACCTCTTATTTGGAAACTGAAGTTGTTTAACAATATCACTGAACATAGTCAAACGTATAGTGGATGTTGTGATGTGCTTCATACTCTCCTTTACGTTGCCAATCACATCTTCAATTTCGGAAAGACCATCATGCACCAAGATGTTCAAGATTCGTGCACAACAACGGACATGAAACAATTTGCCATTCAAAGGAAGCCTTTTATGAAATGAAAGGCTATCTTTCAACATCCTTACAGCTATATCATTGTAAGAAGCATTGTCCATAGAAATTGAAAACACTTTTCCTTCAATACCCCAGTCTTGTAAGCATTTGTATGATATCATATATCTTACTATGCAAAGGAGGCACATCAACAAAATTCAAAATTCTTTTTTGTAGATTCCAATCCGAGTCCACAAAATGAGTCGTCAAGACCATGTATTGAATATTTTGACCAAACTTCCACATATTAGTTGTAATGCTAACCCTATACACTATCTTCAACAACCCATTTAACCCCTTCTTCTCAACCTCATAACTTGTCCAACAATCGGTTTTGGCTATCGCACGAGAAATCCTTGCCTAAAGTGGACTTGCAGTTCTCATCAACAAAGTGAATAACTCATACTCAGTAAATGCAAAAGGTAATTCATGAACCATTATCATATGAGAAACAACTTCCCTGATCTTCGCTTGGTCATATTTCCAAGTCTAGATGTCACTTGCACTGTTAGATCAAGGTGATTGTGGAGGTAGAAAGAGATTGTCTTGCCCCTTTAAAGATATATGGCGTCTCACACAACAATATAAGTGCCTTTTATATTGTGTAGTTGAACCATCTTTGTTCTTTTAAAGTTTGATCTTACAGTGATTACACTGTACTTTTTTAGTACCATCAACAAGCTTAATTACAGTCAGTTCCTGCCAAACAGTTGATGTCTTCTTTCTATTTCTCCTTGTTATGTGCAACCTTCAATATCATCCAAACACTCGGTCTCCTTAGGGGTTGGTCTTTCATGAGTAGTATCTTTAACATTGTAAGTTTCATTTCCTTTTCCTTCAATGACATCCATCGGTGATGAAGAACCAGTACACGAATGATGACCTTGTTCCGAGTTATATGACATACCTAAAAATTTAAAATCAAATCATTATTAATGGATAACATCAAATATGATAAAGAAGCTTTATAAAAGCAATAATACATATTGCTTAAAGAAGATAAAATAGAATAATATGCCACAAATAAAGTTCTAAAAATGTCACCTCTAACTCTTTGCGGCCTCCCCGAACACCATTTTTGGAGAGACTATCAGAAAGAGTCAGATCTTATAGGGGATATACATATTACTAAAATATAAAAAAACTCTTTTACATACCTTTGAGAAATTTATCAAGAGTTGCAATAAATCTTTGAGTTGAAGATGAAACTAAGCTGCAACAAAATACAAATTCGAATGCATCATAAAGTCAGAAAAAATCAACTTGGAATATCTAAATTTATAGTTTAACAAAAGAAAAATCTCAATTTAATCAACCATGGGATCCATTAATTATTTTTCATATTTACCTACAAAGTTGTCGTCATGTAAGAACGAAAAGTCTTATGCCTAAAATAGAAACCAGAATTTTAGTTAACAACAAAACAATGGACATGTCAGTTTTGGATATAAAGATAGAAAATTTGGGCAAATGTCTAGTATAATAATACTGAGATGCGAAACAATTTTTCTAACGTTGGTACAAAAAGTTTGTATAAACACTAACAAAAAATGCAATTAATTAATTACAAAATACATCACACCATTAGGCATTTGGATGAAATTTAATGAAAATAAGAATCCTTAAGAGTTAATCATGTTAGTAGACTTCAGCTACTAGAAAAATTTAATTTGTGAAGCACACTCTTTAAGTAGTCTTCTCACATTAATTTGCTTGGGTTCTTTCAACGAAGCAAGATCATTTAGTTGAAGCAAAAATACACATATTTTACAGCTATGAAAAACCTTAAAATACCAACAAATTTAAGATCTTACAGAAGCTTAAACACGGCATGGAAAACGATGGATTGGTTCCAAAATATCAAAGAGGCTGAAAGGTTTTGAGCACAACACGAACAATCAACAAAACACGGTGACGAGGAGCGTAGCACGATAAGAACACGACAACAAGAAGAACAAATTAGGTTTGGTAAAAGGGAAAAAGTTGAGAGGCAGAACTTCTACAAATTAAGTTAAAAATTTGATCGGTATAAATAATAGGGAAAAGGGAGTTTGGGGTTATAATAGGGTTTATATACCTTGAATTTAGGGTTTCAATTGTAAGAGTTTAAGATAATTTATGGGTTACTCATAACAAATTTAAAATCTAAATGAATTGGCAAGGTTGTGGACTTGTGACTCACTTCTTGTTAAGAGGCATTGGTTCGAGTCCCCATGGTAATTTTTTTATCATTTTCTTTTGCTAGACCGAAAATAAACGAGCCTATAAATGAGCTTGTCCGTGAACATAAACGAGTCGAACAAACCTCTATTCGTGTTTGTTCGTTTATTAAACGAACATAAATAATTGTTCATAATCGTTTATTTAGCTTAATAAACGAATGTTATACAAACGATTAACGAATAGTTCGCCAAATGCTCTGTTCATTTACACCCCTAACCGTATGTGAAACATTGAAGAAGGTAAATCTCAGGATTTCTCTATTGAACAGGATAGTGTTCTATGTTTCCAAGGTCGGTAATGTATACCGAGGAATTCTGGGTTGAAATAGGTTATTCTCCATGAGGCCCATGAAAATCCTTATTCTATGCATCATGGTGGGGACAAGATATATAAGAATCTTCGTGAGAGGTACTGGTGGAAGGGTCTCAAGAGGGATATCGTCAAATTTGTATCAAAGTGTCTAACTTGTCAGAAGGTAAAGACAGAACATTAGCGTTCGTTTGGGTTATTGCAGCATATTGAGATTCCTCAGATGAAGTGGGAGCATGTTTTTTCAGTTGTCTTCCTTTGACTCCATCAAATAAAGACTCTGTTTGGTTATTGTTGATCATTTGACTAAGTCCCCGCACTTTATCCCTGCTCAAGTTGACTATTCTTTGAATAAGTTGGCTCGAATCTATATCTTTGAGATTGTTTGACTCCATAGGGTACCATCGTCTATCATATATGATCGAGATTCGAGGTCCATGGTGAAGTTTTAGAAGTCTCTATATTTTGCTCTGGGTACTCAATTGAACTTTAGTACATCCTATCATCCACAGATTGATGGCCAATCCGATCGGGTAATCCAAATTCTTGAGAATATGTTGAGAGGAGTATAGAGGCAATTATGAGGATTTCTTACCGCTTGTAGAGTTTTCCTACAATAACAGTTACCAGGCCAGTATCAAGATGGCACCGTATGAGGCTCTGTGTGGGCATAAGTGTCGCACTCCTATTAGTTTGACCGAGCTTAATGAACACAAATTTTTGGGACCATATATTGTTCATAAGGCTGAGTAAACTATCAGATTGATCCAAAATCAGCTTAAGGCTGCTTTTGAGAGGCAGAAGTCATATGCCAATCTGAAACGTCGAGACATTGAGTATAATGTGGGTGATTAGGCTTTCTTGAAAGTATCTCAGTGGACGAAGGTACTTCGATTTGGTCAGAAAGGAAAGTTGAGTCATCGTTTCATTGGCCCTTATTAAATTCTTTGTCGAGTTAGACCATTTGCCTATGAGCTTGAGTTACCACTAGAGTTTGAGTGTATTCATGACGTCTTCCATGTCTCTGTGTTGAGGCACTATCAGGTTGATCCGTCTCACATCATTCATGTGGAGGAAATTGAGATCCATCTTACATTTTGAGGAGGAACCAGATACAATTCTTGCCCTGGACAAGAAGGTTCTTAGGAGGAGGACAATTAAGATGGCCAAGGTCTTTTGGTGCAATCATGGTCACGATAAGGCTACATGGGAGCCCAAGGTCGTCGTCAAAGCTTAGTATTTGCATCTCTTTAATCCAGGTAAATTTCATGGCCAAAATTTCTATTAACGGGGGAGGAAAGTTCTAACACCCTAATTTCCCCCTAATTTTTGAAACCCTAAATCCAAAAATACCTAATTGAAAACCCCAAAAATTTGGGGATTTAATTTTGAAAACCTAATTTAGTTGAGGGATAAATTTATTAAATTAAGAATTAAGGGGATTATTTCAGAAATTTAGTGACCATTCTAAATAAAAGGTAAAACTCAATGTCTTTTCGTGAACCTTAAAAAGAGAAAGTTTGCACCTTGCTATTTTCCCACTTCTCTGGGTATTTAATCACCCTTTCATCTTATGAGAGTCTTTTCATCTCCCACAACATTTCAACCATCAAACCAATGCGTGCGAAATAGGTATGCAATTTAGAGCAAGTATACTCGTCGATCAAGTAATAAAGTGATAGAGTAGAGTGTCGAACCCACAGGGATTGGATTAAAAAATACAAAGTGATCGTACTAAAGAGTTAGTGAGCAAGTGTTTGTTTGATGGTGATTTATCAAAACTAACTGCAATAAAAGTAAAGTAGCAATGATCAAGACAAGAAGATGTTGTATCAGATATTTAGATGATTATGGAAGTTGGGTTTATTTCCTAACTAATTACTTATTCGAATGTTATAATAGTTGGCAATACATGTATGCGTAAACCAATAATGTCTTTATCTATTTGACAAGGTTTTTAATTAACTTCTTGACTCTTTCGATACCTAGAAGTTGATAACAAGGATGCTAAGGTAATACATGTCCGCATGAACCCTAACAACTCTATTATCTATTAAAGTTCCCCTTGTTATTCGTTGAAATCCTAAACTTATGTCTAAGCTGGATTAGAACCTAAGTTGACAGCTTAAGCGCCATTGTTCACGTTTGTATAACCTAACTCTCTCAATATTAAGCCATGGATCAATAGTTAAAAGGTCTCTCTCGATAGCTCTCACAATAACAACGCATAAAGAACAATGAACAAAATAGACGCATGAAAAGGCTATAGCATTAAACAAGTACTTAAAACATAATATCCTAAAAACAATAAACCCAACAAAAGTATTTAGCTTATTTCTGAGCAAATAACCTCCATAATAAAAGTTGTAAAGAACATGGTAGTTTATAAAGTAAGGAGAAAGAAAGATCAAGGGTCCTCGACGTCCTCTCCAAGCCATCTAATTGTGTTGTAGGTCTCGCACTCCTCAAGCCTCTCTCAATGGCTCTCGTTGTGTGGAGACTCCTCTAGACCCTCAACTACAGTGGTTCTCCGATAGCTAAAGACTAAGGGATGTCGTCTAAGGTCAAGCTCCGTTTGCATGTGACCCAAGTCTTCTTTATATAGACGGCAAAGCTAGGTTTGAGAAACCCTAAAGCGCGCAAAGCCTCTTAATGAGGATCTTGCTTTCTCGTTTCATTTAATGAGAGCCCATATCGGATGGAAGTCCACGTATGCCAAAAGTCTGGGTTCTTCTCCAACTCTACTACTTTGTTGGCTCATCACGAGAGGAATGCCACTCCATTGCTCCAACGCTCATCTGCCTCAATTGTTTCTTGTACAAACACCACTAAAACGCACTACCTTCCCCATAAATACATCAAAATATAAACAATTAAGTGCAGGCATCATAGCCCCCTAACTATATCCAAACTACTCCTAAATGCAACTATATGAGCCTAAACACATGCAAAAGCTAAGTAAAAAGGGCACAAAATATAGGTTATCTATGTAGTCATCACGAACCTTCTTCTTTCTCTCTCTCAAAATAACACAGCTCTTCCCTATATTCTTTTTGGGTCACGCTCCGGCCAAGCCCTAACGTCATTTGTTTGACGATCTAATATAACCAATCAATCTTTATTCTATCTCGAACAAAGCCCACTCTTCTGTTCGTCCCCACTCTTCTTTATTTTATTGAAATCCGTAAAAAACATTTAGTTCTCCCTTGCTCTGCCGCCCACTCCACCACTCTTTCTTCTCCGTTTTAGGTTGGGTAAGCAATTTTGGTTTAGCTTTTCTCCTTTTAGTTTGTTTTGGTTGTGAGAGCATAGGATTTCGTGTTTTGGGTTGGTCATAATAGAGCTATATGGCTCTTTTTGCACCATCAGTGAGTCGCGCTATCAAAGGGGTTTTGGAAACCCTAAGTTTAGAGTAATAGATGATGAGGAAAAGGGATTGGGCTGGTATCGATTGGTTTAAGCCCAAACCAAAATACCCATTATTGCGGAGCCCAACAATAGATGACCCATCAGCTAGAACCTAAACCCACTGATGAACCGAACCAAGTCAGTTCCTGAATTGAACCAACAAACCAAACTGAACCAAACCTGATCGGTACCCATTAACTTTGACCGAACCAGGTCAATTGTTGACTTTGACCCGATCGTTGACCGCCACCAATGATCATTAACTGCCACCGTTGACCATTGATTTTGACCATAGGCGTTGACTTTGATCATTTACTTTAGGCGTTGACTTTTTCCAGTCAAAGTTGACTCTACATTTTTTTACTTTTTTATTCCAAATTCGCTGCCCGTTCCCAAATTCTTACCCGAAAGCCTATTTTTTTTTACTATTTACATTTATTTGTACTTAGTAATTAAAGAATTATTCATAATAGAATATGATACGAATATTATTGTGTTCAAGTGATGTTGATTCGGAGACCGACATTCTTCCTTGTCCTCCGCCTGTGCAAACAATTGTTGCATAACCTACGAGATTTGCACGTGAGTATTGTTTAGATTAGCGAATTCTTTTTGTATCATGGCATAGTAGTGGATTCTAATGTAGTGATTATTTCTATAGGTGCTGACTTTGTCCGACCTAGTGCTAGAGATGAGCTTGGGAGACGATCCTCTCGTCGTTGATTTATTAGTTGCATAGGTGTCTCTTTTTGTTCTACATTTTTCTGTGCTTCATTTATGTCTGAATTCTGATTTATGATATCACTTGTATGATGACAAGCCATGCATCATATATCAAAATAGGACTAAACAATTTTCAGGCTTATTGTGTCATGCATCCTAACTAATTAACTAGGATTGTATTTAGATTTAGAATTGAGATAACATGTCATATCATGTGGGTTGAGAATTGTATGGAGAAATTCAATATTTTCACCGTATGGGCTGAATTCCACTTTAGATGGTGCAACGTAGAGAGTGGTTCTGGGGAACCTACTCTTCAAACGGTGTTATGTAGCTTGGTGCATTACATTGTGTTTAGTAGATCCTATCATGTGCATATGTATATATGTATGTCTAATTGAAATTGAGCATGATGATCTGATTACTATGTTCTATATTTTATTCATCTGCACATTAAAGACGCACTGAGCCTTATAGCTTACTCCCCCTTAGTTCTTCTTTCAGATACTCAGACCCTAGGCGTTACGGTACTTGAGGATCTCGTCCTTTTATCAGACTATTATTTATCGTATGAATTGTTTTCAGATACTCGAACTTTATGTTATTATTTGGATTTTTATGTAATTTCGGACAATATACTATTATTATTTTGGGATTACTATTTAGCATGCATTTATGGGATTGTTTTCAGTTATTTAACCGTCTATCGAAACATTATTTAAACAATTGAGTTTAAAAATAAATGAAACATTATTAAGAATATTTATGTTAACAATTATTTTGCATTTTAAATTATTTAAACATAAAACCATTTTCTTGAGGGGACAAGTTTTCAAGCATAACAACCTAAATTTGACATTTTCTTTCAAGCCGAGTTTAGGGGTATGTCAACACTTGGATTACCTTCAAAGTACATTTACTTGTGTCGTGCCTCCGCATTACATACCATATACTTTTTTTCTTGTTCTATTCTGAACTCGCACACACGTCACATCTTACCTTGTTATTTACTTTTTACACTCCAATAAAACACTATTTGTGAGAAATTTCAGTCCCTATGAGATCGATAACCGCAAAACACACATCTGTGACCACTTTATTACTTTTGTGACGTGTATGCTTTCTCCTTTTTGTGCAGACATTATGCACAACATCAATAGAAGTCCAACATTCTTTAGTACGGAGGAAATAATAGATATGTCTTAAAGAGACTATTTATATATGTTTCAACAAAATTTTAATTTCAATTCGACTCCGTTCTGAAGTATAACGTAACAATATTTGTATATTTTTTCGGTTAATTTATTATTCATTATTTTACGGTAAATTGTGATTATGTTTGTACACAAGTTAGATCTGGATTCTTTTGCCTTTATCAAATTTTTCGTTGTAATATTGTGTATATATCATATTGAAATTGCAGTTTTATATCATGACATTTTTTTCTTTTTGCCTACAGCCTTAAGCGAGAGATATCCTTTGTAAAGAAAATGAGATTTTGAATTAAGAAAATATTGATATTCATAGGACATCACTTCATTAACAGAAATAAATTCAATACTAAGCACCATATACAGAGGTATTGAATAGTATTTTTTTTAAAGAGAAAGCAGGACAATTAACAAGGAAACACACAAGAAAGAGAAAAAAAATAAAAAGAGCCTAAGACTTCAACCCATACAAACAGCGACGGATGCAAGTGAATCTTATAGTAGGCCCATGCCTTTCTGAATTTTCTAAACTTCATATATTTGACTTCAATTCTTTAATTTTTATGAGTTAGTCTTTAGATTTTTTAAAATATTTATAAGTTGTGCCCACCATGAAGTTTTTAGATTTTATGTGTGCCCACCCTACAAAATATTTTGGGATCTGCCACCGTATACAAAGTATAAAAATCCATCATCACACAAGATTTTAATGCTTCTTTGGCACCACAAAGTCTTCATTCCTTTTATCCTTTTCTGCAACATTTGAAAGGGCATATCAGTAACCAATCCCTTTCAAGTTGACAATTAATTTGCAAAACATTTCATGACAAAGGACCAAAAACAGGTAGAACCATTCAAAAATTTGAAATTAACGCATTATAAAGCACCAAATTGGTAAATTCTTCTAAGCTCATAGCCATGATTGAATTCTCTCCAACATGAAAGAAGAAGGAACTTGGGGGAAGATACACACGTCACCCCGAGTGATCATTTGTCGAAAGAAATGATAGCAACTTAAGCTAATTTCACGTGGAACTGATTAAATAATTGAATATCATTTAAGGTCAACACCGTCCCATATGAATCAAAGCATGTTACTAAGTTAACAAGTGCGGATGCCCACGCAAAGGCAGCGTGGTTTGTCCTTTCCAAAGCTTTGCTTCAACAATACCGTTGAGAAACTAGAAGGTCGGTGCATTAAATCATAAAAACAATCAATATATAATAATTAAAAATATATTATAATCGTAGAGGACCATACAATGGTTTATATATAAACAAGAGGAAATTTCTATCGGTTATATTCCGATCATCCACATTCAAATATCGTATTTATACACATCGTTTCACGGGAATTTCTCCGGTCCTTTCAAGCAAGGAAAATGACGGTAAGCATATCTATAATTCAATATAATGTCTTTAGGGTTAGATACATATAATTCATTTGGTAAATCGATTATGTTCTCAGATCATAGAGATGAGAGTTCATATGGATTGTGCTGGATGTGAAAGCAAGGTGAAAAGCGCACTTCAGAAACTCAAAGGTTGTTTCTACCGCTAGATCGATATATAATTATGGTTAAAATAAAATTGACTTGATAATTAACATTGTGGATTTTCAACGTTCACACAGGGGTGGACGAAGTGGACGTCGATATGGGCATGCAAAAGGTGACGGTAACCGGATATGCTGAGCAGAAAAAGGTTCTTAAAACTGTTAGGAAAACCGGGCGGCGAGCCGAGCTGTGGCAGTTGCCCTACAACCCGGAGCACCATAGTTTTGGTAATCACTACTACAATCAACACCAATGCAATGGCCCTGTGACATATTATGCACCGCAACCGTCCTCGTCTTACAATTACTATAAGCATGGATATGATAGCAATGATCCTTCTTATTATCGTCTTCCAGTTCATTCAACCATTTTTGGTCGCCAAACAGGTTCAGCTTTCAGTGACGAGAATCCTCATGCTTGTTCTTTAATGTGATCTATAATTATACAGAAATAAATTGACGGCATCGACCATCGTTGTATTAGGTCTAAGAAAGATGAAATTCTACCTTTGGTTTTGGTTTTCCTTTATAATATGAAAGCATTTCTTTTTCTTTTTCTTTTCTTCTTTAACCGCAGATGTGCAAAATTCTTCTTTTATATATATATATACTTTTTTCTTTGGGGAGAATTGATCAAATTCCACTACTAAACCAATTAACAATCTAAATTATATAACAATTCAAATACTTGTCGATTAATGAAATTACAAGTTATTATCAATTATTATTAATTTATATTATTTGTTATTATTATTAATTTTAAGTAATTAATAATATTTATATTAATATAAATATATAATTATATTAATACATTTGGATTTATAAATATATATATTTCTATATTATTATTATATTATATATTTTTTTATTATATCTATTATTATATTATATATTTTATTATTATATCTATTATTATATCTATTATTATATTATTCTTATCTTATCTTATATTTTGTTTTTTTCTTATTTATTATTATTTAAATTTAATTTAAGTATATATATTTTTCCAAAGACAAAAGATAACTGTGACATCAGTTACCCGGTCGGGACGGTTCGACCCAAATAACATGCTCCACATTAGTCACAAGTGACCTGTATCTGAATTCACTAATTAACAAGGGTTATTATCAACGTTTTGTCGAAGGATTTTCTAGTATTGTCGTGTCTTTAACAAAGTTGTTGCAGAAGAATGTTTCATTTGAATGGGCCGAGGAACGTTAGAGAAGTTATGAGAAGTTAAAAGCAGTTTTGACACAAGCTCTTGTTTTGATTCAACTCTAATTAGGAAAGGAGTACATGGTGTATAGTGATGCATCATATTTTGGATTGGTTGTATTTTGATTCAAGGGAAAGTTGTGGCTTATGCATCGAGAGAGTTGAAGAAGCATGAGCGCAATTATCCGACTCATGATCTTGAATTGGCGGCCGTAATTTTTGTATTGAAGATTTAGCGACATTATATTTATGGTGGAAAGTGTTAAGTATCATCTGATAAAGCTAATGTAGTTGCAGGTGCTTTGAGTAGGAAGACTGTAGTTGAGCTTTGACTGTTTTACCCTTTCATGTTTTCAATTGTATCGTGATTGTAAAGCATGTTAGGACTCGAGCCCATTAGTCTACGTTGTTCTTAATCCGATATTTGTTCGTGCCCGAAAAGTTTTTAATTTGTACGTGTTTTTAATTCGTTCAAGTTAGTATCACTTCAGTGATCAATGTCGCATTTGTTACTCGGATCTATTTCGTCTAGGCGGGCAACTGGTGTTACAAATCTTCAAGGGCGGGTCTAGGGTGTTACACCTAAAATATGCTTTTACTATCGAGGAATCTAATAGAGGCAAAATCATCATTTCATGTATAAATTTGGTAAGCATTATGAAATATGAAAGAAATTTCAATATCACAATCTACATGCTCAAATTAGGCTACATAAAAAAAAATTCAACGAAAACGGACTTCAAATTCATCATGAATTGCAAAAACAAGAATATTAGGGACTAAATCATAAAATAATATAAATTTCGTAAATTAACTGTAAATCATAAATTTCTGATTCTAATATGAATTAAGGTCGATATAAGGTCACATTTAAAATCACATATCATTTGAATTTAAAACAAACGTTTAATTCAATATTGAAAATTCATGACTAAAATGTAAAGAATGATAAAATAAAGATAAAAAGCAAGTCCCTACAAAAAACACACCGTATGTATTAAAATTCTACTAAAGGTATTAAAACCATTAAGATGCTATACAGAAAAGGTATCGAAACTCGTGCATAGTTATCAAAACCAGTCTAGGGATATCGAAACATAAACTCAAAATTTCTAGAAGAAATGCCGTAATCAACTTTCAAATATGCCCAAACAACATAAACGTACTTCTAGTACATCATGAACACATTACATGCATGAAAATAAACTTGCATACCAATTTTCACCATACAAAACATACAAGATCAAAATATAGACCCTTATGTAGCATTTCAAGCAATTTTCACTTTTTAAGAACTAACAAATTCTTTTTGTGCATGGGTCATGTCAGCACTCTATCAAGTCAATAATATTACTTTCATGTTCTAAAAACTTGTAAAAATAAAAAAAATTAACAAAGAATTTAATCTTTCTAGTCAAATATCATGCCAATTTGCATACCAAACTTGCACAAAATCATCAAACCATGTTTCCTACCTTCATACATTATTCTATATGCATAATTTGTCCTAATTGATCATTTTAAGTATGCCAAAATGTCCATAACACATTTTTTTTTAACTATTTGGAACATTTTTTAGCCATGTTTTATTCATTTCAGCAACTTGTTTTACTCATGTAATCATCAAAATAAATCACAAATATGATATCAATCCAAAATATATTCAAAGGCTAGTTACAATGTCTCAAAATAGTAGTAGACATATCCAAATCCCAAAAGAAATCCTACAATTGTCTTATTCAAGTCTAAAGAGTCCTTATTACAATATTATTAAATGGCGTTTTTAGATTATTTCTCTTTCCCTATTCTTTCACGACCTTAGGTTTTTTTGGGCACTATTTATGAAAAATAAGTGTAAGTTCATATGAACGAAGTGAATATCCTAACTCACAACAAGCAATCACTACAACAAGTGTTAAATGCATTTATATGCATCACTTATATATATTTTTTGAATATATAAAGATAATTTTTTTGAATATCACTTATATATTTTTTTTTGTAATGAGAAATGCGTCACTTTCATATGTCTTTTCACTATATCTTGTAGCTCTAAAATATATAGAAGAATATTCAGAACTTATTTTGAAGATTTATTGACACTTGTTTTTATGAAATAATAATCGCGTAACATGTAATATTTTCATTTTCACTTTATTTTCATATTTTCATTTAACATTGGATACACAAATTTTCTTGTCTTCCATTATTAGACTTAAGAGTCAACATGTTCTTATCAAAGTGTAGCCAAAACTAACACTCTCCATCACATCATGTCCCTTGAATTTCATGCATTCCCTTGTCTCTTCATCTTATCTCAAGACTTCAATGTCTAGCATAACACATAACATGTGTCACTATACTCAAATCCTATGACATACTAACTATATCAAGTGATTTCAAGAGTAATGATAAGAAAAAGATCTACTTTTAAACATGTAAACACATTATTTTTAACACATTTTAATATTCCTTTTCATTATTTTCATGTTAATATTCATCATATCACTTACGCCTATAACATTTTGTGTTGGAATTAAGCAAAAAGGTAAGAAACACATTAATATGGAACATAAAACAAAGAATTAACCTATTACAAAGCTCCTAATTAATACAATGTGCTATGAGAACTTGCAGCAATTCAAAGCACTCGCTGAATAGGGTTCCGCTTGATTGTTAAAAGACTATATTAACTTCATTTTGCTTGTGTTGTTGCTAGAAATAAGTTTTTTTTTTTTTTTTGTATTTGAATCTTGACATGCACATTAAATACAATATAAACATATCGTTATATGCTAGAATTTCATGAGCAACATCACAAAGCTATTTATCTAAAAGAACTTCCGTAAGATCGACATTTTAGTTAAGGGAATTCTTGATTTTAATGGCTAAAATTATATTTTAACAGAATCTAATCATTATAATATTCATAAGTTCTCATTTGAAAATCATTTTGACCATTAGAAATTTCAAGAATACAATTTTACAAAATTTCATAAAATTACTCAATAATGCTATATGAAAATTCATCAAATCTTCAAACCAAGTTTTAATATGTTAAAGTGAGATTTGTAATATCTTAATCACATAAAAAGATGTCTAAAATAGTTTAGAAACTAAATATTAATCAAAGAAATATGAAATCATCATTTTTTATGAAATTTTCATAAGGAAATTCTCTTAAAATTGAGATGTTGATTGGATGGATCAAGTTTGTTCTTAAAAGTAAAAATCACTAGATTAAGTGGTAATAATAATAGAGAAAAACTTCAATACATAGGTCGTGTAAACTTTAGTTTACACGAGCTTTTTAATTTTAGGGGTTAGGGTTGTAGTTTAGGGGTTTAAGGTTTAGAATTTAGTGTTTAGAGTTTAGAGTGTTAGGGTTAGGAATTTAGGATTTGTATTTTATAAGGCAAAAATACAGGCTTGTGTAAAATTTATTTTACATTGCCTGCATATCAAACTTATACCCATAATAATATAGACAATTTTTGAGAATTAAAAAACTAAAAATGTGTAAAAGTTGTTGTGAATAAAGTAAAGAGCAAGAATAAAATAGATGAACAAGAACAAGATGAGAGAAAGAGAGAGAGAGGCTTGTATTATATTCTCAAAGTAGGGTTAGGTACAATGTTTTCTCCAAACTCTATATTTATAGGCATAAGATGGAAACTCTAATTTCAATGGGTATTAAGCCCCAATAATAGAGTACATTAAAGTCTCATATAATATATAGATATCCACCATAAATAAAGATATTCATAACACTCCCCATTGGATATCCATGAAGATAATGTGCCTCGTTAAAACCTTACTAAGGTAAAAACCATGTGGGAAAAAAATTCTTTGTGAAGGAAAAATAGTACACACATCTTTGATACGCATAACATGTTGCCTCATTAAAAACCTTACCAGGAAAACCCATTGGGACAAAACCTCAGTTAAGGGAAAAAGAGTGCAACGCGTATTTACTCCTCCTCATGAAAAAAATCACATAAGATCTTTGAATCTTCATAATTCAATCTTGAATATAATCTTCAAATGTTGAAGTAGACTATGCACTAGTGAATAGATCTTACAAATTACTTCTTGAAAGGATTCATCGAATACTATTTTTTTTGAAGATCATGAGGGATGAAACTTTGAAAAAATATGTTTCATTTTGTCACATTTGATGTATCCACCTTGAGATATAAATTTTGCATTATCTCTACACAAGATAGCTTGCATCTTATCTTGTGAAAGCAATTCACATATCTTATGGATATGTTTAGCCAAACACATATTTCGGCTTTGCCTCATGCATAGAAATTATTTACATGTCTAGAAAGGCATCGAGTTTTGAAAGATCTAAAGGTAATGGTTTCGTAGCACTTAGATAGTATTTCTAGACCAACTAAGATATGATGCTTCCAAATCAATTAATATATATATATATATGGTGCTTTTGGCCCAAGAATGTCATCACCCTTTCTCAATGGCATAATAAATCTTTGTTTACATTAAGAGACCTAGCAACTATAAAGATGATCAACAAATATGCGTTATGCATGTAAAGTCTCTTTAATCATTTTTTCATGTATGTCGATTGATGCACAAGGATTCCATTGTTAAGGAGATCTCTTCACGAGTCTCAACGATATTCAAATCATACACAACAACAACAACGACAAATCCATAGCTAAACATCTTAATAAAAATGCTCGGAGAAATTGAATCATTCTTATAGCCTTCCGCTAATAAGTATTCATTGAGGCAATTATACAATATGCACCCAATTTTCATAAATAGATAAGTTCAATTTGATTGAATAATGTTCTCGAGAACTTGAATTAACTATTTCTGTAGTCTAAATCCTTCCGAAAGTTTCATGAAAAATATTATTATCAAGAGGCTCATACAAATAGGATGTAACAACATCCATTAGGTGGAAACTAAGTCTTTTATTGCTAGACTAATAAAAATCTTTTGCATCCACCACCTGGGAGTATGTTTCCTCATAATCGATTCTAGGTCTTTGTGAGAATCCTTGTGCAATCAAACGAGTTTTATATCTCACAATTTCCCCTTTTTTCATTTCTCTTTCTCACAAATACTCCTTTATATCTACGGGCTTTACACATTCCGGTGTATGAAATATAGGCCCGGATACTTCTCCTTTCGAAAGAGATTTTAGTTTCACCTCAATTGCCTCTTTCTATTTTGGTCAATCATTTCTTTGTTTACATTGTCCAATTGACAATAGTTCATGATCCACGTCAAAATCTCTAGTGCTTTTATTGCATGGAAATGTATTATCGACGTCGAGTTGATTTCGGTTCCACTTATTACCATACATGACATAATCTATTGAGATTTCTTTATTATCAAGTACTTGAGTCATATCAATGTCTCTGTTGGAGACCTTTTAATCTCTTTTAGAGATTTTCATAATACGTTGATTCCTGGATCAGACCATCATAAAATATAGCTCGTTTTATTTTTTGAGAATTTTTATTTTTGGAACCTACTTGTCTACCACGCTACAGGCGTAAGTTAGACTCATTAGCAACTAGAGTTTGTCCTTCTAGGACATCAAATTTAATCGGAGCATTCATAGCTGGTATATGTGACTTAGTCGTTCTTTTAGAGTCAACAAAATCATCTGGCAATTGATTTGCTAAATGAATTATCCTTTGAACTTATAGTTCACATTGTTGAGTACGTGGATCAAACTGAGATAATGATAATTCATTTCAACTTATTTATTTTTCCAGCTATTTATTTTATCCCCCTAATGTTGGGAAAACTGGCTCATTAAAATGATAGTTAGCAAATCGAGTAGTAAATAAATTCCCCATATGAAGCTCAAGATATTTAATTATCGAAGGAGATTCAAATTTGAAATATATTCCCAACCTCTTTTGAGGACTCATCTTTGTGCGTTTTGGTGGAGCAATTAAAACATATACCGCACACCTAAAAATTCTAAGATGAGAACTATTTGGTTCCTGACCAAAAATCATATGTAAAGGGGAGAACTTATGATAATTTGTTGGCTTGATGGGAATTAGTGATGCTATATATAAAATGACATGTCACCAACATTATCAAGAGTGATTATCTTTATAAGGTAATCTGAAAAATATGCTCATAATTTTATCAATTGAGCAAGTAATCTCACAAACGCCAAGTTGCGGGTTGATAACAAGGATACATATGACCATCTAGTCAATGCATCGATTAAAACTGTAAAATATCTAGATGATTTATAAGAATGGTGCATGGGCCTACATATATCACCATGTATTTGTTCCAGAAAATTAATAGATTCATAATTTATCTTAGCTGAAGATGGTTGAATAATCAATTTGCTTTGAGAGCAAGCATCACATGAAAGAAACATTATTTTGAAGAATCTGCCAGTTCTTCAATCAATGACCACATTAAGTGTCAATAAATTTTCGCATCATAATTGAATCGGGATGACCTAACCGGTCATGCCAAATAATAAAGTTATCAGTAAACTTCTGGTTTACAATAGAATGAGCTTTAATTTTGTACTAATTCTTGTGTAGTACAATCTAGATGATAATGTATGTAATTTTGTCAAGATTTTCTTATTACCTTGAGTTATACTCGTAATATGGAGATAGTCAGCATCCCCTTAACTAATAGTCACAATATGATATTCATTTCTATGAATATCTTTAAAATTCAACAAGTTTCTTTGCGATTTTGGTGAGTATAACACATTGTGAATATGAAATAGAGTTTCATTTGGCAATAACATATTTGCTCTTTCGGAGCCTTTTATGATATTAGTATTTCCGGATATAGTACTCACATTATTCCCTTGTATTTTAAATGAGAAAATATGTATAATTATGCACATTTCAATATGTGCTTTGTTCCATTCACTTCGGGGAATAAAAATATGTGCTTTGTACCATTCACTTCAGGGAATGAAAAATATTAAATATAGCACATATCGAATCAATTATCTATCAAAAATAATGTCATAATAACTTATTACTCTTCTAGAGCATTGATATTTTAGTACTTTGAGATATAGTACTCACATTTTCCCCCTTGCATTTAAATGGAAAAATAGTTCTTATGCTTAAGTATAGTATGAGTACTTGCACGGTCTGCTAAGCATAAATCGCCATAATTCATTGCATATTTTATTCCGAAAGTAATCATATTCTTCAAAGGATAAATAAACATAAAGTGTAAATAAATAATATGTAAAAGGAATTAACATAAAGTAAATTAACATAAATAAATAATAAATAAATGATCAATTATTCCCTTTAGAGGTTATAAGGGAAATAAAATAAATGGTGAATTATTCCCTTCAAGGGTTATGAGGAAATCAACAATATCTAATTGAGCTGGACCAAAAACGCCATAATTATTTTCTCCATAAACAAAATTTGTTTATATTTTCTTTCCTTTATCATTCATGATTGTGGATAAAGGTCCATAATACTTCGGCGTTCGGCAAATACAAAGCCAATTAAGTTGCCACATCTATGACGCATAGATTCCTCTTTCTTGGAATGATATTTTGCACTATTGGCATCTTTATTGTTCCACTTGTTGTGGGTATAATTATTCTCAAAATAACCATAATGTCTTTTTCCATAGCATTGACCATGACCACAACTACTAATGTGGCATTTATTATAAAATCTCACATTCACTTCAGGGAATGAAGTGGAGCCAGTGGGCCTTTAAAACATTTTTCACGATATTGTGTCTGAGGACAACATTATTTGTGTGAAAAGTGGAGTATGTTTTTTTTCTAACATATCTTCATCAGTAATATTTTGACCACATAACTTCAATTGTGAAGTAATTCGAAACATAGCAGAGTTATACTCGCTTACTGATTTAAAATCTTACAATCTCATATGCAACCAACCATATTGAGCTTTAGGTAGAATAATAATTGTATGATGATCATATCATTCCTTTATATTATTCCAAGGAATAAGAGGATCTTTCATCGTTAAATATTCAGATTTCAACCCCTCATAGAGGTGACGGCGAAGAAGTATAATAGCTTTGGCCTTATTTTGAGCAGATTATTTCAAAGATTTAATCCTCGTACGCAGCATTGTTAAACCAGTTCACAAGGTCCTTTAGAAACCTTCTTTGAGACCAATAGCTTCGTAGAACATGATGTCCAGCCAATATACTTGGATTAAACCAATAGAACAGAGAGCATAAATCACCATAATTTATAACAGTCTTCTTGTAGATCATAAATCGCCATAATTTATAACAGTCTTCTTGTAGATCATAAATCACCATAATTTATTGCACTTTAAAATCGTAATTTAAAGAATAAAAATAAAATAGAGTTTACCAATATTGATTTTCCTCTCAAGGACAATGGAGATATAAATTACCAAGACAGCTCTTCATAATCTCTTTATGTTATATTTTTTTCCAAGCCATTTAAAGATATCATGTAAAACTCAAAATATGGTTAAAAATACCAACTTTAATCAATAAAATAACATAAATAAATATTGATTTTTAATTATGAAGATATATTAATGAGTATACGACATAATTTTCTTACCCCATAATCAAAGCCTTCTACTTCGAGAAGCATTGGTCCAGAGTTGGGAGCAAGGGAAGCCTTATTCTCATAATGTCGCATAACTCTTTGCAATGTAAGAACCAAAATTTTCTTTTTCTTCTTCTAGTAAAATACTCAAAAATTTCTTGTTTCCTTTGCATTACTATTGCGAACCCGAACATGGTGAAGTCTATATTATTTATAGACGTTGCTGCTACGAGGAAAAAATCAATCTGAGAGAAAAATAAATTCTAGAGAAAGTGACAGATAATTAAGGGTGATTGGTCAAATATTCAAAATATTATAACGAAATAATAATCAAACAATATATCAAAATACACTGACCTCAATATAATAGTGGTTAATCAATCTTTATATCGATATACAAATAAACAAAACATACCAGAATTTCCAAGCTAAGTTGAATATATAGTAGATGTAATCACCAATATCTTGTTGAATTTTTTTTTGGGAATTACCGACAAGAACCGCGGTTATTGAGCGAGATCGTGCTGATAACGTGTTGTGAATAAAGTAAAGAGCAAGAATAAAATAGATGAACAAGAACAAGATGAGAGAAATATAGAGGGGGCTTGTATTATATTCTCAAAGTAGGATTAGGTACAATGCTTTCTCCAAACTCTATATTTATAGGCATAAGATGGAAATCCTAATTTCAATGGGTATTAAGCCCTAATAATAAAGTACATTAAAGTCTCATTTAATATATAGATATCTACCATAAATAAAGATATTCATAACAAAAGTGAATTAGTTTTGTATTTAGAAAACTAATTAACTAATTTAGAAGTGCGTAGGAAATTTTTTAAAGTATTTTAGGAGGAAAAATGAACGTGGAACAGAAACGTTGATAACTATTTTTTGAATTAATGATAGATTTAGAAGGCATGCTATGGGTGGGATTTGTAGAGCCAAAGCATCAACCACTGATCAACTCTTTTCATGTGATATAACTTAATGGCACGGTTTAATGAAGGTTAGTTTTTTTGGTGAAAATTAAAGAGAATAAAAGTGGATTAATGAGATTCAAACTTGGAATCAATAGTATAAAAAAAATGCTAAAACACTATGTCAACGATATTATTTAGATAGATGTTGCGCGTAATAAGTGCTACGCAATTGTGCAAGTATACACGTTGCAAGTTATAGTATAAAAGATATCGTCTCCATAGGGATTGGTGCCACTTCAAGAATCTAGTCCCTTGCACTGTAAAATGTAAAAACACAAATAAAGGATTATAGGAGTTTTAACTAATAACTAATCTAGAAAGCAATAAAGTAAAAGAATAGATGAGATCAAATGAGAGAGAGATAGGCCAGGTTATCGTGAGTTGAGGTGTGATAGCCGATTGGATCGTCTTGGTAAAAGAGTGCACGGGCAACTCAGTTGCCTTGGCAACTTGCACAACGGGGTTGCCTTGGCAACTAATCGATGGTTGCCTGGGCGACTAGTTGGGCAACTACTTGGGCGTCTGGGCAGCAACCTTCAAGGTTTGGCAGATCGTTCTTCAATGGTTTATTATTATCCTTAAGTCGAAACTCTAGCTACTTGTGCATGCCTTGTTAATACATCCCTGCGTGAATCAATGGTGAACAACAACCAATCTTGCGCTCCTTTTAGCCGTTGAAATCCTTGACTTATTCCTAAGCAGGATTAATCTTCACCATCAATAGATTGAATAAAGATCATATTCATTCGTTTCTTGAATCTAACTCTCCCGATATTAGATAAATGGATGAAGTTACGAGATTCTCTCCCAATTCACTCGCAAACAAGAATAAGAACCAAGAATAAATAAACCTTGAATAGAAAAGTGCAAACTCTTATTACCTAAACAAAATCCAATAGTTTCTCACAACCACAAAACACAATAACCATAGCCAAATAGATTTAGTTCATGGCTAGGTTCCAAAGAATCACAAGATAAATAATCCCTAGCATGAACCCAATTGAACAAGAAAGAAAAAGATGAAGAAGGAAGCTTGTCGAAATCCCCTTGCCCTAGATGCTTGTCGAAAATTCTCTCATCTTGCTCTCCTTGAAGTTGTCGAAATTCCCCTCTCTTCCTCCCTTTGGAAGTTGACGATATGGCCTTTTATTTATAGGGTTAGGTCAAAGTCCTTCTTTGAGGAGGAAGTTAAGTTGGAATTAAATTATCTTTAAAGAATATAATTCTTTATTATAATTATATTCCAACTAGAACTTCTCCTATCTTCTTGGAATTTAATTCTTCTTTAATCTCTTCATGGAAATCAAATTCCTTTGGGATTGGGCTTTGCTCCACGTCATCTTGGGCTTGTCTAGTCATCAATTTCGACTACCATATCACCTTTGCTCTTTGTCGACAATTGCCCTGGCAACTGGCTCGGCGTCTTCTTCATGCATTGCCCTGGCAACTAGCGCGACATTTTCTTCATGCATTGCCCTGTCAACTAGCTCTAGCCTTGCTTTGGCAAGTGATCCTGCACATACACACAAAACACACCAAAACAGCATCTTTTCCCACAAAAACTACCAGGTTATGTAATCAAGCTCAATGATGGAAGGAAACGTGGATTAATGCATGAATGGCTAATTATGCAACTAATATGAGCCTAAGTCTAACAATAATATGAGTAAAAAGGGTAAGAAAAATAGTACTTTTGAACACTTATCACACCCCCAAACTCGAACTATTGCTTGTCCTCAAGCAATGCAAACTAATAATTACCTGCCAAGACTTCAATTTTCACAAACCTAGCTTTGAACTTGATTTCAATTCTCAGAACCGGGGCACAAAGCATGATTGGCTTTTCATTTTTCGAAAAAATTAGGAGTTACTCGGAATCAAACTATAATGCTTGTGAGTGTGTGCGGAGTTGTGTGCAAGTTGATTTTTCAGATTCTATGCAAACAAGAGGTTTTCAAATTACTTCATTGGGTTCTTTTTAACATGTTTTAACTAGAGCCAGTTTTGGGCACCTCTAGTGTTTTGTTTTTAGTTTTATTCGACTAGACCCGGTTTCGGGCACCTCTAGAAAAAAAAAATTTTAGCACATACTAGAGCCAGTTTCGGGCACCTCTAGTGATCAATTTTTTTAGCACATGCTAGAGCCAATTTCGGGCACCTCTAACATTCATCCAATTTTTATTCTAATCCCCCAATTTGTTAATTATCAACCTAAGTTCACTAGAATTCCTTAAATCAATCAAACCACAACAATGTTTCATCAAATTTAGCATCATAGTAAAATTCTAAGTTTTTCCATGGTTATCCTAGAATAAAAATTCTATCAATTAAGTGCATTGGCAAAGTCATCATCGGATATTCATCAAATCTAAGCAATTCTTGTTCCAACTAAAGGCATGGCAAGCAATTTATGTATTCTAAATGTAATACTTAAGATGAATGTAACTAAACATGGTAACTACTAATAACAATCCCCCCCAAACTCGAGTGAGGCATTGTCCTCAATGCATGCATTAAAGAAAAATAAAAATAATGAAAAATAAAATGCATACAAGGACTTACTCCGAGAGTTCGTCATCGTAGATGATTAGTTTCCTTTTTGTCGGTGTCTTGATTCTTTTGCTTGAACGCGATGGTTGTTTTCTTGTTGCCGGTGGTGGAATCGATCCTCGTACGGAGTTGTCCTCATCATTCTCTTCATCAGTGTCATTGGCTTTTCACTTGGAGGATTCAATTGGTGCGGTCTTTGTTGGTGCAATGGAGGACTCGTCCGAATCTGAAAAATTAGAAAATGATTCCGTAGGAGTTGATTCGGGTATAGGTTCTTTACCTTTGGCTTTTGCAGTGGTTGCTGGGAAGTCTTTAGCTTTGGTTGTCGTGGCATCTTCAGGGTTGGTTGTCGTGGCATTAGCTTGTGCAGGCACGATGTAGGTTGCCGCGGCATCATCTGTTGCAGTTGCCGTGGCGACTGCTTCATTGGTTGCTAGGGCAAGGATCTCGGCAGGAAAGATTGGGAACGGCACGCGATTGTCCGGGTACTTTTCTAGGATAACTTGGGTGATGGCATTGTTGTGCTCCTTCATGTACCGCATGAACATTAGTTGCCGGTCTTCAATTTGCCTTAGGTGGCTTGCCAATGGTTGCAAGAGTGCTTCAAAGTGTCCTGGTGTTGATGGACGAGTTGCCCGGGCGTTAGGTGCTTGGGCATTAGGGATTGCCGGGGCGGCAGGAGTTGTCGCGGCAATTGGAGGCCTTGAAGAATTTCCCGGTGCCTCTCCCATTAGCTTTCGGATTTGTGCTTGATTCCAACCGGACTTTGGTAGGGTCTTTTCATCGGTGGAGTCACTTGGGACATGCATCTCCTTGCAAAGATTAGAAATTAAGCAAGGGAAGAAAAGAGAACCTTTATCTTTTGAGCTACATACAAAAATCTCATCAAAAATAATTTTTCTAATGTTAATGATGCGATTATGCAAAATAGAATGTATGAGCAAAAGACGTGGTATATCAACGGTAGTATTGTGTGTGGTGGGCATTAAAGAAGTTTTAACAAAATTATTCCATAGTTTTGCCTCGGGTTTAAGCCGAAGGCGATTTACCGTGCCCTTGTATTTTTACCGTCGTTCCAATGAGTTCCCGGTTGAGTGAGTTCTTGAAGCACCTTGTCGAGTTGCTTGGGCGTAATTTGATCAACGAAGGCTTGATGCTCGTCATTCTCAATGTAAAGCCCGTAAAAGGTGTTGACATTTTCGGGGCTTATGAGTATGGCCTTGTCATGAACAAAAACATAAGGATTATTCGGGTTAGGTGAGTGAGCATAGAATTCTCTTACCCATGAGATGTTACCCGGTTCCGGTTGATGGCAAAAGATTTGCCACTTTTGATGTGCAATCCTCTCGAAGATGAATGGTTCAAGGCCGAAATCTGGATGAGAGTTGGAGTATTCAAAGCCTTGTTCTTTATGAATCTTCCGACTTTCAAACTTGGAGTGAAATCTTTCTTGAACCACTGGTGTAGCAAACTTCTTGTATCTTGGTTATTTGGAGGAATTTGGATGAACTAAAAATTTAATTTTGGATGCCATAGATGATCTTGGTTGTGAGTTTTGTAAAAACAAATAAAAGAAAAGAAAAGAAACTAAAAAGTTGCAAGATAAAAAGTAGGAATAGGTTAAGGGTTATGGGTTTTATAGAAAAGATAGGTGGTAAATATGGTGCGTGGGATTAGGGGAAAACGAAAAAAGGGTTTTGGTTTAGGGAGAGGGTGACGGCAAGGGGGTTTGATTAGGGTAAATTGGAGGCTTTATATAAGCCTTAAATTCAGCCCATTAATTTCCTTGTTGAAGATGTTTTCCTTCTTGGATTAAAGTTCCTCTTTATCTTGAACTCTTTTCCTACTATTCAAAGACAAATCAAATAAGGATTAAAATTAAAGATAAACTAATAAAATAAAATAAATAAAGATGTATAAAGGGATTCTTTAAAAAAAAATCTATCATAAAAAATATAATAATCGAAAATAGTAAAAAAAATATATAGTTCAAAAAATAAAATAAAATAATTAATCAAAAATAATAAAAAAACATAAAATAAGAAAATAAAAATAAAATATCTAAGAGAGAGCATGCTCATGCATCTCCTAAGTTGACCACTTCTTTGTTACGTTCCACATGGGCACCATTGTAGTGTTTCAATCTTTTGTCCATTAACTTTGAATTCATGGTTGTCAGAGATGGACTTGATTATCACAGCACCATGGGAGAATGGTTTGACAACTTCGAATGGTCCCGACCATCTTGATTTCAGCTTTCCCGGGAAAAGTTTTAGCCGAGAATTGAATAAGAGAACTAGTTGCCCTGGCATGAATTGTCGTGGCAATAGTTTCTTGTCATGCCATTGTTTTGTTTTCTCCTTGTAGATTCGTGCATTGTTATAGGCGAGTGCATGGAATTCTTCTATCTCGTTGAGGTCCAACAAACGCTTTTGTCCGGCACTTTCCCAATCCATATTCACGGTCTTGATTGCCCAGTATGCCTTGTGTTCGATTTCCACCGGTAGATGGCATGTTTTGCCATAGACAAGTCAGAAGGGGGACATACCTAAGGGTGTTTTGAATGCAGTGCGATATGCCCAAAGTGCGTCATCTAGTCTTAATGACCAATCCTTCCTAGAGGGATTTACATCTTTCTCGAGTATACCCTTCAATTCCCGGTTGGAAATTTCTGCTTGCCCGTTGGTTTGTGAGTGGTATGCCGTGGCAATCTTGTGTGATACGCCGAAGCGTTGCAACATCTTGGCAATAAGTATGTTATCAAAATGCTTGCCTTCGTCACTGATAATTGCTCTCGGCATCCCAAACCGTGTAAATATGTTTTTCTGCAAGAATCATTGCATGGTCTTGGAATCGTTGTTGGGAACTGTAGCTGCCTTCACCCATTTAGACACGTAGTCGACGGCAAGTAGATGTAGAGGTTGCCGAATGAAGATGGGAAATGTCCCATAAAATCGATCCCCCATACATCGAACAATTCCACCTCGATGATGTTCTGGAGCGGCATCTCATGTCGTCTAGAGATATTGCCCGTCCTCTGGCAATGATCACATTGCTTGTAAAAGTCTTGGGCATCTTTGTACAATGTTGTCCAATACAAACCGGATTGCAAAACTTTGGCCGCGGTACGAGTTCCTCCAAAATGTCCTCCATAGGGTGAAGAATGGCATTGTTTAAACAAAAGAGGCTCGTCCCAAAAGTAATGCTTAGCATCATGGCGGAACCGCTTCTTCCCTTGGTGAGTAATGCCATAAGGTAAAATACCACAAACAAGGAAATTAACTAAATTCGTGTACCAGGGTATTGCCGAGGCATGTGCTGCCGTGGTGACTGCTCTCAAAATTGTCGAGGCGTGCGCGTCAAAGGCTGCTGCGGCATCGAGAGTTGCTGAGGCGTGTGCATCCATGGTTGCTGAGGCAACTAAAATTTGTTCATCCGGGAATGCATCGCATATCTCTAGATACGTATCCTCCTCCCTGTTGCGCTCTAAACGTGATAAGTGATCGGCCACTTGATTTTCTGTTCCTTTCCTGTCCTTAATTTCAATATCCAATTCTTTTAAAAGTAATATCCAACGAATCAAACGAGGTTTGACATCCTTTTTAGCAAATAGATATTTAATTTTCGAAAGGTTCGTATGAACAATTACCTTTGTACCAATCAAATAGGATCAGAACTTGTCAAATGCGAAAACTACAGCTAGTAACTCTTTCTCCGTTGTTGTGTAATTCACTTGAGCACTATTAAGAGTTTTAATAGCGTAGTATATCACATGGAAGGTCTTACCTGTGCGTTGGCCTAGGACTGCTCCTACCGCGAAATCACTTGCATCACACATGAGCTCAAAAGGTAGCGTCCAATCTGGTGGAACGACAATGGGTGTCGAGGCAAGCGTTTTCTTTAGGGTTTTGAATGCTTGGGTACAAGAATCATCAAAATCGAAGACTTTATCCTGTTCAAGCAAGTTGCAAAAAGGTTTAGTGATTTTAGAAAAATCATGAATGAACCTCCTGTAAAAACCTGCATGTCCAAGAAAACTTCGAATTCCTTTAACCGAACTTGGTAGGGGTAATCTCTCGATCACGTCCACCTTGGCTTTTTCTACTTCAATTCCCTTGGATGAAATCTTGTGGCCGAGTACTATTCCTTCATCTACCATAAAATGGCATTTCTCCCAATAGAGGACTAAATCAGTTTTTTCACATCTTGCCAACACCCTCTCTAAATTGCCAAGACAACTGTCGAAGTCATTACCAAAAACAGAAAAATCATCCATGAAGATCTTAAGGAAGTCTTCGACCATGTCTGCAAAGAGTGCCATCATGCATCTTTGGAAGGTTGTCGGGGCATTACACAATCCGAACGGCATCCTTCGGAAGACATAAGTACCGTATGGGCATGTAAAGGTTGTCTTTTCTTGATCTTCTGGTGCTATGGCAATTTGATTGTAACCTGAATAACCATCAAGAAAACAATAAAAGGGTTTACCTGCAAGATGGTCAAGCATTTGATCAATAAAGGGTAATGGGAAGTGATCTTTCCTAGTGGCTTTGTTTAGCTTTCGATAATCATACAAACCCTCCAACCGGTCATAGTCCTGGTTGGTATGAGTTCATTGTTTTCATTACTTACCACCGTTATACCTCCCTTTTTCGGTACACATTGTACTGAACTTACCCATGTACTATCAGAGATAGGGTATATAATGTCGGCGTCAAGCCACTTGATGATTTCTTTCATTACAACCCCTTTCATGGCATGATTCAGTCTCATATGGGCCTCAATTGAAGGTTTGTGATCATCTTCCAACAAAATCTTGTGCATGCACACTGCCGGGCTAATTCCCTTCAAGTCAGCAATTGTCCATCCTGTTGCCTTTTTGTGTAGTTTCAACATCTTGATCAGCTTCTTTTCCTGCTCAGGCTGTAACTTAGAAGAAATAATTACATGCAATGTATTATCGGTTCCTAAGTATACATATTTTAGTTGCTATGGCAATTGTTTCAACTCAAGAATCGGTGGTTGTTCAATAGAGGGTTTTTCGAGTTTACCTTCCTTACCTGAGTAATCCAGTAGTTCAAAGTATGTACCTGGTCGATTGACTAGCCAATTTGCCTCTTCTTGTTATTCCTCATCGACCGGTTCTTCATACTCCTCAGGTTCCTCTTGATCGGCAATGTAGTTGCCGAGGGAACTAAATTCCTCGTCGAAGTTAAAATTTGTCGTGGCATGAAGAAGTTGGCATTCTTCTGGATCATCGGCGTGCCTTAGTGTTTGGAACACATTTAGTTTAACTTGCTGATCATTCACCCTCATTGTGAGCTCTCCCTTTTCAACATCGATCAAGGTTCTCCCTGTTGCTAGGAATGGTCTCCCGATAATGATATGTGCATGCTCATCTGCTTCACAATCCAAAACAATAAAGTCAGCGGGAAAAATAAATTTATCAACTTTTACCAGTATGTCTTCAATTTTTCCCTCTGGATGCACATAGGATCTATCGGCTAGCTGTAGCATAACTGTTGTAGGTCTTGCCTTCCCGATTCCTAGTTTCTGGAAAACCGATTTAGGCATCAAGTTTATGCTAGCCCCAAGGTCGCATAATGCTTTCCCGATATAGTGATTTCCAATGGAACAGGGTATTGTGAAACTTCCGGGATCCTTCAACTTGGGTGGCATACGATTGTGCAACATTGCCATGCATCCCTCTATTGCGGCAACTGTTTCAAACTCTCCTAGCCTTGTTCTCTTGGACACAATGTCTTTAAGAAACTTGGCATAGTTTGGCATTTGTTCAATTGCTTCCACCAATGGCAAGTTGATGTGGACTTGCTTTAGGATATCAAGAAACTTCTTGAATTGGTATTCTTGATTTTGTCGCTTCAACCTTTATGGGAATGGTGGTGGAAGTCAGATATCTTCGATCCTTTCATTGGTTTGGAACCTGATTGACGGTATTGCTGGGACAATTGGAGTTGCCGATGCATTATCAATTGGGGTTGTCGAGGCATGCTTATCACAAGTTGCCGAAGCATCCTTATCGTCGGTTGCCGAGGCATGCTTATTTCCGGCTGCCGCAGCAATTCCGGGTTCAGCATCTGAGGCTTTGCCTCTAGGTTCGTCTTGATCTTTTTGTGGAGTTTTGTTTGATGAGCGGGTTTGAGCCTCTCTAAGTTGTTGGCCACTTCTAGTGGTGATTGCCTTACATTGCTCATGGCCAGTTCCTCTTACGACTTCAGTATCGCTGGGTAAACCTCTTTGCGGTCTAGTATTCAGATTTTGAGCAAACTGTCCGACTTGATTTTCCAATGATTTGATTGTCGCCTCTTGGTTTTGCAATCTCATCTCGGTCCTGTTAATAAAAGCATCATTTCTTTTTATGAAGTTACTATTCTCAACCATATAAGATTCAGTTTTCATCATAAAAGCATTTAGAGAATTTTCCAAAGAACTAGATGTTGTCGGTTGTTGCTGCGACAACTGTTGTCGTGGCATATTATGCTGGAATCCCGATGCTTGTGCATTCTGATTGTTCTGGTTTAGAGCATTGTTGGGATTACTCCATAAAAAATTCGGGTGTTTCTTCCAAGCTGGATTGTATGTATTGGACATCACATTGTTGTTCCGATTGTAATTCCCCACATAGAAGCTGGATTTCAGATTCTGCATACATTCAGAAGAATCATGGTTATCACCACATAACTCACAAAAAGAATCCATTACCTTGACCTCATGTGTGTTGTTTGGTTTTTGCATGTTCTGGACCATCTTGGTTAAAGTGGCCAATTGTGCCGAAATTGAATCTGATGATCCTAGTTCATGTATTGTGGCTTGGCGTCTAACTCCTTCTCTTCTAGTAGAGGGGAATTGATAATCATTTTTGGCCAGCCTATTTAAAATTTGCATTGCTTCCTCCGGTGACTTATCTAGAAGTATGCCGTTTGCCGATGCATCTAGCATCGTCCTTGTTGGTGTATTCACAGCGTTGTAAAACATTGTTATTTGAGTCCACACCGGGAATCCGTGTAGGGGGCATTTGTGTAGAAGTTCTCTATATCGCTCCCAAGCCTCGTACATGGATTCATCATCTAGATTCATCATCTGCCTGCCGAAAAGAAGTAATGTCGTTACGAAGCTTATCAGTCAAATTTGTAGGATTAAACTGAGCAAGGAAATCATGACAAAGATCGGTCCAAGATGCTATTGATCCGGCAGGAATGCTATTCAACCATGCTTTCGCCTTATCCCTCAGTGAATAGGGGAATAATCTTAATCGTAAGACATTGGGGGTGACTCCGTGTATTTTGAACGAGTTGCAAATCTCGAGGAAAGATTTCAGATGTTGCCGTGCATCTTCAGTTGCTGAGCCGCCAAATTGACCAATTGTGTTGATCATATTAAACATTACCGGTTTTAACTCAAAGTGGTCGGCTTCAATATCAGGTGCGACAACTCCTGGATTAAGTCCATCAAGATCTTCTTCAAGATAGTCTCGAATAGTTCTATTTCGTGCAAGAAACACTCCTTCTTCTGCTGGAACATCTTGATTCATATTGCCGTCTTGATTACCCATTGCTACTCTTATCCTTCGTCTAAGTCTTTGTAAGGTTCGTTCGATTTCTGGATCAAAGGGATATTCTAGTGTAATCGGTCTCGCCCTAGTCATATACCAATGCAAAACCAAAGTTTGTTAGCCCTTTGAATCTTAAACAAGAAAAGTAAAAAGAAATTGCAAGAAAATAAAAACAAAGTCGCTATTGCCAATCCCCGGCAACGGCGCCAAAAACTTGTTGCGCGTAATAAGTGCTACGCAATTGTGCAAGTATACACGTTGCAAGTTATAGTATAAAAGATATCGTCTCCACAGGGATTGGTGCCACTTCAAGAATCTAGTCTCTTGCACTGTAAAAAGTAAAAACACAAATAAAGGATTATAGGAGTTTTAACTAATAGCTAATCTAGAAAACAATAAAGTAAAAGAATAGATAAGATCAAATGAGAGAGAGATAGGCCAGGTTATCGTGAGTTGAGGTGTGATAGCCGATTGGATCATCTTGGTAAAAGAGTGCACGGGCAACTCAATTGCCGTGGCAACTTGCACAACTGGGTTTCCTTAGCAACTAATCGATGGTTGCCTGGGCGACTAGTTGGGCAACTACTTGGGCATCTGGGCAGCAACCTTCAAGGTTCGGCAAAGCGTTCTTCAATGGTTTCTTCTTATCCCTAAGTCGAAACTCTAGCTACTTGTGCATGCCTTGATAATACATCCCTGCGTGAATCAAGGGTGAACAACAACCAATCTTGCGCTCCTCTTAGCCGTTGAAATCCTTGACTTATTCCTAAGCCGGATTAATCTTCACCATCAATAGATTGAATAAAGATCATATTCATTCGTTTCTTGAATCTAACTCTCCCGATATTAGATAAATGGATGAAGTTACGAGATCCTCTCCTAATTCACTCGCAAACAAGAATAAGAACCAAGAATGAATAAACCTTGAATAGAAAAGTGCAAACTCTCATTACCTAAACAAAATCCAATAGTTTCTCACAACCACAAAACACAATAACCATAGCCAAATAGATTTAGTTCATGGCTAGGTTCCAAAGAATCACAAGATAAATAATCCCTAGCATGAACCCAATCGAACAAGAAAGAAAAAGATGAAGAAGGAAGCTTGTCGAAATCCCCTTGCCCTAGATGCTTGTCGAAAATTCTCTCCTCTTGCTCTCCTTGGAGTTGTCGAAATTCCCCTCTCTTCCTCCCTTTGGAAGTTGACGATATGGCCTTTTATTTATAGGGTTAGGTCAAAGTCCTTCTTTGAGGAGGAAATTAAGTTGGAATTAAATTATCTTTAAAGAATATAATTCTTTATTATAATTATATTCCTAATAGAACTTCTCCTATCTTCTTGGAATTTAATTCTTCTTTAATCTCTTCATGGAAATCAAATTCCTTTGGGATTGGGCTTTGCTCCATGTCATCTTGGGCTTGTCTAGTCATCAATTTCGACTACCATATCACCTTTGCTCTTTGTCGACAATTGCCCTGGCAACTGGCTCGGCGTCTCCTTCATGCATTGCCCTGGCAACTAGCTCGGCATATCCTTCATGCATTGCCCTGGCAACTAGCTCTAGCCTTGCTTTGGCAAGTGATCCTGCACATACACACAAAACACACCAAAGCAACATCTTTTCCCACAAAAACTACCAAGTTATGTAATCAAGCTCAACGATGGAAGGAAACGTGGATTAATGCATGAATGGCTAATTATGCAACTAATATGAGCCTAAGTCTAACAATAATATGAGTAAAAAGGGTAAGAAAAATAGTACTTTTGAACACTTATCAATAGATATGACAACATACAATATATGGATTAAAATACAGTTAATAAGATAATAAATATCATTAGTTATATTAATATTTTCTATAAAATATTAAAATGTTATTAAAATGAAAATATTACATTATTAAAATTTATCATATTGAAAATATATTAATTATATAATAGTTTATTAATTCTTTTTTAATAAATTAAAACTTAAATTAAAAGTTTAACGCTAACCATCACATCTATATCGAGTCATCATTTACCAAGCTATTTCACGTTACTCTCATCTGTGAGGATTAAAACTCGGTCTTTCAGTTTTACTATTCATTTTATCACATTAGAATCCAATTGGGCCCTAGCCTTCGAATTATCGAGCCCTCAAACTTGACTTCATATTTTCCAGGCAAATTGCTCCGTTAGTACCGATATAGCATCCTGCGTATCGATACTATTGTAAATCAACTAGGGTACTGATACGCCTATATGCGTACAGATACCCAAAATGGCTACTGGAAATCCATTTAGTCTACGCGTACCGATACCTACCCCACTCGTACCAATACTCATTCTCCACCGGTAAGGGTTGACCGTTGACCCCGTACCGATACACAGACCCAACGTATCAATACCCCTTTGTGTACAGATAAGCCCCAAGCGTACCAATACTATTTTTTGCTACTGGAATTTCAATGAAATAGTTGATACCGATACCCACCTTAGGCGTACAGATACATCCCTTTAATTTTTCTTGCGTTCATCATAATTAACACAGGGTATCGGTACGGGCTCCTCGGGTACCAATACAAAAGCCTAGAAATAACTTTCAAGGCTCGGGAAATCACTTCCCAAGCCCCCAAAACGTAAATTTTAACCCCTTAACTTAATCCCACATCTTATGAAAGTTGATTAGAATGATTTGATACCCTTTTTACACCCTATTAACATTTAATCTGAAATTCACCATTAAAGGCTCTAAGCTACTTTAACACCAAACTAGCAATCTTAACCACAATATCAAGTAAGGCAATTACTTTAGGATATTCAATAATCAAAGAGTCGGAAATGTACTGACCTTAGCTAGAAATCCCGAACTCAAGTTTTCCAAGCAAAACCCTTCAACTTTCTCTTGACCCAAGCTTGAAGAAACCCCCCAAATCACCTTTCCACCAAAATATTATAAATTTCTTAAATCTTGAGACGTGGAGATGAACATACTTGAATCTCAAATCCCGAATGGAAGGAATAATGAAGAAAGCTTGGATTTTTAGTGTGGAGAAATGGGTTTGAAAATGGGAGAAGATGGAGTATTGGGGAAGATAAAAAAGATGAAGGGGGAGGATGATATCACCATGTTTTCTCATCCACCCACGCGAGAGACAAAAATTAAAGGGTGGTCAGCCACTTTTATTTCAAAAAGGGCATATTCACATAATAAAACCCTCATTCAAAACAACCACTTTCCAAGCCTACAAGATCCAAAACTCATCCAAAAAGGCCCAAACTTGGCCCAACGAATCTAATTACCCACTCCAACACGAAGGTCTATAATCCGGGTCAAAGCTCATCCGTTAACTCGAAAATTCGGGTCATTACAATAAGAGTTGTAAAGACTCTTTTATCCTTAACTGTTACGAAAAGTATCAAAATAATATAAATATGCTTTTTGAACTAAAATATATTAGCGTATATAATTTAAATAATGGTTTTCTTCAAATATATAAGATAAATACATATGCTTCAAATATCATTTAAATTTAATAATTAATCACGTTGTATTAAAAGATAATTATATAAATAAGGAATTAATATATAGATCCTTCAAATATTCTTAGTAATATTACATTAAAAAATAATTTTTATAATATAAGCAATAATAATATATACAAATTATTAATAACTAATAAACTATTCAAACAATTATTGAATATTATGTCCTTATATGTCATTTTACATGTTCAAATAATCAAATAGCTATCAGTTATATTTACTAAACACTTTTATATCAACTAATGCAATCATTTATCAACTATCCGCTGATTACCCAACAAAATCTATATGTTTATTATTAAATAATTAAAATTTATAGTTGATATCTTTCATTTCCATACGCTCTAAACAAATACTTTCAAACTATTGTGTTAAATTTGAAATTATCATCTGGTATAAATCATTTAATATCATGCATCACTATTATATTTTAGGGTAAACTACACAAATGACCACTCAACTATGGGGTTGGTCTCAATTTGACTACTATGCATTCAATTGTGGCAATATGACCACTCAACTATGTAAATAGTCTCAATCTGACAACCTGTCATTTAAACCTAGCAGAGGGAGTGACGTGGCAGTTAGTAAAAATTTGTATAATTATACATTTGGTCCCCTCTATTTATACATTTTATTAATTTGGTCCTAATTTTATTTTAATAAAATAATTTGATTATTTAATTAGGTGGTGACACGTGTCACCTGATTGAAGAAGGAAAATAAAAGAATGCACTGCTTGACCCTAGTAAGAATTGAACACGAGAAAGCTTAGTGTAAGGAGCAAGAGTCTACCACGAAATCAAGTGCAATTTTGTGATATAAAACACAAACTTTAATATATATATATATATATATGTAATTTGTTGTTAATGCCAGTAAAAAATAAAATAAATATGGAGTAAGGAGACTCGAACATAATAAACTTGAGATGTATAAAAACATTTAAACTATTGAAATTAACCTAATAACTAAATTGAAGTTCACAACATTATATATATATATATATTAAACTATTTTTAATGCATGATTTAAAATAAAAATGATTTTAAGATTTTGTATTTTTAAACCAAATTTAATATAATTTTTCTTTTCCACATTTATTTTTATAATTTCACATGTATAATGAATGAATTTTTAACTTAACTAATAATTTCAATATTTATCAACAAAATTTATCTAAATTATTATATATATGAAATTATATTAAAAATTTAAATTTTAAAATTATATCAGTTCATTTGAATTATATTCGTGAGTTTGGATTCTTTAAATAAATTTTTAATATTTTTTGATTTTTTAATATAATTTCACTTATATAATAAATTAAATTTTTTAATAAAATATATAATTGTTAATTAGATTTAAAAATAATTCAATGATTATAAATGTAAAATTATAAAAAAGTAATTGTGGGAAAAACTATTAAATTTACTTTAAAAATACAAATGTGTCAACTTTAATTTAATTATTAGATTTCTTACCTTTTGACATGGCTTAAAAAAGAGCTTTTGCTTAAAAAATTACTTTTCACCCATAAGCAATGCCAAACACTTTCAAAAGTGATTTTCTACCCAACCTCTAAAGTTAAGATTTCTAGCTTTTGGGGTGAAAAGTCACTTTTAGATGTGAAGTTACTTTTTTATCCTTAATTATTAACATTAATATTATTAATAATAATAATAATATATTAAAATATTATTAAATAAAATAATTATTAAATATATTAAATATAATAATTATTAATAAATTTTATGATAACGAATTTAAGCGATATTTACGTTCATTTATTTTTACTTTACAATATCATGTCTAAAATGTTCATTTTATCTTTTTAAAAGTATTTTTTGACAACAATGTCAAACTATAATTTTACAATTAACTTTTTAAAATCACTTTCTGACAGCACTTTTAAAAGCATTGTTCAAAAGCAATGTCAAACTCCTAAGTGTGTCATGTTCGAGTCCCCTTAATCTATATTTTTTTTTGCATAAACAACAAATTAACATATATATATATATATATATATATTAAAGTTTGTGTTTTATATTACAAAATTACACTTGGTTTAGTGCTAGACTCATGCTTCTTGCACCAAGCTTACTTGATTCAATTCCTACCATAGGAAAGTAGTGGTTTCTTTTGTTTTCCTTCTTCAATCAAGTGACACATGTCATCATCTGATTGGAGAAGGAAAATAAAAATTATTGAATCAAATATATATGGATAAAGTCTTTCAAATAATCAAATTATTTTATTAAAATAAAATTAGGACTAAATTAATAAAATGTGTAAATAGCGGGGACCAAATGTGTAATTATACAAATTTTTACTAATTGTCACATCACTCGATCCGTTAAGTTTTAACAGTAGGTGGTCACATTGAGACTACTTACATAGTTGAGTGGTCATATTGCTACAATTAAAAGTATAGTGGTCAAATCAAGACCAACCTCATAGTTGAGTGGTCATTTGAGCAATTTACCCTATATTTTAAAAATAGTTCTAATCCTCTAGTTATTTAAATTGACATAAATCACTTTAATTTGAAACTAATAATTCCTTAATAAATTTAGAAATATTAATTTTAAATTATATTTATAATAAAGCTTAAGAGAATTTAATTGCTTTTAAATTTTGAATTATTGTTGATGTATCAACCAGTCAAGTGTTCACTTGCCAAATTATTATGTTTTGTATGATTCTTGTCTATCTTATTAAATAATATTTTTTGTCTTATAAAATTTGTCATTTAATGATTTTTATTTGATCAATTTTTCAACTTTGGCTCATAATTATTTAAAATTTATTATTGATAAAAATATAAAAAATACATTTTAATATATTTTATAAATTTTGTTTATTTAAAATATTTAGGGTAAACTACACAGATGACCACTTAACTATAGATTGGTGTCAATTTGACCACTATACTTTCAATTTTGGAAATTATACCATGTAACTATTTAAGTGGTTCCAATTAAGTCATCAACCGTTAAAATATAACGGAGAGGCTGGCGTGACTGTTAAATAAAACTAGTATAATTACACATTTGGTCCTCATTATTTACGCAATTTATCAATTTGGTCTTAATTTTATTTAATAAAATAAATTAATTATTTAATTAGGTGATGACATTATTGGAGGACTTTATTTATTTATATTTAATTTAATAAATTTATTTCCACTTATAGTATGTGTCACCTAATTGGAGAAATAAAATAAATGAAAGATGCTTCGCTTTGGGGAGAATCAAACCCGTGTATGCTTGGTGTAGATGGCACACTTTTGCCACTGGGCCAAGATCAATTTTAGGATAAGTAATACAAATTTTAATATATATGTTAATTCGAACCGAAAAAGAAAAACCCAAGTTATAAAAGATGAGCTACTAATTCAAAAGTTACCAAATTCCAATCATCATCAATCACTGGGAAACCAGTAACTCTCTTCTCCACAAGTGCCTCCAATGCTGCAATTACAAAATTCACCACAAAATTAGTAACTCTCATCGTACATAAATGGTGAACAAAGTAGTGTTATAAAACATCATCAGCACACCTTCATCCACACTTGTTGAGCTTTTCACAACATGTAAATCCTCTTTCCTGGTCATAAAATCACCCACTTTATAATTCCCATTTCTCGGTTCGAATTAACAAATATAATAAATTTTGTATTACTTATCCCAAAATTGAACTTGGCCCAATGGCAAAAGTATGCCATTTACTCTAGGCATACACGTGTTTGATTCCTCTTATAGCCAAACTTCTTTCGTTTATTTTTTTCTCCTAATTGAATAATTTATTTATTTAATTAAATTAAAATTAGGACCAGATTGATGGATTGTATAAATAACGGTGACCAATTATGTAATTATACTAGTTTTATTTAACTGTCAGCCTCTCCGATATATTTTAACGGCTGGTGGCTTAATTGGATCCATTTAAATAGTTACGTAGTATAATTGTCAAAATTAAAAATATAGTGGTCAAATTGACACAAACCCTATAATTAAGTAGTCATATGTGTAGTTTACCCAAATATTTAGTATAACTATAGTCAAAGTTTAAAAACCTTGACTTTAAAAAAAGGCAATAAGAGAAAATTTTAATGAGATGGAGGGGTATATGATATATGATAATAAATTTTAAGGTTCTATAATGGGTTAATATTCTATTCAGTAAAAATAAAAAATAAAACTCATAACCAACTCTATTTATAACTCTAAACCTTTAACTGTAAATTTTAAAATCTAATTTCTAATACTAAATTTTAAATCTCGAAATATAAAACCCTAAATCCTAAATAGAAGACAACACATCATTAGAACTCATTTGTAGAATATTTTTTTCCACTGCTAATGCATAAAATATTTTTTTTATGATTTATATAATATGTATTTATCTGAGCACAATTTTTATAATAATGAATTAAAAAAATTTAAAATTTTAAGTAAAAATATTTTCTAATTTAAACTCATTTCTAATGTCTCAATGAAGAGACCATTTTGGTCGGGGAGTACCTGTACATCTGTAACACCCCGGTTTTGGACCTAGTAGTTTTTAGGCTGAGTAGACAGTCTAATGGATCGGATTAGAGATTCGAATCAGATTTGTGATTTAAATCGGAATAAATATTTTTGGTGCGAGAAAAATATGGAAAAATATCTAAAAATCATTGTTTAATATACGGATATTTTTGGTGAAGTCAATTTTGGAAAATGTGATTTCGAAATTGGACATTTTGGCTAGTGACCAAAATGTCAAGATTGAAAACTGTTTTTAGTAACTGTTTTGTAAAATGGTCAAAACTTTGAATTTTTAAGGAGCTATCTACTGGCCAAAGTCTAACATCAGACTTTTCTCCTTAATTGGCTATTTTAAAAAGATTTGAGATGAGTATAAATAGATTTTGAGGAATTAATTTCATAATTAATTCCTAAGCAAATTTCACGTAACTACCTTTGCTCTAAAAGATTTTCTCTCAAATTCTCTTCAGCCAAACACCCTTCTCTTCTTAAAATTCTTCAGGTAACTTCTTGATTTATTAATCTTTTGGTTTCAAATGAGTTCTTAATTGTTTCCGATCAAAACCTTATTGTTTTAATCTTGTTTTCTCATGTAAATCAAGCCAATTAAGGGGGAAAGTCAACATCAGAGGTAAAATTCGTCCTTCTTCTCTAATGTATGGTTCTTTATTGAAATTCTCAAGTATTTAATCTTTGTTTACTGTTTTCTAATGAGTTTTAATGATTTAATTATGGAAATTGGTTAAATCAATGTTTAATTGATGAGATTAAATGATTTCGTTTCGTATCTGTTTCACTGAGTTCTTGATTGATTATAATCATGATTTTGGTGTTTAATAATGTTAATAAGTTTGTTTTAACATTGGAATCTCGAAACTATGTGAATCTCTAATTTTCTAGGTTGCTAGTGTTGTGTTTTTGGCGAGGTTTGGTTGTTTAATGAATGCTGGAAGTATAAGGATGACAATAGGTTGTTTCTAGATTTAAATTGAAGTTAATTGATGGATAAAAACTTTAGGTTTTGGCTTGGTTAAGTTTGGACGATGTTTGATGTTGATTTCGGTAGTTTTGGAAATGTTTCGGCTAGAGTTTGTATATGATTGTTGTGGATTGATGTTGCTGGTTTTGTGAATGCATTTTGATGCATTAGATCCTCTATTTTTGTGTGGTGAAATTAGGGGAGGTTGATTCTCAAACTTGAAGTGTCACTTCGGAAGCTTTGGTAGGGGTGTTTCGCATCGGCGAATGAGGCTTTGCGTTGTCAGTGGTGAGAATGTGGATTTCAACTTTGAAATGGTTTAAAGGTTGTTTTGGGAGTTTAAATTAAGCTTGAAACATTGGTTTAAACTCGAAAGTAAGTATGATGAGATATCTCCCTTGATTGTGCTTTAACGAAATTGATTATATGCACTTTTTTTAAATATGATGAGTAGCTAAATTGGTCACTATTTCATTTTAATTATGCCTCTAATGGTAGGAATATGGTGTCGATTTGGGATTTATTCTGTAATTTTTCGTGCAGGTCTTAAAATCTGGAAAATACATTGAAAAGAGGCTGAATTCTACATTTTTTAATTTTTCTAGAGTCATGGCTGGATTAGTGGGCATGAAAGGGCTGACTGGACGACACGTCAGCGGCGCCGGATAGCTTATCAACCTTGATTCGGATAATTTATCAGCCGAGATTTAAATTTAAACTTGAGATTTATCTTTTGTATTTAATTTGATTATTTTAGGATTTATCTTTTATCACTTTAGGTTATTTTAGGGTTTTTAAAATACTATAAATACCCCCTTTGGGGTGAACTCAAGAATCATCTCTCATTCTTGGCTTGTTTTTACCTTTGAAGTTTATAAAATCTCTTTCTTTTCGTTCTTCATTTTTAGTTTTTTTTACTTTGTTTTAAAATGTTATGTATGATTTCTTTCATAATCATGCTTAGCTAAATTTTCTATTAGCCAAAGGCTTAAAACGAAGCTTCAATTCACCTCATGAGAATTAAAAATGTACTTAATAAACTTTGTTTTACATTCTCGATTTTTCTAAAAACTTAGATCGGCAATCAGCCTTTCTATTAAAAAATTTTCACTTTCTTTTCAAAAAGCTAGCGTTGATTTGATTGTTGTTGAGATTTACAGTGAGAGGAAAAATCGATATAATCGTGGTTTCAACTTCCTATGAACACACTTAGCGACGGATTCGCTAAGGAAAAATTGAGTTCGGATTCGATTCTCATCGAGACAACATAATCCGAGTCGGGTTTTTCCAAAACTTTAAAACTATTTTATTCTAACGGCGATGACGTGGTTAGTCTAACCAAAAAATGGAATCTAAAAATTGATTTTAGATTATCTGTTTACCAGAGAGAAAAACAAGTTACAAGGGTTGGGCCTTGTAGACTGTAACTGACATATATCCAGAGCTGAAAAGTTCTTTTTCGATGATCATTTGAATTGAAGCGGAACAAAAGCCTGAGGCTAATTATTTTAATTGGTTTATTTTCACCTCATTATTTTCATAGTAATTTTACTCATATTCTCTAGTTATCTCGATCAAACCCCCATTCACTAAATTACCTCGCAACAGTCAGGATCAGAACAATAGTATTTTGGAAACTCCTAAGGCACCTTCTTCTCTATACTACGCTATTTTATATTTATTCTGAGATTTAGGAATATTTATTTGACAATAGACGATGCTTGTCAAATTGGTGTCGTTGCTGGGGACTTCGGCAAAGTTACTGATTATTTTTGTTTGATTTATGACCAGGAGAAATAATATATTACAACCCGAAGATCGAAGCACTAGCCCGAAGACTGCACGCCCAGACACTTCGGGAAAAGAAACAAAGACTGCGACAACAACGACTAGAACGTGATCTAGAATTAGCATTTGAAGCCGAAACACAATTCGACCACACCAACGAAGAACAAGTTCTGATGGGAGACGACGACCGTACTATCCAACAACTCACTACGGCGCCTGATGATAAACGGCCGATGTGCATTACATTCCTGAACGGCACAACGCTATTCACACTCAAGACGGGTGTGATACACCTTCTATCAACTTATCACGGCTTGCCTAGTGAAAATCCTCACAAGCACCTCAAAGAGTTCCATATGGTTTGTTTGAGTACAAAACCGCAGAGAGTTTCTGAAGATCAAATAAAACTTCGCGTCTTTCCCTTTTCTCTAACTGATATTGCCAAAGATTGGCTATTTGATTTACCTTCCAACTCGGTTACAACTTGGACTGACATGGCTCACCTTTTTCTTGACTAGTTTTTCCCAGCAGCTAGGGCAAGCGAGCTAAGGCGAAGTATCTTGAGTATCTGACAGAAGGATACCGAATCTTTGTTCGACTACTGGAGCGTTTCAAAAAGCTATACACAAACTTTCCACAACACGATTTATCCAAACAAACGCTTCTCCAGTATTTCTACGAGGGGTTAACGCCTATGGATATGAAGGTGATCGATGCGGCAAGTGGATGAGCACTTGTTAACATGACTCCAACCGCGGCAAGGACCTTGATATCTACCATGGCCGCTAACTCACAATGATTTCACCATTCAAGTGAACCCTCTCGACGAGTTCACGAGGTAAGTACCGCTTCCTTATAAAATAAAATCGACAAACTAGCTTACATTGTTCAATCCCTCGTTGCAGATAAAAGAAATGCAGCTAAACTTTGTGAGATATGCACGAGTCCAGAACATCCAACGGATTGCTGCCCGGTGATTTAAGAAGAAGATACTGCACAAGCAAATGCCATAGGGAATTATGTCGGACCTCCTCAAAGACAATATAATCCTAACGCAAACACGTACCATACCAGCAGAAACAACCTTATCAGCAACAAAAGTCATCTTTATAGTCCATCGTTGAACATTTGGCGATATCCCAAGAGAAGTTTCAGAACCGCACCGAGGCCCATCTACAAAAGTTGGACAAGCAAATGAGCCAACTGGCCCAGACAGTAGGGCGACTCGAGACTCAAGGTAAACTTCCCTCACAAACTGAACCGAACCCAAGGGAGAACGTCAACGCCATCACACTCCAAAGTGGCACCATCATTGAACCAAAAACCACGGAGGTAGATACTAAAAAAAAGGCAAAGAGAACGCATCATCCACCACCGAGCAAGGTACTTCCGATCAAACCCCCCATTCACTAAATTACCTCGCAACAGTCAAGATCAGAACAACAATATTTCAGAAACTCCTAAGTCCTTGTGGACCGACACCATTTTCTCTATACTACATTATTTTATATTTATTCTGAGATTTAGGAATATTTATTTGACAATATACGATGCTTGTCAAATTGGCGCCGTTGCCGGGGACTTCTCTCTCCCGTCTTCACCCGACCTGTGACCATGGTTCGAATGAGAGACCAAGCTCGCCGGCTTCCACAGACACAACCACCCTTGGTTCTTCGCGGTCGTCGACGGATGGAGCCGCCTTAGTTTGTTCCCATCCCCAGCGATTCTGACTCGCTTCCTGCACCTCCGTCGCCTTCCCTAGATCGTAGTAGAGGACGGCAGCAATAGGATGCCGTATCTCAACCGCAAGAACCAGAACCGATACTCATTCCCTCTACTAGTTGATCTGCTCGGTCGATGGACAATAACGATGCTGCTGGTTCCTCTCGTACTCGACCGCTACGTACTCAACCGGTGCCATTATCCTCATTTTTTCATAACATGCCGACCACCGCCTCCTCTCAATACATGCCCGACGCCACTCAGAGTTTCCAGTCACAAATGAGCCACCATTCGCGGATGACGGTGAAGCCATCATTTCATTGGTTGCGGACACTGCCCCTTCATTGTCGATGCCTTCGGCAGCATCCAACCAAGAGGATGAGGTAAACTCTACTCCTATTTCCATTCCACCTTTACTAATTTCTATCCGATTTATGGTTACGCTGAAAATTTCGACACTAGTTTTCACATGGAAGTGAATCAGCTAAATGTTGAGAATGATCAGCACGCGTCACCTTATTCGACCAATGAACGTCCAGAATCACCACCGTTCGTAGCAAGTTCGAGGGGCAGTGCCATTTTGAACGAACAGCTCAATTAGGAAGAGCATTCAGAACGCTATCGACGTGGCCGTAGGTATTCGATTTTGATCGAGGAGGTTTTACATGGCTATTTGGAGTTTGATGGCGATGACTTGGAGTGATATAATCATATTCGACACCGTCATTTTCAAGTTTGTAAGTATATTCCTCCCCAAGCTTTAGAAAGTTTGCACCTGAGCAAATCTGTTATGCAATTTTTTAATGCGGTAAGGTGGACAACTTATCATGAGATTCGTTGTAACACGTATAATGAACTAGTTTTCGAATTTTATGCCACATTCTTATTTCATAAAAATATGTTATGTCTATACATTCTCCTGATGTTATATCATTTCGCCTGCTTGGTCAGAATTTTAGAATGTCAATTATGGAATTTAATTTTTATATGAGATTCGTGACGTCACGGATCTTGGGTATTTGACTGCTCTACTTGAGATTCCACGGGACTTTGAATGACATTTGCTATGAAACTCTTAGTGGCTTGGTGGGTTCCAAATACGATCCTCGTGAGACAAAGGGATGGGCTATTCATAATCCAGCACTCCGCTATATACATCGCTTCCTTGCGTACAACTATTCAGGCCGTAATGACACTTCTTCCACTTTGAGTAAGGCCGAACTTTTCTTTTTATGGTGTATACAAGTCGGCATGAAGGTAAATCTAGGCTTTGGGTTTGCCCATACCTTTGAGCGTGTTGCGTGAACCAAACGCCCACTTATTCTTGGTCCTTATATCACACATCTTGCATCTCAATTTTCCCCCCTGACATTTAATCCTTCACAGTTTACTTATGCTTTTGCCATGGATGTTTTGGATTCAAGGTGCTTAGATACAATGGGTCTTCTAGCCGGCACTCCCGACGCGCTATATATTGTTCCTCTAGGCACTAATTCACCTCGTAATGAGTGTGTTTTCCTCCAGAGGCTTGTTCCTCGACCAGCACGAGAAAACAATCCGCAGCCGGATGTTAACCAGCGTCTGAACTCCATCGAGACCAATATTGCCGAAATTATCTCCTAACTTCGTCTGGGCACGTCTCGTCAAGGACGTGGTGGTGGGCCTGGCTGCAATTAGCCTAGGGAGTATTCTATTCCCTCTCTTGCACTTTATTTTCCATAATGGGACATTATGATTAAGTGAGGGGGTAAGATTTACATCAAGTTATTTCCCTTATTCGATTGGTTGACTTTGTGTCTTCTTCATTATACTTCATTAGAGTTTCGTGTTACATATCCTTTATTTCGTATTGTCTCTCTGCTTTCCCTATGACTTGATATCTTACTTGTAATGAATTTTAGGATGCATGATAGATAATGGCTTGACTAGCAATTTCCGATAAAACCTCTTTGACATTCCTTGATTTGTTAAGTTGATATGATACTTAGCTTGGTACAATTTGAACACTTCATGTGAGTTTTGAGCCTAATGAGCATATATTTTCATTTTTGCTCTTTGTTTCATTGAGTGTGCCAAATTAATTCTTTGCATTTTAGAACTTGTAGCATAATGCTTGTCGATACTACACTATTTGAATGTGATACTTTAATGTGATAGAGGCATTAGGATTAAACCTTTTTCTCTTCCCAAAAAAGGCCTACCCTTTGTTTATTTACCCCTTGATAGCCAATTTTGAGTCGTATCCTTTTCTTTGATTCACCACATTTTAAACCCGAACCAATTTTTCTTTTTTTCACTCTTTTTGTCACCCTTTTCAGGACAAAGTTAGAGTTATTCCAAAAAAATCAGATTCGAATTGGTTCGAACAATGTAGTGCAGGAAAATAAAAATAATGCAGAAAAAACATTTTGCAGAAAAAATAAGTGCAGAAAAAGTGCAACAATGATTCGAACAGCAGCAGAAAAAAAAAGAACAATAGTGCAGTTTGGTTTGAACATTGCAAAAAAGTACAGTAAAGAAGAAAATAAGCAATGCAGAACAGAAACTGTTCGAAAAAAACAAAAAATAAGGTACCAAATAAAAAGAAAGAGAAGAAGAAAGAATAAGCATTGATTTTGATTTCTTTGGAATAATTTTCTTTGTCTTGAATTTTAACCTCATTCTTTAGCCTTTTATCCTACCCGAACCTTAGCCCCATTATAATCCTTTTTAAAGACCTCTTGATTTTGCATTATGTTCATACTTAGTAGTGGAGATAGGATTTAGTTACAAGCCTATGGTAATGCTTTAATTAATTTTGGTTTGAGCGATTTACTTTACCCTAAACACTTTGAGCGAAATGAGTGAAACCTTGTGAGGGAACTAGGGTTTGTTTCATTGACATTGACAAGTTATTGGAATGTCTAACTTTTGCTAAACTGCTTCTCATCTTGCCATTTTCCGATTGTTTCTTAATTTCATACATGTTTAGATGCTAATTCATACCAAAATCTTAAAGACTTCGTGAAATTAAGGATAAGGATTTGAACTCTGATATGTTAGTTGAGAGATACTTGAGGACAAGCATTGAATAAGTGAGGGGGAATTTGATGAGTAGCTAAATTGGTCACTATTTCATTTTAATTACGCCTCTAATGGTAGGAATATGGTGTTGATTTGGGATTTATTATGTAATTTTTCATGCATGTCTTAAAATCTGGAAAATACATTGAAAAGAGGCTGAATTCTACAGTTTTTTATTTTTCTAGAGTCATGGCTGGATTAGTGGGCATGAATTTGGGCATGAAAAGACTGACTGGACGACACGTCAGCAGCTTTTAGAAGATGACGTCTACAGTGCCGGATAGCTTATCAGCCTTGATTCGAATAACTTATCAGCCGAGATTTAAATTTAAACTTGAGACTTATCTTTTGTATTTAATTTGAATATTTTAGGATTTATCTTTTATCACTTTAGGTTATTTTAGGGTTTTTAAAATACTATAAATACCCCCTTTGGGGTGAACTCAAGAATCATCTCTCATTCTTGGCTTGTTTTTACCTTTGAAGTTTATAAAATCTCTTTCTTTTCGTTCTTTATTTTTAGTTTTTTTACTTTGTTTTAAAATGCTAAGTATGATTTCTTTCATAATCATGCTTAGCTAAATTTTCTATTAGCCAAGGGCTTAAAACGAAGCATCAATTCACCTCGTGAGAATTAAAAAGGTACTTAATAAACTTTGTTTTACATTCTCGATTTTTCTAAAAACTTAGATCGGCAATCGGCCTTTCTATTAAAATCTTTTCACTTTCTTTTCAAAAAGCTAGCATTGATTTGATTGTTGTTGAGATTTACAGTGGGAGGAAGAATCGACGATAGTCGTGGTTTCAACTTACTATGAACACACTTAGCGACAGATTCGCTAAGGAAAAATTGATGTCGAATTTGATTCTCATCGAGACAACATAATCTGAGTCAGGTTTTTCCAAAACTTTAAAACTATTTTATTCTAACGGCGATAGACGTGGTTAGTTTAACCAGAAAACTGGAATCTAAAAATTGATTTTAGATTATCGGTTTACTGGAGAGAAAAACAAGTTACAAGAGTTGGGCCTTGTAGACTGTAACCGACATGTATCTGGAGCTAAAAAGTTCTTTTTCGATGATCATTTGAATTGAAGCGGAACAAAAGCCTAAGGCTAATTATTTTAATCGGTTTATTTTCACCTCATTATTTTCGTAGTATTTTTACTCCTATTCTCTAGTTATCTTGATCAAACCCCCATTCACTAAATTACCTAACAACAGTCAGGATCAGAACAACAGTATTTCGGAAACTCCTAAGTCCCTGTGGACTGACACCTTCTTCTCTATACTACGCTATTTTATATTTATTCTGAGATTTAGGAATATTTATTTGACAATATATGACGCTTGTCAAAATACATGGTACCTATTGTTTAAGCATGTTTTAAAGTATGTTTTATACTTTTTTGATCATATAATTTTGATGGATGGATTTGGTAAATGATACATGTAAGTATTTGGAATACTTTTGAAAGTATGGTTTAATGCTTTGGAAATGGTTTTGATTTGATGCATATAAAAACAGTGAGGTACATGGTTAATAGTGAATTATATTGGCAAGTGATGTGGTTTAAAATGTTATCGGATATAGTTGGCCGGTCATAGGTGAGTGTTGAAGGGTTTATGTGTACCGAATACTCTACCATGAGTACCCTAACGGTTGAGGGGTTATATGGTACCGAAAACTCCCTTTAGTGGATTATGCGTCTAACCGATGATATGGGTTGGGATGGTACCTAGTTGAGAGCGTACCTTAATTTCGGTTGAGATGGCATGAAGTGTTGAGCGGACAGTTGTTGAATCTGTGTATCCGATATAATATTTTGGAAAATGGAACTTGATTTATGATCACTTGAAAGCCAATATAATTGTTTATGTATCATGTTGATGGATGTTGATATATAATGTTGGTTTATACATGTTTACTCTTTAAGCTTTGCATATGGATTGTTATGTATGGGGGGACTTAAATTGAGGGTTAGCAAATAGGATTTGCTGTTGGTCCATGATACATGTTGCATATGGTTTGATATACTGGTTTTTGAAAGTGTCAAGTGCATGATTTTCAAGCCATGACATTTTGAAAGATGTTTAAAAATGTTGAACTCATGTGAGTTGGAAAATGGTTTTAAATGCATTAATGGTGTTGTGTTTTTTAGCGCTCCTCACTAAACCTTGTGTGCTTACGCTCTCTTTGTCCATCAATGCAGAGAATTAAAGGTTGGAGGCAGCGAGCAAGCGAAGTAAATCCAAGAACTTGAATAACGCAAAAGTATGATTTCAAACTAGACTTGTAGTAATAAAGGCAATGAGGCTCATTGTTGTTTTGGGAGAGTTTTTGCTAAACTCCCTACTTGAGCAAGTTTGTTATGTTATGTTATGTTGGAGTTGTAATTGGCCTTATACGTTTGGTTGTTGCTTTAGATTTATGTTTCGTATGGTGGTTGGTTGATTCCTAGGAACCATGCCTCTAGATTTCCGTTTGAAGTATGATGTCATGATTTGATCATATCTCTATGATGTTTTAACATGGTTTGATATTTAGAATTGTTGTGTATATGTTTGGGGCTTGATAAAGCATGTTTGGATCTTTAATTGTACGTAAAACTAGCAAAATTGGACATTCCAGGTACAATCATATCGGTACAGGTAGAGGTGTATCGATACGGGTAAGTGTATTTTTGGCCTAGGTATCAGGACGGGTAGAGGTGTATCGATACAGTCTTGAGCTATTGAAATTTTGGGAAAATGGATTGTAACCCGCGTATCGATACTCCTAGGGGCCTTATCGATATGCCCCCACGTATTTTTACACCTAGGGATCGTATCTGTACGCGTGGTCGTTATTTCTGTTATTATGATGTTAAAGGTTTTAGGCTCTTTCATTTTTGTCCCGGATTGTTATGCATGCAATTAAATATGATTGGATGGTCGTTTTAAGATGAATTTTGGCAAGCATGTATGTAAAATGATTAATTTAGGAATGGTAACTTCAAAATTGATTAAGTCCTTGTAATTTTCCAGATTTTCAATTTGATCCCTAAATTGCAATTGCGTGCAATTGGATGTCGATTCGACGCCCGATTGAGTTGATATTTTACCCACTGCCAGTATGCAAACCATATGTTATAATATTGCATCTAGATAAGATAAAATAAAAAAAATGTAATTCGAGTTAAATCTTTACGGGTTTGTTTCGGCAAACCCAATACAGCTCGCTCGGTTCGGGCTTGCGTCTAGACCAGATCAAGGGGGTTACAACATCTCTTTGAATACCGGTACGACTTTTTGAATATTTTTTCCAAAATGGTTAAGGATTACCATTATAGCCCTTTGCATACTAGTACAACCCTTTGATTTTTCCATTATGAATGCTTTGTACGTGCCGATACGGTGGACTCCATACCGATACACCCTCGAGCCTTTGAAGAATTTTTAACACAATGAGCATCAGTGTGGTAAACCACGTACCGATACACCCTGAAGCATTTGGATAGCTTTAGCACTGTGAGTATTGGTACGTCCTTAAGCGTACCGATACGCAAAGCTCCACCAAAATTTCAGTGAGAAATTTCAATGCCAGTATAGTCATTTAAGTACCGGTACCCCTTACTCTGTATTGATATGCGACCTTACATATTGATACACTCTTGTTAGATAACGACTACTTCTCTTTTGAGCTGGTACCAATACGAGCATTCGCGTACTGATACCCACAGTTGCCAAACAATATTTATTACAAGAAAAACTCTCATCGATGGCTATATTTAGTTCCCCAACTACCAAAATCGTTAGAAATCAGTAAAAGTGTATAAAAACAAGTCTCCAAAGCTTCTTCAACAACAAGAAAATAATTCCAAAGTATTCAAGCAAAATTTAAAGTATTTTTGAGCTTTATTGTTGTAGTCGCCTATTTTATCTGGTCCATATTTATTTGGTTGTTATAAAACAAAAAAAAGAAATATGTGTAAACCCAAAAAGAAAAGAAAAAAAGCAGTCTATTAATAAGAAAATCCATTAAAACCCATTTACACAAATAAGGGCTTGTTTGGCCCAATACTAATCCAAAAATTAAACCCTAAAATCTAAGACTTATCTCACATGTGCCACCACCCCCATCACCGTTGGATCAAGTTCGATCCAACGGTCCGATTTAAACCTAGAAACCCTAGCCTCTTATCTCAAAGCGCCGCACCATCCTGCACCCTTGGATTCGGTGGCAATTGACAGCCCAGATCGCGCGGAAGGGTTCCACACGGATCGTGCTTCGAGCGTTCCCTTCATGCGCCCGATCCCTTTGCCTACCTCGACCCTTCAGCTTCCATAGCCACTGCTGCAACCGTTGCTTGCCACCAGACGCCGTCGTGCCTCGTCACGCATCGTCGTTGAGCCTTCTTTCTTCTCCTAGCCGTGGCATGCAAACAAAAGAAAAAAGGGGATTACGTTCGAATCAAAACATAAAAGGAAGGAATATCTGATTTGAAAGTAAATATGGAAGGGAATCGTTCAAACATGGAGAAATGCAGACCAAATCGAATCAAACAAGATTGGGCAAGAATCTACACTGAATCAAGCAATAATCTTTTAGATACTAGGGTTTTTTTATTGTAAATCCAGGAAGGATTTTCCCTTGTTTATACTCATTTAAATGGCTATAACAAGCCCTTAATTTTCATCTTTGCAACACACAGTTTTCACAAGTGATACAAGAATTTTCAGACGAATTTTTGAGGTATTTTTCATATCCAAACTTTGTTCTTTTTTGCACATATATTTTTGGTGTTTTGGGTCGAATCAAAGAAAGAAAGGGTACGAGTTTTTACCGATCATTGAGGGTGAAGCTACCGTCGGAGGGCCGAACCGTCGCCACCATTGAAGTTAGAAGCCGAAACCGAGGAGGATCGTTGCCGGAGAACTGCCGCCGGCCAAAGGCCATGGTGGCCGACGAAGAGGAGCGCAGTGGTCTGACACCTGAATCTGGAAAAGCCGGCGGTGTTCTACATCCCATGAAAAACACCTTTGAATATTTTTAGAGGATTTGGAAGAGGTGCATTTGATCCATTTGATAAAGAGTAAAACAAATGAAATTTGTTTCTGGTTTTAAGTTTTATACCAGACCCGTGGAGCAACCCGGATCTGGCCCGCATAGAGACGTGACCCGCGCCCTTCTTTCCTCTGTCTTCTGTTTTAGGCCCACTGTTTGCAATTCTTACACTCTAGTCCTTTTTTATTTTAATTATGTCCTCTAAATTTTGTTTCATGTAATTTAATCCTTATTTTCATTTTTAATGTGTGTTATTTATTTCCTCTCAAACACCCAAAAAAATATAGGTCATAGATACTTCATTTCATTTAATAATATGATTTCCTCGTAATTAAAATCATGTAATGTTTGAAATAAATACTTTAGTTTAAACAATTAAAACAAAAATAAATAATTAAGGTAACTTTTAATTTTAGATAGCCTTATAAGTTTAGGGTCTTTTAAATAACATGTTCTCCTAATTAAATTTGGTAAGCTTGTAAATAGAAAACTTAAATACATAGTAAAGTTTAAAATCTGCTAGATAGAGCCTTTTTAGGAGTAGCTTCTTAAATTACTCAATACATAGGGCTTAGAAGTTAATAAAGGCAAATAAAACACCATTCATATAAGTTTTTTCCTTGCATCATGAAAACGAAGTGTATTTTCAATTGGGGTTAATTAGGTCTTCCCCTAGCTGTTTTGGGAATGGTCGGGACTCCTATGCGAAATTGCATTTTTGAATTTTATGGATTAATACCTTAATCCCCTTGTGTCTAAATTGATTCAGATTTTCTCAACTGTTAGCGAATTCGAGCCAATTTTAGATCTTCGTGGATTTTTGTATTAACCTTTGCATGCACGCATCCGGGTTATGTGGAAAATATAAGTGATCAAGTAAGTGCCAGTCTCTGGGCATGGTGGGGGTGCTAAGCCTTCCCCATACGTAACTGTGCCCCTAAACCCTCAAGATTTCATAATCTCTGGTTTGTTTTTAGGTTTTCGGTCTGCTTAATATAATAAAAAGGACTGGTGGTGACTCCGTTGTTACAGCTTAGCGACTCCGCTGGGGACCGTTTTAAAGGGCAAAAGTTTTACTTGATCATGAGTTATTTTCCTTATTTATCTGTTGCATTTTTGTGTGTGCATTTTCTTGGTGCTTTAAACTGTTTGCATCATAACATAAGCCTTCTACCCGGGCTTTATCAAACTTAAGTGGAAGAAAAACGCTATGCCTTCGTGAGTAACCCTCCACATGGGCTAGTGAAAGTCTTTCGGGGTCTATAGTACTTATGCTTTCATGAATAACCCTCCGCACGGGCATAACGGAAATGCATCCCCTCGAGCAGTGTTCGATCTGCAAGCTTGTGATGGGTCAGGATCGGACGTCTTATCTACCTTAGAGTAGGAGATAGGGACGGTTCGAGAACTTTTTTTAGATCTAAACCCTCATAAATGTATGTTTTAGTAAGCCCACTCTATTAAGCCATGTGAAGCCATAGGTTTTATTTTCTGTACTATTTTTATTTATTGTTTTACTTCATGTATCTTACCCTTGTTGTTTTATCTCATTATTTATATATACTAACACTTTCTTGAATTTTTTAGAGCATACATCACATTGCATCCAGTTGGTATCCCGACATACTGTTCAATAAGATATCATGAGTATTCGGGTCACATTATCCAGTTTCGGAGTCCTCCACTCAAACACAAAGGTCTAAGGTGAGTCCATAGAGCTTCAACGCCAACATGGAGACAGCGTGCAAAAAGAAACCATTGTAGACCTGCCGAAATAAGTGTACATGGGATTGCCTCATAATCATTTTTCAGGATTGGTCACTGTATGGGAAAGCCTAGAAGCCCAAGATTGAGTCGTGTTCACCAAAAGGTATGGAGATATAGCCCTTCTACTTGGGGTGGAAATAGACGAGCCTATGATACTGGCAACCGTCGAATTTTGGGATCAGGCTTATCGTTGTTTCGTCTTCAATCAAGAGGACATGACTCCCACCATTGAAGAGTACATGGTCTTGTTGCGCCTAGATCTAGAGAAACCTGATAAAATATACTGGAAGAAGAAGAATTCTTGTTATCGGAAGAAGTTTTCCAAGCTTGCCGATCTGGATGTCAAAGAAGTGGATATCCACGTTGCTGAAAAGAATAAAATCCCTTGCTTCACATGGGAATTCATCTACGCCTAGATAGTGAAGGATGTAAAGCATGGAAAGGTCCTTGACTTGCTTGCCTTGGCTATTTATGGGTTAGTGACTTTCCCGAAAGTTCTGGGCACATTGAGATAACCTTGGTGGACTTGCTAGCCCAGAAAAATGTGAATCCGGTCCCAGCTATTTTAGCAGAAACCTTCAAGTCCCTGAATTTTTGTCGAACTCAAGGAAAGGGATGTTTCACCGGTTGCTCAAAACTTCTCTACATGTGGTCGCGAAGTCACTTTTGGGACAACGAGAAGATAAGCAAACATCCCACATCCAGAGATCTGGTCCCGATCAAAGAGGTCACCAGAAAAAAGTGGTCGCGAAATGGGAAACAAGAACAATGGGTGACTTTCTTTAAAAACCTCACTGATGTCGACATCACATGGAGAGCCCCGTGGATGTACCTAGTACCTATCATATACAAGTGTGGGAATATGGAGTGGGTCCCTCTCATAGGCCTATGAGGAGCTACCAGTTATGCCCCTTTGCTTGTACAATGCCAGAACAGTTCTTGACAGTTCATTCATGTAACCCATGGGTTGCGTAAGGAAGAATTCTCTTACACAGAAGTTAATTCCACAATACGAGTCACAAAGTTGGCTAAATAGTAGAAGCAAGTGTTTCAGATAGAAGTAGCTCTATTTGCTGGTACTATGCCCGAGTATGCCAGTTGGAGGAAGCAAAGGGTCGATAATATAGGCGTTTCAGTCTTGGCAAACTCATCGGGCAATCCTCAGCGTGGCATCCTGCTAACTGAGCTAGAGATTTACAAACAAGACTTCGAGAAGGAAAAGGAAAAACTGTGGAGCAGAGTAACTGAACTTGAAGGCAAGCTCCTCACAAAACAAGTCCAAAATGAAGGTTATCAAAAGAAGGTGAAAACCCTATTGCCAATCCAAGAGCTTTACCTAAAGGATGTGCAAGAGTTAACGCAAGAAAACAACCGCTTAAAGGCTCGATGGGCACGAGCGGGTGGTTCTAAGGAAGAAAATGAACAACTAGGAGAAATGAAGAAGGAGTTGAAAGACTGGCAACGTGAGGCCCAAAAACAAAAAGAGAAGGCAGATCGACTTGTTGAAGAAAAGTAACATTTCGAATGAGGATATTCAGATGCACGTCGTAGCCTCAGAAAATACCAAGATCGGAATCAAGAGCTCCAAGGAAAGTTGAAGGAGGAAGAGGTCAAGGGAGCCGAAGCTGAGCTGCTCCGTTTAGGTATCGAAGACTTGAAGAGGCAACTGCAAGCACATAAAGACCATATCCATACCCTTATTGATGATTGGAATTATGAAAAGATTCAGTGGGTTAATACAAAGCGGGTTGTGGATGTTGCATGCCTAGGTTGGCAGTTCTATATTGATCATTTGAGGTGTCAAATCCAGAAGGCAGTCTCCAAGGCTCGCGAGATGAAGAAGCAGGCCAGAGATCTGAGATTGAGATTCCTCCCAGCTGGGGAAGATGAACATCATTTGTTGGACTTCTTGGATGAAGCAGTTGAGCAATACCAGCAAGTCAGCCAGTTTTTTGGCCGTATTCAGAGAGTCAACGCCAGTGGATGGAGTGGAGCCGCCAACACCGAAGCGTCTTAAGGTAGCAGAATAGAATGCCATTTTATCTTTTTGTTTTAGAATAATGTGTACTCAAAACTCTATGATCTATGAAGTGTACTGTTATTTCAGGATACCACTGGTCTTCTGCATCATTTGCATTTGCATCCATACATTTATACTTTGCATTGAAATAAATAAATAAAAGAATTAACTACAAGATGTTCAATCGTAGTTTGACAAAATTACGTATCCGTACGAAACCCGCTCCCAAACCCGAAAGATGGATATGGAAAACAAAATGTCTGTAATAGAGGCCGGTTTAAGGGTACTCAGGATAAGCTAGAAAAGATTGGAGGTGACCTGAAGAATGAAATTACCAACGCCCAGGATAATATAGTGCTACAGATAGTAGTCATGCTCGGCAAAAGCCCCGAAACTGTCAAGGCCCTCAAAGATGCGAAAGTTGCAATACCCCTATAGGAGGTAAATTGCGAGGCCCTCAAAGAAAAGGTCCAGATTCATATTCTAGGAACCTCGACTAATGCCCTAGTGGAGTCCGAGGTAGGTCAAGGTGATGGTCAAGATTTTGAGGTGCCTAACCTCGACAAAATGGCTAGAAAGAGTCACACTGATAAAAAACTGGAAGAACGTTGCGAAAAACTTGAACAAATCGTTAAGACCCTACGATGGTTTAGCATTCACCGTGGTCTAAATGCCAAGGATCTTAGTTTGGTAACTGACTTGGTTATTCCCCCAAAGTTTAAGACGCCAGATTTTGAAAAGTATGAAGGAACTACATGCCCTTCAGCACATTTGACGATCTACTGCAGGAAAATGTCATAGTACCTCGACAATGAGAAATTGCTCATACACTGCTTTCAGGATAGTTTGTCAGGATCAGCTGCTCGCTGGTATACACAATTAAGTCAAGCCAACATAAAAACGTGGATGGATTTATCGGGTGCTTTTATCGATCAAAATAAGCATGTGACAGATACAATCTTGAACCAGTTAGTGTTGTAAGGGATAGAACCAATAACCAACGAATGATAAATCACGCCCAGGTCCAGCCTCTGTTGCTGGAGAATGAAATCACGACCATGTTCGTAGAAACATTGAAGGGGTATTTCTACGATCGAATGATAAATCACGCGACTAAAAGCTTCGCGGATATGCTGATGAATGGCGAATTAATCCTAGCGACCATAAAGAGTAGAAAACTTAATGGATGAGAGTCAAAGAAACATTACAAGAAGAGGGAAAGTGAGGTGAATATGACTTCAGCATATAATCTTAAGTTCTTCAAAAGCGTAGTGATTAATAAACCAAACATGATTAATGCAAGTCTGGTAGTTCAAAACCCGTTGAAATTTGAAGCAAGAAACCAATCGAATATACCCAGCTTCGCCCCTATTCCAGTAACTTATGCGGAGTTATTTCCTCAGTTGGTCGAGTCCTGAATTGTAGTGCCACAACATCTCACCTCGATGTCACTGCCATACCCCCGTTGGTATGACTCGAATGCCCAATGCGAATATCATGTCGGGATCACGGGACACACGATCGAGAACTACATAGCCTTCAAGAAGGTAGTGGAAATTTGCAAAAGACAAGTATGTTGTCATTTGAGGCCGTAGAGGAAAAAGGAAAGCCCCTTCCAAACCATCAGAATACGATGGTGAATGTCGTGACAGAAAACGAAGACAAGTAGGTGAAGACGCGTATAGCTGATGTTAAAACACCTTTACGGTGGGTGTGGTCGATGATGATGGACGCAGGAGTACTTATCAAGAATGATAATGTTTAGTCTTCAAGAGATAGGCCCCACTGTGAATACCATGGGGTAAAAGGTCATGAGATTCAATGTTGTTCAAAATTCAGGCAGTTGGTCCAGGCCAAGATGGACAGTGGAGAACTGGAGTTCTTCGAAAAGAAAGACACATACAAAATAATGGAAGTATGTGCATCAGAGGAATCTCCTATAAAGAGTTTCACCAGGATCAAGCCATTAGTCATCAAAACCAAGGTGGATGACGATGAAGTAGCAAAGAAGGTGGTCCCGTGATTAGTGATAAGGGCACCAACCCTTTTTCCTTATGATGACAACAAAAGGGTACCATGAGACTACACATGCATCACGATAACTCTGAAAAACCCAAAACGGGATAAGACCGAGACCAAAGAAGAGATAGTTAACAAAATTGGCCACTTTACGAGAAGTGGAAGATGTTATGTATCGCCTACCGGAGAAGATCGAGATGCAGCCTAAAGGAAGAACGCTTTGGACAAAGAGCCAGGGAGAGATCTATACGAAGAACGTCTGGCAGAATTACTTGAGCCAATAAAGGAATCCAAGGCTCTGGAGTTTTTAAAGATCCTGAAACATAGCGAATATAACGTGGTGGAGAAATTGCACAAGCTCTCGACACGTATATCTATGTTATCTTTATTGCTAAGCTCAGAAGGACACCGTAACACATTGCTCAAGACCCTCAACCAAAAATTTGTGCCAAAAGAAATAACCACTGACAAGCTGGACAGGTCGGTTGGCAACATTGTTGTTGACAATTTTATTTCTTTTAATGATAAGGAAATCCCAAAAGAGGGAGTGGTTCATACAAGGCTCTTCATATCACTACCCGTCGCAAAGGACACATGTTGCCAAGGGTCCTTATAAATAATGGTTATGCCCTAAATGTCTTACCCGTAACTACATTGGAGAAGTTGTTGATAGACGAATCCTAAATAAAGGCTTACCGAAACACAGTTCGAGCTTTCGATAGAACGCAAAGAGATGTGCTAGGAAAGATAGAGGTTCCCCTACATATTGGACCATATATCTTCGAGGTCGATTTCGTGGTAATGGATATACGACCTACCTACAGTTGCCTTCTATGGCATCCATGGATTCATGCAGCCGGCGCAATCCCTTCTATGCTGCACCAAAAGCTGAAATTCATGGTTGACAGACAACTTGTGACAATTGGCGCAAAAGAGGATATTATCGTCGTAGTAACAACTGATGCTCCCTATATTGAGATTGACGTTGGGGTATTAGAATGTTCTTTCAAGTCGTTGGAACTAGTGAGTACGACTTTTATTTTTGAGGGAAGCAAGATACAAAGACCTGGCCTGTCTAAATGCTTTAGGATGCAGTTGAAGGAAACTTTGGGCAAAGGTGCTGAGACAGGAAAAGGATTCGGAAAATGTCACTATGGCAGGTTATACCTAGTGACCATCATTGAGAAGAAAGATAGGTTCGGGCTAGGGTTCAAGCCTAATGCGGTACAAGGGAGGGCCGTCATAATGAAAAGCCAAGAAAAGAAGTAGACTCAAAGGGGGAAAGGTTGTTTGCGACCCAATGAAGTTTCTGCCCCCTTCAATTTCACTTTTATTTCAAGGAGATTTGTGAATCCCAGTATGACACAAGACAAGAAAGAAGAGAACGAGATTGCTGAGATGTTTGGCAGTTTGAGCATCAACGTGGTGCGGGAAGAGGAAAGAGATGGTGGATATCTGCATATGATCCACCCATGTGAGGAGCTTAATAATTGGACTGTAGAAGAAATTCTTGTAGTTTTTAAATCTCTTTCAGAGTAATTCTTAAACTAACCCTCTGTTTTAGCTTGAAAATAGTAAAGGGTCTTTTATGTATGGGCATATGCTACAACCATTTCGGTTCTCATTCAATAAAATGCATTTTCCTTTAATAAATCTTGTATGGCAAGCAAACATTTTAAAAAACCATAAAACCAAAAAAACACAAATGAAATAAGATCAGGCACTTTATCTTCTTTTGCAAACATCAATGTATTCCTATTCTTTTTTCTTACAGGTCTCTAGATATCAATGACATAAGTAGTCCTGAGTCCGAACCGCAGGTTAATTTCGAGCAACCCGTGTGTCTAGAAGGTTTTGAAGATCCGGATGATGAGGCTGAAGCTGATATTTTAGAAGATTTACTTTGACTGATGAAGAGTGAAGAAAGACAGATTGTCCCCCACAAAGAGCAGCTAGAAATTGAGAACCTCAAAACTGAAGAAGATAAGCGTGAAGTAAATATTGGCACTACTATCACCCCATAGACGCGTCAAAGCTTAGTCGAACTTTTACATAACTTCAAGGATGTATTTGCTTGGTTATACCAATATATGCCAGGTCTAGATACAGACATTGTGGTTCATCGTTTTCCCATAATGCCAGAGTGTTGGCATGTGCAACAAAAGTTGCGAAGAATGAAGGCTGATATGCTCTTAAAGATAAAAGACGAAGTGAAAAAAGCAATTTGACACTGGGTTCCTACAAGAAGCCCGATATCTTAAGTGGGCGGCTAACATTGTTCTAGTCTCAAAGAAAGATGGAAAAGTTTGCATGTGTGTTGATTATAGAGACCTTAACCGGGAAAGCCCAAAAGACAACTTCACACTTCCACACATCGATACCTTGGTAGATAATACCATTGGCCATTCCCTATTCTCATTTATGGATGGTTTCTCTAGCTACAACCAAATCAAGATGTGCCCCGAAGACATGGAAAAGACTACGTTTTTGACGCAATGGGGAACATTTTGCTATAAGGTAATGCTCTTCGGATTAAAAAATGCAGGGGCAACTTATCAGAGGACCATGGTGAATTTGTTTCATGGTATGATTCACCAAGAGATCGAGGTATATATGGACGATATGATCCCTAAATCTCGAATAGAATAATAGCACATTGTGAATCTAGAGAAGCTCTTTAGAAGGTTAAGAAAGTTTCAACTGAAACTCAACCCCGCCAAGTGCACTTTCTGAGTGACTTTGGGAAAGCTCTTAGGCTTCATTGTCAGCGAAAAAGGAATGGAGGTGGACCCTGATAAAGTAAAAGCAATCCAACAGCTTTCTCCTCCTAAAATGCAGAAAGAGATCCGAGGCTTCTTAGGTAGGCTTAATTATATTGCCAGATTTATCTCTCAGCTTACAAAAAATGCAGCCCAGTGTTCAGACTACTTAGGAAGAATGACCTTGGAGAATGGAACAAATAGTGCCAAGTAGCCTTTGAGAAAATTAAAAAGCAGTTGTCAAATCCACCAGTATTAGTGCCACCCATCTCAAGAAGGCCTCTAATCATATACCTGACCATACAATAAAATTCAATGGGTTGTGTGTTGGGGCAGCATGATGAGGCCGGCCAAAAAGAGAAGACAATTTACTACTTGAGTAAGAAATTAATAGATTATGAATCAAGATACCCACAGATTGAGAATATGTGTTACGTTTTGGTTTGGGCATCTAAGCGGCTCGGGCAATACCTTTTATAGCACACCACGTGATTAATATCCAAACTCGACCCCTTAAAATTCATGATAAAAGCACCGACGTTGTTAAGAAAGGTAGCCCGATGGCAGATGTTGCTAATAGAATTCGATATACGGTATGTTAGCCAAAAGGCAGTAAAAAGAAGTGTTATAGCCAACTTTTTGGAAGGTCGCGCTTCCCCCAGTTATAAGTCTTTAGAGTTTGATTTTCCTGATGAAGACTTGATGTGCATTAAGGTTAAAGATGAGGGTTTAGCTTATTCATGGGTCCTTAATTTTGATGGAGCCTCTAATGCCCTAGGCCATGGCATCGGAGTAGTCTTGGTTTCTCCAGAAGGTGATCATTACCCATGCACTAGCCGTTTGAAGTTTTTCTGCATCAATAATATGGCTGAGTATGAAGCATGCATCATGGGATTGCGAGCAGCCATAGAAAAGAGGGTCAAGGTCTTAAAAGTATTCGGGGACTCATCTCTAGCCATCTATCAAATTCGCGGGGAGTAGGAAGCGAAAGACTCAAAATTAATTGAATATCAGAAGTTAGTCCTTGAACTAATTAAAGAATTTGAAGAAGTTACTTTCAGTTACCTCCCGAGAGAAGAAAACCAGATGGCAGATGCTTTGGCCACGTTATCAATGGCATTTAAAACAAGTTAGGGTGTGATAATGATGCCCGTACAGATACAAATTTCAGATTTGCCTGCACATTTTTATAGTGTAGAAGAGGAAGAAGATGGTCCCCCTTGGTACCATGACATATTGACATACATTATGCTTCAGGAATACCTATCTCAAGCGACCGAAAATGACAAAAGAACACTTCGAAGAATGGCTGCAGGGTATGTTATCGACGGAGAAACCTTATACAAGAAGAGCCAAGACCAGATTCTTCTAAGATGCGTGAATACCAAAGAAGCCCAGTTGATTCTAGAAGAAGTACATGAAGGGGTTTAGACAACCCATCCTAGCGGGTTCACCATAGCCAGACGAATTATGCGACTTGGCTATTATTGGTCTACCATGGACGGAGACTGTATCAATTACGCACGAAAATGTTACAAGTGTCAGGTTTACTTTGACAAAATACATGCGCCACCACAACCTCTTCATGTGATGATTGCTCTTTGGCCCTTTTCTAGATGGGGCATAGACGTGATTGGGCAGATTTACCCGAAAGCTTCCAACAGACACAAATTTATCTTAGTGGCAATTGATTACTTCACCAAATGGGTAGAAGCGGCATCTTATGCCAATGTCACTAGATCAACAGTATGCAAATTCCTCATGAAAGAGATCATCTGTCGTTATGGGCTACCTGAGAGTATTATCACCGAAAACGCTTCAAATTTGAACAATAAAGTGATAACTGCAGTTTATGAGCAATTTAAGATCAAGCACCACAATTCGGTAACCTATCGCCCAAAGATGAATAGGGCAGTGGAGGCTGCCAACAAAACATCAAGAAGATAATCTCCAAAATGAAAGACACTTACAAGGACTAGCATGAAAAGTTACCATTCACCCTATATGCTTACCGAACTGCCATGCAAACATCCACAAGGGCAACATCGTTTTCCTTGGTCTATGGCATGGAGGCCGTATTGCCAATTGAAGTCGAGATTCTATCACTTCGTGTCCTAATGGAAGCAAAATTGGATGAGGTGAATAGATCCAGGCACGTTATGATCAGTTGAGTTTAATTGAAGAAAAGAGATTGAAGGTAATATGTCATGGTCAGATGTACCAAAATAGAATGATGCGAGCTTACGACAAGAAAGTTCGCCCGAGATAATTTCAAGAGGGCAACTTGGTTCTAAAAATGAAGCTGTCAATTCAAAGGGATTCTCGTGGAAAATGGACGCCCAACTGGGAAGGGCCATATGTGGTAACTAAGGTTTTTTCTGGAGGAGCTCTAATTTTAGCCGGGATGGATGGGGATGAGCTGCAAAACCCTTTGAACTCAGATTCAGTCAAACATTATCATGCGTAAAAAAAGATCTAAAGGTGAAAACCTGTAAAAAGACGCTTTGGATCCAAAGAAAAATAAAAATAATAAAAAAAGGAGTCCAAGATTGAAAACGCGCAAAGGGCGTCTTGAGACCAAGGGTAGATTCAAGTTGAAAACCCGCAAAGGGCGGCTTGAATATTGGAAGTAGGGATGACTATCTTGGATGATTGACAGTTTGTTCAGCTTTCTCAAGATTTTGGAGTTTACTTAAATAGGGGTTGTATCCAGAAGAACTACCGAAGGATTGACTCGAGACACTTAGGTCTTTGATAATTGGATACTTTGTTCTCTCCTTTTTGTGATCACTTTCTTGCTTGCCATGTTAAATAAACCCTACATCCTAGAACTTTTCTTTTACACCCCTTTTGCATAAATGGGAACCAATGGATTTGCGTTCATACAACATAAGAGATTTTTTTTTCTTTTTTAAGCATTACTCTAAATATAGTTTAAAAGCACAGGAACTATGATGCATTTCATTATTTTGACTCTGATCATATCACTCGTATAAGCATGAAGCTTAGTGCAGGTAATGGAACCAAATTGGGGCAAGAGTCCTTGAACAATAAATACCATTCCAAGACATTAAAGGTGGAAATAAGCTTTGCTGCAAAGATTCCCATATAAGAAATTCGAAGGCGGTCATAAGAAGCTTTGAGGAGCCAGAAGATCGTCCAATTCATTTGGAGTACAAGATTACTAGATTGAGTGAACAAACATACAATGATCAAATATGGATGAAGCATGGGAATTATTTGAAGATTTGTTTGATTCATTGCCGCTTCGGAATGATACAACAGTTATGTGTTTCTATCGCTCCGGATAAACAGATCATCTTACCGATTGAAGTCATTGTCGCTTCGAAATGATATAGCAGTTATATGGTTTGTTTTTGCCGCTTCAAAGAAACAAATCCTCTTAACGATTGAATTCATTGCCGCTTCAAAATGATTTAGCAGTTATTTGATTTGTTTTAGCCACTCCGAAGAAATAGATTCTCTCACCGGTTGAAGTCATTTGATTTATTCACTGCTGCTTCAGAGGAATAGGTCAATTGAGGAATTGCTTTGCCGCTTTAGAAAGACGAAATAGTGATGCCCAGTTTGTTTTTTCCACTTCGGAGAAACGAGCTGTGTTCAACCACTTGGCTAGATAAAATTGGTGCCTTTGTTCTTTGCCCTATTCTCGTTTCACCGGAATGAGCAAATAGAGGCAGTTGTAGTCACCTATTTTATCTGGCCCATATTTATTTGGTTGTTATAAAACAGAAAAAGAAATATATGTAAACCCAAAAAGAAAAGAAAAAAGTAGTCTATTAATAAGAAAATCCATTAAAATCCATTTACACAAACAAGAGCTTGTTTGGCCCAATACTAATCCAAAACTTAAACCCTAGAATCTAAGGCTTATCCCACATGTGTTGCCGCCCCCATCACCGTTGGATCAAGTTTGATCCAACGGTCTGATTTAAACCTGGAAACCCTAGCCTCTTATCTCCAAGCGCCGCACCACCATGCACCATTGGATCCGATGGCGATTGACGGTCCAGATTGTACGGAAAGGTTCCACACGGATCTCGCTTTGAGCGTTCCCTTTACGCGCACGATCCCTTCGCCTGCCTCGACCCTTCAGCTTCCATGGCTGCTGCTTGCCACCAGACGCCGCCGCGCCTCGCCGCACATCGTCGTTGAGCCTCCTTCCTTCTCCCAGCCGTGGCATGCAAACAAAAGAAAAAGGGGATTACGTTCGAATCAAAACATAAAAGGAAGGAATGTCTGATTTGAAAGTAAATATGGAAGGGAATCATTCAAACATGAAGAAATTCAGACCACATCGGATCAAACAAGATTGGGCAAGAATCAACACCGAATCAAGCAATAATCTTTTAGATACTAGGGTTTTTTAGTGTAAATCCGGGAAGGATTTTTCCCTTGTTTATACAAATGTAAATGGCTGTGAAAAGCCCTTGATTTTTATCTTTGTAACACACAATTTTCACAAGTAATACAAGAATTTTCAGACGAATATTTGAGGTATTTTTCATACCCAAACTTTGTTCTTTTTCGCACATATATTTTTGGTGTTTTGGTTCAAATCAAAGAAAGAAAGGGTGCGGGTTTTTACCGGTCATTGAGGGTTAAGCTGCCGTCGGAGGGCCAAACCGTCATTGTCATTGGAGTTAGAAGCCGAAACTAAGAAGGATCATTGCCAGAGAACTGCCGCTGGTTGAAGGCCACGGCGGCCGACGTGGAGGAGCGCGGTGGTCCGACACCAAAATCTGGAAAAGCCGGCGGTGTTCTTCATCCCATGAAGAACACCTTTGAATATTTTCAGAGGATTTGGAAGAGGTGCATTTGATCCATTTGATAAATAGTGAAACAAATGAAATTTGTTTCTGGTTTTAAGTTTAATACCTGACCCGTGGAGCAACCCGGATTCGGCCTGCATAGAGACGTAACTCGCGCCCTTCTTTCCTCCGTCTTTTGCTTCAGCCCCACTGTTTGCAATTCTTACACTCTAGTCCTTTTTTATTTTAATTATGTCCTCTAAATTTTGTTTCATGCAATTTAATCCTTATTTTCATGTTTAATGTGTGTTATTTATTTCCTCTCAAACACCCAAAAAAAATATAAGTCATAGATACTTCATTTCCTTTAATAATATGATTTCCTTGTAATTAAAATCATGTAATGTTTGAAATAAACACTTTAGTTTAAACAATTAAAACACAAATAAATAATTAAGGTAACTTTTAATTTTAGATAGCCTTATAAGTTTAGGGTCTTTTAAATAACTTGTTCTCCTAATTAAATTTGGTAAGCTTGTAAATAGAAAACTTAAATATATAGTAAAGTTTAAAATCTGCTAGATAGAGCCTTTTATGAGTAGCTTCTTAAATCACTCAATACTTAGGGCTTAGAAGTTAATAAAGGCAAATAAAACACCATTCATATAAGTTTTTTTCCTTGCATCATGAAAACGAAGTGTATTTTCAATTAGAGTTAATTGGGTTTTCCCTAGCCGTTGTGGGAATGGTCGGGACTCCTATGCGAAATTGCATTTTTGAATTTTAGGGATTAATACCTTAATCCCCTTGTGTCTACATTGATTCAGTTTTTCTCAGCTGTGAGCGAATTTGAGCCAATTTTAGAACTTCGTGGATTTTTGTATTAACCTTTGCATGCACGCATCTGGGTTATGAGGAAAATATTAGTGATCAAGTAAATGCCGATCTCCAGGCGTGGTGGGGGTGCTAATCCTTCTCCATACGTAACCGTGCCCCCGAACCCTCGAGATTTCGTAATCTCTGGTTTATTTTTAAGTTTCTGGTCCGCCTAATATAATAAAAGGGACCGGTGGCGACTCCATTATTACAATTGTCAAAATTCTTGTAAACACTTGTGAGAGCTTTATTGTATTTTTCATTTCTCAAGTGTTTGGGGCTTTAATGAGCTTTATTTTTTGCAAACATAATCCTTTAGAGGTTTTTTATAGTTTGCTCATTTGTATTAAATTTTAGGAAAGGGTTCACTAGGCTTTGGGGTATAAGTCTAGGTGATTTGTGTAAGGTTATCTCCCGAAAGGAAAGACAAATTTGTGAATTTGTGAAATCCTTAGTTTCATAGCTAAGGTAGTAGATGTAGACACCATTGAGGGAGTTAAATCACTATAAATCTCTTTGCAATTTTTCTATCGTTTGCAATTTGCTCACACCATTTTTTAAATTGCCAAGTCACTCCATTTGGTCAACATCATAGATTGATCCACTCAACAAAAAAGACAAAAGATTATGAGTGAAATCGGAAACATAAAGAACATTTTATATAGTATGTTCAGAATTCAAAGAAAAAGAACTAAAATGAGTGACATGAGCAGTTTTACCAATAGGATGATGATCATGTCAAGAATTATGTGCACATGAAACATGATCATCTAAGTATGTGAAATCAAACAGTTTATGGCCAGTAGCACCATAATCAAAGTGGGTCAGGATTAGGTAAACAACAAGAAACTATAACTGCTAAATTGACAGCAGAATTCGTAGATGGGGGCTTGCTTAGGAGATCAAATATATGCTTGTATTAATCATGTGTGAAAATTGGAGGTCATGGAACATAAGAGTCAAAAAAATTGAAGACTTATACTTAACCTTGTAAACCTATTTGCAGTCAATGGGAACTTTACCTGGAGGTAAGGATACGTCTATTCATGTGTTGTTAACTTCCAACGCTTAATGTTCCTCTTTCATAGCTTGAACTCATGGATGATCTTGAATAGCCTCAGAATAATTCTAAAGTTCTAAAATATTGGAGGTGGAAGAAATATAAGCCTAAGTGTGAGATGGCAAGACTGGTTGGTAGAAGAGAATAGACAAGTGCAGACAAAATCTTTTAACCAACCTGAACGCTTGAAAGCTCTAGAGAATTTGAGAGAAGCGTTGTTTAAAGAAGTGGGTGAAGTAATAGGAATAAAAAGACCAGTGGTACTTGTTGAAGCAGGACTATCGAAAGAAACTAAAGCTAGAGTAAGGATAATAAAATCATAATCATGGACAGAAGATTGAGAATGAAAAAAATTAGGAGTGATCTTAGAAACAAGATGAGAAGGGATTGTCCTCATGAAAAAAGAACATGTTAATTTATTAACAAAAAGAGTCTTGATATCAAGATTGAATAAGAAATAGGTTCAAATTTAAGCTTTACATGTTTATTAACAAAAATTTGATGAAAAATTGAATTTTGATGAGGGTAAAGAAAACTTTCATATACAAGAGGGCATCGAATTTAAGCTTTAACATGTAAACCTAGGTCGTTCTGATAAGGTCATCTACTATGGTAAGAAAAAACGTATGTCTACAATGAGTAGAAACTCTATAAGGACTTCAAAAATCTAAATTAATAGGTTCAAAAGGAGTAGTGGACCTAGAATGATTTAAAGGAAATAATAGTTTTCTCTGCTTGGCTCGAGGACAAAAAGAACACGTTTGGACATATTGACTATCAAATTTTTCACTATGAAATCCTGATAATTTAGTAAGAAGAGCATGACCCAAACATGAACGTCAAACGTGAGTTTTATTAATAACAAGAGTTGAACCATAAGACATACATTTGGTTGTAATAGGAAAAAATAACAAAAAACGATGAGAATGTAAAACACAAACCAAAATTACAAGATGAAGACTCGAAGAAATGTAAACCTTGATACAGTTTACCAATCAATCTCATTCATCCTTCTAGTTGAGAGATCCTACATTAGGCAAAAATCAGGATAGAAGATGATAGAACAATTAAGGTCACAAGTTAACAAAAAATAGATAAAAGATTACGAGTGAAATTGGAAACATAAAGAACGTTTTGTAAAGTATGTTCAGAATTCATTGAAAAGAAACTACGATAAGTGATAGGAGCAGTTTTACTATTAGGAATATGAACAAACAAGAATTGTGTGCATAATCGAAGTGAGTCAAGTGTAGGTAAACAACAACAATCAATATCTACTAAATTGACAATAGAGTCAATAGATGAGAGTTTCCTCATGAAATCCAATGTATTCTTGTATTGATCATGTGGAAAACTAGAGGTTTTGGAACGTAAAAGTCAACAGAACTAACATATCCAACAGAAAGAAGCATCCAAAAAAGGCACATCCAAAGTGACAGTCATAACACTCGACACCCTCTTCTTTTTGTTGAACTTGAAATCAGATGAAAAAACAATTGGATGATAACAATTATCCCTTTTATGACCTTTGATTCCACAATGAGCATATGTTCCAAAAAAAATTTGATGACGTGTCGAAGGATTGGAACTTTTGAAGGTATTGAATAACATAACAGAAATTTCTGAGAGCGGAGAAACACTAGAAACATGGATTCTCTGTGATTCTTCTTGAACAAGCGTAACGACATTAGGGTAAGAAAAAAAGTTGATTAAATCGAATTAATCCTAAGATATTCTTTTATTAAAAATAAAAAAATTATTTACTTTTACTAAGCTAAATATGTCATAGAATCTGGTTCACCAATAATGTACCAAACATAAGTTCATTTTAGTACTATGTTCCAAGTTAGAAGAAGCTAAATTCTTATTCACTCCCATGCTTGAAATGCCTCCATCACCGCTCCAAAATTATTGAAATTTCTAACATGAAAGGTGTGGACCACTGGTAAACATATATAATCAATAATTGGCATAATGTCAAAAAATGACCCTAATGTTTAACTGAATAGTCATTTTGGCCTATATTTTTTTTTGAAGCAATATAACACTTATGCTTTTATTTTGAGTCAAAATGGCCTCTCTGTGCATGAAAACTATTAGTCAACTAACGATAAATGGTTTGAAATGATGTGGCAAACCGACATGACAATGCACGCTAACATGACAGTGTCATATAAATAAAGGTCTTGACTTGAAATAAAGTTACATCAGTCAAAAAATAACTTTGTAAAATTATATAAAATATAGAATTATTTTTTTACTAACGTGTCATTATGTCAATTCATTTCAAGCTGTTTACCGTTAGATGATTAATAATTTTCATCCGTAAAGGAAACATTGAGGGTTAAAGTACTTCAAAAAAAGAATAGAGGACAAAGTAACTATTCAATCAAACGTTATGGGATTTTTTAGCTTTATGCTTCAATAAATAGAATCGGACGAAATTCAAGGCATCCGAGTTTCAACTACGCCTGTAAACGAATTGAACGAACTCGAACGAGGGTATGTACATGGTCGTTTGTTTAATTTTAACCGAACAAATGAACGAACATTAACTAAACGAACATAATTTCTTGTTCGTGCTCGTTTGTTAAAATAATATATGAATGCAAACGAACGCGAACAAACATTGAGTATTGTTTAATTTTTTTCTTAAAAAATCTGAAGTCTTATATATTGAGTATTTGTTTATTTTTTTCTTCTTATTTCACATTTTAAATACATGTTTTTAAAATTTTTAAATATAATAATTTTTGTGATGAAAAATAATAAATATAAATGGACATATGTGAATAAATTTAAACGAACATAAACGAACGGGTTACCGAACGTTCACGAACATAAATTAACGAACAAGCCTCTTGTTCGTTTCGTTCATTTAATTAAACGATAAAAAAATCTCTTTCATGTTCGTTCATTTAATAAATAAACGAACATTAATAAACTTCCCGCCGAACGATTCACGATCAGCTCGCTCAACATTTGGTTCGTTTACAGGCCTAGTTTCAACTACACTAATAAAATAGTTTTATGTATGATAAAGAAAGGGTGCCTTTCACAATACCCTAAACCCCCAACACCTCTAAGAAGGTTTTGGGGGAATGCTTTTGAGTGAAGTTTAAACAGATCAAAGTAGCTAGAAATATTGGACAATATGTTAGGATGATGAAAATCATGGAGCTTTTCAGATGACATCAGCCTTATGTAGACCGTCAGTTATATTAGAGGGGGATTATTCAAGTATGAAGCTTGCAAAAAGAAGCATGAAATTAATCAAATTATTTTAAAATAATGATAGCTAGTGTTCATTTTCGGGTTTTGAAGAATATATAATAAGATTCGAACCATACATCCGGTGGATGAGATTGTTGTGTGGTTTATGTTGGAGGTGATCCAACAAATTGGATAGACGTAAATGTTGGGAGTTCAATGTTTAGACAGGTTTATATTACAAATAAGTATTTAAAGTATATTAATTTTTTTATTTAAGTATTTAAAGTATTTTTTATCAAAATAAGTATATAAAGCATATTTTTTCATCTAAGTTTTTTAAAATTAATATGTGACATTAATTAAAAAATATATAAGATACCTATTTTACAATATATATACACTTTTTAAGTACTTGTTTTGACGAAAAAGTATTTTAAACAGTTATTTTAATTAACAAATATTTTTCGATATTCAAAATAAAAATTGATATATTTTAAATAATTATTTGTGATATAAGTCGTTTATATATCTAAAGTAAAGGGATATTGTTTATGTTGTAGTGAGTTCCAATTCCAAGACAGATGGTTCACTGACAACCAATAAAAATAATAAAATAATGATAATAATAGTAATGGGAAAGGCAGCCAGGCAGCTAAGAAACATATAAAACAAAAGCAGTTATAATAATATGTGTTTGTGTTTGTGTTGTTGTTACATATGATATGATGAGTAGCAACTTGCAAGAAATGCATCTCTATTCTCCAACTAACCTAAGTTACAAAGCTCGGAGAATTTTCTCATTGATTCCCAATTTTTTCCTGATAATATCACATATCTGATTTTAATTTTTGAAATATTATAATTTTTTCTAACAATATCGCATATTCAATTTTAATTTTTGAAATATTATAAAATTTACAGTGTTTTTAAAGACAGATTTAACTGAATCCATCTATAAACAGTAAAAAAATGCTTTGAAGACCGGCTCAGCAAGATCCGTCTTTAAACAGTGGCTGCATTGCCACGTGGCGCGCCAGCAGGGGACGTAACACTGTTCAAAGATGGGCTTAGTTGACTCTGTCTATGAATAGTGCTGGAATGTTACCAGCGATGCATGCATGCTATTCAAGGCAGCTTAATTTTGGGGCATGGCAGATAAAATTTTGAGAAGGGTGGTAGATTTGATTTATGAATGAGGGATGGGTTTAGGGTGTTTTTAAAATGTATAGGGGTAGAGGTTAAAATTGTGTAACTGTTATTAAAGGAGTGAAAATGATAGTATAGGGGAAAAGATTATTTTCTGTGTTAAAATAGTTAAGGTTGGAAGGAAAATCTTGAGTGAAGAAGAAGAAGAAATTAGTGGAGAAAACATTGTAAGTAGATTCGATTTTTTTAAAAAGTTTTATTTTAATTTTAGTGAGTTCGTTTTATTTTGTATGTTTGATATAATTTAAATTTTATGCATGTAGTTTTATTTGAGTTTGTTCGAATTTTATGCATGTAGATTTGATTTTCTTTAAATTTTTTTATTAAGTTGATTTAGTATGTTAGAAAAATTTATTATGTTCATTTTGATTTAGTATAGTAAAAAATATTCGAAATATATTTAAAATAATTAATTTATTGTATTTAGTAAAATATATATATTTGGAAAAAAACTCGTCCCGGATATTAGTAACAGAATTTAAAATTTATTATGTTCATTTTTATTTAGTATGTTCATTTTGATTTGTGTATTCTGATTGAAAATTCATTTATGAGTTTTGAACATGCAGAGAAAATAAGCAACAACAGATTTATGATGATTGTCCATTATAATGGACAAATGGTGAAAATTGATGTCAGAATTGTATTTGAATCTGAAAGCACTACAAAGATGAGATTTGAAAAGGAAATCACGCTTCGAGAAATGAAAGAGAAAATATCACAAAAAATTGGAACAGAGATTCATGTTTGCGTTACCAGTGGCTGACATGTGAAAATCCAATAAGAATTGTGCAATTAATCTTCAAAATGATGATGATGTTAGAATGATGATTGCAGAGCATGAATCTATGAAGATTCGATATATTGAGCTGTTTGTCGAGGTGCATGATGTTCCTAACCCATCTAGAAACGTCTTTGTAGAATCTGCTTGAATGGATTATGCTAATGAGATTGATATGCACGAAGGCAGTTTTGTCGCAATGTTGGCTAGTGGGACATCGAGTGCATTTCATCCAGCCGGACCTTTAATATATGGTTCATCATACGGGTCGGTTGTTAGTCCGACTGTTGATGCTAATGTGGAAAACCTACGAGGTCGATAGGGAGAAACACTTGACGGTTCCAGCGAAGATGAAGATATAGATGATCCCGATTTGTTCTCTGATGGCATTGGTGATGCCCCTAGTTTTGGTGTTGGAGAATTTGTTCCGATTAGGGGAGACATTACATTCTATGAACCTCTTGCTCACATGGGCTCAGTGGATTTCGATGTGATGAGAGCGTCTCAATTCCTGGATATACCCATTAACTTCGAGTTAGCATGGTGAATTATCAAATGGGCTTCAATTTGATGAAAAGGATGAAGCTACATTGGCAATGAAAGAGTACAACATCAAGAACCACTAGGACTACGTTGTTGAAGAATCCAGCCAGATGACTTTCTTTGCCAAGTGTGTGAAGTATGAACAAGAGTGCAATTCGAAGATCCGAGTTTCAAAACTTAAGAGGTCAAATCGTTGGGAGGTCACAAAATACAATGGAGATCACACATTTTTACGAACTTCTATCGACCAGGACCACCAAAAATTAGACTCGACTGTGATAAGCCAACACGTGATGAAGCTAGTAAAAGAAAATCCAAGGGTTCCAATTTCAACGATTCAGGCAACCATTGCGGAGCAATTTGGATACCAGATAAAATACAAAAAAGGTAGCGTGCAAGGGATAAGGCAATGGAGTCAGTGTATGGTGATTCGATAAGTCGTACGACAAGCTACCGGCTTTATTACTAGTAATGACACATTTCAATCTAGGCACCATAGTGAGGTATCAAACAAAGGATGTATACAATCGACAAGGCCAACTTCTTGAAGGGTATAAATTTTTTTCATCGACTTTTCTGAGTATTCATCTAACACCCTAAACATGGCTTAGAAGTAAACCAAGTTTTGAGTGTTAAGACTAAACAAGCATCTAACTTGTGTCAAAAGTCAGAGTTCGAACAACTTATAAAACAAGGTAAGAATACTCATATAACACTCCTTAACTAAATGAGCAACCAGAAATCAGGGTGATTTAAAACATTTTAGTAAATTCATAGATTAAAAATTCCAAATTACTTTTCATATATGACAATTGTGTTCTCACATTAGCATAACCCATTCAATACTATCACTAAGTATTCATATATGACAAAACTGAACCAACTGATTTAAAACTAGACCATTCGTTAGTGCGACATCTTAAAACTCTTAGCTACAATTAAATCTTTGATTGTCATGAAATCCCAATTCGATACATATCTATTTAATCATAATAAAGATCTCTCATTTCTTCATAAAATACAAGTGACCAAACAAACAACTTAACACACAATAGGATCCTAAAACAATGATAGTTACTTCTAAGCTTTCTATCATATAAGGTATCATGAATTCCTAACTCACATAGGCGCATATAATCATAGGCATTCTACTTATCAAACAACCTAGAAACCATAACACATTCAAATGAGGAACCCCAAGCTTATTAAGGACCATTACAAATAATGTTGAATACTTATGAAACTTATATACATGTATAGCCAAATGGAATCTAAATGTATTGTGCAACTTAACAATTATATGCCACCATCTAGGAGTTCTTTAAGGAAATTCAAGACATACAATCTTAACTCTCGGTGATCTTGTCCAAGCTCATAGCTAACCAAAATGAACTTAACCTGAAAGACAGCGAAATGATGCATAAGTATGATTACTTAGTGAGGTAGCTTAAAGCATCTAAAGCAAGGAACAATAATCCATCATTTCACATATAATTCTAAGCTTAGACAACCAGTTAAGCATTTTAGGTCAAGACATTCAATCAAAAATCACAATTGTACCAAGGTGATTCGAGCTAGGCATATTTATAAAAACATAAAGGTATTCGGATTAAGCATAGTTATTCACCCAACTAGGTACTCATTTAAAGCGTTCCAAATATGTCCATAAAATCATGTATATATATTTACATAAGTTCAAAATCATGTATATATTTTCAAAACAATCCTTGAATCATGTTTTTATATGTATACATAGGTTCAAAGCAATCTTTACATACTTGGTTGCCTTTCAAAACAGCCCATAAATCATATTTATATATACATAGGTATAAAACAGTCCATACATGCTTGTATGTTTCTCAAAACAGTCCATAAAGCATGTCTATATTTTTATAGATTCAAAACAGTCCATTCAAACTTTTAGTATACTCAAAACAGTCCATAAAACATGTCTATATTTTTATAGATTCAAAACAGTCCATTCAAACATATAGTATACTCAAAACAGTCCATAAAACATGTCTATATTTTTATAGATTCAAAACAGTCTATTCAAACTTATAGTATACTCAAAACAGTCCATAAAATATGTCTATATTTTTATAGATTCAAAACAGTCCATTCAAACTTGTAGTATACTCAAAACAGTCCATAAATCATGTCTATATTTTTATAGATTCAGAACAGTCCATTCAAATTTGTAGTATACTCAAAATAGTCCATAAAACATGTCTATATTTTTATAGATTCAAAACAGTCCATTCAAACATATAGTATACTGAAACAGTCCATAAAACATGTCTATATTTTTATAGATTCAAAACAGTCTATCCAAACTTATAGTATACTCAAAACAGTCCATAGTTATGATTTTACAAATTGACATTCAAAGCAGTCCAAGACATAGTTCAATCTATTCAGAACAATCCACTATTCATGCATATATAATTAAACATTCAAAGCAGTCCAAGTCATAGATCAATCTATTCAGAACAATCCACTATTCATGCATATATAATTAAACATTCAAAGCAGTCCAAGTCATAGTTGGGTTTATCCAAACTAGTATTTAAATCTTGAGTATACATATATAGATGTTACTTATCATATAATTTATCAAGCATGACTTATTTTAAACAAGTTTTACTATCATAATAGACATGAACTATTCGTCACAAAATGTATCAAAAATACACACAAGTTATTTATCGTAGAAGATAACAAGCATCGAATAGCATGAACATGGATTATTATCACAAGTAATGTTTAGATAATTCTTTAACTTGATTTATAAACTTCATTATTTGTCTTTAACTTAGCCTTGAGAATCAAGTAACAGCCTAGGTACACGAATCCCCAACCAACTGTCGCCAAATAAAATGGTACGCGTGGAACCAGTCAATCCCTCCTACTGCCGCCAGGTGACCACAAAAATTCCCTCCTACTGTCGCCAAATAAGGACCGTAGTCCACCCCAAACACGAGCTCTATGGACTCTATGGCATTCCAACTATACCTAAGACCGACTTGAGACCAAGGTTTTTTACATATTCTTATCTTATCATAGCAAAAATGGATGAGCATTGCTCTTTATCAGAATATCATATATAATATCATATTGCTTGACTTATCAAGTTTATGTACAAGTAAATCTCAATATGAGCATGGCTCCAAGATCACAAATCAAAAGAACATGTCTTGATTCTCATCATAGGTGAGCATAAATTTCAATTTCCTTTACTTACATAAGTATGTTTTACAACCTTTCATATCAACCATATTTCACCTCATGAAACACTCAAAATGATAGCAAGCATATCAAAGGTTTCTATCAAGCTTGTAACATTCTAACCATCACTTAATTCTTAAAAACTTAATCATATTTAACCACATATTGTACTTGTAATATATTATATACCTTGTAGTCCAAGCTTTGGAAGCGCAACCATAATTTAACTAGATGAACAACAATATAAACATAAACAAAAACAAATAAAGGCAGGCTCAGGATAGTTTCAATCTATCCCGAGACTTTAAACTACACTCACATGATATCCCGAAGTTACGGGATATCCCGATCCATTAATTTCATTTCAAATTTCCTCTACTTGACACTTAATCCCCACAAAACTTTTGATTCTAAAATCATCTCTTCTTGAACCTTGCTTCCTTAATCATATATTAATAAATTCATTGTAATTCTTAATGAATTTTAGCCACCAATTGCCATCAATTTTTTTCTTTGCTTAAAAAATCATGACTTCTCCAAGCTCTCCCTCACTTATCATTTTTGGCCGAAGAGGAGAGAATAAGAGAGGTTGAAGACAGCCCATTGAGAAATGAATTCTCATTCCTCTCTCCTCTCACACTTGGCCAGCCACTACTTCCCTTGAGCCACATGTTTCACACACATGCAAACAAAAGAATAATTGACATGCATGATTAACCTTTTGTTAACTTTTTATTTTAGTCACTTAACCATAGTCTTCCTACTTCTTATTCTTCTAATAAAGTCACTAATGTACCTTTCTCTCTTTTCAATTTAGTCTTAAAACATTATGATTAATTCAATATTTTTAAACTACTTAATCAATCTAACCTTTAATCTCATAAAAATATATATATTTAGAAAATTTTAACCCAGTTTTGAGGATGTTACAGTTCAAGCATTGTATTGAAGGCTTTCCTTATTGCAAACGTATGATCCAAGTGGATGGCATCTAGCTATATGGAATATACTCTCATGTGTTGTTGATTACCATTGCGCAAGATGGTGAGAACAATGTCTTCTCGATTGCATTCACAATTATTAAGCGGGAGACGGTGAAAGCTTGAAATTTCTTTTTTACCAATTTACGTGACCATGTCGTTCGAGAAGATGGGGTCTACATTATATCCGATCGAGGGTCAGGTATCAAAGTGGTAATTAATTGAGATGAAAATCTTTGGACACCTCTGCACGCATACCCCACATAATGTGTCTGACACATCGGTAAGAATAGCTATAAGCAATTCAAAAATCAATACCTTCGCAATGAGATTTTGAGCATGGGTAAACATCATTTTTTTCAAACTCAATTATATTTGCATATCCATTTATTTATGTATGTGTTTTGATTTCTCTCGATACTAACAATATTATGACACATGATATCTACTAACGCGGCCAGATTTTGAGAGGAATATGGAAAATTTAATGAATTACGGCAACCGCATTTGGAGGTGGGCAAACAATATTGATAGGGAAAATGGGCCCAATCGTATGATGAAGGCGGTAGACAATACGGGAAAATGAAAACCAACCTTGTAGAGTACATAAATGGAGTACTGAAAGGATCACGTCATCTCCCAATAGCAAGCCTGGTGAAAGAGATGTACTACAGGTTGGCGAAAGTTTGGGTGGTTAAAGGGAATGAAGTCGAGGCCTTAGTAAATAGGGGGGCAAAGTTGGGCTCTTGGGTTTGTGAGGAAAATGCAAGATAATATGATGAATGCAACATCGATGAAGGTTCACAGCTTCGACCGAATCAATCAAACATTTGATGTTGTTGGCCCTAGATGCAACAACGAAGCAGCGCACTCAAATATATTTTGAGTCAATTTTAGATGTAGATAGTGTGATTGTGGATCGTTCCAGGCATGGCGATATCCATGTACTCATGCTTCAATCTCCATGCACTCAAATATATTTTGAGTCAAGTATTGCCCGTCAATGGAGCATGAAAAATGGTTACCGGATCATACACTCCGTAGAAGTCCAAATGGTCGACCTAGATCAACTCACATCTATACCAGTATGGATCTTCATCATAGAGAGAAGGGACAACGAAAGAGATGTACCATATGTAGGGCTGAAGGACATTCCAGATCAAACTGTCCAAATGAACCAAGATTCGTGCCTATGCCTATGTAATTTATTATGTTTGTATTCGAAAATATTGAAATATTGATATCAAATGTTCTACTTTCCATTAGTATTAGTGGCAAAGAAATACGTGTAATGTAAATAAAAATAGAATTAAAATGGGGTTTATTTCAGTCGAGCAATTCTTGTTTGATTTTTAACTTTGATTTTTTGACTAACTTATTATATTTGAATCTACTTTGATTTTTAATTTAAACGCAGTTAAATCTACTTTGATTTTTAATTTAAATGTCGGTAATGAGGAAAAAATGGTGGATAAATGAAAAAATAAGCATTTGAATCTTTATCCAAAAATTCAAAACTCAAATGTATTACAATAAAAGTAAGTTCTATTAATCGAATAATAAAAAGATAAAAAAATTATTTCTTATGCAATTTCTGCCCATGACGGGGTGTGATCGAAAGATAAGACTATGGAGGTCGTCGAGCACGTTGTGGCCTTTGTGGTGGCTCAGGTTCCTCTTCAGCATCCTCTTTAGTGTAGCTAACCTCCTCGGTCACCGAGGGCATAAAAGGTGGTGTTGTAAAAAAATCCATGAAACCGCTCTACCCTCCCATAATCTCTAGTGAATTCATGAAATTTTGCATTTCCTGAAAATCTATGTTCTTACCAAAGTTCGAGTAAATGGGTGACTGTGACGCAATAAACTCGGGTCTATATAAATAAACATCATTAAACCCTAGATTATATGATGAGCTCGGGCCCACTTCTGGTTGTACACATGCAGGAGCCGGTTCCTTTTCCCATATAACTATCGGCGTTACTCTGCTCGGATCTGGCTCCCATGTGGTTGGCCAACCTTCAGGGTTTCTATTGAACAAGTTTCCACTCTCAGATGCGCCCGCTACAGTCTTCGATGGTTTACCTTTGCCACCATATTTTTTATACCTTTGGCACTTTTTTCGTACTTCGAGAGTAGTTAAGTACGGCTTTCTATGACTACGATAGTACATCATGTACTCTGAACTCTCAAAATCAAAATCATTAGCTTGTAATGGACTGCGATACGACAATGATGAAATTATGTTGTTTCACAAAGCAATGTAATCGGCATAAACGACTTCATGATTCGTATTTGTCCTGCCGTGTCCATCAAACGAGTAAGGAATGTAATGATCTCGTGGAATACGCGAAATGGGCTGGTGGAAGACAAATTGCTTAAGCACTCTATCTACAAAGTGAAACTCGACAATATAAAAGTGGATCAGCGGTGTAACACTACACCATAAAAGTGAATGCTTCACAAAATATTCTAGTAGATATATGTGGTCATCGTTGTACGCAATCCAAATAAACTACAAAAAATGATTATTTATAATAATACATCTAACTAAATGTAAATAATACATTTAACCAAATAAACTTTACATTTAAATACCTGCTCTTGACAAAACAAATCAGTATAAGATCTACAAACTCGGACGTTGTTGTACGCCAATCTCGTCTCATGCTTTTCCTCGCACCATCTGCATACAAATCACAATTATATTTTAAAAACTCAAATTTAATTTTAATTTAAACATTCAACTCAAAATCATGACATTTACCTTGCAACGAGAGGGAACTGTATTTGTGTTCGAATAATCGGCGTAAAAAGGGAAAGTCTCTGCCAAGCCCACGCTTGCAATAACAACAGACATCTACCAATACCACTTACCTTTTTACCCCTTTCTAGTACAGCGCCCTTGCACAACTTATGATACAAGTGCGCTAATATGGCCGATCCCCAACTATATTGGCAACTAGCTTCCCAATGAGTATCCAAAAAATGTAGATATCGTACATTGACTAGATTGCCAAATTTATCCGGCATCAGTATCCCTCCAATCATCTGCAAAATATATGCTCAACTGATCTTATAAATCTCATCAACTGGACTATAGTTATTGAGTTCAAATTCACATTCCAACCAGTTCAATGTGACACGAGACCATTTCACGTTATTTCCATATGGCACTTTCCTAATGTATTTTTCGCAAATTTCAGCAGTTGAACCCTCAATACGCTCGACCAATAGCTTTCCGTTTACCACCACCCCGATAAGATAAACCATGTCTTCTTGCGTGATGGTGCATTCTCCATAAGGCATATGGAATGTATGAGTTTCAGGCCTCCAATGCTCAATTAGAACGGTAATCAATCTGGGAACCAGCTTGTACCCGCGAAAGAATGTGGCATGATAAAATCTCGCCATCTTTAAGAAACTCATGATTCTATTATCTAGGCGAGTGCCTACCATGCACAAATGATGCTTGAATGTTTCCTCTGTATCTTGTAATTAACGGATTATTTAAACATAATTAATAACAAAAATACAGAAGTGACTGATTTAATTTCATAATAATCTTTAAAAATACGTTTAAAAAATTGTACTAGCTCATCAATCGTAAGACTGGTAATGTGTCGATCCTGTGAATGTAACAAACGAGCTTGCTCAGTCATCCTACATGAAAAGTAAGAAAATATTAGTAACCGGGACTAAAAAATTCTATGTTAAAAGAATACTAATCATAATCAAATAAAAAACATTAAACTCATATTAATCATCATCAACACAAAAATATAAATCGAATTTTCGTACTAAATTAAAAAAATAACATTAACCTACTAAATTAAAAATTACAATATTTCTCCAAATCTTTTTCTCAAAAACTATATCTCATTCTCAAAAAATTTCTTCAACAATATTTCTCACCTCTAACCTTCAACCCCTATTTAACACAAAAATATTCAAACTTATACTAATCATCATCAACACTAGATTAAAAAATATAAATTAAATTTTCGTACTAAATTAAAAAAATATTAACACAAAATTAAAAAAAAATACTTACAATATTTGTCCAAATCTTCTACTCAAAAATTTTCTCTTCAAAAAAATTCTTCAACAATATTTTTCACCTTCAACCCCTATTTAACACAAATATATTCAAAACATTAAACTTATATTAATCATCATCAACACTAAATTAAAAAATATAAATCAAATTTTTGTACTAAATTTAAAAATAATAATAATAATATTAAAATTAAATTAACACAAAATTATTTCTTCAACAATATTTCTCACCTTCAACCCCTATTTAACACAAAAATATTCAAAACATTGAACTTATATTCATCATCATCAACACTACATTAAAAAATATAAATTGAATTTTTGTACTAAATTTAAAAAAATATTAACACTAAATTAAAAAAATTACTTACAATATTTCTCCAAATCTTCTACTCAAAAATTTTCTCCTTCTAAAAAAGTTTCTTCAACAATCCCCTCCAACCCCTATTTACCACAAAAATATTCAAAACATTGAACTTATATTAATCATCATCAACACTAAATTAAAAAATATAAATCAAATTTCCGTACTAAATTTTAAAAAATAATGTCACATCTCAAAAACTGGCCTAATCAGAATTAGATACCGGTGATCGGAAGTTTCGAATCTGATATGTAAAATATCGTAATGAATGACCATTATACCCCTCTTTTGTAATGAAATCTCAATTTGGACCTATTTGAGTGAATGAACTCCCTTGTATGAAATTCGGAGCCCAAAATGCAAATTCTGAGCTAGGCGTACCGATACGGACAAGCCGGTATTGATACGGCCCAACTGTCAATAACAAACTTATCTGTTTGGGCATGAGCATATCGATACGGTTATGAGCGTATCGATACGTGTCTCTTGTTTCGAATCTATTTAAAGCCCAAATTGAGGGAAAAATCAAGCAAGGTGCTTACTCACCCCTTGCTTGACAATACCCACGTGAAAATTATCTGAATAGGTGATTGATGAAGTCAATAGCTAAATAGAAAAGACTATTGACCATAGGAATAAGCAAATCCTTGATGGAGGGCAAGCTTTTCATTGGTTGGCATGTAGGTGAGAAATGATTAAGCCTCGATCTTTTAAATGAATAAAGATAAGCTCTTATCTATCATCTTTTGAACTTCCGAAAGCAAACCCAAAACTTTGTATTCCAAATAAGCAAGCTCCTCCATTGTTGTCTTCAACCTTTAGCTAAGCTAGCATCTTGGTGCAATCTTCGATCATCGTTTAACTTCAATACCCCGTTTGAAAGCTCATAACTCGGTAAGCAAAACCCCTCATTCGATTTGGTGATTCCAATCTTTGTTGGAGCTTAATTTCGAAATTAGGTTTTTCCCAGTTCAAGTAGGAACCCATGAATTAGAAGTTTGATTTTGTTAATTCGATGTGGTCCCTAAAATCCGATAAGTTCAAAATATGTTTCTGAATCCTTAATTCGAACTCTAATATGACCCTTAATTTGTGCTAGCTCAAGTGTTGGAGAATGACTCCTTTTTATCCAGAAGGAAGCTAGGCACATTGGAATTTCGATTCGAGACCCTCGTAATCAAGGTGAGTGTATTCGTGTCATGGGATAGGCTCGTTGCCATCCCGTTGCATTATTGTAGTTTACTATGCATTGTATAAAAGCTCAAATAGAGCAATCGGCTATAAGTTTGAATGGTAAAGTTAGGTAAGCCCTTGTGTTATTTTGATATGGATATGGATATACATGTGACATATGATCCGATAAAAATAAACTATGAAAATTATATGTTGAAATATGAACAAATATGTTATATTATGTGAAATTAATATAGCTATGTGATGATTCGATGTACACATGTACAATGATATGCTATGGAGCTACGGCTCACTTTCGTTTCCGATGATAATGACCTACAGGCACAAAGGTAAGAAAATACATTGATTTATGTGAACCCTAGACATTTGAGACTTTTTGATACAATTGGCATGCCATAGGGTTGTTTGAGCTCGTATAAGTAAGGGTGGACTACGGTCTGGGGCTACGGCCTATATGTGGGGGAGATAAGGATGGATTGTGTAAGGGATTTATCTGGAGTTACGGCTCAAGGCTATGACTTATTTTCTGATATATGTGTTGGTGTAAAGGTGAATCCGTGTATCCATTTGTTACTTTGTCCAAGGGAATTGATATGTGTTAAGTTTTGCTATGACTATGTGAAAGTATGGTAAATGACTTAAGCATGAGACTCATGTGATTAATAGTGTAATTATGTTATTTAAGTATGATGATATGTTGTTCATGGTCATAGTACGCTATTCATGTCACTTGATTATTTTACGCTTGTTATGACCACCTCACTAAGCTAAATAAGCTTAACATATGTGTGTGTCTCATGCATTTCAGGACCTTGAAGCATTTCAAACTCCGATCGTGTAATCTACGATCGTAAGTCACCTCCGTTACCATATGTATGTTTACTCTCGTTTTTAAACTCCTAGCAAGGTGGCATAAAGTCTAGAGGTGTTGGAATGACCTATTTTGAAATGTTTTTAAATGCTTAAAATAGCCTAAGTGATGTATGTGTAATATGGTATACTTTGGGGTTGGTAACCTAGTTAAAATGAGCTTAAATGCACTAATTGGTAAAACCTTAGTAAATTGATTTGAAATGCTCTAAAATTTGACATACAATTAAAAATAATGTTTTTAAGATTTCTGGTAAAGTTTGATAAAATTTGAATAATGTTTGGTTGGGTAATTCGAATAAAAACCAGTAAAATTCTGTCATTACAAGTCAAAGCGTATCGATACGGGTGATGGCGTATCGATACGATTAGGCTTAATTTGGCTAAAAGAAAATAGGGCGTATCAGTACAAATTTTGGTCACTAGAATCTGGATGGGAAAAAGGTATCAATACGGTCATAGAGCGTATCAGTACGGAGTCAATGCGTATCGATACTGGACTAGCTGTATCGGTACGGGTTTGACATCCTTCAAATCTGGAAATCTAAAATTAGGCTTAGCGTATTGATACGGCCCTTAGGGTATCGATACGGTGTTAGTTAATTCGGTTATAAAGAATAAAAAGAAGAAGTTTTAGGCAGTTTGCAAATTGGTCACTAATAACTATACGGTCTAATTAATCAGGCTAACGATATCTGATAGTAATGAAACTTCACAAATTAATAATATGTAAGTCTAATTACAAGTCTATAATGAAGAATTCCGATTAGGATCGCTAATTTGTAAAATTTACGATTTAGTCCTTAAGTTGAAAAGGATTAAAATTGACCTCGATTCCAATACGACTAGTAACAAATAGGTTCGATAAGCCTTGAGAATGTCTAATAAAATATTTTGAATAAGTACCAAACCCCAATTCCATCTTTCGATCACCGAATAAGTTTTCGGTAACACTTTCTGACCCGGTTCTCTACTAAACCGAGAAGGGGGTATTACAGCTATGGTATTAGAGCCTAGGTATAGTCGATTCTAAGACTAAACTAAAGCTCATTACGAGTCTGTATATACTTATGCCACCTAAGAGTTATTTGTTTATGATATATGTGACTTGTAGCTTACACGAATTAATCTTTCTGTATAATTAGATCCGAATATGTCTGCGCCTACTGATAGATGCGCTAATGATGAACCAAATCCTGGCTCCTCATCTACTCAAGGGGATAATCTAAGGGCAGAAGTTAGGCCTGAACGAATGAGGCAAAATGATCCGCCGATGCCGCCTGCTCAGCAAGAATATCTGATGTCCATGGCCGACATGATTATGCAAGTGGTTGTGTCCCTTCGACAAGAACCACCCTTTCAGCCTGCTGCAACCACCCCGACTGTCTCGAGGGCACCTATTGACAAGCTCAAACAATACATGATTTACACCTTTACCGGCTAGGACCTGGGCAACCTTAAAGTCGCAGAATATTGGCTGGAGAATACTCTGAAAGTGCTGAATAAGCAAATGAAGTACCCCGAAGAATATAAGCTCGAGTGCGCCTTAGCCTTGATTGCTGAGGAGGCTCAGAGTTGGTAGGATACAGTGACATTCATTGTGCCTGAACACAGAGTTACTTGAGACTTCTTCCTTCAGGAGTTTCGCAAAAAGAGCATCGGTGACCATTACATCACTGAGAGGCGTAAGAAATTCCTCTATCTGAGGCAAAGAGTAAAGCTCATAGAGCAGTATATCCATGATTTCTGCAAGTATACAAGTTATGGTGCTGAGATTATACACACAGAGAAAGAGAAATGCCAGATGTTCGTTAATGGCCTCTGACGAACTGCATCCTCTTTTCACCATCTTAGAGTTAGAAGACTTCCAAACTTTGGTTAATCGAGCCATTGTTGCTTAAGCCTCCCAGAAGGCTTTCAAAAAAAGGAAAGGGAAGCAAGCCCGATCTGATAAGAAGTTCCAAGATGATTCTAAGCCACCCATGTCTCAAAAGAATGGTAGACAGTGGGATCAGAAGTATGCTACCTTTCAACAGCTACCACGATCTGGTTATGTACCACAGTTCCAGTTTGCAGAAACATTTGTTGCTCGCACAACTTTAGTAGATTGTACAAGTGGTTCTGCGAAAGGCTCTCAGATCCCTTTGTATAATTTCTGCCAAAAGAGGCACCCTGGGCAGTACCGTAGACAATATGAATCGTGCTATCTTTACGGTGAATCTGGCCACTTTATCCGACAATGCCCACAGAATTCGCACGCCCCTGCACCTGTAGCTTCTCAGAACAATCTTAACAAAGAAAGAGGAACAAAAAAGTCCAAACTGGATCAGCGGAGAGACCACGTAAAGCTAATGCCTCTTCGACTAATCGTGACCCTCAGACTTCAGCCTAGATGTACCATGTTCGGGGTCGTGAGCATGAGGATGACCCTGATGTGATTGCAGGTATGGTGGAATTATATTCTGATCTTGTTTATGCATTGGTAGATCCAGGCTCTACGCATTCTTTTTAGTGAACCTTTGATTGCAAAGTATGCCCTAGAATCAGAATCGGTCACTTCCGAGATTGTTGTCTCTAATCTGTTAGGAGATAGTGTGATCATTCGATGGGTTTGTAAAGCTTTCCCTCTAAGGATCCAAGGGATCCCTTTTCCCAGCTAATTTGATGGCCTTGCTTTTTTCGAGAGTTCAATCTCATATTAGGCCTCAACTGGTTAGCTGAACACCAAGCATGGGTAGACTATTCAAAAAAATCGTACCTTCATGGGCTCAGTAAGGAAAGCATAACCTTGATGAAATCTGAATTCGAGCCCAAGAAGACTCTCATGTATGTTGTGAAAGATCTAAAACTTGAAAATGTACCTGTTGTGAAAGAATTCTCCGATGTGTTTCTCGATGAACTTCTAGGACTCCCTCCCACCCGAAAAGTGGAATTAGAGATAGAAGTACAACTTGGGACTACTCCGGTCTCAATCACTCCATATAGAATGGCTCTGATAGAGTTAAGAGGGCTAAAGGCCCAAATCTAAGACCTTTTGGATAAGGGATTCATCCGACCGAGTTTCTTACCTTGGGGAGCACCAGTGTTATTTGTTAAGAAGAATGATGGATCGATGCGCCTATGCATCGACTATCGTTAGTTGAATAAGGTGACGACCAAGAACAAGTACTCGTTTCCTAGGATCGCCGACCTTTTCGATCAATTGAAAGATTATTATATCCTTTTTAAGATAGACCTTCGATCCAGGTACTACCAAATGCTTGTGAAGGAGTATGATGTTCCAAAGATTACCTTCCGAACTAGATATGGCCACTATGAATTCCTAGTAATGCCATTTGGGCTTACGAATGCACCTACAGCTTTTATGGACTTGATGAACCGTGTGTTCTGGCCTTACCTAGATAAGTTCGTGGTGGTGTTCATAGATGACATTCTAATCTATTCGAAGAATGCTGGTACTCATGAAGAACATCTCTGTATTGTACTTCAGATTCTTCGGGAAAAGCAACTATATGTTTAGTTCAACAAATGTGAATTCTAGATATTCGAAGTATCTTTCTTTGGCCATGTGATCTTTTCTGCGGGAATTCAAGTTGACCCAAAGAAGATTCAAGCCATCCTTGATTGGATTCCTCCGAAGAATGTGGGAGAAGTTTGTAGTTTTCTGGGCCTTGCAGACTACTACCGTAGATTTGTTAAGAGATTCTCACTGATTGCTGCTCTCTTGATAAAGCTCCTCCACATTGACACTTCTTTTATGTGGACTGTGGATCAGCAAAGGAGTTTCAATCAGCTCAAAAAAGTCTTACTCATGCCCCTGTCTTGGTGCAACCCGAGTCGAGCAAAGATTTAACCGTTTACAGTTATGCATCCCACTTGGGATTAGGCTGTGTTCTGATGCAAGAAGGCAAAGTCATAGCTTATGCTTCATGCCAACTCAAGCCACATGAGCTAAACTATCCGACTCATGATCTGGAGTTAGTCGCAATTGTGTTTGCTTTGAAGATTTGGCGACACTATATGTATGGTGAGAAATGCTACTTATACACCGATCATAAGAGCCTGAAATACCTCATAACTTAAAAGAAGTTAAACCTTCGTCAATGTTGGTGGATAGAGCTTTTTAAAGACTATGATTTGATCATTAATTACCATCCCCGTAAAGACAATGTTGTGGTTAATGCTCTTAGCCAGAAGCCCACTCCATCTCCGAAATGTTTGAATGCCCATTTTCGACTCAAGAAGTGCGGCAAGTTGTTGGCTGAATTGAGAGTGCATTCAACCATTGTATCTCGAATCAAAGCACTCCAAGAAACTAATGAGGAGTTGTAGCCTCTCATTGCTAAGGTCAAGGATAACACAGATCCTGACTTTGCTATGAATTTTGAAGGCTTGTTATGTTTCCGCAACCGATCTGTGTGCCTGATGATGATAATCTTCATAATCAAATTCAGAGTGAAGCTCATTCTAGCCCCTTCTCTGTTCACCCGTGAGCTATTAAAATGTACAAGGATCTAAATGAGCTATATTGGTGGTTCGGAATAAAGAATGAGATCACGGACTATGTGACTAGGTGTTTGACTTGCCTACGAGTCAAAGCCGAGCACAAGGTGCCTACTGGTCTTCTACAGCCTATCGAGCTTCCGAAGTGGAAATGGGAGCGTATTACAATAGACTTTGTAAGTTGCCTTCCTATGACACTGAAGAAGAGTGATGTTGTTTGGGTCATTGTAGACCGATTTACTAAGACCGCTCATTTTCTTCCAGTGATGATGGATTTCAGTCTGCCTAAGCTCGCGGAGTTGTATATCCGTGAAGTTATTCGGTTACACGGAGTCCTTGTGTCTATTATCTCCGATCATGACCCTCGATTTGTAGCTTGATTTTGGAAGACCTTACATGAGACCCTGGGAACGCGAGTGCACCTTAACACTGTTTTCCATCCTCAAATCGATGGCCAATCTAAGAAAGTTATTCAGGTAGCCCTAAACCCTCATTTAAATTGTATGTCTAAATATTTTGTGTCAATCTCGATTCTTCCTTGTAGATTCTAGAAGATATGCTCCAAGCTTGTGTCATCGACTTCAGGAATACATAGGAAAAATCTTTACCTTTAGTCGAGTTCGTGTATAACAACAGTTATCAAGCTTCAATTCAAATGGCCCCGTATGAAGCTCTATATGGAAGGAGATGTAGAACTCCTATTTGTTGGACCGAACTCGGTGAAGGCAAGATGCTAGGTCTTGACTTACTTCAGGAAACCGAATAATGGATAACCATTATCCCTGATCAGCTTAAGGATACCTTCGACCGACAAAAATCCTATGCTGATCTAAAAAGAAGAGATATCCAGTACGAGGTTGGTGAGAAGGCCTTCCTCAAAGCATCTCTGCGGAAGAAGATCTTTCGTTTCAAAAAAAAGAGAAGCTAAGCCCCCGTTTCATTGGCCCGTTCGAAGTGACTAAAAGAGTTGGACCTGTAGCATACCGATTAGCTCTCCCCAAGGATTTAAGTTGGATTCACAACATCTTCCACGTATCTATGCTACACAAGTACCGGTTAGATCCCTCCCACATGATCAAGCCGAAGTCTGTGGAGATTCATTCCAATCTGACGTATGAGGAAGAACCTATACAGATCCTTAGTGAAAGTTCTACGGAGAAGTCATTCTATTGAAGAGGTAACGTGGGAACTTGAAGAGACCATGCGAAAGCAGTACCCACATCTTTTTCCCTGAAATGAAAAGTCAATGACGAATTTTCTTAAGGGGAAAGAGTTGTCACATCCCGAAAACTGGCCTAGTCGGAATTAGGTACCGATGATCGAAAGTTTTGAATCTGATATGTAAAATATCGTAATGAATGACCATTGTACCCCTCTTTTGTAATGAAATCTCAATTTGGTCCTATTTGAGTGAATAAACTCTCTTGTATGAAATTCAGAGCCCAAAATACAAATTTTGAGCTAGGCGTACCGATACGGTCAAGCTGGTATTGATACGGCCCAACTGTCAATAACTAACTTATCTGTTTGGGCATGAGCGTATCGATATGGTCACGAGCGTATCGATACGGGTCATCTGTTTCGAATCTGTTTGAAGCCCAAATTGAGGGAAAAAATCAAGCAAGGTGCTTACTCGCCTCCTAGCTTGACAATACCCACGTGAAAATCATCTGAATAGGTGATTGATGAAGTCAATAGCTAAATAGAAAAGACTATTAACCATAGGAATAAGCAAACCCTTGATGGAGGGTGAGCTTTTCATTGGTTGGCATGTAGGTGAGAAATGATTAAGCCTCAATCTTTTAAATGAATAAATAAATAAAGAGAAGCTCTCATCTCTCATCTTTTGAGCTTTCGAAAGCAAACCTTAAACTTTGTCTTCCAAATAAGCAAGCTCTTCTATTGTTGTCTTCAACCTATAGCTAAGCTAGCACCTTGGTGCAATCATCGATCATCGTTCGACTTCAATACCCCGTTTGAAAGCTCATAACTCGGTAAGCAAAACCCCTCATTCGATTTGATGATTCCAATCTTCGTTGGAGCTTAATTTCAACATTAGGTTTTTCCCGGTTCAAGTAGAAACCCATGAATGAGGAGTTTGATTTTGTTAATTCGATGTGGTCCCTAAACTCCGGTAAGTTCGAAATATGTTTCTGAATCCTTAATTCGAACTCTAATATGACCCTTAATTCGTGCTAGCTCAAATGTTGGAGAATGACTCGTTGTCATCCCCAAAGGAAGCTAGGCACATTGGAATTTTGATTCGAGAGCCTCATAATCAAGGTGAGTGTAGCCGCATCATGGGATAGGCTCAGTGCGAACCTGTTGCATTATTGTGGTTTGCTATGCATTGTGTCAAAGCTCAAATAGAGCAATCGGCTATAAGTTCGAATGGTAAAGTTGGGTAAGCCCTTGTGTTATTTTGATATAGATATGGATATACATGTGACATATGATCCGATAAAAATGAACTATGAAAATGATATGTTGAAATATGAACAAATATATTATATTATGTGAAATTGATATGGCTATGTGATGATTCGATGTACACATGTACAATGATATGCTATGGAGCTATGGCTCACTTTCGTTTTCGATGTGTATGGCATACGGGCACAAAGGTAAGAAAATACATTGATTTATGTGAACCCTGGACATTTGTGAGTTTTGGATACAATTGACATGCCATAGGGTTGTTTGAGCTTGTATAAGTAAAGGTGGACTAAGGTCTGGGGCTACGGCTTATATGTGGGGGAGATAAGGATGGATTGTGTAAGGGATTTATCCGGAGCTACGGCTTAAGGCTACGACCTATTTTCTGATATATGTGTTGGTTTAAAGGGGAATTCATGTATCCATTTGTTACTTTGTCCAAGGGAATTGATATCTGTTAAGTTTTTCTATGACTATGTGAAAGTATGGTAAATGACATAAGTATCAGACTCATGTGATTAATAGTGTAATTATGTTATTTAAGTATGATGATATGTTGTTCATGATCATAGTATGCTATTCATATCACTTGATTATTTTACGCTTGTTATGACTACCTCACTAGGCTAAATAATCCTAACATATGTGTGTGTCTCGTACATTTCAGGACCTTGAAGCATTCCGAACTTCGATTGAGTAATCTACGGTTGCAAGTCACCTTCGTTACCATATGTATGTTTACTCTCGTTTCCGAACTCCTAGCAAGGTGTCATAAGGTCTAGACATGCTGGAATGACCTATTTTGAAATGTTTGTATAAGCCTAAAATAGCCTACGTGATCTATGTGTAATATGGTATACTTTGGGGTTGGTAACCTAGTTAAAATGAGCTTAAATGCACTAATTGGTAAAATCTTAGTAAATAGATTCGAAATGCTCTAAAATTTGACATACGATTAGAAATACTATTTTTAAGATTGCTGGTAAAGTTTTATAAAATTTGAATAAAGTTTGGTTGGGTAATTCAAATAAAAACCAGTAAAATTCTGTCATTACAAGTCAAAGCATATCGATACGGGTGATGGTGTATCGATACGATCAGGCTTAATTTGGCTAAAAGAAAACAGGGCATATCGATACAGTTAGGGCATATCGGTACGGATTTTGGTCACTGGAATCTAGATGGGAAAAAGGAATTGATACGGTCATAGAGCGTATCGGTATGGAGTCAAAGCGGTCAACGCGTATCGATACTAGACTAGTTGTATCGGTACGGGTTTAACATCCTTTGAATATGGAAATATGAAATTAGGCTAGTGTATCGATACGACCCTTAGGGTATCGATACAGTGTTAGTTAATTCGGTTATAAAGAATAAAAAGAAGAAGTTTTAGGCAGTTTGCAAATTGGTCACTAATAACTATACGGTCTAATTAATAAGGCTAACGATATCCGATAGTAATGAAACTTCACAGATTAATAATTGGTAAGTCTAATTACAAGTTAGTAATGAAGAATTCGGATTATGATCGCTAATTTGTAAAATTTATGATTTAGTCCTTAAGTTAAAAAAGGTTTAAATTGACCTTGATTCCAATACGACTAGTAACAAATAGGTTCGATAAGCCTTGAGAATGTCTAATAAAATATTACGAATAAGTACCGAACCCCAATTTCGTCTTCCGATCTCCGAATAAATTTTTGGTAACACTTTTTGACCCGATTCTCTACCAGACCAGAAATGAGGTGTTACAAATAATATTAACACTAAATTAAAAAATATATACTTACAAAATTTCTTCAAATCTTCCACTCAAAAATTTTCTCTTCTTCAACCTTCAACATTCAACATTCAACCTCTATTTAACACACTCAAAAATTTTCGCTTCTCCGTCCCCTTTAAAATCGTGCATGCCATGCATGCAAAGTTGCCTGCCAACCCTGGTGCCACGCAGGCTTGCCATGCAACTGGTTATATTCCAGTACTGCTCATAGACAGAGTCAGCTGAGCCCGTCTTTGAATAGTATCACATCCTCTACTGGCGCGCCACATGGCAATGCAGCCATTGTTTAAAGACGGATCCTGCTGCGTCGGTCTTCAAGGTATTTTTTTACTGTTTATAGACAGATTCAGTTGAATCCGTCTTTAAAACATTGTAGATTTTACAATATTTTGAGAATTAAAATAAGATGTGCAATATTGTGGGGAAAATTGAGATGCAATATTTGTGAGAAAATTCCAAAGCTCAAATGGATTTAGAGAGGTTGAAGATAATAATCAGCCCCTTTAAAATTTGAAATTTATTTATGATTTTAAAATATATATATATTCTATTAAATATTTATTTTTATCTCTTTAAAATTTTATAAATCCGTTCTTTTTAAAAGTTTTATAAGTTCTTTCTTCCTAACATAAAATCATACATCTCTTTCTCTCAACTTTATTATGTGGCTGAGCAGTGCCAGTTAGCCCTCTTTCCTCGTCCCTTTCGCTTTCCATATATCCGCACATTCACAAAATTAATGGGTGCGAATTGTGAACTCATCACAGCAGTAGCACCAGCAGCAGTTGGTCCCATCTCATCTCAACACAGCCAATACTGCACAGGACTTAATCCCCACATCAAATCAATAAATGGTTCGAATCGGATCAAACTATATTTTAATTCAAAAAACTATGTTTTAATCTAAATTTTATCCGAGCTACTTGACTTGAAGAATTATTTTTTAATTTATATATTGTAAAATATTTAATAATTACTTTTTGATAATATACATGTCCCTCTCAATAATATTGTCTCCAAAATATAAACTCGTGTCCTTTTTTTAAGAGTGCAATGTGCTTTACCAATACATCTAATACTTGTGGGCATATTCAATAATTATTTTTATTACTATATTGACATATTTTATTAATAATTTGAATTAATAATATTTGTAATTATTTTTTTTTAAAAAGACAGTAACATAGGAGAGATGTACTGAATTTGGCTGAAAAATTGACATTTGCCCATTTTCGGGGGTTGAGATGAACACTGACCGCTATATATGGTCATTACCTCGTAAAATATTGTTTATGCTTTCTTATATGTTTTCAATTCAGGGTCGAATATTCGGGTGTATACTTAAAAACTTTTTAGATTTTTTTTCATATTAATAGGTAATAATTATTTAAAAATAATAAATAAAAAAGTCACATATATTAACCCAAATTGGAATAATTTAACTCAAATTCAAAATCAACCCAATTTTAATATTGAAATGGGTTAATTGCATGTTTGATAAATGCTAGACAAATCATTTTTCTTAATTTCATACATGAAATATTTCGTCGTCAATCATTTTGTCCATTTCTGTCATGGAACCTGAAGTGGCAACAATGACCCACTCGGAAACTCACACGTGACATTTTAAAAAAAAATCTCTATTTTCTTAAAGTATAATAATAAGATTAGTCCTCAATATTTCACTAGTTTTCAATTTTGTCCCTATTCTTTAAAATCACATAAAAATTAAATATTTTTCAAAAAGTTTTAAAAAAATATATACATTCAACCTGAAATCTAAAAAAAATAAGTGAAACTGGGAAAAACAAAAAAAATATTTAAAAAATACTTTTTTATAAATTTTAAAATATATATTTAAATTTTGATGTTTTAAACTTTGAGGTGAAATTGAAAAATTGATAAAATTAAGAGGATTAATCTTGTTATTATCTTTTAAGTAAATGAAGATTTTTAAAAAAAATAAATGTCACGTATCAATATTTTACTGGCCTTAGGGTCCACGTCAGATTCCGTCACGAAAATAGACAAATCTATTAACGGAGAAATGCTTCACGTATGAAACTGAAAGAAAAAAAATCAATTTGTATGATATTGATGAATTTAGTATAGTTCACGTATCAAACATGCAATTAACCCTATTGAAAAACAGATTTGAGGTACGTAATATTTTATAGAAAATATGTGAGGACTATTTTTAATATTTAGCATCTAAATAAGATATGGAAGAATCAACGAGTAAGTCCAATATAGTTTTAGAAAAAGATTCTTTTACATAATTATTAGACCCTTTTTTAATTAGGATTTAATTTCCAATAATTAAACGTAGGTAGATTAATTATAATTGTATAGCTCGTAAATTTCCAAATCGATGAAACAAGTAAATAATGCATGAATTGTTAACAATGAATGCTTCGTTGGAAACAATGGATTTAGATATCAAATGAATAAATTAAGTAGGGTTTAATCATTGTCAATTTCGGAATCTTTTTAGATAATTAGGCGACTACCAACCTTATCACACTCCACACTCAACCTTACTTTTTCAAAAAAAAATTATTAAATTGGGATTGTTAATTTATTATATGAATCGGCTGATTAATTTTTTCTTTTAAAAAGTTAAAGTATAAGAATATCACTAGATTATGTTGAAATGATTTTTTTAAAAGTTACTAAAGCATTAAATTTTTTATTTTATCGTAAAATATTTATTGTGTCGTTAAATTAATTATCGTCAAATGAAATGACGTGATATATTAATTTAATAGAAAATATCATATTCGGTTGGTATTATAGCACAGAATGTAGTTTTGTTTTTTTATTATTTTAAAACAAGTAATAAATCCTCTGTACATTACAAAAAAGAAAACAAATAAAACTATAGTTTTGTAAAAACTGGAAGAGAAAAAATGTAGTTTTGTCTCGATGTAATTGAGGTTGATTGAGCATGAAGAAATGTTTAAATTGAGGACGAAAATGGTGGAGAAAATGGGAAAAAGGAGAGATGATGAAGAGGTTTCTTATGTTGAATTTTATTTATTTTTTTGAAAATTTTCACAAAATAATAATTTGAAAAAATAAGTTTATAATTTTAAAATGAATTGTGAATTTTCATATTTTTCAAAAAAAAGTATTTTTTATTTTTTGAATTATTTTTGGAAATATTAAAAAAATTAGATACAATTGAGACGTCAAATGAAGCATTTCTCGTTATTTTAACATGTCATGTAATCCTCTTTGACGGAAGCTAACGATAAATAATGACACAATAATCGTTTTATAATCGAATCAAAAGTTTAATAATTATTTTGTAATTTTTAAAAATTCAGTAACCAAAAAACTGTTTTAAATAGTTTAGTGATCCTTTATGTATTTTACCCTTTTAAATTTTATTGAGAATAAAGACCCTCCGTTGAAATTTTAGGATTAGCCGGAAAAGATGATATTATTTTGATTTATTTGTGATATTTTTTTTCTTTTAGAAAATTTAGTGTAGGCTTGTAAACGAACACGAACGAATGTATGTTCATGTTTCCTTGTTTAATTTTAACCGAATAAATAAACGAACACAAACAACTAAACGAACATAATTTCTTGTTCGTGTTCGTTTATTTTTTTTATTGCTCAATACGTATGATTTTATTTAGAAGAAAAAATTATATAAAAACTATTCAGAGCCTCAATTAAAATCCCTTAATCCTAAATAGGGGAAAAGATTACTCCATGACAATTCAAAGAAACAAAAAACAAGGCAGCCAAACGATCGAACACTAAACAGTCTGCAGACATGATCAAGCACCCACACCCAACCAAACTACGAGCAACACCCTCCCAAGCCTCAAACGCACACTCCCAAACTACAAAATAACAAGCAAACCCCTGGACCGGACCAGCAACATGCCGATCAACACGACCTACCATACCCAAGAAAACAACCAAACCAACTACCACAACACCATGCCCTCGGCCAAAAACCGTTAATACAAAATTCAAAAAGCAAATCCCGGTCTACCCCACTCATTGCCAACGCATCAGTACCATTCGCCTCACGGAAAATATGATTAAAACAACCATGAGGCAAAGTCGCGCAAGCTGCATCAATATGCTGAAACAATTCCCACAAGTGCCATGGTCGACGCTCAGAACTAAGGACCCAACATATTGCCACCTTTGAATCCGATTCAATTACCAAGCTCAGACAACTATTCCAACGCGAATCCAACAACAAAGAAAGAGAATAAGCGATCACTCGGACCTCCACCTCATTGGAATCCAATCGGCCAATAGGTCATGAGAAAAGTGCACATACACGTACCTGATCATCACACAACACACCTTCCACACCAGCAGGACCCGGTTTTCCACGGGCAGCACCATCTACATTAAACTTAAAGACCTTTCAGAAGGAGGAACCCATGAAACAACGAACCTCGGCCCTGGCCTTACTAAAGAAATCGAGCATGACCAAGGATAATCCCACCATTGAGCCTCCCTATAAAGTCAACCTCTTTTGTCGCCTTTACCCAATATAAAGAATGAAGCTTCACCAAAAAGAAGATATCATCCATGGCCAAACTTTTAGCATTGAACACCTTATCGTTTCTAGCAAGCCAAAGAGACCACAGAAGAGCAGCACAGCCCGACACCCACCATTGCCACGACAAACTAGTAAGCAAGCAATGCAATCCTGAAACTAGCAAGTCCCCAAAGTCCGCGACATTGGTAGAGCGACCCTCCACCAAGACAAAAACCGATCCCATAAACCCTCACCTCAAAACACGAAAACAAAATATGATCGATCTCGTCTTCCCCTTCGCCACACCATGGACAAACATCCGACTCAAAGGCACCGAAACACCCCTACTACAAATAAAATTAATTATCGGTAACCTACCCAGACACGTAAACCAAATGAAGGCTTGTACCTTCGGAGGGACAGCGATACGCCACACAAAAAAACTCCCAAATTTGCATCTCTGACTCCCAACAATAACAACATGGTCGACAAAGACTTAACCGAAAACTTACCTAATCTGTCCGGCCTCCAAGCAAGCATGTGTAAACTATTCGAATGAAGAACAAACGACTTGAGCATGTCCAACAATTCCCCCCAGCATCGCAAGCTCAAATGTTCGCAAGTCTCTGCGAAAAACAACGGCCACAAGAAATCAAGAAACGATCCTTCATGAGCATAATCAAATACTAAAGCCAACTTATTCCTCGCCAAAGCAAAAAATCTTGGAAAAGAACACGCAAAGGCTCCTTACGGCACTAAGCATCGGCCCAAAACAAAACACTCCCACCATTGCCAATCTTCCAAATAAAACATGAATTATTAAAGAATTGTCATACCGGTTCAGTTGAAACAGTATCCACAATCTATCTCCAAACTACCGACATCGAACACCTTGACCCCAAATGAGGCCTCCACCAAGGAACCGATTCACCATACTTCGCAACAATAAGAGAGCGCCAGGGCGAATGTTTATCTGTCGCGAATCGCCACGCCCATTTAGAAATCAAAGCCAAATTACGAACCCTTAAATCCACCACCCCTAGACCACCTAAATATCGAGGCCGACAAGCCAATTCCCATATCACACGGCTCATCTTACCTTTCAAATCCACCTCGCCCCATAAGAAAGATTGACGTAAGCGATCTAATTTCACAATAACACCCTTTCATGCCACAAAAATACTCGTGTAATAAAGCGGTAATGCCGATAAAACTGAATTTACTAAGATCAATCATGCCGCAAAGGAGAGGGAGGCTCGCTTCCAACCCGCAAACTTCAAACGAAAAATAGAAACAATCGGATCCCACATTGCTTTACCGTGAGGATTAACGCCTAATGGTAATCCTAGATATTGAAAAGGCAGCTCCCTAATAGAGCAACCCAAAGTTACCGCACACACAGACAAAACATCCTCGTCCATATTAAATCCAATCAAGTTCGATTTCGCAAAGTTAATCTTCAACCTGGAACAAAGTTGAAAACTAACCAACACCCTACACAAATTTAATGCCACCACTGCAGAACCTTCAATAAATAAGATCGTGTCATCAGCGAATTGAAGGTGCGACAACAAGAAATTCAGAGCCACACATATCCCACGAATTAGACTAGCCTCTTTTGCTCGAACCAAAATCAAATGAAGCGCCTCTACAACTATAACAAACAATAAAGGCAATAGCGGGTCGCCTTGCCGAAGTATCCTTCCCATGCCAAACTCCTTTGTAGGACTCTCATTCAATAAAATAGACATACGAGCTGTACTTAAACACTCTCATAACCAATGTCTCCACAAAACACCAAAACCCATGCACTCCATAACAGTATCCAAAAAATGTTTACACAATCATATGCCTTGCCGAAGTCCAATTTAAGCACAGAACCTGCTCCGCAATGATTTTTCTGAAGAATATGTATAACTTCGTTAGCTAACAAAGTGCCATCAGTAATATGTCGGCCTTGGATAAAAGCACTCTGAGTATCACTAATCAAACGACCTGGAATCTTCTATAACCGCCTCGAAAGCATCTTCGCCAAGATCCTATTTATTGAATTAATAAGACTAATTGGTCGATAGTCACTTAATTCCATTGACGACTCCTTAGGAATAAGAACCACAGGTGGAATTCGCACCCCTCGGCAAATGACCCTTTTCTAAAAAATTCCCCATAAACTCCAACACATCTGCCCGTAAGAAAGACCATCTCGCCTTAAAAAAACTCAATGTTGAAGCCATCCAGCCCCAGCGCCTTCGACCCCTCGCATGACCAAAGTGCCGATTTAATCTCCTCCTCCGAAAAAGGAATCTTGAGTGCAGCGACCTCTGTAGATCCCAACCTTTTAAACTTGATAGTCGGCTCAAAAATAATGGATTGCAACTCTTGAACAAAATGCTTCTGAAATTCAAAGGAAACAAAGTCTCACAATCGACTTGGATCAGTCTCCTAAACCCCCCGCACATACCAACCGTCAATCATGTTACCCATTGCATGCAATTTCGCCGTTCTATAAATATAAGCAATGTTGCGATCACCCAATTTTAGCCATAAAACTCTGGATTTCTGACGCCAAACAGATTTTTTAAGCTTCATAGCCTTCCATAAAGCAACCTGCCATAGACGCCTATCCTCAAGTAAAGATTCTTGGACTGGTCCCGAACCCATTTGGTTATCGGCTTCTTCTATAGCAGCCTGCAAGTCTGAGATTTTCTGCTCTATGTCACCAAACTCATTTTTATTCAACTTCTTTAAAAAGCCCTTTATTTCCTTCAACTTACCCATAATATCAAACGAATCCGAGGAGGACTGAGAAATACAATGCCAATGATCAGCCATCCAAGAAACATGATGTCGACTATCCAACCAACAATTAAGGAACCGAAACGGTCTTGGTCCCCAATCCGTGTCATCACTGACTAACAATAGAGGGGAATGATCAGACACGAGTCGTGGCAAATTGATCTGTTTCAAGTTAGAGAAACCATCCAAACAAGAAGCTAACACTAAAATTCTATCAATATGACTACACCGATCCCTGGGTCTAAACCAAGTAAACTGTTTTCCCTGAAGAGGGAGATCGATAAGGCCCAAGTTATCAATAAAATCTGAAAAGACAGTCATACTGGAAGACGTCGAGCTACATTCCGATCGTTTTGAAAAATTTCTAGTTGCGTTAAAGTCGCCTCCTACCAGACAAGGTACCACACATGCCCTCACCCAAAGGATAATGCTCTCCCATAACAGATTTTGTTCAATCATACAACAAGGAGCATAGATAACGAACATATGACAAGAAAAATCCTCAGAACACCATCGTCCCTTTAACATAAGCACATGACTACTTGCCTCGGAATCGACCAAATCAAATCGACTCAGTTCCCGTACAACCACGATTCCACCTGAATCAAAATCATTTCCACTCTATTTTTCTGGATAACATCACGAACACCTCTCTTCTTTGCCGCCTTCCCCAAGCCCTTGACATTCCATGAAAGAATCCACATTTGTCACAAACACCTCCTCGGAGGCACGAGTGCTTTAGATATCTCTTTTATAATGTCTTCCTTTCTCCTTAAAGATGATACCCCGATTAACTTGCTGACCTTCAACACTGCTTGTGCCTTAGACAAAATTTCTGGATCTGATACTTTTTCCCCACCTTCATGAACCTTTCTTGGGTCATCCCCTCCTCTTAACCTGCTGAGATTAATTCCATCCTAAGAGAGTTTTGAAAACTCATAACGATATCCTTTCCCAAGGGAGATAATTCATAATTTAAATCAACCTTATCCATATCACCAATTGAATCCTCAGTACCCAAAAGATCTCCTCCCTCACCAACATGTTGTATCAAATCCTGATGCCGAGTAACATCCTCTCGCGACGAATGAACAACCAAAGCCAATGCACGATCGTGGGCTTTAGTAGTACTTCCATAACCAAGGTCTCCTACCCTGGACGCAGACTCAATCAGTTTACAACCAGGATCTTCCTCCTATGCTACATCGAACCCCTTTAGCAGACCTTCGCAGATTCCTTCCAAGTCTCTCGCAACCAGACCCACATCTTCCTCTGCTAACCAGTCCCCTTCACCCAATACGCTCTTTTCATGTAAACTGTTTTCCCTGAAGAGGGAGATTGATAAGGCCAGAGTTATCAATAAAATCTGAAAAGAAAGTCATACCGGAAGACACCGAGCTACATCCCAATCATTTCAACAGATTTCTAATTGCGTTAAAGTCGCCTCCTACCAGACAAGGTTCCACACATGCCTTCACTCGAAGGCAAATGCTCTCCCACAACAGATTTTGTTCAATCACACAACAATGAGCATAGATAGCGAAAATATGACAAAAAAAATCCTCAGAACAACATTGTCCTTTTAACATAAGCACATGACTACTTACCTCGGAATCGACCAAATCAAAACGACTCAGTTCCCATACAGCCACGATCGCACCTGAAGCTCCAATCAAAGGCACAAAAGACAAACCTGAAATTATCTGATGGCCAAATGTGTCTAATCAAATTGATCGACACTTCCTTTGACTTAGACTCCTGAATCAAAATCATTTCCGCTCTATTTTTCTGGATAGCATCGTGAACACCTCTCTTTTTTGCCGCCTTCCCCAAACCCCTGACTTTCCATGAAAAAATCCGCATTTGTCATAAACACCTCCCTGGAGGTACTGGTGCTTTAGATATCTCCTTTATAATGTCTTCCTCTCTCCCTAAAGACGATACCACGATTAACTTGCTGACCTTCAACACTACTTGTGCCTTTGACAAAATTTTTGGATCCGATACTTTTTCCCCACCTTCCTAAACCTTCTTGAGCCGTCCCCTCCTTATCTTAACTGGTGGTGAAGAACTCACTTCTGAACGAGAAAATAAAGTCAAATATGTCCCGTCCCTTACTGCTTGAATAGACCCATCTGTTGAGATTAATTCCATCCTAAGAGAGTTTTGAAAACTCATAACGATATCCTTTCCCAAATGAGATAATTCATAATTTAAATCAACCTTATCCACATCACTAATTGAATCCTCAGTACCCAAAAGATCTCTTCCCTCATCAACATGCTGTACCAGATCCTGATACCGAGTAACCTCTTCCCACGGTGAATGAACAACCAAAACCAATGCACGATCGTGGGCTTCAGTAGTACTTCCATAGCAAAGGTCTCCTACCCTGGACGCAGACTCAATCTGTTCACAACTAGGATCTTCCTCCTATGCTCCCCTTTAGTAGACTTTCGCAGATTCCTTCCAAGTCTCTCGCAATCAGACCCGCATCCTCCTCTGCTAACCAGTCCCTTTCATCCAATATGATCTTCTCATGTCCACAATGCTCAACCCAAAGCGCATTGCCGCGCCAAGTCCAAGGCTTCCCTCTATCCTCTATACCTCCCCTCGACCTAGAATCCATGTAGTTCTATGGTTGTTTCCTTACCTCCTCATCCTAATTATATCTTACCTCTTCCTCCGACTCACCCCTCACCGAGCCCTCCATGCCTAAACAACATTCTTCCCTACATGAATTCTGCAATGGATCGAATTTAGACACTTGAACATTATAACTACTATCTTGAACTCGTATTTCTACTGTTTTGTTAATCATAGTGAAAACTGCCGTTTCAATCAAAATCCTACCCTTCTCAAACGATGTAGGATCCAAAGTAGAGCCATCAACATGTACCAAAACACCCTATAGCGAGGCTAAATTCTCAAACGACCCTTTACACCAAGCATGAATTAGAACCCCAGAAATAGATAACCATGCTCGTCTTGATTCAATCTTGGATTTTGGTGACCAAATCTCCACTTTAGAAAACCATCGCTCTATGATCTTGAGCTGAAATGTTTCATCCCGTACTCCTACATCATCAAAAATTAAAAGAATCATCGTCTCCATTATCTGCAACATGGTAAGACCTCAGACATTTGCCTCATACAATTCCCTCGCTAGATCTACAATCAACATGGGATGTTTACACCACCCAATAGCGCAACTCTGTAGAACCTCTAATTTACTATCATCCAACATTCCCTCCACAATCTTCCGACCACTCTGTCCAACTAGAGAGCAATGATGATCCCCAATCTGAGGCGATCCTGAACGACCGACGCTCTTTCCTTGTATATCACCACCATTCATATCTCCTCGTCACCAAGGATGATCTTTCCTTACCCTTTGCGCCATCGATACACGGACCCGCCACCCATATAAAACGAACCCATTCAATCGCTCAATAGCTCGCCTTGCATCGTCTTCCGATTTCATTCTAACAAAACCAAAACGAAAACCTTCTCTCAATTTCTTATTCGCAATAAAACATCCACCACCACTCCATGTCTATCAAATATTTGCCAAACACCTTTCTAATGGAACTGCGGTGCTAAATTGGCCACGAACAACGTCCAACACCGAGAACTCTCCGCGAAACCATCACCGTCGGCCAGGGTTTTCTCCATTTTTTTTGCTTACTAAAAGATTCGTGCTCGTTTGTTAAAATAACAAACGAACATTGAGTATTGTTTAATTTTTTTTCTTTAAGAAATTTGAAGCGTGGACATTGAGTATTTGTTTAATTTTTTTATTTTATATTTTTAGTATATGTTTTTAAATTTTTTAAATGTAATACTTTTTGTTGTGAAAAATAATAAATATAAATGAATATATGTGAATAAATTTAAAAGAACGGATTACCAAATGTTCACGAATATAAATGAACGTACAAGTTTCTTGTTTGTGTTCGTTCATTTAATTAAACGAACAGAAAATCTTGTTCATGTTCGTTCGTTTAATAAATAAATAAACATAAACAAAATTCCCGTCAAACGATTCACGTACGGTTCGCTGAACGTTTAGTGTAAAGGCTTCATAAATATTATTTATTTGGCTAACTGAGAATATTTTTGGTATAATATTGATATCTGATTGAATAATCAACTACTTTAGAACAAATATTTGTATAAGTCTATTGTAAGAGTGATCATTCCAATACAATTTATTTTGTTCATAATACCAAGATTTGAATTGAAGACCTTATTTAAATGATATAGTGTTTTATAGAAAAAATTGCTAATATTTTCTGGTTAAATTTTCAATAAGTGAAATTGTTATTTCGGCTATACATCGAGTAACCCATTTTGTTAAATCAATAAATCAGTTGATAAATCATAGCGAAATACAATATATCTAGTATTTTAAAAATAAAAGGGTAAGCAACGCCATTGGTCATTAAATTATTTTTGTTTTTTTATTTTGGTTATTATCTCGTTTTTTTGTTTTTGTTATCAAATTATTATTTTTTAACAAAACCGTCATTATCATTACGTTTTTGTTTCTTATTTTGGTCATCTGCCGTTAAAAAATTCACGAAAAAACTAATAGATTGATGACCAAAATAGGAAAAAAGTTACATTAGTGGCCAAAATAGGACAAAACGTAACGTTGGTGATAATTTTATCAAAAATAATAATTTGTGACCAAAACAAGAAAGTGAGAATAGTTTAGTGACCAATGGTGTTGTTTACCCAAACAAAAAATACCCTTTTAGAGGAAAAATATAAAAACCCTCAAAAAAGTAATTATATCATGGCCCTCCCTCTACGACATTCATGGGACAAACTAATAAAATTTATTTATTTTATTAATTTTTTTATGACATCTTTTTACCAAGTAAATCTTTATTTGGTAAAATTTGTTTTTAAATTTGATTTACAATAAATATGACTAAAGATTCATTCGGTAAAAAGATAATATAAAAAATCTAATAAAATATATAAATTTTATTAATTGGTCATATAGATGACATGATGAAAAGAGTCTATAATATAATTTATCCCGGAAAAAGAGTAGGAAAGAAATTAAGGAGTAAAGTAATTTGCTTTAGGAAGACGTGGAGTGAATGAGTGTACCATCGCATGCTTTTAACGTTCAATCCGCCCCCTGGTAATATCATAATCTTAAGACAGGGTATGAATTGTAAATGTTAAAATTAAATTTTTATTCAGTTGGGTATTTGATGAGATTTCATAATAATATTTATTTTTTAATTATTTGATAAAACAATTGTAAACTAGTTGTTTGAAATTGATTTTTTTAAAACAACATTTCATTCTCATTGAAACCACTCAAAAATGTTTTAAAGTTTGAATTTAAAATTTATTAAATGTCAACTTTTAAAAATAATTATATAAATCAATTTGGTTAAATTTGTAACTCTGTTAATTATTTCATTTTTCAGAAACAGATTAGAAGTCGTAGTTTAATTTTCATTTTTATAGCAAATGGGTGACTTGGCCGCCAAACTGTGGGCGAGAAAAGTGAAAGCGAGTGTGTGTGTAGACATGAAACTGACTCTTAACGTTACCACCAACTCAGTTGAACTGTCCTAACTCTCATTTCCCATTTTTTTATCTCTCCCCAACTCTATTTTTTTTAAATATATGAATGTGATTATACGTACTTGCATACATATGTGTTCGAACTTCGAATTTTTTAAAATTAACATTATCTACTTTTTCGCTAAAGTCACTCGTTGGGTTACCCAACTCTGATCTTTAGCTAAACTAATCTTCCACCCTCCCTAACGTTATATCAAATATAGGTTTACTCTAATTAATGCTTAATTTAGTTATGCTCTTAAATAGTTGTCATATTTTTTAGGATAAAATTCACAAATGATTGCTAAATTATTCTAAAATGTTCATTTTCATAATCAAACTTTTAAAAGTTATATAATGGGCATTAAACTTTAATTTTTATTACAAAATGATTATTGAGCCGTTAACCATTAACCACCACTAAGAGTGATGTGATAATTAAAAATTTTGTATAATAACATATTTAGTTCTTCATATTTACACATTAAATCCATTTAGTTACATTTAAAAAAATTAATGAGTTTACTCACTCAACTACAAGTTCAAAATTCTCTTTAATTCATTTCATAAATCTGTAGAACTAGAAAAGTTTGAGGAACTTTGTCAAAAAAATCAAGGAAAACTAAACAGGTTGAAAACTTATAATGAAATTACACTACACCAAACCTGGTATATAGCGGCACTTTTCGCAACGTTTTTGGAGCAAACGCCGCTAAATTTTTACATTTGTGGCGTTCACAGATCAAACGCCACAAAAAGATAAATTCGCGGCGTTTTTGTTCCAAACGCCACAATAACTCGTACTTTAGTGGCGCTTATTTATACAAACACCGCAATAGGTGCTGTTTTTGGTGACGTTTGTGAAAAGCATCGCAAAAAATGTCATTAGTGGCGTTTATGAAAGGAAACGCCGGAAAATATTTCATTCTTAGTGGCGTTTTATCGAAAACGCCGCTAACTGTTAAAACTCATCTGACGATTAAAGCTCACCCTCAGACACTCCCTCACCTAACCTCACCCTAATCCCCAAATCTCTTTCGACGATGCTCTCTCTCGTCACACTAAAAACCTCTGCCGATTCATTTGTCTCCTCCATTCATTTACGTTTTTCTCCTTTCTTCTCCCTAAGGTGTATTTTCCATTTTCTCTTTTCTTCGCTTTTGATCATTTTATCACATATTTAAAAGCTCTCGATCTGCTCTTCATTTTTTGTTTGTTTAATGATGCTTTTTTCAATGAAAAAGGTTCAAATTTTGTTTGAATCTGTTATTTGTTCTATACAGTGTAAAGAATAACATGTCAAGGAGGCAAGTAATTCCACGCGCCGCTTTGTCGACAGCGGAAACTTGCCCTTCTCTGGTGCCTTACATTCTAAATCCCAATCTTCTCCTATTTTATTTGTTGGTCTTGTCATTTTGGTACATTTATCTCATTCCTTCTTCATTCTTCTTTTTCTTCTTCGGTTCTTCGATTCGATTGCAATTACAGTCGGTTCTTCGATTTGATTTCAATTACAGTGACCACAAGGGAAGAAACATGTCGAGCAGCGACGAGTTCATGGAGGACTTGAATTCAAATGGGACGGTCCACCGGAGGTTCAAAGATCGAGCCCAGGTATACTTGTTGGCAACCCATTGATTTTTCCCTTATTTTTTTAGTCTTTTTGAATCAAAATTCATGTTTTAGTGTAAGAACAGTCCTTAAATTAAAACATTTCTGTCTTCTGCCCTTAATTTATTCTCTATCTAATCGCTTCCAAATACAGTAAGGTAAAACCTTGAGATAGGCAGAAATATGCTAACCCGTGACAACATTTTGAGAGCCATAAATATCGTCTTGGTAGTTGCAACTCTACTGGTTTAAAAGTTCTGATCCTAGGTTTTTGTCAGGTTACATTTCTACCAAGGAAATGGAATTACCAGATTTAATACACTACTGTATATGGAAATTAAAATTATTAACTGCTTATAATGCTCTTGGGAAGTCTAAATGAAAGTCTAATCAAACAAAAGCTATTTTTTGTGCTGGTAATTTAGAATGATTTGCTCATTTTGGCTCGAAGCTTTCTTTAGGGAAATTCTGCTTTACATGATAATGCAGCTTCGTTATAGCTAGTTGTTGCTAAGTGGTCGAACTGTTTCCGTGAAATATAGATTGTTAAAGAAATCATTTACAATGCAATTTTTGGTTTCAAAGGAAAAGCCCTTATGCTTGCTTGTTCTAAATTTGAGCTAGTGTCATGAATTCCTTCTATGGCATTGAATCTGGTCCCCGCATGAAGGGAAAAGCCCTTATTCTTTTCTGAGAAATGTCTCTTTCTTGAACTTTAGCATGGTTGGAAGTAGATCTTTCTAAAGGTTTTTTATGCATTTTCCAGAAAGTATCATAGTTGGAGCTAGTGCTGGTGTTGTTGTGGAAGGAGCTCTGTACCCAATTGATACAATAAAAACTCGACCCCAGGTAAGTTGATTTAATGGTTCATTATTTAATCATTTCCGGCATTTGTTGCGAGATAAATCCTCTTTCATATTTTCAAACTAGATAAAAAATTTGCATAAGGAAATTATATCTTAACGCTTGATTTTTTAGGTTGGATCTAATAGAAAACTCAATAACCTGTCTTCATCAAGTTTAGACCTGTCACATTAATATATGTTAACTATGAAATTTTGGGGATGTTAATCTTGAAATTTTCGATCATTTGTGCCTTTTTATCCTATTAGCTAACACCGTATTCAATCCAAAATGTCTTATTGTGCTAATGCTTAGCTGTTAAATACATGTTCTACTTATTAATTTTGAATGACGAAGCACCATGTTTTCCATATTTAGTGTTTTATTACACAAAGTTGTTTTGTTTGACTGGCTATTGCTAATGACTCAAGGTTTTACCTTACTGTATTTTTTTCTTTGGAAGCGATTAGATAGAGAATAAATTAAGGGCAGAAGACAAAAATGTTTTAATTTAAGGATTGTTCTTACACTAAAAAATAAACGATTAGATAGAGAATAAATTAATAGTCGTGCTCATACTTTAGATTGCTTGCCGAGTTTGTTTAGAAACATGAGAGTGGGTTAGAAGTTGTATAATGTTTGCATGGGGAGAGAAGATTTCATGTTACATTGGTGATTCCTTCATGTTATTACTCATTACTGGTTCTTGTACTTACCATTGAGATATTTTAGTTGCTTATCTATACATTTAATGAAGGAGATTTAACTAGCTTGTTACTTTATAGCTATTCTTTTTTCAATAGTCGTTCATAGAAAGGTTGTAGTAAGAAATAAATGTAATGTCCTTTTGGTTCGGGGTGATTGTACGAGTTCAAGAGATATGTAAGTTATCTGAAACTGCTATTAACTTCTTGTTTTTAACTTTTTTGGTATAGGAATTCGGGATGGTGGTCGACACTAGTGGTGACCGAGAGGTAGTGGATCAGGGAAGAGATGCTTAGGAACGAATATGTAGAGGAGATTAAATTGCGACAAAATGTACTTTTTGTAATGAAATAAATATTTTATTTAACAAATATTTTAAGTTAATTGTGACAATATATTTTTGGGATGAAATAAATATTTTATTTAACAAATATTTTGTATCTGTCATTTATATTTTTTGATGAAATAGAAATTGGGAAAAAATATTTTTTAAAAAAAAATTATTTCCCTTACAATCGAACTTAGCGGCGCTTGAAAAATAAAACGCCACTAAAAGTCAGGCTATTGCGGCGTTTGTCAAAAAAAGCACCACTAAATATCACTAACATATAGCAGCGTTTTGCAAAAACACGCCACTAAAGACAATGTTATTAGCAGCGTTTATAAAAACGCCACTATATGTCAAAACATTTACCGGCATTTTAGATATCAAACGCCGCTAAAGGTATTGATCTTTTGCGGCATTTTTTGGTCACAAACACCGCTAACTATTGCGGCGCTCAATTCAACGGTGCTCGATTCAGCGGCACTTCTCACGACGCTTTATCTATCTCCGCGAGTTTTTTTAGCGGCGCTTAAAAATGCCATTATAAGATAAAAAAATGCCGCTAAAAACCTGTTTTGCTGTAGTGTTAGGATACCTAATTGCGATTCTGTTACTACTTCAGTATCTCGTCAAACGACGCCAAACAACCATCAATGAAATCCCGAAAACATCCCCCATAAAATCCTAGAGGTCAACATAGTTTCGTAGAATCCAAGCAAAGACATTTTGAACAAAAGGGAAAGAAGAAGAGAAACAAATTCAAAGAAGTATGAATAGATAATTTAGTAGGATGGATGTATGAGAAGATAAATAAAGAACGAAAGAGTTGCAGTGAAATCAAACACTGAAATCTTTAGAAGAAACTATGTTTGAAACAATTTGGTCTCTCTTCTGCTCTTTCAATCTAAGTTATTTTAATCCAAGAAATTACATTTGAAACAATCGGTAGTGACGACATTTTGGCAGGGGTGATGCGTGCAGATCGAGGGTTATAGCCATTTGGCTTGCACGAATTCGAGCCTAAAAGAGTGTTAAATGAAGGTCGAATGAGGGAAAAGTGGTTGTGGCTTGGGGAGTGATGAATCAGGATGACCGGAGGAGAGGAAGTGGCGTCGGAAAACTTTGTTGTTAAGGTCGTTGGAGATCGAGAAGGTGAAGAGTCACCCAATTATAAATAATATTAAAGAATAAAGAATAATATTAAATCATTAAATTATCTAAATAAAAATTTGACCAAATTGAAAGAATGCATCAATAATAAGGGCTAAGTTTATTGATTTTTTCCAAATTTGGACTAAATTGATTCAACTTGTAAACATGAAAGACTAAATGTGCTAGTATACAAGTTTTTTTAACTGACACTTCGTGATAGTTAACAACTCAGCAACCATTTGTAACAAAAATTAAAGCTTAATGTTTGTTATATGACTTTTGAAAATTCGATGACAAAAATGAATGTATCAAAATAGTTTAGTGATAATTTATGAATTTTACCCTAGTTTAACAAACAAAGTTGTTGATAATTTAACAAAGAGTATATCAGCAAATTAAGTACAACTACGAAGATTTGTCGTGATAAAAATTACTATAGTGATTTCGCCTTTATCGGTATAATCGTAAAATAAATTTTGCCTTTCAAAATTAACACAATGCTTTCACATTGGTATACTAAATGAGGGAAATGGAACTCAAATAATAATTTTTTTTTGTCAGAGGAGGAACGAGAGAAGAAAGGAAGACACAAAAATATGTTTTGGTGTGTGTAAATAATGAATTAGAGTTTGGGCATTATAGCTATAAAGATAGGGGTATATTTATAATTAAAAAATAGTTGATTATCGTAAATATCTCGCCCATCTTTAATTATTATATTTAGGAATAAAATTTTATTTAAAAATATAAGATTGTATAATATATTCATTATTTGCGTTATCCAACATAATTCAGCAATATCCAAAATCAACCCAGAAAACTTGCTATCCCATTAATCGAAACCCATACAACAACCCACCACTCAATCTATAGAAATAAGATAAAAACTCGGACACAAATATTATTAGACAAATCAAAATATATATTCAAGACCAAGATAAAGCTTAAATTAAAACTTTATTTAGAAAGTGAAGATTGGAATGAAAATTGATCATGGTTTAAAAGCCTTTTTTTATTTTAGGGATTGATATAGTATTTAAATATTGAGGATTAAATTTTTGAGTTATAATCAAATTAAAACAAAGTGTAAAGATTGAGGGTTATACTTGTTATTTTGCAAATTTTATTTACTATCACTTTATTTACAATTAGTATTTACCACCTTGTTATTTTTGTTAATCAGAATGATATTTGTTTTTGAATTAAAAAAAAACATAAAGCCAAAAAATGCCCTCAATTTTTGACTTAATAGTCACTTTGGCTCTTATTCTTTTTTTGAAACAATTCAATCCTTAACGTTTCATATGCATCAAAATGACACATTTGCGGATGAAAACTTCTAATCAAATGACAATAAATGACTTAAAATGACTTGACAAACCTATATGGCAGTGCACGTTGATATGATAGTATTATATAGAAAAATGTGTTGACTTGAAAGAACGTTACATTAGTTAATTTTTTTATATAAAATTATATAAAATATAAAATGATTTTCTCTGCCGACTTATCATTCTGTTAAGTCATTTCAAACTGTTTCTAGTCAGTTTTCTAACAATTTTCATTCGCAGATGGGCCATTTTGACCCAAAATAAAACGTTGAGGGTTGAATTACTCTAAAAAAGAATATGTGCCAAAGTGACTATTCATACAAACGTTGGGGTATTCTTCGACTCTATGACTTTTTGGAATTTAAAGAATGTCATATAATTAAGGGGTTATTTGTGTAATTTAACCTTATTTAATTTACCTTGGGCTTTGTTTCTGGTAATAGCAATAGCTGGGAAAGTAGGAAAGCAAAAAGGAAGAAGAATGGTGGCATATATAGTAAGGTAATATAGTGGAGATATATTACTAAGTATGAAGTATTCAATAATAAAGACCCCAACAACGACCCTTATCCTTCACTATATAAGGACTCCCCTCCCCTTAGGCCTCACTCTCTCTTGCTCATCTCCTTTGTTCTTTCTTTATTTTTTATACTCTTCTTGGTGTGGATCTGCAAGCTCATCAACAGGAATTTGTGGGATCTAATGATCATCGTCCTCAAACTTTGATCATCAAAGGCAAACGCACCAAGGGACAAAGGCCCTCCTCCCCTCTGGGTGTCAGTGTCACTATGACGACCAGCTCCTCAAGCGCTTCTATCGGCGGAGGAGGAGTGGTGGAGGAGTATAACTCGATTTCCTCCTCTCCGGCGACGTCCGGTGGGATTTATGAGAGCACCGAGGAAGAAGAAGATATGGCGAATTGTTTAATCATGTTAGCCCAGAGTGATGGTCCCAAGAGTAGTGTTGATCAAGGGAAATTCAAGGTTGGAAAAATGGGTTGTCGGAAGTTGTCTGAGATTACTACGACGACAAACAAGGCTGGGTTTTATGTTTACGAGTGTAAAACTTGTAACCGATCTTTCCCTTCGTTCCAAGCACTGGGAGGGCATAGGGCAAGCCACAAGAAGCCCAAGGCCGGCGGCGGCGGTGGCGGCGCTTCCCCCTTGGGAGTAGATCATCATCATGTCGATCAAGAACCGCTCTCGGAAAGTCCCGTTCTTGCTTTACAAGTAAGCAACCACAAGGGTTGTCAAGGGAACAAGAGTAACAAGATTCACGAGTGTTCCATCTGTGGTTCGGAATTCACGTCGGGTCAAGCCCTTGGCGGTCACATGAGACGGCACAGGGGGGCGGCAGCAGCTGCCACCACTAAGATTGACACCAGCAATGGCGATGACATTAAACCCAGAAATATTCTGTGTTTGGATCTCAATCTCCCTGCGCCAGAAGATGATTTAAGGGAATCCAAGTTCCAATTGGGAGCAGCTAAACAAGCTATAGTTTTCTCCACTTCAGCTTTGGTAGATTGCCATTACTGAAACCAAAAATAAAACAAAGTAGATGGACCAATCAATGTGAAATATTGTTTCAATTCGATACTATTATTTTACAGTTATTATTATTCTTTGAATTCTTTCTGCTTTTTTTTTGTTCTTATTAGAGTTGCTAGTTTTGATGATCTACTTGTTGAAGTCGAATACTTTAAGTGGTTGCCATTCATTCACGAAATGTGAGTGATGGGGGCATTTTTTTCTTCATTTTTTCAAAAATAATTATTTTATATTTTATAAATTTAAATATATATATATATAGTCAATTAACAAAATTCAAATACATACTTACTGAGAGACTCACCCATTAAGGTAGATAAGATGATTCTACAGTAAACGTCATGTACTACTAATTATAGATACCACAATGTACTATTAATTATTTTTAAAATAGACCGAAAGCGTTATTATCTTTTTTTAGAATAAAATCTTAAAAATAAATTTTATATTATTTTTTTGGGTAAAGTACAAAAATGATCACTGAACTTTTAAAATTTATTGAATTTGGTAACCAAACTTTCAATTACTTTAATGTTACCATTAAACTTTTAATTTTGCTCCAAATTGATCACTGGTCCGTTAACAACCGCTAAATGGTTGAGGTGGCAGTTAAAGTATTTTTTTTATAATAACACATTTAGTCTTTTATGTTTGCAAAACCCACATTATTTACAAATTATTTCAATCTAAAACTATTTTAATTAAAAATAATTTAACCCTAAACACTAATGGAATATAAGGTCCCTTAGAGAAGATCATTTTAGTTCTTGTACGGTTAAAAGTAATACTTTAGCCTCTGCAGGTTTAATATGTTCATTGAAATTAATCTGTGTAGATTTGTATGTAATTGAGAAGGAAAGCTCAGATAACATCTGGACTGCAAAAGAATGACTTCCTTCTTTCTTCCATTTTCTGATATTATATTCAAAATACCATATATACATCACTTGTCTATCGTATTTTGGTTTACAACTCATCCTGAAATTGCAGCAGCAAGGGTTGCTGTGAACTTGAGATCTCTGCTTAAAAAAGCTGCCATTTGATGGGAGCTGTTGGATAACTGGTGTATCAATTCGTTGAGCTGACTCTTTCGCATCATCCTCCATTTTAGCTGGCTGCATCAGATCAAGAGTTATAGTGGGAGGTGAAGCTTGGGTTTGGGCAGATGAAACTGGTGCATGACTAGTGTTTGTGAGGCTTAATGATCGTTCAGTCGGAGCATTATTTTGTGCAAGGTCATTGTTGTTCTCTCCTTCATATGTACCCACACTTATATTGATGGATCTTCAGCATTTCTTTGCACCTAAAGTTGATTAATCAATGTCAAAAACAACAATCAGAAACAAATAATGTTTCTAGACCTGTCAATTCTGACAAGAACTAAAGTACCGTCACATTTCATTAGTATTAGGTTTTGGCAGGAGGAATTAGGGTTAAATTATTTTCAATTAAAATAGTGTCAAATTAAAATAATTTACAAATAATGAAGGTTAAATTTATTTTTTTGAACCAGGAAAAAATTGTTTGAATGTGTGAACATGGAGGACAAAATGTGTTACTATAAGAAAAATATTTTAACTATCACGTCAAACTTTTAACGGTTGTTAACGGGTCAGTGACCAATTTGGAGCAAAACTAGAAGTTTAATGGTAACATTGAAGCAATTGAAAGTTTGGTTACCAAATTCAATAATTTTTCAAAGTTTAGTTACCATTTGTATACTTTACCCAAAAAGAAAAAAATATAAAAATTGTTTTTATTAGATTTTATTCTAAAAAGATAATAATGCTTTCGGTCTCTATTATTTTAAAAATAATTAAAATAATTAATAGTATATTGCGGTACACACAATTAGTAGTATATAGCGATACATGACGTTTATTATAGAATTATCCAACTAGATATACGATGCGAGTTAGAAAAAATCAAATACATAAATTTATAAGATCCGATGTTAACTGATTATCCAAGGTTGGGCAGCATCAACACCACAACCAACAAGTCTTGGATTAGGTTATCTTCACTTTGTGGATTATTTATTTATTTGAGTTGGAAAAATAAAAAAGATAAATAATTATTATAAAAACAAAGCAAAAAAATTCTCTGTTCGATCTCATACTCTCCCACTACACCACAAAGAAAAGATAGCAAAGGGGAGTTGGAAACTGTCCAAGCCATATGTATCCATCTGGATCTCTACGTTTTTTAAAAAAAATTATTTGGATATAAAAAATAAATAAATTTTAAAGGTGTGTATGTTTTGGTGACCTTTAAGCCTGCTATTGGTTACACCTAATTAACCAACTGTACTATCCCTTACTTTGCAAGTCACTTCAATTCAATGCCAAAACACCACTTTACACTAACTAATAGTTGGCCTTATTTATCATCCACCTTCAGGTTTTTTATTAGTTTTGTTTTAACAGTCTTAAAGTGATGATGAAATAATATTAGATCATATTTTTTAACTTTTTGATAAAATATATATATTTTGCAGATAAAAATATTTAAATTCGAGTCTATTATGATGACCATATTCATCTTTTTCAATAATACCACTAGTTGGATTTAAATTTTTTTATTAGCTAATTACAAGAATGCACATCATGAAATATTTTAAATCCGATTTTTTCCAATTAAAATAAAAGAAATAATTAGAGTTTAAACAGGTGGAGAATTTGTTTGGCATGCGATGAGGATTAAAGGACATAATTTACTAAGTCACTCACTTGAGGCGTAAGGGGTGTAAATGGAGTTTGTTAAGTGTACGTTTGGGTGAATATTAGTAAAGGCAATGGCAAGGGCAAAGCATGTGGGCAGGCAGTTGCGTGAGATGTCCAAATACAAAGAGAGAGTGCAAATGCAATTAAAGATGATGATTGACATTTGCACATGTACCTGCCTTCCCTTCTAACCTCCCAATATTCTCTTCTTATTATTCTATAACCGACGTGCTTATAACCCCCCCCCCCCCTCTCTCTTATACTCTATATTTTTATTTAATCAAATACCCAAGTCTCACATTAGTGGCTAATATTGCTTTTAAACGATGCGGATTTAATTAGGAATGAGGCCATAATTTTTTTATATACAATTAAACTATAAAGTATAGATTTTTAATAGGATTAAATTAAAATATATCATTTTGAGGAGATTGAAAAAAAAATTACCGTCGTCTTCGCTTTAAAACCTAAAAAATAAATAAGTTTTTTTTTCTATTTAATGGCTGAGACCACTGTTTCCGCCCCTGATTTGAGTGTATTTATACACAATATATTTTCTCGATTTACGGCCAATATACGGATATAGTATGGTTCCTTCAATATTGATTCTCTCTCTCATCTGCTTAGAAGACACCTCAAAGAAGTTGAGTGTAGACTCAAAGTATCGAAAATCTAAATAACTACTAAAACAATTCTCGAATCGAACTTGAAAATAAAACGTGCATAAGCAGTTCTATGCTTAATGGATATAAGATAATATCACTTCTTCTGGTATATATAATCACTTGGCCTTCACTCAAACTACCGTAAACTTGGGTTTGAGTCCAAAATACTAAAACCAAATCCATTACGTGTGTTTAGTCCATTTCACATGATAATGACAATAATAAAGCATGGGTTAGATTGAATTAGACTTTTTGAAATTTTGCCTACCTAATGTGCTTCATATAGATATGTTTTAGTTGGGTTCCTTCAAAGGTGACGGTAGTTGCCAAATGAAAAGTGTGCTGATATACATGCATGGGTGTATATGTGTTGATGTATGTGTGTGCGTGCCTTTGACATGCGATGAAATGCTCGACACTGAAATTAAGTTGTGGTTTGTTGGTAATTTTGTTTATGTACTTGATTTATACAAATAAAACACAACCATTAAGTAGGGGTGAGAATTAGGTGAGGAATACCCGAAAACTGTGGGATCCGAACCGACGAGTATGGGGAATAATCGAAATTTTTATCTATGGGGATGGGCGAAGTTTTATCACCAAAGCTCAAATGGGAATGAGGATCAGAATTGCTATATCCGAACCATTGGGATAACCAAACCGTAACCGTATAAATAATCGTAAGATCTCCGAAAAGTATTCGCAAGGATCCCGAATTTTACAAAAAATATAGAAAATATATAGTTAACTCCCATTTACCTGTATACTTACCTATCTTATTATCAATATTTCAATCCATTAAGATATTTGTGTCTTTTGTTTAAACCTTATTAAGTTTGGTTGACTTCTGTAGTAGTTTATCTTTTTTGTTAATTAAGAGTATATAACCTATTTATCTCCCAATTTACCTTATTTTCTTTAGACCACATTTTTAAAGTGTCTTGAATATATGACTTGTAAATTAAAATTGTCCATATGTTTTAGTTAATAAAATAATAAATTTTGTTTAATTTTGTTGAGGATGAGGATTTCGAAACCCGTAAGACTTTGATAGGTATGGAAATGGAGACAAAAAATTTCTCAAAACATATAATGAGAATTTTCTGAAACTATCCTTATAAGTGTTTGGAACATAGTTGAAAATGCAAAGCCGTCCCCTTATTGTCCGATTCTCACCACTACCATTAAGTAATAAAGTGTTGTTGTGGTTATCACGTTATTCTTGTACGTTGAAGGTTCCTAGTTTGATCCCGGTAATAACATTTTTGTTTTTATTTTTTTTCTCTCTATAGAAGTATAGTTCGCTGAAATCTCTGAATCTCACTTCACCCTTACTGCTTGAACTAATCTCTGATTTGGTACATTTTAAAAATTATTTCAGTTCAATTTTGGTTCAAAATATTTGAACTAAATTGGTTAACTGTTTCAATCGATTATCTACAATATTTACAAAATTTTATGTGTATGCAGTGTTTTCTATCCAATCCGCTACGAGGCCTATTTAATTTTTGAGTAAATAATACCATTGGTCACTAAACTATTTTCGCTTTCCTTTTTTGGTTACCAAACTATTATTTATGGTAAAATCGTCATTAATGTTGCTTTCTTCTTATTTTGGTCACTCATCGTTAAAAAATTCACAGAATATTGGTGACTAAAACATGAAAGAAGCAGTAGATTGGTGACTAAAACAGGAAACAAATAATATTAGTGACCAAAATAGTAGAAAAAACCTAACATTAGTGACAGTTTTGCAAAAAAAATATAATTTTGTGACCAATACAAGAAAGCAAAAATAATTTAATAACCAATAGTATTATTTACCCTTAATTTTTCGGTGCCCATTTACAAGACTTAAATTCAACACGTTCACCTCATAATCCATAAATCATAGAGGTGGCAAACAGATCATCGGTTTCGAGTTCGGTTTCGGGTCATTTCGGGTATGATATCATTCGATTCGGATTCAGTTTCGGTTCGATTTAGTTCGGTTCAATTTTAGTTCCGGTCTATTGTGATACGGGCCGGTTGATTTTTGCGTCGGTTAATATCGATTTGGGTCAATTTCGAGTCAATGGGAGATCGGTCGGTTTTAATCGAGTTTTTAGGTCGGTCAGTTTTTTACACCCTATATATAGCTTTATAAAACCAATATATTTAACTTTTTTGTGAGTTGTGCGGTTGTTCATATCTCATCTTTCTTTATTTCTATTAATATCTTTTTTATATTTCGGGTTGTCTTGGGTTTGGGTCCATTCAGTTCGGATCCATTTGGTTCAGTTGAAAATCGCTTCGGGTCCATTTCGGTTTAACTAAATTTCGGATCGATTTTGGTTCGATTTGTTTTATTTCGATTTCGGATAAAATTTTGGGTCATCATATTCGGGTCGATTTCAGGTTTCAGGTCAAATGTGGCAGGTCTAAATCATTACAAACAAGAGGCCCAAATACAACAAACTCATGACCTAACCCAACCTACCAGACCCAACTACAAACCCTTGACCAAGTTACACCCAATACCCTATACCAATTTGTATGTGGCCCAATAGTATTTTATCCACTTTTCTCGCTCCTTCAATTCAATTTCTTGCATTTCTACCATTTTACTCATTTATTTACTTTATTTGTATTGTATAGTTATTATATAGGAATATGATCCTCTTACACAATGTAAAATTTGAAAGCTTTACAATTTTTTTGGGTCGTTGGATGAAGATAAACGAATGGATGAGATTAATAGTACAAAATACGAAGATTATCACTTGGGAAAAAAATAAAGAAATAATCTTAGCCATTTATTACCATCATTCAACGGTCCAAAAAATGTGTAAAAGTAATTGAGTTTTGGCTTAAGCGTGTAAGAAGCCCTTAAACTTTTGGAAAAAATCAATTAAGCGCATAAACTTTCTTTGCAATCAATTAACCTTTTGAACCAAAATATTTAATCAATTAAGCCCTTGAACCAAGAAATTGAATCAATTAAGCCCTTTGACCAATCTTGACCACTAAATCTTGACATTTTTTTCTTTAGATATTACTGGCACATGATACATTACAGTTTTATAATGTTGCAATTACAAGTTTTTTCCAAAAAATATTTTTTTTATAAATTTTATAAGTCTTTTACGATTTTTATAACTTTTAATGGAATTTTTAAATAAAATAAAAAGTTTATGAAAATTTCAAGTGGAAACATTGTGATATGACGCACTACATCAATAGATCCAAAAAAACCGTCAAAATTTAAGGGTCAAAATTGGTCAAAGGGCTTAATTGATTACATTTCTTGGTTCAAGGGCTCAATTGGGTGAAAAAATTCAAGAGCTTAATTGATTTTTTTTCAAAAATTCAAGAGCTTTTTACACCCTTAAGCCTTGAGTTTTATATTGTGTAAGTGGATCCTTACCCTAATATATATAAATGGGATGAGATCCAATTACATGGTGTAAAACTAATTTAGTATTACACTATTCTATGGCCATTGGATGAGTGAAATGGATGGATGAGATTAACAGTAGAAAATGTGAAGATTATCACTTGGAAAAAAAGATAAGGAAATAATCTGAGCCATTTATTATCCTCATCCAACGGTCCAAAAACTGTGTAAAAGTAATTGAGTTTTACACAGTGTAAGTGGATCCTAACCCATATATAAATATATATATATATAATATATAAATATAATATGGTTAGAATCCACTTACACTGTGTAAAATTCTGTTACTTTTACACTTTTTTAGACCGTTGGATGAAGCTAAATGGATAATGAGATTAACAGTAAAAAATGTGAAGATTATCACATTTTTAGAAAAATATGGAAATAATCGTAGCTATTTATTACCTTTATCTAAAGGTCTAAAAAGTGTAAAACTATTTGGGTTTAGTGAATCCTAACTTATATATATATATATATATATCCAGTTACATGGTGTAAAACTCATTTAGTTTTACACTAATTCATGGCCATTGGATGAGTAAAATGGATGGATGAAATTAACAGCAAAAATGTAAAGATTATCACTTGAAAAAAAAGATAAGGAAACAATCTCAAGGTATATATTATATATCATCATCCAACGGTCCAAAAAAAGTGTAAAAGTAATTGAGTTTTATATCATGTTTTTTTATATATATATTACCTTATAGTACGTAATATATTATGGTATTTTACTTATATATCTTATATTTATAGTATACTATATTTTATATTACTATTTTTAATGATATATATTATTTGATGATATGTGTGTGTATATATATATATATATTATACTTACATTATATATATTATAAATATTGTTGAGATAGTGATTTTGATATAACTTAAACGAAAAATATTTTTAAACTTAAAAATATTTCAAAAATATTTCGAAGTCAACAAAACTTGAAAAATATATTTAAAATGTTTTGACTTTATTCTTATATCGAATATATCTTTTAAAGTCAATTTTTAACTGATTTTACGATTTTTATTGAAGGTTTCGAAAACCCCTATAAGTGGTTCCAAAACTTGTTGGGCAATAAGGCCTGAAAAATAAAATTTGGGTAACCGGCTTCGAAAACCCTGTCAAGGTTTCGAAACTAAGCCGCCCACGACTAGTTTTTCCTTTGACCCCCTGATTTTGTTGAGATATTAAATTTTGATATAACTTATATGAAAAATGTTTTTAGACTTAAACTAATTTGCAAAAATATTTTAAAAGTCCATTAAATTGAAAAATATGTTTGAAAGGTTTTTAAAGGGTTTTTGACATGTTTAAATGCTTTCAAAATAGCCAAAGTGTCAAAAATATGTTGTGAGTATCAATACCATTTTCTCAGTATCGATACTCAGGCAGCCGTACCGATATCGATACCCTTGGTATCAATACTCAGTTAGCTGTACCGACAGCGTTTTACCCATATCGATACGCCCCTTTGTTTTCCCAAAACTCCATTTTCTAGTAGCCAAAATGGGTATCAATACGGCTTAGCCCATACTGATACGGAAGAGTCAGTACCAATATGCTAGTATAATGTATCGATACCCAGTGTAAAATTGCCCAACGACTTTTTCTATTTTAAGGCAGGTACCAATACCGAAGCCCGTGTACCGATACGCCCTGCACCAGAATGTATTTAATGCTAGAAATAAAGTCTCCAACGACTCTAAACAACCTCCAACGGCTAGTAATGGTTAGGGGTGTTCAAAAATACCCGGCCTGAACTACCCGACCCGCCTACCGATTAAAAATTACCAGGTATTTATAATGAAATACCTGAATTTTTCGGGCCGAGTACCCGACCTGTAATTTTTCCCGGGTAGTCGAGCCGGGTCAGGGCTGAATTTTTTTTACAACCGAGTACCCAACCCGACCTGGTAATTTTAATACTTATATATTTTAAATTTTAAATTTTAAATTCTATTTTTATTTTATGTTTCTTACTATTCTACCTAAAATTAATTTTAAATCCCTAACTTCTTTTTATACTTGTATTATATACTTTTAAGTTTTAAAATTTTCAAAAATATTTATATTAATTTGTCAATATGAGATTCGAAAGAAAAATCATGATCGAGATTAATACCTTCATTTGTCAATAAACTTTAATATATATATATATATATATATCCAAATATTTCTCTCTTAAAACTAACCTCAAATCAATATTTTTTGTTTGAAATATATATCATGAAATTCTATGTGTTTCCTATATATTTTTTAAATAAATTTCAAAAATATATATAAAAAAAGTGAATCGGGTACCCGATACCTGATTTTACGGGTACCCGGTTCTTATGGGCTGAGTCACGGGCTGACGTTTGCTACCTGAAAATTCTGGGTAACCGAAAACCCGGATACCCGGATATGAACACCCATAGTAATGGTCACGAAGCCATTAGAGGGTTTAAAAGACCTTTCCAAGCATCCATGGAAGAACAAGAAATAACTTGCCAACATTCAATGATACAAAAATGTCTTAGAGCTCAAAATTGTCATATTTATTGTAGAAAAACACTAGTGAGCCAAATTGTCACATTGCTCAAGTGTTTAAGATTTTGAGTGAGAGCTTAATTGTGCAAACATATTTGCCTTGTGAGGTTTTTCATTTGTTTGCTAATTTGTATTCTCTTTGTAAGAGAGTGTTTCTAGAATTTGGGGTATAAGTCTAGGTTTGTGAGGGTTATCTCACTGATCTCGGAAAAAGGAAAGACAAAATAGTGGATTTGTGAAAAATCCTTAGTGTGGATAGCTAAGGTAGTAGAAGTAGACTAGGTTAGGTAGTCGAAACACTATAAATCTTTGTGTCTCATTTTTTATTTTTTAGTCATTCATCCACCAAAGCAAAAATCCAATTTACCCCATCTTGGCTATTCGGTTGATCGTATGAGCCTCCCAACATATTTCGGACCTCTATGCAGATAAACATTTAATGCTCAGTTTTAATGGCTCCCAACGGCTCTAAACAACCTCCAACATTTAGTAATAGTCATGAACTCATTATAGTACATAAAAGGGGTCTTCAAGTAGCTATACGTCATCAAGAAACATCTTCCCAACATTCATGTATCGAGAAATCAAGTTTTGTACTTAAATTGTCATTTTTTGTAGAAAATACTAGTGAGCCTAATTGTTATATGTGCTCAGGTGTTTAGGTTTTTGGGTGAGTGCTTAAGAGTGCAAACACATTCCATTGTGATACTTTTCATTTGTTTGATCATTTGTATTTTTTATTTGAAAGAGAGATTACTACAACAAAACAAGCTTTAGCGGTGTTTTTTAGCCCTATAAAGGAGTTTCTAAGCGTCGCTAAAAACCTTCATGGCGCTAGAAAGAACGCCGCAAGAAGTGCTGCTAGATCAAACGCCGCAATAGTTAGTGGAGTTTATGAACAAAAAATGATGCAAAAGGTCGATTTATATAGTGGCGTTTGGAGGGGAAAATGCCACTAAAGATAAGGTCTTTAGCGATGTTTTTTCTTCCAAACACCACTATTGACAATGCATCTTCTGCATCCCTCAGCTCATTAATTAGCTCATCAATCTATACTTGTGGTTTGCTTATTTATAAAGTTTCAGTATGATATAAATGGATTCTATGTAGGATATAAACATTTAAATCCTATAGTGGCGTTTTTCTAACAAACGCCGCTAAAGTACGCGTCTATAGTGGTGTTTTCCCAAAAACGCCACTAAGGTACGTGTTTATAGCGACTTTGTCTAACAAATGCCACTAAAGTATGCGTCTATGAACAAACGACGTTAAATGTAAAAATTTAGCGGTGTCTACTCGAAAAAAAAGTTGCAAAAGTGCCGCTAAAAACCTATTTTGTTGTAGTGGATAATAAGACTTTAGGGTGTAAGTCTTGGGATTGTAATGTTATCTCCTTGAGCCTAAAAGGAAAGACAAATTAGTGAATTTGTGGAAAATCCTTAGTGGGGAAGCTAAGGTAGTGGAGGTAGACTTAGTTGAGAAGTCGAACCACTATAAATCCTTTGTGCACAATTTTTATTTTCTAGTGCTTCCACCATTATTCTTGCAATGCCAATTCACCCCTTTTTGGCGATTCGATCGATCGATTTGAACCCAAGAATTGGTATTAGAGCTTTTTCTCTATATCGTATTAATATCCTAGAGTCATTCCTTTAAGTGTTCAACCTTTCTACATCAACCGAAGTTTCCATCACCATGCCTCCTTACTTCAACGGAGACAACTACTCCTTTTGGAAGAATAAGATGATGTTATTCATCCAATCCAATGACTTTCATCTTTGGAATGTAGTTCTTGATGGCTTGTTTATCCCACAAAGAAGCAAGGCATAATGGAATGTGGAAAACAAGAAGAAAATTGAGCTAAATGTAAAGACCATGCACATTCTCTTTTGTGCATTTCGCCACGAAGAATATTCCAAAGTTGCTTCTTGTGACAATGCCAAAGAAATATGAGACAAGCTTGAAGTCACATATGAAGGAACCAATGAGGTGAATGAGACCAAGATTGGACTTCTCAACCTCAACTATGAGAACTTCAAGATAGACTAGAGGAGGACATCAAAGCTATGTTCAGTCGATTCTCCATCATAGTCAATGAGCTTAAAGGATTTTGAGAGATGATCTTGGAGGACAAGCTTATGAGGAAGTTGATCTATTCACTTCTCGAATCATGGGATTTCAAGAAGACCACCATCATTAAAACAAAGAACTTGAAGACGCTCAAGCTTGACGAGCTAATAAGATCTTTGCTAACCCATGAAGTGATGATGCCAAAAGGAAAGAAGAAAGAAGAAGAGGATAATGAAGAGATGAATGTTGCTCTTAAATCCTCTACAAACCAACATGAAAATTCAAGTTGAAAGGATAGTGAAGATAAAGAGATGGTCAAGATCTTCAAAAAGCTAAAGAGATTCATGAAGTGTGAAAAGGAAGAATCAAGACATGAATCAAGAATGAAGATGAGGGATCCCATCATTTGCTACGAATGCAGGAAGATGAGGAACGTCAAGTATGATTGCCCTCGACTCAAGAAGAATGGATCAATCTATAAGAAGAGGGCATTTGTGGCTACATGGAGTGATGAAGAAGACTCCACCCATGATGAGGTAGCTAACCTTTGTCTCAAGGCCATCGAAGAAGATTCAAGGGTAACTTCTAATTCACCACATTCAATTTCATATACATTTTATGAATTACATGATGCCTATGATGATTTGATTTTAGAATTTGAAAACCATATTTTGAAAAATAAGAAAATCATATCAAAATTGAAAGTTTAAAATGATTTGCTTTCTAAAGCAATTTTGAACTTGAAGCAAAGTTTAAGGACTTTGAGCAAAAGAATTTTGATTTATAAAACTTGCTTCAAAAATTTCATGAAGATCATCAAAAAGAATTGGATGATCTTAGAAAACAAAAAGATTTTATTTAGAAAAGTTTTGAAAGGAAAATGGAGATTGCTCCAAAAACAAATTTTGTAAAACCAAACTTTTACCAAAGAAAATCTAGTTCCCCTAGATTTTTAAATGGTAAAATGGTGAAGAATGTTTGGGTCCCTAAGGGACTTATTTCTTCGAAGAAAAAAGAATACATTGACAAATGGATTCCAAATGGAACTAAGCTTCTTGAGACTAATGCCAATGGATCCAAAGCAATTTGGATACCAAATTTTTTGTGATTGTCTTTTGTAGGTATGCTTGAGCATTGGTGATCAAAGTCAAAATTTTGGGAGCTTTTGACAAACAAGGGAGAATGACACTTGAAGAATGAAAGGCTTAACATCCTACCTTGATTCAAGTGGTAAAATGCAATTGTTTGATCATGTCTAAATTGTTTAATGTCGTATATGATTCAAGCATATTTGTGTGACTCCATGTGGTGTATTAATTGCATATACTAAAGGGGAGTCTCAAATTACATAAGTTACATATTTTTTGCCTTTATGCTCATATCTATGTTTTTTGCCTTAAACTTGTAATGTTTGGTTGAATGTTGGTGAAACCATGCTTTCTATGTTTTAAATGTTGTATTTTGAGAAGCATGTTGTTAACTTGTAGTAAAAAATGATCAATATATATATATATATATATATATCCAGAACCTCTTAGAGCCATTGTATGAACTTAAGACTAAGTTGTAAGGCTTTTTGAGTTGGTTTTGTAGCACATTTTGAGTTGATTTATGGTCATATCTATGTTTTTGCCTTAAACTTGTAATGTTTGGTTGAATCTTGGCGAAATCATGCTTTTTGTCTTAAATGCTGTTTTTGAGAAGCATGTTGTTAACTTGTAGCAGAAAAGATCAAAATATATATCTAGAACCTCTTAGAGCCTTTGTATGAACTTAAGACTAAGTTGTAAGGCTTTTGAGTTAATTTTGCAGCATATTTTTCATCAGTTCGTTGTTTAGATAGTGATTCTGATATAATTTAAATGAAAATGTTTTTGGACTTAAACATATTTCAAAAATATTTCAAAGTCCATAAAACTTGAAAAATATGTTTAAAATGTTTTAACTTTGTTCCTATATCGAATATATCTTTTAAAGTCATTTTTAACATGTTTTAGAGGTTTTTATTGAAGATTTTGAAGCCCCTATAAGTGGTTTCGAAACCTGTTGGGCAGTAAGGTTTGAACTATGAAATCTAGGTAACCAGTTTCGAAACCCTATCAAGGTTTCAAAACTAGACCCCTATAACAACTAGTTTTTCCTTTGAAAACCACCTATGGTTTCGAAACTTCTACAATAGTTTCGAAACCCTTGTGCAGATGAGCATTTAATGCTCGGCTTTAATGGCTCCCAATAGCTACTAACGGTCATAAACTCATTAAAAGACATAAAATGGGTCTTCAAGTAGATATGGAACATCAAGAAACATCTTGCTAACATTCATGTATAGAGAAATCAAGTTTTGTACTTAAATTGTCAATTTTCTTGTAGAAAAACACTAGTGGTTCAAGTAGATTTTGGGTAATTTGGTTCGGTCGATTAACCGATTGCACACCTATACTCCTTTCAAGAAATCGAAGAAAGCAAAAAAATCATTCAAAAAATTAAAGACAAACAAAGTGTTTGCGTGGTTCCAGTAGAACCAAAGTTAACAAGCCCGACTGGTGGATAGGATAAATTTTGGGAGACAAAAATATTATAGATTTTTTTGTTTTAGGATGGTGAAAAAATAAAAATTTAAAAGTGTAGGGATTAAATTAGAAATTATCCATTTTATTAATGTGACACATCATCCAATTAACGGGGATTGATGACCCAACGACCAAAATATAACGAAATGATAACCTAACTTAAACAAAAAAAAATTAAAATAGGTGACCAAAATGGAACAGACCAAAAAACAAAACTAACGGAGACTAACGGTCCAGTGACTAAAACATAAACGTCTTTAAACGTAAGTGGCAAGAATAGTCTTTTTTAAATTTGGGTGACCAAAATAGAACAAAACCTAAACAAAAGGGACCACATGTGAAGATTACCCTTATTATATTTGCTCAAGTGTTTAGGATTTTGGTTGAGTGTTTAAGAGTGCAAACACATTGCGTTGTGAGGTTTTCATTTGTTTGCTCATTTGTATTTTCTCTTTGAAAGAGAGATAGACAATACTTTGGGGTATAAGTCTTGGGACGGTAAGATTATCTCCTTTAGCCTAAAAGGAAAAGACAAATTAGCGAATTTGTGGAAAATCCTTAATTCGAAAGCTAAGGTAGTGGAGGTAGACTTAGTTGAGAAGTCGAACCACTATAAATCCTTTGTGCACAATTTTTATTTTCTAGTGCTTCCACCATTATTCTTGCAAAGCTAATTCACCCCCTCTTGGCAATTCGGTTGTTAAATTCTAGCCCAACATATATATGTTACCTTTTAATTTTATATATAATTTATATTATACGTTTATATATTTATTTCAGGCTTAAGTGGAAAATAAGTGCCCAAATTATACCCTTTTTCCCAGATAGATGCCTAAAGTATTTCAAGCCAAACAAATGCCTAACATTTTCAACTGTACTCAAATAAGTGTCCGCCGTGATTGTTCGTTAAAAAATACCGTTAGCCAATAAAAACATGACATGTGGCAGTATTAAACATTATTTTTTAAAAAATAAGAATTTTTAAAATATCCTAAAATTTTCAAATAATCCCAAAATAGTCCCTAAATCCCTAAAACCCCCAAATCTGGCCACTACCACCAGTGTTGGTCGCGTTTCCGGTGATAGACTGAAGCGTCATTCCCTAGCCGAATGACCCACACACCATTCATTGTTTGTTATGTCGATGTTCGTCGCGAATTATTCGAATGAACAATTTGACGATTTTGGCATTTTGCACGGCGTCGGTCAATTTCTGGTGACGAGGTGGTAGGGTAAATGGTCGTGATTGTTCGCGACGGATGTGGTGGGCGGTGGCATGCAATCGGCTACAAAATTAGGTCAAATCGGGATTTGGGTTTTGGGGTGTTAGGGATTTCAAATTTTGGGGATATTTTGTGAAATTAAGAAAATATTTTGTTTTATTAATTTTTATTTATTTTTAAAAATAATTTTAGAAATTTAAGAAGATTACACGTGTCACTTAACAGTGAAAATTAACAAACGTTGACGGTGGGCACCTATTTGAGTAACGTTAAAAACTTTTGGCACATATTTGGCCCTAAATATACTTTGGGCACCTATCTGGAAAAAAAGGGTATAGTTTGGGCACTTATTTGCCACTTAAGCCTTTATTTTATTCGAAAACTTAAATTATATATTTTCTATTTTATGTAATTATTATTAGGGCAAACTACATGGTTAGTCCCTAAACTTTTAGAGCGCTTTCAATATGGTCACCTAACTTTTAAAACTTTCATTACAGTCATTAAACTTTTAATTCATGTTGATTACGATCATTGTCGTCAGTTGCCGTTAAAAGAGGTTGACGTGACACATTAACTTTTTCTATTATAAAATAACATTTTCCCTATCTCATTCCCTGTAACATTTACTTTTTATTCTTCTTCCAACAACAACACACTAGAAGAATCAATATTTATATAAAAGGATTTTTTTCAGGATCAATGTTTGAATTGTATGTATAAATCAAAATTGGGGAAATTTTGGTTTTCTAGATCCTAACCCAAAAGAATCAACTATGCAAAAAGATGCATTAACTACAACAAATACCTAAAGAGCCAAACTTAACCACTGCTTGGATCTTGTATCTATGATCCTCTTCACTCCATCTGTCCGGCTTCCACTCTTTCGATGTGCGTACAATTTGACGGTGGTGGCACCATGTGAACCTCGCTATGTCTATGAAAGTATCATTGTCTTCTTAAATGTCCTGAACTTGAAGAAAAGAATTCCCAACTTTAAAGTGAAGAAGAGGGATCATACTAACACTGTGATGGTTTTTTTCTAGTTCTTGTTAGGTTTAGTGATGAAATTCTAAAAAAAAAAAGAATTGGGGATTTTAGATTAGAGAGAATGGGGATTACAGAAAACAAAATGTCCTTACATAAACTTAAGCATAAAGAAATGAAGGCTTAACATCGTTCACCCTAAATAAGGCAACACGAAAAGGAAATAACAAAAATAAAATTAATTATTCTCTAGCAATTGTCTATTTCTGTAACGGTAATCCGATACTGGTCCTCACCATCTATTTGGATAATTTCTCCACTCTGGACTTCTCTTCAAATATGTCCTGGCTTGCATCTTCATCTTCCTTGATGGTCCAATATCACTCGCTTGCACATTGTCTTGAGCCTTTGACAGAACGATAACGTTTTCATTCTTTTCTTTAATCTTGGTCTGATAATTACAAGCACTGTCCACTTGCCCTAACTTCTTCCTCAATTTATTCTCGCTTCTCCCACTTTTCAAAGATTCAAACCCTAATTTCCTATCTCCTCCATCCACAATCCTAACAATACCCCTTCCAGTAGAAGATCATTGTCCCCAAGGAACAAATTCAGGGAATTGAGTTTGTATAGTACTTGAATCCTCCCAAGTAGCATTTTTGGCTCCCATGTTAGTCTACTTGATAAGCCATTGAGTCACTGCCTAATTATTGCGCTTCACCACTCTCAAGTCTAGCATAGCTTCTGGGTGGATCTTTAGATGGTCGTCTTCATCTGTCTCCAGTGGATCTCGCGAGGTAACCTTTTGACTCCAAATTTTCTTCTTGAGCAGGCTTACATGAAACACGAGATGAATATTTGATGAATTTGGAAGCTTCAATTTGTATGCTACTAACCCAATTTTTTGTATGACTTGATAGGGACCATAGAACTGGGCTGAGAAGTTTAAATTTCTTTGCAAGGCCAAGGATGTCTACTTGTAGGGCTGAAGTTTGAGGTAAACCATGTCTCCCACTGCCAATTCTCTTTCATTTCTATTTTCATCTGTAAAATGTTTCATCCGTTCTTGAGCTGTGAGTAATTGTTCTTTGAGTGTTCAATTGACCTATTCCCGATTAGTCAATAGTTCTTGCATATTAGCTATTGTAGAGGCTCTATTCCATGCCAATAGTTGTGGTTTATATCCATAGAGTGCCTCAAACGGGGTGATCCTTAAGGTTGTGTGGTAATTAGTGGTGTACCACCACTCAGCCTGGGGTATCCAATCAGCCCACTATTTAGGTTGTAGAAAACATATTCCTCTTAAATACATCTCGAGGCACTGGTTAACCTTCTCTGTCTGCCCATCTATTTTTGGGTGGTAGGCAGAGCTAAAAAATGTTTGAGTCCCCATTTGCTTCATGAGTTCCTTTCAAAAGGTGCCGATGAAAGTTTTGTCTCTATCAGAAATAGCAAATCTAGGGTGACCATATAGCTTAGAAACATGGTTCAAGTATAACTTGGCTACTTCAGTGGTTGTGTAAGGGTGGGCTAGGGCAATAAAATGCCCATACTTAGTAAATCTGTCCACAATCAGCAGAATACTATTGTACTTTCTAGAGATAGGAAGTCCTTCTACAAAATCCATTGCTATAGCATCCCAAGCCTGTGTAGGTACCTCAATAGGTTGTAGTAGCCCTGGCTTGGCCACATTTTCATGTTTAATTCTCTAACAGGCATTACACTAGTAGACGTGGTTCTTAACTGTTGTTTTAAAACCTGGCTAGTAGAAGTACAAGGAAATTCTCTAATTGGAGGCTTAGATCCCTGAGTGTCCTCCCTAGGGAGAGTCATGCAATTCTTGTATTAGTTGTTGCCTCAGCTCTCATTGACTTCCCACATAAACATTCATTCTATATCTTAGGATCTCTTTTGAATATGCCCACTCTAAAGGTTGTTGTTTGTCAATGACAGTGGCTCTTATCATTTTCTGTGTAAATCCATCATCTTTGTAACTAACCTCAATTTCCTGCACCCATTTGGATATGATGACAGTAGTTTCCAAGACTGACAACTCTGCCTCAGTTTCAAATCTTCTCGAAAGGGTGTCAGCTACTATATTACTCTTCCCTTTCCTGTATTGGATCACATAATCCAACTCTAGGAGTTTAGTTAACCTTTTCTTTTTAATGGTGGTGACAACTTCTGTTCTAAGAGATACTTTAGAGGTTCATGATATGTCTTGGTCACAAAGGGGGCCCTCTAAATAATGTCTCCATTTGCTGACAACCATTAGTATATCCAAATACTCTTTTTCATAAATGGAGAAATCACAGTGTCTAGGTCGCAAAGCCTTGCTTAAATATGCCACAGGTCTTCTATCCTGTGATAGAACTGCACATATCCCTTTTGAACTTGCATATGTCTCTAAAAAAGGTCTTACTAAAATTTGTTAGTGCCAAAACTGGGGCAGTACACATAGCTCTCTTCAAATGTTCAAAGGCATCTATTGCTTCCAGATTTCATTGAAAATTCTCTTTTTTTAACATGCTAGTGAGAGGTTTACTGATTTCACCATACCTTTTGATAAATTTGCCATAATACCCTGTCATCCCCAAAAACCCTCTCAAGGACTTTAGATTCTTAGGGAGAGGCCAGTTACTCATTCCTTCTATTTTGGTAGGGTCAGTAGAGACTCCTCTTGAATCAATCACATGCCCAAGTACTTCACTCGTCTTTCGCCAAAAAACACTTGGTAATCTTTGCATAAAGCTTGTGAGTTCCGAAGATCTCTAACACCAACTTCAACTGTATCACATGGTCAACCCAGCTCTTACTATAACCCCCTTAACCCTGCCTAGACGCTCGACCAAATCGAGTGAGCTACATTGGGTTTGTCAAAACAAAACCGAGAATGATTACACAAATTTAGGTCCTTTTTTTTATCTTATCTAGATGCGCATTATTAATCTAAGGTGAACACGATGGCAGCAAGTGAAATCTCAAAGGAACAAACAACAAAAAGGAAATCGATTACTCATATACGCATTTTAGGGACTAAAATGTAAATCTAGAAAATTACAAAGACTTAGTTAAAATTTGGGTTACCGATCCTCAATTAATCAGATTACATGCTAACTTGCCAAATTTCAGCTCAAAACGATCATCCAAACTCATACCATTGCATCCACCAATCATATGGATCAAAAAGGAATAATCAGAAACCTTAGATATCATTTTAACTAAATAAACGACAGCCGGTATCGGTCGCGGGCACCCATACCAATACGAGGCTTCATTCTAACAAGGTCATACCGGTACAGTCCTAGGCATATCGGTACGCGGGCACCATTTGCAAAACCATAGATTCCAGTAGCTAGAGCTTGTACCGATACGCTTGAACACGTATTAGTACCCTTTGTAAAAACCTTAAGCCCGTACCGATCCCTAGGCTTATTTCAAGCTTACCCGTATCGATGCGAGGCCCCGCGTATCGGTACCCTCTGACCTGTAATGTCCAATTTTGTTGGTTTTTCATACAATCCTGGATTCAACCATGCTTTAACAAACCTTAAACATGTACACTACTAAACTAAAGATCAAACCATGCCAGAATATCAAAGAAACATGATCAAATCATAGCAACATACTTCAATCATAGGTCTAGAGGTATGCTTCCTAAAAACCAATCCATCCAACGCAAAAAACATAAATCCACATCAAAATCGAACATATAAAACCTCATACAACTCCGTACCAACAATATAAACTTGCACGTATCGGGAGTTTAGCAAATAACCCTCCCAAACAACAATGAACCCCATTGCCTTTATTACTACTAGTTTAGCTCAAAACCCATACTTTCAAATAGTTCAAGTCCTTGGATTCCCCTTCGCTTGCTCACTGCCTCCAACCCTTAATTCTTTGCATTGATAGACAAAGAGAGCGTAAGCACACTATGCTTAACGGGGAGTGCTAAGAAACAAACCACCATCAATGCAACTAAAACCGGTTATTAAAACACTTTGAAAATCTCTTTTTAAACATTTTTCAAGACATCATGCCTTACAAAACATGCACTTAACATTTCTAGAAATATGCATATTAAACCATATGCAACATGTACCATGGATCAACAGCAAAATCCCTATTTGCAATCCCTCAATTTAAGCTTTCACATGCATAACGACTCATATGCAAGGCTTAAAGAGTAAACATGTATAAACCAATATTATACAACATAATCCATCAACATGATACATTATCAATTATATTGGCTTTCAAGTGATCATAAACCAAATTCCACTTTATAAAATATTACATCAAATACACGGATTCTACAAGTGTCCTCTCAACACTTCATAATATCTCAATCGAAATTAAGGTACGATCACAACCAGGTACCATCACAACCCAATCATCGGTTAGATTTATAATTCACTAACGGGAGATTTCGGTATCATATAACCCCTCAATCGTACTCGTGGTGGAGTATTCGGTACACATAAACCCCTCATTATAGTGCACTATCAATCCTATGTCCAGCCAAACTATATCCAATAATATTTTAAACCACATCACTTGCCAATATAATTCATTATTAACCATATACCTCATTGTTCTTATATGCAACATTCCAAAACCATTTTCAATGCATTAAACCATGCAATTTACAAGTATGCCTCATACTTACATGGACCATTTACCAAATGCATTCATCATCCATATATGATCAAAATCAGTATAAAACATACTTAAAACATGCTTAAACAGTAGGTACCATGTAATTCAAAAACAAGTACATAAAACCAATTTCGCCAAAACGCAACTGAAGGGGAAATTTCACCATACATACTTCTGAGTTTAAACCAGCATTTCAAGATAAATTTAAACTCCCAAAATAACCTTAAACCATTTCAAAGGTGAATTCTGCATTCTCACTCACCGACTACGCAAAACCTCGTCTGCCGATGCGAACTACTCCTCCAAAGCTTCCGAAACGGTACCACAAGCTTGAGGTTCAACCAGCCCTGATTAACCACATAAAAACAGAGGATTCAATGCATCTAAATGCATTCAAATACTCAGTAACATTAATCCAAAACAACTCTAACCAAAACCCCTCCATAACAGCCGAAATTAACATCAAACACCTTCCAAACTTAACACAGCCAAAACCTAAAGGTTTAATCCATCTATTATCTTCAATTAACATCTAAAAACAACCTAACATCATCCTTATACCTCCAGCATTCATAAAACATCCATAACTCACCAAAAACACAACACTAGCAACCTAGGAAATTAGAGATTCACTTAGTTTCGGGATTCCAATGTTAAAACTCACTTATTAACATTATTAACCATCAAAATTATGATTAGAACAAATCAATAACTCAGCAAAACAGATCCAAAACGAAAATCACTTAATCTCATGAATTAAACCTTGATTTTAACAAATTTTCCATAATTAAATCTTTAAAACTCATTAGAAAACATTAAACAATGATCAAATGCTTGGGACTTTTGGTAAAGAACCATTCATTAGAGGAGAAAAATGAACCTTACCCCTAATGAGTGAATTTCCTCAAGAATTTAAGAAATCAAGAACATTACCTAAAATCTAGAAATCATTCATTGAGATTTTGGAAAACAAGATTGAAGAATCCATTAGAAATCGAGAATTTAAGAAATCAAGAATATTACCTGAAATCTTTGATGAAAAAGAGAGTTTTTGGCTGAAGAAACTTTGAGAGAAAAGCTTGAGAGAAAAAATTATGTCAGAAGTGGTTTTTAGGAAAATAACTACTTTCCTTTAATTAAATTCTCTTTAATTCACTAATTAAAACTCATTTAAAATAATACAAATTGCGAGAAAAAAATCAGATTAAAACATTTGGTAAACTAGCCCCTTAAAGATTCTAAGATTTGACATTTTTTCAAAACAATCACTAAAATAGTTTTTCACTCTTTACATTTTGGTCATTAGCCAAAATGTCTAATTTTCAAATTCCACTTTTCAAAATTGACTTTACCAAAAATATCCATATATTAAATAATAATTTTAAGATATTTTCCCATATATTTTCTCAAACAAAAATATTTATTCTAATTTTTATCCTAATCTAACTCGAATCTCTAATCCCGGCTCACTAGACCGTCTAATTAACCTAGAAACTTCTAGGCCCAAAACTAGGGAGTTACACTTATTGTAGATCAAGATATTATCGAAAATACCAGCACAAACTTCCTCAAATAAGGACCAAAAAACTCATTCATCAATGCTTGAAATGTAGCTGGGGCAAGCCAAAAGGCATAACTTTGAACTCAAAGTGGCCATGGTGGGTTCTGAAGGCTATTTTTGGTCAAGCCAAAAGGCATAACTTTGATCTTCCAATAGCCAGACCTTAAATACAGTTTAGAAATAATTAAAGCCCCTGCTAGCTCATCAAGGAGATCTTCTACTACCGGTATGGGAAATTTATTCTTGACGGTTAAGTTATTGAGTTGTCTATAATCCACACATAGTCTCCAAATCCCATCTTTTTGCTTTACCAACAAACAAGGTGCAGCAAAAGAACTCCTATTAGTTTGGATTATGGAAGCTGCTAGCATCTCTTTCACTTGCCTCTCCACTTCTTCCTTTTGGAAGTGAGAGAACCTATAAGGCCTCAGATTAACCAGTTGTGCCGCTACCTTGAGAACAATAGCATAATCCTGAGTTCTCCTGGGAGGCACCCCTTTTGGTTCAACAAAAACATCCTGGTATTCATCTACTAGCTTCTGTAAGTCCTTATGAGCAGCCGAATTTTCCTCTTTAGTGCTTAGCAAGTATAATTCTCCCATCACCTCCTCATCTTTTTCAATAAGCTTTTGTAAGCCATTTTCTGATATGAATTTCACCCCAGTGGTTCTATGTCCTCCTTTGAGAGTAATGTCTTGATCTCCTCTTTTAAAACTGAGTGTCATTGCATTGAAGTCCATAATAATGGGGCTATACTTTTCCATCCAGTCAACTCCCAATACTATGTCACCACCTTCCATCTTTAACACTCGAAAATCATGGTTAAAAGAGTGCCCTTGCATCCTCCAAGAAATTGTCTACTTTTGGCAGTACTGTAGAGCTTTTCCCCATTGGTCACAGTGATAGTGAAGGGGTTAGTCTGAACAACCTTAACCCCTTCTTTTGCCCAACGCGCAATTATAAAACTGTGGGTGCTACCACTATCCACCAGGATACTTAAAGTCTTTTCCCTGATAGTTCAATGTATTTTGAGGGTGTTATGGCCCACATTACCAGTTAGGGCATTTATAGATATTTCCAAAGCTCCCTCTGTTGCTTCAAGGTTAACCCCTTCCCTAATATCCTCTAGTTCTTCCAATGTCTCTTCTTGTGCCTCTTCTAATTCTTCTTCCTCTATCAAGTTAAGCTGTCTGTTCTTACATTGATGGCATGGGCTAAATTTCTCCTCAAATTTGAAGCACAAATTGTGAGCTCTCTTGTACTCAAGTAGAGTTTGCTTGTTGGGAATTGATGAGCCTTTCTTGACTGAAGTGTTTGTAGAGGTGTAATGACTTCTTTGGCCAGGAGTTACTGATGACAGTGGTGTAGTTCTGTAAGCTGGTATGGGCCTATATCTTTTAGTTTCAACTTCCCAAGCCAACTCAACCAATTTAACCAGTCTGAAAGCTTCAGTCAGATCTCTAGGTCTATGTAGCTTCACTGTGCCGAATCTCTTCCTTCAAGCCACTGATGAAACTAGACACAAAATAGGATTCTCCCAAGTAAGGGTTATTATTTAGCACAAAAGGTTGAAGATCTTTCTTGGTAGTGTTCTACAGAGGACTTCTGAGCTAATTTGTTGAATTCTTGGATGACATCCAGGTCATTTTTTCTCCAAATCGATGGCAGAGATCACTCAGAAATTCCAGCCAAGTGATGTGATGTTTCTGCATGATATAGCCATCGAACCAGACCTTAGCTCTCCTATCCAGGTATATTGCAACCATTTCCATCTTTTGTTCTTCAAGAATTCTATACTAGTGAAAGAACTTCTGACATTTTCTAGTCCACCCCCTAGGGTTGTTTCCTTCAAAAAATTGTAGCTCAACCTTAGGTTTGGGTAAAAAGGAGGAGCCCCCTGAAAAACTACTTTGTCCATTTCTAGTTCCCATGGCCCCATCACTGTCAGGTGAGTTTTCATTCAAACTTTCCAGTTTAGGCTTTTCTTGTGCAACATTCTGTGACTGTGGAAGTTTAACCTGTGTTTTGTGGTGGTAGAAGGTTGGGTTTCAGTGGTAATATTGGAGGAAATTCAGGCTGGTAAGAGTACCTTTCTTTATCTCCTAATATGGTTACTTGCACTGGTGTTTTTTCTTCAATAACAGTTTGAGGAAGAGGACTTACTTGGTTACCCTTTCGGTTGCTTTCAGGGCTCATTTGTTCCAGCTCTTCTTCCCTCCCTTTCAATACTTCCCAGATGCGTGCCATGTACCCAATATTCTCCACTAGTTTAGCTTCCATGTTGGTTAGCTTATCAGTGTTTGCTTCCAGCTTAGTCTCCAAGTTGCTTAGTCTGGTTTCTTGCTTTTCCCACCATTTCAGAGTTTGACCCTCGTTCCTTAACTGGTTTTGGATATTCTGGACTTGTTGATGTAAGGCAGCGAAGTCACTAGGGTCTGCCATAGCCGTTGTTTTCTTTGGTTTTCCCAGTTTCATTTAGTCCAAAATCGAAGGCTTTGATGCCAATTGGTTAGGTTTAGTGATGAAATTGTAACAAATAAGAGAAGAATTGGGGATTTCAGATTAGAAAGAATGGGGATTATAGAAAGCGGAATGTTCATACATAAACTTAAGCATAAAGAAAGGAAGGTTTAACATCCTTCACCCTAAATAGGGCAACACGAAAAAGGAAATAACAGAAATAAAATTAATTATTCTCTGGCAATTGTCTGTTTCTGCAACGGTAATATCATCTCCATCCTCATTGATGGCCCAATATCACTATTTTGCCCATTGTCTTGAGCCTTCAATTTGTTGTTAATTGCCTCACCTCCTTTATCTCCATTCCCTCTTCCAACATTTGCATAGTCTCCGACGCCATAACAAATTAAACTCCCTTATCAATCACCGTCGTTGGAAGAACAAACAATGTGATCAAAGAGCTTAGTTCTTGCAACATCTTTAAGGGCTTATGGGTCTTGGACGATTCCACCCCTACTTATATTCACGGGTCTTGCCCTTACGTTGATAATTCCTTTAGCTGTTTCAAGAACGGCCGGATTGACTTCAGTTACGTTATGTATTGTGGAAGTCTTTCGATTTTCAGATTTCGAGGTTAATATTTTATAGAAAAAAAGTACTTGAAAATCGTTTCACCACTTTGTTTAGTTTGTTTTTTACATTGTTATTCAAATGAGTGTAAGTTTAGTGTGAGGAAAATGTTGGAGATGTTGAGGGGGAAGAAGCTGGTTTTCATGGGAGTTTCTTTGAATAGGAACATATGGAATCATTGGTTTGCTCATTCAGAGATAATAGATGCCTTCTTGAAGTTTTCAGCAGGAGTGAGTTCAAAACTCGTGTTCTTTTCTGGTGTATTGATGCTGGAAGAAGAAATAAACGTGAGAGAAGAGATAGGAAAAATATAATTTTATAATAAGAAAAAAAAAGTTAAAGTTAGTGTGACACATCAGCTTCTTTTAACGATAATGATTGACTATAATGAAAGTTTTAAAAATTCGGTGACCATATTGAAAGTGCCATAAAAGTTTAAAGACTACCAATGTAATTTACCCTTATTATATCATTAGGTCCTGCGAGAGAAGATGATGGGATTGGGAGAGGATAAGTTGAGGAAGATGGATCAAGAATGGGTATGGAGAATTTGTTAAGGAGTAATGTCGAGCATTCATGAATTGATTCAAGGCTACAAGTAAGGTTCCTGCTCAATCGAACCAGTTGGGTAAAAGCTAATGTTGATGGTGCTGTTAGAGAAGGGCACTGAGGTGGCTTCGTGTGATGTTCAAGATGAAAATGGTACATGGCTGTTTGGTTTTTCCAAGTAGTTTGGGGCTTTGTCCGGTGCTTATGGCTAAAATATGGCAGTGCATGACGTATTAAACCAATAGAGCAGACGTGTTTAGCATCTTTGTGAAACATTCCACAGCTCTTCAAGGTATGCGGTTCAAGAAATAGAAATAGAAATAGAAAATGGATTTTCTAAAGGTTGAAGAAGCTTTGTTCTTAGTTGGGACACAACGAGGTTTTGGTTGGTTGATTTAAAAGTCAAGATTGACAACATACACAACAACAAAATGAGGTGATCTCAAAAAAGAAAAAGAAAAAGAAAAAGAAAAAGAATCAATCATTAAAATTTGTAGAAAAAGTTTCACCCATGCCATCTAAAGCAGAGCTAAACAGGGAATTCTCCACAATCCATGAATTCCAGAACACCCAAACTGTTTTTCTTTTCTAGTTTACACACCATATTTTGAATACCGAAAGGCTACTTGGCAAGCATATTTTGCTGAGCCAGATTCTCCTGCTGCTGCTGATAGTTAAGAGGCCTCCTGAAAAGCATGATGTGTGGTTCAGGACGATGAACAGCATAATGGACCCACCCACGGCTCTGCTGTACTCCGATTGCACGCCACTCATTCTACAAAATAAAATTTAAAGAAATGGCAGAATCAGCCCCAATCTAATGCAGGTATCAAACATCAATACAATTTGCTTCAGACCAACAGAAAATATAGTGAAAAAAAAAAATATCACAAACCATAAGATATTGTATATGTTTATATACATTTTACAATATGAGAGAAAAGGATGACAATATCAAGGTTTAAACCCTGATCCTTGGGGGCAACTATTACGAAATATCTAATGTTTTAAATTATAGAACACACAAGTAACATCATAGTTCACTCTCGTTCAATTATTTTGACTAAAAAATAGTTTAGGAACTTAAAATGATCAGAAATAATAATTAAGGACTTATTTTAACCAAAAAATAATTTAAAACTAAAAGCAAACAAAAAGCATAATTTAAGGGTTATTTTTTCATTCAGGCCTATTTCATAAGAAGTAAGCCAAGTGCTATAAATATACTGCAAACTATTTGACAAGCATCACAAAACCAAGAAATCTGAAGCTTATACCATATGAGCAAGTTTATGAAGATTTAATCATGCTTTCAATCAGTGCAACATTACCCACATTTGTTCTCAAATCCAGTTATTTTCATTTCATTTTTCATGACGAACAATCAAATCAGAATTAATAACTATGATTATCAATAATTAGCTATATATATTTACATAAATCATATGAATTGTTGAATTAAACAAGTAGCGAATTCAGTTTTTGAATCTAATGAAAAGGGAAATTGAACATTTCGTAAAACCCTAAGAAACTGCAAACATACCTCAGAAAGGAGGCGATTCTTAGGGAGAAGTTTGGCCACTTCAGGAGGAAGAACGACGTGTCTGTACGATCACCAACAAAAAAGAAATTGAAAAACAAGTAGGAAATCGAAATTAAAATTTCGAAAAATGAAACCCATAACCCAACGTTCTGGAAAGAAAACAGATGCGAAGCGGTGAAAATGAAAGGAAATCAAGTACTACCTGTATTCATAAGTATCATCGAAGTATTTCTCAGAGTATTGAATTTGACCCATTTCCTTCGGTTTTGCTAAAAATGTTCCGTTAGAGATCAAAATTCGATCTGCAAAAAACGGGACAATTGAAATGCAATAAACAAATAGAAAGATAAACATGCGACGATTATACATGATAATCTTTCAAAATAATAAAAGAAATTAAAAAGGAAAAATTTCCCGGCGTACCTTTTGGGAGAGTGAGAAAATCTTTGATTGGGAGGAGAAAAGAAAATGAGGTAAACTAATCTTTCTTGTGGGATTTAAAAGTAACTATATGAAATTAAATTAAAATAAATTTGAATTTCAAATTTCAAATTTCTCCCGCTTTTGGATCCAATCATTCCGTTGGGAGTTGTCAAGACCATAATAATAGGGTTAAAGGGTAATTTGACCCCTGAAGTTATTCTTTATTATCACTTTGGTATTTGAATAAGTTTTGTTTTTCAATTTGGTCTCTTAACTTTTTAACTATTTGATTTTAATTGTGATGCATGTTATTTCATTTTTTTCTATTATAAAATATTTATGTGACTCTACGAATGTGTCGCAAATTAAGTTAATTTTTTATAGAAAAAATCATTCAAACAATTTCACACTTTTCCCGATTAACGAATCGAGAATTTTTTCCATTATTTATTTTTAAGTTTTTTTTTTATAAATTTTCTTGAAATTATTCAAATTCAATATATAATACGTTCCACTTGAAATGTTCTTAGATTATCACATAACTTTTGTTACCAAAAAAATAGATCGAGAAAACATATATCACGATCAAAAAATTACAGGGCCAAATCAAAAACTCTCTTTAATATATAATATACTTTAATTTCACATAATTTGGCTTTTATTGTCATTATAAATTGTTAGTCCAAATCATTAATATTATTAAAAAACAAATAAATAACGTCAATTGGTTTGGTTTGATCGATAAGTAAAGTTTTAAAGCAATTAAACATGCATTTTCAATCCAATGAATTTGTCACATTTATATATTTTTAACTAATGTTTATTCTATTAAATCAACACATTTATATATTTAACAATTAAATCAGCACATTTATATATTTAACATTGTTAAATTAGTGTACACTATTATTCAAATTTATTATATTATTTCAAATTATTTACCATTTATTGACTGACTATATATAAAAATAAACCATTTTGTTCTGAAAAACATAGAGTTAAAGTGCAGTCCAACATTTATGCCATTAAGAAATGAGACATCAATAATTTCAAAATGACGGCATTTATGTCATTATTATAACAATTACAAGATAAAAAAATGACTAAAGACAACAAGGATTTGACAACTAAGACAGAGCAAAAACTTACGGTTTGCGACGACTAGCAAAACCAGCATGAGCTTCAAACTGTGAGAGGCTTATCTGCGCTCATTTAAAACAACAAAAACAAAAAACCAGAGAATTTAGGATGCAACAAATTCATTGCGGAAAGAAGGAAAAAAAAGGTACCTCTGAATTGCAGCAGGTGCAAAATATTCCAAATCCCCTTTTATAACCAACAAGCAATTTCTGCAACACATCAAATAACCACTTAGTAGACATAGTTAAAATATATAAATTTTACGTCTAAGTATTTTCACACTAACCTGTCCACGAACAAAATACCCTAGTTCAGTACCATCTGGCAGCCCATCTTCCTTGAATACCAATTTATGCATCCTCAGATCCCTTCAAAAGTAGTATGAAAGATTGTACAGTATCGACAAAATGAACATGCCAAAAGTGACCACCTCAACTATAATCAACAGCGTGACTATCAAATAGGTAAACAGAACACAAACACACAAAACTACACTTACTTTCTAGTTACCCTTCCCTGACTCTTAGCTTGTGACGAACTGCATTTTCAAGCACTCATAGGAGGCTTTGTAACCAAAGTTGGATTGGGTGATCTGAAATAAACCACAAAAAATCAAAAATGAAATAAAGTGGTGAATGGGTTAAACTTCTACAGAAATATCTTATCTTCAATCATGCAGAACAAAGAAAAGTATTAACAAGCGAGTAAATGCAATGTGGAGACCATCTCTGTGCATTTACATCTAAAAGCTAGCATACAAATTTCATAAGCACATATAACTTCCAACCATTCATACAGATTTGCTACTCTTTATTATCTGCAACAATCATACCCCCCCCTCAACACTAAAAATTGATGAAATTGAGACCAGAGTTTTGCATCTGCGGATAGAACTCTATATGCAGCCAAGGGTTAAATAAATATTGCCCTATGCCACAAAAACTGTACTGGACAGATTCCCAATGGATGATTGCAGTGATATTTTATTTTTTCTCCACTTCCAAACTCAAAGATGAACCAAAAAACACAGGCATCCAACCATACCTATCACTAGCATTGGCCACCGTGGTCTCATCAGTGACTACAGCGGAGCTGTCTTGAGACTCTTTCATATCCATACATTAATTACATAGAACCATAGCTTTCCCAGAGCCAGCTCTAGTAATAGACTCTACAACAATAAAAAAAATTAAAAGTCCGGAAAATTTCCAATAAGAAATGAGAAAATATGTACAGATAAAAGAAAGAAAAAATCAACCTCCGCAGTTCAAACAAAAGCGGGATTTCTTCATGGAAGAACCAATCACCATTCTCAGGATGTTCTCCAACGTGCTCAATGAACTCTCCCTGCATGCATTCATTACATCACGGATGGTTTTCCCATTCTCCAGGTAAATATACTCTTCTGCAGGCTTGTTCGAGCTACCCGCATGAATCTCATATAAGGTAGGGGTAATAACCTAAATTAACGATAAAACACAAACATATGGGTATTCCTAAATTTGCAAAACAAGTTATCATGACAAGACACAAACTATTTATTAATAATAAGCCTTTACTTTAGCCCCCTTGCATGCATTGCAAAAACACAAAATCCCAGAGCCCTTGATTATTCCTCGAAGTCCATTGATAAGTGTTTAAAAGTACTATTTTTCTTACTCTTTATACTCATATTATTGTTAGACTTAGGCTCATATTAGTTGCATAATTAGCCATTCACGCATTAATCCATGTTTCCTTCCATCGTTGAGCTTGATTACATAACTTGGTAATTTTTGTGGGAAAAGATGCTGCTTTGGTGTGTTTTGTGTGTATGTGCAGGATCACTTGCCAAAGCAAGACTAGAGCTAGTTGCCAGGGTAATACATGAAGGATATGCCGAGCTAGTTGCCAAGGCAATGCATGAAGGAGACGCCGAGCCAGTTGCCATGGCAATTGTCGACAAGAGCAAAGGTGATATGGTAGTCGAAATTGATGACTATGCAAGCCCAAGATGACGTGGAGCAAAGCCCAAACCCAAAGGAATTTGATTACCATGCAGAGATTAAAGAAGAATTAAATTCCAAGAAGATAAGAGAAGTTCTAGTAGGAATACAATTATAATAAAGAATTATATTCTTTAAAGATAATTTAATTCCAACTTAAACTCCTCCTCAAAGAAGGACTTTGGCCTAGCTCTATAAATAAGATGGAGGGAGCAAGAGAGGGGAATTCCGACAAGTCCAAAGAAGGCAAGATGAGAGAATTTTCGACAAGCATCTAGGGCAAGGAGGATTTCGATAAGCCTCCTCCTTCATCCTTTTCCTTCTTGTTCGATTGGGTTCATGCTAGGGATTAATTATCTTGTGTTTCTTTGGACCTAGCCATGAACTAAATCTATTTGGCTATGGTTATTGTGTTTTGTGGTTGTGAGAAACTATTGGTTTTTGTTTAGGTAATAAGAGTTTGCACTTTTCTATTTCAAGGTTTATTCATTCTTGGTTCTTATTATTGTTTGTGAGTGAATTGGGAGAGGATCTCGTGATTTCATCTATTTATCTAATATCGGGAGAGTTAGATTCAAGAAACGAATGAATATGATCTTTATTCAATCTATTGATGGTGAAGATTAATCCGGCTTAGGAATAAGTTAAGGATTTCAACGGCTAAGAGGAGCGCAAGATTGGTTGTTGTTCACCCTTGATTCACGCAGGGATGTATTATCAAGGCATGCACAAGTAGCTAGAGTTTCGACTTAGGGATAAGAAGAAACCATTGAAGAACACTCTGCCGAGCCTTCAAGGTTGCTGCCCAGACGCCCAAGTAGTTGCCCAGGCAACCATCGATTAGTTGCCAAGGCAACCCCGTTGTGCAAGTTGCCACGGCAACTGAGTTGCCCGTGCACTCTTTTACCAAGACGATCCAATCGGCTATCACACCTCAACTCACGATAACCTGGCCTATCTCTCTCTCATTTGATCTCATATTTTCTTTTACTTTATTGCTTTCTAGTTTAGTTATTAGTTAAACTCCCATAATCCTTTATTTGTGTTTTTTTTACTTTTTACAGTGCAAGAGACTAGATTCTTGAAGTAGCACCAATCCCTGTGGAGACGATATCTTTTATACTATAACTTGCGACGTGTATACTTGCACATTTGCGTAGCACTTATTACGCGCAACAAGTTTTTGGTACCGTTGCCGGGGATTGGCAATAGCGACTTTGTTTTTATTTTCTTGCACTTTCTTTTTACTTTTCTTGTTTAAAAATCAAAGGGCTAACAAACTTTGGTTTTGCATTGGTATATGACCAGGGCGAGACCGACTTTACCAAAATATCCCTTTGATCCAGAAATCGAACGAACCTTACAAAGACTAAGACGAAGGATAAGAGTAGCAATGGCTAATCAAGACGGCAATATAAATCAAGATGTTCGAGCAGGAGGAGGAGTGATTCTTGCACGAAACAGAACTATTCGAGACTATCTTTAAGAAGATCTTGATGGACTTAACCCAGGAGTTGTCGCACCTGAAATTGAAGCCGACCACTTTGAGTTGAAACCGTAATGTTATATGATCAACACAATAGGTCAATTTGGCGGCTCAGCAACTGAAGATGCACGACAACATCTAAAATCTTTCCTCGAGATTTGCAACTCGTTCAAAATACACAAAGTCACCCTCGATGTCTTACGATTAAGATTATTCCCCTATTCAATGAGGGATAGGGCGAAAGCATGGTTGAATAGCATTCCTGCCGGATCAATAGCATCTTGGACTGATCTTTGTCGTGATTTCCTTGCTAGATTTAATCCTACAAATTTGACGATAAGCTTCGTAACGACATTACTTCTTTTCGCAGTGGATGATGAATCCATATACGAGGCTTGGGAGCGATATAGGAACTTCTACACAAATGCCCCTACACGGATTCCCGTGTGGACTCAAGTAACAATGTTTTACAACGCCGTGAATACACCAACAAGGATGATGCTAGATGCCTCGGCAAACGACATACTCCTAGATAAGTCGCCGGAAGAAGCAATGCAAATTCTAAATAGGCTGGCCAAGAATGATTATCAATTCCCATCTACTAGAAGAGGAGGAGTTAGACGCTAAGCCACAATACATGAACTAGAATCATCGATTCAATTTCGCACAATTGGCCACTTTAACCAAGATGGTCCGAACATGCAAAAACCAAACAACACACATGAAGTGAAGGTAATGGATTCTTTTTGTGAGTTATGTGGTGATAACCATAATTCTTCCAATGTATGCGAGAATCCGAATCCAAATTCTATGTGGGGAATTACAATCGAACAACAATGTGATGTCCAATACATACAATCCAGCTTGGAAGAAGCACCCAAATTTTTCATGGAGTAATCCCAACAATGCTCTAAACCGTAACAATCAGAATGCACAAGCATCGGGTTTCGAAAAAATATGCCACGAATAACGATTTGCCAAAGAACAACCGACGCCATCTAGTTCTTTGGAAAATTCTCTAAATGCTTTTATGATGAAAAATGAATCTTATATGGCTGAGAATAGTAATTTCATAAAAAGAACTGATGCTTTTATTAACATGACCGAGATGAGATTGCAAAACCAAGAGGCGGCAATCAAATCATTGGAAAATCAAGTCGGACAGTTTGCTCAAAATCTAAACACTAGACCGCAGGGAGGTTTACCTAGTGATACTGAAGTCACAAGAGGAACTGGCCGTGAGCAATGTAAGGCAATCACCACCAGAAGTGGCCAACAACTTAGAGAGGCTCAAACCCGCTCATCAAACAAAACTCCACAAAAAGATCAAGACGAACTTAGCGGCAAAGCCTCAGATGCTGAACCAGGAATTGTCGCGGCAACCGGCAATAAGCATGCCTCGTCAACCGACGATAAAGACGCCTCGGCAACTTGTGAAAAGCATGCCTCGGCAACCCCAGTTGATAACGCCTCGGCAACTCGGATGTCCGGCAATGCCGCCAATCGTGTTCCAAACCAATGAAAGGATCGAAGATATCTGACTTCCACCACCATTCCCACAAAGGTTGAAGCAACAAAAGCAAGAATACCAATTCAAGAATTTTCTTGATATCCTAAAGCAAGTCCACATCAACTTGCCATTGGTGGAAGCAATTGAACAAATGCCAAACTATACCAAGTTTCTTAAAGACATTGTGTCCAAGAGAACAAGGCTAGGAGAGTTCGAAACAGTTGCCGCAACAGAGGGATGCATGGCAATGTTGCACAATCGTATGCCACCCAAGTTGAAGGATCCCGGAAGTTTCACAATACCCTGTTCTATTGGAAATCACTATATCGGGAAAGCACTATGCGACCTTGGGGCTAGCATAAACTTGATGCCTAAATCGGTTTTTCCGAAAACTAGGGAATCGGGAAGGCAAGACCTACAACAGTTATGCTACAACTAGCCGAAGCCAGATCTATGTACATCCGAGAGGGAAAATTGAGGACATACTAGTAAAAGTTGATAAATTTATTTTTCCCGCTGACTTTATTGTTTTGGATTGTGAAGCAGATGAGCATGCACCCATCATTCTCGGGAGACCATTCCTAGCAACAAGGAGAACCTTGATCGATGTTGAAAAGGGAGAACTCACAATGAGGGTGAATGATCAACAAGTTAAACTAAATGTGTTTCAAACACTAAGGCATGCCGATGACCCAGAAGAATGCCAACTTCTTCATGCCACGGCAGAGTTTAACTTCAACGAGGAATTTAGTTGCCTCGGCAACTACATTGCCGATCAAGAGGAACCTGAGGAGTATGAAGAACCGGTCGATGAGGAACAACCAGAAGAGGCAAATTGGCTAGTCAATCGACCAGGTACATACTTTGAACCACTGGATTACTCAGGTAAGGAAGGTAAGCTCGAAAAACCCTCTATTGAACAACCACCAATTCTTGAATTGAAACAATTGCCAGAGCAACTAAAATACGCATACTTAGGAACCGATAATACATTGCCTGTAATTATTTCTTCTAAGTTACAGCCTGAGCATGAAAAGAAGCTGATCAAGATGTTGAAGCTACACAAAAAGGCAATAGGGTGGACAATTGCCGACTTGAAGGGAATTAGCCCGGCAGTGTGCATGCACAAGATCTTGTTGGAAGATAATCACAAATCTTCAATTGAGGCCCAGAGGAGACTGAATCATGCCATGAAAGGGGTTGTAATGAAAGAAATCATCAAGTGGCTTGACGCCGGCATTATATACCCTATCTCTGATAGTACATGGGTAAGTCCAGTATAATGTGTTCCGAAAAAGGGAGGTATAACGGTAGTAAGTAATGAAAACAATGAACTCATTCCAACCAGGACTGTGACCGGTTGGAGGGTTTGTATGGATTATCAAAAGCTAAACAAAGCTACTAGGAAAGATCACTTCCCATTACCCTTTATTGATCAAATGCTTGACCATCTTGCAGGTAAACCCTTTTATTGTTTTCTTGATGGTTATTTAGGTTACAATCAAATTTCCATAGCACCAGAAGATCAAGAAAAGACAACCTTCACATGCCCATACGGTACGTATGCCTTCCGAAGGATGCCGTTCAGATTGTGTAACGCCCCGACAACCTTCCAAAGATGCATGATGGCGCTCTTTTCAGACATGGTCGAAGACTTCCTTAAGATCTTCATGGATGATTTTTCTGTTTTTTTAATGAATGACTTGACACTGTCTCTCGTCAATTTAGAGAGGGTGTTGGCAAGATGTGAAGAAACGGATTTAGTCCTCAATTGGGAAAAATGCCATTTTATGGTAGATGAAGGAATAGTGCTCGGCCACAAGATTTCATCCAAGGGAATTGAAGTAGACAAAGCCAAGGTGGACGTGATCGAGAGATTACCCCACCAAGTTCGGTTAAAGGAATTCAAGTTTTCTTGGACATGCAGGTTTTTACAGGAGGTTCATTCATAATTTTTCTAAAATCACTAAACCCTTGTGCAATTTACTTGAACAGGATAAAGTCTTCGATTTTGATGATTATTGCACCCAAGCATTCAAAACCCTAAAGAAAAAGCTTACATCGGCACCCATTGTCGTTCCACAGTTACGCGCTACCTTTTGAGCTCATGTGTGATGCAAGTGATTTCGCGGTAGGAGCAAATCCTAGGCCAACGCACGTAAGACCTTCCATGTGATATACTACGCTAGTAAAACTCTTAATAGTGCTCAAGTGAATTACACAACAACGGAGAAAGAGTTACTAGCTGTAGTTTTCGCATTTGACAAGTTCCGATCCTATTTGATTGGTACAAAGTTAATTGTTCATACGGACCATTCGGCAATCAAATACTTATTTGCTAAAAAGGATGCTAAAGCTCGTTTGATTCGTTGGATATTACTTTTACAAGAATTTGATATTGAAATTAAGGACAGGAAAGGAACATAAAATCAAGTGGCCGATCACTTATCATGTTTGGAACGCAATAGGGAAGAAGACGCAGATCTAGAGATATGCGATGCATTCCCGAATGAACAACTTTTAGTTGCCTCGGCAACCATGGAAGCGCATGCCTCGGCAACCCTCGACGCCTCGGCAACCATGGATGCACATGCCTCGGCAACTCTCGACGCCGTAGTAGCCTTTGACGCGCACGCCTCGGTAATTTTGGGAGCAGTCGCCACGACAGCACATGCCTCGGCAATACCCTGGTACGCGGATTTAGTTAATTTCCTTGTTTGTGGTATTTTACCTTATGGCATTACTCACCAAGGAAAGAAGCGGTTCCGCCATGATGCTAAGCATTATTTTTGGGACGAGCCTCTTTTATTTAAATAATGTGCAGATCAGGTTATACACCGATGTGTCCCTGAAGAAGAGCAACAGAATGTACTCCGGCAATGCCATTCTTCACCCTATGGAGGACATTTTGGAGGAACTCGTACCGCGGCCAAAGTTTTGCAATCCGGTTTGTATTGGCCAACATTGTACAAAGATGCCCAAGACTTTTACAAGCAATGTGATCGTTGCCAGAGGACGGGCAATATCTCTAGACGACATGAGATGCCACTCCAGAACATCATCGAGGTGGAATTGTTCGATGTGTGGGGGATTGATTTTATGGGACCTTTCCCATCTTCATTCGGCAACCTCTACATCTTACTTGCCGTCGACTATGTGTCTAAATGGGTGGAGGCAGCTGCAGTTCCCAACAATGATTCCAAGATCGTGCAACGATTCTTGCAGAAAAACATATTTACACGGTTTGGGATGCCAAGAGCAATTATCAGTGACGGAGGCAAGCATTTTGACAACAGAATAATTGCCAAGATGTTGCAACACTTCGGCATATCACACAAGATCGCCACGGCATATCACCCACAAACCAACGGGCAAGCAGAAATTTCCAACCGGAGTTGAAGGGAATACTCGAGAAAGTCATAAATCCCTCAAGGAAGGATTGGTCATTAAGACTAGATGATGCACTTTGGGCATATCGCACTGCATTCAAAACACCCTTAGGTATATCCCCCTTCCGACTTGTCTATGGCAAAACATGCTATCTACCGGTGGAAATCGAGCACAAGGCATACTGGGCAATCAAGACCGTGAACATGGATTGGGAAAGTGCCGGACAAAAGCGTTTGTTAGACCTCAACGAGATATAAGAATTCCGTGCACTCGCCTATAACAATGCACGAATCTACAAGGAGAAAACAAAACGATGGCATGACAAGAAACTATTGCCACGATAATTCACGCCAGGGCAACTAGTTCTCCTATTTAATTCTCGGCTAAAACTTTTCCCAGGAAAGCTGAAATCAAGATGGTCGGGACCATTTGAAGTTGTCAAACCATTCTCCCATGGTGCCGTGATAATCAAGTCCATCTCAGACAACCATGAATTCAAAGTTAATGGACAAAGATTGAAGCACTATAATGGTGCTCATGTGGAACGTAACAAGGAAGTGGTCAACTTAGGAGATGCATGAGCATGCTCTCCCTTTTGATATTTTTATTTTATTTTTATTTTTATTTATTTATTTTTATTTTTCGAATTTTTATTTATTTATTTTTTCGAATTTTTATTTTTTTTTATTTTTTTATATATTTCCGATTATTAGTAATTTTTAGGATAGATTTTTTTTATTTAAGTTTAAGAATCCTATTACACATCTTTATTTATTTTCTTTCTTTTTCTTTATTAGTTTATCTTTAATTTTAATCCTTATTTGATTTGTCTTTGAATTGTAGGAAAAAAAGTTCAAGATAAAGAGGAATTCTAATCCAAGTAGGAAAACATCTTCAACAAGGAAACTAATGGGCTGAATCTAAGGCTTATATAAAGCCTCCAATTCACCCTAACCACAACCCCTTGTCGACAACTTCTCCCTCACCCTAAACCCTTTTTCGTTTTCCCTTAATCCCACCCACCTATCTTTTCTATAAAACCCATCACCCTTAACCTATTCCTACTTTCTATCTTGCAACTTTTTAGTTTCTTTTCTTTTCTTTTCTTTGTTTTTACAAAACTCACAACCAAGATCATCCATGGCATCCAAGATTAAACTTTTAGTTCATCCAAGTTCCTCCAAAGAAACAAGATACAAGAAGTTTGCTACACCGGTGGTTCAAGAAAGATTTCAATCCAAGTTTGAAAGCCGGAAGATTCATGAAGAACAAGGCTTTGAATACTCCAACTCTCATCAAGATTTTGGCCTTGAACCATTCATCTTCGAGAGGATTGCACATCAAAAGTGGCAAATCTTTTGCCATCAACCGGAACCGAGTGACATCTCATGGGTAAGAGAATTCTATGCTCACTCACCTAACCCGGATAATCCTTATATTTTTGTTCGTGACAAGGCCATATTCATAAGTCCCGAAAACGTCAACACCTTTTACGGGCTTTACATTGAGAAGGACGAGCATCAAGCCTTCGTTGATCAAATCACTCCCAAGCAACTCGATTTCTAATCGCATCATTAACATTGGAAAAATTATTTGTGATGAGATTTTTGTATGCAGCTCAAAAGATAAGGGTTCTCTTTTCTTCCCTTGCTTAATTTCTAATCTTTGCAAGGAGATGCATGTCCCAAGTGAGTCTACCGATGAAAAGGCCCTACCCAAGTCTGGTTGGAATCAAGCACTAATCCGAAAGCTAATGGGAGAGGCACCGGGAGATTCTTCAAGGCCTCTAATTGCCACGACAACTCCTGCCGCCCCGGCAATCCATAATGCCCAAGCACCTAACGCCCGGGCAACTCGGCTATCGACCCCGGGACACTTTGAAGCACTCTTGTACCCATTGGCACGCCACTTAAGGCAAATTGAAGACTGGAAACTAATGTTCATGCGGTACATGAAGGAGCACAACAATGCCATCACCCAAGTCATCCTAGAAAAGTACCCGGACAATCGCGTGCCGTTCCCAATCTTTCCCACCGAGATCCTTGCCCCGACAACCAATGAAGCAGTCGCCACGACAACTACAACAAATGATGCCACGGCAACCTACTTCGTGCATGCACAAGCTGACGCCACGATAACCAACCCTGAAGATGCCACGACAACCAAAGCTAAAGACATCCCGGCAACAAGAAAACAACCATCGCGTTCAAGCAAGAGAATCAGGACACCGACCAAAAGGAAACTAATCATCTACAATGACGAACTCTCAGAGTAAGTCCTCGTATGCATTTATTTTATTTTATTATTATTTTTATTTTTCGTTATTTTTATGCATGCATTGAGGACAATGTCTCACTCAAGTTTGGGGGGGATTGTTATTAGTAGTTACCATGTTTAGTTACATTCATCTTAAGTATTACATTTAGGATACATAAATTGCTTGCCATGCCTTTAATTGGAACACGAATTGCTTAGATTTGATGAATATCCGATGATGACTTTGCCAATGCACTTAATTGATAGAATTTTTATTCTAGGATAATCATGGAAAAACTTAGAATTTTACTATGATACTAAATTTGATGAAACACTGTTGTGGTTTGATTGATTTAAGGAATTCTAGTGAACTTAGGTTGATAATTAACAAATTGGGGGATTAGAATAAAAATTGGATGAATGCTAGAGGTGCCCGAAATTGGCTCTAGCAGGTGCTAAAAAAATTTATCACTAGAGGTGCCCGAAATTGGCTCTAGTATGTGTTAAAAAAATTTATAGGACAGAGGTGCCCAAAACCGGCTCTAGTCGAATAAATTAACTTAAGAAAACTAAAAACAAAACACTAGAGGTGCCCAAAACTGGCTCTAGTTAAAACATGATAAAAAGAACCCAATGAAGTAATTTGAAAACCTCTTGTTTGCATAGAATCCGAAAAATCAACTTGCACACAACTCCGCACACACTCACAAGCATTATAGTTTGATTCCGAGTAACTCCTAAGTTTTCCGAAAAATAAAAAGTCAATCATACTTTGTGCCCCGGTTCAGAGAATTGAAATCAAGTTCAAAGCTAAGTTTGTGAAAATTGAAGTCTTGGCAGGTAATTATGAGTTTGCATTGCTTGAGGACAAGCAATAGTTCGAGTTTGAGGGTGTGATAAGTGTTCAAAAGTACTATTTTTCTTACCCTTTATACTCATATTATTGTTAGACTTAGGCTCATATTAGTTGCATAATTAGCCATTCATGCATTAATCCATGTTTCCTTCCATCGTTGAGCTTGATTACATAACTTGGTAGTTTTTGTGGGAAAAGATGCTGCTTTGGTGTGTTTTGTGTGTATGTGCAGGATCACTTGCCAAAGCAAGACTAGAGCTAGTTGCCAGGGCAATACATGAAGGATATGCCGAGCTAGTTGCCAAGGCAATGCATGAAGGAGACGCTGAGCCAGTTGCCATGGCAATTGTCGACAAGAGCAAAGGTGATATGGTAGTCGAAATTGATGACTATACAAGCCCAAGATGACGTGGAGCAAAGCCCAAACCCAAAGGAATTTGATTGCCATGCAGAGATTAAAGAAGAATTAAATTCCAAGAAGATAGGAGAAGTTCTAGTAGGAATATAATTATAATAAATAATTATATTCTTTAAAGATAATTTAATTCCAACTTAAACTACTCCTCAAAGAAGGACTTTGGCCTAGCCCTATAAATAAGATGGAGATTTCGACAAGATGGAGGGAGCAAGAGAGGACAATTTCAACAAGTCCAAGGAAGGCAAGAGGAGAGAATTTTCGACAAGCATCTAGGGCAAGGAGGATTTCGACAAGCCTCCTCCTTCATTATTTTCCTTATTGTTCGATTGGGTTCATGCTAGGGATTAATTATCTTGTGTTTCTTTGGAACCTAGCCATGAACTAAATCTATTTGTCTATGGTTATTGTGTTTTGTGGTTGTGAGAAACTATTGGTTTTTGTTTAGGTAATAAGAGTTTGCACTTTTCTATTTCAAGGTTTATTCATTCTTTGTTCTTATTCTTGTTTGCGAGTGAATTGGGAGAGGATCTCGTGATTTCATCTATTTATCTAACATCGGGAGAGTTAGATTCAAGAAACGAATGAATATGATCTTTATTCAATCTATTGATGGTGAAGATTAATCCGGCTTAGGAATAAGTTAAGGATTTCAACGGCTAAGAGGAGCGCAAGATTGGTTGTTGTTCACCCTTGATTCACGCAGGGATGTATTATCAAGGCATGCACAAGTAGCTAGAGTTTCGACTTAGGGATAAGAAGAAACCATTGAAGAACGCTCTGCCGAACCTTGAAGGTTGCTGCCCATATGCCCAAGTAGTTGCCCAACTAGTTGCCCAGGCAACCATCGATTAGTTGCCAAGGCAACCCCGTTGTGCAAGTTGCCACGGCAACTGAGTTGCCCGTGCACTCTTTTACCAAGACGATCCAATCGGCTATCACACCTCAACTCACGATAACCTGGCCTATCTCTCTCTCATTTGATCTCGTATTTTCTTTTACTTTATTGCTTTCTAGTTTAGCTATTAGTTAAACTCCCATAATCCTTTATTTGTGTTTTTTTTTTACTTTTTACAGTGCAGGAGACTAGATTCTTGAAGTAGCACCAATCCCTATGGAGACGATATCTTTTATACTATAACTTGCGACGTGTATACTTGCACATTTGCGTAGCACTTATTACGCGCAACACCCATTAGTCCCTGAAGCTCTTGTAACCTGCAACAACGAAAAAAGAAATCAAAATTTTGAATTTGACGTGCATGGTATTCAACACCTACAAAACTTTCCCCACAGACATACCTTCGAGCATTCCTCAGGTTTACTCCCTTGAGCATACCTGAATCCAAAAGATCGTCTGTCTATCGGGAAATCTCTTAAAAGCTTAGTTGAGACAATCGTTCCCTGCATCATTAGAGAATCCACACCCCCAACTTTAACATCATCACCACTTTTGGCATTACTCACATTGACAACAACAACATCTGTTGCAGTAGTTTCCTTCACTGTCTCCACGGTCGCTTTCAACAAGGAACGAGTAAACCTCCTTACAGGCTTCTCTTCCTTCACTTCCTCTATCTTACAATCACCCTTGTAACTATCCAAAACCGGAACCTCTAAATCCCCTTTGCAGGGCTCACTTTCTATCACCAAATACCCCTTTAACTTTTCTTCGTCTACATTCTTCATTACATTTTCCAGTTCACTTTCTTTATCTCCAATGTCAGCATCAATATTCTCTTCCTCCTATTTTTCTTCTGGTGAGCCCGGTACAGCCATTTCGGGTTCACATTTTTCCTTCCCTTCCTTGACAATCTCATCTTCAGACATTGGTTCAATTACCCCATCTTTAACTTCCTCATCCTTTTCCAAATCGACCCCATTGACCTCCTCTTCTTCACAGCCAACAACCTCTCTCTTCGAATCTTCCACGTCATTTTTCGCCTCTTCTTCACTCAATAAATCAACAGATTCCTCCAAAACCCTCACAGGTTTCTCCAAATCAGTCTTCTCTTTCTCATCCTTGATTTCTTTCTTCAATTTCTTGTTGCTCCTGGTTCTTGGACTGCACACCTGTCCTCCATTCCGGGCCTTCCCAGATCGAGTCCGACCCAAAGACCCACAGATCTCAGCTTGAACCTTCAAAGCAAACTCCAATTCACGCTTCAGACCCGTCCTTACCCGAGATAACACCGTGAAATCCCCTGCCTCCATACCGTTTTCCATTCAATTTAAACAATAAAGAGAGAGTAAAACTCCGGCTCAAAACAAGAACCCGAGAGAGGCAATGCTCCCAGAAACAAATCAAAACCAATTTTAAAATACATCCATGCAGATGGATTAAACGGCATGAACTTATGCTCAAAGATTAAGTAAAGGGGAAAAAGGAAATTAGGGTTTTTCGTTTGACCAATTTATGGAAGAAAGGTTGTAGGTTTTCTTTGACGAGGGGGGAAACAAAAAAACAAATAGAAAATAGTGAGACGAAGGGAAAGGAAGAAGAAACTCATACGAAAACCTTTGTATTTCGCGAATGACGAAACTAGCCCTAGCTCATCCACATTGTTTTGCATATTTGTCTTATTAATTCTTGTTATTTTAATAATGGTCCCCATGCTTTTTGGTTTTGATCCGAAAAACCCTTCTAATTGGGACTTGATAAATTTCAAGTAGTAAATTAAATATTTTATTTTAAGGGAAAAAACTTGATCAGTTAGGTTACTTAATACTTATATATTAACTTTTTAAGGATTTCATTTAGTTAATTAGTCTCATTACATTCATACAAAATAAGATTTTTATAATTAATACAAATATCTTCGCTAATGTTAGGTCTTTTGTTTTGATATAATAATTGAAAAACAGTTTTAGGCTAAATTGAAAAGATTTCAAAAATGATTTTAAGTCCAAACAACTTGAATGTTTGATAAGTTTTATAAGGCTTTGGAAATGCTTAAACACGTTTTCAAATAGCTAAACTTGAGTTTTCTTCTATCGATATGATCTCAACCGTATCGATACCCTTTAGGGTTTTAGCTACATCGATCTTCCGGTAGCCAACACCCGTACCGATACGGAGAGAGAGTGTACCGATACGCCTCAAAGCGTACCGATACCCCTTGTTTTAACTACCCCAATGGCTATTTTCATGACAGGTCGTACCGATACGCACATAGGCGTATCGATATGCGAAGGCTGATCAAAACCCAACAGATATTTCCCAAAGAGGTTGTATCGATACGGGTAGCCCATATATCGATACACTCTGCACCAGATTAGGAAATTCTGCATAGAAATCATCCACAACGTCTCCAATTCATCTGCAATGGTGACCAACAGCTAGAATCTCATTTGGGAAGATAAAAGGGACCTTCAAGCACCATGAAACAACTAATGATCCTCAAGTCAACATTCATTTGATTAAGAAATGTCTTAGTGCTCAAATTGTACATCTTTGTATAGACAAACACTTGTGAACTTAATTGTCAATGTATGCTCAAGTGTATTATGTTTGGGTGAGTGCTTAGAAAGTGCAAACATCTACCTAAAAGAGGGATTTCAGTTTGCTTTGTTTTTCTTCTTGTAAGAAATTGTTTACTCAAGCTTTGGGTAGAAAGCTTTGAATGTTGTAAAGGTTTCCTCCTAAGCCTACAAAAGGTGAATAATTCATAGTGAATTGGTTGAAATCCTTAGTGGGGGAAGCTAAGGTAGTGGATGTAGGCTTTGATTAGAAAGCCGAACCACTCTAAATTCGTGTGTCATTTATTCTATCTTTTGCTTCCACCACCATCACCCAAAATTACATATTCTCTGCTACTTGGCCAACAAATCGACCGAGGGATATCAGGTTCAACAACTAATGATACCTTGTAATTGACTTCATTCAAAAGACAATGATCAAATATTAGAGGGAACATGCTAATTGTGATTTCATTTTAGGAATTGTTTTAAATTTTTAATAGAGAATTATAGTGAAAATAGACAAATTGCATGAAGGAGAAATAATTTTTTTCAACATATATTACATAAGAATTATTTTTAAAATAACTCATTGTATTAGTATATGGTTTCTGATTTATTTGATTTTTAGATAATTTTTAAATAGGTTAATATTAGTTCATTTTATAACAATAATATAAGAAAAAAACAATGACTTGTTAACATTAGGAAATATTTTAGGGTAGGAATTATAATAAGGAAAACATACAAGTACTCTAAAGGTAAAACAGAAACTTAAATTACAACTCTACATCTATAGGGGTATTCTTGTCCACTAAAAATTAGGAGGGTATCCACATATCTATTTTCTGATACTTGTTTTATTTCTCCTAATTATTCTGAAACTCCTAATTTTCGCGGCTGAACCAATTAAAGTTTTTCAGACCAATCAAATTCTGCCACGTAATTTTTGTGAGACTTTTAAGATTCTGCTGAAGTAATTAGCACGAGGAAAGACACGTCAATGCCTTGGGACCGCGTTCATCATCCCGTTGACCCTATTAGGTCTGATTTCATTGACAAAGGTTTTATTTGGGCAAACTAGGCATCAAATTGGGTATGTTCTATTTTGATCACCAAACTTAAAATCTTATAAATTTAGTCACCAACGTTACCGTATCAATTTTTTATTGGTAAGTCCTCAATATGTATAAATTCTATAAATTTGATCTTAATTTTAAATAATTCAACAAATTTAGTCACCATATTTACAAACTCTATCAATTTATTCCTTCATATTACAAGTTTAACCTTCCATATTTATATTCTATAAATTTTATCCTAATTCTAAAAATTCAAAAAAATTATATTTATAAAAGAATAAACTAAACTTTTAATCCGTTTTTATTATGGTTATTGTTATTAAAAACCGATGTCACACGTTAAAACCTATTTTGACATTGTTCATCTTCTTCATCGCGTTACCCTTCTCCGTTTCTTTAGTTCCCATCAACATTATTCATTTTCTTTAGGCCTGTAAATGACCGAACGAACATGAATGAGGGATGTTCATGTTCGTTCATTTAATTTTAACCGAATAAATGAACAAACACGAATAGCTAAACAAACATAATTTTTTTATTCGTATTCGTTTGTTAAGAAATGTAGCTTGTTCATGTTCGTTCGTTAAAATGATAAACGAACATAAACGAACACAAACAAACGAGCATAGAAGGACATATGTGAATAAATTTAAACCAACATAAACGAACGAATATATGTGAATAAATATATATTTTATAATACTTTTGTTATGAAAAATAATAAATATAAATGAATACGTGTGAATAAATTTAAATGAACATAAATGAACGGATTACGGAACGTTCACGAACGTAAATGAACAAACAAACCCTTTGTTTGTGTTCGTTCATTTAATTAAACAAATAGATTACGAAACGTTCACGAACATAAAAATCTTGTTCATGTTCACTTGTTTAATAAATAAACAAACATAAACAAACTTCCTGCCAAACGATTCACGAATTGTTCGCTGAACGTTTGGTTCGTTTATGGCCCTAATTTTCTTCATTATTGAATAGTTCTTGGATCACTGACATCGTCATCGTCCGATGTTATTCTATCGCCATCAACATTAAGTAGTCCACATGTATTTGTAGTGGGTGAAAATTGTTTTTATATGAACCCTAAATGTTTACAACTTTAAATGTTTGGTAGCCGCTACTTGAATCACCTACACCATCGTCACGGACGTTCTTCTTATTGATCCTCTGATATATTTAAAAGTAAAAAAGAAAAAGCCATGCTTTGGATTCAACTCAACTATTTGTGGGAAGCCTTCAAAATCAGGGCAAATATACGGCCTTAGTTTTGAAAAAATAAAGCACTTGGATGCATGAACACTTGCATTATTGGTGCCTAAATTTTAAAGGATAAGTTGTTGTGGCTTTTGTAAAAAAAAAATTATTTGTGGCTAATGTGGAGCCAAAACATTTCAGTAGCAGAATGAGGCAAAGTTATTCTACAATTTGAGAAGACTGGTAAGGTTTTCAGAATGGATTATCATTACTTGCTCTCAGCGTTCAAGCATTTGCAATTTGCTTAAGCAACATCAGCACAAAATTGGTTTTTGAATGAAAAATTCTCTCGTTTTGTCTACTTATGTACGTACTATTACTTTCCCCAAACATATTTGCATGATCATGCTAGTATCCATAACAAATCGGTTGTACATAATTTCTCCAGAAGCACTCTAGCTTTACCATTTTCGTCGACAACCACTTTTTTACTATGCATATTCTTCTATGTAATGAAGGTTATACGCATGTATTTTATGTTTTTTCATCTGATTATAATCAAAATGTGAGCTCCAGGGTTACCCCCTGGGTATGTTGCTTCATCTTGTTTCACGACTTTTGTACCTTATGTCGAGCAATATACGAGGGCACTAAATGTTATGTTGTCCAGGTAGATCTTATAATGTCAGTGATTATCAATGAATTTGTACTTTTTATTGGTTTTGAATCTAATTGAAGATTCTAATGCTCTTTTGTTTTCTTTCTTCTTCTTTTATTGTCTCTGGTATTGTTCCAGAATTTCAACAGTAGAAAGTTTGAGTATTTATATTTCCGTTGTAGCTTTCTATTAGTTTATGTTCTTACGTTGTTGTATTTTTTTGCGATCTGCAACCTCTTGGATTCTCTCCATCTCTTTTGAAAAATATGTCTAATCATATTCTCATATCTTATCTAATCATGCTAAAAACTAAAGCAAATGATTGAATCAATATCAACATTGCAACATGAAGGAATAACAATTATCACCATTACATTCATCACAGTCACCACTAAACTTTTCTTCTCCGAAAAGTACAGATTCAATGATATTCACTATCATGCACAGATGGTGAAGATGGTAAAGCTCTATCTTGCGCATATGATGAAGATGGTAAAGCTATTGCGTATGGTAGGTGTGTGTTTAGTGACGATGACGAACGACAGATGGTGATGACGCAAGTGATCTAAAGGGTGACAGTCAAACCTTAGAAGAAAATTCTAGGGTTTTGTTGAAAAAGAAGGCTTTAAAGTGCCATGCCAACTTTTCTTAACGTCAGTTGATGATAGTGATTGTAACAAAAACGAATTAAAAGTTTAGTGATTGTGTTGTAAATTTTAAAAATTCAATATCATGTAGTGCAGTTGAAATTTATACAAAACTCAAAGTTTTATTTAAAAAATTAGAATACAAAACAAATATATAATAGATTTTACATACTAAAATTTTAATAAGGGGTTTATGAATAAACATGCACCCTAAAGGTAATTAAGGTATTGTACTCCAAAAAGGTGTGCTGAAATTTATTACGGATGCTACTCCGTGGGCTCACACTCAAATCTATTAACATGCGCTTGGAAGCTCATGACACACAAAGGAAGAATGACATTTGGAAAATGAAGGCTTACCATCCTACCTTGACTTAAGTGATAAATTTAATTTCATGCAATGTTTTCCATGTCTAATTTTAATGATGGTCTAAGCATGTTTGTATGACTTCATGTTGTGCCTAATTACATATATTTAGGAGGAGTCTTAAATTAAACGAGTTACATGGTTTTTTGCCTTTATGCTCATTTCTATATTTATGACCATTAACTTGTAATGTTTGGTTGAATTTGGTGAAATTCATGCTTTGAACGTTTATATGCTGTGTTTTTTAGAAGCATCTGTAGCAAAATGTGTAAAATGTATATCTATGATCTCTTAAAGCCTTTGTATCAACTTATGACTAAGTTGTAAGGCTATTTAAGTTGTTTTTGCTGCATTTTCACCAGTTTCGTGCATTCGGTACCGATACCGCCTATATCGTACTGATACGACCTTCAACCAAGTATCGATACGGCTTCCACCATACCGGTGCGAGTAGACAAAAAGGGACAGTTTTGTCTCATTTTTGCCATGCCTTGTATGCTTTTTGGTATATCTTGATATATGGCATGTCCAATTGAATTTTTTGTTTTAATTGTTCCATTTAATTAAAATTCAATTTATTTCTCTTGAATTGTTGGACTAACAATCTACTTGTTGCTTGAGTAAGGGAGAGATTTTTTTTAACTTTTTCATGATAATTTTTTGGTCTTTTCTCCATTGTTTTGAACTTAAATGTGATTTCAAACTTTATTTTGAAATTATTTTTGATATAACAAAAAGGGGAAGAGATATGTTTGAAAAATTCAATTTCAAAAAGAAAAAAAGGGAGATTTAAATATTTTCAAAAATAGTCTTTTTTTCTAAAAATATTTTCCTAATGGGGAGTTTTCACAAAAATAATTTTTCAAGTAGTTTCGTTATATCAAAAAGGGGGAGATTGTTGAGACATTTAATTTTGATATAACTTTAAAAAATATTTTTGGACTTAAACTAATTTGCAAAAAAATTTCAAAGTCCATAAACTTGTAAAGTATGCTTGAAATGTTTTCAAAGGGGTTTTACACATTTTTTAAATGATTTTAAATAGCCAAAGTGTCAAAAACTAGCCTTGTGTACCAGTACAGTTTTGCCTGTACCAATACTCAGAAGATCCCGTATCGGTACGGATTTCTGTATACCGATACGTCCCTTTGTCCCCGAGTTTTGACAAATTCTAGTAGCCAAATTGTGTATCGGTACGACTTTAATCGTACCGATATCGATGGGACCGTACCGAAACTAAGTATCGTGTATAGGTACCCCTGTGTATTAAATGATCCAACAACTATTTCTTCTTAAGGCATGTATCGATACCAGACCTCGAGTACCGATACACCCTACTCCAAAAGTGCATTTATTGCTGGAATTAAAGTCCCCAACAACTCTAAACAACCCCCAACGGCTAGTAACATTCAAGAACTCATTAAATATCTTAAAAGGTACCTTCAAGCAGCCATGCAACAACAAGAAACAACACTACCAACATTCATGTATAGAGAAAGTGTTTTTGTGCTTTAATTGTCATTTTCTTTGTAGAAAACACTTGTGAGCTTAATTGTTATATATGCTCAAGTGTTAAGTTTTAGGTGAGCCTAGAATTGCAAACAATCAACTTTGTGAGGTTTTCCCTAGTTTAAATTGTTTCACTTGTAAGAGAGCGTTTTAACAAAACTTTGAGGTATAAGTCTTGTGTTGTAAGGGTTATCTCCTCGATCCCGAGAAAAAGAAAAGAAATTTAAGAGTGAATTTGGGAAAATCCTTAGCAGTGTGCTAAGATAGTGGATGTAGACTTTGGTTAGAAAGTCGAACCACTATAAATCCTTGTGTCAAACTTTTAAATTCCATTGCTTCCACCACTATCACTCAAAAACTAATTCACCCCTCTTGGCTATCTCGGTTGATCAATTCGAGCCCGTTCGTCACTACATGGGCAGATTCATGCCAAAAGTTCCTTTTGCTATTCCAATCACCTAAACTTAATGCCAGGCTCAGGAATGAGATCACTGCATTTAGGCAGGCTGATGACGAGACCTTGTATGATGTCTGGGAGTGATTCAAGTAACTGTTGAGGAGGTACCCTATGCATGGATTCCCTAATTAGACCTAGATAGAAACCTTTTACAACAGACTCAATGCCCATGTCAGGACTGTTATTGATGCTTCGACAAATGGGTCACTATTAGACAAGAATTATACGGAGGTAGTCGACATCCTTAAAAGGATTACCGCCAATGATTTTCAATATCCTACTGCCAAACTAGGAGCAAGGATAAAAACTACTTGGAAATTGGAGCTTGATGCAATAACATCCATCAATGCTCAGATTTCCAATCTCACTAGCATTGTGAAAACTTTGCAAAAGAGTAATGAATCCCAAGAAGTCAAGGCATTGAATCCATTTTGCATTATTTTTGGAGAGGACCATCATGTGGATGAATGCCCATCCAATCCTGAATCGGTAAATTTTGTTGGTAATTTTAATAGAAAATTTAACCTACATTCCAATACTTATAATGCAGGTTGGAAGCAGCATCCCAACTTTGCGTGGGCAAATCAAGGCGATAACCAATACAATGCCCAACGACAGAACACCAATGCACCGCCAGGTTTCAACCAGAATACAATGCCACAGAGAGCTCAGAACAATTTCCAATAGGGGCAAAGATCTAATCGGGGGAACTTTTTAACTGATTACATAGAGCAAAATGATGCAACCATTCAGAGTTTAGTAGCATCCATGAGAAACTTGGAGGTTTAGCTAGGGCAGATTTCCAATGCACTCAACAATCGACCCTAAGGAGCTTTACCAAGAGTTACAGAAGATGCTCGGCATAAGGGCAATGAGCAATGCAAATCAGTAATTCTTCAGAGTGGCAAACAATGCGAGACTAAGACGCATGTCAAGTAGCCAATTAATTGCCAAGCCAAGAAGCTGATGCCAGCAGATGAACCCAAAGAAGTAAAGGCAAAAACTGAAGATGCTATACCACTATCTGATGCCAGACAATAATCTAATGCCAACACCACCTTGGCAGAGCTAGTGGAGCCATCATTTGCCTATCCACCACCATCTCCCCCACAAAGACTCCAGAAACATAAGTAATATTAGCAATTTAAACGCTTCTTAGAAGTTCTTAAATAATTACAAATCAACATACCATTGGTAGAAGCATTTGAGTAAATGCCCAACTATGTCAAATTCATTAAGGACATCTTGCCCAAAAAGAGGAAATTAGGTAATTTCGAGATTGTAGCTCTTACCAAGAGATGCAGTGCAATGATACTCAATCGATTGCCACCAAAGCTGAAAGATATGGGAAGTTTCACTATTCCTTGTACCATTGGCAATAGATTCATGGGTAAGGCATTATGTGACCTGGGAGACATCATCAATTTGATGCCAATGTCAGTCTTCAGAAAACTTGGAATTAAAGCAAGGCCTACCACAATAACACTTCAGCTGGCAAACCGATCCTTTGCACACCCTAAAGGTAAGATTGAGAATCTGTTGTTAAAGGTAGACAAATTTATATTTCCAGCTGATTTTATCATTTTAGGTTATGAGGCAGACGTGAATGTCCCAATTCTACTAGGTAGACCATTCCTCGCCACATGTAGTGCCTTGATTGATGTTCACAAAGGTGAACTTACAATGTGAATGAATGATCAACATATTACATTTAATGTGTTTCAAGCTCTTAAATACGCAAATAAACTTGAGGAATACCTAGCTGACTAGATGATGGAGTACATTTTCACTCTAGACATGGTAGAGATTCGCTAAGACCTAGATGACGTTGCTAGAGAACTGAATGATGAAGCTGAGATGAGTGAAGAACCTGAAGGACTAACCTTAGAGACTAAAGTTGTGAGTTATTTTGGATAGCTAGAGCCATTAGAGTTGGCAGGTAGAGAAATAAAGGCACCTAAACCATCAATTGAGGAACCGCCAGAATTGGAGTTGAATCCATTGCCACACCACCTTAAGTATGCTTATCTAGGTAATAACTCAACTTTGCCAGTGATTATTGCTGCTGATCTCACTAATGATCGGGAGGAAAGATTATTGGAAATATTAAGCAGTTATAAGCAAGCTTTGGGATAGACCTTGGCTGATATCCGAGGGATAAGCCCAACTATTTGCATGCACAAAATCATTTTGGAGGAGTACCCTGGCAAAAAAACCATTGAAGGCCAGAGAAGACTAAACTCAAGCATGAAAGAGGTAGTGAAAAAAGAAATTATAAAATGGCTGGATGCCGGGATAATTTATCCCAAAGAAAGGTGGCATGACCATGGTACAAAATAGCAAAGATAAGTTGATTCCCTCTAGGATTGTTACGAGTTGGAGAGCGTGCATGGATTATAGGAGGCTAAACAATGGCACAAGGAATGACCACTTTCCCTTGCCCTTCATCGATTAGATGTTGGCCAGGTTGGTAGGTAAGGCATTCTCTTGCTTCCTAGACGGCTACTCGGGCTACAACCAGATTGCCATCGCCCTAGATTATCAGAAGAAAACCATATTCACTTATCTATATGAGACATTCGCTTTTAAAAGACTGCCATTTGGATTGTGTAACGTTCCAACAATGCTTCAACGTTGCATAATGTCTATTTTTTCTGACATTATCGAGAACAATATAGAAGTTTTCATGGATGACTTCTCAGTGTTTGGAAAAACATTCGAGGAATGCCTTCAGAGTTTGGAACTTGTTTTGCGGAGATGTATTGAGACTAACCTAGTCCTGAATTGGAAAGAATGCCACTTCATGGTGAAGGAAGGCATACTTCTCGGACACAAAGCGACCAAGAGAGGACTGGAAGTTGACAAAATAAAAGTTGAGGTAATCAAACAATTACCACCTCCAACAAGCGTAAAAGGTATCAAAAGTTTTTTGGGATATACAGGTTTTTATCGTCGTTTTATTAAAGATTTCTCAAAAATTTCTAAACCTTTATGCTTGCTTTTGGAATAAAATTCCGCTTTTGCATTTGATGGTGCTTGTTTAAAAGTATTTCAAGAACTTAAAGAAAGGTTGATTAATGCCCCCATAGTTGTGGCATTAGATTGGAATAAGCCATTCGAGCTCATGTGCGATGCCAGTGACTATGTCGTTGGAGCAGTGTTGGGACAAAGGCGTGGCAAAATTTTCCATTCCACCTATTATGCCAGCCGAACACTAAACAAATCCCAGCTAAACTACACCACAACCGAGAAATAATTTCTCGATGTTGTCTTTGCATTTGACAAGTTCAGATCTTACTTGGTAGGTAGCAAAGTTGTGGTGTATACAGACCATTTGGCATTAAAATATCTCTTGGTAAAGAATGATGCCAAGCCTAGACTAATTCGATGGACACTCTTTATGCAAGAATTCAATCTTGAGATTTGAGACAAGAAGGGGGTGAGAACTTGGTAGCTGACCATTTATCACGATTAGAGTATCACCTTGGGGATGGTAAGATCGCCGCCATAAGGGATGAATTCCCTAATGAGTACTTACTTGCAGTCAATTCTATGCCATGGTACGCTGACATAGTCAACTACCTAGTAAGCAATATTTTGCCACCGGATTTGGCGAGTAATGCCAGGAAATGATTCCTGCGAGATGTTCAGCAATATTATTTGGATGAGTCAATTTTGTTTAAGTAGTGTGCTGATCAAGTGATACGTCGATGTGTGCTAGAAGATGAACATCACAACATATTACAATTATGCCATGCAACACTGTATGGAGGCCATTTTGCTAAGATGAAAACTGCAACCAAAGTGCTGCAGTCATGATTCTTTTGGCCCACACTATACAAAGATGCTCATAATTTTTCCAAGGCATGTGATTGATGCCAGCAAACGAGTAACATCTCTAGCATACATCAATTGTCACTCTAGAACATTATGCCAGTAGAAATGTTTGACGTGTGGGGAATAGACTTCATGGGTCCCTTTCCCTATAATTTGGTAACCTATATATCCTTGTGGCCGTTGATTACGTTTCAAAATGGGTTGATGCTGTTGCTTTTCCAACAAACGATGCCAAGGCTGTTGCCAAGTTCCTACATAAGCATATCTTTACTCGATTCGGTGCCATCAGAGCTATCATACATGATGAAGGTACATACTTTAAATGTAATTTAATTTCTAAAGCTCTATGCAGGTATGGAATCCAGCAAGGAATTGCCACAACTTACCATCCCAGACGAATGGGCAAGCAGAGATCTCAAACAAGGAGATTAAGAACATTTTGGAGAAAACTATGAACTCAACGAGGAATGATTGGTCCTTGAGATTAGATGACTCCCTTTGGGCTTATAGAACAACTTTTAATACTCATTTGGGAACCTCCCCATATAGATTCATTTTTGGGAAGGCATGCCACTTGCCAATGGAGTTGGAACATTGAGCTTATTGGGCAACCAAAAAGCTTAATATAGAATGAAGGGCTGCCGGTGAGAAGAGACTATTAGATCTGAATGAGTTAGAAGAGTTTTGAGCTTAAGCCTATGAGAATGCCAAGTTGTATAAAGAGAAGACAAAGAGGTGGCATGATAATAGAATGAGCATGGTATGCATTCCAATATGCTTCAGCAACAAGTCTAACCATACTAACAATAAGCATATGATTCAACATGGCATAATTATCATACTCCACATTTATCATGAAATCAATAATCATTATAACAATGATAATCAATAGCATATTCATAATTTCATATCCTTGAACAATAGCAATACTCAATAGTTCCCTTGGATCGATTTCACGGTATACGGATACACGAATTCCACCTCCGCACCAATATCAATAATGGTCTAGTCATATTTCCTCCGCAGCACCAATTTGACCAATACACATCAACTTCCCTCCGCCTCACCACAATAAAGGCTGTAGCCTATACTCGTACCAATGAGCTCATAAATTCTATGGTATGCCAATTGTATCCAATACTTTCGATCCCAAGGTTCAATAATCAATAATACAATGTCGATGTATCAATAGCAATGATTCAATAACGATGATTTGATAACAATGATTCGGTACGATGATTCAGTAGCAATAAAAATATATCAATATTTCCACAACAATATGCAATATCCGATATTCAATAGCTTAACATAACAATTCTTCAATGCTTTCCATGACAACAATAACAATGTTTCAGACACGATTTCAATGCAATACTTACTCGTTCTTACCTATATAGCTTTCAATAGGGTTTTATGTAAAACCTTCAATACAATAGTAGCAATACAATAAACAATAATCTATGATTCGAGATGCCACCTAGCCAACTCTTGAGACTCCAGCCACACTCACCTTGAATTCTGATGCTTTCAAGGTTCACAATTAGTAATCCCTTTATTCCTAGTTTGTTTTAGAGACGATGGGCTGGCTTCCTCCACTTCTTGAGCTAGGAGAAATCAATAAGAAAGTGTTACAATCGATATAACAACATTGATATACATTTCTAAGCATGGAATAGCCATTAGCTATTCATTAGATTTATGGGTTAAAACTTGAAGAACAAGAGCTTAGCTTTGAGAATCATGACTTGAAATTAATCATCCAATAGCTCATGGAATCAACAATAAATTGAGGGTATCTACTTACCCAATCAATAGCTATAGATTGAAGCTTTCATAGCAAAGAAAGCTTGAGTTTAAAGAGTCCAAATAGAGAGGTATGTGCTTGAGCTAGAGGTTGAAGACAACAATGGAGGTACTTACTTGTTTTCAAGACAAAAGGGCGAACTTTGCTTACGGTGATAGCAAAACAAGGATAAGAGCTTTCCTTTATTCATTTAGGAAACTATAATTCTTGATAATTTGCCACCTCCCAAAGGAGCCAATGAAAAGCTTTCCCTTTGGTGAATGTGAGCTTAAACTATTCATTTTCTATAATTTCATGCCTTTTTACAAATCTAAGGCAATCAATTGCCATCTTTCTAACATTTCAGATGATCTTACGTGATATAGGTGGCAACCAAGTAGGTGAATCATCCCCAACTTCCAAACTTTTCAATTTAGTCCTTAAAATAGTTTTTGACAAGGACCTGTATCGATACCCTTCTGGCCGTATTAATATGGCTAGCTTAGGTTCGATAAGTTAGTTAGGAAACAATTGTACCGTATCGATACATGTTTTACTCTATCGATACGCCTAGCCAAAAAATAACATTTTCACATTTTTAATGAAACCCCTAACTATGAATGGACTCAATTAAGGTCCCTTAATCAATTAAGGTCCCTTAACAACAAAACTAACACATAGTCAATATTTATGAAATATTTAAACTTGTAGGTGTAGGGTTTCTGATCGTCAGAATCCAATTCCTACTAGGCCAGTTTTAGGGATGTTATAAAGTGAGTGTAGGTACATGTTACATTTCCAGGCAGTATGCTGAGATAAGGGTTGGCATGTGGAATCTAACATTGCACAATTGGACTTGTGTGTGTTAGGCCCCAGAAGAGTAAAATTTTTGGCTAAGAGCGGGATTAAAACCCTAGTCACCTAGGGTAAAACTTGAAATTCAAATTTTTTACCCTATCACTTTATCCCATTTCTAGTTCTGTCTCTTCACCTCCATCCTTTAATCCATTATTATCACTTCTCCCTAAACATGCCACTCCATCATCATTACCCCCATTTAATCACCCAACTTAAACATCCCCATTAAAATACTCAATTGTTTCTTTTTCTCTCTACTTAAACCCCGACCTTAGCCTTAGCTCAAGCTTTACACTATTTCTTTTCACCTTACTCGGCAATAAAGCAAGAATCCACCTTTTCTTTTCCCCAAACTTCTTCCAATTTCTCTAAAAGTTCCCCATGGCATCTTCTTTAGCATGAAGAAAACTTCACAGCAAGAACGTTTTGCTATGAGAAAAATTTTGGTGTTCAAGAATGAACCTGACTTGGGTTATTCATTAGAGTTCATAGCAGTGATCAAAAAGCACAAATGGGAGTTGTTTTGCCAACAAATAGGGGAAGTCTATTCCAGTATTGTCCGAGAAGTTTATGCTCATCTTACAATCAAAGACTCATCTTTCTTGATGGTGCGAGGTAAGTGTTTACGATTTGATAAATGTTATATTAATGAGATGTTTAATTTGGATGGTGCAGAGGAAAAACACTCTGAATTTGTGAATTCTTTGGACAATGCCAAGAGAAAGATGCTGTTGAAGGACCTATGCAAACCTAGCACCAAGTGGAATGTATCATCAAAGGGCCACCGGACGGTGAAACGGCTGGTAATGAAGCCATAACCAAAGGGATGGAACCACTTCTTGAAGGAAAATTTGATGCCAACCACCAATAACGAGACTATCTTGGAGGAGAGGACTGCCTTATTACATTTGATCATAGTGGGCTGCAAGATCAACATCGGTCGTATCATCATCGATAAAACTTATAAGTGAGCTGGTAAAGGCAGTGGAAGTTTGTTTTCCCTTTACTAATCTCTATTATTCGCATGAAACACAATGTGCCAAGGCTTAATTCAGACAAAGGCCAAGAAAATAAGGGAACAACTATCACTCTTGCCCTATGGAGGCAACTCATTGCCAAGGAGAAGGGTAAAGGAAATGTTGCAGAGCCGATGTCCAAGGCCAAGGCGCCTAAGGCAAAACCCTAGATTCATATACCATCAAGATTAGTGGCAATGTTTTCTTAAATCTACCAACGTCAGGAGCTCATTCTTCAAAAACTAGAGAAAATAGAGGAGCAGAACACCAAACTATGTCAATATACTCATTCCTGGGACTGTGCCATCAGGAATACTCTTGAAGGAATGTCCCCGAGTGTTTTGCTAGCCTTCTCTGAGTTCCTCACTGACCTCCTTACCAACGATGATATGCCAGCCAGTCCTCACTCTGTCCATACACCGACGTAATCAGATACCACCATCCCAGTATCCCTTGTCCAAGTTGAGTTTGCAAGAATAGACATGCCGACTAAATTAGAAGAATAAAGAATCCAAGCCAAAGTTGCCCCAATATGACCCCCTTGACCCGGCCTAGTCGCTAGACCGAACCAAGTGAGCTACATTGGGTTTGTCGAAACAAACCCATAAAGATTTAACTCAAATTATGTCCATTTTTTATTTTTATCTTATCTAGATGCAATATTATAACCTAAGGTAAGCATGCTGGCAGCAGGTGAAATCCCAACCAAATCAAGCGTCAAATCGACATCCAATTGCGTGCATTTGCAATTTAGGATCAAATTGCAAATCTAGAAAATTACAAGAACTTAGTTAAATTCAAAGTTACCAATCCTCAATCAGGGACCAAAACGGAAGAATCTAAAACCTTTAACACATATTAACTAAAATAATGCCCATCTGTACTGATACGGTCCCTAGGTGTACTGATACACAAAGGCGTATTGATACGACTTATAGGCGTACCGATACTCGAGCTTCATACTAATTTTCCCAAAATTCCATTTTCAAAGACCCGTACTGATACACCTATACCCGTACTGATACCCAAACCAAAAATTCACTTACCCGTATCGATACACCTCTACTCGTACCGATACCCCTGGACCTAAAATGTCCAATTTTGTTGTTTTTTCATACAATCAAGCATTCAAACCAGCTTTAACTTTCCACAAACATATACACAACTATTCTAGGGATCAAACCATGATAAAACATCAAGGAAACATGATCAAATCATGACAACATACTTCAATCAAATATCTAGAGGCATACTTCCAAAAAACCAAACTAACCAAAGCACGAAACATAAATCCATATCCAAACCAAACATACAAAGCCTCATACAAATCCACAACAGCATTATAAACTTGCACAAATAGGGAGTTTAGCAAATAACCCTCTCAAACAACAACAATGAACCCCATTGCCTTTATTGCTACCAGTATAGTTCAAAAACCATACTTTTGAGTTATTCAAGTCCTTGGAATTCCCCTCGCTTGCTCGCTGCCTCCAACCTTTAATTCTCTGCATTGATGGACAAAGAGAGCGTAAGCACAAAAGGCTTAGTGAGGAGTGCTAAAAAACACAACACCATCAATGCAATTAAAACCGGTTTCCAACTCTCATGAGTTCAACATTTTAAAACCTCTTTTCAAAACATCATGCCTTTCAAACTATGCACTTAAACATTTCCAAAACATGCATATTAAACCCTATTCAACATGTATCAACATCAAAATCCTATTTGCTACCCTCAATTTAAGCTTTCCCATGCATAATAACTCATATGCAAGGCTTAAAGAGTAAACATGTATAAATCAAAATTATACAACATAATCCATCAATATGATACATTATCAATTATATTGGCTTTCAAGTGATCATGAACCAAGTTCCACTTTATAAAATATTACATCAGATACACAGATTCAACATGTGTCCTCTTAATAATTCATGTCATCTTAATCGGAATTCAAGGTACAATCACAACACAATCATCGGTTAGATGCATAATCCACTAACGGGAGTTTTCGGGTACCATATAACCCCTCAACTGTTAGGGTACTCGTGGTGGAGTATTCGATACACATAAACCCCTCAATACCCTAGTCGACTTTTTATAGTGCACTATCAATCCTATGGCTGACCAACTATATCCGATAATATTTTAAACCACATCACTTGCCAATATAATTCATTATTAACCATGTACCCCTCTGTTTTTATAAGCAACATTCAAAACCATTTTCAATGCATTAAACCATGCATTCACAAGTATTCCACATACTCACATGGATCATATTCCAATGCATCCATCATCAATATATGATAAAAAACCAGTATATAACATACTTAAAACATGCTTAAATAGTAGGTACCATGCATTTCAAAAACAAGTCACGACCGAGGGAGAAATCTCATCATACTTTTGAGTTTAAACCAGCGTTTCAAGCTTAATTTAAACTCCCAAAATAACCTTCAGACCATTTTAAAGCTAAAATCCATGTTCTCACTCACGGACTTCGTAAAACCTCGTTTACAGATGGAAACTACTCCAAAGCTTCCGAAACAGTGCCACAAGCTTGAGAATCACCTTCCCCTGACTTCACCACACAAAAACAGAGGAATCAATGCATCAAAATGCATTCACAAACCCAACAACAACAATTTACATCAATCCTCCTCAAACTCTAACCGAAACCCCTCCACAACAACCAAAAACAACATCAAACACCTTCTAAACTTAATGCAGCCAAAACCTAAAGGTTTAATACATCAATTAACTTCAATTAACATCCAAAAACAACTTAACATCATCCTTTCACCTCCAACATTCATTAAACAACCAAAACTCGCCAAAAACACAACACTAGCAACCTAGGAAGTTAGAGATTCACTTATTTTTGGGATTCCATTGTTAAAACCAACTTATTAACATTATAAAACATCAAAATCCTGATTATAACCAGTCAAGAACTCATGAAAGCAGATCTGAAACAAAAATCACTTAATCCCATCAATTAAACCTTGATTTAACAAATTTCTATAATTAAATCATTAGAACTCGTTAGAAAATATTAAACAATGATCAAATACTTGGTAATTTCAATAAAGAACCATTAATTAGAGGAGAAGAAAGAACTTTAACTCTAATGAGTGAATTTCCTCTCAATTGAATGTTTTACTCTTGAAAAACAAAAGAAGACAATGAGATTTTGGAAAATAAGATTGAAGAATCCATTAGATATAAAAGGTTTAAGAAATCAAGAACATTAACTCAAATATTTCATGCAAAAGAAAGTGTTTGGCTAAGGAGAAGTTGAGAGAAAAGTTTGAGAAAAGAAGTTACGTCAAAATGTTTTTAAGAAATAACTACCTCTTTTAATTAATTCCCTTTTAATTTCCTTAATTAAAACTCATTAAAATAATCCCAATTAAGAGGAAAATCAAACTAAAAAAATTAGGTAAAATATCTCCTTAAGGATTCTAAGATTTGATCCTTTTCCATAATAGTTACTAAAAACAGTTTTCATTCTTTACATTTTGGTCACTAGCTAAAATGTACAATTTCCAAATTCCATTTTCCAAAATTGACTTTATAAAAAATATCAATATATTAAATAATGATTTTTTAGATTTTTCCCATATTTTCTCACACAAAAGCTACTTATTCCAAATTAAATCATGAATCTGAATCGAATCTCTAATCCTGGTCCACCAAATCGTTTAACCAACCTAGAAATTCCTATGCCCAAAACTGGGGCGTTACATGGAACACCTGTTGCACCTGCCTCATCTTCTGCCACTGATGCTCTTTCTGCCTTGGAGCTAGTGCAAATTGTCAAGGAAGTCCTCCATGATATTGGAGCTTCCACAATCACATCAAAGCCCAGAATGAATGGAAGGAAATGCATGGCTCCTGATCATGGGAGCTTTGTCAAGAGAAAGACCCGTGTATCACGCCCAGAAAACTTTTAAGGGGAGTCCTCTTCTCCTTAAACTCCTTACATTCATTTTGTTCATTTGTTCGTGCATGTCATCTTATTTCTTTTGTTTATAGTTGTTTCATGCATTGAGGACAATGCACACATTTGGTTTAGGGGTGTGTGTTGAATCACATCTTTTGCCATGCAATTCTTGTTTAAATTTCTGTTTGCATTTTGTTGCCATATAGATTAGGTATAAACATGCATACCAAACCACTAAAAAATATTTTTTTTGTTGTCTCGGTTAAATTTGGAATAATGCCAACACTTCGCTAGCATAGTTGGAATTTGTCTTAGTTTACTCTATCCGATGATGAAATGAAAATCCTCAGTTTGCATCTGTTGGCAGGTTAGTAATGCTAGGTCTGCTTGGCAATTGATCTCTAGTTTAGGAAACTAAAGTCTCACTTAACACGTAGTATGCATCTATTTCCTAAAAAACTTAGAATTCTTGAAACTAAGCTCGGAATAAAAACAATATGATGATGCCAAGGCAAAAGAAAATAATAAGGCAGCAATGTTTTGCAATGCAAGAAAAAATGTAGAACTCTCCTCTGGCTTAAAGATAATAAGTCACTTGGGGCTTCGTGGTTTTCTCCCTTTTAGTTCTCAAGTCAAAAACTTTAGGGTATGAGTTGAAAAGTAAAACCTAGTAATGTCTGGACTAATATGAGGGGTTCCTGGTATGCTCCCTATTATTTCTCACGCCAAACAATATTGCAAAGCAAGCCTGAAAATATTGTCAACAAAAAAACCCTTGGTGAGTAAAATGAGAAAATAATTCTGAGTTTGGGAAGTATATTTGACTAAGGGAGTTAAAGGATAATTGATGCATATTTCCTGCACTTCATGCACACTTTATGACCCTAGACTAGTGTTATATTGCTGCACTTGAATTTGCTTATCTTTTTGGCATTGCTGCACTGTGATATCTGAGGATAGAACTAAGGTAAGACCTGCTTACTAGCATTTGTTGGCATTTAGAACAATTTTGCAGAGGTACCCATTTTTTTATTTTTGTTCTTTCTTAATTGCATTACTTGAGGACAAGCAATGAGCTAGGTTTAAGGGAGCGTTAACTCCTAGAAGATACTAATTTTTATGTATATTGTACAATGCTTTTGCTTGTCTTTATGTATATATATTTGTATTTAGTTGTTCAAACCATGCATTTACATAAGGAGTTAGGGAGTTGTTCTTTTGCTAGTGTGAAGGGTCGTTTTGTTGGCATTGATGTAGGTTAGGAGCAGGGCAAGCTTGGCAGAGTAACGCAGAAGCAGTAAGCAGGAAAAACAGAAGAGAATTTTCGAGTCGTAGATGGCAAAGATAGACCAGTGATTGCCATGCTCGGTTGGCAAAGAATGAATGTTCGATGCCAGGTCAAAGTAGTTGTTGAACCTATTACACGTCAGCCCTAAAACTCAAAAGAAGATAAGAGGATAATGCGCTTTATCTTAAGTACAGAATCAAATTTCAAATTCAAACCCACTATAGGGTTTTCCATGCGTGCCTATTTAAATGAGGAGATTGATCAACTTAGGAGAGAGCATGGTGGTGAAAGAGGAAGCTAGAGGCTGTGTGGTTCGACCATCTTAGACCGAGAGCTCTAGAGCACTCGAAGGGCTGCATCGATGTATCTCCTTCTTGCCTATTCTCTTAGTTTTATTTTTATTTAAGTGGTGATGTTGAGATACGATAATATTTTATGGATGGATCCCCCAACCATGAACTAAGATTTTATAGTTGGTTGGGGATGTTTGTGATTAACGCTCAGTTTCTATTTGGTTGTTAATAATTTGAATGCCTTGACATTATTTTCTATATGGCTGACACTTTATTTCCATAAATTCTTTGCCATACGATAGTTGGCATTATTTGCTTATTATGCCTTAATATCTTAATAGACTTAAGGGGTAACAAACAGTGGCCAGGTACTAAGGAGAGAAGCTTCAACAAAAGATGTTCAAGTAGATAAGCTTACTTCAGAAGTGGATCTACCCTCAGAAGTATAGATTGAAACTTAATCAACTTAATTAATGAAAAGCTTCACTATAGACATACAGGGATTTTAACATTGTTAACTTAGGTTATTGCCATCGACGGAGGCAATGCCACTCTTAAAATCTACTCGGCAATAAATCCAAGGCATGACATTATTAATGACTGAAATAGCTAACGTAAAATCTAAGCATCTCGTGCCAACGCTCATCACCTATTTGAATACTTAGTTTTGCCAAACTGTTTTCACTTTCACTACATTTTCTTATCAATTATTGTTGAGCGTATTGATTGCTACGCAAACGGTGCAAGTATACACGTCGCAAGTAATAGAGTGATACAAGTATCGAGTATCGTCTCCACAGGGATTGGTTTGGGCCACTTTGCTTAAGTCACTGCAAATGTTTCAAAAATTAAATAATAATGATGAATTAACAATTAAAATAAAATAACAAAGAAATAAAAATAGGATGCGAGGTTAGGTTGGATTATCGTAAGTTGTAGAGTGATGATCGAATGGTTCGTCGTGGTGATTGAGTAGCAGCCGGATTGCCAGGGCAATTCTGTTACGATTGCCAGGACAATTTGGCTGCAATTGCCTAGTTGATTGCCAGGGCAATTCTGCCGTGTTGCCTGGTCGGTTGCCAGGGCAATTCCCTCCCGTTGTCTGATCAGATTGCCTGGGCAATGCTCCCGCGATTGCATGGGCAATTAAGAATGGGTCGATTGCCCGGGCAATTGACCATTCACTTCCAAAGTTCGGCAAAACATTCTTCAATGATTCCTCGTTATCCCTAACGCGAAATACTGTTAATTGCACACGTCTTGATAATACATCCCTGCGTGAACCAAGGGTGAACAACAACCAATCTTGCGCTCCTCTTAGCCGTTGAAATTCACAACTTATCCCTAAGCCGAATTAGTCTTCACCAACTTCCGTTTGTAAGAAAACCATGCTCATTTGTTTCTTGAATCTAACTCTCTCGATATTAGATAAATAGATGATTGAATTCCGAGATCCTCTCCCAATTCACTCGCAACCAATGTTAAGAACTAAGAATGAACAAACTTTGAAAATTGAATTGCAACTCAAAAACCTAAACAAAATCCAAAAGATTTCACAACCACAAAAACACAATAACCCCAACCAATCAAGTTAGTTCATGGTTGGGTTCAAAAGATATACAAAGAATAATCCCCAAACCATGAATCTAATAGAAGCAAATAAGAAGAAATCGGCCAGCCCCTAGTCGAACTCCCTCTCAATCGAATTCCCTCCAAGCTTTCGCCCAATCAAACTCTCTCCCCCTTACTCTCTCTTCTTTAGTTTGACGGCTTGGTCTCCTTTAAATAGGAGATGGCTAGGTCAAAGTCCTTCTTGAGGAGGAAGTTAAGTTGGAATTAAATACTTTAAAAGAATATAATTCTTTATTATATTTAAATTCTTTCTAAATTTCTCCTATCTTTTTGGGATTTAATTTCTCTTTGATCTCTTCATGGAAATCAAACTCCTTTGGATTTAACTTTGCTCCACGTCATCTTGGGCTTATCTAGTCATCAATTTCGACTGCCATATCATCTTATCCCTTATCGACAATTACCCTGACAACTAGCTCGCCATCTCTTTCATGCATTGCCCTGGCAACTGTGTCGGCATCTCCTTCATGCATTGCCCTGGCAACTGGTTCCAGCCTTGCTTTGGCAACTGATTCTGCACACACAAAAACACACCAAAGCAGTATCTTTTTCCACAAACTTAAGCAAAATATGAAATCAAGCTTGTTCACCAAGGAAACAATGCAAACATGCATGAATGGCTAATAATTAAACTAATATGAGCCTAAGTCTAACAATAATATGAGTAAAAAGGGTAATAAAAATAGTACTTTGAACACTTAACACACCCCCAAACTCAAACTATTGCTTGTCCTCAAGCAATGCAAACTAACAATTACCTGCCAAGACTTTAACCATCAAAGACATGCTTCAAACTTAAATTCAAACCTCGGAACCGTGGCACAAAGTATGATCACCTTTTAATTTTTTGGATAGCAAAAAAATTACCCGGAATCAAACTATAATGCTCGTGACAATGTGTGTGCGTAGTTGTGTACAAGTTGATTTTCAAGATTCTATGTGAACAATAGGCTTTTATCAATTTAATTACCGGGGCATTTATTTTTATTTTCACTAGAACCAATTTCGGGCACCTCTAGCAAAGTAAGCAATTTCTCATTTTATTTTAGCCGACTAGAGCCAATTTTGGGCACCTTTAGCAAAGTAAGCAATTTCTCATTTTATTTTAGTCGACTAGAGCCAATTTCGGGCACCTCTAGTGATTCTTTAATGTGAATTAACTACTGAGCCAGTTTCGGGCACCTCTAGCAAGAATTTAACTTTTAATTTTAAATTTACCCAAATTTTATGCAACCTAAGTTCACTAAGTTTCTTTCAATCAACAAGCCACAACCGTGTAAAAAAATCAGCATCATAGTAAAATTCTAAGTTCTTTTCATGCAATCCTAAAATTAAAGGTTCTTTCAATTAAGCGCAGTGACAAAAATTCATCATTGGATATTAAACAAGTCTTAAGCAATTAAATTCAATTAAAGTCATGACAAGTAACATATGCAACCTGTATGTGATTGCTAAAGATGAATGCGACTAAACATGAAACTAACTAGAAACCAACACCCCCAAACTTGAGAGAAGCATTATCCTCAATGCATGTAAAAGTGAAACAAAATTTAAAAGAAACTAAATGAAATGAGTTAGTCGGAGAGGTCGTCACCTCGAGTGATAAGTTTTCTTCGTGCCATTTGCTTGATTCATATTCCGGTCGGTGGTTGAATGCTTGTGGCTAGTACTGCATGAATATCATTGCTTTGATTTGATCCATGTTTGTCGAGGCAGGTTCACTTTCCTAGGCATCAGTAGTTGCCGAAGCCATTGTTTTTGCCTGGGCATCGCCAGTTTCTATTGCTGTGGCAACTGTTGAGGTAGTTGCCAGGGCATCCTCTGTAGTCGGAAGGGAATTTCCTTAGCATGGTGGTTGTGAATCTTGTTGTGGAAAAGAAAAGAAAACCTAAAAACTAAAGATAATGAAGACAAATAAAATAAAATATCTCCTAAAATTCCAAAAATAAATAAAGAAAAAAACCAAAAATAAAATAAAGTTTCAAAAAAAAAATTAAAACAAAAATTAAAGATTCTTAGAAAGAGAATTTTTCATGCATCTTCTAATGTTACTGATTATTTGAGAAAACTTGAGGAGGGTCATTTCCGATAATTCTTATAGTTCATCCGCACCCTCCATCGGGTGACAGTATTTCCCAAAAAGAGTTTGGCCAATGTGCTTGCCACTACTCCCTTTTGCGTTACCCTGGTGGAGGTGTCTTTCTTTCGTGTTCCCTTGTAGTCCATGCACATCTTCCACCTTGCTACTGTTCCTGAAGGCATGAATATATTATTAGGAAAAATTATATCAACATCCAACCATTTAATTACCTCATTCTCGTATGGCTCCATCATGGTTGGATGTAGCCTTCGTTGTTGTGGCAATTGCTGCTCTAGCCAATTGCTGTGGCAATCAGTTGCCAAAATTTGCTATAAGTCAAGGGAAGAACCAATTTTCTGAAAAGCTTTACGAATCCAAACACCTTTTTCTTTTGGCCTCTCAAACATCTCTATCAGTAGAGATTTTGATGGCTTCAAATCTACCAACATCCGTTCCTCAAGACATACCTGCAATGGATAAGGTGAGTTTTTAAAGAATTCGAAAGGTTCAACCATTACCTACTCAAATTCCATTGGCAAAGTATTATCATATCGTTGATCTTGCATGTGGTCGTGCAATTGCTGTGGCAATTGTAGATGAGAGCAATCTACAAATTCCTGCTTCAACATCAACGTTGTAACATTCTGGGCATCAGGTTCCTCAGAATTTGCTGTAGTATTGTTGTTCTCAGCTTCACTGAGTGTTGTCGCGGCATTACTTTGTTCAGGCTCCTCAATCATTGCCGAGGCAATTTGTTGCTCAGGCTCATCAAGTGTTGGGCAGTATTTCTCATCAACATACTCTCGACTTTAAGGTTTTAGTTGTTCTTCACACATCAGAAAGCTTTCCTTGCATTGTTCCTTGTCCTCTTGCCTTGGGATGTCAGTATCCCCACGAATGGATTGTTGGGTCATATTATCCAAGGCATATGTGGATCTCCTCAATTGATCTTCTGAATCCCCCAAAGTTGTATCCCATTGAGCTATCATCGCATCCATTTTCTTTTATAGCTCTCGAATCTCTTTAATTGATCCGTCAAGTTTAGCCAAGGAAGCTAGCAACGTTTCCTCCATGGAATTGGAATGTTCTTGAAAAGGACTACATTGCCATGGCATATTTGTTGTCGTGACACTAGGCTGCTGATAAGGACTATATTGCCGAGGCATGTCTGTTGCTGCAGCAAAATTGTTATGGTAAATTTTTTTGAGCTTTTTGATCATACCATGAAGAATTTTGCTACTGATTCCATCTATGGTTCTCATGTGAGGGCAATTTTCAAACATGATATTCTCCACACATAGCACAAGAGTTTTCCACGGGATAGGCTATTTGGGCTTTTCTCGGTTGGTATAGGTAATCATCGAAGGGTGTAAGAAATTCTTGAGTGGATTGATTCCTATCTTCCATCATCAACTCTCGAATAGATCGGCTTTTATTTCCCGACATGTTGATGTCCCTTAACTTGTAGCACACCTAAATATTTTTTTTGATAAAACAAACAAAAAGAAAAGTTAGTAAAAATAATAAAAGAAATGCAATAACAAAAATAACTAACACCAATTGCCAATCCCCGGCAACAGCGCAAAAAACTTGTTGCGCGTATTGAGTGCTACGCAAACGGTGCAAGTATACACATCACAAGTAATAAAGTGATACAAGTATCGAGTATCGTCTCCACAGGGATTGGTTTGGGCCACTTTGCTTAAGTCATTGCAAATGTTTCAAGAATTAAATAATAATGATGAATTAATAATTAAAATAAAATAACAAAGAGCTAAAGATAGGATGAAAGGTTAGGTTGGATTATCGTGAGTTGTGGAGTGATGATCAAATGGTTCATCGTGGTGATTGAGTAGTAGCCGGATTGCCAAGGCAATTCTGTTACGATTGCCTAGTCGATTGCCAGGGCAATTTGGTTGCAATTGCCTGGTTGATTGCCAGGGCAATTCTGCCGTGTTTCCTGGTCGGTTGCCACAACAATTCCCCTGCGTTGTCTGATCAGATTGCCTGGGCAATGCTCCCGCGATTGCCTAGGCAATGCTCCCACGATTGTCTGGGCAATTAAGAATGGGTCGATTGCCTAGGCAATTAAGCATTCATTTCCAAAGTTCGGCGAAGCGTTCTTCAATGATTCCTCGTTATCCCTAACGCAAAATATTGTTAATTACACACGTCTTGATAATACATCCCTGCGTGAACCAAGGGTGAACAACAACCAATCTTGCGCTCCTCTTAGCCGTTGAAATTCATAACTTATCCCTAAGCTGAATTAGTCTTCACCAACTTCCGTTTGTATGAAAACCATGCTCATTCGTTTCTTGAATCTAACTCTCCCGATATTAGATAAATAGATGATTGAATTCCGAGATCCTCTCCCAATTCACTCGTAACCAATGTTAAGAACCAAGAATGGACAAACTTCGAAAATTGAATTGTAACTCAAAAACCTAAATAAAATCCAAAAGATTTCACAACCACAAAAACACAATAACCCCAACCAATCAAGTTAGTTATTGGTTGGGTTCAAAAGTTATACAAAGAATAATCCCCAAACCATGAATCTAATGAAAGCAAAGAAGAAGAAGAAATCGATCAGCCCCTAGTTGAACTCTCTCTCAATTGAATTCCCTCAAAGCTTTCTCCCAATCGAACTCTCTCCCCCTTGCTCTCTCTTATTTAGTTTGACGGCTTGGTCTCCTTTAAATAAGAGATGGCTAGGTCAAAGTCCTTCTTGAGGAGGAAGTTAAGTTGGAATTAAATACTTTAAAAGAATATAATTCTTTATTATATTTAAATTCCTTCTAGATCTTCTCCTATCTTTTTTGGGATTTAGTTTCTCTTTGACCTCTTCATGGAAATCAAATTCCTTTGGGATTTAACTTTGCTCCACGTCATCTTGGGCTTATCTAGTCATCAATTTCGACTTACATATCATCTTATCCCTTATCGACAATTGCCCTGGCAACTAGCTCGGCATCTCCTTCATGTATTGCCCTGGCAACTGCGTCGGCATCTCCTTCATGCACTGCCCTGGCAACTGGTTCTAGCCTTGCTTTGGCAACTGATCCTGTACACACAAAAATACACCAAAGTAGTATATTTTTCCACAAAATTAAGCAAAATATGGAATCAAGCTTGTCCACCAAGGAAAAAATGCAAACATGCATGAATGGCTAATAATGCAACTAATATGAGCCTAAGTCTAACAATAATATGAGTAAAAAAGGTAATAAAAATAGTACTTTTGAACACTAAACAATTATCTAAATTGAAAATTCAAATCAATCCAAACATTCTTGATTCCTTTAACAAGTAAACCTTTTAACAATTAAATTCTCGCTCAATCCATGTGGATACGATACTCAGCTTACTGTTGTATTACTTGCTGACTGTGTATACTTGCACGCAATAGACTCATCATTTGCATTATTTCTTACATATTCACACCTCATTTACAATCTTTTTCCAAGCGTTAGCAAAGTCGACAAGTTTTATGTGTTAAAAACATTTGGGTCCCAAAAGGACTCATTGTTTCAAAGAAAAAGGAACACGTTGAAAAATGAATTCCTAAGGGGACTAATTTATTTGGGACTAATGCCATTGGATCCAAAGCAATTTGGATACCAAAAATTACTTGGTTGTCTTTTGTAGGTGTGCTTGTGCCAATGATTGATCAAAGTTGAAATTTTTGGAAGCTCATAACACACAAAGGAGGAATGACACTTGGAGAAGGAAGGCTTAACATCCTACCTTGAAACAAGTGGTAAATTTAATTTCATGCAATTGCTTGGTCATGTGTTTTGTTGGAGTATACCCAAAGACCAATCATGAGATGGTTGTAAAAGACATACTTATTTTATCTTGTTTATTAATATAAAGCCATTATTATTATTTTAGTCTTATTCTGTGTGTTTATAAATAAACTAAATTATAGTAAAGTCCTTAGAATAATACAGTTATTCTTAGAATATCCTTAGTCGAGTATTATTGTGGGCATGGACAACAATAATATATTAAGACTAATATGTAGTTGATTGATGACAAAGTGTTGTCATTGACATAGAGATGTCAAAATCAATACATAAGTATGTGTTAGAGAACGACATACTGGACTGACCCGCTATGAGCATGTTTCTTAGATTATTATGTGATAGTCACAACATTGCTCATAGTGATAACTATATGTATGATCCTCAGACTTGAGATCATCATTATTTCAACAAAGTGAGTGACCTATTTTGATACAATCAAACGTGTGTCGTAACTGACTATGCTATAAAGAATGATATTGGATATGTTGCAATCTATGTAGTGGAATATGGTTGATCAAGATAGGATTTGTTCTTCCTACATAATAGGAGTAATATCATAGGCCACTTGATTGAGTGAGACTAGAAATGCATGGCCATGCTCGAATAAATTGATATGAGATATCATAGTTATTCGTTTATAATAGTCTACTCAAGATATCAAGAAATATTAGATGAACTATACTCAAGATATAAGGACAAAAGGATGTAATATATGAAAAGAGTTAATCACGAAAAAGGCTATGTCGAACCACGACTTCTTGTAACTTAGGTAGCAATGATGTATTGCTAGATGTCACTCATTGCTTGTAATATTAGAATTGTTCTAGATATTACCACTAACATTTCATGAACCTACAAGGGTCACACCCTATGATTGAATTGAACAAATATCGACTAGATAGCATGTGTACAAACTTGTTGTGCACGAAATAAGTAAAAATTGAAATTATTATGATTATTGTAATTATAGATAGTTTCATTTATATATATTTTAATACTAGATAATTATTGTAATTATCATATACTATTAATATATATATATATATATCCCTAAAGAAACCTGATTGAAGTAGAATCATATTCTACATATTTAATTATATTCGGTTAAATATATTGTATATTTAAAGAATCCGAATTTAATTAGAATTAGGGTTTTGAATGATATATAAAGGCATATGGTATAGCAGCCAAAGTATGCTTTTGTGAAAAACCTCTCTAACAGTTAGAGAAGAGAAAATATAGTTTGTTTTGTTCGGGTGGACTGCGTAGAGGTCGGAACGCTATTGTGACGACTTGGATTCGATATCGTGCTAGAAGAATTGGATTCTCCTAATTCCCTGCAGCTTTTAGATTTAATTAAGGTAACGTTTCATCCCTTTTCACCCCGGATTCATTCCTCGTGCATGGATCACCAGTGGAATATGTCGGATAATTTTTTCGCTGCACCATCAGGTGTACCTGTGTTTCCCAACATTTTCCATGTCTAATTTTGATGATGATCTAAGCTTGTTTGTATGACTCTATGTTGTGCCTAATTATATATAGTTAGGGGAGTCTTAAATTGCATGAGTTACACATTTTTGGCCTTTATGCTCATCTTTATATGTTTGGCCATTAACTTGTAATGTTTGGTTGAATTTGGTAAAATTCAAGCTTTGAACATTTATATGCTATGTTTTTGAGAAACACGTGTAGCGAAATATGCAAAATGAATATCTATGACCTCTTAAAGACTTTTTATGAACTTATGACTAAGTTGTAAGGCTATTTAAGTTGTTTTTACTGCATTTTCACCAGTTCTGTGCCTTTAGTACCGGTACCGCTCATACCGTACCGATACAGCCTTACACAAGTACCGTTGTGGCTTCCATCGTACCGCAACACATAGACAAAAAAGGGATAGTTTTGTCTCCTTTTTGCCATGCCTTGTATGGTGTTTGGTATATCTTGATATATGTCATGTATAATTGAATTTATTGTTTTAATTGTTCCATTTAATTGAAATTCAATTTATTTCTCTTGAATTGTTGGACTAACAATCTACTTGTTGCTTCAGTAAGGGGGGCAATTTTTTAACTCTTTCATGATAATTTTTTTGGGTCTTTTCTCCATTGTTTCAAACCTAAATGTGATTTCAAACTGGATTTTGAAATTATTTTTGATATAAAAAGGGGAGATATGTTTGAAAAATTCAATTCCTAAAAGAAAAAGGGGAGCTTTAAATATTTTTAAAAATATTCTTTTTTTTTCTATAAATATTTTCCTGAGGGGGAGTTTTCAAAAAAACAGATTTTCAAATGGTTTCGTTTTATCAAAAGGGGGAGATTGTTGAGACATTTAAGTTTGATATAACTTAAAGAAAAATGTTTTTAGACTTGAACTAATTTGCATATTTTTTCAGAAGTCCATAAACTTGAAAAGTATGTTTGAATGTATTCAAAGGGGTTTTGACATATTTTAAATAGCTAAAGTGTCAAAAACTGGCTCCAAGTATCGTTACAGTTTTGCCTATATCGATACCCAGAAGATCCCGTACAGGTACGAATTTTTGTGTACCAATACGTCCCTTTGTCGCCAAGTTTTGGCAAATTCCAGTAGCCAAGTTGTGTACTAGTAACGCCTCAAATCGTACTGATACCGATGGGACCGTACAGATACTAAGTATCGTGTACCTGTACCATTGTGTATTAAATGCTGCAACAACTATTTCTTCTTAAGGCAGGTACCGATACCAAACGTCGAGTACCGATACGCCCTACTCTAGAAGTGCATTTATTGCTGGAATTAAAGTCTCCAACGGCTAGTAACAGTCAAGAACTCATTAGAGGACTTAAAAGGGACCTTCAAGCAGCCATGCAACAACAAGAAACAACACTACCAACATTCGTGTATAGAGAAAGTGTTTTTGTGCTTTAATTGTCATTTTCTTTGTAGAACACACTTGTGAGCTTAATTTTTATATATGCTCAAGTGTTAGGTTTTGGGTGAGAGCTTAGAATTGCAAACAATCAGCCTTGTGAGGTTTTCCCTAGTTTGCTAATTTGTTTATCTTGTAAGAGAGGGTTTAACAAGTGTATAGAGAAAGTGTATAGGGAAACAACACTACCAACATTCGTGTATAGAGAAATTATTTTTGTGCTTTAATTTTCATTTTCTTTGTAGAACACACTTGTAAGCTTAATTTTTATATATGCTCAAGTGTTAGGTTTTGGGTGAGAGCTTAGAATTGCAAACAATCAGCCTTGTGAGGTTTTCCCTAGTTTGCTAATTTGTTTCTCTTGTAAGAGGGGGTTTAACAAGACTTTTGGGTATAAGTCTTGTGTTGTAAGGGTTATCTCCTTGAGCCCAGGAAAAAGGGAAAAAAATTCAAGAGTGAAATTGGGAAAATCCTTAGTGGTATGCTAAGGTGGTGGATGTAGACTTTGGTTAGAAAGTCGAAACACTATAAATCCTTGTGTCAAACTTTTAACTTTCATTGCTTCCACCATTATCACTCAAAAACCAATTCACCTTATCTTGGCTATCTAGATTGGTCGATTCGATCCCAACAATTGTTTTCAGAGCTTCATATGTTTCGAGTGCAAAAAGCCACGGCACACCAAGTATGATTGTCCTCGTTTCAACAAGAAGGGATCAAGCCATAAGAAGAAGATATTTGTGGCTACATGGAGTGATGAAGAGGACTCCACCGAAAATAAGGTAGCTCCTTATGTCTCATAGCCATCGAAGAAGATTTAAGGGTAACTTCTAACTAATCTAGTTTAAATTTTTATACCTTTGATTAGTTACAAGAAGCATATGATGAGTTGGTTTTGGAGTTTAAGGCTTTATTTTTGAAAAACAAAAAGTTACTTTCAAAATTGAAAATCGAAAATGAGTTGCTTTCAAAAACAAATCTCGAACTTGAAGCAAGGTTTAAAGATTTTGAACAAAAGAACCTTTATGATGAGTTGGTTTTGGAGTTCAAGGCTTCATTTTCGAAAAACAAAAAGTTCAAAATTAAAAAGCGAAAATGAGTTACTTTCGAAAACAAATCTCGAACTTGAAGCAAGGTTTAACGATTTTGAACAAAAGAACCTTGATTTACAAGACTTTCTTCTAAAAGTTCAAGAGGATCATCAAATGGAAATTGGTGATCTCAAAAAGAATTTGTTTAACAAAAATATTCAAAAATGTGAAGTTGGAGGTAACTCCAAAACAAATTTTTTTAAAACAATTTTTTTTCAAAGACAATCTAGTTACCTTAGATTTTTAAACGGTAAATGTGTTAAAAACATTTGGGTCCCAAAAGAACTCATTGTTTCAAAGAAAAAAGAACACATTGAAAAATGGATTCCTAAGGGGACTAAGTTATTTGGGACTAATGCCATTTGATCCAAAGCAATTTGAATACCAAAAATTACTTGATTGTCTTTTGTAGGTGTGCTTTGTCGCAGCCTTTTTCGAGCTCGACGTTTTAAAAAAATATCAGAGTCTCCACCAATCTTTTTTGAGGTTTGATTGGATCACCTAAAAGTGAGTTATTTTAAGAAAAACAATTTATTTTATTAAAACAACAAATTTCGTATGTGAAAAATACAAAAACGGGTTCGGGAGTCGGTTCCGCGTGGGGAAGGGTGAGAACCCCCACAGCGCCCAAAAATTGGTACCTAACCAATTACAAGTTGTTTTAATTTGCAAGTTTGTATAACATTTAATTTATTTTCTATTTATGAATATGAATTAATTTTAACGGCCCCACCATCTGGAGAATAAACTATAATCACCACCAACATTTCTCGCGCTAACCCGTTTACCACCTTTTGCTGTGACCTCGCACTTGCAATTAATATGTTCATAATTAAAAGCGATAAAAAGATGGCATAAAACATAAAGAAATTAGAAAAACATGATACAAAAATATTCCTAAAAAAACATACCAATATCAACTTAATTTTAATTCTAAGGTTATCTAAACTAATCTGTATCTAAAGGTATAAAGAAATCTCTAAATATTTATTTATTATTATTTTAAGAAAAAATCTACCCTAAGAATCCTTTTATGGTATGGATTTTATATATAAACTTAAAGAGTATTAATTCTACATTTAATTTTAAGGAAACCTAAATTAAGAGCTATAGTTATTTAAAAGAATCCTAACTAAGGTAAGGAAATAAATTAATGGCTCTAATCCTACCTCACAAATATTAACAGTAAATAAATAATGTAAATAAATAATATAAATAATAAAGGGCACAATCAAACCTTCCAAACCTAGAAACATTTAAAGTTTTTGGATCAAATCCTTTTTTTTTTACCATGAACACTCTCATGTTCTTCACCTAAAAGATTACCCGGATCTTCGCAAACATGAAATCACACACCCAAACTTGTTTTTTTAATTCAAACGCCCAAAATACTAAAAACACTTCCCTTACATTTTTCTTTTGAACACAACAACAAAACAATAAAAGTAAATTATATATAGGAAATAGAAAACTAAACGATGTACCTCAACAAAAGCTTCGAACTTTTATTCCTTAGAAATTCAAAATACAACTGCTTTGTATATACTTCTATGAGTGTGTTTTTCCTCTCTTTTCCGATGTGGGAAAGTAGTGTGTTGTGGTGCTGATTGTGAGTTACAATGGAATGAAGCCTATTTATAGGCTTCAAACCCCCCAAAACCTATAAATCCTAAAGGATATTATCTTCTTATGCTCAATATACATGGAAAGGGAATCAAACCACATTCAATATGATCTTAAACAAATAGGGAAATATCTTAGCCTGATTTTAATTACAAATAATCAATAAATTAATTGAAAATTTGTATTAAGATCAAAATTCGGTATTCAACCTATATCCAATTTTCTGCACGCGCTATATTCAGTAAAACGAGCATATGTTGAGCTCCCGATGTTTGATTGAGGCATTTCAAGATGCATTGGAAAGGTAATCGAAAGACGGTCAATGCGTAAGAAGACATCCTGACCCAGAAATGATCGAATCCTATCATAAATTTTCCATAAGTCTGCAGTGAAAATTCCTTGCACATAGCTTGACTTCCCATATTTGACCGGATTTACATAGATCACTGATCCCTTCCCCTTTAGGCCGCTGCTGTGATTTGGGACTTATTTCCTCCTTTTTTGAATTGATTTGTTGATTGATTTCTTCTTTTTTTGGTTTAATTCTGGCTAAAATTCAGTGGCTACAACTGCCACTCTTTGCTTATTTCGGTGAAATAGGAATAGAGCAAAGAACAAAAGGCACCGATTTTAGTCAATCACACTACAAATTGGTTGATGGACATCAAAGCAAGTTTTCATTCTTCTAGAACCTTAACGGATAAACGGTTGCTAAAAAATAAGGGTTATATTCTCCTCGTGCTCAAATGGATAAGTGTTGTGCTAAAAAAATAAAGGTTCTATTCTCCTCGCGCCCGAATGGATAAGAATTGTGCTGAGAAATTGTTGCGTGTAATAAGTGCTACGCAAATGTGCAAGTATACACGTCGCAAGTAATAAAGTGATATGAGTATCGAGTATCGTCTCGACAGGGATTGGTTTGGGCCACTTTGCTTAAGTTACTGCACTGTGAAAATAAAAACACAGTTGATAATAGAGGTTTTAATTAACGAGAAAAGTAAAAGCAATAAACTAAAAGAATAGATGAAAGAAAAAGAGAGAGATAGGCCAGGTTATCGTGAGTTGAGGCGTGATAGCCGATTGGATCGTTTTGGTAAAAAAGTGCAAGGGCAACTCAGTTGCCGTGGCAACTTGCACAACGGGGTTGCCTTGGTAACTAATCGATGGTTGCCTGGGCAACTAGCTGGGCAACTACTTGGGCGTCTGGGCAGCAACTTCAAGGTTTGGCAGAGCGTTCTTCAATGGTTTCTTCTTATCCCTAAGTCCAAACTCTAGCTACTTGTGCATGCCTTGATAATACATCCCTGCGTGAATCAAGGGTGAACAACAACCAATCTTGCGCTCCTCTTAGCCGTTGAAATCCTTAACTTATTCCTAAGCCGGATTAATCTTCACCATCAATAGATTGAATAAAGACCATACTCATTCGTTTCTTGAATCTAACTCTCCCAATATTAGATAAATAGATGAAGTTACGAGATCCTCTCCCAATTCACTCGCAAACAAGAATGAGTAAACCTTGAATTGAAAGTGCAAACTCTTATTACCTAAACAAAATCCAATTGTTTCTCACAACAACAAAACACAATAACCCCAACCAATCAAGTTAGTTCATGGTTGGGTTCAAAAGATATACAAAGAATAATCCCCAAACCATGAATCTAATGGAAGCAAAGAAGAAGAAGAAATCGAACTCTCTCCCTCCTTGCTATCTTGTCGAAATCTCTTCCTTCTTGCCCTTTGGAGTTGTTGAAAATCCTCTCCTCTTGCTCTTTGGAGTTGTCAAAAATCCTATCCTCTTGCTCTCTATGGAATTGTCCAAATCTTCTTCTTATTTACAGGGCTAGGCCAAAGTCCTTCTTTGTGGAGGAGTTTAAGTTGGAATTAAATTATCTTTAAAGAATATAATTCTTTATTATAATTGTGTTCCTACTAGAACTTCTCTTATCTTCTTGGAATTTAATTCTTCTTTAATCTCTGCATGGAAATCAAATTCCTTTGGGTTTGGGATTTGCTCCACGTCATCTTGGGCTTGTCTAGTCATCAATTTCGACATCCCTATTGCATTTTCTCTTTGTCGACAATTGCCATGGCAACTGGCTCGACGTCTCCTTCATGCATTGCCCTGGCAACTAGCTCGGCATATCCTTCATGCATTGCCCTGGCAACTAGCTCGGCATTGCTTTGGCAAGTGATCCTGCACATACACACACAAAAACACACCAAAGCAGCATCTTTTTCCACAAAAATCACCAAGTTATGTAATCAAGCTCAACAGTGGAAAGAAACATGAATTAATGCATGAATAACTAATTATGCAACTAATATGAGCTTAAGTCTAACAATAATATGAGTAAAAAGGGTAATAAAAATAGTACTTTTGAACACTTATCACGCCCCCAAACTCGAACTATTGCTTGTCCTCAAGCAATGCAAACTAACAATTACCTGCCAAGACTTTAATCATCAAAGACATGCTTCAAACTTGAATTCAAACCTCGGAACCATGGCACAAAGTATAATCACCTTTTAATTTTTGGGATAACACAAAAATTACCCGGAACCAAACTATAGTGCTCGTGACAATGTGTGAGCGTAGTTGTGTACAAGTTGATTTTCAAGATTCTATGTGAATAGTAGGCTTTTATCAATTTAATTACTGGGGCATTTATTTTAATTTTCACTAGAGCCAATTTCGGGCACCTCTAGTAAAGTAAGCAATTTCTCATTTTATTTTAGTCGACTAGAGCCAATTTCGGGCACCTCTAGCGATTCTTTAATGTGCATTAACTACTAGAGCCAGTTTCGGGCACCTCTAGCAAGAAAGTGCATTTACTACTAGAGCCAGTTTTGGGCACCTCTAGTAAGAAATTAACTTTTAATTTTCAATTTTAAATTTACCCTAATTTTAAGCAACCTAAGTTCACTAAGTTTCTTTCAATCAACAAGCCACAACCGTGTAAAAAACAATTCAGCATCATAGTAAAATTCTAAGTTCTTTTCATGTAATCCTAAAATTAAAGGTTCTTTCAATTAAGTGCAGTGGCAAAAATTCATCATTGGATATTAAACAAGTCTTAAGCAATTAAATCAAATTAAAGGCATGGCAAGTAATATATGCAACCTATATGTGATTGCTAAAGATGAATGCAACTAAACATGAAACTAACTAGAAACCAACACCCCCCCCAAACTCGAGAGAAGCATTATCCTCAATGCACGTAAAAGTGAAACAAAATTTAAAAGAAACTAAATGAAATGAGTTAGTCAGAGAGGTCGTCACCTCGAGTGATGAGTTTCCTTCGTGCTATTTGCTTGATTCAATTTTTGGTCAGTGGTTGAATGCTTGTGGCTGGTACCGCGTGGATAGCATTACCTTGATTTGGTCCATGTTTGCCGATGCAGGTTTACTTGCATGTGTATCAGTAGTTGCCAAAGCCATTGTTGTTGCCTGGGCATCGCCAGTTTCTGTTGTGGTTGCTGTGGCGAGTAGTCGGCAGTAAATTTCCTTATCATGGTGTTTGTGAGTCTTGTTGTGGAAAAGATAATAAAGAAAACCAGGAAACTAAAGTTAATGAAGAAAAATAAAATATCTCCTAAAAATAAAAAGAAAAAGAAAAAGAAAGTATTGAAAGGAGAGCATGCTCAGGCATCTCCTAAAGTGACCACTTCTAATATTACTGCATATATGAGAAAACTTGAGGAGAGTCGTTTCCGATACTTCTTATAGTCCATCTGTACCCTCCATCGGGTGACAATATTTCCCAAAAAGAGTTGGGCCAATGTGCTCCCAGCAACTCCCTTTTGCATTACCATGGTGTAGGTGTCTTTCTTCTTTGTTTGCTTGTAGTCCATGTATACTCTCCACCTTGATACTATTCCTGAAGGCACAAATATATTAATAGGAAAAATTATATCCATTCTCAACCATTCAATTACCTCATTCTTGTCGACCTCTATCATGGTTGGATGTAGCCTTTGTTATCGTGGCAATTGCTGCTCAAGCCAATTGCCGTGGCAATCAGTTGTCAAATTTTGCTTTAAGTCAAGGGAAGAATCAATTTTCTAAAGAGCTTTATGAATCCAAGCACCTTTTTCTTTTGGCCTCTCAAACATCTCCATCAGTAGAGATTTCGATGGCTTCAAATCTACCAACCTCGATTCCTCAAGACATACCTGCAATGGACGAGGTGAGTTTTTAAAGAATTCAAAAGGTTCAAATATTACCTGCTCATATTCCATTGGCAAAGTATTATCATCTCGTTGATCTTGCATGTGGTCGTGTAATTGCCGTGGCAATTGTAGATGAGAGCAATCTACACATTCCTGCTTCAACATCAACGTTGTAACCTTATGGGCATCAGGTTCCTCAAAATTTGCTGTAGTATTGTTGTTCTCAGCTTCACTGAGTGTTGTCGCGGCATTGCTCTGTTCAGGCTCCTCAATCATTGCCGAGGCAATTTGTTCAGGCTCATCATGTGTTGGGCAGTCTCTCTCATTGGCATCCTCTTGGCTTTGAGGTTCTAGTTGTTCCTCACACATCGGAGAGATTCCTTTGCATTGCTCCTTATCCTCTTGCCTTGGGATGTCAGTATCCCTAGGAATGAATTGTTGGTGCATGTTATCCATGACATATGTGGATCTCCCTAATTGATCTTCTGAATCCCCTAAGGTTGCATCCCACTGAGCTATCCTCGTATCCATAGATTTTGATAGCTCTCGAATCTCTTCAATTGATCCGTCAAGTCTAGCCAAGAAAGCTAGTAACGTTTCCTCCAAGGAATTGGAATGCTCTTGAAAAGTACTACATTGCCATGGCATATCTGTTGATGCGGCAAAATTGTTATGGTAAAAAATTTTTTGAGCTTTTTGACCATACCATGAAGAATTTTGCTGCTGGTTCCCTCTATGGTCCTCCATGTAGTTATATGCACCGAAAATGTAAGGGCAATTTTCAAACACATGATGTTCTCCACACATAGCACAAGATTTTTCCATGGTATAAGTTCTTTGGGCTTTTCTCGGTTGGTATAGGTAATCTTCAAAGGGTGCAAGGAACTCTTGATTGGATTGATTCATATATTCCAACATCATCTCTCGAATAGATCGACTTTTATTTCCCGACATGTTGATGTCCCTTAACTTGTAGCGCACCTAAATTTTTTTTTTGTTGATAAAACAAACAAAAAGAAAAGTTAGTAAAACTAATAGAAAAAAATGCAATAACAAAAACAGCTAACACCAATTGCCAATCCCTGGCAACGGCACCAAAAACTTGTTGCGTGTAATAAGTCCTACGCAAATGTGCAAGTATACAGGTCGCAAGTAATAAAATGATATGAGTATCGAGTATCGTCTCCACAGGGATTGGTTTGGGCCACTTTGCTTAAGTTACTGCACTGTGAAAATAAAAACACAATTGATAATAGAGGTTTTAATTAACGAGAAAAGTAAAAGCAATAAACTAAAAGAATAGATGAAAGAAAAAGAGAGAGATAGGCCAGGTTATCGTGAGTTGATGTGTGATAGCCGATTGGATCGTTTTGGTAAAAGAGTGCAAGGGCAACTCAGTTGCCGTGGCAACTTGCACAGCGGGGTTGTCTTGGCAACTAATCGATGGTTGCCTGGGCAACTAGCTAGGCAACTACTTGGGCGTCTGGGCAGCAACTTCAAGGTTCAACAGAGCGTTCTTCAATGGTTTCTACTTATCCCTAAGTCAAAACTCTAGCTACTTGTGCATGCCTTGATAATACATCCCTGCGTGAATCAAGGGTGAACAACAACCAATCTTGCGCTCCTCTTAGCCGTTGAAATCCTTAACTTATTCTTAAGTCGGATTAATCTTCACCATCAATAGATTGAATAAAGACCATACTCATTCGTTTATTGAATCTAACTTTCCCAATATTAGATAAATAGATGAAGTTACGAGATCCTCTCCCAATTCACTTGCAAACAAGAATAAGAACCAAGAATGAGTAAACCTTGAATTGAAACTGCAAACTCTTATTACCTAAACAAAATCCAATTGTTTCTCACAACAGCAAAACACAATAACCCCAACCAATCAAGTTAGTTCATGGTTGGGTTCAAAAGATATACAAAGAATAATCCCCAAACCATGAATCTAATGGAAGCAAAGAAGAAGAAATCGAACTCTCTCCCTCCTTGCTATCTTGTCGAAATCTCTTCCTTCTTGCCCTTTGGAGTTGTCGAAAATCCTCTCCTCTTGCTCTTTGGAGTTGTCGAAAATCCTTTCCTCTTGCTTTCTATGGAATTGTCGAAATCTCCTTCTTATTTATAGGGCTAGGCCAAAGTCCTTCTTTGAGGAGGAGTTTAAGTTGGAATTAAATTATCTTTAAAGAATATAATTCTTTATTATATTTGTATTCCTACTAGAACTTCTCATATCTTCTTGGAATTTAATTCTTCTTTAATATCTGCATGGAAATCAAATTCCTTTGGGTTTGGGCTTTGCTCCACGTCATCTTGGGCTTGTCTAGTCATCAATTTCGACATCCCTATTGCATTTTCTCTTTGTCGACAATTGCCATGGCAACTGGCTCGGCGTCTCATTCATGCATTGCTGTGGCAACTAGCTCGGCATATCCTTCATGCATTGCCCTGGCAACTAGCTCAGCATTGCTTTGGCAAGTGATCCTGCACATACACACACAAAAACACACCAAAACAGCATCTTTTTCCACAAAAATCACCAAGTTATGTAATCAAGCTCAATAGTGGAAAGAAACATGAATTAATGCATGAATAACTAATTATGCAACTAATATGAGCTTAAGTCTAACAATAATATGAGTAAAAAGGGTAATAAATTTAGTACTTTTGAATACTTATCAGAAATAAAGGTTCCATTCTCCTCGCGCTTGAACGGATAGGCATTGTGCTAGAAAATAAAAGTTCCATTCTCCTCAAGCCCAAACGGATAAGCGGTTTGCTAAGAAGTAGGGTATGAGGATGTAACCAACTAATGCCTTCTTCTTGATGTGGCATGGGGGCGCAACCAACTAATGTCATCATCTGATGATAGTAATAGGAATAGAGTCTGCTGATCACTTTAAAAAGCGAGGCATGAGGATGTAACCAACTAATGCCTTCAACTTGAAAATAAAGTGGCATGGAGATGTAACCAACTAATGCCATCTCTAGTAAGTAGCGATAGGAACAGAGTCAACTGATTGCTTTAAAAGCAAGGCATGAGGACGTAACCAACTTATGCCTTCTGCTTGATGTGGCATGGGGCAGTAACCAACTAATGCCATCATCTAGAGATAGTGACAAGAACGGAGTCAACTGATCATTTTAAAAAGCGGGGCATGGGGACGTAACCAACTAATGCCTCCAGCTTGAAAACGAAACGGTATAGGGACGTAACCAACTAATGCCAACTTTGTAAGATAGTGATAGGAACAGAGTCAACTAAACATTTTAGAAACGGGGCATGGGGATGTAACCAACTAATGCCTCCAGCTCGAAAACAAAGTGGCATGAGGACGTAACCAACTAATGCCATCCACGGTAAGTAGCGATAGGAACTAAGTCAACTGATCACTTAAAGCAGGGCATAGGGACGTAACCAACTAATTCTATCATCGCAAGATTATCCAGAATCCTGTAGAAATGATAATGTTTTTGACGATTATGCTAATAGGAATGACTAGTATGTGAATGCATGCATTTTCCTTTTTCGCCTTTTCTTTATCTTTTTATTTTCTTTTTAAAATTTTTCTTTTCTATTTCTTCTTTTTTCTTTTTGATTTTTTCTTTGGGGATTTTCTTTTTTGCCTCTTTGCACATTTGCTCAACTCAGATAGATGGCCATGCTCTGCTGTTTCATTCTTTGTATCTCTTTCCTTCATAGAAAGTATATGATCTTTGTACATTTGATCCAAACGTTTATCAAAATAATCTACTTTGCCATTCAGGTATTTCTTAAAATAATATCAAGCAACTTTAGCGCTTCTAGTGAGTTCTCAAATTCTTGCCCCTATAGGGCACCTTGAAGCACTTGCATGTAAATCCTTACAGTAAAGCTTATTTCTACCTTGAATGTTTTCGAATAATACTGGCGTCTTCTTCTCTTCCTCTTGCGCCTATTAACATTGAGGGCTTTAAATCCTTGGCCAACGCAAACTGCCCCAATCCGAGGGCATGATTTACTTATTATGTGTATTTTAATGAAAGATTCCTTTAAGACCAAGAGAATCATTTAAAAAATAGAATAGGATGCCCCAAATATCAAGTGCATGAGTGTCTCTGACTCAACCTTTCAGTGATCACTTTAAGCATAGCTTAAGTCTTTAAAGACTTTGAATGTTGTGGTGATATTTCGAAGTTGTGAAATTTCTCTTAGACTGTTCAGTTCGTCCTTATGATTATTGCATAACATGATCCATTCGAAAACAACTCCTTTTTAGTTCTCATCATTATTCTCCATTAAAAAATGTGTTCAAGCTTCTTATACTTTCTTAACCAAGGGAGTGCAAAATTATCTTTCCAAGAATAGAATTCTACGAGTGCATGCGTGCGTTTCTGATTGCAATTAGCCATTTTTATCGGCTTTTCCTTTTTTCGATCTCTTCGAGATTTCATTTTATTAATTTGTTTGACTTTTTTAGGATTTAAAAATCACTCGTAAAGCCAAGGCATTGATCAGATAGAGCATTGCTATCTTATTAGATACTTGGCCTCATAGCTACAGCGGAGTGCCCTCGAGGTTTTCTTTTTAGCGATCTTTTTACTTATCTCAAAATTTCATCTCATTAAATATTTAACTTTGTCAGGATTTGAAAATCACTCATGAAGCCAATGTATAAAATAGGTGTAACATTGTTTCCTTATTAGATATTCAACATTATAGCTTCAACGGAACGCCCCCGAGATATTCTTTGACCTACCAGTTACAACCGATGAGTCTTTAATAGGGTATAGAAGACTATCATTAGAATTTCAATTTTAAGCAACTCTCCTTGGTTAAACTTGCCCAATTCATAATTCTACATTTATGAATTTTTTATATTTTCTCATCATCAACGGCGTGACGGTCTTCATTTTCTTACTTTGCCGCCCTGAACAGTCTGAGAAGTAAATCATACTTTATCATTTTCGTAACGATCAATTGACCTCTATATTGGAATCAACATCACAACATGCAATTTTTATCTAGTGACCTAGATATGTATATATGTACGTTCAAGGTTTCACGGTCAAAGATGTATCTTTCATTGAAATAAAAATCTTGCAGACCTAACATGTGCCCCTACAAAAAGATTTTTGATATAGCCGTTATCTGGCTAACAACAAGTTACTGAGCTTGCGCGATTCTATCGAGCCTATATGAAGCTGACAACCTATCTTCAATGGTCGTTGCTTGGGTTTGAGTAACGTACTTGTGTGATATTTTAGGTTTTTTGTAATTATGTTTTATTAAAGGTATGGATGAATACAATGATGTAAACTACTAATGAAAACAAACAACAAAAAATGCAAATGCATTAATGTAGGCGAATGGCCATCAATTCCAATAAGGTATTGCTCTAGAAGTAGTTTTTCATTGGATGTCGAATATCCTTATTACAAAAGACTCTGAGTTATATCACGAGTACATCTCAGCTCGAGCACCCAGCTCTTTTATCTCTTCGATCAGCCACATGAGTCTCGGCCCCACCCCTTAATTGGCCTAACATATTGGCGCAGAGCTGTAGCTTCTTTGGCCAACATCATCACAAGCCTGGCTACATCCTGGACTTGGGTCATGACACTCTTATCAAACTCATCACGCTCTTGGAATCTCATGGCATTGTCCCTAAGATGAGTAAACCAATAGTCATTGCCCCCTTTATTGATATCTTCGATGACCAAGATCTTTGTCATGTATTCTTGAATGATGTTCTCCATGTGCCCACTGGTTGACCTCTGACTAGTGACATACACTCACATTATCTTTCTCTTTTTGAAGGAGTCTTCTATCCATTACGAAAAAATGTTTTCTATTTGAGCAACATGCTTTAGACTCGTCCCCTTCTAGATATGAGATGCATTCAAAACAAAATAAAAAAATTAGAACACCCCAAAAGGTCAAAATAATTTCATTGTAGGAATAATAACTAGGAAGCACATTCCAATATTTCTAGATACGCTCTTCCTCGGACTGTTCTTACGAAAAAAATCTTGACCAAATTCCATTTCTATAGTTTTCCACATGGAGCTAATGGGGTGGGCTCCTAGATTCACAAACAAAGGTCTGGTTCTAAAAAGGTTCCCGCTATCCTCGTTGTCCCTTACTAAAGGTAGAAAGGCCCCTGATTCTCACCCATTATAGGCTTTAAACGAATCAATTTCAACTCAGTGACCCATTTTCCTATGTCCATACGAAGGATCGGTATCCTCACGAAGATATAGGGCATATGAGCCCTGAAAGTACTTGCTAGGCTAATATGGAGAATCAATATTCCCACGAAAGCAATGGCATTTTCCCTTACTTAAACGAACGGGTCGAAGCTCAGGTATAGAGCTTATTATGCCAAATTTTAAATACGTAAAAAATCATATTCATAAATGGATAATTAAATTAAATTTTATACAAATTTAGTAAATTCTGACATTAAGACAATAATGTAATCGACTTGTGTCTAGACTATCTTTTTTTGTAAAAGAAAAACAAAAAATGTCCCCAGCGGAGTCGCTAAGCTATCACAGCCTTTTTCGAGCTCAACGTTTAAAAAAAAATCTCTACCAATCTTTTTTCGAGGTGTGATTGGATTACTTAAAAATGGGTTATTTTAATAAGAAACAATTTGTTTTATTAAAACAACAATTTTGGTCTACGGAAACACAAAAATAGGTTCGGGAGTCGGTTATACGTGGGAAAGGGTGAGCACCCCTACAATGCCCAAAAATTGGTATCTAGCCAATTACAAGTTTTCTTAATGTCAGAATTTGCAAGTTCGTATAACATTTAATTTATTGTCCATTTATGAATATGAGTTCATTCTAACGGCCCCACCATCCGGAGAATAAACTATAATCACTGCCAACATTTCTGGCGCTAACTCGTTTACCTATTTTGGCATGACCTCCCACTTGCAATTAATATGTTCATAATTAAAAGCGATAAAAAGATGGCATAAAAATAAAGAAATTAGAATAACATGATACAAAAAAGATTCCTAAAAAAAGTTACTAATATTAACTTAATTTTAATTCTAAGGTTATCTAAACTAATATGTATCTAAAGGTCTAAAGAAAACTCTAAAGATGTATTTATTATTATTTTAAGAAAGAATCTACCCTAAGAATCCTTTTATGGTATGAATTTTATATATAAACCTAGATAGTATTAATTCTATATTTAGTTTTAAGGAAACCTAAATTAAGGGCTATAGTTATTTAAAAGAATCCTAATTAAGGAAATAAATTAATGACTCTAATCCTACCTCACAAATAATAACAGTAAATAAATAATGTAAATAAATAGCATAAATAATAAAAGGGCCCAATCAAACCTTCCAAATCCAGAAAATTTAAAGTTTTTGGAACAAACCTTTTTTTTTACCATGAAAACTCCCATGTTCTTCACCTAAAAGATTACATGGATCTTCGCAAACATAAAATCACTCACCCAAATTTGTGTTTTTAATCAAACGCCCAAAATCCCAAGAACACTTCCCTTACCTTTTTCTTTTGAACACAACAACAAAACAAAAGAAGTAAATTATATAAAAGAAATAGAAAACTAAACGATGTACCTCAACAAAAGCTTCAAACTTTTATTGCTCAGAAATTCAAAATACAACTACTTTGTATATACTTCTATGAGTGTGTTTTTCCTCTCTTTTCCAATGTAGAAAAATAGTGTGTTGTGGTGGCGGTGAGCTGTGGTGTTGGTTATGAGTTTTGGGTTACAATGGAATGAAGCCTATTTATAGGCTTCAAAAATCCCTCAAAACCCAAATATCCTAAAGGATATTCCCTTATTATGCTCAATATATATGGAAAGGGAATCAAACCACATTTAATATGATCCTAAACAAATAGATAAACATCTAAGCCTAATTTTAATTACAAATAATCAATAAATTAATTAAAAATTTGTATTCAGATCAAAATCTCGTATTGAACCTATATCCAATTTTCTTCACGCACTATCTTCTGTAAAACGAGCATATCTTGAGCTCCTGATGTTTGATTGAGGCATTTCAAGATGCGTTGGAAAGGTAATCGAAAGAAGGTCAATACGTAAGACGACATCCTGACCTAGAAATACCCGAATCCTATTGGAATTTTGCTATAAGTCCACAGTGAAAATTCCATGCACATAGCTTGACTTCTCATATTTGACCGGTTTACATAGATCACTGATCCCTTTCCCTTATGGCCACTATTATGATTTGGGACTAATTTCCTCTTTTTTTGAATTGATCCACTGAACGATTTCTTCTTTTTTTGGTTTAATTCTGGCTAAAATTCAGTGACTACATACTTGAGCCAATGATTGATCAAAGTTTAAAATTTTAGAAGCTCATGACACACAAAGGTGGAAGGACACTTGGAGAAGGAAGGCTTAACATCCTACCTTGACTCAAGTGTTAAATTTAATTTCATGCAATTGCTTGATCATGTATTTTCCATGTCTAATTTTGATGATGATCTAATCATGTTTGTATAACTCCATGTTGTGCCTAATTGCATATAGTTAAGGGAGTCTTAAATTGCATGAGATACATGTTTTTGTCCTTTATGATCATTTCTATATGTATGGCCATTAACTTGTAATGTTTGTTTGAATTTGGTAAAATTCATACTTTGAACGTTTATATGCTATGTTTTTTAGAAGCATGTATAGCAAAATGTGCAAAATGTATATCTATGACTTCTTAAAGCCTTTGTATGAACTTATGACTAAGTTGTAAGGACATTTAAGTTTTTTTGCTGCAATTTCACCAGTTTCGTACTTTCGGCACCAATATCGCCCATACCGTACTGATACGGCCTTCAACCAAGTACCGACACGGCTTCCACTGTACTACTACGAGTAGACAAAATGAACAGTTTGTCTCCATTTTGCCATGCCTTGTATGGTTTTTGGTATATCTTGATATATGGCATGTCTAATAGAATTTCTTGTTTTAATTGTTCTATTTAATTGAAATTGAATTTATTTCCTTGAATTGTTGGACTAACAATCTACTTGTTACTTGAGTAAGGTGGAGCCATTTTTAACTCTTTCATGATAATTTTTTTTGGTCTTTTCTCCATTGTTTTGAACTTAAATGTGACTTCAAACTTTATTTTGAAATTATTTTTGATATAACAAAAATGGGAGAGATATGTTTGAGAAATTCAATTTCAAAAAGAAATAGGGAAGGTTTAAATATTTTCAAAATTATTCTTTTTTTCTATAAATATTTTCATAAGGGGGTGTTTTCACAAAAACAAATTTTCAAGTAGTTTCGTTATATCAAAAAGGGGGTGATTGGCGAGACATTTAATTTTGATATAACTTAAAGAAAAAATGTTTTTGGACTTAAACTAATTTGCATTTTTTTCAAAAGTTCATAAACTACTTTGAAATGTTTTCAAAGAGTTTCTGATATGTTTTAAATGATTTTAAATAGCCAAAGTGTCAAAAACTGGCCCGGAGTATCGGTACAGTTTTGCCCATACTAATACCCAGAAGATCTCGTACAAGTATGGATTTTCGTGTACTGATACATCCCTTTGTTTATGAGTTTTGGCAAATTCCAGTAGCCAAATTGTGTACCGGTACGGCTTCAATCGTATTGATACCGATGGGATCGTACCAATACTGATATCGCGTACCGATACTCTTGTGTATTAAATGCTCCAACGACTATTTCTTCTTAAGTCAGGTAACGATACTAAACCTCAAGTATAGATACGTCCTACTCCAGAAGTGCATTTATTGCTAGAATTAAAGTCCCTAATGGCTAGTAACAGTCAAGAACTCATTAGAGGACTTAAAAGGTACCTTCAAGAAGCCATGCAACAACAAGAAACAATACTATCAACATTCATGTATATATAAAGTGTTTTGTGATTTAATTGTCATTTTCTTTGTAGAACACACTTGTGAGCTTAATTGTTATATATGCTCAAGTGTGAGGTTTTGGGTGAGAGCTTAGAATTGAAAACAATCAGCCTTGAGCCCGGGAAAAAGGAAATAAATTCAATAGTGAATTTGGGAAAATCTTTAGTGGTGTGCTAAGGTAGTGGATGTAGACTTTGGTTAGAAAGTCGAACCATTATAAATCTTTGTGTCAAACTTTTAAATTCCATTGCTTCCACCACATCACTCAAAAACCAATTCACTTCCCCTTGGCTATCTCGGTTGATCGATTCGAGCCCAACACTTTTAAATCTTTGTGCAAGGCCCTTCAGATCCGCGTGCGACGTGTTAACATCTGGTGCCATCTTTCCAGTCCCTAGAGCACATATGAGCCGTCGATCTTCAAGAAAATCTCAGCCGTTGGATCAATCTGATCCAACGACCAAGAACATATCTGCTAAATAAAGATCTCAGCCTCCATGCCGCCGTACACGCCACCCCTCACCGTCCGTACCATCCAAACATGCAAAAATCAAAAGAAAAAAACTCCAAGTCAGATCAAAAACATGGGCAACCATCAATCGAAGTAGATATTAGTTAATTATATACATGTATTTCGGATGTAAAAAAGGGGGGAACCAGAGATCAATGTAACAAAAAAAAAACCAGAATCAAAGAAATACAAAAAAGAGGAGATTATCAGTTTCAATTTTCCCCGTTTAAGAAATAATAACAAAAAAACTCTAAAAATTCCAGGGTAATCTTCCACTTATTCTTTTCTGACTTTCTTTCATGCATGGATAAAAAATGAGGAGTGAAAATGGTTTCTTTTTTGCCTGAATCGGTCTGAGCCTTGCCGGCGATAATCCACTCATGGTGGTAAAAAGGGGGAGACTAAAGGTTTTATTTAGTTTCATGTTTTTTATAACAAAATACAGTTTAAAGGGGAGATTGTTTTTAGATCTAGAAGGAGGAAGTTTTTTTAGAACATGGAGGTCGAATTCAAGTTTAAAAAGGGGAAAAGAACCGTGTAAGTTTTTAGGGGTTCGCCGCCGCCGGTAAGCGACGGCCAACGGTGGCTTATGGTCGTTCTGGAAATGAAAAGAGAGAAGGGGGAGTGTTTTAATCAAGGGTTTTCAAAAAATGAGGAAAAGAATTGGGTTTGGTGAGATAAGTATGCTATATAGTGTTTTATTTTTTTTAAATGGTTTATTTGCCCATTAAGGACCACCGTCCTTTGCGTCTTTTCAGTTTGAGTCTCCCCCTTGGACAATCACAAGATCGGTCCCTCATTGGTTTCCAAAAGTTTCATTTTCGCTCCTAAATTAACCGAATCCAATTTTTTAAATGGCAAAATCTCACCCATGGTCCCTCCGTGTTTCCAATGTTTTCAGTTTGGGCTTGCCCCTTGGTTTAATCACAAGTCCAGTCCCTATGAGTTCCTTCCGATTTTTTAATTAAGCCCCGGAATACGTCTTTTATTTATTTAATTCATGTCATTCTGTTTCATTTTATTTCATTTTAGTCCTCTGTTTTAATCATTTATGTCCATTGTCTTTTTATTTTGTGCTTTAGCATGATATGTCGTTCATCATATTCGTATTGTTTTTAATACCATGTTTTTATGTTGATTAGGATGTGTAATATCATGTTTTATTTCGTTTGCTTGGTTTGTACATGTTTTATGTATTTTGTCTTAATATAATGAATGTATCATGTCTACCTATGATTAGTATGTCCCTTTTTTGTCCTTTATGTTTTCATGCATTTGTTGTTTTCTTTATGTTCATTTATGTATGTCTTTTTTCATACGCATTATCGTACCAATGTGTTTAGCTTCGTTTGTTCATAATATGTTTTAATGTTGGCTTATTTTTATGTTCATTTTGCATTTTAGGTTACATGTTAAAGATGGATGATATTTGTCATATATTAGTGTCATGTTTTTATTTTAAAGTGTTTCATATGTTAAGTACTAGTTTTTTATGTTTGTTTTTGCTTTGATTTGTTAGATTAGCACCATGTTATATGTATGTAATGCATATTTTGTATTCATGTTTTTTTTGTGTTTAAACATGTTATAGTTAGTCAATTTAATCTTGAAGCATGCTTTCTTTTCTTTTTTACCGTGTTTATGTTTTTGTGTTTAGTCTTGATTCTTGATTATGTCATTTGTTTTTATGTTCATGCATTTTATTATTATTTTTGTTTAATAGTGGAATGTGCATGTTTTTATGCTTTAATATTATGACGATGTAAATGTATCTTTTTTTACATATGCTTTGTTTTTATCATTATAATATGATATGTTGATTATGCTCATGCATTTTACTATTTTTGTTCAATTTTATAATATCCATGTTTTTATTTTTTGTATTATGTCAATGTGAATTTTTTTATTTATACAATTCGCTCTAAGTTTGTATAACGGAATATAAATTGTCAATGCGGTTCCCTTTTATCCGAGCGTAAACGGGGCCAGTATCAGGCGTAGTGATGGTGGTTGGGCGTTTACACTCGGATAACGGGACTTTTAAAATTTACCCGCACTTATAGTTGAATTTTAATCTAATCGTCACTTTAATCCGGAAAGTCAAATATTAATAAAGCGGTAATTATTAAAGTACCAATTTTGGGCGGTGTGGAGGTGCTAATCCTTCCCTATCCGTAACCGACTCCCGAACCCAACAAGTTTTCAAATCTCTGGTTTTATGGTGTCCTGCCTGCCTAAGTGGCCGGTGGCGACTCCATTTTTAAATAAAGTTTGTTTTTTATAAAAAAAAACCCGCTGAATATATTTCGAAATACCACAAACACCTCAAAACACCTTTGGAACCCTCATTTTTTAGCGAACATGGAAAGCGGACATCGTTACAGATGGCGACTCCGCTGGGGATCATTTTTGTTTTTTCAAAAACAAAATAGAGAGTCAAGCTTTTTCAAATAATTACCGCTTTAATAATATTAGAATTTCCGGATTAAAGTGACTATTAAATTAATATTCGGTTATAATTGCGCGTTTATTTTAACGCATTTAAAATATGGCATACAAACCCTTTTTTTAAATGGGGGAAACTCTAATGCTTTCGTGGAGATATCATTTTCCCGTGTAGGCCTAGCGAGTACCTTCGGGGCTTGAGTACCTTATGCTTTCGTAAGAATATCGTTCCTTCGTGCAGGCATAAGTGAATGGGTCCCCCTGAATTGAACCCGATTGAAAGGAGCCTATAATGGGTGATGATCGGGCCTTGCTACTCTTAGTAGGGGACATCAAGGACAGTTCGGGTACCTCTTAGCACCAAAACTGCATATAGAGAACATAGAAACCCACCCTGTTAGAGCTATGCGGATAACCTAGGTGTCTTAGACGGGATGTAAATAGGATTGCTTTATTTGTTTATCGCATTTAATTTGCCCTTTTATTATGTACTTATTGTTTTTGTCCGGTACTGACTTGTTTCCTTTTTTGTTTTGTTTTTGCATATATCATCGCATTCGCATTACATAGGGTATTGATTCCCGAGTGGTTTCTCCCGTAATAAAAGATTGTTCATGATGGACCAAAGGTTCTTTGACCTAAAAAAAGGGGGTCCAGTTCCAGAGTTCCATCCCGAGACTAGGCCAGAGACAACAGAAGAATGATCGTTCAGGGACTCCAGAACAGATTCGGTAAGCAGTGTCAGTTCTGGTAGCAAGCGAGATGAAGTACAAGAATTAAATAAGCAAATGGCCGAGATGATGGACCAGATGAATGCTATGATGAAAGGCAAGCAGCCTGTCAAACTCAGAAAAGAATCGATCAAGGATCAGAATGTGGAACATAATGGTCAGAATGTCAAGACATGCAACACCATTAAATATGAAAAATCGAATCCCTTTGTGATCAATCTCAAGAAACAGACAAGCGGAATATCTGGGGTAGATACCAAGGGAACAGAGGCAAGACCAGGGGAAGCTCGAGAATCCAATGACATCAGAAAGCATTATCCTATACCCATGAGATACACCGAGCTACTTCCGTTGCTTGTCGAAATGAGCCTTATCGTACCGGTGAAGTTTGTACCAAAGAGACCTCCTTATCCGAAGGGTTACAATAGCCGTGTCTGGTACAGCTACCACATAGGTGATTCGAGTCATCACACTGAGAATTGTAGAGCCTTGAGGGACAGAGTTCAAGATCTTATCAGAATGGGAGTTTTAGGTTTCGAAGACGGACAACCCCGAGTCTACAACGAACCAGCCATTGCCCGAGGGGAAAAGTCGAATGAGGGTCAACGCCCAGCCCATGGTTCGGGTAACACAAAAGTGGGTCACTCAAGCGAGATAAATTCAGGAGTCAAGAATAAAAGCGTCTTAGAAGATGAACTTGTATGCAAGTACGACCAGCTTGAGCATGAGAGGCACGATCTGAGCATGAAACTGAAGAACATACAAGACGAGTACTAGAAGCTGCACTTTGAATTCAAGAATGTCGGTCTGGGTGACACACTGAAGAGTGGATTAATGGTATGATTCAGTTGAGGAACGATTTAGAATGCTGGAGGCAGAAATGCAAAACTGATAAAAATAAAGCCAAAACATTGTCACAAAAGATGAAAGAAGCTGAGAGCCAACGCGATGTTCTCCAAAGTGAGTTGGAAAGCAGTCTAGCCATGGACGATATCCTGAAATCAAGTCTAAAGCAGGAAAGAGAGGAATCACAAGCCTTTCAAATGGAAAACGCAACACTCAAAGAACAGATAGCAAGGCTCAAGACTTCTTTACGTACCAACGAGATTCGTGATGAGGCAATGACCGTCAAGCTACAAAAGGACGAGCAGATAATACAGGAGAAAGACCGAGACATGAAGATCGTTATGACTCAAGCCCGACAAGTAGCTCAACAGGTAGCAGATTTAGCTGATGCAGCAGCTCCGATAAGCTAGAGTATGGATCCAACGTTGGATCGCGAAGAAAAGTTGATGGGGCTATTGAACGAGGTTAAGAAATTAGGTGCTAGGGCTCACCGCTATCTGTAAACCCCCAATACCGGATGTAATGAAACCTTTTGGTCTGAATGAAAGATGTCCTATAGGGACAAATCACTTGCGGAATCGATGCCTTATTGCATTCATGCATTGCATTTGCATCACGTCCTTTGCATTGTTTAATAGTTTTATCATCGCATGGCACTTCATGATTTAATACTTAGGGTTCGATGGCAGAATTAGTTGGAAAATAGAACAAACTAAAGAGTCGAGGCTTGACCAGCTAGAAGAAAGAATCGAGAAAGAGCTGAAGAAGAAAGAAAAGATAAATATTTTCAATACGAGAGAACTCTGCCTAGTCCCTGATTTGGTCATTCCTCCGAATTTCAAGATTCCCATATTTGCGCAGTATGACGGAACCAACTGCTCGAAGATTCACTTGACCATGTTTTGTAGAAAAATGGAGGGATATATGAAGAATGAAGAGTTGTTGATCCACTACTTCTACGATAGCCTGACGGGACCTGCAGCAGTATGGTATAACTGTTTGAACAGAAACCAAGTTAGGTCATGGGTGACCTTGCTAATGTCTTCTTGAGTCAATACAAATATTATTTAGATTTAGCGCCCTGTCGTCAGTTTCTTCAGAATGAGAAAATGAGACCAAATGAAAGATTTAGGGAATATGCACTAAGGTGGCGATGTTTGGCGACCCAAGTCCAGCCTCCTATAGCGGAAGAAGAGTTGACCCTCTACTCCATGCAACGCTTCCCTCTCCCTTCTTCGATGTGATATTGGAGAAATCGAGAAACAGATTCGAAGATTTCATGACGATTGGAGAGATGATAGAATATGCAATCAAAGAAGGAAAATTGGGGTCTAAGTCCAAGGACCGAATCGAAGATAAGATAGATAAAGACGGAGAGGTAAATAAGTGTCATCTCCAGGTTCACGTAGCCGTAAAAGAAGAAGACTAACTGACACCTCGGGGTCATCAAAGAAAATTCCTCGGACGAGTGCAAATTTGGAAGTTTTGGGAGCATCCATCTCAAGCGTATGGCCTCATTTGGTAGGGGTCATTATCTTGCTCCTAGACCAATGAAGATTGCTCCTGATCTATCTGCCCATAGTTTTGACTCGAGTAGCAGATGCGAATTTCATATGGGGGCACTGGGGATCCCACCAGAAAATGTATACCTTTATTGGAGGAGATCAAGAAGCTGATCAATGATGTGACCTTGACACAAGAGCTGATCCAGCAGTGGATGACCAATGATGAGTGGCAAGTCTGCATAGTGCTGAGGAAGCCATAGATGTCTCTACATTAAAAGACTTTCCTAAAGTAATACAAGGAATCAACTTTACTACATGTGGCCCACATATGGTAAAGATCTTTTGTGAAGGGGTGTGTTTGTTGATTTTTATTCCAATGAAGAACACATTTCGCTTAACATACAATGTTCTTGAAAGCACATAGATGTATATTTTCTCACCGTTGTAGGACACTGGATATCAATTGCAAGATGTGATATTAGATGGATGTTGTGACAACGATGAGGTGTGATCTTCCCTACTAGACTCTGGTCAACAAAGCAAGATTACTACTCTTTCGATGATGTTTAAGGACGAAAAAGCTCTGAATGTCAACCATGTAGAGTTGCTTGAAATTGAAACTCTAGACATAATCTTCTAGGTAGTAAAGAATTAAAAATAAGAATTAAAAAAAGAGAGGAAGAATTGAAGGAAAAAGAAGAGGGAAAAAAGAAGAAAAATAAAGAGAGAGAAAAGAATAATAAAAAGCACTCCTATGCTCGAAACCTGGTAATAGGCTTGTTTGGATAAGAGTGTGGGAATTTTGGGGCACTCCGCTGAAGCGATAAGGTGGCAATACACCATCCAATTCAAGAAACCTTAGCTTCATGAGTGATGGTAATATTTTCAAATCGCGACTATGCCGAGTAACTTGGGGAAATGTTGTTTGCTCCATCGTTGTCCTCAAGACAAAGGACTGTGACGAATTGATTTCCTCAAATAATGATAAAAGCATAAAAAAAGAAGAGAAAAAAGAAGAAAAGAAAAAGGAAAAAAATGAAGAAGGAAGAGAAAAGAAAAGAGAGAAAAATAAACGATAGCATAGGTAAAATTAAAACTCGCACCACCTAGAACTCTATTCTTAGAGTAATATTTATGCGCTCGAGTGGTCATACAAGTCCACCCTTTTTGGGGGCGGAGCAGATAATGAGAATAGAGATAGAGTAGGATTCTACAGCAACACGGTAATCATGAGGATGAATCGAGTCACCTGGGAATATTTCACAGCCTTGAATTACTGAATGGTTGAATCTAAGATGCTCTTGCACTTGATATCTAGAGCTCCTATTTTGTGATTTCAAGATCTTGTATGTTAATCTAAATGATACCCTTCAGTGGAATGTCAATCAACAAATTGACAAGTTAAAGCAACAAAGATTTCCATGTATTACTTCAGAGATAAGATCCAGAACGCAAGGTTGCGGATATTATTGGAGCACCTAACCAGAAACGACCCCACAATGTATAGGATGAAGATGATGAAAAGAGCATATGTGTCAGACAGCTCAAGAACAAGAAGCGGGTTTCAGCCATGATGCCTTGGTTGGTTCAAGAAAATGAAGGACGAACCAAGACGAGAATGAGATTACAAAATACGGGGGATGGTAAGAGGTAAACATTAAGTCTCCAAAGAATTAAAGCACATGGATCGAGAAATGATTTCCGTCAAGAGGCAGCAAGAAGATTGAGATTAAGCTCAAAACATAGAAGCATTTTGCTCACCCCGATGACGAAACTAACAAATACTCAGAATGTTGGGTCAAAGGAGTTGGAAGGTAGCCAAGCTCATGATCGAGTGGGGCAATGCAGAACATGAAGAATGGTAAGAATCTCCGCACGTGCATGATATAGAGTTTGTTTGTGAAGCGGGTAGAGACCCCGAAGAAGAAAGACAAGTGCTCGTGCAAAAGAACAATAGCGAGTACTCATTTAACAAAAATTGACAGAAATGAAGATCAAAACTGAGCATACTACAAAAAAGAAAGGAAATGGAGAAATTCGAGGAATGGCTTTTCAGGGCATAGGATTTTAAAACATGTCTAAAAATAAAATTAAAAAAAAAGAGAAAGAAAAAAAAGAAAAAAAGAAAGAAAAAAAGAGAGAGAGAATTATATCGCGAAAGGGTTAAAAAACATGAAACAGATAAATAACTGATCAAAGGGCATACTGCAACAAAAGAGAAGAAAAGAAATATGAGAAATAACCTTCCAGAGCGTAAGACTTTAGAACAAAAAAGGATAAGAAAAAGAGAAAAAATAAGAAAAAGAAAGAAAAGAGAGTGAGAGAAAAATGATGATAAAAAGAGAAGAAGAAGAAGAAAGAGGTAAAGAGAGAAAAGAGAGAAGAAAAAAATAGAGAAAAAAGAAAAAAAGAAGAAAAAGAGAAGAAATAAAAAAAGAAAGAAAAGAGAGTAAGAGAAAATGATGATAAAAAGAGAAGAAGAAGAAGAAGAAGAAAGAGGTAAAAGAGAAAAGAAAAAATAGAGAAAAAAGAAAAAAAGAAGAAAAAGAGAAGAAATAAGAAAAAGAAAGAAAAGAGAGTGAGAGAAAATGATGATAAAAAGAAAAAAAGAAGAAAGAGGCAAAAGAGGAAAAAAGAAAAGAAAAAGAAGAAAAAGAAAGCACGGCATTGCATGCATCATATAGATAGAGGCATGTCAATTTTTGCTTGTTTTTAGACAGGTATTTGAAGAATTGTCAAAGAATTTACTAAAGAAAGAAAAGGTCGGCAGCCATAGCAGCGTAAGGCCAGATGTTAAATCTTTCGGGTCATCGGTAAGTCCTTCGGGCACGGTGTTAAGTCTTTCGGGCCACCATTATGTCTTTTGAGCATGGTGATAAGTCCTTCAGGCCATCAATAAGTCCTTCGGGCATGATGTGGTAGCCATAGTAGCGTGAGGCCAGGCGACGGTAGCCATAATAGCATGAAGCCAGATGTTAAATCTTCGGGTCATCGGTAAGTCCTTCAGGCAAGGTGCTAAGTTCTTCAGGCCACCATTAAGTCTTTCGAGCATAATGATAAGTCCTTCAGGCCATCAGTAAGTTATTCGGGCATTATGCGGCAGCCATACTAGCGTGAGGTTAGATGACGGTAGCCAGAGTAGCGTGAAGCCAGATGTTAAATCCTTCGGGTCATCGGTAAATCCTTCGGGCACGGTGTTAAGTCCTACAGGCCACCATTAAGTCTTTCGAGCATGGTGATAAGTCCTTCGGGCCATCAGTAAGTCCTTCAGGCATGATTGGGCAGCCATAGTAACGTGAGGCCAGATGACGGTAGCTATAGTAGCGTGAAGCCAGATGTGAAATCCTTCGAGTTATCGGTAAGTCCTTCAGGCACGGTGTTAAGTCCTTCGGGCCACCATTAAGTCTTTCGAGCATGGTGATAAGTCATTCGGGCCATCAGTAAGTCCTTCGGGCATGATGCGGCAGCATCGTAGCGTGAGGCCAGATGACGATAGCCAGAGTAGTGTAAAGCTAGATGTTAAGTCCTTCGGGCCATCAGTAAGTCCTTCAAGCATGATGATAAGACCTTCGGGCCACCAGTAAGTCTTTCGAGCATGGTGGTAAGTTCTTCGGGCCATCAATAAGTCCTTCGGGCATGATGCGATAGCCTTAGTAACGTGAGTCCAAATATGTCAATAGCCTTGTAAAAAAAAGAGAAAGAAAAATATAGAAAAAAGAGAGAAGAGAAAAAAAGAAAAAAGGAAAAAAAGGAGCGGAAAATAGGGAAAAGGGGAAAAAAGAGAAAAGAGAAAAGAAAAAATCGAAGATAAAGGTTATATAAAGGAGAAGCCTACGTTTTCGAGCCCCCAGTAAAAGGCTCCATATAGGAAGAGCCGTAACTCTAAAATCTCAAAGTAGAACCAAAGGTGAAGAAGTTCTATATAGGGAGAACTTACGAGCCTGAAGATTGGGCCGAGGAAAAGTGGAGAGTTCCAGAAGAACACGTGATTCTGAAGTCGTGAACATGAAAGTCGGATAAAAATGAGTGCTTATGATCTTTGCTTTGTTCTCGTTTCACAAGAACAAGCAAATAGGGGAAATTGTAATCACTCATTTTCATCCGGTTTGTAAATAGTGTTAACATATTAGTATAATGATTAATAGATATTATTATTGCATGTATGCATATATTATATCAGTACATGTGCAAATTATGTACGTGTGATTAACATGTGCGTAAAATATATGTATTATGTGTTTAAACGTATATAATATATTTGATAATGTTGCATATTGTGTATATGTATGCATACGTATGGGTGTTTGCATGTGTATATATTAATTTGTATGTACATATATTATATGTGTGTGTACGCATGTATTGTTATTATTGTTATTATTATTACTATTATTATTAATAATACTATTGGGCTAAATTAAAATAAAATAAAAAAGGTATATTAAAGCCCAAATTAAATGTCTAGTCCAAATTACAAGAACAAAAATTAAATACATAAGGCCCAATCGGCCAGGCCCTAACCCAACTAAAAACCCTAAAACATATATCAGATACAAGAGCCCTAATCCTTTTATTTTTGCTCAGCCAAGGGAGAACCATTGGATCAAATCTTGATCCAACGGCCGAGATCAATCTAGAAGACCCCCATATGGCGCGTGTAGCGCACGCGCGCGTGTGATATACGTGCAAGGCCCTTCAGATCCGCGCGCCACATGTCAACATCTGGTGCCATCTTTCTAGTCCCTAGAGCACATCTGAACCGTCAATCTTTAAGAAAATCTCAATCGTTGGATCAAATCTGATCAAACGGCCAAGAATATATCTGCTAAATAAAGATCTTACGCCTCCAACCACCATTTTTCCGCCGTACACGCCACCCCTCACCGGCCGTACCATCCAGACATGCAAAAATCAGAAGAAAAAACTCCAAGTCAAATCAAAAGCATGGGCAACCATCAACCGAAGTAGATATTAGTTCTTTATATACATGTATTTCGGATGTAAAAAAGGGGGAACCAGAGATCAATGTAACAAAAAAATCAGAATCAAAGAAATACAAAAAAAGAGGAGATTATCAATTTCAGTTTTCCCCGTTTTAGAAATAATAACAAAAAACTCTTAAAATTCAAGGGTAATCTTCCCCTTCTTCTTTTCTGACTTTTTTTCATGCATGCATAAAAATAAGGAGTGAAATGGGTTTCTTTTTTACCTGAATCGGTCTGAGCCTTGCCGGCAATAATCCACTCATGGTGAGCCGGTAAAAAGGGGGAGACTAAAGGTTTTATTTAGTTTCATGTTTTTTTATAACAAAAAATAGTTTAAAGGGGGGATCATTTTTAGATCTATAAGGATGAAGTTTTTTAGAACATGGAGGTCGGATTCAAGTTTAAAAAATGGAGAGGAATCGTGTAAGTTTTTAGGGGTTCGTAGCCGCTGATAAGCGACGGCCAGCGGTGGCTTATGGCCGTTCTGGAAATGAAAAGAGAGAAGGGGGTGTTTTAATCAAGGGTTTTCAAAAAATGAGGAAAAACATTAGGTTTGGTCAGATAAGTATGCTATATAGTGTTTTATTTTTTTTAAATGGTTTATTTGCCCATTAAGGACCACCATCCTTTGTGTCTTTTCAGTTTGAGTCTCCCCCTTGGACAATCACAAGATCGGTCCCACCCTGTTTTCCAAAAGTTTCATTTTCACCCCTAAATTAACCGAATCCAATTTTTTAAATGACAAAATCTCACCCATGTTCCCTCCGCGTTTCCAATGTTTTCAATTTGGGCTTGCCCCTTGGTTTAATCACAAGTCCAATCCCTATGAGTTCCTTCCGGTTTTTTAATTAAGCCCCGGAATGCGTTTTTTATTTATTTAATTCCTGTCATTTTGTTTTATTTTATTTCATTTCAGTCCTCTGTTTTAATCATTTATGTCCATTGTCTTTTTATTTTGTGTTTTAGCATGATATGCCATTCATCATATTCGTATTGTTTTTAATATCATGTTTTATGTTTATTAGGACGTGTAATATCATGCTTTATTTTGTTTGCTTGGTTTGTACATGTTTTATGTATTTTGTCTTAATATAATGAATGTATCATGTCTACCTATGATTAGTATGTACCTTTTTTGTCCTTTATGTTTTCATGCATTTGTTGTTTTCTTTATGTTCATTTATGTATGTCTTTTTTCATACGCATTATCGTACCAATGTGTTTAGCTTCGTTTGTTCATAATATGTTTTAATGTTGGCTTATTTTTATGTTCATTTTGCATTTTAGGTTACATGTTAAAGATGGATGATATTTGTCATATATTAGTGTCATGTTTTTATTTTAAAGTGTCTCATATGTTAAGTACTAGCTTTTTATGTTTGTTTTTGCTTTGATTTGTTAGATTAGCACCATGTTATATTTATGTCATGCATATTTTGTATTCATGTTTTTTGTGTTTGAACATGTTATAGTTAGTCAATTTAATCTGTCTTAAGGAAACTGTGTTCGTGCAGGCTTCTTCAACCATATTTCGGTTATTTTGAATTTCTTTTATGTTATTTCGAATATTAATTCTATTCGTACAATTTCTAATTTTTTCCCGTTCAATATTAAATTATTTCAAATTGAACCCTTTTTGTCCAACAATCTTAAGACATATTATATTTTTCAAAATTCGATTCGAGATAAGTGTATGAGTCAAGCAAATAAACTGGTTTCAGAAATTATCCTGCCATTTTAACGGGTTTGCTTAGATTTAAGAAATAAACGGGACAAATCTGTGTTACAGAAATTGTCGTTGAGAGTAACTGAGGTTACGAATTTTGTGGAAGAATAAAGTCAGAAATAAACAAAATTGAATTTCGATTTTTTGGTATGTATCATGAGGATACATGTTTGATTTAATACATTCGCTTATAGCAAGGATTAAAATCATATGTAAAATGCATGTTTGCATGTATTGTAAAACCTTTATCATGTGTGTAAAAGGTTTAAGGCAAGGTTATCTGTGTTTGGAAACACTTAGGATTATTATTTTCAATAATTTTCCATGAGAAAGTGTAGGATAACCATGGAAATTTATTGAATTTGTTTTGGAAACAAAGATCTTGTAAATAATTTGTTTCGGGAATTATTTCCTGACGTTTTAACGGATTTACTTGATCTTCCAAACAAGAATCAACGAAATTAAATCAAAGGATTATGTTTTCTTGATCGAGTTGCCTTGATATAACAAAGGAAATAAACCATTGAGGTTATATTCGTGGAAATCTAGAATGATTCAATTTTGGAGATAAATCAGTGGATTTATTTGGTCAAAAATAAAATTCTTAAAGCCTATTCTGATGCATGCTATGAAGTGCACAGTGTTTAAAACATGGCTAAAGAATTGAGGGTTGTTGGACCATAAATACAAATAGAAGATGTCGCTGCTAAGAAAATTCTTAGTTATTAAATTCTTAATTTGTGATGACTGATCCCAAATTATTGTGAATCAAAGGTAGTGATTTTAACTGATCACTTACGGTATCCTTGCAAAAGGAATGGTTGGAAGTGAATCTGTCCAGGCGTTAGTCATTTGAAAAGCTAACCCTTGTTTAGAATGACTTCAAGAACTTCCTTAAGCATAGGAGAATGAAACCCATAAACGGTGATTGAAAAACAATATGAAAGTGCATGTCTAGGATTGGTTCTTTGAAAGACTTGTATTTAAGCGTGCCTAGTGCACAACCTCCCTTTCATAAGTTACCTACCTGGTGCATTGTTCATTATTGTTCTTTCTATTAAGACTGTGTGGGGTTTTTAGTCTTTGACTAAATTCATAATATTTTGTTTTGGTTTGTGACTATGTGACACAATGGAAAAAGTGAAATTTATTGGGAAGAATTTCAAAATGTGGGAACAAAAGATGTTGCATATTTGACCATGATAAACCTGGTCAAAGATCTGAAGGATGATCCTCCTATTATTTAGAGAGGATAAGGTAAATTTTGTTACCACCTTCAAATGTTGTTAAGGTAAATATTGCTAAGACAAATATTACCATGTCAAACGTAGTGGAAGTCCAAAATGACTTCAAACTGCGGACTAGGCAGTGTGGTTAAGAAGAAAATTTCATGGGAAATGCTTCATTTGCCATAAGATGAGGAACAAGTGTTCAAGGTCAATGTTATTGGGGTAACAATTGACATGGCAAATTATTGTTCGGAGGAAATTGCCTTCTTGATAGAACAAACTAGTGATTTGCTTAAAAGCCAAAATGTTGTAGAGAAATTATTCACTATAAGTAGGATGTTCAACCCAATTTTAATAATTTGATTAATTTGGGGAGAAAACTCTATGTGAGTAGCGTTGCAACATCAAAGGGTACAATGAATTTGAAGACAAGAATTAAAACTTCAAAATGTGCCTAACATGTGGGGGAAGTTGTTCTATCAACTAATAAGACACCATATGAGTTATGGAAGGAAATAGAAACCTTCATAAAACTACATAAAATGTGGGGGTTTCTTGCAAAGATAATATTCCCATTACAGAAGTAAATGAAAATAAACAGACTATATTTTCATTTATTATGTAACGAATATCAATTTCTTGTGTAAAAATAGATTCACAAGAACGTGAAAATGAAAACAAAAAATGTCTCATTCTTTGAAATATATTTCCTAAATATTTAGGGAAGTTGGTCCAAGTTCAATGGAACGGACCTTGGAGACTATCAATAGAAAATAGTCCATACGTTCAACAAAAGGTTGAAACGAAAACATTGTCATGATGACATAGTGTGACAAATGTGTGCGTTAGGATATATGATCCTATGACACGCTCATTGTTATATGTGACAATGAAATGGTACACATACCAATGAGATGTTAAATTCAAGATTTGACATGAAAAATATGAGAATGAAACAATTGATTTTGGGCATCCAAATCAAACGATTATATGAAGGTCTCATATTGACTCATTCACACTATGTGGACAAATTCTTGAAGAATTTGACCATGATGATTTTGGTATAGCTATAACTCAATTAGACGACTGATCTCAAATGGAGTTATCTCTGTTGATTATGTAAAATCAAAGGATAACAATGTAGATCCGCTAACCAAAGGGTTAAACTGAGATCAAGTTGCAAAAACATCGAAAGGAATAGGACTAAAGCCCATGGAAATTTAAGACGTTATGAGAAGGAAAACCCTACCTAGTTGACTGGAGATCCCAAGATCTAGGTTCAAAGGGACAACCTAATCACATAGACCTTGTGCGGTCACTGTGGGGGGTTACTCTCCCAAGTCCATTCCTATGATGTAAATAGTGACTAAAAATGGAACAGACCAAGAAATGCTTTTAATGACCATTGTGTTCGTCGGTGAAGCCTGTAATCACTCATTTTTATCTGGTCTGTAAATACATATTAGTATAATTATTAGTATTTTAGTGTTGCATGTATACATTGTATTATATTATATTATATGTTTATTATGTGCATGAGTGTTACTAATATATATAAAATGTGTGGTGTGTGCATGTATATTGTAAACTATGTATGTATACGTATTAACGATATGTGTGTCACGCATGTATCTATAGTTAGTACGAGCGTATTTGTTTTTACGGATAATGTGTGTAGATGTTATGTTAATTATGTGTATGATTATATGTATGTATGCTGGTATGTTATATTAATTAATGTTTGCATAGGTATATATGTATGTATTGTTGTATGTGTATTGATGTTATAATTATAACTAATATTAATATTATTGGGCTAATATAAAATAAAATAAAATAAAATAAAAACATATTAAACCCAAATAAATAAATTGCCAGTCCAAGTCCATTTACAAGTAAATATTATTACAAGGCCCGGTTGGCCCAAACCCAAAACCTATTTAATTCTATTTATTTTGGTGCAGATGACTATGGGCCGTTGGATCAAGATCTGATCCAACGACCACGATCCAGCCAAGATAAAATATCTGCCAGCCGCATGTACTACACGTCTGGACGCTTCGAGTGCCACGCGCGGACTCTTTGATATCCCACGCGTGCGTGATCCCCACGAGCTCTGACCCCTCGACTGCTGAGGCACACGTGTCACGATCTGGAGCCATTTCACCAATCGAGGCTTCATCTGGGCCATTCATCCTTCAAGCCAGCCCGACCGTTAGATCATATATGATCTAACGGCCGAGAACGCCTCTGTCCGGAGACAGAGCCCCCACACCGCCACCATGCTTCACCATACCGATCTTCAACCACCTAGCTCAGACATGTCAAAAAGCAAGAAAAGAAATGTTATGTCAGTTAGCAGTCCAGATCTGAAAGAAAATATTATATTACTTGTACCAAACCAAAAGACAGGCATATATGTATGTAAAAAACATTTGGTAAAAAACAACAAGTTGTAATCGAAAGAAACAGGTTGTACTCAAAAGAGTCAAGGAGTGGTAATCGAAAAAGCAAAGTTGTAATCGAAAGAAAAAAATACAAAAAAATCAGTCTTCAGTGGTAATACTCTTTTTTTTCACTTTGTTGCATGCATACACAAAAAGATACGTAGTAAAATAAAAGAAAAAATAGGGTTAGAAGTCGTTACCATCGCCGTTGGTGGATCTCCCCTCACCAGTGATAAGCCTTTTCGGCTTTCCCAAGTCGAACGTGGTGAACTGAAAGGAGAGGGAGACCCCTTTGTGGCTTCGTTTTGGGTTGAAAACAAAAAAGAGGGGTTTTTTTTTCGTTTCGTATTTCTTAGATCTAGGACAAATGAAAGCTTTTTCTCCGAATCCAAGTTCGGATTCGTGTCGAGGGTAAGGAAGGGTTCATTTTGGTGTGTTTTTTTGGGGCTCGCCGGCGCCGGTTAGCGGCGGCCGGCTGCAGAGAATACGGTGGCCGACCACTGGATTCTGGGTTCATGGGATAAGGTTGAGAGAAAATAAGAACGAAGCTCGTTATAAAAACTGAGAAAATGAATGAAATGGGGGAAATTTTGGTTTCGGCCAAAAAAGGGGGGATTTATAGGTGTTATTATTTCGTGAAATGGGGAAATTACGTAATAAATCCCCCCGCGTTTTCAATATTTTCATTTCTGTCTCGCCGCATGGTATAATTACAATTCCAGTCCCCCTTATATTTCAAAATATTGCAATCTAGTCCCTAAATTACACCGAATCAGTTTTTAAATGGTAAAATTACCCCTTTAACCATCCCACGTTTTTGAATTTTTCATTTCGAGTCTGCCCCTTGGTCTAATTACAGTTTCAGTCCTTTCAAGTTTGGTCTTGTTTGCATTTTCGTCCCTAAATTGCATATTATTATCCTTTAATTTCTGCCACTGATGTTTATTTCTTTTCATTTCAGTACTGTTTCCATGTAAATATTTATGTTCGTATTATAATCGTGTATGTTGATGTAGCCTTTTGCCTTATTATATATCCCTCGTACATGCCTTGTATTTTTATGTTTACATGTATATGTGTGTTAAGTTTATGATGGTTATGTATCTTTTTGTTCGGTTATTCGTATTAAGCATGTTATGTTCCAGTTGGTTCGTACACGACATATTTTGTATTTTTGTATGTATTGTATGTTCTCTTGGCCTTTAGGTTACGTGTTAGTGTGTCTCCTTTTTATGTATAATATATTGTTCTATATATGTTGAAATATGTTTTATTTCTAATATGTATGTCTTCTTGAAATATATGTTCGTCTACACACGTACTTATTCCTGCCTTGTTATTGTGACATGTTAAATTTGTTTTTATCTACTATTAATCTTGATATGCATATGTGTGTTTTAATTACGTATTTCATTTATGTTAGATTAGCATTCTGTCATGTTAATATTTATTGCATTTAAATTATTTGCCATTTTTATATTTTGCCTCTAAGATTGCATATCGAGATATAAATTGTCAATGATGTGCCCTTTTATCCGAGCGTAAACTGGGCCAGTATCAGGCGTAGTGATAGTGGTTGGGCGTTTACTCTCGGATAACGGGGCCCTTAAAATTTATTCGCAATTATAACCGAATTTTAAATTAATCGTCACTTTAATCCGAAAAATCTAATATTAATAAAGCGGTAATTATTAAAGTACCAATTTTGGGTGGTGTGGGGGTGCTAATCCTTCCCCATCCGTAACCGACTCCCGAACCCAATAATTTTTAAATCTCTGGTTTTATGGTGTCCGACCTACCTAAGTGGCCGGTGGCGATTCCAATTTTTAATAACATACGATATTTTCAAAACCCCCACGGAATAAATATTTTATATCCAAAAAAATCACAAATACCTTCGAAAAATCGTTTTTTAGCGAAAAAAGGAAATCGCTACAGATGGCGACTCCGCTGGGGAGAATTTTTTGTTTTTCAAAAACAAATGAGAGTCATGCTTTTAAAATAATTACCGCTTTATTAATATTAGAAATTCCGGGTTAAAGTGACTATTAAATTAACATTCGGTTATAATTGCACGTTTATTTTAACGCATTTAAAATATGGCATATAAACCCGTTTTTTTAAGTGGGGGGAAAACGCTAATGCTTTCGTGGAGATATCGTTCTCCCGTATGGGCCTAGCAAGTACCTTCGGGGCTCGAGTACCTTATGCCTTCGTAAGGATATTGTTCCTTCGTACGGGCATAAGCGAATGGGTCCCTCTGAATTGAACCCGATTGAAAGGAGCTTATAATGGGTGATGATCGGGGGCCTTGCTACTCTTAGTAGAGGACAGCAAGGACAATTCGGGTACCTCCTAGAACCAAGACTGTATGTAGAGAATACATAGAAACCTACCCATTTAGAGCCATGAGGATAACCTTAGGTTTTAGACGGGATAAATAGGGTTGTTTTGTGCGTTTATTCTGTTTAATTTTGTCCTTTTATTTATATATTTATTAATTTTATCTGGTATTGACTTGCTTTCTTTTCGCTTTTGTTTTTTTTCATACATCATACATTTTTATCACATAAAGGTACTGGATCAAGTGATTTGCCCGATCAGAAAGTATTTCACCATGGAAAAAAGGTGTCTTAGGAAAAAAGAGCTTAATTTTTCAGTCAGACATTGGTCAGAGGTCAACTAGAAAACCCAAGGGGACAGTTTACCGAACGAACGCGTAATAGCAGGGTACACCTATGTGAGTCTCCAACAGAACAACTTATGGGATCTTCAAAGCATTTGGGAAAGATGGGACCGAAGACTACAAGACTTGTTCTGCGATAGTTATGGCGACATTGCACAGTTGTTATATGTTCGGGTTAACCAGCCCCTACTTCGAGCTATAGTCCAGTTCTGGAATCTGGCTTTTTGCTGCTTCACCTTCAATGGGCAGGACATGATGCCTACAGTAGAAGAATACACTGCTTTACTTAACCAGAAAAACATTCAGGAAGATTGGATCTACGCAAAGTCTCCGAGGAATCAGAATTACACTGCGAAACTCAAAACCTTCGCGGGAATGAGTGACGATTGGGTTAATGGCCTGCTTCAGATCCGAGGAGACAATACAGTTTTTGCATGGGAAAGTATTCGGGACATCATACCGACACATCCAGACGAGGCAAAGAAAATAGACTTGTTCGTCTTAGGAATATATGGCTTGGTGATCTTTCCAAGAGTACTCGGGAACATTGACATAGCCATTCTGGACTTGTTTGAGAGGGTAAAACGGAAAGCAAACCCAGTACCAGTAATCTTGGTCGAGACTTTCATTTCCTTAAATGCTAGCCAGAAACATGAAGAGGGACGTTTTCGAGGATGCGCACAGCTGTTACAGGTATGGATTCAGAGTCACATGTGGAAGACACCGACGAGGGTCCTGCCGGGGATATCCTTCCAAGGTTTTTCGCCTTTACGGGAGTACTTAACAAAGGAATGTCGAGAAGATTTGAAAACAAAAATATGGACTAGTTTCTTCAGGAACATTCAAGACGAAGACATAGTATGGAGGGTCCCATGGCTCGGTAAAGTTAATTATTTTCTATACAGTTGTGGTGATTTCAACTAGCTGATGATGTTGGGATTGCACGGAGGGATCGCCTGTGCTCCGCTTTTAGTGTCTCGACAGTTCGGATCACGACAGTTCATTCCTAATACCGTCGGGTTAAGCCAAACTGAATTTCTTTTCAAAGGGGAGTTCAAAGGAAAAATTAAGACCATCATGAGGGCCTGGGACCATTGTTACCGGATCAGGGTGAAAGGAGATACCGAGCACATGACTACCCCAGACTACGATCTTTGGAGACGTTTGAGGGTTAATAATGTGATTCCCGAATCTGATCAAGGACCAGCAGTGTCACTCGAAGAGCTTACAAGTGTGGTACCGTCTGAAGCTGACATCTTAAGGAATGAACTCGAAGAAATTAAAAAGAAAATGGACATCCAACAGACTCAACATTCGAGCGAGCTCTATAAGGCAAGCTTAGAGGTTGATGAACGGGACGAGATCATTAAGCAGTTGAAGAAATTAAATGCAGATTTGAACGACAAAAATGCTCTTTACCAAAAAGATGCCCTTCTACTACAAGCAAAAATACAGAAGACCAGCCGGAGTCAATTCATAGCCATGGAAAGAGAAAGAATGAATGGTATCCGTTTGGTGGAAGAAGAACGAGAAATCAGCAAGAGAGCGATCGAGAAAGAGATGGAAAGCTGCGGGTTGGCTATGGAGGAAGAAAAATGGTCCGCCAAGAATGCCATTGATCAAGAAAAGGAAAGATTCAGGCAGGAAATCAGCAAGGGAAAACAAGCTGTCCATCATGAGAGAGAAAGCGTCACCGTATGGAAAAGAAAGTCCATGAGTAGCCGGAATAGACTGTTAGAGATGCAAAAATTGTACGATGACACTATTCAAAGTCTGGAGCAAAGCCAAAGTCAGAATGGCGAATTAAAAGGAAAGGTGGCGGAAGTTGAACACTCTCTTCGAATGTACTGCCAGAGAAACAGCTTCGCTGAGCTACAAGAAAGAGAGCGTGAAGTGGGCGTGTTACAAGCACGAATTAAGTCCCTCAAAGCAACTGTTGAGGATTACAAGGAAAGAATTAGTGTGTTCGAAGAGGCTACAGCCGGAGGGGACACCTATTGGCAAAAGAGACTGCGTGACGCTGCCCGGATGGTACAGGATAGGGACCAGTATTACGCAAACTTGATGGTGGACATACAGCGAGTCGCCAGGCATGTGAATGATTTGGTTGTCGAGGCCGAAACACTCCGACCTTTCATAGTCCCGAAAATAGAAGAAGCTCCCAGGTTCCTCAAGTTGCTCAGGGCAATTGGAAAATTAGGAGATAGAGCTAGAGCTTATCTATAGGACTCTGTGTAATTAGATCTTTTGTATTAGGGATCTTTATTTTGTAATACGAACTCTGTTGTAATCTAGACCCTTTAATTCCCGTGGAAGTAGTTCAAAAGGGTGATTACCAGCGGAATCAGTACCTTATCTGCATACATTCTTGCATTTGCATCATGACATTCACATCATTATACATGCATTTATTTCTTGTAACCATATTAACATTATGAATATTGTGGCGTTGTGTGTAGTTAACCCGCAATCATTCATCATCCATACCTTACCCGATTACAAAGCAAGCTCATGGAAGACAGGATAATCAGTCTAGAAAAAGGGCAAAAAGAGCTCGAGAAAAGACTTGAAGAGACTTAAAGAAGCTCAGTGATCAGATTGCGCAGTCGTAAGCATCTATAGTATCCGACATAACCGCATTGTTGGCTAAGAGTCTTGGAAAAAGAGTGGAAGGAGAAACCATTCAAGAACCAGAGAATACCCCAGCTCACTACAAGGTTCAACCAACTGCACCAAACCCGGCTAGAAAGGTGTATATCGACCCTGCAGGAATGTCATCTAGTTTTCAAATAGGGGCACCTGAAACTCAACCCCTCGAGGCTGAAGCACTCTATGAAGAAGAGGTACCGGACCTGAACATGGTTGAAAGGATCAGGACCGAGGTAGAGAAAAAGTGGGAGAAGAGGTTTCGCCTTATGGAGGAAAAATTTAAAACGTTATAATATAATGAAGAATCAGGAAATGACGCTAGCGACTTAAGTCTGGTGTCCGATCTTGTCCTACCGCCAAAGTTTAAAACGCCAGAGTTCGACAAATACGATGGAACCACGTGTCCTTCCGCACACATAACAATGTACTATCGAAAGATGGCGGCCTACCATAAGGATGAAAAGCTACTGATCCATTGTTTCCAGGACAGCCTAACTGGAGCGGCGTTACGGTGGTACACCCAGTTGAGCAAGGCAAATGTTAAGACATGGAATGATCTGTCAAGAGCATTTACTAAGCAATATAAGCATGTAACAGACATGACCCGTAGTAGAATTATGTTGGAAAATATGGGGCAGAAGTCCAACGAAAGCCTGCGGCAATACGCCCAAAGGTGGCGGGAAGTGGCCGCCCAAATTCAGCCCCCCATCCCGGAACATGAAATTACGCCGTTATTTGTTAATACTCTGAAAGGGGCACTCTTTGATCGCCTCATTAATAACACAATGTAGTGCTTTGCTGACTTAATCAGGATTGGGGAGTCCCTTGAATTGGCAATTAAGAGTGGTAGGATTGATGGCGGGGAAGGGTCTCGGAAGTATAGCAAGAGAAATGAAGTAAACGCCACCAGCACTTATACCACCCTGAAGAACTTCACAGTCTCACAGCCACAAGCACCTGTGGGAAAAACACAACACTCGAATCAAAGAGATGAGAGAATCCCCAGAAAAGAGAATGTGAGAAGAACTTTCACTCCCTTACCTGTTTCGTACTCAGAACTTTATTCCCAGTTGTATGAAGCAGACCTGGTCCGTCCATACATCGTTACTTCTGTCAATCCGCCCTTCCCTTCTTGGTATAATCCGAACGCGCATTGCGACTATCACGGCGGTACCCCTGGACATCCTACTGAGAACTGCCTTGCTTTTAAAAAACTTGTGCAGAATTTAATCGATTCTGGGATATTGAAGTTTAAAGAACCGAATGCAGCCAATAACCCGCTGCCTAATCATGGGAGCAGAGGGGTAAATGTTATTGAAGAATACTTTACCAGGAGAATTAAGGATGATGTGTCAGAAATCAAATCTCCTTTACGGTGGGTATTTCAACAGTTATGCATGGCTCGTGTGATCGACAAAGGCATGATAACAAGGCAGAAGGGGTGTGGAGTGTATTGCGAATTCCACCAGAATGAAGGACATGACATCCAAGAGTTCGATGAGTTCAAGAGATTGGTACAGCAATTAATGAATGAAAAACAAATAGAATTCTTCGAGGAGCCCATGGGGAAGAAGGGGTCGAACGTATACATGACGGATAGCCCCAAATCTAAATACGGGACAGATAGACCTTTTATCATCTCTCTCAGGCCAGGGAATGCAGGTGCCTCCCAGGGAGAAACCAGCAAGATAAGTCCCAGAATCATCATTTCAGCACCATCCCCATTCCCATTCAAAGATATGCGGCAAACCCCTTGGAATTATGCTGTAAATGTGACCAAGCTAGAAAAACTAGAACATGGTCAGGTAAAAGAGCCTACGCTGAAAGACCAACAAAGCCAGAGCGATGTAAACGTTGGTGAAGCCGGGCATTTCACAAGAAGCGGCAGATGTTATTCCTCCGATGCCTTGAAAGTAGCTAAAAAAGATAAGGGAAAGAGTGCAGCAGTTAGCCCCACGCAGATATTTGGAGAAAAACCTCCCCCAAAGATGAATGAGCCGATAACTGAGGCCCAGGCCAAAGAATTTCTGAAGTTCTTGAGACATAGCGAGTACAACGTAGTGGAACAACTACGAAAGCAACCGGCCAGGATCACAGTACTAGAATTACTCTTGAGCTCAGAAAAGCACCGGGAGACGCTATTAAAAGTACTAAATCAAACTTTTGTGCCCCAGGATATATCTGTGACAAATCTGGATAGGATAGTGGGGCATATCACTGCCTATAATCATATAACATTCAGTGATGACGAGATCCCTGAGGGAGGAATGGGGTCCACCAAAGCCCTTAACATTACAACCCACTGCAAAGGGTATGTAGTACCTGGCGTACTGATTGACAACGGGTCAGCATTGAACGTCTTGCCTATGGTGACCCTGCAAAAACTGCCAATAGATGGTTCTCACCTAAAGCCCTGCCACAATTCGGTAAGAGCATTTGATGGTACGCAAAGAGGAACAATGAGGAAAATTGAGGTGCCCCTATTGATCGGACCAACTGAATATGTGATCGATTTTGTGGTGATGGATATAAAGCCATCTTACAGCTGCTTGTTGGGAAGACCATGGATCCACTCCGTAGGAGTTGTCCCCTCATCGTTGCATCAGAAATTAAAATTTGTAGTCGAGGGTAAATTGGTCACAGTAGAGGCTGAGCAGGAGATTGTTGCCTCTGTGACATCAGACGCTCCCTATATTCAAAATGATGAAGATGCTGCAAAATGCTCGTTCCGAGCATTGGAATTAGTAAATGCCACGTTTGTTTCGTAAGGAAGTCAGATCCCCTACCCTAGGTTATCTAATTGTACCAAGATGACCGTCGCAGAAACTTTGGGCCGATGAGCCAAAGTAGGAAAGGGGCTGGGGAAGAAATTACAAGGAAACCTAAGAGCCAAGAATATGATAACCAAGAAGGATCGTTTTGGGCTGGGTTACCAACCAAGTGGCCAACAGAGAAAACAGGAATACAAGAGAAAGGAAGAGCAAAGAAAAGCCAGATTTAAAGGAGAAGACATTCCGTGGAGACCAATGTCCTTTCCTAGTTTAAAAACCACTTTTGTCTCCGGAGGATTCTACCAGCCAGGTCAAGAGGTTGGAGAGGCGATGAAGGAAAACGACGTACTCAACCAGGAGGAGATACTCAATGAATCATTTAAAGGGATGTACATCAACATGATAGTTGGAAATGACCGAGGCAGCAAAATGTTGACCAACATCCGCCCCTGCCGTCCCGGGGAAACACTCGATAATTGGAGCTGCATTGATCTACCTGTAGTTTTTAGGAATAGATCAGAGTAATGCTCCGAATCAACCTTTTGTTTTTGCCCGTAAACAATGGGGATCTCTTGTATGGGGCACCTATGTTAACTTTTTGATTGAAATGAAAATATCCCCACTTTCCTAAATAACCAAAGTTTCATTTATTTCATTCATGCATTCTTCATGTTCATTTCCTTCATATAAAGCCATCTCCTCCCCAATACAATTCATTCTCATTTAATGCAAGTCGCTCATGATTGACGATATGAATGATACCGGATCCAATCCTGGAGTGAATTTTGAATGCCCTGAGGTCCCAGAGGGAAATGAGGAATGATATGACGAGATAGAAGGTGAGGTCCTGGAAGAATTGAAGAGAATGGTGGCCAACGAAGAAAGGCATATCATGCCCCACCAAGAAGAAACAGAAGTTGTAAACTTGGGGACTGAAGAAGAGAGAAAAGAAATAAAAGTAGGAACGACGATTTCCTCAAAAACCAAACACGAACTGATAACCCTACTTCAGGAATTCAAGGATGTCTGCGCCTGGACTTATTAAGATATGCCAGGGTTGAATACCGACATAGTGATGCACAAATTGCCAACAAAATTGGAGTGCAAACCAATACAACAAAAACTTCGGAGAATGAGACCAGATATGTTGTTAAAGATCCGAGAGGAAGTGAAAAAGCAGTTTGATGCTGGATTCTTGGAGGTAGCCAAATACCCTAAATGGGTTGCAAACATTGTACCAGTACCAAAGAAGGACGGGAAAGTTTGTATGTGTGTAGATTATAGGGATCTGAACCGAGCCAGCCCTAAAGACAACTTCTCCTTACCACATATTGACACACTGGTTGACAACACTGCAGGACACTCATGGTTTTCATTCATGGACGGCTTCTCGGGGTACAACCAGATAAAGATGGACCCTAACGACATGGAGAAAACTACGTTCATAACCATGTGTGGCACTTTTTGTTATCGAGTGATGCCGTTTGGGCTAAAGAACGCAGGGGCAACATACCAAAGAGCAATGGTGACTCTTTTCCATGACATGATGCACAAAGAAATAGAAGTATACGTGGACGACATGATTGCCAAGTCCCGAACAGAGGAAGAGCACCTACAGAACTTGAGAAAACTATTTCAAAGACTACGGAAGTACCAGCTGAGGCTCAATCCTGCCAAGTGTACATTCGCCGTTACTTCTGGAAAACTCCTAGGGTTCGTGGTAAGCAGAAGAGGGATTGAGATTGATCCAGATAAAGTGAAAGCCACCCAGGATCTCTCACCACCCCGCACTCAGAAAGAAGTTCACGGTTTCTTGGGGAGGCTGAATTATATCTCTCGTTTCATTTCCCAATTAACCGACTGATGTGACCCGGTCTTCAGACTTCTTAGAAAGAATAATCCTGGTGTGTGGGATGAGGGATGTCAAAGAGCCCTAGTAAAGATCAAAAAGTACCTGACAAATGCTCCAATTTTAGTCGCACTAGTACCAGATCGACCATTAATTCTCTACCTGACAGTTTTTGAGAATTCAATGGGATGCGTATTGGGGCAACACGATGAGTCAAGAAAAAGGGAGCAAGCCATCTATTACCTAAGCAGGAAATTCAATGATTGCGAAACGTGATACCCGCAGTGTAGAAGCTGTGTTGTGCTCTAGTTTGGGCTACCAAGCAGCTTAGACAGTACATGCTGTACCATACTACTTGGTTGATATCCAAGCTAGACCCATTGAAGTTCTTAATGGAAGCGCCAGCACTAACATGAAGGATGGCCCGATGGCAGATGCTCTTATCCGAATTCGATATTGTATACGTTAACTAGAAAGCCGTAAAAGGGAGTGTCGTAGCAGATTTCCTAGCTAGTCGTACTTCGGATGACTATGAGGCATTGAGCTTTAATTTTCCAGATGAAGACTTGATATGCATTACAACCGAGGAAGAGGTTTCAGATGATAAATCATGGAAACTTTACTTCAATGAAGCCTCTAACGCCCTCGGACATGGGATAGGAGCAGTGCTAATTTCTCCTGAGGACGTCTATTATCTTTTCACCAGCAGATTGGAATTCTTCTGCACTAACAATATACTGAATACGAAGCTTGCGTTATGGGACTGAACTCATCTATTGAGAGAAAGGTTAAGGAACTTCGAGTATTCGGAGATTCATCCTTAGTCATTTACCAATTGCGCGGGGAATGGGAAACCAGGGACCCGAAGTTGGTCAAATATTACGAATTGATTCAAGAGCTAACCAAAGAGTTCGAAAAGGTCAGCTTCAATTACCTGCCCCGAGAAGAAAATCAGATGGCAGACGCCTTGGCAACCTTGGCATCCATGTTCAAAACAAACACCGGGGCAGAAATGAAGCCCATTGAGATGCAGACGTTTGAAAGGCCTGCTCATTAATGTACAGGAAGAGATTGATGGAAACCCATGGTACTATGACATCTTGCAATATGTCAAGCTTCGAAAGTATCCAGAAGGGGCAAACGACAATGACAGAAAGACACTCAGAAAAATGGCAACAAGATATGTCCTAGATGGGGAGATCCTATATAGGAGAAGTCATGATCAGACATTGCTGAGATGTGTGGATACCCGAGAGGCGAAGGAGATTTTAGCCGAAGTACATGACGGGCTCTGTGGAACGCACGCCAACGGGCTGTCTATAGCCCGGAAAATTATGAGATATGGTTATTTCTGGTTGACCATGGAGGGAGATTGCATCGATTACGCCAGGAAATGTCACAAATGCCAAATCTAGGCTGACAAGATTCACGCACCCCCATCGCCTTTACACACCATGAATTCTTCGTGGCCTTTTGCGGCGTGGGGCATGGACGTCATCGGACAGATCCATCCGAAAGCTTCCAATGAACACCGTTTCATTTTGGTCGCCATAGACTATTTCACTAAATGGGTAGAGGCAGCGTCTTACGCCAACATCACAAGGACTACAGTATGTAAGTTCTTAAAGAAGGAGATTATTTGTCGATACGGATTGCCAGAAAGGGTCATCACCGACAACGCTTCCAATCTGAACAACAAAATGATGATGGACGTGTGCACTCAATTCAAGATAACACACCATAATTCCACAGTCTATCGCCCTAAAATGAATGGGGCAGTGGAAGCAGCAAACAAGAATATAAAGAAGATCATAGCAAATACGACTGATACCTACAGGGATTGGCATGAGAAGTTGTCGTTTGCCCTTTTCGCCTATAGGACGTCCATTCGCACGTCAACGGGGGCAACACCCTACTCATTGGTGTATAGTACCGAAGCAGTACTTCCCATCGAGGTAGAGATCCCGTCTCTCAGGGTCTTAAACGAAGTAAAATTGGAAGAAGCCGAATGGGTGCAGGCCAGACTCGACCAGCTAAATCTCATTGACGAAAAAAGACTAAAGGCCATTTGTCATGGTCAGATGTACCAAAAGCGGATGATGCAGGCATACAACAAAAAGGTGCGCGCAAGAGAATTCAAAGAAGGGGATCTGGTGCTCAAGAAAATCCTCCCTATCCATAAAGATTCCTGAGGAAAGTGGATGCCCAACTGGGAAGGACCGTATGTCGTAAAAAAGGCCTTCTCAGGAGGAGCCCTGATCCTAACAGAAATGGATGGAGACGAGCTGAAAAATCCTGTAAATTCTGATGCCGTTAAGAAATACTATCTTTGAAAAAAAAGAAAAAAAGGAAAATAATAAAAAAGAGAACAAAAATGGAGAGCTCAGGGAGAAAACCCGAAATCGGGCGTCTTGAAGCAAAGGGAGGACCTGGGTTGAAAACTCGTAAAGGGTGGCTCAGATAAATTGAAAAGTTGAATATCCGAAGAGAAGGGTATCCCCATGAACATCGTGAAGAGGAGGCTTCAGACAAAAAAAATTCTACACCGGTTGGCAGGATCATGTATCATTCATATCGAAGATAATGAGGGATCTTGTATTTCATACTTAACTTTTCTTCTTTCTCATGTGTGTCATACTTTTTTTAAGATATCCCAAGCCCTTAATCGTAATAAAATCGTGTTTTTGAGCATCCATTCCTTGCCTCCTTGTTAATTTCAGTCAAATAAGTTAACATAGGCTTATAGTAAAACAAGAGATTTCAGAGCATTACTGTGACCTAACCTTAAAAATGCAAGTGATTAAAGAAAATGGTGTTAATTCCGCCCTCTAGCTCCCTACATAACGGATGTTGATAGGAAAGGTGGAAAGCGTCAAACAACCGGATAGGATGACCAATGGCGTACGCCTGTCTATTCAAGGAAGGCATGCAAGATAACAAGAGATATCTCTTGGGTGAAAACCCAGAAGGGCACCCCTGAAAAAAAAAAAGAAGAAAAATCTCTAAAGTGAAAACCTGAAAGGACACTTTAGAATTCCAAGTCGTAAATGGAGAAAAAGAAAGGTTGGAATGGTTGAATCTGACAGTGAAGTGGGGTATCGACGCCCGTGAGAAACGAGAAAGTGAACAACGAGATCGAATAAGGACCAAAACAAGCCCACCAAGATATTGACACTCATGCATCATGAATAGTCAGACATCACTAGGATTAGGAGCATGTCATTTCATCTGTCATAGCATTTTGTCTTATCTTAGACAGGTATCTGTAGATTCAAAGAGACATTGATGGCCATCGTGGTGTGCATCCCAAATGTGAAGACAATGGTTCTACATACAAAAAGCCTATGTTTCCCAGCGCCTGCAGAGAGAGGTTCTATATAGGAAGAATCCTTCGCTCCGAGGCTTCAGAAGCTGAAAGTTCTATATAGGAGGGACTTACAGCTCCAGGGTGAAGACTAGCAGTTCTATATAGGAAGAACTCCCAGTCGAAGGAATTCACCCATGACACACAAGGTTATATAGGAAATCCTGCTGTGTCGAAAGTGAAGAGTTCTATATAGGAAGGGCTCCGAGCTTCAATATCTTAGAGTAAAAGATTCTATATAGGAAGAATCCGTAACTCCAAGATTTTAGACGCCAAAAGTTCTATATAGGAAGGACCGACGGCTCCAGGGTGAAGACTAGCAGTTCTATATAGGAAGAACTCCAGTCGAATGAATTCACCCATGACACACAAGGTTATATAGGAAATCTTGTTGTGTTTGAAAGCGAAGAGTCTTATATAGGAAAGGCTCCGAGCTTCACTGTCTTAGAGTGAAAAGTTCTATATAGGAAGAACCTGTAGCTCTGAGATTTCAGACGCCAAAAGTTCTATATAGGAAGGACTGGCGGCTCCAGGGTTTAAAGACTAGCAGTTCTATATAGGAGGAACTCCCAGTCAGAAGAATCCATCAGCGGCGCAAAAGGTTTTATATAGGAGAAACCAGCGTTGAAGGCGAAGAGTTCTACACAGGAAGGACTCCAAGCTTTACTGTCTCGAAGTGAAAAGTTCTATATAGGAGGGACTCATAACTCGAGGCCTCAGAGCTAAGGGTTCTATATAGGAAGAGCCTGTAGCTCCAAGATCGGAAGGTGACGAAGCTCTATATAGGAAGAACTTACGAGCCTGAAGATTCAGCTAAGGAAGAGCGGAGATGTCCAAAAGAACACGTGTTTCCAAAGCTACAAAAAGGGAAGTCTGATAAAAATGAGTGCTTATAAATCTTTGCTTTGTTTCCCATTCCATGAGAACAAGCAAAGAAGGGCAACTGTAATCACTCATTTTTATCTGGTCTGTAAATACATATTAGTATAATTATTAGTATATTAGTGTTGCATGTATACATTGTATTATATTATATTATATGTTTATTATGTGCATGAGTGTTACTAATATATATAAAATGTGTGGTGTGTGCATGTATATTATAAACTATGTATGTATACATATTAACGGTATGTGTGTCACGCATGTATCTATAGTTAGTACGAGCGTATTTGTTTTTACGGATAATGTGTGTAGATGTTATGTTAATTATGTGTATGATTATATGTATGTATGCTGGTATGTTATATTAATTAATGTTTGCATAGGTATATACGTATGTATTGTTGTATGTGTATTTCTGTTATAATTATAACTAATATTAATATTATTGGGCTAATATAAAATAAAATCCAAAAAAAACATATTAAACCCAAATAAATAAATTGCCAGTCCAAGTCCATTTACAAGTAAATATTATTACAAGGCCCGGTTGGCCCAAACCCAAAACCTATTTAATTCTATTTATTTTGGTGCAGATGACTATGGGCCGTTGGATCAAGATCTGATCCAACGGCCACGATCCAGCCAAGATAAAATATCTGCCAGCCGCGTGTACTACACGTCTGGACGCTTCGAGCGCCACACGCGCGTGCGGTCCACGCGCGGACTCTTTGATATCCCACGCGTGCATGAGCCCCACGCGCTCTAACCCCTCGACTGCTGAGCCACACGTGTCACGATCTGGAGCCGTTTCACCAATCGAGGCTCTATCTGGGCCGTTCATCCTTCAAGCCAGCCCGACCGTTAGATCAGATCTGATCTAACGGCCGAGAATGCCTCTGGCCGAAGACAGAGCCCCTACACTGCCACCATGCTTCACCATGCCGATCTTCAACCACCGTCGTAGGTGGATCTTCCCTCACCAGTGATAAGCCTTTTCGGCTTTCCCAAGCCGAACGTGGTGAACTGAAAGGAGTGGGAGACCCCTTTGTGGCTTCGTTTTGGGTTGAAAACAAAAAAGAGGGGTTTTTTTTTCGTTTCGTATTTCTTAGATCTAGGACAAATGAAAGCTTTTTCTCCGAATCGAAGTTCGGATTCGTGTTGAGGGTAAGGAAGGGTTCATTTTGGTGTACTTTTTTGGGGCTCACCGACGCCGGTTAGCGGCGGAGAATACGGCGGCCGGCCGCCAGATTCTGGGTTCATGGGATAAGGTTGAGAGAAAATAAGAACGAAGCTCGTTATAAAAACTGAGAAAATGAATGAAATGGGGGAAAATTTGGTTCCGGCCAAAAAAGGGGGGATTTATAGGTGTTATTATTTCGTGAAATGGGGAAATTACGTAATAAATCCCCCCGCGTTTTCAATATTTTCATTTCTGTCTCGTCGCATGGTATAATTACAATTCCAGTCCCCCTTATATTTCAAAATATTGCAATCTAGTCCCTAAATTACACCGAATCAGTTTTTAAATGGTAAAATTACCCCTTTAACCATCCCACGTTTTTGAATTTTTCATTTCGAGTCTGCCCCTTGGTCTAATTACAGTTTCAGTCCTTTCAAGTTTGGTCTTGTTTGCATTTTCGTCCCTAAATTGCATATTATTATCCTTTAATTTCTGCCACTGATGTTTATTTCTTTTCATTTCAGTCCTGTTTCCATGTAAATATTTATGTTCGTATTATAATCGTGTATGTTGATGTAGCATTTTGCCTTATTATATATCCTCTACATACATGCCTTGTATTTTTATGTTTACATGTATATGTGTGTTAAGTTTATGATGGTTATGTATCTTTTTTGTTCTGTTATTCGTATTAAGCATGTTATGTTCTAGTTGGTTCATACACACGGCATATTTTGTATTTTTGTATGTATTGTATGTTCTCTTGGCCTTTAGGTTACATGTTAGTGTGTCTCCTTTTATGTATAATATATTGTTCTATATATGTTGAAATATGTTTTATTTCTAATATGTATGTCTTCTTGAAATATATGTTCGTCTACACACGTACTTATTCTGCCTTTGTTATTGTGACATGTTAAATTTGTTTTTATCTACTATTAAGCTTGATATGTATATGTGTGTTTTAATTACGTATTTTATTTATGTTAGATTAGCATTCATCATGTTAATATTTATTGCATTTAAATTATTTGCCATATTTTATATTTTGCCTCTAAGATTGCATATCGAGATATAAATTGTCAATGCGCCCTTTTTTATCCGAGCGTAAACGGGGCGATGTCGGCGTAGTGATAGTGGTTGGGCATTTACTCTCGGATAACGGGGCCCTTAAAATTTATTCGCAATTATAACCGAATTTTAAATTAATCGTCACTTTAATCCGAAAAATCTAATATTAATAAAGCGGTAATTATTAAAGTACCAATTTTGGGCAGTGTGGGGGTGCTAATCCTCCCCCATCCGTAACCGACTCCCGAACCCAATAATTTTTAAATCTCTGGTTTTATGGTGTCCGGCCTACCTAAGTGGCCGGTGGCGACTCCAATTTTTAATAACATACGATATTTTCAAAACCCCCACGGAATAAATATTTTATATCAAAAAAAATCACAAATACCTTCGAAAAATCATTTTTTTAGCGAAAAAAGGACATCGCTACAAAGCCGAGCAACATAAGTCACCTATGTAAGAGCGAAGTGGGGCCACTTCAAAGAGACTATTGGGGCATAGTTCTCTCAAACTCTCGTAGAACCAGGCGATGTCCATGGCCAAATGGACATAACCATGAGAACTAAACTCGTGCTAGAAAGGTAGTTGTGTGGAGTATATCATCGTTTACATAATTCAAAATGTTTTCTCTCTTCCAAATTTGCATAGTTCATTTTCTGGTGATAGTCGAAGGCTCGAGTACGTTCGTGATTTCTCAGTGGTGCTGTTGAAGATAATCATCCGCTGTTGTATCTTGGGAGACCGACGACCTCTAGCACCGAAGAGCAGTCGAATCTGTCTTAAGGAAACTATGTTCGTGCAGGCCTCAGCAACCATATTTCAGTTATTTCGAATATTAATTCTATTCGTGCAATTTCTGATTTTTTCCTATTTAATATTAAATTATTTTGAATTTAACCCTTTTTGTCCAATAAGGACAAACTGGGAAGATATTTGGTTTTGTGAGATATTTGAATAAGTTGGATGCAGAAAGAGTAATAGAAAGATTAAATTATCGAATTTTAGTGGTGATCGCAAAATACGGTGTAGTTTCATCTTCAAGAAGATATGTCAACAATCTCCAAATAGAGAACCATAATGGAAAAGTCAGGGAAGAACAAATTTCATGTGAAGCCAACAGGGATCCTGAGTAACAGTAGCAATACAAATGAGAAAGAAGAAACAAGTTAGCTAAGAATCTAGGGTCATGTAGAAGGAGAATCACTGCGAAAGCTTAACAAGTGTTTAATAGGCACTATGGAGATGGTTTGTAAAGCCAGGGATTGGGAGAAATCATTGTGAAAAGCATGGGAGGCCGCATATTTCTTCTTGAGATCAAGGACCAAGAACTATCAAAACTTCTAGAAGACCACGATTGGTGGGGTTGAACCTTGGAAGGAATACTTTCATCTACCAGAAAGAATCACATGGATTTAGATTATCAGGCTACCTTTTCGCTGTTGGAAATTATCCGTTAGAAAAAAATAAAGTTAAATTCGAAATAATCAATAAAATAAATTAGATTAATGAGATTACAGTAATCAAAAAGAAATAAACGAAATACAGATTTGAAATAACCAGACACGATTGTTGAGGCCGGCTAGAAATGCAGTTCCTTTAAGATAGATTAGACCGATCTTCGGTGATAGAGATCATCAGTCGTCGGTCTCCCAGGATACAACAACAAATGATTATCTTCAGCAGCACGACTGAGTAATCACGAACGAACTCGAGCCTTTGACTATCACCAGAAAAACCAATGCAATTTGGGAGAAGGAAAACGATTTTAGTTGTGTGTTAAACAACTAAAAAGGATCATGCTTTTATAGGGGAGAATTAGGTCAAAAGTGAATAAAAAATATTCTGGTTTTGCCCTTGATCGGATATATGAGTAGGCTGCAAGAAAAATTCGAATTTCAATCCGAAATTATCCCTTTAATTTCGGGATAATATGCTATCTCAAAAGAAAAATAATTCGAAGTGGTAAAATGTTCGAATATCCACGTAGGGCCTGACCAGTCCGGACATTCGCGTCGCCTACGTTGTTCGGGTGCGCCCCAACCCAAATGGGATTAGATTCGTACCCCCTACGCGCGAAGCACAGTTTCTATTCAAATCATTCAATGACCACAAAGAGGGGAAGTGTATATAAACACTTCCCATTCCATTTATCCCATCCATGTGGGATATGTGGGTTTCATTTCCTTTACTTAATTTGCAACCTCCTTACTTTGAGCATCAATTTCTCATTCATTACTCAACCATTTTGAGCATATGAGATACCGTTGTTAAGGTCTCACAGAGTAGAATAAGATCCAATCGAATCCTTATTCGAATCTTCACCTTTAACCATTCGAAATATGGCTCAAAGTTACCATTTTATCACGTTTTTCCAACAATCTCCCACATGAATAAAATTGATGCATTTTATCAAAACATTTTTGACTTGATGTGGTGATAGTTTCTACGATTGATAGTTGCATAAGATAAGTAGGTGTCCACCTTTGAACCTTCCATTGTGAAAGTATATTTACTTTACTGGCTATCTAGTAGACGTGATGCCCTTGAACTATTCAACCTTTTGTGTAAACGATGATATACCTCACACAACTACCTTTCCGGTACGAGTTTAATTCTCATGGTTATGTCCATATGGCCGTGGACATCGCCTAGTTCTGCAAGATTTTGAGAGAACTATGCCCCAATAGTCTCCTTGAAGCGGCCCCACTTCACTCTTACATAGGTGACTTACGTTGCTCAGCTTTACCGACGCACACAATGGTCATTAAAAGCATTGCTTAGCATGTTCCACTTTTTGTCATGGTTTATATCATAGGAATAAACTTGGGAGAGTAATCCCCACAGTGACCGCACAAGGTCTATGCAATTAGGTTGTTCCTTTGAACCTAGATCTTGGGATCTCTAGTCAACTAGGTAGGGTTTTCCTTCACATACCTTAAATTTTTTTCTGGCTTTAGTCCTATTCCTTTCGATGTTTTCTCAACTTGATTTTGATTTAACCCTTTGGTTAGCGGATCTGCAATGCTATCTTTTGATTTTACAAAATCAACAGAGATAACTCTATTTGAGATCAGTTGTCTAATTGAGTTCTGGCTATACCAGAATCATCATTGTCAAATTCCTCAAGAATTTGTCTACATAGTGTGACTGAGTTAATATAAGACCTTCAAGTGACCATTTGATTTGGATGCTCATATCGTCTAGTCTCATATTTAACATGACATTGGTACGTTTTACCATTTAATTGTTACATATAACAATGAGTGTGTCATCAACATAAGATCATGTATCCTAATGCACACTTTTGCCACACTTTTATTTGTCATCATGACAATGTTTTCGTTTCAAACTTTTGTTGAATGTATGGGATATTTTTCATCCGAAGTTTGTTCCTTGGATCAACTTCTCTAGTTATATAGGAAATATATTTTCAAAGAATGAGTCATTCTTTGTTTTCATTATCACATTCTTTTGAATCTATTTGTACACAAGAAATTGATATCCGTTACTATGTTCTACATAGTCAATGAAAATATAGTCCACTTATTTTCATTTACTTCGGTAATGGGAACATTACCTTTGCAAGACACCCCCACATTTTATGTAGCTGTAGGAAGGTTTTATTTCCTTCCATAACCCATATGGTGTCTTGTCTCATTGAGAAGAAGTAAATAGTTGATAGAACAACTCCCCCCACATGTTAGGCATATTTTGAAGTTTCAATTCTTAACTTCAAAATCATTGTACCTTTTGATGTTGCAACGTTACTCACATAGAGTTTCTCTAACTTAACCGATTTATTAAGTTTGAGTTTCAACATTTTACTTATAGAGAACAATTTCTCTATACTATCTTTGCTTTTAAGTAAAATTAGTTTGTTCTATAGTTTGAATAAACATTGCTATGATTCAGATCAAACGGTTCCGTACTTCTTCATATGTTTCATATTTGAAACGAAAGGGATGTGTTCCATGTTAATTAGCCTACGCAAAGAATCATAATTAACATGTCCATGCAAAAATTATGTAACCGAAAGAAACAATATTCTTATTCATAATTTTGGGTTTTTACAGAGATTATAATAGATCCCCAACCCACAACCATCCCCTTTTGTTAGGCATATAGATCTTCCTCTTCCACAATATGAGCCTCATTGGCTTTCTTTACATGTCTACATTCAGAAGATTTGTGCCCCCACCTTACCACAGTTGAAGCAAGCTCCCTTGGATTTCTCCTTTTTGGAAATTCCACCATTGGGTCCCAACTTTGTCCTAGCTTGGTGTTGTTGGGGTTACCTTCTCCTCTTGACTTCGACAATATTTGTCTTAGCCTCCTGAAAGGTTTCTTTATTGAGCTTTTTGGCACTGCCTCTGTTGTCTTCTTCAATACGAAGTCTGACAATCAGTTCCTCCACTGACATATCCTTTCTTTTGTTCTTTAGGTAACTTTTGAAGTCATTCCATCCAGGAGCCAGTTTTTTCGTGATGACAGCTACATAAAATGACTCACTTATCACCATTCCTTCAGCAAGAATTCTGTGAATAATCAGTTGGAGTTCCTCCACTAGACTTACTACTGGTTTTGAATCAAACATAGTAAAATTCAAGAATTTCGCGACTAAGAATTTCTTAGCCCCAACATCTTCTACTTTGTATTTTCTATCCAATGCAGCCCACAGTTCTAATGTTATTTTGTACACATCATATACTGGATACAACGAGTCTTGTAGTCCATTGAGGATGTAATTCCGACACAGGTAGTCTCCTACCGTGAGAACTTGAGGATCTTCCTTCAAATACTTTACCAGGTTTAGAATGGTCAGATAGAAAAACATCTTCTATTGCCACATCTTGAAATTCTGCCCGCATAATTTCGACGGCTTCTCATTGTGGCTCATTTCCACCGCTGTTTTGTTAAGATTCATGGGCTGACTTGTCTTTTCCGACGTCTGTCCCTGTTCCATTGTTTGTGAGAACAACTTGGGTGATTTGATAAGATCTCCCTTCGCAGTCATTGTTCCTGTTCACAAAGACAAGAACCAGAATTAATAATAATTCTAATAAATTGAAAATAATTTCGTTTACTTCTGATTTTAGTTTTTCACAAAATTTGTAACCTCAGTTACTCTCAACAACAATTTCTGTGAAACAGGTTTGTCCCGTTTATTTATGAGATTTAAGCAAACCCGCTAAAATGGTAGGATATTCTTGAAACAAATTTGTTTGCTTTCTTACAACTGTACTTATTTCGAATCTCCTTGGATAAAATATGTCTTAATATTGTTGGACAAAAACAAGGTTAAATTCAAAATAATCAATAAAATAAATTGAAGTAATGAGATTACAGTAATCAAAAAGAAATAAATGAAATACAGATTCGAAATAATCAGACACGATTGCTGAGGCCTGCTAGAAACTCAGTTTCCTTAAGATAGATTCGACCGCTCTTCGGTGCTAGAGATCTTCGGTCGTCGGTCTCCCAGGATACAACAGCAGATGATTATCTTCAGCAGCACGACTGAGTAATCACGAACGAACTTGAGCCTTCGACTATCACCAGAAAAACCAATGCAATTTGGGAGAAGAAAAAACGATTTTTGTTGCGTTTTTAATTGTGTGTTCAACAACTAAAAAAAGATCATGTATTTATAGGGGAGAATTAGGTCAAACATGAATAAAAATATTTCGATTTTGCCCTTGATCAGATATATGAGTGGGCTGCAAGAAAAATTTGCATTTCAATCCGAAATTATCCCTTTAATTTCGGGATAATATGCTATCTCAAAAGTAAAAAATAATTCGAAGTGATAAAATATTTGCAAGTCCACATAGGCCCAACCAATTCAAAGATTCGTGTCGTGCAAGTGTGCCCCACAACCCTAATGGGATTGGACTTGCACCCACCTATGTGCAAGGTACAATTTTCATTAAAACCATTGAATAACTATAAAGAGGATGAGTGTATATAAACACTTCCCATTCCATTTATCCCATCCATGTGGGATATGGGGGTTTCATTTCCTTTACTTAATTTGCAACCTCCTTACTTTGAGCATCAATTTCTCATTCATTATTCAACCATTTTGAGCATATGAGATACCGTTGTAAAGTCTCATGGAATAGAATAAGATCCAATTGAATCCTTATTCGAATATTCACCTTTACCCATTCAAAATATGGCTCAAAGTTATCATTTTATCACGTTTTCCCAGCATTATCAAACCTACAAAAGACTTGCAGAAACAAAAGGATCACTTTTAGCTCTGGGCAAATATGCTACTCAAAGCAAAGATTGTGAAAAAGTCACACTTCTAATAGCTACAAGTCAGAGAGGAAGAATTGAAGAAGTCATAGAATTGGAGGTCAGATGAGATAATTTTCTGGTTTGTATTGAAGAGCTAGATTTTCATGACTCACTCGGTCCTATTGAAAATGAAGGAAATAAGGAGTCTTCCAGAAGCACATTTCCATTAAATTCTTATGATTATTCAACGAAGATGTCATCGGATTCAATCCGGAGTGTAGCTCCAACGGACTGAACAAAGAGTAAATATTTTGTGGAAGACGAAGCTATCAACATAATATACATGGGGAAATTAGTCATTGACAGCACAATATTACATGATAATAATGATGGTAGACTTGTTGGGGAAACAAAAATCCTAGACAGTAGTCAATAATTTTTAGAGCAAATAGTTAAAAATTCTCAATTGATACTTTTCATTCTTCTTATTTTGTGGGTTCTATACCTAATAAGAGAAAATTTTCCCTTTCTCATCCCTAAGTAGGATTTTGTTCAAAAAAAATCTTAGGCAATAGTCTTTTTGGGACATCAGAGAAAGAGAATTGTCAGGCGTCTCCTCCCAAGATTGATGCCTTGGAGAATGATGAACTCTTGGATTCGAGTGGAGAGCTGGAAGAGAGTAGTCCTTTGAGGACTGCAGCAGAGACAACTGGACCTACCTCCAACGCCAATACTCCTCAAGGCAGGATTCGTGTCACATTATTAATCGGCCCCCGAACGACGTGCATTCTATGGGGATTTAATAAAGTAGAGCTAACCCAGATGGCCCTAGAAAATCCTGCCTCAGACACAGACATCTCATGCGACCAGATTGAATCTAAACCTGTTGGGTCAATGTCTTGGGCCGAATGAGTAGATGCTTTGAATAATACCACAAACCCTGAATATGTGCCTCAACCACTCTTTCAGATTCAGGATTTCCCGAATCTTACACTAAATTTCCAGATTCAATATTATCTGACTCTACCACTCTTCCAAACTAAATACTGTATCTTGCATTCCTCTTCTAGAACTTTAACTTCCTTCTTAGTCTGCTAAACCAAAAAGATATGGCTCTTACCTGAACTCTAGGAGAAAACCCTAACAAATGTAGAAAAGAAAAGAAAAAGGATCGAGCTCTCAAGAAAAAAGCAAACAAGTGTAGTGGAAGCGTCTGGTAGAAGGTAGACCGCTCTCGGACTCAAACATGCAAGCAAGATGGGATGTAATGACCAAGAAAGCAAGGAAGGCCCTTAATCTTGGCAAAGACCTAGGTATTCAAATTCAAAGCTATAAAGCTGAAGCGGTTCAAGACATTGACCTTCTCGATGAATCGGATTGATTAGACCATGAGGATCGGTCAGAGTAATAAGCCAAGTCGAAGGTGCCTTAATTAGCTTTGTTAGTGTATCAAGTTGAAAGACGCTATGAGGATACTTTTTAGAACATCAGAGGTATGGGCTCGGTTGTTAAAAAGGTAGCAATTCGGAAGATCATGTTAATCCACAAAATCGAGGTAGCTTTCATCTAGGAAGCTAAAAAGGAATCCTTTTCGGATGAGGAAATTCACAGATTATGGTATGACAACGAAATTGAATTTAGAGTATCAAAAGCAATTGGGAGGTATGTGGGTCTCTTATCAATTTGGGTTAAGAGTAAATTCCAAATCGAAGGAAGCACTACCAGAGACAATGTATTACTGGTAGAAGGAAAATGGTTGGTGGATGGTTTAATTTGTTCATTAGTAAACGTTTATGCCCCTTGTGATCTGTTAGAGTAAAGACTACGATAGGAAGATATTAAATTCTTAAAAGGGGATGCCAAAGGCTCTGGTTAATGCAAGGCGATTTCAACTAGGTAAGGTGTAACGCCCCAGTTTTGGGCCTAAGAGTTTTTAGGTTGATTAGATGATACGGTGGACCGAGATTAGAGATTCGAGTCGGATTCGGGATAAAAATCGGAATAAATATTTTTGTGTGAAAAAATATATTTGAAAAATATCCTAAAATCATTATTTAATATATGGATATTTTTGGTAAAGTCAATTTTGAAAAATAGAATTTGGAAATTGAACATTTTGGCTAGTGACCAAAATATAAAGAATGAAAAACTATTTTTAGTGACTATTTTGAAAAACGCTCAAATCTTAAAATCTTTAAGGAGCTAATTTACCTAATGTTTTTAATCTGATTTTTTTCTCAACTTGGATTATTTTAAATGAGTTTTAATTAAAGAATTAAAAGGGGATTTAATTAAAAAAAGGTAGTTATTCTCTTAAAACTTCTTTTGGCGTAACTTTTCTCTTAAAAGTTTTCTCACAAAGATTCTTCAGCCAAACACTTTCTTTTGCATCAAAGATTTGAGGTAATTCTCTTGATTTCACAAACTCTTGATTTCTAATGGATTCTTCAATCTTATTTTACAAAATCTCATTATCTTTCTTTGTTTTTCAAGAGTAAACATCCAATTGAGAGGAAATTCACTCATTAGAGGTAAGGTTCATTCTTCTCCTCTAATGAATGGTTTTTATTGAAATTACCAAGTATTTGATCATTTTTAATGTTTTCTAATGAGTTTTAATGATTTAATTATGAAAATTGGTTAAATCAAGGTTTAATTGATGAGATTAAGTGATTTTGGTTTTAGATATGTTTTGATGAGTTTATGTTTGGTTCTAATCATAATTTTGATGATTAAAAATGTTAACAAGTTGGTTTTAACATTAGAATTCCGAATCTAAGTGAACCTCTAATTTCTTAGGTTGCTAGTATTGTATTTTTGGCAAGTTATGAGTGTTTTATGAATGTTGAATGAGGTTAGGTTGTTTTTGGATGTTGGTTGAAGATAATTGATGGATTAAACCTTTAGGTTTTGGCTGGGTTAAGTTTGGAAGATGTTTGGTGTTGTTGAGGAGGGGTTTTGGTTAGAGTTGTTATGGATTAATGTTGCTGATTCTCTGAATGCATTTAGATGCATTGAATCCCCTATTTTTGTGTAGTTAAATCAGGGGTGATTGATCCTCAAGATTGTGACACTGTTTCATAAACTTTGGAGGAGTAGCTCGCATCGGCGAACGTGGTTTTGCGTAGTCGGTAAGTGAGAAAGTGGATTTTAGCTTTGAAATGGTTTAAAGGTTATTTTGGGAGTTTAATTTAAGCTTGAAACACTGGTTTAAGCATGCTTTAAGCATGTTTTATACTGAATTTGATCATATATTGATGAGGGATGCATTTGGTAAATGGTTCATGTAAGTATGAGAAATACTTGTTAATGCATTGAAAATGGTTTTGAATGTTGCTTATAAAAATAGTGATGTACATGGTTAATAATGAATTATATTGGCAAGTGATATGGTTTAAAATGTTATAGGATATAGTTGGCCGGCCATAGGATTGATAGTGCACTATAAATAAGTCGCCTGGGGTGTTGAGGGGTTTATGTGTACCGAATAATCCGCCATGAGTACCCTAAAGGTTGAGGGGTTATATGGTATCAAAAAATTTTGTTAGTGGATTATACATCTAACCGATGATTGAGTTGTAATGGTAACCGGTTGTGATTGTACCCTAATTCCGATTGAGATTGTATGAACTGTTAAGTGGACACTTGTTGAATCCGTGTATCCGATGTAATATTTTGTAAAGTGGAACTTGGTTTATGATCACTAGAATGCCAATATAATTGATAATGTATCATGTTGTATAATGTTGGTTTATACATGTTTAATCTTTAAGCCTTGCATATGGGATGTTATGCATGGGAAAGCTTAAATTGAGGGTTAGCAAATGGGATTTTGTTGTTGATCCATGATCCATGTTGCATATGGTTTAATATGAATGTTTTGAAATGTTAAGTGCATGGTTTGAAAGGCATGATGATGTTTTAAAAGATATTGAAAATGGGATTTTCAAAGTGGTTTGATAACCAGTTTTAATTGCATTAATGATGTTGTATTTTGAGCATTCCTCACTAAGCTCAGTGTGCTTTTTCTCTCTTTATCTATCAATTTAGAGAATTAAAGGTTGGAGGTAGTGAGCAAGCGAGGGGAATCCCAAGGACTTGAACTATTCGAAAGTATAGTTTTTGAACTAGACTAGTAGTACTAAAGGCAATAGGGTTCATTGTTGTTTAGGAGGGTTATTGGCTAAACTCCTGGTTTGTGTAAGTTTATATTGTTGTTGTGGAATTGTATGGGGCCTTATGTGTTTGGTTTTTAGATGGATTTATATTTTGTGCTTTGGTTGGTTCGGTTTTTAGGAAGCATGCCTCTAGACTTACGATTGAAGCATGTTGCTATGATTTGACCATGTTTCTCTGTTGCTCTGGCTTGGTTAGATGTTTAATTTAGTGGTACATGTGTTTGAGGCTTAATTTAGCATGTTTGTATCCATGATTGTATGAAAAACCAGCAAATTTAGTCATTACAGGCCTGAGTATATCGGTACGCGAGGCTCTATATCGATACGGGTAAGCTTAATTTAAGGTTGGGTTTCGATACGCGGACACCTGTATCGGTACATACATGTGTATTTGGCAAGGTGTACTGATATGTAGGGAGCCGTATTAGTACAGTTTTAAGCTACTGGAATCTGGGATTTTGAAATGGTAAAGGTGTACCGATACACTTGCTTGTGTACCGATACGAGCTGTGGTTATTTAAGTTAATGTGATATTTAAGAGTTTATGTTTCTTACATTTTGGTCCATGATATTTGTGAATGTAATTGTATGAGTTTAGAGTATCGTTTTGAGCTAAAATTTGATATACAAGAATAAAACCTGATTAATTGAGGATTGGTAACCTTTAATCTAAGTAAGTCCCCGTAACTTTCTAAATTTGCAATTTGATCCCTAAATTGCAAATGTACGCAATAGGATGTCAATTTGATGTCCGATTCAAATGAGATTTCACATGCTGCCAGCATGCACACCGTAGGGTATAATATTGTATCTAGACAAGATAAAAAATAGACCTAAGTTCGGTTAATCATTTTAGGTTTGTTTTGGAAAACCCAATGTAGCTCAATCGGTTCGGTCTAGCGTCTAGGTCGGGTCGAGGGGGTTACATTTGTTGGTATCAGAGCCAGGTTTGTAATAACTGGGATGATGTTATGATTGTTGGAATGTTATTATTGATTAATTACTATTGTTTGTTATGCACGGTGATTGTTATATATACGATAATTGTTATATGCTATGTTGGGGGATATTTTATGGGACACATTGTCTTATTACTACAGTCTGAAATGTTTTGATTTAAAATGGAAGTCTTGGATCTTCCCTTGAAGCTGACCTAACTATTTTTGTTTTGGTGTAATTATCATGCCTTAGATATTTTTACGATGGGACCGATGAGAGAATTAAGATCTGGCACGAATGTTGTTGTCATTGGACAAGAGAATTAGGAGAACATTGTACCTCATGGGGGTTTGCCTCCCCCTCCACCTAATCTACATGTAGGAGTGTAGCAAGTACCACATGCGTCAGCTAGGCCAGTGTTGGGTGATATGGCACCTTTGATACAAGCGATGATCGGAGCTTTTCAAGCTATTGTTGCTAGAGTGTATGTGCCTGCACCAGCTACTGGGTAGATGGGGTTGCTATTAGAGTGCATCCGTAGCTTGGGAGGAGCTGAGTTTAGAGGGTTGGAACCCGAGGCATTCGAAGGGTGGTTTGCCAGTACTGATCAGATTTTGGAACAAATGGGGTGCAATGGTGCCCGTAAGCTGGGATGTGTTGTGTCTCTATTAAAAGGAGATGTGTGTAGTTGGTGGACTATTGTAACCGTAGGCATGAAACCCAGTGATGTGACCTAGGAGTTCTTTCGAGCTGCCTTTAAGAAGAAGTATATGGGAGTTAGATACTTGGATGAGAATAAGCATGGCTTTGGTTCATTGCGGTATGTCCGTAGCAGAGTATGAGGTACAGTTTGTGTGGTTGAGCCAGTATGCTCCTAAACTAGTACCGGATAAGAGGCATCACTATGATCGATTATGTTACAGATTGGTGCAGGATATTAAGATGTATATGTTGGCTTTTGACTACACCAATTTTGATGTTCTAGTTACACGAGCGAAGGATATTGAGCAGAACCTGGGTTTATCTATTCGTGTGGGAGGTTCTGGCTTTGGTAAGAGAGCTGTAGATTCTGGTTCCACTGATGGTCAATTTAAGAAGCATCGTGATAAAAGGTATCGCCCTGATCTGAGACGAGGTGGAGGTAGTGCTGGGCGATGATTGTAGGGTTTGGGTACCTAGGCTAGAGCAACACATAATACCTGTTGGGTTTGTAGTTTGCGTGATCACATAAGGTAAGACTATCCATATTTGGCTCGTGAGAGACAGGCTCTTACGGCTATTGTTGCTAATTCCTGTTGGAGTTATGGATCAAGCGATCATTTGAGACGTGATTACCCGTTGGTGGTGGTAGTGGACAGGCTAGGGCATCTGTGGTTGCACCATAGAGAGGTCGTGGTCGAGGGCAGTTTCAGCGAAAAGATGAAGGTTTGAGGATGGTGGCTCATATCGTTGCTATTCAAATAGAGGGTGCTGGACCTGTGAAGGTTTATGCAGATCATGAGGAATATAATAACATCAACGTGATTATAGGTACACTTACATTGCAATCCTTGTCGTTGTTTTCTTTAAAGAGACAATTGTTACAAGAAGGTTGTTTAAGAGATGTCATTTGACAGTTCAAAGTCATGTGTTTGCAGTTGATTTGATGAAGTTTTCATTTCACGGTTTTGATGTAATCCTGGGTATGGATTGGTTGACCGAGCGTATGGATATGGTTGATTTTGAAACCAAGCGAGTTTCCTTGAAACTTGTTGATGACTACGAATTGGTGGTTGTGGGTGAAAATGCTAAGTTCTTATCCGATGTTGTTTCGGCTCTAGAAGCGAGTCGTTTGATGGGTTCTGGATGTCAAGCATTCTTAGCCTATGTTATGAATCCGGGATCAAAGGAGATGCGTGTTCAGGACATCCGTAGAGTATGTGAATTTCTGGGTCTTTTTTTTTTGGAGCAGTTGTCGGGCTTGCCACTAGTTAGGGAAGTAGAGTTTGGCATTGAGTTGTATGCAAATACAACTTCGGTGTCTATTGCTCCCTATCGCATGGCACCAAAAGAGTTGAAGGATTTAAATACACAACTTCAAGAGTTGCTTGGTCGAGGGTTTATTAGGCCTAGTGTTTCACCGTAGGGTTCGTCGGTGTTGTTTGTGAAAAATAAGGATGGCACAATGCGGATGTGTATTGGTTATCGGCAACTGAACAAGTTGACGATCAATAATAAGTATCATTTGCCACAAATTGATGATTTGTTTGATTAGTTTAGAGGTGCTTCTGTGTTTTCTAAGTCTGGGTATTATCAGTTGAAAGTAAAGGATGTGGATATGCCTAAGACTGTTTTTCATATGAGGTATGGGCATTACGAGTTCTTGGTGATGTCGTTTGGTTTGACTAATGCACCTATTGCGTTCATGGATATGATGAATCGGGTATTCCATGAGTTTGGACCAATTCCTCGTTGTGTTTATTGATGATATTCTTGTGTACTCTCGTACCAAGAAGGATCATTGTTGCGTGTTTAGAGTGCTTCACAATTGGTGCAAGTGTACACGTCGCAAGTTATAGTATGTAATAAATATCATCTCCACAGGGATTGGTGCTACTTCGGAAATCTAATTTCTTGCACTGAAAGTAAAAAACACAAGTTGGTGATTGTATGAGTTCTAATTAACAAGTAAAATAAAAGAGCAATTAAATAAAAGAAAGATGTAATCGCATAAGAGAGAGTAGGCCGGGTTATTGTGAGTCGTGGAGTGATAGTTGAATGGACTGTCGTGGTAAATGGGTGCTAGATTAGCTCAATTGTTTCGTCAATTGGCTCCAGTCAGATTGCATGGGCAATTATGCGATTGCCTGGGCAATTGGGGTGGAGCGATTGCCTTGGAAATTGGGCGACAACCTTCAAAGTTCGGCGAAGCGTTCTTTAATAGTTTCTCATTATCCCTAACTCAAAACACTATTAATTGTGCATGCCTTGATAATACATCCCTGCGTAAACCAAGGGTGGACAACAACCTATCTTGCGCTCCTCTTAGCTGTTGAAATTCGTAATTTATCCCTAAGTCGAATTAGTCTTCACCATCAATTCGATTGAATAAAGACTATGCTCATTCGTTTCTTGAATCTAACTCTCCCAATATTAGATAAATAGATGAATTCACGAGATTCTCTCCCAATTCACTCACAATCAAAATTAAGAACCAAGAATGAACAAACCTTGAATTAAAATTGCAAACTCAAATACCTAAACAAATCCAATCATTCTCACAACCAAAAAAACACCATAACCCAAGACAAATAAAATTAGTTCATGGCTAGGCGCAAAAGAAACACAAGAAAAAAATTCCCTAGCATGAATCTAATCGAACAAAGAGGAAGAAGAAGAATTCGAACAACCCCATTGTGTTTTCTCTCTCTAGTCGAACCTCTTGAAGTTGGCGGATAGGTATTCTATTTATAGGAGATGGCTAGGTCAAGTCTTTCTTGAGGAGGAAGTTAAGTTGGAATTAAATAGAATAAAAGAAATAAATCTCTTTTATTATTATATTTTTATTCCTCATAAAACTCTTGGAATTTAATATCCTTTTGATTTCTCCATGGAACTCCAATTCTTCTAGGATTTATCCTTACTTCTAGTAATTAACTCTAATTTATTGGATTTATCCTATCTTCAAAATCGGCAGCTCCTCTTCTTATCCTCAATTGTCTCGGCAATTTCCTACTTGCTTGGGCAATTAGATCCTGGACACACAAAAATACACATCCGTAGTATCTTTTTCCACAAAAAACACTAGATTATGAAATCAAGCATGACGGTGAAGGAAACTATGCAATTATGCATGAATGACTAAAAATGCAACTAGAATAAGCCTAAGTCTAACAATAATTTGAGTAAAAAAGGTTATAAAAATAGTACTTTGGAACACTTAACACACCCCCGAACTCGAAATATTACTTGTCCTCAAGCAATGCAAACTAACAATTACCTGCCAAGACTTTAATCATCAAAGACATGCTTCAAACTGGAATTCAAACCTTAGAACCGTGGCACAAAGTATGATCACCTTTTATTTTTTTGGATAGCACAAAAATTACCCGGAAACAAACTATAATGCTTGTGACAATGTGTGTGCGTAGTTGTGTACAAGTTGGATTTCAAGATTATATGTGCAATAGGCTTTTATCAATTTAATTATCGGGGTATTTATTCATCTTTTTACTAGAGCCAATTTCGGGCACCTCTAGTAAAGCAAGTAATTTCTTATTTTAATTTTTTTGTCGATTAGAGCCAATTTCGGGCACCTCTAGCGATATCTTTAATGTGCAACTACTAGAGCCGGTTTCGGGCACCTCTAGCAAGAAATTAACTTTTAATTTTCAATTTAAATTTACCCAAATTTTAAGCAACCTAAGTTCACCAAGTTTCTTTCAATCAACAAGCCATAACCGTGTTCATAATACTTAGCATCATAGTAAAGTTCTAAGTTCTTTTCATGCAATCCTAAAATTTAAAGATTCTTTCAATTAAGTGTGGTGGCAAAAATTCATCATTGGTTATTCAACAAGTCCAAGCAATTAAATCCAATCAAAGGCATGACAAGTAACATATGCAACCTATATGCGATTACTAAAGATGAATGCAACTAAAAATGAAATTAACTAAAAACAAACACCCCCAAAACTCGAGAGAAGCATTCTCCTCAATGCATGAAAAAAATTAAATTAAAATGAAAATAAGTTAGTCGAAAAGATCGTCACCTTGAATGATGAGTTATTTTCGGGCCGTTTGCTTGATTCTTTTTTCGTAGCGCGGTGGTTGGATGCGGGTGGCTGGTGGTGCGGCTTGAACCTTTGCAATCTCCTTGTTTGCGTCACCTTCATCACCGGTCTCTTTAATGATCAAAGCTCTTCACTTTGGTGGTGCGACTGGTTGTGATGCTACGGGTTCAGAAATGGACTCGTCCGAATCGGTGAATCCATATAGAGATTCAGTGTGAGTTGGTTCAGCCACAGGTGCTTTACCTTTGTCGTGTGCGACAATGGCCTCGACATCTTTAGTTGCCTGGGCAACTAGTTCGGTAGGAAACACCGGGAAAGGCACGATGTTGTCGGGGTACTTCTCGAGGATCACTCGTGTGATAGCTATGTTATGGTCCCTAATGTACCGCATGAATTACAATTGCTGGGCCTCCATTTGCCTCCATTTGCTCCAATTGGTGTGTCAAAGGGCGGAGCATTTCTTCGATTCGATCCATGTTCATCGAAGTAGGGTCAGTTGCCTGGGCATCAGGACTTGCCGAGGCATTGAGAATTACCGAGGCAATATTGGTTGCCCGGGAAATTTTTGGTGTTGGGGATTTCTTTGGCACTTCTTGTTCTTTAACCGGTACTTCACCCATAATCTTCAAGTATTAAGCTCGGTTCCACCCAGTTTTGGAGGACAATTTCTCGTCTGTCGGATCACTTGGCACCTTCTCTTTCTCGCATAGTTGGGATATTAAGTTCAGAAAGAAAAGAGAACCAACATTCTTTTGACTACAAGAAAATATCTCATCACATATAATTTGTCCAACACTAATAATTCGCTTGCTCAAAATAGAATGAATCAACAAAAAACGAGAATATGAAACGGTGGTATTGTGTGTAATGGGCTTTAAACAAGTTTTAACAAATTTATTCCACAATTTTGCCTCGGGTTTTAGCATGAGGCGATTTACCGTCCCTTTTAGAGCCCCTTCATTCTATTCGGCCCTTTCGATCGTAAGGTCCTTGAAGACTTTCTTAACTCTTTCGGCCGTGATGTTGTCGAAAAAAGCCTTGTGTTCATCCTTCTTAATGTATATCCCATAGAATATGTTGATGACGTTGGCATCTATAAGAATATCCCTACCATGAACATAGACATAGGGATTGTTGGGGTTATGAGAATGAGAATAAAACTCTCTTACCCAAGAGATATTGCCCAGCTTTTGTTGTTGGCAAAGGATTTGCCACTTTTGGTGTTCAATCACTTTAAAGATGAATGTATCAAGGCCAAAGTTCTTTTGGACGATGGTGTAGGCAAAACCTTGCTCTTCCCATACCTTCCAGTTTGTAAACTTGGCGTGATATCTCTATTCAATGGTTGGTGTTGCAAATCGGCGGAATGATGGTTCTTCGGATGAACTTGGGTGAGGAATGGTCTTGATGTTTTTGGCCATGGATTCTTTGTTCTTGTGCCTGGAATCAAAAATTAAGAAAAAGAAAGAAAACTTTTGAGAGTTCAAGAGAGAGTGAAGAATAGAAGAAAGAGTAGATGAGGTTAAAAAGGTTTAATGGTGTAGTAAGATTTGGTAGGGGTGATAGTATTTTTGGCTAATGGGATAAAAGAAGGAAAAGTAGGAAAGAATGATTGGTTAAAAAGATTATGAGGGGATTGGTGAGGTTGGAGGCAAGAAGGGTTGGTGGGAGTTTAAGGGGTGGTCAACTAGGGTTTAATGGGATGATAATTAGGGTAAAATAAATATAAGCTAGGCTTTTATAAGCCTTTAAAATCAGCCCATTATTTCCTCCTAAGGTTAAACTTCAATCTTCAATCCAATTCCTCATTATCTTGAACTCTTTTCCTAAAATTCAAACACAAGAAAAAGATAAACATTAAATAAAATTAAATAAGTAAAGATAAAGATAAATAAAAAAAATTCTAAAAGATAATGATCCTAAGAAAAATGTGAAAAGATAAAGATAGAAAGAATGTAAATTAAACTGAAAAAACTTTTATCCTAAAAACCGAAAATAAAAATAAGTCCAAAATTAAAAATAAAACTGAAAATAAATAAGAAATAGTAAAGAATAACATTTTTATGCATCTCCTAAAGTAACCACTTCTTTGTCGCGCTCAACATGGTTGTCGACATAGTACTTTAATCTTTGTTCGTTAACTTTGAATTCATGCCTGTCAATAGTGAACTAGATTATCACAGTACCATGGGAGAATGATTTGACGACCTCAAATGGCCCGGACCATCTTGATTTCAGTTTTCTCGGAATAAGTTTTAACCGAGAATTGAAGAGAATAACTAATTGCCCAGGCAAAAATTACCGCGGCAATAGCTTCTTGTCATGCCAACGCTTTGTTTTCTCCTTGTAGATTCTCGCGTTGTCATAAGCTAAGGCACAAAATTATTTGATTTCGTTAAGGTCCAGTAATAACTTTTTTTCCAGCACTCTCCCAATCCAAGTTGACAGTTTTGATTGCCCAGTAAGCCTTGTGCTCGATCTCCACCGGAAGGTGGCAAGTTTTGCCGTAGACAAGTCTGTAAGGTGACATGCCTAAATGTATCTTGAATGGTGTTCGATAGGCCCATAGTGCTTCATCAATTCTTGCAGAACAATCCTTTCGAGAAAGATTGAAAACTTTTTCAAGGATAACCTTCAATTCACGATTGGAAATTTCGGCTTGCTCGTTTGTTTGTGGATGATATGCCGTGGCAATTTTTTGTGTCACTCCAAATCACTTCAACATCTTGGCAATCAGCCTATTATCTTGTGTGTGCCTCCATCGCTAATAATTTCCCTCGGTGTCCTGAATCGTGTGAATATGTTTTTCTACAAGAATTTCTGCATGGTCTTTGAATCATTGGTGGAAACTGTAGCTTCCTCTACCCATTTAGACACATAGTCCACGGAAAGTAGGATGTATATATTGCCAAATGAGGATAGGAAGGGTCCCATAAAACCGATCCCCCACACGTCAAACAACTCGACTTCAAGGATATTTTGTAATGGCATCTCGTGTCATCGTGAAATATTCCCCGTTCTTTGACAACAATCACACCTCTTGTAGAATTCTTGAGTGTCTTTATAAAGAGTAGGCCAATACAAGCCGGATTGTAGGACTTTGGTCGCGATGCGAGTTCCTCCAAAATGGCCTTCATAGGGTGAAGAATGACATTGTCAAAGTAAATTGTCTTGCTCCTCCTCGGGAACACATCATCTTATCACTTGATCTGCATATTGTTTAAACAAAAGAGGATCGTCCCAATAATAATGCTTAGCATCATGTCGGAACCGCTTCTTTCCTTGGTGAGTAAGGTTATAAGGCAAAATACCACCAACCAAGAAATTAACCAAATCGGCATATCAGGGAGTTGCCGTGGCAACAAATAACTGCTTATTCGAGAATGTTTCGTGGATCTCCAAGGATTATAAATATTCATTGCCTTTTTCCAACCTTGATAAGTGATCGACAACTTGGTTCTATGTTCCTTTCATGTCCTTAATTTCAATGTCAAACTCTTGTAAAAGTAAAATCCAACGAATTAAACGAGGTTTGGCATCTTTTTTATCAATCAAATACTTAATTGCCGAATGGTCAGTATGGACAATTACCTTATTACCAATCAAATAGGAATGAAACTTTTCAAATGTGAAAACTACTGCTAGTAATTCTTTCTTCGTTGTGGTGTAATTTGATTGCGCACCATTTAGAGTTTTACTAGCGTAGTAAATCACATGGAAAATCTTACCTGTTCCCTACCCTAAAATGGCTCCTATCGTGAAATCGCTTGCATCACACATGAGTTTGAAAGGTAGGGACCAATCAGGTGGAATAACAATGGGTGTTGATGCAAGTTGCTTCTTCATGTCTTTAAATGTCATGGCACATGAATCATCAAAGTCAAAAGCCATATCTTGTTCAAGAAAGTTACACAATGGTTTAGAGATTTTGGAAAAATTATAAATAAACCTCCTGCAAAAACCTGCATGTCTAATGAAGCTTCAGATTCTTTTGACCGAAGTTGGTGGCGGCAATCTCTCAATCACATCCACCTTGGCTCTTTCCACTTCAATTCCTTTGGACGAGATTTTAGTCCGAGCACAATGCCTTCGTCCACCATAAAATGACACTTCTCCCAATTTAGCACTAGGTTGGATTCCTCGCATCGTGCTAACAATTTCTCCAAATTTTCGAGGCAATTGTCGAAGTTGTCTCCAAATACCGAAAAATCATCCATGAATATTTCAAGGAAGTCTTCAACCATGTCAGAGAAAATTGCCATCATGCATCGTTGAAAGGTTGTCGAGGCATTGCATAATCCAAACGGCATCCTTCGAAATGCATATGGACCATATGGGCATGTAAAAATGGTCTTTTCCTGGTCATCTGGTGCTATGGCGATCTAGTTATAACCTGAGTAACCATCAAGAAAATAATAAAATGATTTACTTGCAAGACAGTCAAGCATTTGGTCAATAAAAGTGTAACGACATTTTTTCCTTTTGATTTTTAAAATAATATATGCGTGGTTTTCTTTTAGAAAATTCGTCGATACGTATTATCCCATAAAGCACCTTTGAAACCTTAGCTTAAAGGGATTTCTTTTGAAAAATCGTAATCTTTTAAAAATCGATAAAAAGCTTGAGACACCACCGGCCTCTTGGGTAAGGTAGGCCGGACACTAATTGAAACCAGAGATTCGTTCTGAAAAGGTCCAAGAGTTGGTTACACGTGGGGAAGGATTAGCACCCCCATCACACCCGAAAATCAGCACCAAAATATTTGTTGCTTTTAAATTGAAGGAAATTGTCTGAATTTGAGAGGAATTTAATTTGGTGACCTTAGTTGAAAATTAACCTTAATTGAATGGGCTTTGTCAAATTGGTGGGTTCAAATTAATTGGCATTCAATTAAAAAGGTTGACAATACATCAGACCATAGACTAAACCGACATCATATAAGCTTGACTACCGTGTTAGTTTATGGTTCGAATCTCGCGTGTCACCTTTATACATGGTGCAAGCAGTTAGAATATGATGTAATGCTTTGGTTAAGTTTTAATTTTACCTTGAGTCGGTAAGCATTAATTCAAACATTTGGTCAACATCCTTTATGCTCGGACTATTACGATACAAATATCAGAATTAATGACTACCTCTCTTTTTATGAGTGAAATTAATTAACATGTAAACTAAATGGGCCATATGATGACAAATAAAATGAATTTCAAACAAGGGCTTCAAAAATTAAACACACAAAGGCCCACAAAAATCCCTAGCCTACAAGGCCCACAAAAATCCCTAGCCTACAAGGCCCAAATTATGGAAGATCCAATTAGTGAATCTAATATTAACCCTAAATTAAATCGACCCTAAAAAGCTAGAAAACTCTACAAATAAATTATCTTTTAACATGATAACCAATTATATCAACTTTAAACTAGCGTTCCAATAAGCCAAGAATACTACTTAAAGAAAATCAAATTAATTAACCACTGTTTTAACTTAAATGTCAACCTAAACTTGCAATTTATTTTATCTTAAAATTAATTAAGAAATGTCCAACTAATTTAGTGAACTTAACACTTATCCCAATAAGCCAAAGATGAATTTAAATTCACTAAACCAATTTGATCCCTAATCTAACTAAGGCTCTAAAAGGCAAATCCTAAATTAATTTAAAGCCGTGCCTCTATGAGACGAGCACACGACTTAAATTAATTAAATTAATTCCTAAACGAATCTAAATGCCTTAACAAACATAAAGCCCACGTAAGCTAAGCCTCAAGGCCCAAACAACTGAACTAAGCAAAAGGCCCAAACTATAACATGGGCTAAACTACTTAAGCTAAGCGTATGACTAAAGGCCCACACATATGAACATTCTATACTATATATAACAAAACAATATATATACATCTAAAATTATATTATATATTATATAAAGAAAAACTATATATTATATGTTAAAAAAACTATATGCCGTACGTCTTATAAAAACTATATCATACTTAAAAACTATATTGTATATATTTTGTAAAAAAAAAACTATAACATATATATATACATATATGTATATATATACCATATAATAAAAACTATATGTTACAAGACTATAGATTATGAAAATTTATATATGTACATATTATATTTATAAAACCATGTACTATATATATATTTTGTATGTGAAAAAAGAAAACCGTACATCTCGCGAAACAACCACATATCAAAGTATCAATATATTACACATAATATCTTATATTATATCAAACAACCACATTACATAAACTAAATATTATAATCTAATGTAACATACATGACAAATATTAAGATATAATAATATGTAAGTAAGCATACAACTAAAAAAAAAAAGAGGGGAGCCCAACATCAATTAAACAAAGATCAAAAAATGATATCAAGGAGGAGAATGTACCAAGCCCAATAAAATTGGGCTGTAAACGGGTGTGGGCCGTTGGTTGGGGGCGGTTTTGCCTGAGTGGACCGGGTCAACAACTGAGTCCGAGTTCGGTGCGTGGGTCAGATGACAAAAGGGGTTAACCCTAATGGTTCACACCCATTTTTATCACCTCTGAAACAAAACAAGAGAAAACCCTCTCTCTTCAAACAAGCCTCAACCACCGGAGTTTCTCTGCCGTCACCGCCGTTCTGGTGCATTTCTCGGCGAAGCAAGATTGCTAGCAGAGTCCATTCATCCTTCCCTTTCTTCCTATCGGACTAGATCTTCAAGAAAAACGCCTGATCTTCACGAAAATTGTAACATCCTCAATTGGGCCAAGGAGGATATTACAAAGAGGACTTTTTGATGAAGACTTATTGATATTAATTCATGGGGATTTTTAATTACAAAATGACTAGATTAAAATAAGTTAGAACCAAATGGGGGTTATTTTGAAATAGAAGGGAAAGAAACGGTTTAATTGTAGAGATTAAAATGAATAGAAACAAAAGTGGAAGGAATGCATGTAAAAGAAGAATTGTGTAATGGACATTACACTTGTCATCCATTCAAGTGAACATGTGGGAATTTTAGACTTAGGGTCTTGGAAAAGAGGAGGATTCATTCAATAATCATCTTCTCCCCTTCATTTTTTTGGCCGAGAGATAGCTTGGGAGCAAAAGGGAGAGTTAGAGAAACTGAAAAATCAGCCTAAGGGGAGTGGATTTCTTTGTTTTAGGAGTACTAATCTTTGGAATTCATTTGTCTCATTGAGGAAGGTGATGTAATTTTTCCTTCCTTTCAAAGTTCTTTGATGTTTGAAGTTTTGATTGAAATTTCTCTAGATTCAATTGATGATAGTTTTGCTTGAATGTAAACCATGTGATAGAAAATTAGAATGAGTTTGATTTGCTAGTTTGACCGAAACTGCCTTATATAATTAATTCATCTATGTGGGTCTTTGAAGTTTTTAGAATTCATGAAATAACTTGATTTGTATGTAAGATTGATTTGTAAATCTAGTGATCTCAATGAATTCGATTGTGCATGTGTAGTTTGGTGGTTAACAAAATTAGAGAATTCAAATGCATGTCCATGAAATTGTGATTCTTTGAAAGATGATGCTCTTTTCCTTTTGTTTGAAAACTTATTGATAAAATTGTTTATGGTCATTTAAAGAGGTATATTGGTGATAGAAATGCTGGGAATTCAGCTCATAATATATGTTTTGGTACCTCCAATGATAAATGAGTATATGCACATAAAGGCTTATTAGATAAATGTAATGATTATTCGAAAGATATCAAGGATGGAATTGATTAGGTATAGGGTTGTTCATGGTTGATTTTGGGACTGTCCTAAGTTAATAAAGCAGGGGTTTGGTTGTAAGTGTTCAAGAGCTAACTTTGAATTCTAATTGGAATATTTTGAGCATGTATATATATATATATACATGTATAAATAGTTTACTGTTGTGAAAACAAATGAACATATAAAGGATACTGTTTTGTTGCTAAAAGAGACCAGTCTTGATGGTAATTAAAACACTTATGGATTGCTTTGTAGAGTTTAATTAAGGCTTGTTAAGTTTTTGAAATGTCTTAAACGTGACTTAGGGATAGAGATTATCATGGAATTGAGTTATAAAGAAACTGTCCTGCTTTGTACCCTAAAAACAGTTTTAAAATCTGCATTAGCTGTGACTTTGAAAATTTGCTATAAATTGTATTGGTGAAATTAGAACCTATACTTTATATGGTTGAAAATCTTGCCATGCCTAATTTTTTTTAAAACAAGCGAAACTGAATTTCGAGTTTTATAACAGCCTGTAGAGAAAATTGTTCAAAGATAGTATAATATGCCTGGTGGCAAAATTAGGGGTATCTTTAGATTAAAAACTGTATTAATTCATAAGGTGTAAAAATACAAGTTCTATATGGTTAGAAAGCTAGTTGAGTCAGCTTTCCAACGGTGTAAATGGTTCGAAATTCCGATGTACGAAATAGAAGTTATGAATTTTTAACCGAATAGTGCACAATCTGCCTGGCAGCAGCTCAATAGGTGACTTAAAATATCATTGAAAGCTAAAGGAGTGTATAATAAATCAATGGACTGTCTTGATCACACAAAAATAATTACATGAATTCTTGGACTGTTTGAGTATGAATAAATAAGGATATATGTGATTTGAGATTTGTTTTGCAAAGAAATGAAGATCGTTTTAGTGCCTTAATGGACTATTTAAGTTGAGCATGTGTATAAATATGAAATTTGTCTTGTTTGTGTATATAAGCATGTGTAATGGATTATTTTAGAGAATATATGAGTGATTATATGTATTTGGGGCTGTTCTGCTTGAGAATAAATAAATTAAGGACTGTTATAACTTATTAAGTATGTATATAAGAATAATGGACTGTTTTGAGTATCTATATGAATGCATGTGAAACCAGGGTTGTTCGATTGTATTGAAACACATGTATGGATTGTTTTAACATGAAATTATGTATGTATGCTTAAGTTGTCCAGATTTGAATGAAATTGTTAATGTATGGGCTGTTTTGATGCTAAATTGTGTACACAGGCTTGAGTTAGATTATTGAATATATGAAATTTGGTTTTAATACCTTGTTAAATTGTTTGAGGTACACTGGTAATTAATGAAGCTAGGAAGTGAACTTGAGTAAGAGAAAGACAAGATTTGTGGGAAGCTAAGAGAATTTGTGGAATTCGAGTATTCCATAACTTTGGAATAACCAGGTAAGTGTAGTCACATGAGTCTCGGGTAACACGAAGTTATCCCGATGTTTAATTTTTCATCATTAGGTATTAAATGTTCTGAATGAATTATATTATACATGTACATTGTGTGAAGGGCTCATATAGAGCTAATTGAAGATGAGCATACATTCATAACATGGCATTCATGTTTAGACTTTGTTGAGGTTACATTTCTTATGTTAAAATGCCTTGCTATGCTTGAATGATTGATTATGGAATGCCTTCGGTTTTAATATAAATGGTGTATTTGTTACTAAGCTTGATATTGCTTACTGAATAATAAAACAATAAGGTCCTTATAAAGGATCGAATGCTAATGTTATAAGTGTCTTAATACTAAAAGCTTAAGAAACAAGAAGACTTAACTTATGCAATAAGTTATTGAAAGAATGCAACAAGTAAGCTTACTTGACTGATAAGACACACTTCAACTTCCAGTTATAAGATAAGATATCTAAGTTGCTTGGTCAATGGAAGTCCTTGGACACTCTGATATAATAGTCGGTCTTCTGGGACTATGGTCCATAAATGATGACTCGAGGACGCCCCATTTACACATATATATATATATATATATATATATATGTATATGTATATGTTATGTTTCCAATATTAGCCACTGCTAGGTGCTTTGGACTAAGTATCGTCTGGACCTATATGGTCAAACTCAGACCAACATTAATTATGAACAAACGTGTGATCCAAGGCAAACAAGTAAAAGACATGAACTCATTGGAGAATTAAATAAGAATTAAGAGAGAATATTGTAAGCACTCTGAAAGCTTTGGAAGCCCCGATAAGCTCTGTAAAACCTGAATGTTCTAATAACTTTTGATAAAGAATCTAAAGCTAGTGAATAATTGCCAAATCTTGTGAAGACTCCAATGTGCCAAGTTGATCTTTGACAAGATCAATCAATTGTATAATGAAGCTTGGATAAGTTACTGTATAACCTGAAACCTATAAGTAAAATTAAGACAAAGATAACATACGTAAATATATGATTTTATGTTTGGATGTGTGACTCTTTGAGATCCTTGTATGATATACCTTATCAATTGATGTTTCTACCTCACTTAGGCTATATAAGCCTAATGCAATCCATTTCATGCATTAAAGTCCATGTATCTTAAGTAAGATCCATATCAAGTTATTGATTAAGTAGAGTCTAGAACTCTCTCCTTAATTAGTATACTCCTAGGATGGTGGCACAGTGTTTGATAGTCATTGTAGAGTATTCTTTTTTATGTATAAATGTCAACTTGATTAGCATGGGGGATGTTGTATGTAATTCATTCGAATGTTTTCTAATGTAAAATATGTGTAGGTTCAATAAATGATTCGTATGCTATTATTTATCCCCATGGCATTGATGCTAATTAGATGAAATATAGTTTAAGTCTTGAGTAAGATAATTGGTTAGCTCCTTGGTACATAAGTTTTATTAAAATCACATATGGATATAGTTTATGATCTAAATTATAAAGGTGTAATGGGTAAACACTTCTCTTATGTCTTTGCTAATAAACTTGGGAATTTGATATTATGGAGTTTCACATATGCACTGTTATTAAAGAATAACCTAGTTCTTAACTGACAGATTATGGTATTATTGATAATTGATACATATGGTATGTCTGATATTTTGATAGAATCAGTTATGGTTGTATAAAGTTGTAATATGCATGGGAATTCAAAGATGGTTTGGTTAAGTACATGTTTTTAACAAGACTTCCTAAGTAAATACTTGTAACCTGGAATAATTCATAGTTGCTTAACCTTCGATGAGTTTTCCCGGATGGATGTTAATGATGTTATGTCAAGTGATTTTTTAAAGGTTGTTTAATTAAAGCATATCTTAATGATAAATATATACATATTCAAACTGTGAGTTGAGAATTAAGGAAATAGTAAAACAGTAGATGAAATTGAATATATGGATGCTTAAGATAGTTACATGGTTTGTAATTTGACTAAAAGGAAGTTATGATTTTTGTAAGGATCGATCCTCAGTGGGGATGGGATCGATCCCTTAAACACCATATAACATGTTGAACTTGCCCTCATGACTATAACCGTAGAAGTATTTTTTTAATCAATGAGATTATTAATTCACCTTTTGAATATATAGCAGTAACTGATGATTCTTGGGATACACCATACTCGATACTGAATTTATCATATCTTAATGATATTTGATGAATTGATTATCCGGCTATGATGAGTATCAACCTGATTGAGACTAGATTATTTTAATTGAAAATGTTGATTTAAGTTTATGTCATAACCGATTGTTAATTATCTTGTTAAGCTCACGTTTCGATCTGAATAATGTATTGTTCAGCTAAGTAGACATTGCTATATCCAAAATAGTAAAGTTGGCTATGAACTTAGTAGGATCGATCCTCTTGGGAAATGGATCGATCCCTTGCAGTTTTAGAATAATGAATTAGTTTCCAAAATGTTTTAATTTAAGAACATTAAAATTTGATCATGCTAATAAAGAAGGAAATTTGAAATTTTCTAGTTCCAATTTTGGTTTTCTCCGCAGTAACATTCTCAACTCTGATTTTTCTTCTAAGCCGGGTTGAGGACGTTAAAAAAATGGCCTTGACCTGTTTGGCTTCTTCTCACCGGATCTGGAGATCCGACCATTGGATCGTCATAGTTCTGAACTATGTGATTCTCCTCATCGGGAAGACCGTCAACACCGTTCGGATCGTCCGTTGGAGGTTCTGGTCGCCAGAAAATGCCAAAAGCCAAAAGTGGGTATGCCTTTGAGTGCGTTGATGTTTTTGCCGCCGATCTACATGCTCCACCGTTGGATTGAGCCAAAATCAAACTATGTTGCTCAATGGGACGTGGGCTCTCTGTCCACCATTGGGATTCGGCGTTGGAGTCGCCAGTCACCAGAAACCGCTAAAATCTGAAAGTAAAGTTTCCCTTTCTTTTCTGCATTTTTTCCTTTCTTTTTATATTTGAACCAAAAGGTCCGTAAAACTAAAAAATCTCCTTTCTTTTTATTGATTGTTGAATATCCCCTCTGCTTTGCCCTTTTGATTCGAAAAGAAAAAAACTCTAAAAATGATTTTTTTCTATTGATTGTTGAATGCTCTCTGTATACAATTGATTAGGGTTTTTCTTATATAGCCCCGAATTACATTGAATTTATACATATAAAAAGAACGAAAAAACGGTGATTGGTTGCCTCTGTTTAATTTTGTTTGTATTCATTTCATAATCCTAAAAATGTTTGTTTGCCTCCTAGACCGTTTCTAATAATCGGGTGGTTTTAATTTCCTTGCGCATGTGGCTACTGGAGGAGGGGACCATCTTCCTCCTTGCTGGTGCAGAGATGGTCGGTTGAGGGGAGTGAAGGGTGTTGTCGACTGGGGACCAGCAATGGAGGCTGGTGGCTGCTGCAAGAGGAAGAGAAGCATTAGGGTTTTGATAATTTAGGGCCTTAAATGGGCTGAGTGTAATATTATGTATTGTTTTTGTTTTTTTGGTTTTAAAGATTTCTTTTGTAAATGGACCATATAATATATATATGAGCTAATTTATTTATGCAAGTTGGGCTTCTATTTAACATTAGGCTTTTAATTTAAACTATCTTAGTGTTATATTTTTGTTTTTTTTTTTCCTGATTTTAACAATATAAACTAATAATACTATTACAAACGATAATAGGTAAAAAGAAAACTAACAACATATATATATATATATATATATATATATATATATATATATATATATATATATATATCGCTAATAGGCATTAATGATAACTATACTATATATATATAAAGGATATAGTAACAAGATAACACACAAAAAAACAAAACATAATACACTAATAATACTTTGGAGTTTTTTAAATGAACAATAACATACTATAACAAAAATTTGATAGGTATATAAATATTTAATTAAAGTTAGCACTAGTATTTAAAATTTTTGGGTTTTAAATATAATCATGCACATATAGCATATACCAGTTAAAATTAAAAAAAAAGCCCTTTTATTATAAAATTTTAACAATGGGTTAACACCCTGGACAAAATTAGTGATTACAGCTGCCCCTCTTTGTTTATACTTGTGGAACAAGAATAAAGCAAAGACCATAAGCACTAATTTTGTCCTACTTCCCTGTCGGACAATTTGTTCTTCCGGAACGGCAACGAGCGAATCGAATTAACATGTTTTCTTGGAGTAGCGAAAACAATTGGGTAGCGCTGTTATACCCTTATGAAGTGGCAACGAGCAGACCAGTTTACGAACGACTCATTCCTCTGAAACGGCAAAAAGAAAATAGAGTGGTGCTGGCATGTCTTTCCGAAACAGCAGCAGACGTGCCAACTAACCTTCAAACGGCTCATTCCTATAAAGCGGCAGCGAACAAATCCAAATAACTTTGCTTTCCCGAAACAGCAAAAAGCAAACATGGTGGTGATGACATATCCATCTGAAACGGAAGAAGATGCGCCAACTAACCTTCAAATGACTCATTCTTCCAAAATAGCAGCGAATGAATCCAAATAACTTTGTTTTCCCGAAACGGCAGAAAGAAAATAGGGTGGTGTTGGCATGTCTTTTCGAAACGGCAGCAGAAAAGCCAGCTAACCTTCAAACGACTCATTCTTCTAAAACGACGGTGAATGAGTCCAAACAACTTTGCTTTGCTGAAGCGGCAAAAAGCAAACTGGGTGGTGCTAGCATGTCCTTCCGAAACAGTAGTAGACAAGCCAGCTAACCTTCAAATGACTTATTCTTCCGAAACGGCGATGAATGAGTCCAAACAACTTTACTTTCCCGAAGTGGCAGAAAGCAAACTGGGAGGTGCTGAAATGTCCTTCCGAAGTGGCCGTAGACAAGCCAACTAACCTTCACACGACTTATTCTTCCAAAATGGCGGTGAATGAGTCCAAATAACTTTGCTTTCCCAAAACGGCAGAAAACAAAATGGGTGGTGCTGACATGAAAATTCCATTCCTCTTTGACCTATATGAATGGGCCTTTTAATCTCCTTGTTTGGAAATTCCTGAACTATGATCATTTGCCTCCCTTACTCTGAAATTCTGATGTGGCAAGCTTGAAGTTCTTCGCCTGAAGTCCTCGAGTTGTGAGTACTTGCCCCCTTTGCTCTAAAATCCTGATGTGGTGAGTTTGAAATCCCCCGTATGAAATCCTTACTTGGACTTTCACTTCGTCGTTTACTCATCTTCTTAGGAGAATATCCGACATATCTTTCAAATATTTTGGACTCTCGGTCACTTTCATCTTCTTGGTCTATTGATCTCGATCTTTTCTTGACTTCCTGTTTATTTCTTTGTAATGGTGGTTCCTCGTCTCACATTCGGGTTCAGCATTTTATCCCCTATTCCCTTAAGTTCTTGAACCTTTTTACTCTAAATTACCTTTACATGTTTTCTTTTTAGAGATTTTCTTTTTTCTTTTTCTTTTTCCTCTTCTTCTCTGGGTTTCATTACGTGTTTTCACCTCTTTTCTTTGGGGACTCATCGTCTTTACTAAGATCTACCTCTTCAAACGGGAAGTTTTAAGTCCAAACCTTTTCTAATCTTTGAATCTATCAAAAGCCACAAAAATAATTTGATGATATGAGTTAGCATGATCCTAACCTAGGGATGTCTAACTACATATGGTGCATGAATTATGACATTTTTATAGCTGTTTGGGAAGCATTCTTGCTTTCTGGTTGATCGCCCTTAATTTCCACAGCTTTATGTCTTCGCTAAATCTTTACTTGTATCTTATCTTTGAAGGATATTACTAGTCTATGCTGATTTGACTAAGATCCTCCTTCTAAGAACTGCTCCTCTTCACTTGGGCTTCGTCATCTTCCCTTCATTGACTCTTCAAGATGAGTCATCTTCATTCTCAACATTAGGATGCATACATGCCCCTAAACTTTCCAAATCTTTCTCATTTCCAAAAGGTCCGATCTTCACTTTTATTGACTGGGCATTTTTTCTTTGTTCTTTTAGAAAAGAGATGTTGACTCGCACCAGTCAGAACAAGAATGACCTTACTTAACTTGGGCTTAACTGTTGCCTCTTTATGGACTCTTCAAGATGAGCCCTCTACAGTCCCCTCAGTCGGGTGAACTCATGCCCTTTAGATTACCAAATTTTCCTCATTCCCAAATCTCTAAACGGTCCCAGCGTATGAGATCTTGCTATTTTTCTCTTCGTACTCACTGACAAATTATGCTGTGTCAACCATGTAGACCCTTGATCCGAAGCTGTGTGGAAAAACCTTCATCGTCAATTGCTCGAAAAAGTCCAAAATAGTGACATCACCATCACCCAAGACTCATGAAGAAAATGCCCAAGCCATAAATCCTCTACGTGAATAGATATATTTTTGTGACCTCATCCGGGTGTATAGGTATGCTCCCATGAAAAAGGCGTTGTTGTCAAACCTTTGCCCCAATCTTCACTCATTTCGACTAAGGTTCTAAGCTCCAATGGATAATCATGGGACTTTAATGGCTCTGTGTATTACCAGTCCTTATGAACACTTTTCTATTTGAGCAAGGTAAAATACTCCCCAACCGTAGACATCAGGTCCTACACTTTAAAAGCGAAGCAACAAAAAGCGAGATTCTAAAACTGAAAGATGGCTCAGAACGATGACCGATTAACTTAGATATTCATCAAGCGTGCAATGTCGCTGTCATTCATACATAACCAACTTTGCAACCGTCAACCCCTACTTTACTGAATCTGTTTCCACTTTCGTAACTTATTTCGCTGTAAGCTAATATAAGTATACCCCGCTTGCTTGATAAACTATCGCCTTATATTCTTTGGTTAACTTCTAACCAATGTCGGATGGTTGAGCCAATGCCTCTTTTCTTTTCTGATCTTGGCAGTACTCCATTTCCTTTTCGGTTTTAACGGTTACTTACCTTTGACCCATTGGTATGATCCTACTCTTACCTCAATGCTAGGCCGAAGACATGCCCCATGAATCTCTAAATTTCAAGAGAATTCAATCTTTGCTTTTCTGAGCCAACCAAAACCTTGCAGTAAACACTCATTTTGGTTCCCTGAATCGCGTAGCATGCAAGGGTTTGCTATTATTCTTGTCAGAATCACTCACAAGCTTGTGCTAGGTTGATCATGTGCATATCTAGCCTTGCTTGCCAAAATCCATTCTAAAAGCGTGGATAGATCTTATTCTTTCTATTTCTTTCTTTTTCTTTTTATTTCTTTTCGTCTACACATTGGTTTACTAATCAATATTTCAACCGAAGATGTTTTTTTGGGTTAATATACAAAATCAAAACTAATAATAAAAGAATAAATTGCCTCAGATATCAAACGCAAGAGCGTCTTAAATTTGATCCTCGGTGATCAATAGTTTGCCTTTGAATGTTGCATCGATATTTGCGACATTCATCTTAGATTGCTCAGTTCATCCTCATGATTATGGTACTTTCTTGATCTGTCCGAAAACTGCTCATCCTAGTTCTCATTATCTTTCTACATAAAAAAGTTTAAGCTCTTCGACTTTTGTTTAGCCCATGGAGCGTGGAAAACAACACTATAAGAACTTTAAATATAAGTGTGTGTTTCTGATTGTAATCAATATTACGTCAATGTCCTCAATAATTCATTTCTGACGCTAGGGTATTGAACAAGTGAAGTAGAGCTCTTTATTAGATTTGTTCTCCTCTCACAGCTCCATCAGGATGCTCTGGGACTTATTCAATTCGTTTATTAATTTCTCTCTTCCTATGGGAATTCAACTCATCACAGTCCTTTGTCTTGGAAATAATGATGGAGCATACAACAATACCCCGAGTTACTCGGCATAGTCATGATTTGAAAACTTACTCATATAGCCAAGGCCTTTGACTCAATTAGAGTAAGTGGAGAAAAGCATCCTTATTTAGCCTTTTTTCTATAGCGGAGTACCCCTTTAAATTAATTTTTGTTTTGTTTTGAAACACACTATTTTTCTTTTGAGGTACATTCAAGCAACTCTATTTGGGCTCTCTTAGGAGATTTCCCTATCATCGAACATCATCAAAGGAGTAATAATATCGTTTATCGCGCTTTACCGACCAGAGCAAACTAGGGGGAAATCACGCTTCTGTTATCACAACATTTGATTGATCTCTTCCATTAGAATCAATGCCACATCATGCATGTGATATCTGGGGCATACGAGGGTAAGAAAGAATATATATACATGTTTAAGAACAAAGCATCGTTTCATTGAAATAACAAAAGCAAACATAAACATAAGTATTTACTACTACTATCTTCGGTAAACAAAAGCAAAGTACGAGAAAAGAAAATGCCATATGTAAGAAAAGCTACACATGAACTCCTAGAAACTAAAACCAGGAACCAATATATTCAAAAGTCATGTCTCTACCTTTCCTTATCAAAGCTTCAAAATCCTGCTCTCAATCAAACTTTGGACCTTGTTTTTTAGAGCTCCACAATTATCAGTGGTGTGACTCGTACCTCCCACATGGTAGTCACACACGACACTGGCATTATGACCACCGAGATAAAGAGGATTCTTTGGTATAGATTGAACCGGAGTCAGAAGTTTTGCTTCGGTAAGTATTGGAAGCAAGTCTTTGCATGTCACCGGAATCGGATGAAGTACCTTCAGAGGCTTTGCAAACGAAGGTGATTGGCGATGGGAAAGGCCATGAGATTAATTGTTCGAACGAGAACTCTTCTTACGGCCCAGGGAATCGTGCACCTTCTGAACGATGGTGCTTGATTCTCCCAACTGTACCACTCCAGACTTCAGCATATTCTGGACTAACTTCTTGAATACCACACAGTTTTTCAATAGTATGTCCTTGAATATTGGCATGATACTCACAGTGAGCATTGACGCCATACCAAGAGGGGTGGGGTAGGTTAAGGGGCACCACATGATAGGGTCGAACCAAATCTGCCTTGTATAGTTGTGCATACAACTCTTTGTATGAAATTGGTAGTGGGGTGAATTTCTTGTTTCTTCTCTCAGGCCCCTTTGTTTCATTCCTATTCGAATGTTGGGTGCCATCGGCTATTGCTTGAGGCTGGGAGGCTATGAGGCTCTTGGAGGCCTCCTTGCGATCCCTTTGCCCCTGAGTTGGTTCTTCACATGCTGGAGAAGATAATATATCCCAAAAAGAATCCTTGATCTTATCCAACACCAACTCGATAGGGCATTCAGAAGCAGGGCACACTAACTCATATTTGTTGAGGATGGCTTGATCTCCGTTCGACAGAATCCTTTCTAATGTGAAGTCGTGGTTCCTATTCTTATCCTCTTACAAGAAGTTTTCCTTCACACTATTTCCATTGGTCATGGTGGTCATTAATCCCATCAACTCATTTACCTGCCACCTAGTTTCTTCCTGAAACTCCTTCATGTACGTCATTAGCTCTTTTTCCTTTTCAGCCAAATGCTCATGGAGCTCCTCGAGATTAACTACCTTAGCTGCTAGGTCGTTCATATTTCTAGAGTCGAATTGGTCAAAAGTCATTCCCTTCTTACTTTTATTTTTTGAGGTGAATGTTATTTTCCCCGATTAGTGATGCATATGATGTACGTGAATGTACAAAAATATATTATTCAAACAAAAATAATAATGCAACACAAAATAATGCTACTTATGAAATCATGAATGAATGCAAAAAGCAACACTGAGTTTGACAAATATCATCGTTAAACGACTTACATTAATGGGAGTATCGTTTTGTTACAATAAACAAAGAAAACTCGCTTCACATATGGTCCTAAGCTAGCATCTGGGTTGATGATTTTCCCCAAGATCTAAACAACCCATTCTTTTTTCTTGGAAGCTTGGCGGTATCTTTCACTAGGAATTGTAACCTTCGAGCGATCTCTTATATATGAGTTATCAAATACGCCTACTCTTGGTCTTTCCTCCCAAATGGTATAGGCGGCGAATCATAATTGCTCCAATATCGATATTTGGTACTCTTGACTTACTTTTTGAAAAGGGTCCCCACCAAACTCGACCCTTGAGATGTGTTGAAACTAAAGTCAGAATCCATTTCCACTTAAAATATTCTTCCTTGTTCTAAGTTGATACTTGATTGCTGACCCAAGATGGCAAAATGTCCGAGAAGCTCTCAATCTTGCCCCAAAATGCTTCATTTTTGTTCGGCTTGGAGTAGATGTGGTTCTGGCTGATCTCCTTGCAAGGGTTTGGTACTCCTCAATTGTCAAGGTCAAATCAAAGTCGTCAATCGTGGAACAACTGAGGCTTGAAGTAGTGATTAATTGATCAGAACATCTACCTAACATGAGATGCCGCTATGCTTAACTTCCGCTTGGACACCTCATTAACTTTTGCGTTCATAAAGGTTTCGACTAACACTGTTAACTTGAACATCTGGCTGAAATATTGCCACCGTCATGTAAATGCTCCCATTCTGACCATATTTGTACGTCAAGATTCTTTTTATCATTGTTTAGAACCAAACCTCTCATTAATCTAGTCTTTAATTTCAGACTATTTCTGAATCAATGTGCTTTTCATGATATAACAAAGTATGCAAAACAAAGAGGTACAAAGGGAAATAGAGAAGACAAGGAAAAGGGTTAGTCAACTGATGAATAATGAATTCAAAAACAAGAAAAGATAAACACGAGGAAAATAAAAGAAATGCAAGCACATAAAGGAAGAACCCTAACTGTATGAATTATAGTTCGCTAAGGTTATCCTCATGGCTCTAATAGGGGTAGGCTTCTTAAATTCTCACACATGGGTTTGGTTCTAAATGGGGTACCCAAACCTATCTCATCAACTACTAAGGCAACAAGAACCCTAATTCTAGCCCATTACAAGCTTGTGAATTGATTTCGGTTCAAGGGAAAGCATGACCTAGCGATGTGGAAGGCTGCTCACTTGTCAAAAGGCGTGGATTCCAAAAGTGAATTACCAACCCATAGAGGGCTACTCACGTGGGTATGTGGCGTTTCACTCTCACTTAAGGGACGGAGCTCGGGTACAGAGCTTGACGATCATGATGCAACACATGTCGGTGATTCCTTAGAAATTAAAAGAAAAATTAATTCGAAGACCACCAAAGGATCCACCTTGTTAGAATCAATTAATATTCCAACAATTTTTCGTCATTAAAAGCAACAAATATTCCTTTGGCCTAACTCTCTTTTGTTTTGTTAAAACAAATTACTTCCCCAACGGAGTCGTCAAGCTGTAGCGACGTTTCTTCCTTTTGATTTTTAAAATAATATATGCATGGTTTTCTTTTAGAAAATCTATCGATACGTATTATCCCATAAAGTACTTTTGAAACCTTAGCTTAAAGGGATTTCTTTTGAAAAATTGTAATATTTTAAAAATAGATAAAAAGCTTGGAGTCGCCACCGGCCACTTAGGTAAGGTAGGCCAGACACCATGAGAAACCAGAGATTCGTTCTGAAAGGGTCCGGGAGTTGGTTACATGTGGGGAAGGACTAGCACCTCCATCACGCCCGGAAATCGGTACCAAAATATTTGTTGCTTTTAAATTGAAGGAAATTATCTGAATTTGAGAGGAATTTAATTCGATGACCTTAGTTGAAAATTAACCTTAATTGAACGAGCATTGTCAAATTGGTGGGTTCAAATTAATTGGACATTCAATTAATAAGGTTGACGATACATCGGACCATAGACTAAACCGACATCATATAAGCCTGACTGCCATGTTAGTTTATGGTTAGAATCCTACATGTCACCTTTATGCATGGTGCTAGTAGTTAGAATATAAAACGTAATTCTTTGGTTAAGTTTTAATTTTACCTTGAGTTAGTAAAGATTAATTCAAACATTTGGTCAACATTTTTTAAGCTCGGACTGTTACGATACAAATGTCGGAATTAATGACTACCTCCTTTTTATGAGTGAAATTAAATAACATGTAAACTAAATGGGTCATATGATGACAAATAAAATGAATGTCAAACAAGGGCTTGAAAAATTAAACACACAAAGGCCCACTAAAAGCCCTAACCTAAAAAGGCCCAAATTATGGAAGATCCAATTAGTGAATCTGATATTAACCCTAAATTAAATAGACCCTAAAAAGCTAGAATACTCTACAAATGAATTATCTTGTAACATGATAACCAAATCGATCGACTTTAAACTAGTGTTCCAATAAGCCAAGAATATTATTTAAAGAAAATCAAATTAATTAACCACGATTTTTAATTTAAATGTCAACCTAAACTTGCAATTTATTTTATCTTAAAAGTAATTAAGAAATGTCCAACTAATTTAGTGAACTTAACACTTATCCCAATAAGCGAAAGATGAATTTAAATTCACTAAATCAATTCGAACCCTAATCTAACTAAGGCTCTAAAAGGCAGATCCTAAATTAATTTAATTAATTTAAAGCCGTGCCTCTATGAGATGAGCACACAACTTAAATTAATTACTAAACTAATCCAAAGGCCTTAACAAACATAAAGCCCACCTAAGCTAAACTCCAAGGCTCAAAACACAAAAAGGCCCAAACAACTGAACTAAGCAAAAGGCCCAAACTACAACATGGGCTAAACTACTTCAACAAAGCGTATGACTAAAGGCCCACACATATGAACATTCTATACTATATATAACAAAACAATATATATACATATAAAATTATATTATATATTATATAAAGAAAAACTATATATTATATGTTAAAAAAACTATATGCCGTACATCTTATAAAAACTATATCATACTTAAAGACTTTATTATATATATTTTGTAAAAAAAACTATAACATATATACATATATATATATACCATATAATAAAGACTATATAATAAAAACTATAGTTGGGGGCGATTTTGCCTGAGTGGACCAGGTCAGCAACCGGGTCCAGGTTCAGTGCGTGGGTCAGTCGACAAAAGGGGTTCACCCTAATGGTTCACACCCATTTTTATCACCTCTAAAACAAAACAAGAGAAAACCCTCTCCCTTCAAACAAGCCTCGGCCGCCAAAGTTTCTCTGCCGTAACTGCTGTTCTGGTGCATTTCTCGGTGAAGCGAGAATACCAACAGAGTCCCCTCGTCCTTCCCTTTCTTCCTATCAGACTAGATCTTCAAGAAAAATGCCTGATCTTCACGAAAATGGCCTTGACTCGTTTGACTTCTTCTCATCGGGTTTGGAGATCTGATCGTTGGATCGTCGCGGTTCTGAACTATGTTTTTCTCCTCATTGGGATGACCCTCTACACCGTTCGGATCGTCTGTTGGAGGTTCTGCTCGCCAAAAATGCCAAAAGCCGAAAGTGGGTATGCCATTGAGTGCGTTAACGTTTTCGCCGCTGATCTACATGCTCCACTGTTGGATCGAGTCAAAATCAAACTATGTTGCTTACCGGGACGTGGGCTCTCCGTCCACCATTGGGATTCGGCGTTGTATTCGTCAGTCGCTGGAAAACGCTAACATCTGAAAGTATAGTTTCCATTTCTTTTCTCCATTTTTTCCTATCTTTTTTATATTTGAACCAAGAGGTCCGTAAAACTCAGAAATCTCCTTTCTTTTTATTGATTGTTGAATATCCCCTCTACTTTGCCCTTTTTATTCAAAAAGAAAAAAACTTTGAAAATGCTTTTTTCTATTGATTCTTGAATGCTTTATGTATGCAATTGATTAGGGTTTTTCTTATATAGCCCCGAATTACATTGAATTTATACATATAAAAAGAACAAAAAACAGTGATTGGTTGCCTCTATGTAATTTTGTTTGTATTCATCTCATAATCCTAAAAATGTTTGTTTGCCTCCTGGACTGTTTCTGATAATCGTGTGGTTTTTGTTTCCTTGCGCATGTGGCTACTAGAGGAGAGAAGAGGACCAGCTTCCTCCTTGCTGGTGCAGAGATCGTCGGTTGAGGGGAGTAAAGGGTTTTGTCGACTGAGGACCAGCAAAGGAGACTGGTGACTACTGCAAGAGGAAGAGAAGCATTAGGGTTTTGATCATTTGGGGCCCTAAATAGGCCGAGTGTAAAATTATGTATTGTTTTTGTTTTTTTTTTGTTTTAAAGATTTTTTTTTGGAAATGGACCATGTAATATATATATATATATATATATATATGGGCTGATTTATTTATCAAGTTGGGCTTCTATTTAACATTAGGCTTTTAATTTAAACTTTATTAGTGTTTATATTTTTTGTTTTTTTTTTCTGATTTTAACAATATAAAGTAATAATACTATTACAAACGATAATAGGTAAAAGAGAACTAACAACACATATATATAGCTAATAGGCACTAATGATAACTATACTATATACAAAGGATATAGTAACAAGATATCACTCAAAAAACAAAATATAATACACTAATAATATTTTGGGGTTTTTTTAAATGAACAATAACATACTATAACAAAAATATGATAGGTATATAAATATTTAATTAAAGTTAGCACTAGTAGATAAAATTTTTGGGTTTTAAACATATAGCATAGGCCAGTTAAAATTAAACAAAACCCTTTTATTACAAAATTTTAACAATGGGTTAACACCCCAAACAAAATTAGTGATTACAAAAGGGTAAAGGAAAACGATCTTTCCTAGTAGCTTTATTCAACTTACAGTAATCCATACAAACCCTCCAACCGGTCACAGTCTTAGTTGGAATGAGTTCATTGTTTTCGTTACTTACTACGGTTATACCTCCCTTTTTTGGTACATATTGTACCGGACTTACCCATGTGCTGTCGGAGATAGAATATATGATACCAGCGTCAAGCCACTTGATGATTTCCTTCCTTGCGACTTCCTTCATAGCAGGGTTAAGCCACATTTGTTCCTCAATTGCTGGTTTATGTTCATCCTCCAAAAGGATTTTGTGCATGCATACCACCGGGCTAATTCCCTTCAAGTCATAAATTTTCCATCCTATTGTCTTTTTGTGCAATGCCAACATGTCAATCAACCTCTTTTCCTGTTCAGACTGCAATTTAGAAGAAATAATTGTGGGCAATGTGTTTTCGGTTCCTAAATAAGCATATTTTAATTACCCTGGTAATGGTTTCAATTCAAGAATAGGAGGTTGCTCAATAGAGGGGTTTTCGATTTTACCTTCCTTACCTGAGTAATCCAATGGTTTAAAATACTTACATGGATGACTTGCTATCTAATTGGCTTCTTTCTCTCTTCATCGTCCGGCTCTTCAAGTTTTTCAGGTTCGGCAATACAATTGACGAGGCAATTGTCAAGGCAATCTTCACCCATGTCAAAATTGAATTCAATGGTGGCTTGGATGACTTGGTAGTCTTCTAGATCATCGATTTTTTTGAGAGTTTGGAAAATATTCAGTTTAACTTGTTGATCGTTTACCCTCATAGTGAGTTCTCATCTTTCCACGTCGATCAAGGTCTGTCCTGTTACTAAAAACGGCCTCCCAAGGATAATAGGTGCGAACAACATTGACCATGGTATGATGATTTCCAAGATCATCAGCTTGCTCTAAAATTGCATAATGCCTTCCCGACATAGTGATTTCCAATTGCACATGGTATGGTGAAGCTGTCGGGATCCTTAAGCTTATGTGGCATTCGGTTGTGCAACATGGCCATGCATCCTTCCATCAAAGCAACGGTTTCAAATTCTCCTATCCTTGTTCTCTTAGAGACAATGTCTTTAAGGAACTTAGCATAATTCGGCATTTGTTCAATTGCTTCCACCAATGGTAAATTGATGTGGACTTGTTTCAAGATATCATGGAATTTCTTGAATTGATGCTCTTTTTTTTATTGTTTCAATCTCTGTGGGAATGGTGGTGGAATTCGAATCTCCCCATATTTCTTTCTGGGATTTTCATCACAACTTGCCTAGGCAATTGGACTTGCCGAGGCAATTGGAATTGTTTGGGCAATTTCTGTTTCATCAATTTTAGGTGAGGGGTTCTCGCTGATTACTTCTTTTTGAGCAAGAGATTGCTCTCCTGGTCGGTTTATTGGCTGGACAGGTGCATCATTAAGCTTTCGTCCACTCCGAGTGGTGATTACTTTACACTGCTCATGGCCTATTCCTTTGGCGACCTCAGTATCGCTAGGTAAACTGCCTGGTGGTCTCATATTCAAGTTCTGAGCGAATTGGCCGACTTATGTCTCTAAGGATTTCGAAGCTGCCTTTTGATTTTGCAATCTCATCTCCGTCCTGTTCATAAAAGCATCAGTCTTCTTCATGAAATTACTATTCTCAACCATATAAGATCCAGTTTTTAACATGAAGGCATTAAGAGAGTTTTTCAAAGAAGTAGAGGGTGTAGACTATTGCTACGACATCTATTGCCGAGGCATGTTCTGTTGGAATCCTGATGCTTGTGTATTCTAAACATTTTGATTAAGAGCATTATTCATGTTACTTCATGAAAAATTTGGATGCTTCCGCCAGGCTGGATTGTAGGTGTTGGACATCAAATTGTTGTTCCGATTGTAGTTTCCAACGTAAAAGCTAGATTCTGGGTTCTGCAAACACTTAGAAGAATCATGGTTACTGTTACATAAATCAAAAATTGAATTTACTACCTTGATCTCCCGTGTGTTGCTTGTTTGCTGCATGTTCTTAACCAAATTGGTTAACGCGACCAGTTGTACAGAAATAGATCCCAATGAATCAAGCTCATTTATTGTAGCATTTCGTTTGAATGTTAGCCCCTTGAAACCGATTAGCAAAAAAAACAAAGGTACAAGAAATAAAAATCAAATTCGCTATTGTCAATCCCTAGCAACGGTGATAAAAACTTGTTGCGTGTTTAGAGTGCTTCACAATTGGTGCAAGTGCACACGTCGCAAGTTATAGTATAGAATAGATATCGACTCCATAGGGATTGGTGCTACTTCGAAAATCTAATTTCTCGCACTAAAAGTAAAAAAAAACAAGTTGGTGATTGTAGGAGTTCTAATTAACAAGTAAAATAAAAGAGCAATTAAATAAAAAAAGATGTAATCGAATAAGAGAGAGTAGGTCGGGTTATCATGAGTCGTGGAGTGATAGTTGAATGGACTATCGTGGTAAATGAGTGCTAGAGTAGCTAATTGTTTCGTCAATTGGATCTAGTCGGATTGCCTGGGCAATTGGAAATGGAGAGATTGCATGGGCAATTGAGCGACAACCTTCAAAGTTCGGCGAAGCGTTCTTCAATGGTTTCTTGTTATCCTTAACTCAAAACACTGTTAATTGTGCATGCCTTGATAATACATCCCTGCGTGAACCAAGGGTGGACAAAAACCTATCTTGCCCTCCTCTTAGCCGTTGAAATTCGTAACTTATCCCTAAGTCGAATTAGTCTTCACCATCGATTCGATTGAATAAAGACCATGCTCATTCATTTCTTGAATCTAACTCTCCTGATATTAGATAAATGGATGAATTCACGAGACCCTCTCCCAATTCACCCGCAATCAAAATTAAGAACCAAGAATGAACAAACCTTGAATTAAAATTGCAAACTCAAATACCTAAGCAAATCCAATCGTACTCACAACCATAAAAACACCATAACCCAATCCAAATAAAATTAGTTCATGATTGTGCGCAAAAGAAACACAAGATAAAAATTACCTAGCATGAGTCTAATCGAGCAAAGAGGAAGAAGAAGAATTCGAACAGCCCCCTTACGTTTTCTCTCTCTCTAGTCGAACCTCTTGAAGTTGGCGGCTAGGTCTTCTATTTATAGGAGATGACTAGGTCAAGTCTTTCTTGAGGAAGAAGTTAAGTTGGAATTAAATAGAATAAAAGAAATAAATCTCTTTTATTATTATATTTTTATTCCTCCAAAAACTCCTCATAAAAATCTTGGAATTTAATCTCCTTTTGATTTCTTCATGGAACTCCAACTCTTTTAGGATTTATCCTCGTTTCTCGTAATTAACTCGAATTTATTAGATTTATCCTATCTTCAAAATCAGCAGCTCCTCTTCTTATCCTCAATTGCCTCGACAATTTCCTACTTGCTTAGGCAATTAGATCCCGCACATACAAAAACACATATCCGCATTATCTTTTCCACAAAAACCATTAGATTATGAAATCAAGCATGACAGTGAAGGAAACTATGCAATTATGCATGAATGACTAAAAATGCAACTAGAATGAGCCTAAGGCTAACAATAATTTGAGTAAAAAAGGTTATAAAATATTACTTTTGAACACTTAACAATGATGATAAACATTTACAGATTGTGCTTCAGGCATTGTTGGATAATTAGTTGTATGCCAAGTTAAGTAAGTGTTAGTTTTGGCTTAGAAAGGTTGTTTTTCTTGGGCATGTTGTATCAGCCGAAGAAATTCGGGTTGATCCGCACAAGATTGAGGCGATGATAGGTTAGAAGTCACATAAGTCTGTGTCAAAGGTTCGTAGCTTCCTTGGGTTGGATAGTTATTATCGTAGATTTGTGGATGGTTTTTCAAGGATTGCTGCTCCTTTGACCAAGTTTTTGCAGAAAAATGTATGTTTTGAGTAGAAGAATGATAAACAGCAGGGTTTTGAGAAGCTAAAGGAGGCTTTGACGCAAGCTCCAATCTTGATTCAACTTGAGTCGGGCAAGGAGTTTGTTGTCTATAGTGATGCATCATATATAGGCTTGGGTTGTGTACTGATGCAAGAAGAAAAAGTTGTGGCTTATGCATCTAGACAGTTGAAGGTGCACGAGTGTAATTATCCTATGCATGATCTTGAGCTTACCGCGGTTGTGTTTGCATTGAAGATTTGGAGGCACTATCTCTATGCTAAGAAGTGTGTTGTATACACGACCAAAAGATTTTGAAATACTTGATGATGCAAAAGGATTTGAATCTTAGGCAACATAAATGGTTAGAGTTGCTTAAGGATTACGATTTGACGATTGAGTATCATCTGGGAAAATCTAATGTTGTGGTTGATGCTTTTAGTAGGAAAGTTGTGGAGGAGTTGAGGACGATGTTTGCACGGTTAAGTGTGACACAGGATGAAGGCTTATTGGCCAAGTTGCAAGTTAAGTCATCTTTGTCAAAGTTGATTAAGGACAATCAACGTTTTGATGAGGCATTGGTACTACATTTTAAGGACATCATTGATGGAAATCCAATAGATTTTCACTTTAGTGATGATGGGATGTTATCTTTTAATGATCGGATAGTAGTGCCTAACAATGATGAGTTGAGGCATACCATTTTTACCAAGGCGCATACTAGTCCTTTTGCTATGCATTCAGATAGTACTAAGATGTATCAAAGTTTGAAAGAGGAGTACTATTGGGTTGGTTTGAAGAAAGATGTGGCTAATTTTGTTGTTAGATTCATGGTATGTCAACGTGTCAAGGCTGAGCATTAGTTTTCTTCCAGGTTGTTGCAACCATTGAGGATACTAAAATAGAAGTGGGAGAGAATTACCATGGATTTTGTGTTTGGGTTGCCGTTGACGCCAACTAAGAAGGATTTCGTTTGGGTGATTGTTGATCATGTTGGGAAACGCCGGTACACCACATGGCGCAGCGGAAAATTTTCCGGCGTAATCCACCATTGATCTATGTACAAGGGACGAATTTGGGGTGATAAAGGATGAAAAACATTACCTCAACCAATATGGAATTCCGCAGCGAGTATAAGAGAATCCAAATCAAATTCGAGTCATCATAGCAGCGTTCTGACCTCAACACCGTCCACCTGAATAAAATGAACATTTTTTCTCTTCTCTAACTGTTAGAGATTATTTTCGAAAAAAAGCATTTTTTGGCTACTAGACCTTATGCCTTTATATAGCATTCAAAAACCTAATTCTAATTAATTTTGGATTCTTTAAATATACAATATATTTAATCGAATATAATTAAATATGTAGAATTTGATTATACTTTAATTAGGTTTCTTTTAGATATATATATATATATATATAGTATTTGATAATTACAATAACTTATCAAATATTAACATATGTATAAAACCGAAATTATCCATTATATAAAAAGTTTGGTTTCTCACTAATTACGTGTACAACAAGTTTGTACACATGATATCTAGTCGATATTTGTTCTTTTCAATTATAGGGTGTGACCCTTGTAGGTTCATGTAACGTTAGCAGTAATATACAGAACAATTCTAATATTATAAGCAATGAGTGGCATCTAGCAATACATCTAAGTTACATCAAATCATGGTTCGATTTAACCTTTTTTCGTGATTAACTTCTTTTATGTATTTTATCCTTTTGTCCTCATATCAAGATCAGACACAAGTCATGGATTAGTCGCACTTGTATATTCCATCTAATGTTTCTTGATATCTTGAGTAGACTATTATAAACGAGTAACTATGATATCCCATATCAATTCATTCGAGCATGGCCATGCATTTTTTTAGTCTCACTCAATCAAGTGGCCTATGATATTACTCCTATTATGTAGAAGGGACAAATCCTATCTTGATCAACCATATTTCGCTACATGGATTGTGACATATCCAATATCAGTCTTTATAATGTAGTCAGTTACGACACACCGTTTGACCGTATCAAAATATGTCACTCACGATGGTGAAATAATGATGATCTCAAGTCTGAGGATCATACATGTAGTTATCACCATGAGCAATGTTGTGACTGTCACATAATAATCTAAGAAACATGCTCATAGCGGGTCAGTCCAGTATGTCGTTCCCTAACACATACTTATGTATTGATTTTTGACATCTTCATGTCAATGACAACACTTTGTCATCAATCAACTACATATTAGTCTTAATACATTATTGTTGTCCAAGCCCACAATAATTCTCGACTAAGGACATTAAAGAATAACTATATTATTCTAAGGACTTTATTATAATTCAGTTTATTTATAGATACATAGAATAAGACTGAAATAATAATAATGGCTTCTTATTAATAAACAAGATAAAATAAGTACGTCTTTTACAACCATCTCATAATTGGTCTTTGGGCATACTCCAACAGATTAGTTTATGAAGTGTACACATTTTGTGTCAGTGCATACAACGTATACCTTGGATAAGTTGGCAGATTTGTATATTGTTGAGATTGTGCATTTTCACGGGGTGCCTAAGTCTATAGTTTTAGACAGGAATCCACTGTTTACATAGAGGTTTTGGGAGTGTTTGCATCGGGCTTTGGGTACATGGTTGAATTTTAGTACTTCATATTATCCTCAGATGGATGGTCAATCTGAACATGTGATTCAGGTTTTGGAGGATTTGTTGAGATGTTGTATCATTGAGTTCTAAGGAACCTGGTAGAAACAATTACCTTTGGTGGAGTTCGCTTATAACAACAATTATCAGGCTAGTATACAAATGGCGCCGTATGAGGCCTTGTATGGTAGAAAGTGTCGTACATCTTTGTGTTAGGCTGAGGTTGGAGAAAAACATGTTTTTATGCCAAATGTATTGAAAGACATGAATGAGAAAGTGAAGCTTATTTGTGAGTGCTTGAAAGCAGCCTCAGATCATTAGAAATCCTACGCGGATTTGAAGCATAGGGAGATTGAGTATGCTGTTGGCTATCGTGTGTTCTTGAAAGTGTCACCTTGGAAGAAGGTGATGCGGTTTGGATGTGAAGGAAAGCTCAGTCTGAGGTTCATTAAACCGTATGAGGTTGTGGAGCGTGTAGGTTCTGTAGCGTATCATTTGAGGTTTTCGCTTAAGTTGGAGAAGATTCCTGATGTGTTTTATCTATCGATGTTGTGCAGTATCGGTTGGACCCATCGTATGTTATGCTGGTGGAAGATATTGAGTTACAGCCGGATATCTTATGATGAGGAACCCGTAGAGATCCTTAATTCTAGTAGTAAAGTTCTTTGTGGCAAAATGATCGAGCTTGTGAAGGTGTTGTGGTGACAACATGGAGTTGAGGAGGCCGCATAGGAAAGTAAGGAGGACATGATGAAACAATTTCAACATTTGTTTCTTTTAGGTAAATTTTTAGGATGAAATTCTCTAAGTGGGGGAGAGTTGCAATTCCCTGGTTTTAGGCCTAAGAGTTTCTAGGTTGATTAGATGGTTCGATAAACCCGAATTAGAGATTCAAGTCAGATTCAGGATAAAAATCAAAATAAATATTGTTTTGTGAGAAAATATATTTGAAAATATCCTAAAATCTTTATTTAATATATGAATATTTTTGGTAAAGTCAATTTTAGAAAATGGAATTTGGAAATTGGACATTTTGGCTAGTGACCAAAATGTAAAGAATGAAAAATTGTTTTTAGTGACTATTTTGAAAAAAGGATCAAATCCTAGAATCTCTAAGGAGCTAATTTACCTAATATTTTTAATCTGATTTTTCTCTCAATTTGGATTATTTTAAATGAGTTTTAATTAAGGAAGTAAAAGGGGATTTAATTAAAAAGGTAGTTATTCTCTTAACACTTCTTTTGACGTAACTTTTAAGAGAAAAGTTTTCTCTCAAAGATTCTTCAGCCAAACACTTTCTTTCTCATCAAAGAATTGAGGTAATGCTCTTGATTTCATAAACTCTTGATTTCTAACGGATTCTTCAATCTTATTTTACAAAATCTCATTGTTTTCCTTTGTTTTTCAAGAGTAAACATCCAATTGAGAGTAAATTCACTCATTAGAGGTAAGGTTCATTCTCCTCCTCTAACAAACGGTTCTTTATTGAAATTCTCAAGTATTTGATCATTTTTAATGTTTTCTAATGAGTTTTAATGATTTAATTATGGAAATTTGTTAAATCAAGGTTTAATTGATGAGATTAAGTGATTTTGTTTTAGATCTATTTTACTGAGTTTATGATTGGTTCTAATCATAATTTTGATGATTAAAAATGTTAATAAGTTGGTTTTAACATCAAAAATCCGAAAATTAAGTGAATCTCTAATTTCTTAGGTTACTAGTATTGTGTTTTTGGCAAGTTATGGGTGTTTTATGAATGCTGAAGGTATAAGGATGAGGTTAAGTTTTTTTTGGATGTTGATTGAAGATAATTGATGGATTAAACATTTACGTTTTGGCTGGGTTAAGTTTGGAAGATGTTTGATGTTGTTTTCGGTTGTTGAGTAGGGGTTTAGTTAGGGTTGTTGTGGATTAATGTTGTTGAGTCTTTGAATGCATTTAGATGCATTGAATCCCCTGTTTTTGTGTGGTTAAATCAGGGGTGATTGATCCCCAAGCTTGTGACACCATTTCAGAAGCTTTGAAGGAGTAGCTCGCATTGGCAGACGTGGTTTTACATAGTCGGTGAGTGAGAACATGAATTTTAGTTTTGAAATGGTTTAAAGGTTATTTTGAGAGTTTAAGTGAAGCTTGAAACGTTGGTTTAAACTCAAAAGTAAGTATGATGAGATTTCTCCCTCGGTTGTGCTTTGGTGAAATTGATTTGATGCACTTGTTTTTGAATTGCATGGTACCTATTTTTTAAGCATGTTTTAAGTATGTTTTATACTGAATTTGATCACATATTGATGAGGGATGCATTTGGTTAATGGTCCATGTAAGTATGAGGAATACTTGTTAATGCATGGTTTAATGCATTGAAAATAGTTTTGTATGTTACTTATAAAAACAGTGAGGTGCATGGTTAATAGTGAATTGTATTGGCAAGTGATGTAGTTTAAAATGTTATCGGATATACTTGGCTGACCATAGGATTGATAGTGTACTATAAATAAGTTGCCTCAGGTGTTGAGGGGTTTATGTGTACCGAATACTCTACCACGATTACCCTAATAGTTGAGGGGTTATATGGTACCGAAAACTCCCGTTAGTGGATTATACATCTAACCGATGATTGAGTTGTGATTGTACCTTAATTCTGGTTGAGATTATATAAAGTGTTGAATGGACACTTGTTGAATCTGTGTATCCGATGTAATATTTTGTAAAGTGGAACTTGTGTTATGATCACTTGAATGCCAATATAATTGATAATGTATCATGTTGATGGATTATGTTGTATAATGTTGGTTTATACATGTTTACTCTTTAAGCCTTGCATATAGGATGTTACGCATGTGAAAGCTTAAATTGAGGGTTAGCAAATGGAATTTTGTTGTTGATCCATGATACATGTTGCATATGGTTTAATATATATGTTTTGGAAATGCTAAGTGCATGGTTTGAAAGGCATATGGTTTGATATGCATGTTTTGGGAATGTTAAGTGCATGGTTTGCTGTATATAGGATGTTATTAATGCGAAAGCTTAAATTGAGGGTTACCAAATTGGATTTTGTTGTTGATCTATGATACATGTTGTATATGGTTTAATATGCATGTTTTGGAAATGCTAAGTGCATGGTTTGAAAGGCATGATGATGTTTTAAAAGATATTGAAAATGGGATTTTCAAAGTGGTTTGATAACCAATTTTAATTACATTGATGGTGTTGTGTTTTGAACACTTTTCACTAAGCCTAGTGTGCTTACGCTCTCTTTTTCCATCAACGCTGAGAATTAAAGGTTGGAGGTAGCGAGCAAGTTAGGGGAAATCTAAGGACTTGAACTATTCGAAAGTATGGTTTTTTAACTAGACTAGTAGTAATAAAGGCAATGGGGTTCATTGTTGTTTGGGAGGGTTATTGGCTAAACTCCTAGTTTGTGCAAGTTTATATTGTTGTTGTTGAATTGTATGGGGCCTTATATGTTTGGTTTTGAGGTGGATTTATGTTTCATGCTTTGGTTGGTTCAGTTTTTAGGAAGCATGCCTCTAAACTTACGATTGAAGCATGTTCTATGATTTGACCATGTATCTTTGTTATTCTGGCTTGGTTAGATGTTTAGTTTAGTGGTACATGTGTTTGAGGCTTGATTTAGCATGTTTGAATCCATGATTGCATGAAAAACTAGCAAATTTGGTCATTACAGTAATGAGCGTATCGGTACACGAGTCTCCGTACCGATACAGGTAAGCATAATCTGAGGTTGGGTTTCGATATGCCGGCACTTGTATCAGTACGGGTGTGTGTATTTGGCAGGGTATACCAATACTCGGGGAGTCGTATCTGTACGGTTTTGAGCTACTAGAATCTGGAATTTTGAAATGGTAAAGGCGTACCGATACACTTGTTCGTGTATCGATACGGGCTATGGTTATTTTAGTTATGTGATATTTGAGAGTTTATGTTTCTTACATTTTGGTCCTTGATATTTATGAATGCAATTGTATGAGTTTGGAGTATCGTTTTGAGCTGAAATTCGATATACAAGCATGAAACCTGATTAATTGAGGATCGATAATCTTTAATCTAAGTAATTCCCTGTAACTTTCTAGATTTTCAATTTGGTCATTAAATTGCAAATATGCGTAATCGGATGTCAATTTGATGTCTAATTCAAATGAGATTTCACCTGCTAACAACATGCACACTGTAGGGTATAATGTTGCATCTAGACAAGATAAAAAGAAAAAAATGGACATAAGTTCAGTTAATTGTTTCGGGTTTGTTTTGGAAAACCCAATGTAGCTCACTCGGTTCGGTCTGGCGTCTAGGTCGGGTCGAGGGGGTTACATAACGAATAGGTATGAAAGGAGAGGTTACATTAGTCTACAAGCAAGTATTGAAGACTTGAATCTCTTTATTGAAAATTGTAACCTGTTTGAAGTATCTCTGATATGAAGGAAGTTCATTTGGTATGGGCCTAATAATAAAAGATGCTGATTAGAAAGATTTTTGTGGAAGAATCCTGGTTGATTTCTAATTCAGATGTTACCTTAAAGGGTATGGCTCGATCGATCTTAGACCATTTTCCTTTGTTGTTTTCTCAAGAAAAGTTGGATTGGGGTCGAATTCCCTTTAAACTTATCAACGTATGGCTTAATCAGAAAAGGTGTGTAGAAGCTATAAAGGTTAGTTTCGAGATATCAATTGAAGTTTCTCATGATCTCAATATCAAGTTAATATGGGTGAAAGAGGCTTTGAAGAAGTGGAACAAAAACTCTTGTCAAGACTTTGACGCAGAAGCAGAATCCTTAGTCAGAAGAATAAATGTAATTGAAGAGAAATGTGATATCTTCAACTTAAGTAAAGAAGAACAAAATGAGCTATTTAATTGTAAGCATCAATTGTGGGACACTCTCAAAGCAAAAGGTTACCTTTGAAAGCAGAAATCATGACTCAACTGGATATGGTGTGGGAACAACAACACATCTTTTTTTCATAGAGTAATTAAAATTTGATAGAAAAAGAAGATTGGTTCTTGGTTCAAATTTAGGGGCCGTATTGGGGATGATCCAAAGAAACTTAAGCAGCTAGTTCGGAATCATTCAAGATTCACTTTAGCTGCAAAAGTAGGGGCTGGCAAGTAGTTTTTAATCTATACTTCAAGCATTTGTCAAATAGTGAATCAAGTGAGCTGGAGAATCCTTTCACTGTTGATAAGATCAAAGATGTTGTACTGAGCTGCGATGACTTGAAAGCTCCTGGCCCCGATGGATTTAATATACTTTTCTTCAAAAAGAACTGGGAATTAATCAAATGAGACCTTGTGAAGATATTGGAATTTTTCTTCAAAGATGAGAAGTTTGGTAAAAAACTCAACACAACTTTCATTGCCCTCATTGTCGATTGACTAACACTTGGCAAATAATTAATGAATTAATGTAAATATGTGGGAAAATAATTTCAAGAATAAGTCTTTTTACGTGCAAGTATACATGGTTAGCAAGTAATACAACAGTAAGCTGAGTATCGTATCCACAAGGATTGTCCAGAAATTAAATGCCACGATATTTTACTTGTGAATGAGAACAAATGAGTTGAATTGGATTTCAGATTTTTATTAAGAAGGTGACTAAGGAAAATAATAACTTAGGCATGTTGGCAAACAATTGAATCAAGATGACGGTTGAGCGTTGGCAATAGATGTTTGGATTTCACACTCGCGATGACAACAATTAATAACTTCCAGCCTTGGTTTTATTGCCGAGCAAATTTTAAAGTTAGTATTGCCACTGTCGATAGCAATACCTTAACTTAATTATGATTAACTCGTATATGTCTATAGTGATGTTTTTCAATAATTAACTTGGAAAAGTTTTAATCTTTACTCCTAAGGGGTAGATTCACTTCAAAAGTAAGCTCCTCTACTTGAACATCTTTTGTCGAAGCTTCTCTCCTTAGTACATGGCAATTAATCATTATCCCTAAAGTCTGTTAAGATATTAATAGATAATAGGCATGCAATACCAACTGTCGCATAACAAAGAATATAGGAAAATTAAGCACTAGCAAGATAGACAAAAATATCAAGGCATTCAATTATTAAAAATTGAAAAAACAAGCGTTCATCGCAAACATCCCAGCCAACTTAAGAAAATTAGTTCATGACTGGGGAAACCATCAACAAAATATCATTTGTAATCAACACCATCATAAAAATCAGATTTAAACTAAGAGAAATAGGCAAAGAAGGAGATCCGTCGATGTAGGCCTTCAATGAATCCAAAGCTCTCGGTCACAGCCTGGTCGAACCACAGTTTGCCCTCTACCTTCTTTCTTCACCACGACGCAGCCTCCTCGGCTTATCAATGGACTTTCTTTATATAGGCACTCGTGGAAATCCTAGATTGAGTTTGAATTTGAAATTTTGTTACGCACTAAGATAAACGCGTTATCTTTTTTTCATCCTATCATCTCTTTTAAAATTAAGGCTGACTAGATCTTTGACCAACGACTAACTGACCAAACGTCGACCATCCTTCTTTTGCCAACCGAGCTTGGCAATTTTGTTCGTCTTTTGCCAACTCGTCTTGGTATTTCTATGTTGCTCATCTAGCTTCCTACCACTGCTCTTGTCCTGCTCCTGCCAACTGTTCCTAACCTACCACCAAAGCAAGAAAATACCCTTTTACTCTGGCAAAAGAAACGTTCCTCAACTCCTTAATGTAAATGAATGATTCTACTAGCTAAATGCACAAATATGTACGCAAAGTCAAGTAAAAGCATGACATTATATACATGAAAAACAATACTTTTGAGGAGTTAACACTCCCCCAAACCTAGCTCATTGCTTGTCCTCAAGTAATGCAACTAAACTATAAAAATAGAGTACCTCGACAAAAGTGTCATGATTAACAACAAATGCTAGCAAGCAGAATCTGACTCTAGTTCTGTCATCAGATATCTCAGTGCAGTAATGCCAACATATCAACAAATTCAAGTGTGGCAAAATAACTCTAATCTAGGGTCATGAAGTGTGCGTAAGGTGTAAACAATTTGCATCAAGTACCCTTTAACTCCCTTAGAAAATCTTTACTATCCAAACTCAATTATTTATTTATTTATTTATTTTCCAAGGGTTTCTTTTTGCTGAAATTAAGTTAGGGCTCTCGTCATAATATTATTTGGTGTGAGAAGTAAGAGGGAGCAAACCACAAACTCCTACGTTAATCCAAACTACATCACTAGCATACCCAGTACATTCATACCCTGAAGTTGTGTTGGCTTGAAAACTAAGAGGGAGCAAACCACGAAGCCACAAGTTACTTATTGTCTCTAAGGCAAAGGAGTGTTCAAAAAAAAATTCTTCATTTGGCAAAATATTGTTTACTTATTCTTCACTTTTACCCTAGCATTGTGTTTTTTATTTCCGAGTTCAGTTTCAAGAATCCTAAGTTTGTCTTGGGAACTAGATGCATACTACGTGTTTAAGTGAGACTGCAGTTCCCTAGGCTAGAGATCAATTGCCAAGCAACCTAGCGTTACTAATCTGTTGGCTCATGCTAACTAAAGATTCTAATTTCATCATCGGACAAGGCATACTAGTGCAAAATCTAACTATGCTAGCAAAAGTGTTGGCATAATTATCAGGTTAAAAGCATGTCGTGGTAAAACTTTTTTTAGCAGTTTGGTATGCATGGTTATACCTAATCTATATGGCAATAAAATGCAAACAAAAATATACACGTGCGTGAGTCTCATAGCAATAAATATGAGGCAATTCACACCCCCAAACCAAAGGTGTGCATTGTCCTCAATGCATGAAAACACATATATACAAATGAAATGCACGATCAAAATGAAAAATATGAAATTAAGGAGTTAAGGGGAAGAAGACTTCCCTTCAAAATGTTCCGAGCGTGAGACGCGGGTCTTTCTCTTGACGAAGCTCCCTCGATTTGGAGCTATGTGCTTCTTTCTTTTTAGCTGGAGTTTTAATGTGAAAGTGGAGGCCCTCACATCATGGAGTCCATCCTCTATTATCCTCACCGACTCAGAGGTAGCAGGGGCCACGGGAGTGGCAGAAGAAGTAGGTGCAACTGGTAGCACATCGGTCTTGGCAGGCACATCATCATCAGACTCTGGTGGAGTCTCAGTTGCGGCAGATTCAACTTTGCACAGGAGAAACAGGTACAGTGGCATTAGATTGCTCAACAACCTAGCATGCATATACATGAAAAACAATACTTTTGAGGAGTTAACACTCGTACCTAAATGGGATTGCTCAGTAGCTATATCGAAATATCATCTAATTAGTCTCGTAAATTCCTTGCATAAGATTATTTTGAAAATTTTGTTTAGAAGATTAAAAGGTGTAATGGAGTCACTTACTAGCAACACTCAGTGTGCTTTCCTAAAGGGGCGGCAAATCTTCGATGGGATTCTGATAACAAACGAAGTTCTGCACACACTATAGCAGAGAACCAAGGTTAAGGGTGGGGTGATCCTGAAGCTAGACTTCTCAAAAGCCTTTGATTGTGTGAGATGAGATTTCTTTGATATGGTTCAAAAAAAGATGGGATTTCGAATCGAAAGGCATGGATGGATCTGGGAGTGTATTTCTACTGCCAAAGTCTCGATTGGCTCTCCACCAAAGAATTCGTAATGAAGAGAGGATTGAGACAGGGTGACCCCCTTTCACCTTTCCTCTTCATAATTATCACTGAAGCACTTCATTTTCTGCTGGAAATAGCGATATCCAAAAGGTCAATTGAAGGCGTCCAGGATGTGGTTCCAAATTCAACCATATCTCACCTTCAATTCACCGATGACACCACTCTTTTCCTTCGTATAAAGCTTCATCACTTTAAGAATGTCAAAAGAATTCTACAAAGCTCAGGGCTTAACATCAACTTCAAAAAATCCTATCTAGTCAAAATGGGTGTTGATCAGGCGGATTTAAAAATTCTGGCTAAAGCTTATGGTTGTGCGGTTGGTAATCTCCCTATTACTTAATTGGGGACCCCCTTAGAGGCAGATCCGAGGAGAATCAAGACATGGGAACCGGTGGTTGATCGACTTAGAACCAAACTAACAGGCTGGAAGAGCATATCACTTCCATTCGCTGGAAGATTAGTTCTAATTAACTCGGTTCTCTCTGCACTGCCCTTTTACTATTTGTCCCTTTTTGAGGTTCACAAGTTAGTGCTACAAAAAATTGACAAAATCGGCAGGGTCTTCTTATAGGGTTCCTATGGAGATAGCAAAAAATTATCGAAGGTCAATTGGGGAAAAATCTTATAGGGTTCCTATGGAGATAGCAAAAAATTATCAAAGGTCAATTGGGGAAAAATCTTTCTCCCCAAGAAAAAGATAGTGCTAGAGTGATTGATCTAAAAGTCAAGAACAAAGGCTTTTCTAGTGAACTGGGGATGAAAATTCGCAATTGAAAAAGAAGTATTATGGAGAAAAATCATCGAGCACAAATACGGTTAAGATGTTTGCAATTGGAGAATTCAACCTGATGTTCGCCGAAACGCATCGTTTACATGGAAATGCATTGTCAAAAATCTGACTTGTAGAGAAGTCGATTGTTGGATGAATAAAGAATCTTTTCGATGAAAACTTGGTGATGGCAATACTATTTTGTTTTGGTAAGATGTTTGGTGCGGCATCAAATCACTTTGTGAGAAATTTTTTAGACTTTATAGACTGATTTTGACAAAAGGGGTTACAATATCCAACATCACTAGAGGTGGTTGCTGGAAGGAGATTAATTGGGATGATCTTTTTAGAAGACCTTTCCTGGAACGCAAAATTCCAACAATAGAATGTATTAAATTGATCTTAAATCTAGGGGTGAATTTAGGAATTTAAGTTTGGTGGTTCACTTATTTAGAGGTTTAAGGCTTTGAATCCCTCGAGACAATCAATTTAACTACAACATATTAAATAAACATCAAAAAGTGCATTTTGTTAAAAAAATCTCTCTACTTGAAAAAAGAATTAAAAAAAAGTAATAACAATCCCCAATTGATAAAAGTGACAAGAAAGTTGAATTGATAAAGAGATGAGAAGAGAAATTTGGGATGAACCATTTTTTCTTGTCAAATAGAACGTTTAAAGAGATAAGTGTGATATCGTGAAAGTTCTTCCGAGTTTCAAAGACAAAGGTTATAAAAAATTCGAGCATTTAAGGATTGACCCAAATGTAATTTTTGTAGCAATAATTTTTTTAAGTATGAAGGGTGACCCATAATTGAGTGACCAAAATATAACCTTACCTATATTTGAGTGACTCAAATAAAAAAATTTAAAATTGAATGTCCCAAATGTAATATTACCCATAATTTAGGGACCTCTATTATAATTCACCCCAAAAATTAATGGTGGGTCACGTCACCCACGAGGCACCTAAATACAACCGCCCCTGCTTAAATCAGTTACGAGTAAAGCAGAATACCCCTGATCGTATAATCTACATCCATGAGAGAAGGGATTTTTTCTGCTAAAAAGTTGTCTGACTTACTTGCAAATGCATGAGTTGTTGATCCATCCTTTAATTTCGATATTATTTGGAGCTTGAAGGTACCTCTGAAAGTGAAAAATTTTCTATGGCTGCTTAAACTGAATAGAATTCCTACTAAGAAATTTCCTAAGCTTCGTGGAGTCTTGGTGGAATAATTTCAATGTGCTTGTCCATGGTGTGGTTTTGAAATTCAAATCATCTTTTTGTTAACTGTCATTTTGTTGTTTTCTTTTGAAAATTGATATGCAGATGGTGGATTATTTCCTGGGCAAATCCAAGTACTGTAGATGATCTTCTCGAATTTTGCTTACCATCATATGGGTTTGGAGCCATTAAATCTGTTTGGCTCATCTCTATAGCTGTTGCAATTTGAAGTATTTGGTTAGCAAGAAATAAGAAAATCTTTAATGATAAAAACACAAACTTCAAGGACCTTGCCTTCTTCAGTTCACTAAGATGCGAACCTCATAGGCGGTAAACGAGGATGGCTTATTAAATAAGAATAACTGGTGGGAAAAACTTGAGGATTGTATTATATCTAATTGTTAAGGGTTGATTAATTGTAACTATTTAATTAATATGTTGTTAAGAAGTAGTTAGTTAGTTAGTTACAGTAAAAGTTAGTTAGTTACAGTGGTGTAGGCTAGCTTTAAATAGTCTGCTTCTTTTCACTGTAAATAATATAATGAAAATGAGAAAGTTCTCAAAGTTGCTTACCATCTTTGCATGATTCCTCCTCCGGACGTTAGTCATCTTGACATGATATCAGAGCCACCGCAGGCGGCTAGGTTTCCGATCATCTTCTCTGTTTCTAAGCTTCGATCAATTTGAATCTTCCCTTTCCCTTGCGTTTCTTGTTTTTCTCTTGTTTCTCTGGTTCATTTAGTTTGTTGGCGAGTTAATCATGGAAACTCTGATCGATTCCAATAATCCACTCTTTCTACATCTGTCGGACACTCCAGGGACTATTTTAGTCTCACATCAGTTAACTGGAATTGAAAATTATAATGTTTAGAGTCGATCAATGAAGGTCGCATTGTTAGCTAATAATAACAAGGGTTTCATAGATGGATCTTGTGAACGTAGTACACAATCAACTACACTCTAGGCTCAATGGGATTGGTGCAACGTTATTGTACTTTCTTGGATCTTGAACACCGTGAGCCAAGAGCTGTCAGCAAGGATTGTATTTGCATCGAGTGCATCGCTTGTTTGGAAGGATCTGAAAGAATGGTTTGATAAGGTGGATGGCTCGCGCATCTTCTTTTTGCATCGCGATATTGTGTCACATTCTCAGGGTACGAATTCGATCTCTGTCTCTTTTACTCGTTTGCAGTTGCTTTGGGATGAATTTGATGCTCCAATACCTTTCCCTCTTTGAGATTATGAGGCATCTCGCAAGAATTCAGAATATGTTAAGCAGCAAAGATTGTTTCAATTGCTTATGGGACTGAATGAATCTTATTCTATGGTTCGGAGTCAGATGCTTATGATGCAACCTCTTTCTTCTCTTAATCAAGCATATTCTATGTTGATTCAAGAAGAAGGTCAACGTCAAAAATCTGTAGGGTTCTCCTTGCTTCCTGAGCCAACAGCATTGTTTTCGACCAATATTTCACAACCAAAGAAGAGGTTTAATGAAACCTGCGACTATTGTCATGTTAAAGGACACAAGAAAGACTCTTGTTACAAGCTCATCGGATATCCAGCTAGTTACAAGTTCACTTGGAGGGATTCTAATGTTGGGAAGGTTCTGGTAGTCAATGCCTTGGGAAAGTTCGATTCTGGGAGTAGTGGTTCTTCTTTAGAGATTACTGGTTCCTCTAATTCTCATGGTCTAGGTTCAGTATGGATTTAGTTCCTGTTCAGGTGCCTCATTTCACTCCAGAGCAATATCAACAAATTCTTAACCTGCTTGGGAAGGAACATGTGGTGCAAGGTGCGGCACATATGGTAAGTTTGTGTTCTGGTTTACCTGATCGACGATGGATTATTGATCCAGGTGCAACTAATCATATGACATTTGATTTACTATGTTTGAGTTCTTTTGTTTCATGTACTTCTCCGCCGTTTGTTCAGCTACCTAATGGTAATTCGACCCCTATCTCCCACATTGGTACTTGTAAACTAACATGTGATCTTACCCTAGCCAACGTGTTTTACATACTAAATTTTCGTTACAACCTTCTTTCTGTATCTTAATTAGCCAAAGAACAAAATTGTGATGTCCATTTTTATCCTCGGTTTTGCCTTTTGCAGGACCTTTGTAGTGGAGCGATGAAGGGGATTAATAGAATTCATGGAGGCTTTTATATCCTTCATTCTTCAGTTGAACCTGTTGAGTTTTCTTTTCCCACAGTTGAGTCTCATTCTTGTTTGACTTCTTCCTCCAAATCTAGTGATAGTGCATTGTGGCATTCACGGTTTGGCCATACTTCTTTGTCTACCTTGAATAAAGTGAAACAATTGCCTTGTATTTTTTCTTCTCAAGATGTTATTACACAATGTGGCATATGCCTTTAGCTAAACAGACCCGTTTACCCTTTAGCTATTTTATCGGATAAAAATCATTTGCCTATTTTCGGTGCCCCTTTATATGCTCCAACACTAAAAAACAATGAAAAATTAAATTCTAAGCCCTAACCCTAAATTCTAATTCCTAAACCTACACCTTATACCTTAAAAAATACACCATACTCTAAATTTCCTAAACCCTAACTACAACTCCTAACCTTAAACCATAGACCCTAAACTTAATTTTTAGTGTAGGAATATAGAGGCACTAAAAAGAGGCAGAGGGTTTCTATTCCATTCTCCTGGATTCTCCGGGGATAGAATTCCTCTGCCACATACTATGCTCCTTTTGGTGCCCCACTTTAAAAAAGAGAGTTTAGGATTTAGGGTTAATGGTTAGGGGTTGTGGTTAGGGTTTAAGGAATTAGGGGTAGGGTGTATTTTTAGGGTATAGGACTTAGGGTTTAGGATGTGAAATTTAGGGTAGAGTTTAAAATTTAATTTTTTAGTATATTTTAGTGTGGGGCATAAAAAGGTGCATGGTTAGAGGCAAAGGATTTTTGTTCATTCCCCCAATGCTTGGCCGGATGAAAATCTTCTGCCCCCCAAACTATGCCCCTTTTGGTGCCCTCACTTTAAAAATGTGGGTTTAGAGTTTAAGGTTAGGGGTTGTTGTTAAGGTTTAGTAAATTAAGGGTATGGTGTATTTTTAGGGTATATGATTTAGGGTTTAGGATGTGAAATTTAAGGTTAGGGTTTAAAATTTAATTTTTTAAAGGTTTTTTAGTGTAGGGTATAAAAAAGGTGCATGATTAAGGTTTAAAGGATTTTTGTTCTACTTGGCCAGGTAAAATTTAATGTAGGCGGAGCGTTCGTAGAAGATGTTTCTGGTTGTAGTGGGATCCTCCGTATAGAAACTGGGGCAACCAAAGCAATGTTCTCCAGTCCAGTCCCTTACCTTGGTGCAGATTATGCAGAAGTAATAGCCATCGAAACTGCACTTGAGATTTTCCTAGAGGCTAACTGGTCGGGTATAGCTGACTTGACTACTGAATCCGACTCTCAAGTGATTTTGAACTGGCTATCCTCTATTCCTTCACGACCTTGGAAGTGGTGGACTGTTTTTGAGGAGATTGATAAAATAGTGAACTCAATCGTGAAGGTAGAATTTAAGTTCATAGAAAGAGAAAACAACGTTATGGCAGACTATCTTACCAAAGCAGGGCCAAAGAAGCAAGTCCTCTTCAAAGCTTGGTGGTAACTTAAGGTCTGTAATTTTATGATATTTTGTCTCAAGGTGCTAAAGGAGTAGCTGCTGATATTTTGAATTTCTGAGTGCTAAGTCTCAATTTGAGTAAGAGTCAAGCTGCTTGTTCAACTATCCTTTGTTGTCTGTTCTTTTTAAGTGGTCAGGGCTGCTTCTCTAGGATTTTTTGTAATTGGTTTAAGCTATTGTAACAGCTTTGTATGTGTAGTATTATTTTCCTCCACCTAAGCTTAAGGAGGTTTTTACATACAAGTTCAAGATGTGTATAATCAAACCTTAATAAACATCACATTTGTCGATAAAAAAAGATAATAGGGTGGTAAACGTGTTAAAAGTTGTAAATGAGTCAAATAAGGTTTAAAAAGTTCCATGCCATAGTCCCAAACTGATAAATAAGAGTAAAGTATTAATTACAATAATGATAAGAAAATTCGAGCTCTAAATCCTGGAAGATGTCGAATCCAATGTCCTATATGAAGTTCGGTATTGTCTAGAAAAAATAACTACAAAATGGGCTATAAAGTTTAATGTGAGATAAAGGTGTTGTGATGACGTTTTTTCCTTTAAAAAAATTCTCAAGTTGACTATATTTTCATATTTTTTAAAATTTTGTTTAAAGGAGATTTTTTTGAAAATTTTTATTTTTTAAAAACAATGAAGATTTGGAATCGCCACCGGCCACTTGGATAAGGTAAGCCGGACACCATAAGAAACCAGATATTCGTTTTGAAAGGGTCCATGAGTTGGTTACGCGTGGGGAAGGATTAGCACCCCCATCAAGCCCGAAAATTGGTACCAAAATATTTGTTGCTTTCAAATTGATAGAATTTGTAGAAAATTTAAATTGAATTTACTTAAGCGTCCTTAAATAAGAATTGACCTTAATTGGACGGGCTTTATCAAATTAGTGGGTTCAAATTAATTGGACATTTAATTAATAAGGTTGACGATACATCGGACCATAGATTAAACCGACATCATATAAGTCTGACTGTCGTGTTAATTTATGGTTCGAATCTCGTACGTCATCTTTATGCATGGTGCAAACAGTTAAGATATGATGTAATGATTTTATCAACTTTTAATTTTACCTTGGAACGGTAAGGATTAATTCAAATATTTGATCAACATCCTTTAAGCTCGGACTGTTACGACACAAATATCAGAATTAATAAATATCTCCCTTTTTATGATTTAGATTAATTAATTCAAAATATATGGGTCACATGAATGACAATTAATATGAATGTCAAACAAAAAGTTTTAAAATAAACACACAAGAGCCCACCCAATGTCCTAACCTAAAAGTCCCAAGTTATAAAAGTTCAATTAGTGATCTACTTATTAATTAGGTGAATCCAATATTAATCCTAAATTGATTAACCCTAATAGACTAAAAACCCTAATAAATTAGGGATTATCCTAGGACATGATAATTAATTTGATCGGTTTTAAACTAGTATTCCAACAAGCCAAGGATACTATTTAAAACAAATCAAATTGATTTATCACGGTTTTAAATAAAATGTCAATCTAATCTCCATATTGATTTTATCCTAAAAGTAATTAAGAAATGTTCAATTAATTTAATGAATTTAACATTTATCTCAATAAGCCAAGGGTAGATTTAAATTCACTAAATTAATTCAAACCCTAAGTCTAACTATGGCTCTAAAAGGACTAAACCTAAATTAATCTAATTAATTTAAAGATCGTGCCCCTATGAGATGAGCACACGATCTTAAACTAATTAAATTAATTTGCCTAATTAACATTAAGAAAACAACCAATTAGCATTAATGCACTATAAAAAACAAACCCTATCGCGTCCCACACAATCGCATATATACAAAAAGTTGGCTGTGATATACATATATAAGCTTTAACACTATATCATATACTATATACTTATATATGTAGGAACCGAATGCTATATATTTGTATATAAAAGCTATATATTATACTTATATGTACAAACTATATATATATATAACGTTTTATAATATGTATAAATTATATATATATAACGTTTGTTTAAAAAGAATTACAAATATATACTTATATGAAAGCTATATAATATATACATACATTATACTCTATATTACATATAAATAACAGTCTCATATATATAAACTATACATTATATAAGAACTATATATATTATGTTATATAATATGTACATATCAACCCACATATCGAACAAAAAAGACACAAAATACTAACAAATAAATAAAATAAAATAACATATAAGAATGAAACTTAAATAAACAAAAAGGATTAACAATAAACTCATTAACATTTCATTAAACCATAGGAATGGATTACACAACAAATAAAAAGGGAAGAATATACCCAAAACCCAAGTATTTATGCTCGATTCGCTAAATTCCACGGATTGTTGTTGGGGTTGAGAAGCTCGATTCAAGGGTTTAGTAATGGTGGAAAATAGTTTCAATTAGGGAAAATTATGGTGGATAAGGGAATCGAATGGGGAGTGAGTTGGGGGCTTGGGTGTTTGGTGTTCTTAAGGAAAATGAAAAATGGCCATGGGTTTTTCAAATAAAAAAATGGTGCCTCCTCTAAAAATTAGGGCAATGAGTTCTTTTTATCCATATGTTGATGAAGGGTATTTTTGGTTTTTTCCTTAAAAAATGAGAATCAGTGAGAGTGAGGCATTGGTTCATCCAATGAGAACCAAGCCTTAGTGAGTAAGGAGTTGAGATATTTTCATTTTGGTATTTTTTTCCCATGTAAAAAAACATATGTAATGGGTCATGTAGTTTTGGGCTTAGGGTATAAGGTTTTGGGTATTAAAAGGGGTAATATGGATTTATTTTATTTCGAGCATTTAATTTAAACCTGGACAAAATTTAGTGTCTACAGCTGCCCCTTGACAAGCGTTTTTCTGATAAAATATCTCTTTTACTATTCAATTTATCCGACGGTAATTTTAACTCTAAATTTGGTGTCTGCGAAATGGAAGGTAATATTTTGGATTTCTTAGAAGTTAGGCGCAAGTCAAAATTAATATTTTCCAGCTCCCTAATTTCTTTGCCGTGATCTTCTAATTTCCTGCATATATCATCGGATACGTTAATTTCAACAAGTTTACCAACTAAAGGTTCATAAATACCAACGAAGCTAACATTTTCCATAGAATCTGGATGTTTCATCGCCTTATAGACGTCAAACTTAACAACCTCACCGTCAAATTCCATGGTAAGAACGCCACTCCTAACGTCAATTTTTGTATTCGTCGTACTAAGGAAATGACGACCGAGAAGAATTTCTGAAGAAGTATTTGTTCGATCGTTCTCCATATCAATGACATAGAAATTTGCTGGAAAAAAAAGTTTGTTTACCTTTACTAAGAGGTTCTCAAAGAGTCCTTCTGGGTATATCACGGACTGGTCAGCCAGCTGTATCGTTACTTTCGTATCCTTCAAAGGCTCAGCAGAAAGTAAGCTGTATGAAGAAAGAGGCATAACATTTATTTAAGCGCCTAAATCACACATGGAACGTTTAATCCCAATCTTACCAATTATACAAGGAATAGCGAACATACCTTGGTCTTGTAACTTTGGTGGAAGCTTTTGTTGGAAAATGGCTGAGACGTGTTCCCCCAAATTTACTTTCTCAATTCCGGTAAGCCTTCATTTGTTTGTGCAAAGGTCCTTCAAGAATATGGCATACCGCGAAACTTTTTTAATCACATCGAGGAGAGGTATGTTTACCTCTACTTTACGGAACATATCGAGAATTTCTTGTTCCTCAGCTTGCTTATCGCGTTTAACTAATCTCGACAGAAAGGGAGATGGCGTGGCATAGGAAGATGGCGTAAGAGGAATATGCGATTCATCCTTCTTCTTCTTCTGGATCTTGCATCAACTTCTTCCTTCTCCCTCTGGGATCTCGATTCATCTTCTTTTTTGGATTTTGCGACAACATCCTCTAGGACTGGTGGTACGATAACAGTACTACTACAAAGGGTGATTGCACTAACGTTTTCTCGTGGGTTTGCCTCAATTTGCGATGGTAGCTTCCCTTTGGATTCTAAACGACTTACGACCTAAGCCAGTTGACTTATTTGCTTCTCAATTTCTTGAAAGTGTGCTTCAGTCTTCAGTTGGAATTTTTCTTGGGATAACGCCAACCTTTCAATAATCGACTCCAACGATGGTTATTGCGGTTGATACTGCTGTGGTGCAGGTGGTTGATAGTTGAAGTTTGGATGGTCCTTCCACCCTGGATTATAGGTGTTGGCATGATGGTTGTATGGCTTTTGGGGAGGTCCCGAAAAATTTGCCATTGAATTTACTTGTGTGGAAATATCTTCCTGCAACATCGGACAACAATCCATGGGATGGTTCGGCATCGTACATATTCCGCACAGTCGAGCTTTACCTTTTTTTATCTATAACAAGGGATTGAACTATGTCAGCCAACTTATCAATTTTATGTTCTAATGAAACTGTACTTACCTCGTGAACCTGTCGAGAAGGTTCGCTCGAATGTCGAAACTGTTGAGAATTGGCTGCCATAGTCGAAATCAAATTTCTTGCCGCAGTTGGGGTCATGTTAACAAGTGCCCTTCCACTTGCTGCATTGATCATTTTCATCTCTATAGGGGTTAGGCCTTCGTAGAAGTATTGAAGGAGTGTTTGTTCCGACAGTTCATGTTGTGGACAATTTGCGCATAACTTCTTAAATTTCTCCCAGTAGTTATATAATGACTTGGTGTCTTTTTGTCAGATACTCAGAATGCTTCGCCTTAATTTGCTTGCCTTGGCTGCAGGGAAGAACCTGTTAAGAAAAAGTCGAGCCATGTTAGTCCATATAGTAACCGAGTTAGAAGGTAAATCAAATAACCAATCGTTGGCTTTATCAGCTAAAGAAAAAGAAAAAGCACGAAGTTTGATTTGGTCTTTGGATACTCCCTGTGGTTTTGTGCTCAAACAAACCATGTGGAATTCCTTGAGGTGTTTGTGCGGATTTTCATTGGGCAAACCATGATAAGACGGTATAAGATGTACCAGGCCCGTCTTGAGTGCGAATGGCGTTTCGCCATTCAGGAATGTAATGCAAAAAAGTTGTTTTTCGTCCAGTGCCACGACAAGTTCGCGAATAGTTTTATCTTCTTCTACCATTAGAGTCTGTTCTATATTATTGAATTCAAAGTGTGTGTCTACGTTAGCAGATATTTCTAGATCTCATTCGAATTGTTGTTGTCGCTGTCTTCTTTCCTGAAGTGTGCGTCCAAGTAGTCTTCGGGCTAACGCTTCAATTTTCGGTTCAAAATTTTCTTGTTCACCCGGATTCTTACTGGTCATAAATCAAAACAAAATATATCAATAACTTTGCTGAAGTCCCCAGCAACGATGCCAATTTGACAAGCGTCGTATTTTGTCAAATAAATATTCCTTAATCTCAAATAAATGTAAAAATAATGTAGTATAGAGAGAAAAAGGGTCGATCCACAGGGATTATGGAGCTTCTGATGAAGAAAGGTTTTGATTCTGACTTTAGCGCAAAAATAAAAATAATAGGGGGTTTTGATAGAGTGGGAACTAAAGGTAAAATAATAAAAACGAATTTGGAGAAGATGACAGAGCTAAATATTTTTTAGAAGAAAGTTGATTAAATTAATTAGCCTCAAGCTTTGCTTAGCTTTAATTCAAACTGATCATCAAAAAAGATTTTTTACTCCAGATACATGCCGGTTACAGTCTACAAGGCCCAACCCTTGTAACTTATTTTTCTCTCCGGTAAACCGATAATCCAAAATCAATTTTTGAATTTCAGTTTTCTGGTTAGACTAACCACGACTATCGTCGTTAGAATAAAACAGTTTTAAAATTTGGAAAAACCCGACTCGGACTATGTTGTCGCGATGAGAATCGAATCTGATCTCAATTTCCCTTACCGAATTCGTCGCTAAGTGTGTTCATAGGGACTCAAATTTGCTACAAGCCGATCTTTCCTCCCAACAATAAATCTGAACGACATTCAAGTCAACACTAGCTTTTTGAAATGAAAGCATAAAGATTTTAATAGAAAGGCCGATTGTCGATCTAAGTTTTCAGAAAATTGAGAATGAAATGCGAAGAAGTTGAGTGCTTTTTAATTCTCACAAAGTGAATTGAAGCTTCGCTCTAAGCCTTTGGCTAATAGGAAAATTAGCTAAGCATGATTACGGTAAAAACCATACTTAGCATTTTAAAAGAAAATAAATAAAAACTTAAAAGAACAAGAATGAAAAGAAAAGAGAATTTTATAAAACCTTAAAAGCTAGAACAAACTAAGAATAAGAGATGAGAGATGATTTGCGCTTACCTCAAATGGGGTATTTATAGTATTCTAAAACCCTAAAAATAACCTAAAAATAATAAAAGATAAATCCTAAAAAATATTCAAATAAAACCCTAAAAGATAATTTCCAAGTTTTTAAATTTTAAATCGCAGCTGATCTGTTATCCGTTGTTGCTTACTGGATGCCACGCTAGACTTCATGCCCCGATTCATGCCCACTAGCCTAGCCTTGACACCAGAAAATAAAACTGCAGAACTTTTCCCCTTTTGAGTGTAATTTCCAGAATTAAAGTCATGTACATAAAACACATAAAAACATCCAAATCAGCAATATCAAGGAATAAACAATGAGTAATTAACGATAAAATAATAACAAAATAAAGCACTCATCACCCTTCTTTAATCATTGTTGTAAAATGGGAATAGAGCAAAGACTAAAGACACAAATTTTGTCTCGTTTCCTTGTTTGAAGATTTGCTCCTCCGAAGCGACAGTGAACAAATCCAAATAACTTGCTTTCCCAAAACAAAAAAAACAAACAAACTAGGTAGCATTGGCACGTCCTTCCGGAGCGGCAATGGACGGGCCAGATAGCAAATGACTCATCCTCCGAAGCGGCAGCAAACAAATCTAAATAACTTATTTTCTTGAAATGGAAAAAACAAACTAATTAGCACTAGCATGTCCTCCCGGAGCGGCAAGGGACATACCAGATAGCAGACAACTTATTCCTCCGAAGCGGCAGCGAAAAAATCCAAATAACTTGCTTTTCTAAAACGGCAAAAACAAAACTAGGCAAAGACAACATGTTCCTTCGAAGCGGTAGCGAAAAAATCCAATGTCCTTGCATGGTAGAAGAAATTGTTTCCCTGGAAGTGGCATAAACCAATCATATAGACGCGTCCCTCCGAAACGACAGTGAACAAATAGCAATTCTTCAAATGAAGGTTTTATTCCTCTTGGGCCTAAAGATAGGCCATTATGCTAAAAGTTTCCATTATTCATGAACCTGAATAGATAGGCTATTTTTTTTACTTCCCTAACTGAAGATTTCTGAGCTATTGAGCATTTTCCTCTTCGCTCTAAAATCCTAATGTGGCGAGTTTGAAGTCTTTCGCCTGAAATCCTTGAGCTTTGAGTATCTGCCTCTTTTGCTCTGAAATCCTAATATGGCAAGTTTGAAATCCTTCGCCTGAAATCCTTAATCTTTGAGTATCTGCCTCATTCGCTCTCAAAGCCTAATGTGGCGAGTTTGAAATCCTTTGCCTAAAATCCTTGAGCTTTGAGTATCTGCTTCCTTCGCTCTGAAATCCTGATGTGGCAAGTTTGAAATCCTTCGCCTGAAGTCCTGTCTGGGCTCTCATTTTGTCATTTACTCTTCTTCTCAGGAAGTAGTCGACCTGTTTTCATATATCTATAGAAAGAGGTGAAATGTTATAATAGTATGAGATAGCATGCCCCTAACCTAGGGATGTCTAACTAGATATGATGCATGAATGATGACAATTTTAAGCTTTCTTGGGAACTTTCTCTTCTTGGTCCCTTTACTTCGGCCCTCTCTTGCTTTTCGCTCATCTTCTTTGCAACGGTGGTACCTCATCTCACATTCGGTTTCAACCATTTATGCACATTTCCTCTTGTGTTTTTGAATCTTTTGTTCTAAAACGCTTTTTCAAGTTCTCACTTTAGATTTGTTTTTCTCTTTCTTCTTTTTTTCTTTATTCTTTTTTTTTCTTTTTCCCCTTTTCTCTTCTTCTTTTCTATTTTTCTTTTTCTTTTTCTTTTTTTTTTACTTTTTAAGAAATATCCTTTTGAAAGAGTCGAGTTAAAAGCATCTTCTCTTCATGAAAACTTGTCCTTATGAAAAGGATCGAATTGAGAAATTCTTTTGGGTTTGAGAAAAACGTCCTTAGGAAATGACTGAATTAAGAAATTTTCAAAAACATCCTTATAAAAGGATCAAATTGAGAAATTTTGATTTTAAGAAAAATATCCTTATAGAAGGATCAAATTAAGAAATTTTAAGTTTTAAGAAAAAACATCCTTGTAGAAGGATCAAATTCAGATATTTGTTTTAAGAAAAACATCATTATGAAATGATCAAATTAAGAAATTTGAGTTTTAAGAAAAACATCATTGTGGAAGGATTAAATTAAGAAATTTGTTTTAAGCAAAACATCCTTATGAAATGATCAAATTAAGAAATTTTAGTTTTGAGAAAAACATCCTTAGAAGAGATAGAATTGAGAAATTGAATTTTGAGGAAAACGTCCTTTGAAGGGCTAAAATTGAGAAATTTGGTTTTGAGAAAAATATCTTTAAGGAGGATAGAAATCGGGGATCGGAAGACCTTTAGAAATCGTAATTATGCAAGTCAAAGGACTCTTGATTCTTATGAGATCTATTTCTCCTCTTGTAAAACTGTAGGTCCATCCTTTTATCAATCTTCAAATACATGTTTAAAGTAAACAAAAAGCTATAAAGGTATGGGTTAGCATGCTCCTAACATAAGGATGTCTAGCTGTATGAGTGTATTTCGTGATGCAAATATGTATGCGTTCATGAGAATGTAATGATGCATGAATTTAGTTTGTCTTTGTTTTCTAGAGCCGGTGGTCGTCATCTTGGGACTACAACCACTCGTTCCATGTCTTGACAAAATTTTCACCCAAACTTGCGTTGCTCATTCTCCGAGTCTAGTGACCTTGGTCGTAAACATAATCATTAACCAAGTACTTTCAAGCCTTATGCCATCTTTCATCTATTCTGATTCGAACTCTTTTGTGCAAAAGCCTTTGTTGCCCCATGGACAATGATGCCCCTTCACGGCAAATTAACTTCAAAGGTTCTTCGTCATCCCACATCATGTAGTGCCCCTCATCTTTGGGCCTCCCTGATGGCGATGCATTTATCTTTGAATTAATACAAAGAAATCTCTTTGTTTAAAATATATTATTTTCCTAGTCGTCATTTTAATGAATGATGTCCTTTTTAGATTAACGTACAGAACCTTGAAATCAAAATTTAATTGAAAGAAAAAATAGAATGAGATGCCCCTAATATCAAATGCAAGAGCGTCGTAGATTCAATCCTCCGGTGATCATTATAAGCATAGCTTGTGCCTATGAAGACTTTGAATGTTGTGGCGATATTTGAAGTTGTGCAACTCCTCCCATATCACTCGGATCATCCTCATGATTATGGTATTTGTTTGATCTACTCGATTATTATTCCTTATAGTTCTCATTATCTTTCTTCATTCATAAATATGTTCAAGCTTTCCGACTTTGTTTAGCCTATGGAGCGTAGAAAGTGTCACTCTAAGAACTTTAAGTGTAAGTGTGTGCCTCTGATTGTAATCAATATTGTGTCAGTGCCCTCAAGGATTCATCTCTGACGCTAGGGTATTGAACATGTGGAGCTTAGCTCCTTATTAGATTTTTTCTCCTCCCACAGCTCCATCAGGATGCTCCGGGACTTATTCAACTCGTTCATTCATTTCCTTTTTCTTAGGGGAATCTAACTCATCACAGTCCTTTGTCTCGAGAATAATGATGGAGCATACAACAATACCCCGAGTTACTCGGCATAGTCACGATTTGAAAACTTACTCATATAGCCAAGGCTTTTGACTCTATTAGAGTAAGTGGAGCAAGGAATCTTTATTTAGCCTTTTCGCTATAGCAGAGTACCCTTCTGATTTTTTTTTTCTTTTTTCCTTAAAAGCACGTTCAAACGTCTCTATTAAGCTCTTCTAGAAGATTTCCTTATCATCAAAGGAATACTAATCTTGCTTCTCGTGCTATACCAACCAGAGCGGACTGAGGGGAAATCACGCTTCATCATTATCACAACATTCGATCGATCTCTTTCATTAGAATCAATACCACATCATGCATGTGATATCCGAGGACCTACGGGGGGTAAGAAAGGGATATACATATATATAATTTCAAGGTCATTGTATGTTAAGCAAAATGCATTTTTCATTAGAAAGAAAATCCGCAAACATAACATGTGCCCTTACAAAAAGATCATTGTTATCTTCGGGTAAATGATAGCAACGTTGGTTTCATGCATTACTTCAAGAGAAAATGCAACATGAAAGGAAACTTAAACACATGAACTCCTAAAAACCTGAGAAACAACACATACCAAAATTTGTGTTCATCATTCATTCTTTTCAAAACTTCAATATACCGCTCTCAATCAGTCTCTGAACCTTGTTTTTCAGTGCCCCGCAATTCTCCGTGGTATGGCCCATACTTTTCGTATGGTAGTCACATGTGGCATTAACATCATAACAATTGGGTTAGGGAGGATCCTTTGGTTTGTACTGAATCGGAGTCAAAAGTTTCTTCTTAATAAACATTGGGAGCATATCAGTGTATGACATAGGGACCAGATGAAGAACCCTTAGGGTCTTTGCAGACCATAATGATTGATTACGGGAGCGGCCATGAGGCTGATTATTTAGGCGAGAACCCACCATATGAACCTGAGAGCCATACCCCTTGTGGGCGGTTGTGTTGTAGGGGTCCATTATCTTCCCCTTCTTGATAACATCTTCAATACGCTCTCCCATCATAACCATATCCGCAAAGCTGCTGATAGGATTACTGATCAAACGGTCATATAAGACTCCTCATAGAGTGTCCAAAAACATGGGAATGATTTCATTATCTCGAATTGGGGGTCGGACTTGAGCCGCTACGTCTCGCCAACGCTGTGCATACTCTCGGAAGCTTTCATTGTGCTTTTGTTCCAAACTTTGTAGTAAGAGCCGATTAGGGACCATATCAGTTATGTGTTTATATTGATCGGTGAAAGCTTGGGCCAAATCATTACAAGATTTGATTTGGGCACGAGTTAACTGATTGTACCACCTCATAGCGGGCTCCGCTAGGTTATCCTAGAAGCAGCGAATTAGAAGCTTCTCGTTGCTGATTAACCCGACCATATTTCGGCAAAACATGATTATATGTACAGTGGGGCAAGTCCTCCCATCAAACTTTTCAAATTCCAGAGTCTTGAACTTGTACGGGATTACCACATCTGGGACTAAACTAAGCTCTCTAGCATTCAGTCCAAAAGAACCTTCTTCGTCTTTCATTATCTGAAATTTCTCCTCGAGATACTTCCGAGTGTCATCCAATTGCTTTGAGAATTCAGCCTTCACTTGGTTCAACTTTTCCAACTCATCAAAATCTGGAATACTACCCTCGACATCGTCGATGTTTTCGAATGTCATGCCTGATTGAGTTTGGGCAAAGGCATCGGCCTGATGAGTAGAAGATGCCCTTTGGGGAGGGTTGGATGAGGGAAATGGTTTCCCAAATCTTGGGTAGGAGTCTCGACAACACCTTTCCTCCTAGACTGGATTGCATCAACTGAGATATCTTTTTCATCATATCTTGTTGGGACTTGAAGATGTTGTCCCTTAGCTCTTGCTGAGTTCTCTCTAACTGATCTCTTAAATCAGCCTCTAACTTAGCAAAACTTTCCTTCATTCTCTTCTTTTGGTGCTGGGTAAAGTGTAGATGCGAAATCTTTGATGGCTAAGAACTGACATGAGCCCCCATCGATTAATTTTATTTGTTTTACTAATTAATTAATGCAATACGTTGTATGCACAACAGAGATAGGTGATTAAAGGTAATTAACTAAAAATGTACAAATGAATGCAAAGAAGCACTGATTCGACGAACATTCTCATTTAACAACTTTTCATAACGAAGATCCAGTCTCGTTACAATGAGTAAAGAACATAACCACCACATAGGGCACAACTGAAACTTGAGTCCCTTCTCCGCCAATAACTGGGTTGGCCTTTGCTCATCTTGTGATCAGTCTTAAACTTCGAGATTCTTTAATTCATCATTACGGACTCTTTCTCCCGTTATGAAAGTCTTAAATTTTGAATTGTTCTCGAATCAATACTTCATTATGAAATGTCATGAACATGCAAAATAGAACGAGACAAGACAATAAATGGTTTAGCAACAGATAAAATAAATATTGAATATAATGAAAACAAAAACCAAAGCAGATTCCTAATAACAAGGATTCTAATTCGCTATGGTTATTCGCATGGCTCTAATCAGAGTGGGCTTCCCAAATTCTCACACATGTGTTTGGTTCTAATACAAGGGTACCCTAACCTATCTCATTACCTACTAAGGCAACAAGGACCCCAATTCTAGTCTATTACAAGCTTGTAAATTGGTTTCGATTCGAGGGAAAGCACGACCTAGTGACGTGGAGGGCTGCTCACGTGTCAAAAGGCGTGGATTTCGGGAGTGAATTACCTACCCGTTGAAGGCTACTCACGTGGGTATGTGACATTTCACTCTCACTTAGGGGACGGAGCTCGGGTATAGAGCTTGATGAGCATGGTGCAACACATGTCGGTGATTCCTTAGAAATTAAATGAAGAATTAATCTAAAGTCCGCCAATTATCAAAGCCCGTGTAATCTTAGCCACATTTTCAAGAAAGAATCGACCTCAGTAAAGTCAATTGAAATTCTAACATTTTCCATCGTTTAAAAGAAACAAATATTTTCTTGGCCTAACTCTCCTTTTGTTTTGTAAAAATAAAATTGTTCCCCAGCGAAGTCGCCATGCTATGATGACGTTTTTTCCTTAAAAAAAATTCTCAAGTCAGCTACATCCTCATATTTTCTAAAATTTTGTTTAAAGGGGATTTCTTTTAGAAATTCGTGTTTTCTGAAAACAATAAAGATTTAGAGTTGTCACCGGCCATTTGGATAAGGTGGGCCGGACACCATAAGAAATCAGAGATTCGTTTTGAAAGGGTCTAAGAGTTGGTTACGCGTGGGGAAGGATTAGCACCCCCATTACGCCCGAAAATCGGTACCTAAATATTTGTTGCTTTCAAATTGATGGAATTTGTTGAAATATAAATTGAATTTACTTAAGCGTCCTTAAATAAGAATTGACCTTAATTGCACGGGCTTTATCAAATTAGTGGGTTCAAATTAATTGGAAATTTAATTAATAAGGCCGATGATACATCAGACCATAGATTAAACCGATATTATATAAGTCTGAATGCCATGTTAATTTATGGTTCAAATTTTGTACGTCACATTTATGCATGGTGCAAGCAGTTAAGATATGATGTAATGATTTTATCAACTTTTAACTTTACCTTGGGACAATAAGGATTAATTCAAATATTTTGTAAACATCCTTTAAGCTCGGACGGTTACGACACAAATATCGAAATTAATAAATATCTCTTTTTTATGATTTAGATTAATTAATTCAAAATATATGTGTCACACGAATGACAATTAATATGAATGTCAAACAAAAGGCTTTAAAATAAACACACAAGAGCCCACCTAAGGTCCTAACCTAAAAGGCTCAAGTTATAAAAGTTCAATTAGTGATCTAGTTATTAATTAGGTGAATCCAATATTAATCATAAATTGATTAACCCTAATAGACTAAAAACCCTAATAAATTATGGATTATCCTAGGACATGATAATTAATTTGATCAGTTTTAAACTAGTATTCCAATAAGCCAAGGATACTATTTAAGATAAATCAAATTGATTAATCACGGTTTTAAATAAAATGTCAATCTAATCTCTATATTGATTTTATCCTAAAAGTAATTAAGAAATGTTCAATTAATTTAATGAATTTAACATTTATCCCAATAAGCCAAGGGTATATTCAAATTCAATAAATTAATTCGAAACCTAAGTCTAACTATGGCTCTAAAGGACTAAACCTAAATTAATCTAATTAATTTAAAGATCGTGCCCCTGTGAGACAAGCACATAATCTTAAACTAATTAAATTAATTTGCCTAATTAACATTAAGAAAACAACCAATTAACATTAATGCACTATAAAAAAACCTATCACGTCCCACACAACCACGTATATGCAAAAAGTTGGTTGTGATATACATATATAAGCTTTAACACTATATCATATAATATATATAATGTATATAATATATACTTATTTATGTAGGAACCGAATGCTATATATTTGTATATGAAAGCTCTATATTATACTTATATATACAAACTATATATATAACGTTTTATAATATGTATAAATTATATATATATAAGGTTTTTTTTAAAAAGAATTACAAATATATATTTATATGAAAGCTATATAATATATAATATATTATACTCTATATTACATATAAATAACAATCTCATAATATGTATACTATATCATATATATAAACTATACATTATATAAGAACTATATATATATATGTTATATAACATGTACATATAAACTCACATATCGAACAAAAAAGACACAAAACACTAACAAATAAATAAAATAACATATAAGAATGAAACTTAAATAAACAAAAAGGATTAACAATAAGCTCATCAACATTTCATTAAACCTTAAGAATGGATTACACAACAAATAAAAAGGGAATAATATACCCAAAACTCAAGTATTTATGCTCGATCCGCTAAATTCCACGGATTGTTGTTGGGGTTGAGAAGCTCGATTCAAGGGTTTAATAATGGTGGAAAATAGTTTCGATTAGGGAAAATTATGGTGGATAAGGGAATCGAATGAGGAGTGGGTTGGGGGCTTGGGTGTTTGGTGATCTTAAGGAAAATGAAAAATGGCCATGGGTTTTTCAAATCAAAAATGGTGCCTCCTCTAAAAATTAGGGCAATGAGTTCTTTTTATCCATATGGCGATGAAGGGTATTTTTTGTTTTTTCCTTAAAAATGAGAACCAATGAGAGTGAGGCATTGGTTCATCAAATGAGAACCAAGCCTTAGTGAGTAAGGAGTTGAGATATTTTTATTTTGGTATTTTTGTCCCCATATAAAAAAACATATGTAATGGGCCATGTAGTTTTGGACTTAAGGTATAAGGTTTTGAGTATTAAAAGGGGTAATATAGATTTATTTTATTTCAAACATTTAATTTAAACCTAGACAAAATTTAGTATTTACGAGTGCAATCACAATGAATAAGCAGAACAAGTACATGATTTCATCACAAAGTTATCAGAAATATACATGCAGACTAGTAAGTCCTTAACTACTCGATCTATCAGCTACACACCGATCATATGTGAGTTCCCTAGAACTCGGTCCAGCCTACACTCTAAATCAAAATATAATAGTTGTAGTGAACTACCATATAACAGAAAATAGTAATTGTGGAGAATCGTCAAAATCTTTCAACCAGTGATTTTCCGCTCATAATCAATGTCAAACACCTAAAAATTGGATGTCAAATTATGGTTGGAAAAATAATTTTCCACCCAATCTCGAAAGCTATAATTTCTAACTTTTGACTCGAGTCGATCGAATGCTTACCTTATCTCATCGAGTTCCTGAAAAGATGTGCAAAAGAAATGGTGGAGTTTGATCTTGAGATAGAAGAGGGTCCTAAATCGACTCAATAGAAGGAAATCAAGTGGATTATTGCAGAACTCAATATTAAAGGTGATGATGAAGATGTACCAGTGGAGACAACAAATCCACTAGTGCCCACTGTCTCTTTAACTTATCATGTTCTTTGATGATGCTCATAAGATCGACAAGGTTTTTTTTGATACATGTGATTTCTTTTTATTTTTGCTTTGGATTTTTACTGATATTAATGGTGATCCCTTTTGAATTTTTTATTCAAGAATATCAAGTTTTTCATTTTTCAATATATTTATGCACCTAGATTGTTCATTTAGTTTTAAACAAAGTTTTCAAAAGGGAAAAACTTTTGTGTAAATTTTGTTCAAATGGTATAGTGATTTTCTAGATATTTTATTTATATCGGATAACGTGTTTTGAAGACAAATATCAAGTTTATTTCATAGGATCTCCATTGAGTTGAAACCAAAAATTTTAGATTGGTTTATCGTAAAATTTCTTTTTTTTTTGAGCAGACCTTTTATTCAACGAAATAAAGATACAACCTGATTCTTTTTTAGAAGATAAAGATTAATAATAAAAGATTTTGTTTCTCAAATAACCTTATTCGAGTAAACGAAGTTTGATTAAGGCACAATAATATTACGTGAACACGAGGCAAAACTAAAGTTTGTGGACATTTAGAAAACTGAAAGACATATAACCTAACTCTTCCTTTCATCTCTTAGCCTTTGTTTGTTTGTTTCTGTTTTGCAACAGACATGAAAAAGCCTGTTATAGAATTATAGCTTATAGAATGAGGGCCCATCCATAATAGCCAGTCAATTATGCAACCACATTTTACAGCAATTAGTTTAGCTCTTTATCTCTTGTTTCCTTTCTTTCTTTTTTTGAAAATGTCTCTCGGTTCTATCCCTTCACTATTTCTCTCCTTTTCCCTTTTGGAAAATTCAATTGTACTTTGATTATAATGTTCAGATTCAATGGCAGAACTCCATGGGAACCAGAAAATTTGAGAATATGTTGAGCATTCTGAGGGCGAGTCTAACGTACAACAGGTCTAGAGTGTAGTTAAAAGATGACAAGTTTTAATATTTGTCCAAGAACTGAAAATATTAGACTTTTTGATAATATTTTAGGTTGATTTTTCGTGTCTTTTTGACAAGTATCGAAACTTATTTTGTAAGTATCGATACTTGTCCAAAAACTTAAAATGTTAAAAAAACTAAGCATCGAAAGTTATTTATCGAAACTTGTAAAAAAACACGAAAAATTCAACCTAAAATGGTATTAAAAAGTCTAACATTTTCAGTTTTATATAATATTTTTGTTAAATAATTTTGTTTTATGCATTAAATGAAAAAATATAACTTACATTGTTATTTATCTCCTGATTTGTAGCTTGTGTTCTTTTATTTTTCATCTTTAAGTTCATACCATTAAGCTCTTGATAAGTTCATCTATGTTCTACAGTTTTTGGTTTCGGGATATATAATTAATCTTGGAAAAAACTTTGATAAAAGTTTACACGTGCCTTTTAGTTTTAGGGGTTATGGTTTTAGTTTAGGGTTTAAGGTTTGGGGGTTTAGGTTGTAGGGTTTATAATTTAAGGTTAGTGTTTAGAATTTAGGGTTTAGGGTTTAGAGTATGGGGTTTAGTTTTTTAGGGTTAGAGTTAGAAATTTAGGATTTGGGTTTTTATAGTGTAAATACACAGACTTGTGTAAAATTAATTTTACACAGCCTGTGTATCAAAGTTTTACCCATTAATCTTTGTATTGCCCCAAAATTAAATTACAATATCCTCAAAATATATTTTCAATAATCAGGAAATTTTTCATGTTAATTGTATAGATATAAACCCCACACACAGTTTATTATATGTATCAAAATCTTAAATATGTGTGTTACATTGTGTTTATTATACTATAGTCCTATCTATAAAAACATCACTTGTTCATATCAAAATTATGTCCTGCCTAATAGGGATAAATTAAAGGGGTGTTGGGAGGTCGTTTAATTTTGTATCTTCTCTTGGTTGTTTAATTTTGTAATTTTATACTTAATTTTATAATATAATTATGTTCTCATATAATTTTAAGTTCTCATATAATTATGTATCTTCTCTTGGTTGTTTAATTTTGTACCTCCTAAATATTTGTAATTTTATACTTAATTTTATAATATAATTTCTTAAGAAATCGCACCTTATCATCAAATCATGTGTCTGTCTCTATTTCCTAATAAACTATTATTGATGCCGAATGAGGAGGCACCAAACAAGGAAGGTGGAGACGATGGACCAAGGCGGTTGTGGAAAATTCAGGCGGTTCACCCCTATAGATTTAAGGCAAAGAGCCGCATACAAGACGTGGTCGAAGTGGAGAAGATGAAAGGAGGAAGAGAGGGATATGACCCTTTTAGTTTAGCTTTACTTAGGCATATTGTGTTTGTTCTCAGTCATGGCCTCTCTTATTGGGAGCGTGGGTATTTATACCCCTTGGTACTGTTGTTGGTGATTAGGTGGTGTCAGGCTTTGTGACAACTTATGGATGGGTCGGCAGAGTTAGGCCTAACTTCCAAACATTAGGGTTTGCATGTTGTTATTGTGGGCGTTGTACAATGGGGCCTGGAATTATATATTCCCAAGGCAACTTGGAGACTCTGATGATATTCTTCTCCGAAAGAGCCTGTCTCTAAAAGAATTAGTGCTACATGCTATTTCTGGAGTCTGTCAAGTACGAAGACACCGAGAAGTATCTTCAGAATTATGCGAAGGCGAATAAGTGTAATAACTATCACTTCAAATCATATGTGTGTTGACTATAATTGTCAATTTTGGATAGATATGTAAGATATAATTGGAAAAAAAAGAAGAAAGAACAAATATTGTAGGGTGGATGAGCTTTTAGGGTGACAATTTTGGTTGGGGTGGGGCAAGGAAACATGATCTCCTCGCCCTGCATGCATTTCACAAAGTACGTCACATTAATGTGGCATTAAGAAGAGACAAGCTGTTTGGTTTACCAAGAATGACCCTTACTTTTAGGGTCATTGTTTCCCAAAGCATTTGCATAATAGACCCTCGTTACTCACTTCATGTTCTATCCACTGCTTTCGGATAATAATACTCCTTCTCTTTGTCTCGTTATTGAATAATATATTTTCCTAATTATTTATTTCATTCAATAAGTTGATTTTATTAATTTATAATTGTGGTTGAGTCGGGATTTTCATATGGTGGGGTCAAAGTAGAGTATATTAAGGATAAAGATAAGATAATATAACTTTTATCTCATTCAAATCCATGAGATAACCTTTATTCAAATCTCATTCAAACCTTATCTTATTTTATCTCTATCTCTATCTCAATCTTATCTTGTATTTAAATATTTGATTTGTATTTAATATTTTCCTTATCATTGTATATTCATTTGTAAGCCTATATATAGGTCAATTATAAACATTATCAATTATCAAATATACAAATACTTTACATGGTAATCAGAGCCAAGTAGAATTTTTTTACTCATTTCCCCCCTCATTTCCGCTCTTCTTTAAATCGGATCTCCTTTCATTGCTCTGTCTTCTACTTCCAATGATCTTGTGCATCTTAGTGCACCGAACAACTTCCCAATTAAACTTACATCTGCCAACTTTTCTGTTTGGCGTTGCCAAGTAGAGGCTACTCTCATTGGTTTTGGACTTCTCGGTTATATTGATGGTTCACAGCCTTCCCCATCTAAGTTTACCAATGTCACGGCAACAATTGCTAATCCTGAATATCTACGATGGTATCGCCAGGATCAAATTCTTATATTACTCTTCTTGGCAGTTGTGATGATCAATTTCAACCACTTATTTCATCCGCTATCACTGCCAAAATTGCATGGGGTACTCTAGTTGCAAGTTATGTTCGAGCATCTCCCAGTCGCATCCTTGCTCTCAAGTCCAAGTTGGCTCGCAATCCGCGTGGTTCCAGGTCTCCGATCTTACCTTGGCAAATTGTCCTGTCTCCGATGCAGATCTCTTGATTTCTATTGTCAATCAATTGGGTGATGATTATCGTCCAATTGTTGTTGCCCTTCGTGTATGTAACACATCGACATCCATGCTTGAGTTGTCTGAGATCTTAATTGGTCATGGGAGACTTATACAAGAATCTGACCAAGCTACACCTCTTGCCATGGCATATTCTGCGCAGCGAGCTAATTCGAATCATGGTTATACCACCAACCGTTCTCAAGGGAAGGGTGGTCGCTCTGGCCATTCATTTTCTGGTGGTGGTTGTAGTCCTGTTCTCCAATCTAGTCATTCTAGACGACAAGATGTTGTGTACAAGTTCTGTAATTTGCCAGGGCATGTTGTTCGAGATTATCATAAGCTTGTTCGATTTCTTTACAACAACTTTTATTAGTAGCCACCATCTAATTCACCGATTGTTAACACTGTTGTTGATCTTTCATCATCTAATCTGACTCATTGGATGTTTGATAGTGGTGCCTCGCATCACGCCACAATGACCATTGTGTCTCTTCAGGATATCTCCTCTTATAATGGTCCGATACAGTTCATCTGGGTAATGGTAACTCTCTACCTATATCTCATATTGGCCAATGCACTGTTCCCACGGCTACCAAGCCCCTTTCTCTCACAAATGTCTTATGTGTTCCTCAGTTAAATATAAATTTGGTGTCGATTTCTAAATTATGTCAGACTAATCATGTGTCTGTTGAATTCTTTGACTCTTATTTTCTTGTTAAGGATCGACCCACGAGAATTCCCCCTTTTTCGAGGTAATAAAATTGGTGGTGTCTACTATGCTCCGCGATCCTTTTATCCCCAAGTCAACTCAATCAATTGCTTGTCCGTACATCAGCTACATCACACGTTTGGTCATCCATCTGATAAAGTCTTATCCTCTATATTACGCACTTGTAATATATCTTATGACCCAACTAGTTTGACGAACTACTATTGTACTTCATGTCTTATTAATAAGAGTCATAAACTACCATTTGGTCAAAATACTATGTCAAACTCTCGTCCTAGTGAATTGCTTTACTATGTTGTTTGGAGCACTAAACATGTGTCTTATGATGGAAATTCATACTATGTAGTGTTTGTTGATCATTTTACCCAATATATCTGGCCATACCCGATGAAGAAGAAATCTATGTTGCGGCAATATTTCTTCAGTTTAAAAGGCTTGTTGAAAGCTTTTTTCATCAGATCATTGTTTCTTTGTTCTCTGATAATAGAAGTGAGTTTGTTAAGCTCTTTCCCATTTTGAATTTGGGTGGTATTTCCTACTTTACTTCACCGCCTCATACTTCAAAACACAATGGGACTACTGAACGGAAACATCGTCACATAGTGGAGATTGGACTCTCTCTACTTCACTTTGCATTCTTCCCAACAGAGTATTGGCCTCATGCTTTTCAGGCAGCTACTTATCTTATTAATCAGATGCCAACACCGATACTAGGTAATGTATTGCCTTACCTTCTCCTTCATCAACAAGTATCGGACTATGACAAGCTTCGACCATTTGGATGCTTGTGTTTTCCTTGGCTGAGACCATACACGAAACATAAACTTGAGCCACAGTCCGCTGAATGTGTTTTCCTTGGATAATCTGTGATGCAGTTTGCTTATAAATGTCTGGAGCCGACCACTAATAGAATCTAATGCTTTCTTGCCTACTATGTCACGACAATCTGATGCTTCATTGCCTCTTATGCTACGGCAACCTGATACTTCATTGTCTAATATGCCACAGCAACCTGATGATTTTGTTGCCACACCAGTTCCCTTGGGTACCTTGCCATGGTAACATGATGATTCCATTGCTACACTAGTTCCCTTGGATCATGCCACAGCAAGATGTCGCCCCTAACTTGCCACATCAAGATACCTCCCCTAACTTGCCACATCAAGCTACCTCCACTGACTTCCCACAACATGATCCTCTGCAAAAGCGGATTCGTCGGCCAAATTCGAGGTACTTTGGTCTTTCATTTGTTAATACTACTACATGTCATCCTTTGCCTTCCACAATAGAGCCAAAGACGATTACTCAAGCTCTCAAAGACCCGTTATGGGGACAAGCCATTGATGATGAGTTTAATGATTTACTACGCAACCAAACATGGGATCTTGTTCCACATTTTACACAATCTGTCATAGGGTGTAAATGGGTATTCCTTGTGAAACGACATGCTGATGGCTTTGTTGATCGATACAAGGCTCGACTGGTAGCGAAAGGGTATTCTCAAAAAGCTGGTCGTGACTACTTTGAGACTTTTAGTCTTGTGATGAAACATGTTACGGTGCGTATTATTTTCACTTTTTTCCTCCATTATGCATGTCACATCAAGCAAATTAACATTAATAATGCCTTCTTAAATGGCACCTTACATGAGGAAGTCTATCTAGAACAACCTCTGGGGTATGTTGATTCCACAATAGAGCCAAAGATTGTTACTCAAGCTCTCAAAGACCCACTATAGAGACAAGTCATGAATAATGAGTTTAATGCTTTGCTACGCAACCAAACATGGGATCTTGTTCTACGGTCTACACAATCTGTCGTATGGTGTAAATGGGTATTCCGTGTGAAACGGTGTACTGATGGCTCTATTGATCGATACAAGGCTCAACTGGTAGCGAAAGGGTATTCTCAAGAAGCTAGTCGTGACTACTTTGAGACTTTTAGTTTTGTGATGAAACATGTTACGGTGAGTATTATTTTCACTCTTGCCCTCCATCGTGCATGGCCCATCAAGAAACTTGACATTAATAATGCATTCTTAAATAGAACCTTACATGAGGAAGTCTATCTAGAACAACCTCCGGGGTATGTTGATTTGCTCACCCATCTCATATTTTTCAGTTGCGTAAAACCTTTTATGGACTCAAGTAAGCGTCGAGGGCATGGTATGTTGAACTATCTCAATTTCTCATTCACTTTGGTTTTATGAAATCAAAGGCTGATGCCTCTCTCTTCATCTATAATACAAAGAGAGTTATTTTATACTTTCTAGTCTACGTGGATGATATTGTACTTACTAGTAATAACACTGATTTTATTGCTCGTTTCACCAACATATTATCTACGAAGTTTGCTTTGAAGGATATGGGCTTACTCAGCCATTTTCTTGGCATTGAGGCTATTTCTACTCCTCCTAGGTTATTTTTATCTCAAACGCATATATCTCTGACATCTTGACTCAGTTTCAAATAGAAAATGCCAAGGCAATTTCCACACATATGTCCTCTTCCGACAAGCTACCTCCGTCGGAGCCATCCACAACACTTGATGTTTTCGGGGTATCGTCGATTACTTGGTCTCCTTCAGTATCTCACGCTTACTCGTCCGGATATTTCTTTTTCCGTGAATCGTCTGTCGCAATACATGCATGGTCCTTCACTTGCACATTGGACAGCAGCTAAGCGCATCATGCGTTATCTCAATGGAATATTATGCCATGACATTCTTTTTCGTTCGGCATCTTCCCTTCATCGCACTGCCTTTGCCGATGCGGACTGGGGAAGATCCTCAACGGATGGTCGATCTACTACTGGATATGTTATTTATCTTGGATCTAATCTTTTTTTCTTGGAAGTCAGCTTATCAGAAAATTGTTGCTCGTTCCTCCATAGAAACTGAATATCGCGCCATGGAAAATGCAACTACTGAAGTGCTTTGGGTCCAACATCTTCTTCAAGAAATTGTCGTGGCATTACCAAAATCACCATCTCTCTTCTGCAACAATCTTAGTGCCATATATATTTGCAAAAATCCAGTTTTCATTCTCGTATGAAGCATATTGCCTTTGATCACTTCTTTGTTCATGACTTAGTTGCTGCGGGTATCCTACTTGTTCAACACATTCCCTCCAAAGCTCAGATTGCGGACACGCTCACCAAATCACTTGGTCGTAATCTCTTCATCCATTTTCGGTCCAAGATTGGAGTCTCCGATAGATCCTCTATCTTGCGGGGGCGTATTAAGGATAAAGATAAGATGAGATAACTTTTATCTCATTCAAATCCTATCTTAGCCTATATCTATCTCAATCTTATCTTGTATTTAAATATTTGATTTGTATTTAATATTTCCATTATCCTTGTATAATCATTTGTAAGCCTATATATAGGTCAATTGTAAACATTATCAATTATCAAATATACAAATACTTTACAGAGTATGAGATACGGAGATTCTCATAACAATACAATAAGTATTGTTGACTTTATGTCTCAACAAATCTAGTAAGGTCAATTCTAATATTTCCTATAAAAAATTCGATATTAACTCTTTAAAAACCCTATTTAACTCATTAAAAATCCAATACTCAATAAATCTAGTGATGTCAATCCACCTCAAAATTGCAATATAGCTATGTCACGGTTTATAATGTTATTAATCTTATATTGATTTAAAAATAATAGGTAAGTTTTGTTCCAGATCTGCAAAGGAATAAGCAGGCGCGGAAGGTAGTGAGTACCAGGGGCTAGGGCATCTAATTTTTTTAAAAAAAAATAGAATTTGGTCCCTAAAAGTTTTTTAAAATTATTTTGTCTCTCTTTAGATTTTTAAAAATTCATATTAAGCTTCAAGATTCTAGATATTTTAGTTAAATCATCTCTTGTGATTTTTAAAAGTTCTTATTGAATCTCTCAAAATTATTAAAAATTTTCATTAAACCCTCAATTTTTTAAAAAAATTTCAGTTTAATCCTCAAACTCTTACTCCAAGTTCCGCCATCGGAAATGAGTACATTAAAACAACACAATATAACTTTAGTTGCAACTGTACGTTAGTTTAAATCATAACTTTACATTGTTTATATAAAAAATGGAGAATAGTGAGTGTTAAGTAGGTTCGATATCATATATTCCTAATAGGCAACAATATCAACCGAGTATGAAGTTAACAACTCATTCTTATTAATTCTTCATATTTTTCAATTAAATATGTTTTTAACATGTGTTAAAACTAAATATTTTAACTCTATACTATTTCATAACAACAATATCACCATTTAAATTAACAAATCACATTTTTTTCATAATATATTTTTTTCAGAAAATACTATTCAATTCAAAAATAAAACTAAACTTTAGATGAACGAAGGTCGGCGTGTGTTCGTAATAAAGTTGTTATCAATGATACCCTTAATCAAGTTAGTTTAGCATTACTTTTGAAAAGTGCAGTGAATAAGTTTTTAAAAGAATTCTTGTAAGAAGTGCTTTTAGATTATTTATTTTGAGATTTAAGTATTTAATATTGTTGTCAAAAATTACTTTAGGGATGAAAAAATAACCCAAACACGATGGGTTCTGGCCTGACTCAATCATAGATGGGCGATTTTTTTTTAAAAAAAATCAGGTTCGGGGCAACTTTTGAGAATAGAGGGTTGGGGTCGAGTATAGGATAAAAAAACTCCGACCTGAGCGGAGATATTTTAATTATATAAATATGTTTATTATATTTAAAAGATTGTCACTATGTATATATGTATAATTTAGGTCAAACTTTTCCACACTTTTCATTTGTTCTGTTCTCTGCGGCCTCTCCAGCTCTTGTTCTCGTCAACCTTTTCTTTTCTTTCCCTTTTGTTTTCCATTTTTTCTCTTTTTTCTTTTTTTTTTCAAATTTCTTACTATTGCATGTTCATTATCATTCGAGTATGGATGCAATATCCTTCATTTATCTTTCGAACATGGACGAAATATCCTTTATTTATCATCTGTTTTATTAAAAGTATTTTTTGGTATTTTTCGTGCTATTTTTTTCTTTTTTAATAGACGTTTTCTGGATATTGTTTACCACTTTTATTTCGGTATTTTATGGATAATTTTTTATGAGAAAAAGATTTTTTTTCTTCAACAGTAGTAAGCTTGAGAAAAAAAAGTATATATTTTTATGTGCATTTTATTTAATGTTATTTTTCTTTACGAGAAATTCAGATTTTCACACTTTGATTGGTGAGAAAATCCGGGATTGATTTAAAAATGCAAGAAAATCAGAAAAAATTGGGTCGGGTCGAAGCGTGGGCATGTTTACATTTTAAATCTCGGGACGGGTTCGGATTGGGTGAAAGTATAATTTTTCAGGGTGGGAGGTCAAATATCTGACCCACCCTGCCTCATTCCCATCCATAAAAGTGCTTTAAGAAGATAAATGATCATTATGCTTGTTGATGAGTTAAAACAGATCAACAAAAAAATCAGGTTGTTGGAGATTTTTGGGCGGTTCACCCAAGTGCACCTGGGTAGAGAGCTGCGACCAATGTAGAAGAAGGAGACAAACGCGGAGAGCTGAGGTCGGGCAACCTTATACGAGGTTCAGTTTGTATGAAGATGATGATCCTTCTTGTCTATTTATAGTGGGAAGTCTAACAACATGGTAAAGTCTAAATCTCCTAAGCTATGATGATAGTAGTACATTTGTCTTTCTTCCCGGTCGGTGTGCTTAGCTGGAGAGTTGGACAAACTAGACGTTTGTCTTGTTTTGGAGAGATGCCTTGTGCGGGCTTTTGCATGTATATTGTTTTGAATTAATTTCAAGTGTAGTTTGACATATATATTGTTTGAAGTAGAATATTACAAAATTTTAAGTTGATTTAGTGGTTAAGTTTTAGCATTTGATTCTAAAGGATCAGGGTTTAAACCTTTTCAAGTGCATAATTTTATTATTTTTTCTCTAACAAAACGACAATTTTTTGCTGTTCTAAGAATCAAAACAGGTATACCAAAATAATATTGTTTTAATATGGTGTCCACGTGGGCGTCGTTAGCCACCTCACCATCTCATTAAGGAGTTAACAACAAAACGACAAAATTAAAACAAAAATTAAAATTTAATGCTATGATTAAACAAATTAAAAATTTAGAGAAAAACGAGCAATTAACTATTTAGTAGTATCTAATATAGTTTATCATAATAACAATAAGAATAAGAAGTATCGCGGTACTAATAAAATAGAGCGTCATGATTGAACACTACCGAGTACACATTTGGCTTTTGTTTCCAAAGATTTTTAGTCAACCCATTTTATATGGTAAATATATATAAACCTTTTATAACGTATGGAGAATTGATGTTTAGATTACAATAACATAGCTTTTAAAGCTACTTTTCTCTGAATCACTTTATTGTTAGTTACATCAATTTTAACGTTGGTTGTTGATTATTAATATTTATTATTTTTTTTATTTTTGTATTATATTATTATATTTTTTAAATTTTTAATAAAAAAATTTACTCTTGTAATACATTTTTCTTCTGCCTTTATGACACATTTTCTTTTACTTTTGTATTATGTTTTCTCTATCGTTTGGCATGATTTTTGCATACGTTAACGGTCATCTGGTGCTCGTACAAAGTTATTCACGACGATTGTTTTTTGATTTGGGTTTGTCAGTGGTCATAGAATTTTTGATCCCTTTGGTTGTTTGTCGGTATAATTAGAAATATGTAGCGGAGTGATCTGCTTGATAGTTTGGTTCACTCACCACTCATTTTTCACCTTGTAAAGCGTCTCGTTTAGATAAAGACAAAGGAGATTCATGAAAGTTTTTGGGTCGTTTAACAATGTACGCCAATCTCAAGAGAAGAGTATATTTTTCTTTGCACATTTGAGTATCATGTTTTATTTTTTATATGAGTCTTTTGCTAGATACAGTCCCCATTTTTTCTCTTTTTTGGGTATATTTTATTTGTGATACATTCCATTTTTTAATAAAATTCAGTTATCATTATTAAAAAAACATAGAGAATTATTTGACGCGTGATTAGGAATGTTTTTTTTCAAAAATAATTATACAAGTTTAAAAATGATATTTATAATTAATTAAATTTTAGAAAATAAATAAATAAAATATGTAACATTTATTAACTTTAAAATTAAGGAACTCTACCAACAGTTTGCAACCAATTATATCAACAATATATAGGAGAAATCGACCTACACCAATTTATAATTATTAGAGCTTTGAATAGATTAAAAAAGTCTAATACATTTATTTGAAATAAAAAACTTCCAACCCTCTAAAGATTATTCTCAATCGATATGATAGAAGTATTATATTAAATTTAAATTTTACGTGCATAACAAATACAATTATATGAATGAAATATTCAAGCACTTTCATAAAAAAAATATATGAATTTTTGCTGACATGGAGAAAAATTGTATTTCGTAGTCCTATAAAAAACTGAGAACTCTGTCAAAAAAATTTATAAGAAGGCAACTCAAAAGTTGAGAAAGAGCTGATAAAGTTGTATTTTGACGAGAAATGAAGATAAAAAGTTGAGACAGAAACGTCAGAAGCAATGGCGCAATCAAGTAAGCAATCTATACTTACAAAATATAATAATATTTTATGTTCTTTAAGATATATGATATAACTTTTCTTCCTTCGTGTAGAAAATGTGAGACTGTCACTAATTAAAAAATCATCAGAGAATGATGATGAGATTAAGAAAAGATGTAAAAATAATAGAAAAAAAAATAAGTGTTTTTAATGCTAGACCTAAACATCATCTTGAAAAAAAAAAAAAAAAAAAACATTCAAATCGACCAAACAATCGTTTGTTTAAATTTATTTTTTATTTAACTGGTCAAATCCCATCGTCTCTCCAAAATTTGACCCAAATCTGTTGTTTGTACCTTTCGTCCAATGAACTAAATGGTCAAATTCAACTTATACTAATGAATCAAATAATACCACTTAATTTAAAATGATTTTTTAATACTGTTCAAAATTTGACCACACTTTGACATGGAAGGCAGAGGCAGACAGGCTAAAAGATTCAGGATCGACATCCGGCGCCGCCTGGGGTATTCGGTTTTCGTCGACGACATAAGTAAAAGGATTCATCATTCGGCGTTGAAAGAAGCTTTCCAAGTTTAAGGCCAAGTTTTGGATGTGTTTATCGCTCATAAGAACTGGAGGAGAAAAGCAAGAAAGTCCACCTTTGCTTTTGTTAGGTTCAAGAACGAGGAGGGGGCTGCAAACGATGTTTCGAGTGGGAATGGAAGAGTAATAGATGGGTTATGTATCAGAGTGTTCCTTGCCAAAAATAGGGACAGCGGCTGCATCAGGGAAAAGGAAGCCAAGGAGAAGCCAGCTAGTTTTTATGCATCTTTTAAGTATAACAGATCTTTTAAAGATGCTCTTCTAGGTGTTAAAAAGCAAGAAAAGACGATCCATGCTGAGTGCTCAACAGATGGAGCCAATAGAGGTGAGAATGCAATTCCAGTATCGTTTGTAGACGAGCCGGTCGATCAAGAGCTTGGAAGTTCTCTAGGGTTGGAGGACCCTGTACTGATAAGAAAAAATGACGTGGACTGGAGGAAGAGATGTCTTGTGGGGCTGATTAAAGGAATGTATAATCAAGAGCTAGTCCAAGAGGCTTTTGCATCGGAGGGTTTTGATGATAAAGTTTGTCCTTGGCACGGGTTGCTGGTGGTTATCCAATTTTCGTCCAATGAAGACATGTTACAAGTGTGGAGTAAAAGGAATTAAATGCTTCGATTATGGTTCGATGAGTTGGAGATGTTGGAAGGTTTCGACGGGAAGCGTAAAGTGAAAGTCTGGGTCGTGATGCATGATGTCCCTTTGTAAGTCTAGAGCGGAAATTTTTTCTATAGATTGGCAAGCAGGTAGGGTCTGTTTGTAAGATTGACGAGGAGACTCTCCACAGGAGCCGTTTTGATGAAGCTAGAGTGTTAATCTCGGTCCAAAAGGTCTCGTTAATCCCTGATAGGATTGCTATCAATGTCCATGGGACTATTCATATGGTTGTCCTGAGAACAGAAGAGTTCAACGGGGACCGGCGGTTCTTAGATGGTAGATCTCCATATGAGGTGCATGTGGAGGAAGCAAATGACGTATCGTTTGCTGGACCATGCAACCACGACAAAATTAATTCGATGCCGGTTTCCGAGGAATGGAAGTATTAATGTGGTGGAAAAGAGAGTGGGGCAGGCGGATAATTTTAATTTTGGTGTGCCAAATGTCTCCCCAAAAGTCATAGATAATTCATTACCAAGGGATAGTGGACTGGTTGAGGTCCCAATCAATTCTGGTGGTGGATCTTTCCCTTTGAAGTTTGGTAATGGGGACGGCCCAAATCTAGGAGTTGATGGGTTTGTGGATATTTCTTCCGATCCATCCATTTCAAGTGGGTCTAGGCTCCAAGATGTTCCTATTGATATGGCTGAGGAATCTTAGATTGCAGCTGTGGAAACTGACCACTTATCGAGTCAATCCCAAGTCAAAATTACTGGCTCTTATAGGAAAAATAAAAGCTTGACCTTGGGTATAAGGGTTGGATTAGATAATGTTAACCGGTGGGTTAATCCCTCGAAAGAAGTGAGAAAGACCAAAGTCGAATCACAAAAGAGAAGGAAGAAGAAGGGATCTGCAGGTCAATCGGCCTTGAACATTCTGGGGTTAAACCAAAAGGTAATAGACCAGAGCACTCCCATCTCTGGATCTAAGCATGTGAGGACAGATGAAGCGGTACTACAGTGGTAGGGCGAGGTTGGGGTGACTTTCGATGCGTCAGACATGGAGGTTCTCGATCGGTTGGAGAAGATTGAGAATGCCAATGGGTGGTGAGGTTGTGGTCAGCGTCGTTCCTTTTTTTGTGGGTCTAACCTTTTGTTCATGATTGTCCCGCTGTTAACCTGGAATGTCAGAGGGCTGGGTAGGCCCGAGAAATTGAGGGTCGTGTGTCAAGTAATTTTATCTTCTAAAGCTCATGTCATGTTCATCCGAGAATCAAAGTTGGAATTTCTGAAACCTTGGGTAAAAAGCGCCTCCAGTGCTCAAAATTTGATGGTATAGTTGCTGCCTTGTCGGTCGGAGCATCGGGTGGGCTAATCAGAATATGGGATTCGAGACTCTTTTGTATGGAGAGATCATTGGTACAAGGAAGATGGAAAGCTCTCATCGGCACTATCGTACATTGCAAGTTGAAAGTGTGCCTGTTAAATGTGTACGCACCTAATGACTATAAAGAGAGAAGGATCCTTTTTTAGCAGTTAACCAGTTTAATTGAGTCATGGGCGGTTCCCATCATAGTTGGAGGAGACCTAAATTGTACCCTGTCGATTAAGGAGAGGATTGGTTCTACTGAGAATCCTATTTCAATGAGAAATTTCTCTGAGTTCATACAGGGAAATAATTTGATTGATTTACCCATGGGGGTGGGAAATTCTCGTGGTGGAGAGGAGGCTCAATGTGCTCTGAGAGTAAGTTGGATAGGTTCCTCATTTCCGTGGAAGTTTTACAGATTTTTCCTTCTTTGAGCCAGTGCTTACTTTGAAGAAGCATGTCCGATCATTGTCCTTTGTTGCTAAAAGAGGGCAGAGTAGTATGGGGGCCTAGACCATTCAAATGGTTTTCCCATTGGGGTGATGATGAGAGGTTCAAAGATCTAGTGAAGGAAGTGTGTTCCAACTGCAAAGACAAAAAAATTGGCGATACATTGAGAATGATCAAGGGAGCTACTAAGGATTGGGTTAAGGAGATCCGTAATAAGGAAAATGAGCCTATAGCTGAGCTTGAGGAGAAAATTGCTGGGTTGGAAGCTGCAGCTTTATCAAATGGGAGTAACTTGGCAGTATGGTCAAAAATTAAAAAGGTTAAAGCTTTTGTGGGAAAGATACAGAAGGGAAGAAAGGGAATGGCTACAAAAGTCGAGACTTAAATGGTTCATAGAGAGAGATAAAAATACAAGGTTCTTTCATCTTATGGCTTCTAGGAGAAAGAATCTCCGCGTTGGAAATACCCTGTTAAATAATCCAAAAATGATATCGTTGGCTTTTGAGGAACATTTTCGTGGTAGTTACAACGAGGTCAACACTATCCCTGTTAAGGATCTGGGGGTAGAACTCTCAAAGCTAAGTGAGGCATCTGCTAATCTTCTAGAAGCACCTTTTTCTGTTGATGAAGTGTGGTCTGCAATCGAGTTTGCAGACGGGTCTCGTGCGTCGGGATATGATGGGTTCAATCTGGACTTTTATAAGAGGTTTTGGTGAAATGTTAAGTGCAGCATCATGGAGTTTTTCTCAACCTTCTACAACGACAAGCTAACGGGTAAGTCAATTAACCACTCCTTTATTATTTTGATACACGAGAATGACAGTCTAGAAGGAATAGAAGACTTTTGACCAATTTCCTTAGTGGGAAGTATGTACAAAATCCTGCCTCGAGTACTATCAACAAGACTATCGCGATGCATCGGAGAAGTGGTAGGGGAGCACCAGTTTGCCTTCACCCCTAGGAAACAGATACTAGATTGCGTCCTCATTGCTAACGAAATCATTGACGATTTATAGCGTAAAAAGAGTAAAGCTGTTGCGCTCAAGGAGGATTTCAAAAAAGCGTTTGTTTGGGTTGATTGGAAGTTCCTGGATTTAGTCTTGAATTGTATGGGATTCGAGAAAAGGTGGCATGAATAGATCAAAATATGCATTTCGACACCTTCTATTTCTGTTCTGATAAATGGTATTCCATCTCAAATGTTCAACATGAAGAGAGGCTTAAGGCAGGGTTGTCCTTTGTCACCACTGCTTTTCAACTTGGTGGAAGAAGCGTTGAGTGTGATTTTACGTAAAGCAAAATAGATTGGATTAAATTTTTGGAGTTAGAGTCGGGAAAAGTGAAGTTCGAATCTCACACATCCAATTCGCAAATGACCTAATCGTGTTTGTTGAAGCTAAGAAGGAAATGGTCCAAAACGCGAAACGTATCCTTAGGATTTTCGAAGTTGCATCGGGGCTGAAACTAAATATGAAGAAGATTAAGTTATTTGGGGTGAACATGGAAGATTCTAATGTACAAAATTGGGCAGATTCGATTAACTGTGTTAAGGATATAATCACTACTATGTACCTTGGCATGCCCCTAGGCTCTACTAGAAATAATGGGGAGCTGTGGAATCCTATATTCGAGAAGGTAAAAAAATGTCTTGATAGCTGGAAAGGCAAGTGCCTTTCGTTTGGGGGACGAATTACGTTGGTTAAGTCATTCTTACAGAGCATCCCTGTTCATTATTTATCCATGTTTCAGATGCCTAAGCTTGTTGCTTCCAAATTCAATAAGGTAGTCCCCAACTTCATTTGGGGGGCGTCGTCGAACTGCTCCATACACTGGATTAAGTGGGAAAATATTTGCAAGCCTAAATTGGGCGGGGGTGTCGGATTTTTTGATGTTGGGTTGAGAAATCGAGCTTTGTTGAATAAGTGTATTTGGAGGTTTGCTCCCGATTATAACTGTCTATGGCGTAAGGTGATTGTGGCTAAATATGACATTGATTCTTCTTCATTGTTGCCCAAGGGAGCTCGATCGAGAAACGTGTCATGGTTATGGAGAGACATATCAAGATCATTATTAAATTCAGGTGATGCTTTTACAGAAAATCTGCGATCCGTTGTTGGAAATGGGCGCCATATCAATTTCTGGGAGGATTTTTGGACCGAGGTACCATCTTTGAAAATGGCCTTTCCAAGAATATTCGCAATGGCTGTCAAGAAATCTAGTAAGGTTGTTGATTTTGGTTTCATGGAAAATGGTAGCTGGGTTTGGAATATTGAGTTGAGGCGTAGGCTGTTCGTATGGGAATATGATATGTGGATCGAGTTTACGGGTACTATTCAAAGGGCAGCTAGTTGTTTTAATGGTGTGGATTCTCTAAAATGGATAGGGTCCTCCACTGGACAGTATAAGCTTAAAGACTTCTGTGAATTTGTTGCAATGTTGGGGGAAGTAGTAGATTATATTTGGAAGGTGGTATGGTCGAACTTTGCCCCTCCAAAAGTCGAAGCTTTTGTGTGGAAGGCAATTCAACTTCGAATCCCAACCAAAGTTGAACTTGCAAAGAGGGGGTGGCGGAGTCGAACTCATTTTCTTGTGTTCTGTACTCGAGCAAAGTGGAAGAGGTAAATCACTTGTTTTGCCATTGCACAGTAGTATGGAACATTTGGCAAAAATGGTGTAACTTATGGAACATCCATATTATCTTTTCGAGCACTATAAAATGTTTGTTACAGGTTTGGGTTTTACAGCCAATTAAAGAAAGCTCAAAACCGATTTGGCTCATGGCATTATTTGGGATACTTTGGACAGTATGGCTCTGTAGGAACGAAGTCATCTTCAACAAAAAAATTGTTTAATGAGGATCAAATCTTTGATTTGGCGATACTTAGTATCGGCTACTGGTGTAAAGGCAAATGGTTGGGGTCCATTCCTTCTGTTCTGGATTTTATCAGATATTTGAATGAGTGCTCAATACAGGCTTCATGTAAACAGAGGCTGACACTAGGGGCATGGGTTGCACCTGCAGAAGGCTCAGTGAAATTTAACGTTGATGCAGCAGTTCATGGTTGTGTTGGGGCTGCTGGAATAGGTGGTTTACTCAGAAACCATGCTGGAAAAATTCTTATTCGCTTCTCGAAGTCTATTAGTATCTCCGATCCTACAGTGGCAGAATTACAAGGAATCCTGGAAGGGTGCAGTCAGTTTTCTTCATCCATTTGGCATGGAGCCAAATCTCTCATAATTGAATCTGATAGTGAGCTTGCAGTGAAATAAGTTGAGAACCCCCATCTAGCTCCAGTTTGCTTCCTTGAGTTAGCTAGAACGTGTAAGTCTTTTGTTGATAAGTTTAATTGGCAAATTGAATTCGTTTACAGGGAAAGAAATATGGAGGCTCACTGACAAGCTAAGTGTCACGGCCTTAGCCTTTAGTTCACTCGGTCGCTAAGCCGTGCGGCACTTGAAAAGGACTCTTCCCGATCAAGTCAGCCTTTTCCCTCGATTGATCTGCTCAAAATAAGCAAGCAACACATTAGTCTCGCCACAAAAACCATTCTTCAAGCCATGGTCGAAACCGTGGGGCATAGCGGATGCACACAATCGACCCCAGACTTCCCGTAGGAAAAAAAAAACGGTTTTTATTTTATTAGAAAAAAAAAGAAACATCGGTTACATTAGAAAACTCACCCACACCATCGACTTGGGCGGTAGGCCGCCTCGATGGTGTGTAGGATACATACATTTACCAAAGGATCACCCCAAACTCTGCCGATTGCCCACCCCCTACATATATGCGAAAAAAACATAATAGAAATGACCCGAGTAAACATTCTATTGCTTGAAACGAGGACACTTTTTCCTAACTAAAGAAATAATTGAAAACAAAGACTCTTCTTCCTAAAACATTGATGTGCTTGAAAATGGGGCATGGTAGAAGTGACTTGGGTTAATGCCCGGAACTCGGTTGTAACACCATGTGAGGATGGCCACAACATCCTCCCCACCTAACTTGTCGACGTCCTCGTTGACGAGCCGCAAGGAACTCCTCGATTTTCTCGCTTGAACGCCTTTAGGTCATGATCTCTCTCCCAACTTGTCTCTTCGGCTCGAGACCTTCCCACTTGACCGGTACTCACGAACAGCTTCTTCTTGGACACCGTAACAAACCTATCAGCAAGGATCTCCTCAACTCGACGTTCGATGGGGGTTTGGTACAGATGGGGCCCCGATCACTCTGTCCTCGGCTAACATCCGAGGGGCTCGCATGAAAAGGCTTCAAGTTGCTCACATGGAACACAGGTGAACTTTCATCCATGAGGGCGGCTTGATCTTGTATGAGTTATTTCCAAACTTTGGCCACACCGGTGATCGGTCCTTCATACTTTCGCACCAATCGCCGATCTCTATTCCGTAAGAACCGCAATCGTTTCGCCATTAGCTTCACAAGCACTAGATCGCCAACTTTGAATCTCTGGTCCCTTCGCCACGATCCGCCCACTTCTTCATATGTTTTGCAGCTTTCACTAGATAAGCCCGAGCAATCTCGTATTTTGGCGCCACTCCTTTGAGAAATTAAAAGCTCGGGACACTTTCCTTTGTATGACTCTAGAGTGGTGTGTGGAAGCCGCGTGACGACTGTCACAATTTCAAAGGGGCTTTTATTAGTAGCGAGAACTCTTTTGTGAATTAAAACAAAGGTGTGCCACATCCAACAAAGAAGGCCAATTTTTCTGGTTGGCTTTGGATAAAATGCCTTAAGTACTCTTCTAACAACCCATTAAAGCGCTCCGTCTCGCCCATCCGTCAGGGATGATAACTTGATGACAAATTCAGTTTGGATCCCAACATGTTGAATAACTCTCTCCGAAAATTTCCGGTGAACCGACCATCCTCATCACTAACGATATCTTGTGGGACACCCCAATACTTTACAACATGTTTAAAGACTAATCGAGCTGTCTCCTCCGCCGAACAATATTTGGGGCGAGGGATAAATGTAGCATATTTTGAGAACCGATCCATCACCACAATGGCAGCTCCAAGATCCCCCACCCGAGGCAAGTTCACTATGAAGTCGAGTGAAATGCTCTCCCAAGGTCGTGCTGGCACTGACAATGGCTCCAACAATCCTGCAGTCTTTTTGTCGATCCACTTTGTCTTGCTGGCAAATAAGGCAAGTCTTGGTATAGTCCATAATATCCTGTCGCATGTGCGGCCAATAATATCCTTGTTCCAACAGGGCCAGAGTACGCCGCCAACCTTGGTGACCTGCCCAAGGAGTGTCATGGCATTCGCGTAGTAGTTTCTTTCTAAGTTCTCCTGCTCTCGGGACATACATACGCGGACCTTTCGTCATTAGGATCACATTCTCTACCCAAAAGGTCTTTGATTGGCCACTTTCCACCATCCTCAATATTGCCATCATCTGCGGATCCTTTCCCATATTCTCTATTATGAGTTCCCGAATGTCATTCGTCACCCTACTAGCTGACATAGGAGCAATTAATCTAAGGGTTTCCAGATCGGCCCTTCGACTCAACGCATCAGCTACCTGACATTCTTCTTCCCAGACTTTATGCTCAAAACTGAATCAAACTCCGCTAAGCGCTCTTGCCATCTTGCTTGCCTTGGCGATAGTTTTGGTTGTGTCGAGGATATGACTAGCAACCGTGTTGTCTGCTTTAACAACAAACTTTGAGCCCAACAAATAATGCCTCCAACCCCTGAGACAATGGATCACAGCTAGAAGTTCCTTTTCTTGAGTTGCATATCTCGTCTCGGCACCACTCAACTTCCGACTCTCAAAGGCCATAGGGTGACCACCCTGCATGAGTACTCCCCCTATGGCAAAGTCAGATGCATCAGTTTCAACTTCCATTGGTTTCTCAATGTCTGGTAATACTAGGACCAGGTCGTTCATCACAACAGTTTTTAGTCCCTCAAAAGCATCTTGACACTTTTTAGACCAGGCCCACTTCTCACCTTTCTTTAACAAATTGGTAAGTATAGCTGTCCTCCGAGAGTAGCCTTCGACAAACCGTCTATAATAGTTAATTAATCCCAAGAATGATCTGAGCTCACTGACACTCTTTGGAGTCGGCCATTCTTGGATTGCCTTCACTTTTTCCTCATCCATTCGAACATGTCCCTGCCCAACGAGGTGTCCTAGGAACTTAATTTGAGTTTGGGCAAAAGCACATTTCTCCCTTTCAACAAATAGTTGATTATCTCTGAGTCTCTACAACACTAACCGCAGATGGTTTTCATGATCTGTCAAAGAGGAGCTATATACCATTATATCATCCAAGTATATCACCACGAACTTGTCCAGAAAATCATGGAACACTCGGTTCATCAAGGTGCAAAAGGTTGCAGGCGCATTGGTTAGCCCAAATGGCATCACAAGAAACTCAAATGCCCCATATCGAGTAACACAAGTTGTCTTCGGTTCATCTCCCTCGCCACTCTTACCGATGATACCCCGATCAAGATCCAGCTTTGTAAAATATTTCGCGCCACTTAGCTGGTCGAACAAGTCCGCAACTAAGGGGATGGGATACTTGTTCCGACAAATCACTTTGTTCGAGGGCTCTATAGTCCACACAATCTCGAGCTCCCATCATGTTTCTTTTGGAACAACACGGGCGCCCCAAATGGCGCTTTTTAGACGGTCGAATAAACCCGACTTTTAACAGTTCATCGAGTTGTTTCCTCAATTCAGCTAATTCCGGAGGGGACGTGCGGTGCGGGCATCTCGCAGAGGTTTGGCACCGGGGACGATTCAATCTCATGATCCACCGTCCTTCGAGGAGGGAGCCCTTCCGCAACCGATCCGGCATGACATCTTTATAGTCGCCCAACACTCTCAAAATCCCATTTGGTACCCCTTCAAGGGTTGACTCCCCATGTAGGATAGGTAATATGACAAAAGAAGGTTCCCCTTCTTCACCCCTTTCTTAAATTGTATTGCTGTGACAAAGATCCTTCCGCTTCTTGGTAGAATGGTAGCGGTACCACCCCGGGCAATCCCCTAGAAACAATAGGCAGCTCGCGATAGGGGACGGGATGGCCTGGGCTTTTGTCATAAAATCCAGTCCCAACACAACATCAAAATCGTCCATAGGGGAAACAAAGTGAGATCCACGCTTCCTCCCAGACCCAAGCTTGGCCTTCACCCTCTTAACACTTCCACAAATTTCAAGGCAGCAGCAGAATTAATCGCTTTCATCCGTCCCACATCTCTAGTAATTGTTAAACCGCATCTCTTGACTTCCTCAGGTGAGATAAAAGTATCTGTTGCTCCCGTGTCAACAAGAGCCCTAGTCGCCTTCCCATTTATCACCAAGTCCACGTACATCAAGCCATTTCCCGATTCTTTCTTTATGTTGTCCAATTGCGATTGTAATGCACTCAGAAAACGAATAGACCCAATCCTGGCCAAATCGGTCTCACTATTCTCTGTAGGTGGGTTAGGGAGTGTGTCCCTAGGCCGTGAAAGTTCTAAAGCACTCAATGCACCCCTATGTGGGCACTCAGCCACGCGATGAGGCCCCTTACATAAGAAGCATGCTAGGGGTAGCCTATTTGGCCCATTCCTCGGCGTAAAGCCACCATTCCCCCTATTCTGCACTGACTCCTTGTTTGGAAGTCCTCTCCCGGCTCCCCAAGTTATCGGCCTCTCCCCTCTAGCCATCTTACTCCCATTACCTGCATGGTTATTGCTCCCACTAGTTGGGGCCTTGCGTTTGTTTGAGCCATCATTGTAGTCGTTAAGCCGCTCGGCGTATCATGGCGCAAACGACTACATCCTGCACCCGTTGTCTTTGAATCTCAGTTCTAGCCCATGGCTTTAGACCCTCAAGGAAAGCAAACATCTTGTCTTTCTCCGACATGTCCTTAATATCCAGCATCAATGCCGCAAACTCTCTCACATAATCACGAATAGTCCCAGTATGGGTCAAATCCCTCAACTTCTTCCGAGCATTATACTCCACATTCTTCTGGAAAGAAGGTAGCTATTAATTCTTGTTTCAACTCGTTCCAACTTTTAATGGAACACACGCCATTTGTGAACTTGGACCTCCACCACAATTTGGCATCCCCTGACAAGTACATAGAAGCCATCGAGACCTTGTCTTCTTCTATAGAGTGCGAGTAGCCCAAAGTATTGTTCAATATCAAATAGGAAATTTTCAAGCTCTTTGGCATCCCCTGTTCCCCCTCATACCGCCGAGGCTCTGGGACCCTATTCCTCCGCCCTTTTCATGGTCACCGAATTTCCCACAGCCACTTCAATCAAATTAATTTGAGCCTTAAGCTCCTCTATCTCATACTTCAAAGTACTCATTGCCTCCTTTGTCTCATCAGTGAGGTGTTTCACCATGTGAGCCAACTCTTGATGAGAAACTTCAATTGCTCGAACTCGTTCACTTTGGTCACCACATGAGCCCTCGTGGCTGCCACCACCGCGCTTCTAGCTCCTCATACCTATCGGGGTCTATGGTCCTACCCCTTGTGCAGGCACTCTAGCGCCATGTTGCGCCGAAGTACTGCGCCCGCCGCACACCTCGGTTCTGGGACAGCTCTTGGCCCCGATTCTTACGCGTAGTCACCATCCTTGGGTTGACTCCCACCACACTAGTTCCCGACAGGAAGAATAATAAGCACCACAATGCCTATTAATAACTCAGCACCACTGTGCTTCAAGAGGGAGTAAGCACCACTGTGGTTTCCCACTAAAAAAAAACTCGGCACCACTGTGCACAAGAAGCAAGAGAGCACCACTGTGCTTTCATAATAAAAACTAGGCACCGCTGTGCACTAGCAACAAGAAAGCACCGCTGTGCTTGAATAAAAAAAATTGAGCACCACTGTGCCACAATTAAAAAGCACCTCTGTGCTATTGATTACGCACCTCTGTGCTTTTCACCGCAATGAACAGGCAACACCACCCGAAATTGAGTGCAACAACCTTGCTCGGATACCACGTGTCACGGCCTTAGCCTTTAGTTCACTCGGTCGCTAAGCCCTGCGGCACTTGAAAAGGACTCTTCCCGATCAAGTTAGCCTTTTCCCTCGATTGATCTACTCAAAATAAGCAAGCAACACATTAGTCTCGCGCCACAAAACCATTCTTCAAGCCATGGTCGAAACCGTGGGGCATAGCGGATGCACACAGTCGACCCCAGCTTCCCAGTAGGAAAAAGAACAGTTTTATTTTATTAGAAAAAAAAAAGAAACATCGGTTACATTAGAAAACTCACCCACACCATCGACTTGGGCGGTAGGGGCCGCCTCGATGGTGTGTAGGATACATACCTTTACCAAAGGATCAGCCCAAACTCTGCCGATTTGTCCACCCCCTACATATATATGAAAAAAACATAATAGAAATGACCCGAGTAAACATTCTATTGTTTGAAACGAGGACACTTTTTCCTAACTAAAGAAATAATTGAAAACAAAGACTCTTCTTCCTAAAACATTGATGTGCTTGAAAATGGGGCATGGTAGAAGTGACTCGGTTGTGGCCCCGGAACTCGGTTGTAACACCATGTGAGGGGATGGCCACAACACTAAGCATGGTATTGGTAGAGTCTCAGAACTTAGGTGGGTTGCCAATGACGATAGGGTAGGTGTGGGTTAAATGTGTATAATGTATGTTTCGAACTTGTAACAGTCACGTGTTATGATGAATCTAATATAACTGGGCACTCTTTTCCCCTTGGCACCCCATCTCGAATGGTGTTAAGAGGTTTTTAACGAGGCCTACTTTCCTTTCAAAAAAAAGTATATTTATTTTGATAAGTTCATTTATTCTACAGAAAAATAAAACAATAAGCAATTGGGCAGTTTTTAGATGCTTTTGTTGGCACCATCTAAATTATGATAATTTTTATATGTATATGATTAGTAAGTAGTACATTATTTTTGTAACACCTCAAGTCCAACTTAGTTCTTTACCAAGTCGGAGATGTTAAAATCAGTTGTCACGGCTGAATCGGATTAACACAAAAATTAAATTTCATTTTTAAATTCAAAATAATACCAATTATTAACAAAGAGGGACCAAATTATAAAGCATACAAAGTTGTAGGGGTCAATGGTCATATTAGTGCATTTATTTAACGCTTAAAAGTAAAAAAATGACAAAAATACAGGGAAATTTCAACTCCCTTAATGGTATCGAAACTCAAAACCCTTTGTCAAAGTGATATCAAACCCTTAAACATTACAAAACATTATGCTAAACTAATATAAATTTGTTTAGGCTTAAAGGCCATTTGCCCGTAAACTATATACTTCATCTTGAAACAGCTCCCTAAAGTATTTTTGGGACGTTTTGCCCCCTAAATTTTAAATTGTAACCTCTGTTGGCCCTTTTTTGTAACGGTCGTTAGAAAAAAATTCTAGCCAATTAGAGTGTGCCACGTGGCACTTTTAATTAAAGAAATCCGGTTAGCTTTAATAGAAGTGGGTAATTTTCATGTTAACTCTTATAGACTTTATTTTCATTTAGATTAGTCCTTAAAGATTTAAATTTTTTTCCTTTTCTCCTCTCTCTCTTTCGATGTAAAGAACCGAAGATTCTAAAATCGTAGAATACGCCAAGTTTCTATCGGTGTAGACAACTCGAGAAATGGAAGACAATTCCTCAGGATGATATGAAGAAAGGCAATAAAGGAAATCTTCATAGTTATCAACTGAAGAAGTTGCCAATGCCAAGGAGAAAACAACAATGAAAAGGAATTGCAAATGGTAAAAACACTTCATTTTTTTTCTGGAACTGATGAATTTGTGAAGAATTGAACAAGAGAATTCTATATTTATAGGCAATGCTTTTAGCCGCCACGTGAACAAAATTGAAGCTTCTTGTGCTAGCATGGGGAGTTGTACAAGTTTGAATAAAGAAACCCAGATATTTGCAGCCAATGCATGCTATAATATATTAACCTATGTTATTCATATCCTAAACTGAATTTAATTTTGTAGTCAAAATTCAAATATTTTAATATTGAATAAAGAAACCCAGATATTTGCAGCCAAAATCTTCACACGCGGGGTTTTAATTTTGGGCAATTTGTTGAAGAAGAAGAAGAGAGATAGAGAGAGAGGAGAAAAAGAAAAAAATTTAAATCCTTAAAGATTAAATTGAATGAAAATAAAACTTAGAAGATTTAACATGCAAATTACTCACTTCTATTAAAGCCAACTGAATTTTTTAATTAAAAATGCCACGTGGCATACTCTGATTGACTATAATTTTTTTTCTAATAAACGTTACAAAAAAGGGTCCAACGGAGGTCACGGCTTAAAGTTTAGGGGGTAAAACGTCCCAAAAAACATTTTAGGGGCTGTTCGGGGAAAAATGTATAGTTTATGGGGCAAATGGGCCTTTAAGGCATTTGTTTAATTGAAAATTGATATACCACTAATAAATACTATAAGACCCACAGCCCATTGGTCTTCTCCAAGAAGTCTCCTCTCAAAAAAGTTTAAAGCGGCTTCTAAAGGAAGACTTAAGGTGACCTTTCAAGGAAGCCTCATACAGTTATATATAATGGGTGCATTCCCACCTGAAAGGGGATCTCTCCCACGATGGCACCTCCTCATCTCTCTCAGTGGCTCTCCGCCCACACCAGAATAGGTGAACCACCACAAATCGCCATCAACCACCGCCATCATACCCATCTTAGCTTCCATCTCCACCTCCTTGTTCGATGTCTGATATTTTGGACATCAACAATTGGTACGCTGCACGTGGAGATTTTCATGATAAAAAAGAATCAGTTGAGATGCTTCCTTAAAAATAGTCATCCTTGGATGACCGATTCATCGCCAAATCCGCCCAGTGCACATGGTTTTTTCGGCTGGTAACGATGAGACAAAAGCTTGAAGCCCTCCTGAGTAGATTCGAACTTCTTTTGGCGCGAGAAGAAGGTACACCTCGTATCTACCGTCAACGTAACCAAAGCGCATCGAAGTCACACTTTGAGGGTCTATGTAGTATCTTATCCATCGGCCTCCATAAAAGCGTACTGCAAGTTTAAAAATTATTAAAGGTATCTAACGAATCCTCTTGAGTATTTCAGGAAGGATATTGTAGCCTTCGCACTTCTGGAGCAATCGTCTTCCTAAAAAATTATAGAATTCTCCGAACAAGCATTCTCTCAACGCTTTCGGAGCATCCACCTTTCCCCAAACATGCACTTATCCTCCAAAAAAGCACAGTAAGTCTGGAAATTAATAAAGAGATCTGAAATGTCTGCTTGAGTGTTTCAGAAAGGTTCATTGTACCATTCCTGTCTTTGGAGCAACCGGCTCCCGCGAAACTCACTTATCCTCCACAACGCGTCATAAGTTCATATACGTTATTAAAGACATCTAACATGTCTATACAAGTGTCCCATAGAGGAATACTACGTGTGTAGTGACTAAAAAATTCAATTAAGTGTTCCCTCGCTTTAAAAAATTTAATTTTGGGAGAATTTTAAAAAAGCTCATATTTTGAACGAAACTTGGAGTCGCCACCGGTCACTTGGATAAGGTAGATCGGACACCAAAAAAGCAAAATAGAGATCCATCAGATTCGATAGTCGGTTACGTCTGGGGAAGGTTTCGCACCCCCACCACGCCCATAAATCGGTACCTAAGGAGTTCGTATCGTATTTGCTAAGAAAAATTAAGATTCGATCTAATATAATATTTAATCCCTAAAAATACATGCATGCATAGTAATACAATTCGAATATAAAAAAACTCGTAATCTACAATACCCAGAGAAGATGACTCCCGAAGCCCCAGGACGACACTCCCAATACGATATCGAGATTTTGAGTATTAACTAATGCAACAACATATAATGCATGAACAATAATATGATAACAATAAATACAAGACATGAATATAAATAAAAAAACACGATGCAAAAACGAATAAACAAGATCGAAAAAACATGTATACATATTATATAATATAAATTATAAAGCAAAATTGGGTGAATAATCCAAACTGAATTGGATATTTGGTTTATGGAGTTGTTTGGAGAAATTTTAGGAAACTACAGTAAAATCTACAGTGCCTTAGGGGAAGACGCCACCTCTAAAACGTGTTTTCCTTTGTTTTAATTTTTTTAATCTGACCGATGACAGGATGCCACCTGCACACCATGTCTCCCTCCTGGCACCGGCTCAAGTTGCCATGGCTCAGCAACTTCATCAATATAGGCAGCTTTTCAGCCTTGATTAAGTCTTGTGGCAGGACGCCACCTCCAAATGGCATGGTGGGTCCAACTTTTTAAATCTCATTCAGCCTTCATTAAGGCTTGGGAGGACTACTACATGCATGCATGCACTTTCACGTGAAAGCTGGGTAGTCCCCCTTATTATTTTATACATATATATATATATATGATATAGAGAAGAGAAGAGAGTGTATTGGATTTGATAAAAAAATATTGAGAGAGTTTGAAGATTTTAGAGAGTTTGAAGTTGTATTCGAGAGTGTTTAAAGATATATTCGAGAGGGTTTGAAGATATATTCGAATACGGTAAAAATTTGAAGTGCATTTATTTGTAGATCTTCTCGGTTTCCTAAGAAGTAAGTAATTTATTTTTTAATTAATATATTTTTTAATTAAATTGGTTTGCATGTTTTTTTGTGTGATTAAAGATAAATTCGAATGATAATTATTTTTTGTTGAAGGATTTAGAGCAATTTTTTGGTTTCTTTTCAAATTCGGTAAGTTTTTTTTTCATTTTTTGAAGATATATTCGAATAAGAGATTTTTTTAAGTTTTAAATTTTTTGTTGTATATATTTGAATGATAATTGTTTTACAGATTTATTTGAAAATGGCATATGGAGGAGTTTTTTTATACCGTGACCATGAGCACATTTCGTCTCATATTTGTGAAGAGCAAGTAAGTAATTTTAAATTTTTTATATCATGTTTAACATGTAATAATCTAATATACTTTAAATTAATCATAGGGCCGAGAGCGTACAATTCATTGTCGAGGAAAAAAGATCAAGGAACCTTCTGAGCGCATACTTGATTTTTTAAAGATGGCCGGTTTTATAATGCTTCATTTCTTCGAGGATTTAAGATTGTCCCCAAGTTGATAGCTGCATTGATTGAACGGTGGAGACCGGAGACGCGCATTTTTTATTTTCCTTTCGGCGAATGCACTATAACTTAGGAAGATGTGGCTATACAACTTGGTATCCCAATAAATGGGAAGGTGTTTGTTGGAGCGAATACATATAATGTATTATAATTTTGCAGTAACTAGCTCGGAAAAGTGCCTCGTCTAGAAGACTTGAAAGGTCTACATCTAAAAGTTTCATGGTGCAGAATGAATTCATTGTAACAAATACATCTACTCAGCAAGAACTTATTTATGCAACTCGAGCATATATATTGCAAACCATTGATGGGATATTGATGCCAGATACGTCTGGTAATCTGGTTCTCAAACAATATCTGCCGCTGTTGGATGATGATTTATGCAAAAGTTGTGAATATAGCTGGGGATCTGCAACATTGACATTCTTGTACCATGAAATGTGCAAGGCATCAATTATGACTTCTGATAAAATAATATCAAATATGGGTGGATGCCTAATTTTATTGCAATCGTGGGCATGGTACTGGCTTCTTTATCTGACGCCCATTGTGGAACCACCCATACCCATGGAATTTCCGCTTGCTGGAAGGTAATACTATGATTACAGTTGTTATAAATTTTTTATTGATCCAATATTTTTATTTTTAATGACTTAGAAATATAAGTTGAATATCTTTGCAGATGGAGACATAAGTTGAAGAATGCGGGAGTGGTGCACAACACTGTTAGAGAAATAAGACTATTAATCGAAATAACATGAAAAAATCAGGTATAATAATATTATTTTGAAATTATTTTTCTAAGTTTGTATTTTTTTAAAGTAATATGTTTGTGTATGTATATTAATATTTGGGTTTTACAATTTATTTGGCTGTCGTACGTGAATGTAACAATCAAGGCATACATACCAGAATATGTGCTTGAATGTTCAACATTCTAGGGTGCAATTGTGCCTTTGATCCATTTTTCTATTGTTGAGTACCATTTTGCTGATAAAGTGTTGCGGCAGTTCAACTTCCACCAACCCATTCGTAGAGCTCCACCTTCTATTGAACATATCTATACTGCTCGTAGAGGTAAATACGATGATAATTGGCCTGTGAAGCAAGTCGATTTCATTGCACTATAGGAGGAAAGAGAGACGCGGTGGGCTGAAAAATTAAGTCTAATTGAAGCCAGTGATTTTGAATTTAATATATATTACTATTCATGGTTTTCGAAAAATGGAAAACCGTGCTTAGTATCTCTCGAAGCTACAAATAAATGGCTTGAAGATCCGCGGTGTTCAAAACACGTACACTTATCATCCGAGTTTGGTCAAAGCTCTCAAGAACCAACATACGAACCAAACATGGATTGTTCTACGGGTTGGAATTCTTCATGGTCTTCAGTGCAATCCCCCCCAATACCTGTAAGCAATGAGCATTGGGAAGAACCAATACAACATGGGTATCCATCTTTTGGATTTGGTAATGTTCCAAAACAATCACCAATAAAATTTTTATTTGGTGGCAGCTCATCTTCTCAACCAGTTTACAATGATGATGGAGGATACATACCACAATTTGTGTATCCTCAACTATTCGTATATGGGGAAGGCATGGGTGTTGGTAGTATGACAACTTTGTTGTCGACTACGACCATTAGCAGCTCATCATTTAATGCATAATATATGTTTGGTACATCACCTTCAATGCAAATGATGGATGATCAATTTCTCCATGATGAGCAGACTCTGGATCAACCACGAAGAGTAGTTCAACCCCTTAGATGGTATGATCAAACATCTTCCTTACACCGGCAGGAATTACCGAGGACGAGGCGAAAATAGGAAATAACTAAACTTTATTTATTTGTAATATATTTTTAATTGGACAAGCTAACATTCTTTGTTTGTTTGGGGTTTTGGATTATTTTTATTTCGATTTAATCTGATTTTTATTTACATTACACGTATTTCTTTGTTAATTCGATTTAATTTCGATACTGCAATTGAAAAAAAATCAATGCATGAATTGATTTCAAAAAAGAAAATTCAATTCATGGATGGATTGAATTGATGATTAGAACGTGGCAAGGAAAGAGGGATGGTGGGTGGGTGGGCTCATTGATGTCGGGCAGTGGGTGTCAGGTGGCAGTGTTGAAAAAATAAAGGGGATAGTTTAATTGATGTGTTGAAAAAATAAATGGGATATTTGAATCAATTTGAAAAAAAAATTGAAGATGAGTTGTTGCGTAGGGTAAGGGTGAGTAAAATTCGATTCAACTCGAAAAGGTTTGAGTGTAAACTCAAATTCCAAAGATAATCAAATAACATTTGTAGTATATTTTTAATTTAACAACCCAACATTCTTTGTTTGTTTTGGTTTTTTTATTATTTTTTATTTCGATTTAATCCGATTTTTATTTACATTACACTTATTTCTTTGTTCATTCGATTTAAATTCGAGAGTGCAATTGAAAAAAAATCCAATGCAATAAATTTTCTAGACCTTACTGTCAAGTTTCGTATCGGTACACTCCCTAGAGTATCAATCGCCATGTCTTACCAAGTCCAGATATGCAAGGCCGTATCAATACAACTTGACTCGTATTGATACGTCTGCCCTGTAATGACAGATTTTATCTGGTGTTTAGCAAATTTAACCTGTTGAACAATGTCCAAATACCATGAAATTTTACCAGAAAGTTACTAATCTATAATTCTAATAGCATACAAAATATTAGGGTAATTCGAATCCAATACCCCAAATTCACCTTTTAGTACCTTGAAGCTAATTTTAACTAGTTTTACTATTCCAAAACATTCCAACTTCCACATACAATACATAGGCACTATTAGGCAATTACACACATATCAAAATATGCAAACATGACATGTTCGAGCCATATGCCACCTTACTAGGAGTTCAAAGCAAAAGTTAAGCATACATATGATTGGTGGAAGTGACTTGCAACCGCAACTACACGATCGAGGCTTGAATTGCTTTAAGGTCCTGAAATGCATGGGACACACAAATGTTAGGCTTGCATAGCCTAGTAAGGTAGTTATAACAAATGCACAAGAATTTATCAAATACATGAATTACATGTAGACATGCTTGGGGTAACAATTTACATGGCATCAATCACATAAAAACATATTCAAAGCCAATAGTCATGATTCCATATAACAATTATAAATCATATAAACATATCATTTCCCTTGGACACAGTAACCAATGGATACGCGGATTCCCCTGCACACCAAATCATATCAAAAGTAGGCCTTATCCTTGAGCCGTAGCTCCGGAAAATATATCTCTTACACAACCAACCTTATCTCACCACATAGGTCGTAGCCCCGGACCATAGTCCAATCCCTTACTTAGTGAGCTCGAATAACCCTATGGAATGCCAATTGTATCAAGCGTCCACAAGTGTCCAAGGTCACATATTTCATTATAATTCTTACCTTTCGGATCACATCATATCGGATAGCAAATCGAGCCTTAGCTCCACAAAACATAACATATCCATAACATTTTTCACATGTAACATATTTCGGATATCACATATATACTTATAAACATATCAAGGCAACATGAGGACTTACCACACTTACCATTAGAATCCACACGTGTTTGCTCTACTTGATCCCTTAAACAAAGTGCAATCATAATCACAAAACAAATGCAACGGGATGGCACCTAGCCTATCCCTTGACACAACTACACTCACCTTGAATATCGATGCTTTCAAGGCTCCCTAATCACCACTCTTTGGCACTTAGCTTTTGAGGGAGATGGCGAGGGATTCTTCTCTACTTCTTGAGCTAGTCCAAAAATTAAGGATTGCATTAGAAACACAATGACTTACAAACGTTTTTCAAGCTTACCGAAGCTTGTAGACAACATCGAAATAATGAAATTAGCTTCATAATCCATGGGCTTCCATTTAACATTCAAAACCTAATCTTAAAATTAAACCTTGAAGAATGACGGAATCATCCAATTAACTTAGGGGATTTACTCACCAAGTTGTAGGCTTTCAAACAATGTATTAAAATCGAACAAAAGATGCAGATTGTATCGAGGTGCTTGCTTAGCTTGAGGTTGAAAATGGAAATGGAGGTGTGCGATTATTTGAAGTCAAAGGTGAGCTTAGCCTCGGTGGATGGTAGAAACAAAGATGAAAGCTTCCCTTTAGTATTTTATTAGGGACTTATCATTTTAATTGCTCCTCACCTATCGAATGACCAATAGGGTGCTTTCCTCTAAGCAAGGGAAAGCTTATTTAATTATTTCCATCACTTTATCCTTTTTTCACAATTCTAGGCAAATTAATGGTCATTAGTCCCCTTTTCAGAGTTATCCCACGTGAAGGGGTGATGAGCAAGGAGGTGAGTCAACCTTTAAATTTTCATTCATTTCAATTTAGTCACCAAAAACCAATTTCTGCAGAGACCCCTATCGATACACCTGGTGATCGTATCGGTACGGCTGAACTAAAACTGGTAAGTTAGTTATGGACAATTAGGCTGTACCGATACTAGTCTTGTCGTATCGATACGCCTAGTTTATTTTCAACAGTTTTAACTCTAAATTTCTTACAAAAGGTCCCACAATTCAATTTAAGTCCCAACAGCTTCCATTACTTCACAATGGCGTACAAAGGTTTGAAAAATTACATCATTCGGCTCGGTCTATTATAGAATTTTTGATCACCAGAACCAAATTCTGACTAGGCCGGTTTTAGGGATGTGACAACTCTCCCCCTTAAAAAAATTCGTCCTCAAATTTTCCCTCTAGCTGAACAGATGAGGGTACTGCTTCCGCATTGCCTCTTCCAGTTTCCATGTTGCTTCCTCAACCAAATGATTTCTCCAAAGGACTTTTACAAGGCGCACAGATTTGTTTCAAAGCCTCTTAACTTCTCGTGTAAGGATCTGCACAGGTTCCTTCTCGTACGTCAGATTGGATTGAATCTCCACAGGCTCTAGCTCGATTACATGGGAGGGATCAGACCGGTACTTTCGTAGCATAGACACATGAAAGACATTATGAATTCGAAAGATCTTCTTCCACGGAGATACTTTAAGGAAGGCTTTCTATCCCACCTCATATTGGATGTCCCTCCTTCTCAAGTCAGCGTAAGCCTTCTGTCGATCGAATGTAGCTTTGAGCGGGTCACGAATGATGGTTACCCTTTCTTCGGTTTCCTAAAGTAAGTCAGGCCTAACATTTTGCCTTCACCAAGCTCGGCCCAACAGAAAGGGGTTCTACATCTCTTCCCGTAAAGGGCTTTATAGGGTGCCATTTGAATCGAGGCTTGGTAGTTATTGTTTTAAGCAAATTCCACAAACGATAGGAATTTATCCCATGTATTCCCGAATTCAATAACACAGGCTCAGAGCATGTCTTCTAGAATCTACAAGGAAGAATCAGGATTGATACAGAACACTTATACATATGGATAAAAGAGAAATAAGGTTACCTGAATAACCCTTTCAGATTGGCCATCAGTTTGAGGATGCAAAGCAATGCACTTGAGTTCCCAAAGCCTCTTGTAGGGTCCTCCAAAATCGAGTCGCAAAACGTGGATCACAATCGAAAATAATGGACATAGGAACTCTGTGCAAATGGATAACTTCCCGAATGTACAACTCAGCAAGCTTAGGCAAGCCAAAGTCCATTCTTACTGGAATGAAATGAGCAGACTTGGTGAATAGGTCTACAATGACCCAAATAACATCATTTTTCTTTGGTGTCATTGGCAAGCTACTTACAAAGTCCACCGTGATACACTCTTATTTCCATTATGGAAGCTCAATAGGTTACAAAAGACCAGTAGGCAGGTTGTACTCTGTTTAACCCGTTGACAAGTCAAGCATCTAGCCACAAAGTCCGTGATCTCAGTTTTCATGCTGGACCACCAATACAAATCTTTTAGATCTTTATACATCTTGATAGCTCTAGGATGAACAAAGAAATGACTTGAATGAGCTTCATTCAGAATTTGATCCCGAATATCATCATCCTCGGGGACACAAATACAGTTTCGAAAGCACAACAATCCTTCAGAATTCATAGCAAAGTCAGGATCTGGCTTATTGTTACCTCCTCAAAAGTATTATTTTTCATGCCTATTTTGATATGTTTTTGCTTGTTTTCAAGTACATTTAGTTGCATTAGTTTGTTAGAATCATGCATTTACATAAAAAAAGTTAGTAGGCTGCCTATGCCAGTGTCATGGGTTGTTTTTAGTGGCCTTTACGCAGGTTGGCAGGTGGAATGGCAAGAGGAATGGACGCAGGACGTAGGGACACAGTTAGGAATACCAAGGTGAATGTCAGATGTTGCGGGAACGGAAGGACCAGATGAGTGCCAAGCATTTGTTGGCAGAGAGGTATGCCAGCGGCTATGCCAAAAAGAGATGAACCCCCCCAAAAAATAGAAAAGGACCAGGCTTCTAAAAGATCACAATTGGATCAACTTCTAAAAAAATAGCGGATAAGGTGATGCCAAGTGATGTTGGCAAAGTTGTGCCAAGCTCGTGTGCCAGGATGGCCATGGCATGATGACATCAGCCCTAGCCTAATAAGCTATCACACTGAGCTGATAAAATATCAAAATGATCGGATAGAGCTCTATCTCTTGATCATTTCAAATTCAAATTCAAAGGCTTATCTCATCCCTTCCCTTACAAGCCTATAAAAAGACCAACCGAACAAGCATCTGGAGATAGACACCGAGAAGAGGAGACAAGACGAGAGGTGGTTGGAGCGAGGTGTTGGAGCGGCGAGTGACAGTCGGTACAACTGAGGAAGGGTGGTTCGACTTCATGACTGAGAGCCTGGCGTGGAGGGCTGCATCGAGAGACCCCTCTGCCTATTCCCTTAGCAGAAGTTGTTTTTCTTTATTTTTTATTATGATGGTGATGTTAAAAATGTTTGTTGGTTTATTGGTTAACCCCCACACCATGAACTAATTTAATAGTTGGTTGGGGGATGTTTGGGTTTTAAACGTTGGCTTTTATGCCTTAGTTCCTTTATAATAATTCTACTTTTGGCAAAGTTTGTCTATTTTGCATACTTTAATTTTTCCTAAGTACTGTGCCAAAGCGAGAGCTGGCACAGTTAGCTTATTGCCTTTCAATATCTTAACAGACTTGTGTTGGCAACGATCAAGTTGCTGAACACTTGGGAGAGAAGCTTTGAGAGAAGTCATTCAAGTAGATAAACTTACTTCGGAAGTGAAATCTACCCCCAAGGAGTATAGATTGGTTTTTAAATCAAATTGGTTTAAGGAAAACATACACTATAAAGATATAGGAGTTTTTACTTGGCCAGTTTAGGGCAATGACCATCGAGAGAGGTTTTGCTATTTTTGAATCTGCTCGGCAACCAATGCTAAGACAGTTTTGTCAATAAAGGCTGGCATGAACCACGTTTGAACTAGGCATTCCCTGCCAGCAATCATCGTTCATTTGAAAACACCTTTCTAGCCAACACTTCACTTTGGTTTTATTTTCTTTTCTTTTCTTAGTTTTAAAATCAACTCATTTAAACTACAATATTTTCTTCCAAATCAAGTAACAATCAAACAATTGAATTCAAGACAATATTTGTGGGATCGATAACTCAGCTTACCAAGTTGTATTACATGTCGACCATGTATAGTTGCACGCAAAAGACTCTTGGCACAGTTTATCTTGCCCAAATACATACCATTTATACATTTTGCCAGCATTCATTTTACACATCTCCCTGAGAGTCAACAAGTTTTTGGCGCCATTGCCGGGGATTGCAACGGATTTGATTGTTTTTAAATTTTTACTTGTTTTTTTTTTGTTTTCAACTTTATTTTCACCGGTGTATGACCAGAAACCACCCAGTGGTGGACGAGTGGCCATACGATTTAGAAATTGAGAGAACCTTACTTTGGTTAAAGAAGAAATACCGAGAAATAAATCAAGGCAGTTAGAGGAATGGTGCGGTCAATAATGATCCACCCATTAACAATCAACCTAATAACAATGCACCACTGCCTCCTAATGCCCCAAATATGGTTGAAGAAGAAGAGAGGCCAATCCGAGAACATTCAGCACCTAACATTTCAAATCTCATGCCAGGACTTGTTGACACTGATGTCGATGAGCCTAGCTTTGAACTTAAACCTGTAATGATCAAAACTCTTTTGAATGTAGGTCAATTCGATGGAGCACTTACTGGAGACCCGAGACAACATCTTAAACAATTCATGGAGATATGCCAAATGTTTCAACAAACTTGAGTATCTGGAGATATTGTGAAGCTAAAATTGTCTACTTTTTCCTTGAGAGACAGAGCCAAGGCATGGCTCAATTCTTTTCCACCAGGATTAGTTACTTCTTGGGTAGACCTTTGCCAGAAGTTCCTGACGTAGTTTCAGCCACCAACACTCACTGCCAAGTTACGTGGTGAAATTATTACATTTAAACAGGTCGAGGATGAAACTCTTTATGAAGCTTGGGAAAGATTTAAAAATTTGTTGAGAAGGTGTCCAATGCATGGGTTCCCAAATTGGACCCAAATACAAACCTTCTACAACAAATTGAAGGCACAAACAAGGATTGTTGTGGATGCTTCAGCAGCCGGATCGTTACTTGATAAGAAGTATACTGAGGCTGTTGATATCCTTGAGAGAATTTCGATCCATGACTTCGAGTATCTTGTTGCTAGACTTGGGACTGTGACTAAAGCCAATGGGAAATTGGACCCAAATACAAACCTTCTACAACAAATTGAAGGCACAAACAAGGATTGTTGTGGATGCTTCAGCAGCCGGATCGTTACTTGATAAGAAGTATACTGAGGCTGTTGATATCCTTGAGAGAATTTCGATCCATGACTTCGAGTATCTTGTTGCTAGACTTGGGACTGTGACTAAAGCCAATGGGAAATTGAAAGTTGATGAACTCACGTCCATTCATGCCGAGATTTCCAACCTCAGTAGCATGGTGAGAACGTTGCAAAAGAACAATGAGGCCCAAGAAGTCAAAGCACTGGATCCATTTTGCACCATTTGTGGAGAAAACCACCATGTGGATGAATGCCCTGTTAATCCTAAGTCAGTAAATTTTGCTGGGAATGCTAGTCATTTTTATAATGTTAATACCTATAATGCAGGTTGGAGACAACACCCTAACTTAGCTTGGGGAAATCAAGGTGGAAATCACTACAATGCCCCCGCCAAACCATCCAACGGCAGAACAACAATGCCATACCAACATTTTATCAAAATATCATGCCACATAAAGCTCAGAACAATTTCCAGCAAGGGTAAGGAAGCAACCCATGAGGAGATCTTACACAATATATGGAGCGAAATGAAGTAACAGTCAAAAGTTTGGCGGCATCAGTAAGAAACTTGGAAATACAAATTGGGCAGTTTGCTAATGTATTTAGCAATTGACCCCAAGGTACTTTGCCAAGTGACACTGAAGATTCTCAGCACAAAGAAAATAAACAATGCAAGGCAATAACTCTTCGGAGTGGTAAGTAGTGCAAAACAGAGACGGCTGCCAAGCAGCCAGTTGTCAGCCAAGATGCAAATCTTGTACCTGTAGACATACCAGAGAAGTAGAGAAGGAGAAAGTAGATGATGCAGTGATCATGCCTGTAAGAGTGCCAAACAGAATGCCAGTCCCAGTGCCAACAATGACGCCAGCAATAATGATAAGCAGACTGATGCCAAAACATACGTCAGTACTACCTCAGCAAAGCCGACAGCGCCAATATATGTATATCCACCATTTCCAGCAAGACTTCAAAAGCATAAGCAGGACCAGCAATTTAAGCGCTTTTTGGAAGTGCTTAAATAGTTGCAAATTAACATTCCATTGGTGGAAGCCCTTGAACAAATGCCCAACTATGTAAAATTCATGAAGGACATCTTGTCCAAAAAGAGGAAGTTGGGAAAATTTGAAATTGTTGCTCTCACTGAGGGATGCAGTGCCATGATCCTAAACCAATTGCCACCAAAGCTGAAAGATCCAGAGAGTTTTACTATTCCTTGCACAATTGGTGACAAGTTCATGGGGAAGGCGATGTGCGACTTGGGAGCCAGCATCAATTTGATGCCACTATCAGTTTTCAAGAAGCTTGGCATAGATGCAAGACCTACCACAGTGACACTTCAATTGGCAGACCGATCTTATGCACATCCCAAGGGTAAGATTGAGGATGTGTTGGTAAAGGTAGACAAATTCATTTTCCCAGCTGATTTTATCATTTTGGATTATGAAGCTGATATTAATGTGCCAATTATTTTGGGTAGGTCGTTTCTTGCTACTGGCAGGGCTCTTATTGATGTTCATAAAAGGGGAACTAACCATGAAAATGAATGATCAACATGTTACTTTTAACGTGTTCCAAGCTTTGAAATATACAGATGAACCTGATGAATGCCAAGCTGATGAAATGATGGAGTCCATCTTTACTTTGGACATGGCACAGTTGTGCCAAGATACAGTAAGTGATGACGGCATGCTTGATGGCATAGTTGAACTGTTTGAGGAACCTGTGGAATCATCCTTGGAGGCTAAAGATGTAAGTTACTTCGAGTCACTCTATTTGGCCGGCAAAGAGATAAAGAAACCAAAGCCATCTATTGAGGAACCACCAGAGTTGAAGCTTCAACCCCTGTCAGAACATTTAAAGTATGTTTATTTAGGTAAAAACTCGACTTTGCCAGTGATTATTGACACTGATCTCACTCATGATCAGGAGGTAAGACTGCTGCCAATACTAAAAAATTATAAGCAAGTGTTGGGTTGGACCTTGGCAGACATCCAAGGTATTAGCCTAACCATTTGTATGCATAAGATCATACTAGAGGAATACAATGGCATGACCATTGAAGACCAAAGGCCGCTAAACCCAAGCATGAAAGCGGTTGTAAAGAAAGAGATCATAAAATGGTTGGATGTCAGAATCATTTATCCCATTTCCAACAGCTCTTGCGTTAGCCTAGTGCAGTGTATGCCAAAGAAGGGTGGCATGACTATGATCCAAAATGGTAAGGCCGAATTGATTCCCTCTAGAACCACCACTGGATGGAGGGTGTGCATGGATTACAGAAGGTTGAACAAGGCTACAAGGAAGGACCACTTCCCATTGCCTTTTATTATCCAGATGTTGGCAGGTAAAGCTTTTTACTATTTTTTTAGATGGTTATTCGGGATATAATCAGATTGCCATCACCCATGACGAGCAAGAGAAGACCACGTTCACGTGTCCATATAGGACATTTGCCTTTAGAAGGATTTCAGTCGGACTGTGTAATGCGCCAGCAACATTTCAACGTTGTATGATGGCCATTTTCTCCGATATGATTGAGCATAACATGGAAGTATTCATGGATAATTTCCCAGTGTTTGGTGTAACATTTGAGGAATGCATCCATAGCTTGAAGCAAGTTTTGAAGAGATGCATAGAGAGAAACCTAGTGTTGAATTGGGAAAAATGCCACTTCATGGTGAAGGAGGGCATTGTTCTCGTTCATAAGGTAACCAAGAGAGGACTAAAAGTTGATCAAGCCAAAGTGGAGGTAATTAAGCAATTACCACCTCCAACAAGTGTTAAAGGTATAAAGAGTTTTTTAGGTCATGACGATTTTAATTGGTGATTTATTAAACATTTTTCGAAAATTGCTAAACCTTTATGCTCATTGTTGGAACATAATGCCACTTTTGCATTTGACGATTCTTGTTTGAGAGCATTTCATGAGCTTAAAGACAGATTGATTAATGCCCCCATAGTCATGGCACCGAATTGGAATGAACCCTTTAAGCTCATGTGCGATGCCAGGGATTATGCCGTTGAAGCAGTTCTGGGATGAGCCCATGTTGTACAAGCAAACCTGGCATATAACGCCAAGAAAATATTTTTATGAGAGGTGAGGCAATACTATTAGGATGAGCCCATATTGTACAAGCAGTGTGTCGACCAAGTGATTCGTTGGTGTGTGCCAAAGGATGAGCAGCAACGTATATTGCATCTATGCCATGCCGCACCATATGGAGGACATTTTGCTAGGATGAAGATTGCTGCCAAAGTTTTGCAGTCAGGATTCTTTTGGCCCATGAGTATGCCAAGGCATGCGATCGATGCTAACGAACAGGGAACATCTCTGGCAGACACGAATTACCACTCTAGAACATTTTGCCAGTGGATTTATTTGATGTGTGGGGGATCGACTTTATGGGTCATTTCCCCCCCATCATTCGGTAATATGTACATTCTCTTGGCTATTGACTATGTGTCAAAGTGGGTAGAGGTTGTTGCCTTGCCAACAAATAATGCCAAGGTTTTTGCCAAGTTCTTGCACAAAAATATTTTCACTAGATTTGGTGCTCCTCGAATGATTATTCATGATGAGGGTACTCATTTTAAATGTAAATTAATTTCTAAAGCATTGTGCAGGTATGGGATTCAGCAGCGAATCGCCATAGCATACCATACACAAACAAATGGGCAGGCTGAGATATCCAATAAGGAGATTAAGATCATTTTGAAAAAAAACTGTGAATCCAACAAGGAAAGACTGGTCCTTGAGACTAGATGAGTCCTTGTGGGCTTATAGGATGGCATTTAAAACTCCTTTAGGTACTTCCCCATTCAAACTTGTCTTTGGCAAACCATGCCATCTGCTAGTAGAACTTGAACATAAAGCCTATTGGGCCATCCAGAAACTTGACATGGCATGGAGAATTGCTGGAGGAAAGAGGTTGCTTGACCTCAATGAATTGGAGGAATTTAAAACACAAGCCTATGAGAACGCTAAGATATACAAGGAGATGGCAAAATGTTGGCATGATAGTCGGATCCTGCCAAGACAGTTCAAAATAGGTCAGCTTGTTCTATTGTTTAACTCTAGGCTCAAACCTTTTCCAGGTAAGCTTAAGTCAAGATGGACGGGTCCTTATGAAGTTGTGAAGCCATATGCTCATAGGGCTGTAGATATCAAGAGCTTATAGACCGGAGAAATTTTTAAGGTGAACGGTCAACGCCTAAAGCATTACTTGGAAGGTAAGCAAAGTCATGCCAAGGAGGTGATCCTCTTGGCAGAATTAGAATGAAGCATCCGTAGGTTTAAAATTCTTTGTAAATATTAGGATTAGTTGTTTTTGTTTTACTTTAGGAATCAGGTTTTTGTTCTTGTTTTCTTTTTATTGTCTTTCAATTTTTATTCATTTGCTGTGTTACACAATTTTCCATTTAGTGTGTGCAAGAATTTTGACAGGAATTGATGCCATGAATATTGCCAAAAGAACTGTGAGCCAGTGTGCTTGCCAGCAGTTATGCCATGGCCCATGCCAGAGGCATGTGCATATTCTGTGTGAAAGAAGAAAAAACCCCTAGTTTGCGTAAAAAGGAGAGAGGGAAATATGGGGAATTTAAACCATTTTGCCCCTCATATTTATAATAGGTTATCTTATTATAATTACCCTATCACTTCAAAATCATTTCCATACCTTTATCCCTATCACTTCTCATTTAAAATTTAAACCCTTTTCCAATTAAAACTCTATAAACCTCATCATTATCCCCTACTTTTGGGCTACCGTAATTGCTCCATTTTAAACACTCAACCCTTTTTTTCTTCCATTCTATTAAAATCGATTCCCCCAAAACTTTTCCCTTGTACTCTCATTCGATTTTCTCTCAAGCAAGATCCAAGAACTTCAATCTTTTCTTTTCTTCTTCCCATCGATTTTTATCTTTTCATCTCCATAGCTTCATCCTCTACTCCCTTCAAGTAATTTTTCAACGAGGAGATTCACAAGAAGTTCGATGAGAGCTTCTCTCCAAGGACGTTCCTTTATGAGAAACAATTTAACTTCTAATCTGACGCCACTATTGAATTCTCGTCGGGATTCATGTTCATCGTTGATATGCATAAGTGGAATTCATTCTTCCAGCAGAAGGGGAAGGTGCTTGCCACCATCGTGCAAGAGTGTTACGCCCATCTCACAAAAGATTCTCCATTCTTGATGATTAGAGGTAAATGTGTGTGTTTTGATGAAGGGTATGTGAGCTTACTTTTTGCTTTGAATGCTATGAAAGATGAGCACTTCGACTATGCTGCATCTATGACCGTTGCCAAACATAAGAAACTGCTGGCAGACTTGTGTGAGCCTGGCACAGATTGGATAGTTTCATCGACGGGCCACTGGACGGTGAAGAGGTTGGCGTTAAAGCCACAAATGCGAGGATGTAACCATTTCATCAAGGCAAATATGTTGCCTACATCTCACAATGAGACCGTCTCGGAAGACCGGTTGATTTTGCTACATTCCATCATCAAATGATGCAAGATCAACGTTGGTAAAATCATTACCGATGAGGCTTATAAATGTGCTGAGAAGGGTAAGGGCAGTTTATTTTTCCCTTTGTTAATTTCTAATATTTGTTTGCGCCATAAAGTGCCCAGGATGGATGAGGATCACAGCCATGTGATTAAGGGTACGACCATCACTGCTCATATATAGAGAAACCTCACTGGAGGAGAGCCAAAGGAGAAGGGAAAGGGCGTGGCCGTAGCAGAAGCCAAGGGCCGAGCCAGCAAGTGTGCCAGAGACCATGCCAGCCAACTCGCTGGCAGTGTTGTCCCATGTGTACTCCCACCAGGAGATTATTCTCTAAAAATTGTAGAAGGTCAATGAGCTCAATGTGAAGATGCAGCACTATACCAAGGAAAAAGATACCATTATCAGAGAGGTCTTTGTGAAACTCTCTCACGATGTGGTGCATGTCTTTCTACCTTTTCCTACTGAGCCAGCTGCTAGTGATCCTCGACAAGCCAGTCTAGTCCAGTCAAGCCAGCCAGTCCAGCCAGTCATACCAGTCCAGTTATTTCTGCTAATTCTGAGTCTGAGGCAACAGTTCCCCTATCCCCGGTGCATGTTGAATCTTTTAGCACCACATTCTCTTTCGAGTCGGAGGAGATTCATGCCACCAAAGCGAAGTCAACGCTAGTCACACCACCTTCCAAGCCTGCCAAGCAGAAAGAGGATGTTGGAGCCTCTACTACTGCCACCAAGCAGAGTTGGAAAGGAAAAAAGAGAATGACCCCTGACTGTGAGAGCCTATCCATGAAGAAGACCCATGCCAAAAGAGAAGAATAAGCTCGTTCCAAATGAGAGGAAGTCTCCGAAGGGGAGTCTTCTTCTACCTAACTCTTTGGCATTTTATTTTTTTGCATCTTCACGTTCTTGCATTTTTTCTTTTATGTTTTTCCTGTATATATATGTTGTTTCATGCATTGAGGACAATGTACATCTTGGGTTTGGGGTGTGCATTTTCTCACATTTATGCCATGTCATGCATTTCATGTTTAATCTTTTTTGTTTGCCATGTAGTTCATGTAGAGTAGTTGAATACCGAACAATTAAAAAGTGAAAAAAAAAAATTTGGTCTCGGCTTAAATTTGAAGTTTGTTAACAACTGTTAGGAAAGCTTATTTTGATCTACTTGTTTGCCCTATGATGGGTTTAAAATTTTCTGTTTGCCATGCCAGTAGATTTGTATACTATGTTTGCCATGACAATTGATCTCTAGTTCAAGTAATTGTTTCCACACTTAACACGTGGTATGTATCTAGTTCCCTAGCAAACTTAGGTAATTTGAAACTATGCTCAGCTTTGAAAAAAATAAAAATAATCCCAGGGTTAAATGCAAATAAGGCAGCAATGTTCTGCCAAGGCAAGAAAAAAATTTGAACTCTCCTCTACCTAGGGATAATAAGTACTTAGGGCTTCGTGGTATGCTCCCTCTTAGTTCTTAAGTCCAAAACCTTAGTGTATGAGTTGAAGAGAAAGCCTAATGGTAACTGGATTAAGGTGGGGATTTGTGGTATGCTCCCTCTTATCACTCACGCTAAAAAGTACCATAAAGCAAGCTAAAAGATAATGCCAATACCATTCGGCGCGAAAAATATAGAAAATAACAAAACTGGGTTTAGAAACTAAATTGGCTAAGTGAGTGAACGGACGCTAGATGCATACTGCCCATACTTTGCGCACAAATCATGCACTTAGACTAGAGTTATATTATTGCACTTGAATTACTATCTGCTTGGCACTGTGCACTAAGATTTATGAGGACAGCATTAGAATCAAACTCTGCTTGCCAACATTTGTTGGCATTCCAACCAAACTTTTGCCGAGGTATTATTTTCACTGTCTTTGTTTTTCTTTTCTTTTGCATTACTTGAGGACAAGCAATGAGTTGGGTTTGGGGGTGTGTTACCTCCTCAAAAGTATTGTTTTTCATGCCTATTTTGATATGCTTTTGCTTGTTTTCAAGTACATTTAGTTCAAGTACATTTAGTACATTTAGAATTACGCGTTTACATAAAAGAGTTAGTAGGCTGCCTATGCCAGTGTCATGGGTTATTTTTAGTGGCCTTTACGCAGGTTGGCAGGTGGAATGACATGAGGAATAGATGCAGGACGTAGAGACGCAGTTAGGAATGTCAAGGTGAATGCCAGATGTTGCGGGCATGGAAGAACCAGATGAGTGCCAAGAATTTGTTGGCAGAAAAGTATGCCAGTGGCCATGCCAAGAAGAGATGAACCCCCGAAAAAATAGGAAAGGATCAAGCTCCTAAAAGATCACAATTGGATCAAATTCTGAAAAAATAGCAGATAAGGTGATGCCAAGTGATGTTGTTGTGTCAAGCTCGTGTGCTAGGATGGCCATGGCATGATGACGTCAGCCCTAGCCTGATAAGCTATCACACTGAGCTGATAAGATATCAAAATGATCGGAAAGAGCTCTATCTCTTATCTCTTGATCATTTTAAATTCAAATTCAAAGGCTTATCTCATCCTTTCCCTTACACGCTATATAAAGACCAACCGATCAAGCATTTAGGGATAGACACCGAGAAGACGAGACGAGAGGTGGTCGGAGCGAGGTGTGGGAGCGGCGAGTGACAGTCAGTGCAACCGAGGAAGGGTGGTTCAACTTTTTGTCTGAGAACCTGGAGTGGAGGGCTGCATCGAGAAACCCCTTCTGCATATTCCCTTGGCAGAAGTTCTTTTTCTTTAGCTTTTATTATGATGGTGATATTAAAAACGTTTGTTGGTTAACCCCCACACTATGAACTAATTTAATAGTTGGTGGGGGATGTTTTAGTTTTAAATGTTGGCTTTTATGCCTTAGTTCTTTTATAATAATTATGCTTTTGGCAAAGTTTGTCTGTTTTGCATACTTTAATTTTTCCTAAGTATTGTGCCAAAGTGAGAGCTGGCACAGTTAGCTTATTGCCTTCCAATATCTTAACAGACTTGTGTTGGCAATGATCAAGCTGTTGAACACTTGGGAGAGAAGCTTCGAGAGAAGTCATTCAAGTAGATGAACTTACTTCAAAAGTGAAATCTACCCCCACGGAGTATAGATTGGTTTTTAAATCAAATTGGTTTAAGAAAAAAGTACACTATAGAGATATAAGGGTTTTTACTTGGCCAATTTAAGGCAATGACCATCGAGGGAGGCTTTGCTATTTATGAATATGCTCGGCAACCAATGTCAAGACAGTTTTGTCAATAAAGGCTGGCATGAACCACGTTTGAACCATGCATTCCCTATCAACAGTCATCATTCATTTGAAAACACCTTTTCTAGCCAACACTTCACTTTGGTTTTATTTTATTTTATTTTCTTAGTTTTAAAATTAACTCTTTTAAACTACAATTTTTTCTTCCAAAGCAAGTAACAATCAAACAATCGAATTCAAGACAATCACTATGGGATCGATAACTCAACTTGCCAAGCTGTATTACTTGTCGACCTTGTATACTTACACACAAAAGACTCTTGGCACAGTTTATCTTGCCCAAATACATACCATTTATACCTTTTGCCAACATTCATTTTACACATCTCCCTAATAGTCAACACTTATCCTTCATCTTTTCAATGAGAGTTTGCACCTCCTCATCAGACTCCTATAGTGCTTTGATTTGAGACACGATGGTTGACTGAACTCTCAATTCAGCCAATAACTTGCCATGCTTCTTGAGCCAGAAGTGAGCATTCAAACATCTCAGAGAGGGAGCGGGCTTCCGACTTAGAGCGTCAGCCACAACATTGGCCTTACCAGAATGGTAATCAATGACCAAGTCAGTCTCTCAAAAGTTCCATCCACCGTTGTTGACGGAGATTCAACTCTTTCTAAGTCAGAAAATACTTCAGGCTTTTGTGATCAGTGTACAAGTAACACCTCTCACCGTAAAGATAGTGCCTCCAAATATTTAAGGCAAACACAACATCAGCTAACTCCAAATCATGCGTCGGATAATTCAGCTCATGTGGCTTAAGTTGACATAAGGCATATGCAATGACTTTTCCTTCTTGCATAAGCACACAGCCTAATACCAGGTGGGATGCATCACTGTATACGGTGAAGTCTTTGCCTGACTCGGGTTGCACCAAGATAGGGGCATGGGTTAAGACTTGTTTAAGCTAATCAAAACTCTTTTATTGCATGTCTGTCCATACAAAGGGAGTTTCTTTACGGAGAAGCTTCGTCAGGGGTACAACAATCATCGAGAACCCTTTGACAAATCTACGGTAGTAGCCTGTAAGACCCAGAAAGCTACGAACTTCTCCAACATTCTTCGAAGGAACCTAGTCAATAATTGCTTGAATCTTCTTTGGGTCCACTTGAATTCCCGCAGAAGAAATCATATGACACAAAAAGGATACTTCAGATAGCCAAAACTCACATTTGCTGAACTTAGCATACAGTTGTTTCTCCCGGAGAGTCTGAAGCACAATCCGGAGATGTTCTTCATGAGTGGCAGAGTCCTTGGAATAGATCAAGACGTCGTCTATGAACACAACCACGAATCCATCTAGATAGGACTGAAACACACGGTTCATCAAGTCCATGAAGGGTGCAGGTGCATTGGTAAGCCCAAAAGGCATTACCAAGAACTTATAGTGGCCGTATCTAGTTAAGAAGGCAGTCTTTGAAACATCCTACTCCTTCACTTGCATTTGATAGTATTCGGATCGTAGATCTATCTTAAAGAAGATAGAAGTATCTTTCAACTGATCGAAGAGGTCATCGATTCTTGGTAACGGATACTTATTCTTAATTGTTACTTTATTCAGCTGACGATGGTTAATGCATAGTCGCATTGACCCATCCTTTTTCTTGACAAATAAACCGGTGCTCCCCAAGGTGAAGAACTCAGACGGATGAATCCCTTATCCAAAAGGTCTTGGATTTGGGCCTTCAGCTCTTTTAATTCAATTGGAGCCATTCTATGCAGAGCAATGGAGACTGGTGTAATCCCTAGTTGCACTTCAATCCCGAATTTTACTTCTCGAGATGAAGAGAGTCCCGAAAGTTCATCGGGAAATACATCAGGAAATTCCTTCACTGCCGGCACATCTTCAAGCTTTAGGTCCCCTTTAGATTCTATAGCACACATGATAGCTTCACTAGGCTCGAATTTAGTGTTCATCAAGGTTATGCTTTCCTTGCCAAGTCCATGGAGGTATAGCTTTTTCTTCGAGCAATCTACCCAGGCTTGATGTTCTGCTAACCAATCAAGACCTAGGATAAGATCAAACTCACGGAATGGCAAGGCTAACAAGTTAGCCAAAAACGAGATCCCTTGGATCCTTAAAAGACAAGCTTAATAGATCGATCGAATAAGCACACTATCTCCTAGTGGGTTAGAGACAACAATCTCAGAAGTGATCAATTTGGATTTTAAGGCATACTTTGGAGTCAATGGTACACTAATGAAGGAATGCGTAGAACCTGGATCTACCAAAGCATAAACAAGATCAGAATATAATTCCACCATACCTACAATCACATCAGGCTCATCCTTCTGCTCTCGGCCTCGAACATGGTATATCTAGGCCAAGGTCTGAGGGTCACGTCCAACCGAAGGAGAGTTGGTGTTACGAGGTCTCCCCTCTGATCTGGACTGCACTTGCTTTTCTCCTCTTCCCTTAGCAAGATTATTTTGAAAAGCCACAAAAGTAGGAGCGTTTGGATTCTACGGACACTACCTGATGAAATGACCCGATTCACCGCAAAGATAACAAGATCCGAATTGTTTGTGACACTAACCAGGGTGCCTCTTTTGGCAGAAGTTACATAAGGGAATCTAAGTACCTCTCCCAGAATCGTCTGTACTATCAACTGAAGCTGTACGAGCAACAGACTTCTGATCCCACTGTCTACCCTTCTTTTGAAGCATAGGAGGTTTAGAATTATCTCAGAATCTCTTGTCGGATCTGGATTGGTTCCCCTTTCTCTTTTCATAGGCCTTCTGGAAGGCTTCAGTAGCAATGGCTCGGTTGACCAAGGTCTGGAAATCATTTATCTACAAGGCAATGAAGAGAGGACGTAGTTCATCATAGAGGCCATCAATAAACATTTTGCATTTCTCTTTTTCCGTACGTATGATCTCAACACCATACCTCGCATACTTGCAGAAATCATGGATATACTGCTCCACAGGTTTTCCTTTTTGTCTCGGGTAAAGGAACTTCTTACGTCCTTCAGCAATGTAATGTTCACTGCCATACTTCTTGCGGAACTCTTGAAAGAAGAAGTCCCACGTAATTTGATGCTCAGGTACCGTGAGGGTCACGGTGTCCCACCAACTCTGAGCTTCTTCAGAAATCAGGGCCAAGGCACACTCTAACTTATGCTTCTCGGGACACCTCATCTGCTCATTCAGGACTTTAAGAGTGTTCTCCAGCCAATTCTCTGCTATCTCAGGATTATCCAGGTCTTGACCAGTGAAGGTGTAAACTGGATACTGACGGAGCTTGTCAACAGGGGCTTTGGAAATAGATGGAGGAGCTTCAGCAAGCTACGGTGGCGGTTCTTGCCTAAGAGACATGAACACTTGCTTAATCATTTCGGCCATCGACATCAGGTACTCCTATTGAGTGGGAGACATTGGAGGAGGATGAAGTGCGTCATTCTGCCCCACTTATTTAGGCCTTACTTCTACCCTTAGATTGTCCCCCTGTGCCGAGGAGGAGCTATGGTGCGGTTCATTTACGGCACGCCAATCAGTAGGTGCAGACATTCTCAAATTTAATCATACAGAAAATGTTTAATCGTGTAAGTTGCAAGTCACAGATAATATATACAAATAAACTCCTAGGTGGCATATGCAGATGCAGACTCATAACAGACTTCAATTTAGTCCTATAATTGACTAAACCTAGGCTCTGATACCACAAATGTAACACCTCATTCCCGGCTTGGTAGAGAACCGGGTTGAAAAGTGTTATCGGAAATTTATTCAGAGATCAAAAGTTTAATTGGGTTCGAAATCTTGTTTGGAATGTCTTATTAATCTCTTTTAAGACTTATCGAACTAACTTATTAATAGCTTATTTAGTTTGGGGGTATATTTTAACCTTTTTCAAACTTAGGAACTAAATTGCAAATTTTACAAATTAAGAGACTTTATCGGGATTTCTTTTTACAAATCTTCAATTAAAATTACCAATTATTAACCTGTGAAATTTCATTATTAACGGAGGTCGTTTACCTATCCAATTATACCATTTAAAGATTAGTGACCAATTTGTAAACTATTTAAAATTGTCTTTTAACAGAATTAACTAACATTGTACTAATACACTTATGACTGTATCGGTACGCTAATCCAAATTTCACAAATTCTGAATTCAAAGGTAACAAGTTCGTACTGATACATCTAAGCTCGTATCGATACGCGTTGACTAGGGTTGACTTGTTTTGGTACACCCAAGGTTGTACCGATGCAATAAATTTTCCAGACCTTAATACCGAGGTCTGTATCAGTACACTCCCTAGAGTATCGATACGCCCTGTCTTACCAAGTCTAGATATGCAAGGCCGTATCGATACAACTTGACTCGTATCGATATGTCTGCCCTATAATGATAGATTTTATCTGGTGTTTAGCAAATTTAACCTGTTGAAAAATGTCCAAATACCATGAAATTTTACCAGCAAGTTATTAATCTATGATTCTAATAGCGTACAAAATATTAGGGTGATTCGAATCTGATACCCCACTTTCACATTTTAATACCTTAAAGCTAATTTTAACTAGTTTTACCATTCCAAAACATTCCAACTTCCACATACAACACCTAGGCACTATTAGGCAATTACACACATATCAAAATATGCAAACATGACATGTTCGAGCCATATGCCACCTTACTAGGAGTTCAAAGCAAAAGTTAAGCATACATATGATTGGTGGAAGTGACTTACAACCGCAACTACATGATTGAGGGTCGGATTGCTTCAAGGTCCTTAAATACATGGGACACGCAAATGTTAGGCTTACATAGCCTAGTGAGGTAGTTATAACAAATGCACAATAATTTATCAAATACATGAATTACATGTAGGCATGCTTGGGGTAACAATTTACATGGCATCAATCACATAAAAACATATTCAAAGCCAATGGTCATGATTCCATAAAACAATTATAAATCATATAAACATATCATTTCCCTTGGACACAGTAACCAATGGATACGCAGATTCCCATGTACACCAAATCATATCGAAAGTACGCCTTAGCCTTGAGCCGTAGCTCCGAAAAATATATCCCTTACACAACCAACCTTATCTCACCACATATAGGTCGTAGCCCCGGACCGTATTCCAATCCCTTACTTAGTGAGCTCGAATAACCATATGGCATGCCAATTGTATCTAGTGTCCACAAGTGTCCAAGGTCACATATTTCATTATAATTCTTACCTTTCGGATCACATCATATCAGATAGCAAATCAAGCCTTAGCTCCACATAACATAAAATATCCATAACATTTTCACATGTAACATATTTCGGATATCACATATATGCTTATAAACTATCAAGGCAACATGAGGACTTATCACACTTACCATTAGAATCCACATATGTTTGCTCTACTTGAGCCCTTAAACAAAGTCCAATCATAATCACAAAACAAATGCAACTGGATGGCACCTAGCCTATCCCTTGACACAACTACACTCACCTTGAATATCGATGCTTTCAAGGCTCCCTAATTACCACTCCTTGGCACTTAGCTTTTGAGGGAGATGACAGGGGATTCTTCTCCACTTCTTGAGCTAGTACAAAAATTAAGGATTGCATTAGAATCAAACACAATGACTTACAAATGTTTTTCAAGCTTACCGAAGCTTGTAGGCAATATCGAAATAACAAAATTAGCTTCATAATCCATGGGCTTCCATTGAACATTCAAAACCTAATCTTAAAATTAAACCTTGAGTAATGACGGAATCATCCAATTAACTTAAGGGTTTTACTTACCAAGTTGTAGGCTTTCAAACGATGTATTGAAATCTAACAAAGGATGAAGATTGCATCGAGGTGCTTGCTTAGCTTGAGGTTAAAGATGGAAATGGAGGTGTGTGGTTATTTGAAGACAAAGGTGAGCTTAGCCTCGGTGAATGGTAGAAACAAAGATGAAAGCTTCCCTTTAGTCTTTTATTAGGGACTTATCATTTTAATTGCTCATCAACTATCCAAGGACCAATAGGGTGCTTTCCTCTAAGCAAAGGAAAGCTTATTTAATTATTTCCACCACTTCATCCCCTTTTTTCACAATTCTAGGCAAATCAATGGTTATTAGTCCCCTTTTCAGAGTTATCCCACGTGAGGGGTGATGAGCAAGGAGGTGAGTCAAGCTTTAAATTTCCATTCCTTTCAATTTAGTCACCAAAAACCAATTTTTGTAGGGACCCGTATCGATACACCTGATGGTCGTATCGGTGCGGCTGAACTAAAATAGGTAAGTTAGTTATGGACAATTAGGCTGTACCGATACTGGTCTTGCCGTATCGATACGCATAGTTCATTTTCAACATTTTTAACTTTGAATTTCTTACAAAAAGGTCCCACAATTCAATTTAAGTCCCAACAACTTCCATTACTTCACAATGGCGTACAAAGGTTTGAGAAATTACATCATTCAGCTCGGCCAGTTTCAGAATTTTCGATCACCATAACCAAATTCTAACTAGGCCAATTTTAGGGATATGACACTCTCCGTCCACATCATAATGGGTGAACCACCACAAACCGCCACCAACCACCGCCCCCATACCCATATTAGCTTCCATCTTCACCTCCTTGTTTGGTGTCTGATATTTTAGACATCAACAAAAATAAAATATTCTAGAGGGTAGCTGATGTTCGTTGATGCAGTTGCTAAACAATTTTTTTTGGGTAAAGTAAACAAATGATCACTAAACTATCTTAAAAATACAAAATGGTCACTGAACTTTCAAAAATTACATAATGGTCATTAAACTTTAGTTTTTATTACAAAATGGTCACTGGACCGTTAACTGTCGTTAATTGAGAGACGTGGCAGTTACGAAAATTTGTATAATAACATATTTAATCCCCAATATTTACACATTCAATCAATTTAGATATCAATAATGAGGGTTAAATTGATAATAAATTGATTAAATGTGTCAATATGGAGGATTAAATACTATATTATTCAAATTTCTGTAACTATCACGTCACCCATTAACGACAGTTAATGGCTCAGTGACCATTTTGTAACAAAAATTAAAGTTTAATGCCCATTATATAACATTTGAAAGTTTGATGACCATTTTGTATTCTTAGGGATAGTTTAGTGACCATTTGTGTATTTTACCTTTTTTAATGTGAAATGAAACAACAACTATGGTCCTTATCAATAGTCTCCGAACTTTCTCAACAAAAAAAGAATAGTCTCCGAACTGTTTAGTTTCCTTATTACTTGATGGGTTGTTCACGAACGTTTAATGTACCAATAACTTGTGGGTATAGTTACAAACATTTCGATTTAACCTTTTGATGAACTGTAATTATCCCATTTAAACCGGTTATTAATTTGATTACCATGAATAATTTTATATCGAGTATTATAAATAATATACTTATTTATTACTAATAATTTTAATAGCTTAAAAAATTAATACAAAGAAATTCAAATAAAGTCTTCAATATTTATAATATTATACATGACATAAACTTAAGTAGAAATAAAAGAAGTCAATAATTCAGTGTACTTGGCAACTTAGTAAATAATCACTAAAATTAATTTTTTAAATATTTTTTTCTATTTTTCGGTGACCGTTTCATATAAAAAAATCTTAACCATAATCGTCTCATTTAACCTAGGGATGGGCACGGGTCATGTCGAATTTTTGGCCACTCGAATCCGACACGAAAATAAATACCCTAAATCGAACTCGACCCGAACGTATTTTTAAAAAACTCAACCCGAAAATAAATACACTAACCCGACCCCAACCCGACCTATAGAAAAAAATTAATTTAGGGACCTAATTGTAAAAAAATTTAGGAGACTTAGTCCTAAAAAATATAATTTTAAAGACTAAATTATAAATAAAAATTCAATTTTAAGAACCTAATTATAAAAAAATATATAAATATGTGATATTATTATAAATATCTCTAAAAATTTTAGGGGTAAAATTACACAATTAGCCTCGGATCGAGTCAGATATTTTTCACCCTAAACCCGAACCCGACTTCACCCATAATAAAAATCCGACCCGACCCGAACCCGATTTTTTCATTAAAAAATCTAATCAGGTCGGGTAAAATGTCCATCCCTACTTTAACCTTTAATTTTTTCAGTACTATTACCATACCATTTTGTTTGCATTTTTTTTCCGAACTGATTATTTATCGGTATGTCTAATTTTCATATTTTCAATATGATATATTAGTTCGAGTTTTTTTTATGAACAACCCTAGTGCTAATGTCCTAGGTTATGCTTCGTATCATATTTAAGTAATGGTAGATTCCTTTTCGATTTTTAAAAATTGCTTGGTTTCTTTTAAATCCGTAAAATTAATTCAATTGATGTTTTTATAAGAGATTTATGACATTTTTCAATAATATTGCTTTTATATTAAAATTCAAATTAAATTAGCCACTTAGGTTTTTAGGATTTTTCTCTTTTAGGATTTTTAGGGTAAAGTACACAAATGGTCACTAAACTATCTTTAAAATATGACATGGTCACTAAACTTTCAAAAATTATATAATGGTCATTAAACTTTAGTTTTTATTACAAAATAGTAATCGAGCCATTAACTGTCGTTAACTGGGAGGCGTAGCAGTTACGAAAATTTGTATAATAACATATTTAATCTTCAATATTTACACATTCAATCAATTTAGACGTCAAGAATGAGGGTTAAATTAGAAATAAATTGATTAAATGTGTCAATATAGATGATTAAATATTATATTATTCAAAATTTTGTAATTATCACGTCACCCAATTAACGACAGTTAATAGCACAGTGACCATTTCGTAACAAAAACTAAAATTTAATGCCCATTATGTAACATTTGAAACTCTAATGACTATTTTATACTTTTAGAAATAGTTTAGTGACCATTTGTGTATTTTACCCATTTTTTAACCCATGTTTGACCATAACCTTTTCTCCATATACTTTTAATATTTTTCGCATGTCTAAAAAAGAGTTCTCTTCCATATACTTTTAATATTTTTTGCATGTCTAAAAAAGAGTCCATCTGTTGTTTTTTTTTCACTTATATAACATTTTTTTAGAGTTGAATTTGACGTCGTTTTTTTAATGTATAATTATTTAATTATCATGATGATTTACTTTATTTTTAGATTGATTCTCTTGTATTGATTAATGCTTGTAATCACCAAAGACAATTCGTCGTTGAGTTGTGGTAAAGCATGTTTTGTCAACATGTTATCAATGGTATATACACTTTTATGTTAGGGTTGATGTGTTGATGAGTGTTTATCTTTCAACGACGACAATGATGTTTGTTTATCTATTATTTTTTTGAGTTCTTTGGTTAAATTTTAACCCTTATGGTCTTATTTTATACTTTAGTAGTTAGTTTATGGTCTTCAATAATTTTAAGGGAAATCACTTGTTAATGTAATTAGTTTCTCTAGTTTTGAAGAAAAAGAGATTAACTTAAAATTATAAGATTAATTTTATTGTATTTTCTCCTTGTTCAATAAAATTAGAGGTTATTATTTGTTAAAAATATTAATTTTTATTTTCTTAAAAAGAGATTAAGTTGTAGTGTTAAAACTTTATTTAATTGATATCTCTCCCAAACTCTAGTCGTTAGATTCTCCTAATTTAACTGTTTGTTTTAGCTGGCGATCGGCAACACTAGTTTTGGTGTTAGTTGTTGATTGCTGGTTTTTAATCTTCTTTGTATTTTTCTATATCTCGTTTTTATTTTTATTTTTTTAGTTTTCAATAAAATTTTATGCGTTTTGATTATTTATTTTTCATAAATCTTGTTGTGTTTGCTTTCTCTGCTTTTGTGACATGTCGTTTCTCTGTCTTTATGACACGTCTCTGTCTTATAACACGTTTTTTGGATACATGTGCGGCCATTTGATGCTCGTGTAGTGTTCATCACGACTAACAACGTTTGTTCTCGATTTAGGTTTGTTAGTGGTCATGGATAGTTTGATCCCCTTCTGTAGTTGTTTGCCGATGTAATCAGAACTGTGTAGCGGATCAGAGCCTATAGAACCGACATGAAAGGTATTTTCAGTTTTTTATTGGGGATTTCATTTAATTCATGTTTTGACAACTCCTTAGGGGACTCTTCCTACAACGGACTTCAGAGATTTATTGTGGTAGAAAGAGAAAGTGTTTGATTTGGCCGGAGCAACTTTTTAGTTTTCTTTTTAGATTTTTCGTTTTATATTTTTTTTTTATGTTTGAAACCTTTGAAAGGTTATGTTTTTAATTTTCTTTTATTTATTAATAAAGTTGTTTGGTTTCAATTTTCAGTTTTTTTGATAAAAGTAATTTTTATAGTTGATGAAATTAATATCAGCAATATCTAAAAGCTTATATTCAAAATAAAAAAATAGAAATTCTTTAATTGATCGAGTGGTCAATGATACTCATGTTATCCCATCTTATATGGATTCAAATAATGATATTTATCTTTAAAATATAATTATCTCTCTACTTAATCAAAATAAAAATAGAGTGAACATGACCAATTCAGTACCATTGATGACCATAATATTTTTTGGGGTGAATAAGGGAATATTGGTCATCATAATATTTTAAAATTAGAAAGATCTTAATTTTTTTTGAATAAAGAGGATAAACTATACCGGTGGTCACCCAACTATCATCATTTTCCTATTTTAGTCTCTCAACTAATTTTTTCGTCAAAATTGTCCCTCCTGTTAGATATGTTTTCTATTTTGGTCCCCCACCGTTAAAAATCTAACGAAATTGCTGACTTGACAATTTTTTTTATTTTTCTATTTTCCTCGTCAAAGTCTCTCCTTGTCAGCATGTTAAATAATGTTATTTATTCGACCAATCAGGAGGTGACACATGTCACCCCTGATTTTAAACAAATCAGAGTAAAAATACTCTAGGCGCGCGCTGTTGTTGGGATTTAAACTTGGGACCCCTTGGATAAACATCTAACCACTGAGCTAAGCTTAGATTTGAACCGAGAACACCTAGCATCAAAAGCAAGGTGTTTAACCATTAAGCTAAGTTAAGAACTTGTTATATATTTACAAAATTTATTCTTTAATTTATGATGTATTATCACCTCAAAATTAAATTAAAATACTACCAAGATTAATCTAAAATTATTTTTCCAATTCTTTTGGTAATTATTTATTTTTATAAAATTGTATTAGATCATTATAAAAATTTACTATATAATATATATTTATGGTAGAATATAAATTTTGAATTATTTTTAAAAACTATTTAGATCTAAATTAATTATATTTAAATAATAATCTTTTTTCTTGAAATATCAAACTAAAATTATTTTTCACTTTGTTTCGAAATAAAAAATATTTATTTATTTTATAAAACTAATACGTTGACATGTATATGAACAATTTTTTTCATTTAATTAATTTTTAGAATGGTCTAATATATTTCTATATTAATGGTAGATTAATTTTGGTAGTATTTTGATTTAATTTTGAGGTGATAATACATCATAAATTAAATAATAAGTTTTGTAGATATATAACATGTTCTTAACTTAGATTAATTGTTAAACACCTTGGTTTTGATGTTTGGTGTTCTCGGTTCAAATCTCCATAAGAGCATTTTGCTTATTTTTTAGTTTGAGAGAGTATAAGTTAAATACTAAACTGGATAAAATTTAACAGAAATCTAAGCTTAGTTCAGTGGTTAGATGTTTGGGGACCAAAACAGAAAAACTGTGATAGTTGGGTGACCACCAGTATAATTTACCCTAATAAATAGGACGTACGTTATTCGAATTGCCTCATTAAGGCCACAAATACAACAGAGGAAATTCCATCACTGTCCCTCTGCTTCCTTTATTTTGAAATTTCAATTCAGTCCCAACAAGTGAAAGGTAAAGGAAGGAACACGCGTCGTCGTTTTCTGCACTTCCCGTTAAATCCAAGATCTGGGAACTTTCATAGTTAACCGCGGGAGCAAAGAACCGATCCACGCGTGCATCTCTTATTGGTTTCCTTGCCATGACTTTAAGACGTTAGTGTTACGGCAAGCTTTTATCGACACCCCCACATCAAACCGTAAAACAGTTAAAAAACAATAAAAGAGAATTAATTAAAATAAAAAGCTTAAATATAAAATAAACGTCTTAAGTATCTTATTTTTATTATTTAAGTGTTTAAATTATAATTATAATTTTTATTTTTATTTTTATTGAAATTAAGACTTAACATAAAAAATTTAACAACCAATCATTGACTGATACATGGACGAAAAACTCAAATTCATAAAAGTATTAATACTTAATTGGAAAAAATCTAAAACTTTAAACATTTATTTTAACAAAACTTTAAAATACCTATTTAAATTAAAATAAAAAGTTTAAACACTTAATTTATCTAAAAAGTAATTTAAACGCTTAAAAGTGAAAAGAATAAGAAATTTTATGCAGTTATTTTATATTTAAACTTAAAATTAAAAAAATGAGGTGTCCCCCTTTTTCTCCCATTTATTATTCATAATATCTCTTCTTTCTACTCTACTCCTCTATTTCCCTATTGAGTTCTTTCTCTTCACAGTTCCTCTTTTCTTTCTCTCTCTTTAGGTTTCCTTTCCTTTACTTCGAAATCAAACAGTTGAAGCTTCTTTGGTACGTTTTATCTTTCCTTCGATTCATTGCTCTTTAAACGCTGATTTTTCTTGTGCATTCTTGTCCTTTTGATGCTCTCTTTTTTGAATGTGGATGTGGTAATGTTGAGGACCTTTCTCTCGTTTGGTTGCTGAGAAATGTGAGGAGAAAAAAAGAACATTGGGTTTTAATTTATTAGTAATTATAAAAGGTTATTTTATTTTTCTTCAAAATTTTGGATAATATTTGCGAGAGACTGTATGAATTGAGATTTGGATTGTTTTTTGTTGTCCTTCCATATTTTCTCGGAAGCCAAGCAAGGGATTGTCCCGTTAAATCGATTTGGGTAGCTGTTTTTAAGTATGTTTGGTGACGGTTGTTTTAAATAGTTTCCAGATTTGTTTTTACTTCTAAATTTCTTCCTCATTTTGTCACATGTAAATCAGGACCTTGCGGAAGTTAAATTTCAAGAGTGTTACAATTTATTTACGAAAATAAATTAGAAAAAAAAAGCTGAAATTCTTAATCATTTCTGCAGGGTTTTTGAGGATTGGAGGTTTGATACTTGTTTTATTATCCCCCCTGTTTGTTTGCTCTGAAGATTGATAGTGATGATGATGGTGACAGTCTTGGCTGTGGTGATGCTGATAAATGGGGATGATGAAGAGATTTACTATTTTAGGTGTTGATTGATTTTTTTCTGAAATGGGATTGTCTGCTTTATGGTGTTTTTTAGTAAATAAATGCAGTTTTTTATGCATTTGAAGCAGATGGGTTGAAAGGGTTTGATAGTTTAGATTTTGGAGTAATATGGCTATTGCTGGACTACACAATGTTTCTGTGCTTGAAAATTCTTTCCTAAGGGAGTCTCAGTCTCAGGCATCAAGAAGGCGGGAAAATGGTAACACCCGGGCATCCTCACTCCTGCAGATGTGGCGGGAGCTTGAGGATGAACATGTGGTGAGTCATGCACAAGGGAGAGCTAATGAAAGAATGCTCCAACAGAGGACTGAGAGGAGTGATGACATCTCCATGAGTGATCTTTCTGATGGCCCACATAGTGAACATAGTGGTGTTACAGAGGATGTGAGTGTGAGTGTGAGTGTGAGTGAGAATGAGTTTGGGCAATGGTCATCAGATCGATTTGGGTCACAGAATGGAAATGAGGATTCGAGTGGTTTTAATTGTGAACATTCACCTGATTTGGGGGCAGTTGAAAGGGAAAGGGTAAGGCAAATTTTTCAGGAGTGGATGAACAATGGTGGCAATGAACACACATCTAATGTTTCACGTAGACACGGCAGTTCAAGGGCCCAGTGGCTTGGTGAAACTGAGCAGGAGAGAGTCAGAATTATAAGGGAGTGGATGCAAATGAATAGCCAGCAGAGAGGTGCATGTATGGACAGTAGAGAGGAGCAAGCTGCTGATGCTGGTGGTCAAATTGAACGAGTTCTTGATGGATTGGTGGTTAACCATGATGAAGGCCAAGCTGAGCATGTGCACAGGGGCATTCGAAAATTATGTGGCCGACAGGCCCTGCTTGACATGCTTAAAAAGGCTGAGAGAGAAAGGCAAACAGAGCTTCAGGGGTTGTTGGAGCATCGGGCTGTATCGAATTTTGCCCATCGCAACCGGATTCAGGTAGATGCATTAAATGTTGAGCCATTTTTTGTTGGTGGTAGTTGTCTTTAATTGTTCACATTATTTTTTGCTTCTTCCAAAATTTCAAACAAAAAGAAAAGAAAAATATAATTATGGTAGATGATAATTTGTTAGTTTTAGTCTTTATAGATTATCATCTGTAATTGAAATGTATTTTTCTTGCTATGATTCTGTTGGTTGCCTCAGTTATACCAGGGGCATAAAACTCAACTTTTAAGTGATTCATGTTCTAAAAGCAGTACTAGATGTGTCATTGTGGAATGTGGATTAATATCTTTCTGTAAAATTCTTGAAACAACATCATTGGTATTGTGAGTTGTGACGTGTAGAAGGAGAGTCCGTATAACATGATACTAACCAGGGCAGATGTTGAATGAAAAACAAGAATGCTATTACTTTGAATTAAGAGAAGGCTTCTGATTTTATGTCTAATTTCAAGATGGCAGCATGCTGTCCCAACTACTTGCCTCTTCATCTTCTTATTGTTGTTGATGCTACTATCTTTAGCTTGTAACTTCTTAGAGCAATTAGGCCAACTACTGTCTGCCTTCATTTATTTTCTTGATAAGAACTATTGACTGCTGCTTTTGGCTCCTAAAAGGCTGTTAGAAATATTAAAAATGTTTATGGATCCTCTATGTTTCATTTGTTTGAAGGCAACTGTATTTTAGCTTAGCTTGGCATTGGTATCTACTTATTTTATGTTTACATTTCTGAGTATGGACTGGTTTTACTGGCATTAATTTATCCTCATCGTCTTCCTTTTTTGGCAGTCTTTATTAAGAGGTAGATTCTTGAGAAATAACAGAATGGTTGAAGGTGACAGATCTACTTCGATTGCAGCCACTGAATTAGGCTTATTAAGACAGAAACAGACCGTATCTGGTCTAAGGTACTTCATTCTTTGCTTTATATAATAGCAATTATTTTTTAAAAAATATTCTACAAAGTTCATTTTATTCTATATTCTGAGAGAATTCAACTATTTTTTATTCGTGTCTTATGTAAGCATCTTTAATTATATTGATCTTAATTTGAGAAAAAAACTTTAAGCAAGGGCAACTGAACTGTTCAGTAAATTGCCTTCTTCATGAAAGTTAAGCTGAATTAATTTATTGAATTTAAAAACAAGGGATTTTGATTTTTAATTTAATTTGTATGTTTTCAATGGAAGCTTTAAAATATTGACCCTTCCAGTGATTTAACTCAAATAACTCACCAAGATTCTGGCCTGCATAAACGGAACCTTTTTGTAACATTGAAGTTGTGGAGATTAGTAATACCGTCCATGAAAGCGTTTGGGAATGTATATGCTAAATTGGGCATGTCTTCACATTTCAGTCTGTTATTAAGGTTCTTGATGAAGAGTTTTAGTAACTTAAGATATGGAAATATGGTATGGTTGCTTGATTCTGGCCTGGAGATCCTGGTTTCAACTTTTGCGTCACCACAGCTTGAAACACTTGACCACATCCTGACACTGCAAATTAGACATTTTGGTTGGTTGGCCGGCTTGAATGTATTACCTTTTACACTCATTTTGTAATTGATCGTGTCCTAGTCTACCGACTTCAGGCTGTATAAAATATTAACATACTTTCATTTGGTTTAAGTATTCTTAGTTGATGAGTGATGTTGCCACATTTTACCTGTATTAGGAGAGAACCCTTATAAATTATACAATTGACAGGGTTGAATTGTAGATTGCACATTATATAGGTGCTTTGGCCAATCATTTTGTTTATTTTTGGACTTAGTATTGGCCTTCTAAATAATATCAGCGGTTGTTCTAATATGAGGATGTTTTAGGCTGGGGAGAGGAAAGGTTCCTTTTTTTAGGGTGCCAATGAAAGGTTAGGTTTGATAAATTAGAAAATTTTGCTTGTCTCAGCTCTCTTTTCTTTGAAATAGCTTGACTATAGGACCTTTTGGACTGTTGATATTGTTAGAAGGATAATCAGGGTTGAATTGAATTATAACTTTCCAATCTTGCCATTTTATTTATATAATGTCATTTTCATCTTTTCGTATTAACATTTTTGCAAACGTGCCTATGTATCAGGGAAGGTTTTTTCTCCCGACTGGATAGTTCGGGTTCTGGTCCTGCAAGCAGTAATCATTCAGATGCATTGTCTAATGCTGACAGTAATGGTAATAGAAATGAACAAAACAGAGTAAATAATACACATTCTGCCATAGACGGATTAAATGACCGATCTGAGTGTGAGAATGAGGAAACTGATTATCAAAGGTGTTTGGTTGGTACAACTGATTTTGAGGTTGAAACTGAAGTTGTAAGTTGGCAAGGAACTTCTGCTCGTGTAGAAGAGCGGCAGGAACAAGTTTCTGAGAGTGTGGTTAGTAACTGGCAGAGGCAGTCCATTGCCGAGCCTATTGAAAGCAGATGTGATCTTGGACAAGTCTTGGATGGGGATGGGCCAGAAAGTCCGGCTAATGCGTCGTCCAGTGAAACTCTACAAGAATCTGGGGAAGCATCTTATGAACATTCTCCCCAAGAAGGTGAGAGAAATAGGACCTATGGGTTAATGAATGTTGTAGAAAATGTAGAAACAATTCTGATTGATTATACTGATGGCCAAGAGCCTGTTTCTCAAGCTGAACAACGGCAGGAAGAGGATCTGGAAAATCAGGATGCAGACAGGCAGGAACCAAATGTGGATTATGTTGTGTTGATGGATGGTGGCAATGAAGAAGCCTTTGGCTTGCATCATGAGGATGGTGAGAGTGAAGATAGAGGTTATGATCATATGCAAGAAGCTCTTGGCACACAGCATGAGGATGCTGGCTTACATGACACTAGACAGAATTGGTCTGAAGGGTCTTAATCTCAACTACCTGCTACAGTTGGGAGAATGGACACATTTTATTTTCCTGATGATGATAATGTACACAATACAGAACTGAGGGAGCTATTAAGCAGGTGTGAATTATATTACTGTGGGTTTATGTCTTGCATTTATCTGATTCTGTATTTTTCTGAGTTATTTTTAATATTGTAGGAGAAGTGTGTCTACCCTTCTTCGTAGTGGTTTTCGTGAGAGTCTTGATCAATTGATACAATCATACGTGGAAAGGCAAAATCAAGGTTCTACTGGCTGGGACCTGAATGAAGCAGCTCGTACTCCTGAATCCCTTGAACAGGATATAGAACAGGAAAGCAGGGATCAGAATGAGGGTCGGAGTCCCCCAACTGCTATTCCTTCGCCCAGGATTCAATCTACACGGCTACTCTGGGACCAGTTTTCACACAATTATAATTGGGAATCACATGATGTGAATCAGCGCTTTGGTATTGTATGTCTATATCTACTTCTTTGAGCCTCATCAGTTTGAGTACTAATCTTTTGGTCTTAATTAAGTTTGTGGTGCTAATTTGGTGCAGGAGTGGGAGATAATCAATGATTTGAGGGTTGACATGGCAAGACTGCAGCAAAGAATGAATAACATGCAGAGGATGCTGGAGGCCTGCATGGATATGCAACTTGAGTTGCAGCGATCAATAAGACAAGAAGTTTCTGCTGCCCTGAACCGGTCAGCTGGTTCGCAAGGTTTGTTTATTCTTTCCTTGCCCTCTTCTCACTTGTGTAAGGAATCAACACTTTTGACAGAAAGAAAATTCCAACACTTGCTCAGAAACTACTGATTGTAAATGTTCTAACAGTATATTCTTCTTCATCCTATAATCAACGCTTTTCTTATTTTGGGATTTGGTAGCTACACTTTGCTTGTTTCATTCAGTTTTGTTATTCCGAAGCAGATTTGATTCCTGACGACTTGCCCAAGGATGCATCATCTAACTGGGATTATGTCCGGAAAGGAATCTGCTGTATGTGCTGTGAAGGCAATATCGATTCATTACTATACAGGTAGATCTCTTCAAAGTTCATCTATCAATTTCATATATAGAATTTTGAGGCCTTATCAACATTTCTATACCATATAATTTTAGATGCGGACACATGTGCGCATGCTCGAAATGCGCCAATGAGTTTGTTCAAGGTGGAGGGAAGTGTCCGATGTGTTGTGCACCGGTAGTTGAGGTCATTCGCGCTTACTCAATCCTTTAATAAGAGAAGAAATCTGGGATTAACAATTATAGAATCTTGTATCAGTTTTGGCTCCTGGTATCTGCTTTCTTTTCTTCACCCTATTCTTGAATCCTTGCGGTGATTTGACGATGTACATTACATAAACTCAGTGTTTGATTGAAACAAAACACGCCATTTTTTTTCAATTATATTACTAATCAAAATAAATAATCGAGTGTAAGATTGTTAATTGATATTGCTTACTCAATTCTAAACTCACTCCTATCTTTCGCATTTCTTCTTATTGATAATATAATTTTATTTAAATTTTAATATAAAATATAAAATATAAAATAAAATAATTTCATTTGATAAATGTATATCTTCATGTTAAAAAGACAAATAAACCATTAACACATGATTTTTTTTATTAAATAAAAAATTAATATAAAAGATAAAACTTAAATAAAAACAAATAGGATGGAATTAATATGGTTGATTAAGTTAAAATTATTAAACTATAAACTCTCGTGTAAGAAAAACAATCTCTGCCTCAATCTGAATGAAAAGTATTGTAGTTTATGCATGAACAAAACTACAGCAACCCTTGGACGCGGTGTTTCTTTCTTTTTTCCACAGAAAAATATAATGAGATTTTTACCTATTTAAATTTTTTTATCGAAAATCTATGATTTTATTAAAAAAAATAATACAAGAAAGGAATATCCCGAGCATCGTTTAAAATTCTTTAATCTTAAGTTGAGGAAGAGAGTATTCGGATACCCCTGAGACTACAAAAGAAAAAAATCAACGCCGAAAAGAAACTCGAAAATATCATAACAACATGACACAAAATAAAAAATAAACAACGCTTGAAAAAAAAACTCGAACACACCATAGCAAACAGAACGCCAAGACAAATCCAAACATCACGCAAGCTCAACTTGCAACTAAATACCTCACAGTAGCAACAACCCAAGCCACACCAACACCAATAAGCATCCCAACAACCAAATTCAAAGATACAATCCAAAATAAAATAAAGAAAAACAAACACCTTCACGCTACATCTACCCTTAACAATCTTTACCAGTACCCTTAAGAATTTTAACAATATCTTCTATGATTTCTTCTTTTCCAATAGTCGAGACCCCCACCCATTTATCCACCTCTAAAGTTGCATGGGCCTCACGCACAAGCGCGGCATCTGAGTCCAAAAGAGGATTATTAATAGGTCCCTCTATTACCGTATTTTTTTATAGTTGTCCTCTCCGTCTTTTACCGCTTCGAGGACTACATTAAATTTTATCCGAGGAACATCACCTAATGCTTCTCACCCTGTGCAGCATCTGCCAAAGGACATCCAACACTCGCAACCTTCATAGACAGATCCATACACCCAACTACTGCATCCGAGACATGTCCACACTCGACACTTGGAGACTCACCTCTAGGATTATTCTGCTCCCACAGAGCATTTGAAATCCACCTCGCACGCACAACAATGGTCAGAGCCTCATTAACACCACCAACCAACTCTACACGCTCATCACCGTCGTTGCCATACTCATCACCATTGTCTAAATTGCCTACCATAGTAGTCCCCAATCCTATCGAAACAACAGATGTACGCAGAACATTAGTACGCTCCACATGTCCAAGAAGATGTTCTCTTTGTTGAGATGGTGTTGAACTCATTTTCCGTATTCGAACTCGATTTATCAAAGTCCTATTCTCCTACCTCTGGTTTATGAATGACCTCAATGAATGTAGGAGCATAATCCTATTCCTAGTCACGAATGCTGAAAACTTTCCATGCACTTCCATGTCCAAAGATTCATCAATTGACGCGAAATGAGATGTCTCAACGAACATCCTTCCTCGTTCAAAGGATTAAGGCTTCAACGTGAATTCATCGACCTGAATAAACTGTCCCCATAAACTTGCAATGTTAGAGAATGAATCTCTCGACCATGTATGAATTGCGACACCATAAACCGCTAACCAAATTCTTTGCATATCCATTTTGACATCCGACGAGCATTCAACCAATTTTGAGAACCATTTTTCCATCGTATGTAACCCCAAGGTTTCACACCTAATCTCCCCGCTATGAAACATTAACAATAGCATCGATCCCATTAATCGCATAACGAAAAATCCTTGTAAGTTGGCTTCCTCAATTCTGTGGTTAGATCCGCAATAGAGATTGGTTGATGGTACCTCCGCCTGCGCGTGGGTGTACGACAACTGCAGAGGACGGGCGTATATAGGCTCTCAAGCGTTGCGCCGCATTGGATCCCGCTCGCCCTGGTGCACATACACCTTGATGCATCGGATCACTGCCACAGGTGCACCGTGGTTGCCCTGCACCACGCCACACCAGATTGCATGGCCGTTGTCCGACGTTGACCAGAGTTGACAGGCCGTTGATTTTTTAGGAGATTCTACCCGGGGGTTTTCAATGTTTTGAGTCCGTTGGCGCAGTCTATTTTGCCAATTTGAACTTGATAAGCTATTTTTACGCATTTGACCTTGTGAATTAGTTAGTGAATGCAGGAAATTAATATATCGTGTACTCGTATCTATGTGAGGATTGTTCAAGCTCGAATATCGAATCAAGGGGAGCGTTTGAGGAGCTTAATTATGGAATTGTCGGTAACGCTTGATGTTAGTACACTTCGAACTCTGAATGCTTCATGAGCATCATAAATATAATTGTCTTGCAAGTTAGTGGTTGCAAAATAGGTAGATGAGAAATAAGCATTCGTAGAGACAGGTATTATGAGACTTGATAATTACGAAGTGCATGATAAAGTTTACGGATATGGCGTGACTTGTAGGAGCTTTAGAGACCGTACAGTGTCGTTTGATAATTATCAAGTGCATAATGATATTTAAGGATATGACGTGACTGTAATATGCTAAGACGTTTCAAGCTAGTGATTAGGGTATCGGTATGGGCTTCGGCTGTATTGGTACGCTATTCAATGTCGTATTAGTAGGGTCGACCCGTATTAGTAATTGGAAAATTTTGAGATTTTCAGTAAGCAATTTTAGTATCGGTACGAGTGTAAATACTTGTATCCTCGAGTATCGTATCGATACTCGTGTTCGAGTACCGATAGCTGATACGCTAAATAATCTATAAATATAAATTAAAGATGGAAATTGACGTGTATAATTATAACTTGATTTTTGCCTAAATAAAGGAGATACCGTGGACTAATGGAGACAATTAATGAGAATAGTTATGTACTCCTCCATAATGTATTAACAACTTGGTAATGTAATATGAACGGAGTGTTGATGATTAGCAACAATATAGAGATCCTTGGGATCATGTTGCTTGTATGTCAGGTAGGTATTTGATTGGTTGGGTCACTTTGATTAATGAGATTCGAATACTCAAGGAGAGTGTTGCAACACCATGGCAAAAGATGTCGAATGTACATTCCCGATGTTGTGTAAGCCCGAGTCTCATTCGAAGATACTCGAGGGGGATTCCGAGTATAGAGCGTACGTTCCCGATGTTGTATGGCCCCGAGTCTCACTCTAGGTTTATGGTTTTACTTTGTGTGCTTTTTCTCGAATGATCTGGTGAAATCCCGGGTATGGTTGAGCCTTGTGTGTCATGTGTGATGACTTGCATGATGAGAACATGTATTTAGGCGACTAGTTGTACCACCGCATGTTTATTTATTTCTCTTTATTGCTTGTATTAGCTTGCATGTTTATGGTTATGATTATCATGAAATATATTTGAGTAGATGTGTACCACTGCTGAGCTTTGTAAACTCGGCGCTCAGGAACTCGATAGACGCTATGAGTTTGGGATTCCAGCAAGCGGTGATTGTCAAGGTACGATACTTGTATTTAATGGGCTGTGTATTCATAAGACCTTACATGGCCGAATCTGTAACTTTATTTTGAAATACAATTTATAAATTTGAAGCTCCTATTTTGTAAATTAATTTATGTTATTTATCTAATTATATGAAGTATTTAATGTTATAAAGTTTTGACTAAAGGCTAAATTTATAATTTTTAAATAAATTTTTTTGGGTGACCCGAATGTAGTACTTCGGATCTAATTTTAAATCGGGGTGTTATAGTCCAGCATCCTCGATTCACATTTGCCCTTTCTCGCATGTTGATTTATTAGAATTTTCTTTATATCCAATCGAAACGCCATCGATGCTTTTACGCTACTACCCATTTAAATCCTTAATTTTTAATTTATTTAAACTGTGATCTCAATTTTTATGGTTAATAATATTTTATTCTCCTAGTCTTGATTCTCGATTCCGTCACTCAAATTCTACCTTTGATATTGATTTCTTAGCAACCTTTAATTTAGCTACAAACTTGAGGCGTTTTACAAATTTACAAATCAGTGAATTCAACTTCAATGACTCGTGGAATCAAATATATTAGAGTATACAACACTGCAAGTCCATTTTTATTTTCGGTATGTTTATTTTTATCACCGATTTTGAAAAGTTACATTTTAGTCATTTGCGTTATTAATTTATTACATTTTGTGATGCACAATTGTTAGAATCCGAGACGATAAAAAGAAATAAAATATTATTTAAATAAATTAAATAATCTAAAATAAAAAACAAGGAGAAACAAACTCTCGATTCGAATGGAAATAGAGTAGGAAATGTGTTTAGGCTTGCAGCTACTCAGTTTCCTTAAGACAGATTTCGACCACTTTGTAATGCTTGAGTTCATCGGTCGTCAGTCTCCCGAGATACAACAACAAGATGATCTTCAACAGAAGCACGACTGTAGAGATCACGAACTTTACTCTTGACTTTGCCTATCACCGAAAACACTAGTGGAGAAGAAAACGTTTTGAGTTGTGTTTTGAAACTGAAGAAGCACGATATTTATAGGGGAATGGAGGAAAATTATGGAAATCATAATATTCCGAATTAATGGCCATTAACCCTTTGACCGATTTAATTCGGAAAAAATCAGTTAATACCATATTAAAACGGAATATTCTCGTGAATTGCACTAATTACCTTTTAATATCCGAATTTAATAGAAAGTCAGAAATATCATGTTAAATTTTGTAATATTCAAAAAGATATGCCATTTATAAGAAAAAAAATTAATTTGAAGTGGATAAATATTCACAAGTTCACGAAGGGCCCAACCAATCCAAACATTCTCATCGCCCATGTCATGAGAGTGCACTCAACTCAAATGAGTTCAATTCACACGCCTTACGCACGAGGCACAATTTCCATTCAAATTATTCAATAATTATTAAGTGGGTTGGGATATTTAAACCCTTCCCAAGTTTGTTATCCCTTCCATGTGGGATAGGAGTTTTATTTTTTCCTTTACACAATTCACAACAACCTCACTCTGAGCATCAATTTCTCATTCATTACTCAACCGTTTTAAGCATATGAGATACCGTTGTAAAGATCTCATGAAGTAGAATATGATGTAACAAATCCATCATTCGAATCTCCACCTTTACCCATAGAAAATATGGCTCAAAGTTACCAATTTCTCACATTTTTTCCAACATTTTGGTCATTGAGCCGTTAGTCAAAAAGGGTTCAATTTTTAATATGACCCCTGAGTTTTATATAAAAATATCAATTTAGCTTTGAAATTCAAATAAAATATCAATTTGACTATAGAATCCAACCAAAGTCCTCTTTCGTCGATCATTGCTTACCACTATCGTCGACTCTAATCGTCGGTGGCGGTTGGACTTCAAAATTTTCATCCAACACCCTTTTGGCCTCTTGAACGCCAATCTTGTGTTTGTTTCACTGAAAAATATCCTAATCTTTTTACTTCTAATAAAGCTCAGTTTGACATTACTTTTTAAAAGTACTTTTGAAAAGTGTCGTAGAAAAGGTGTTTTTGAAAAATATCGTAGAAAAATGGTTTTGAAAAGTTTGGTTTAAGATTTGATTGTTTGAGATTGCTATAAAAATGGTTTTGAAAAGGATAAAATTTATGTTTTAGACATTATGATGTAAATTGACAATATATATTAATTTAAATTATATTTAAATTCATTAATATTATGATATATGAAATATTTCAACTTAAACTATATTAAAAATATAAAAATATTTTATGGTAACTCATTATTAATATTGTTGATGTCAAAAGTGTTAGACACCGAACAAGGCGGTGGAGATGGGGGCCAAGGAGGAGGTTGGTGGTGGTTCACCCATTCTGATGTGGGTGGAGAGCCAAAGATGGTGGTCGGAGTGAAATAGAAGAAAGTTGGTGGAGGATGGGATGAGGAGTTTTCATTCTGTCATGTTCTCTTTAGCTTTGTGGTATTTATAGCCAAGTGATGTTGTTTGATGGGACAAAGCTAGGCCTAGTGACGGCTATTGATGGGTCGGCAAGATTAGGTTTGGCTCTTAGCTGGTGAGATTTTTAGCTTGGTCATGTGGGTCGGTAGAGAAGACTTGACTACTAGATAATAAACTTAGTTGGCAGGTCAGGCAGACTTGATGACTATCAAGATTAGCATGACCGGGAGGCAGGGGTTTCGGAGGCCATGATGCTTTGTATACTGAGGCGCGGCGTGGAGGCTAAGAGTTCTAGAGGTATAGATAGGCAGAGGCATGGAAATTGTAGGCGGAGATGTGACAGTTGTGGCCAAAGGTATAACACTTATCCCCCTCGAAGAATGTCATAAAGTGGCATGATCTAAGACTTGAGATATGGGGTTGAGTTGATAGTGCGCTTTTAAAAAATATGTTTCCTGAGAATATAGGCCATCACTAGCGTGAATGTAGGAGATTTGAAAATCTTGTACTCGTGACGTTGTCTAAGTGGTTCGGAGCAAGGGGGCATAGATTATGATTTTTTGAAACAGTTCTTTGGCGGGCTATGAATTGGAAAAAACCAAATCCCTAATTTCATTTTTAAACTCTTTCCCTTCTCAGTCTTTGGATTTCTTCTCTTTTCTTATACTCTCAAAATGGAGAGATGGGCGAAAGCTTTGTTGAAAAGTTTGAGGGGAACAAGGTAGTGGATGTGGTTGCAACCAAATCAAGTGTCGGACTAGCCAAAATAAGGCAAAAAAGCTTCTAGCATGCCATAGTCTTTAGTGGTTGAACTTCGAGTTCAAGTTTATAAAAGGTACATTTTGTCTGAGTGAATGTGGTTAGGGGGAATCAGGGACCGTAGAGTGGTGCTACTTGCAGCTATATTTGTTCGAAGTTGGATTTCATCTGTTGTTGCACAACTTTACTCGTCAAGTGTTGGTCAAGTACGACGTGGCTCTGGGGTGATTGGCGGGGACATCTTGGTGGCTCGTTATCGGCTACCTTATTTTGTGTGTTGAGCAGAAACGTAACCCGTCTGTGAGGGTTTTGTAGAGTTGGATAATGGAATTTATGGGATTTTCGATTATTTGGTGGTATTATGGATGTGGAATCAACAATGTTGTAGTTTCTAGAAATTACTGGATGAATTTTGAAGAAGAATTATGCTAATGTTGAGTTGTAGAGTAATCGGAATTGAATCCAGAAGCATAGCATTGATTTCAAAAAATTTCAGCAATCGGCAAGACTTTAGTGTTAAAGCTAAAGCTAGTTGGTGAGTTCACATACGTTTTGGCTTTCAAACAAGGTTTGATTTATCATATTGGGGGTTTGTTTTAAGCCTAACAAGCTTTTTTAAGCTCGGAAGTAGGTTCCTCTAATTTTGCTCAAGTTGCCAAGAGCAACGCCTTCCATATAAATTCTATTTTATTAAATGAATATGAAAAACAGTAAGTAAATGTGAATTTTGTGGAAATATTTGCTTGTGAAAAGTAAAGTTTGATATCGAATATAGTTGGCATGCCATAGGATAAGAGTACTCTATATGTTTTGAAAGTTTGCGATGGACTTAATAGTCTAATCGATCGATAGTCTATATGTGTATATATATTCCGCAAGGTCGGGTGACTATAGTCATTGATTCACAAGGTCAGGTGATTACATTCATTTGTTGATATGAATCGTAAGTGAGGTGACTAATGGCTATGGAATATATAGTTTCTTTTGATGGGTGGGGACCTAAGCCCACATTTTGATAAAGTTCGATTTGTGTAACTGGTGATTTTTTATTATAAGTGAAACCACAACTAAATTACCAATATAACACACATATTTGATAAGCATTGATATGAATATGTAAGATTTGAAATGGTTTGGATATGAATATCAATTCTGAAAATTTTGCATAATTGGAGGAGTGTATATCGATAATGTTATGTTTTGGTTTTTAAATTGCATTGATGAATCATTCTTGAACGCAGTCATTAGGCATATCATGCATATGCTCTTTTTCATCTTTGCAGATATCTCAAACCATCTTAGTGGAATTGACACAATAAAGATAATCGAATTTATCCCTAACAGTCAATATCACCCAGTCAGGTCTTAAACCTGAACCCTATTTTTTTCCTAGGCGCGTATCATAATCTTACCATTCTAATCGTTCCAGAATCCTCACACGATTCTTATTCAAAACCCCATCGAGTATCGAGTTGATCAAAACATATAAATCTTTATATTACTATCAAAGTTATAACGCCTCTCGACAAACTTACTTCTATTCATCCATACCACACACATCTCTTAATCACAAAATCCATATTTGTAAACATCAATGGTCACAACCATCCTTGATGTTTCGAAATGGTGGACCTTATATACTAACGAACGAAGCAATTACTAAATTTGAGTACCATGTCAACTCAAGAGTGAAAATTAGCTATCAAATATCCTCAACAAACCTGCAAAATAGTTGGGCGTAAGCTTCGCAAGTGATCCAAGACAAACCTACAAAAATCATTTTAAATCATATACGGGTTTGTCTAACAACTACTCAAAGTAACCAGGCTTAATATTTATCAGTCCGAGGGTGTAAAACCTGGCTCTGATACCACCAAATGGAAAACTCATCACCTAATTTGGAAGGATTATACCTGAGTGACAAATGCCACATTGATCACCTAAGTGATCCAAATTCACACAGATTAAAAATGTAGACAATTGAAAATCTTTTCATTCACGTTCCGAAAAGAAAGTCTAGATGCATAATTAGGTCATACACTATTTAGTTAGGTAGCGTATTAAATTCCATTGTGATTGGATTCCTTAAACATGCTTGTTAAACCCATATTTGATTTTGATATAACAATAACTAAACTGTAAAACAAATAAATTTTTAAGTTACTTAATTTACTCACTAAATTGACAAGCATTCAAACTTAAATAATTTTCCAAGTCAAATTTTGAATCCCCAAATATTTTCTAAGTGTTTTGGTACTCAATTTTGCCAATTTGGTTACTAAGTACCGGTACAAACTATGGCGTACCGATACGGGTTTTCGTTATTGGAAACCAAACTTATGCTTAATGGATTATGAGTACCGGTACGGCTATACACGTACCGGTATGGGTTTTTAATCTTTAATCCAAATTTTGCTTCAAGTACCAATACAGCCTATGGCGTACTGTACCAGTACGAGGATCAATAAATTTAAAATATTTTCTTTAAATGTTTTAACCGTCGCCTTGTTAAGTTCTTGGAACTAACTTTTAAAAAACTAGTTATGTGTATTGGTACACCTCTATGCATACCGATACGATATGTTAACCAAATGTTCCAAGGATTCTAGTGAGAAAAATGAGTATTGGCATAGTACGGCCTGTACCGATACTCATTGTTAAATTTTCACTTCATACCGATACACTTGCCCACGTACCGATACCCCTTTTTTGCAATGGCTCTTTCTTCTTTTGGCAGGTACCGATACGAGTGCTCGTGTACCGATACTAGTGTTGCCAAACATCATTTATTGCGAGAAAATGTAGCCCAACGGCTCTATTCAATATCCCAATCACCCAAATGGCTAAAAATCAATGATAAGGTATATAATTAAGTTTCCAAATCTTCTTCAACAATAAGACAACTATCCAAAAGCATTCAAGCCCATATCCAACCTCTTAGAGCTTAAATTGCAAAATTCTTGTAACCCACTTGAGTGATTTTCACTATATTTCATTTTTCATCAAGTTTGGGGTTTTTAGTGAACTTTGAAGTATGCAAACATCCATCCTTTATAGGATTTCATAGTTTGCTTCTTTGTATTCACCTTCGGGAAAAAGGGATCACTAGACTTTGGGGTATAAGTCTAGATGTTTGTGAGGTTATCTCCTTTAGCCTAAAAGGAAAGACAAATTAGTAAATTTGTGAAAATCCTTAGTGTGGATAGCTAAGGTAGTGGAATTAAAACTTGTTTAGAAGGTTGAGCCACTCTAACCACTTGTGCAAATTTTCTTTCTTTTTGCTCATTGCTTCCACCAAATTTTTAATTGTCAATTCACCCCTTCTTGGATATTTCCATTGATTGCTCAACCTAGCAATTGATATCAGAGCTACACTCATTTGAAGGCTTCACATCATCTTAAGTAGATCCAAAGGTTGCTCAATCAATCCACAACTTAAGCCATGGCCTCTACTTCTAGTAATTACTATGAGGAATTTCAATCCATCTCCAAACTTCCATATTTCAATGGGGTAAACTACCCTTATTGGAAGAATAGAATGAGGCTCTTCATCCAATCAAATTCTACCTCTTTTGTGTAGTGGTGGACGGACCAACCATTCTGATGAAGAAAGATGGAGACTGCAAGTTCTTAAGGAAAGTCAAGAATAGATCAATGATAATCAGAGGAAGTTACAACTCAACGAGAAAGACATGCACATAATATTTTGTGCCCTTGGACTAGACAAGTACGCCAAAGTGTCTTCTTGCTCAAGTGCCAAGGAGATATGGGACAAACTAGAAGTTACGCATAAGGGTACTAATTGTAATCACTCATTTTTATCCGGTTTGTGAATTTTGTTAATTTAATAATTAAGGGGTATTATTATCGCATGTGGGCATGTTATACTGTGTATATATATATATACGTGTTATTAATATATACGCAACATATGTGTGTGATGTGTGCATGTGTGTATGGTTATTATTTATGTATATGTATAAATGTTCGGGTATGTGTATATGTACGTATATGACGTGAATTAATGTTATTATTATTAGGATATTAATCTCATGCATTATTATTAGTTTATATGTGCGCATGTATGTTATATATACATGAGTGTGTGTATATGTATTATCAGTTATTATTAATATTACATGTTATATAACTTATGTGTGTGTATGTGTGTGTGTGTCTAATTATGTACGTATGCATGTAGTAATATATATGTGTTTTAATTATTGGTTTTATTATTAATATTAATTGTAATACAAATATATGTAACAGATCTAAAATAAATAAAACCCACATATATTATAACAGTCTAGTCCATGCAGTTACAAAACTTAAAACTTAAATTTACAAGGCCCTTTTGGCCCAAAACCATAACACATATCAGACTATCTAAACCCTAATTGTTTTATCCCTTGCGCGGATAAAGGAGGGCCATTGGATTGGATCCAAATCCAACGGCCAAGATCAAACCATGGCGTCTTTCCAGCTAGCCGCGTGGAACCACGCGCGGATCGTTCGGCTCCACACGTGCGCGTGTATCACACACGCAAGACTCCTCGGCTACTGAGCTCTACGTGGCAAGATCCTAGGCAGTCTCATCTTTCCCCAGATCGAATCCTAGTCGCCCATCTTCAAATCACCCTGGCCGTTGGATCAGATCTGATCCAACGGCCAAGGGACGCTCTGACCATATGATCACCACCATGCCTCTTCCCCATGCCGTCGTACCAACCACCACATCAGACGCATCACTAAAAACACAAGAAAAAGTAGATATGTCAGTGACCAAAATCGGGGAAAATATGTATTTTGTATCATATCTTCTACCAAAATGATCAGACAAGATATGTATGAGAGGTTGTAAGAACAATAGGGCAGTTCAGTTGTAATCAGTTTTCAGAAATACAAAAATCAGTCAAAAAAGAGAAAAATCAATAGCAAAGAAAAACCCAGAGTTTTCTGGTAAAGCACTCTCTTTTTTTCTTCTGCATGCATCTCTAAAATCATTAACATGTTTATATAAAAAGGGAGAAAAATAGAGAGGGGAGAGTTTTACCCAACCACCGTGAATCTTCTCTAGCCAGCAACAAGCCCTTGCGGGGTGAGTGGGTTGAGAAGAGGATATATCTGGTCAGATTTTTTAAAAAAAAACAACAAATGTCTTCGTTTGTTTCGGGTTTTCCTAGATCTAGGTTAATAATGGGCTGATCCCTTAGATCCAAGGTTAGTTTCGGGCTTGGATAACAAAAGAGAGTCGTTTGGGGTTTTTTTAGTAGTCTCCGACATTGGTGAGCGACGGCTCATACGGCAGAGCGCGGTGGTTTCTGGGAATAGATGTGGCCATTTGAAAGGTTGGACGTTTGGGGAGAGATCTCGGTTGAGAGAAATGAGATGAATGGGGGTTATATTTCAAAGGGTAAAAAAATGATGGAAAAAGTGAAAAAAGGGGGGGCTAAAGGTCTGTTATATAGACCAACAAAAAATATAAATGGCATAATCACTTCATAAAGGTCCCATGTTTCAGGATTTTTCATCTAGAGCCTGCCTCATGGCCTAATTGCAACCCCAGTCCCCCTCTTCTTTGAAATTAGTTCAATTTGGTCCTCAAATCAAAACAAATCAGATTTCCAAATGGCATAATTACCCACTTAGCCATCCGTTTTTGGATTTTTCACTCCGAGCTTCCCCCTTGGTTTAATCACGTTTCCAGTCCTTGCAAGTTCGTTCCGGGTTATAATTCGGTCTTCAAATGTTTGTTTTTTTATTTGTTTATTTAAGTGTTCTATTTTCAGTTTATTTTGTTTCAGTCCTTTGTCTTTTTTATTGTTATGCTTGTGTTTTCGGTATAATTACGTTTCCATTTTATGTCTCAAAGCTCCTTTGTGTTCTTGCATTACATACCTTTATGTTTTTATCATGTGCTTTTAGTTGTCATATTATGTTTTGTGTTTTAGTTTATTTTGTCTCTGTTATATATGTCTATTTTGTACGCTAAGTTTTAATTTCGTTTATACATCATGTTTATGTGGTTCTTCATGTTTTTATTTATTTAGGTCGATGTATGATGTGCATTCATTCATGTTTTTATAATATGCGTTTTATCGTGCTAATGTATCGTTTGGTTCATTTGTGCTTGTTATATATTTGTGTTTTGATTAGGTGATCATGTTTAGTTTAGTTGTTTATCTTGAATATATGTATGATAGTATGTTTTGCTTTTGTCCTGTATTTTAGGTTACATATTAAAAATGAGTGATTTTGTTACATATAAATATCGTGACGTGTTTTGGCATATGTATGTAATTTGTGTCACGTGATAAAGTTTTATTGTAACGTGGTGATAATATGGTTCTGTCATTTTAGTATCATGTCTTATACCATGTCATGCATATTGCATTTGTGTTTTTAGGTACTTAAGGATATTGTATTTAGGTAATTTAACCTTGAAGCATATCTTTTACCATGTTTGTGTGTATATGTTTTATTTATGCTTAGTCTAGGTCTTTGAATATGTTATTTATATCTATATTCAGGTATTTTGTTATTTTTTGTTTAATATTATGAAATTCTTGTTTTTTTATCTTTTTATTATCACGTCAATTTAAATTGTATGCTTTATATTTTGTTTTTTAAGTTGCATTTCGGATATATTATCGTCAATGCGGTGCCCTTATATCCGAGCGTAAACGGGGCCAGTATCAGGCGTAGTGATAGTGGTTGGGCGCTTACTCTCGGATGACGGGGCCTTTAAAATTTAATCGCAGTTATAACCAAATTTAAATTTAATCGTCACTCTAATCCGGAAAATATAATATTAATAAAGCGGTAATTATTAAAGTACCAATTTTGGGCAGTATGGGGGTGCTAATCCTTCCCCATCCGTAACCGACTCCCGAACCCCAAAGTTTTTGAATCTCTGGTTTTTATGGTGTCCGGCCTACCTAAGTGGTCGGTGGCAACTCCAATTTCTAAATAAAACGTGTTTTCAAACCCCCATGGAATAAATATTTTAATACCCGAAAAACCACAAACACTTTGAAAAACCGGTTTTTAGCGATAAGGAGACATCGCTACACTAATGAAGTGAAGGAGACCAAGATTGGACTCCTCAATCTTAGTTATGAGAACTTCAAAATGGAGCCAAATGAAGACATCACCAAGATGTTCGATCAATTCTCCGTTATCATCAACGAGCTTAAAGGCTTTGGAGAAGTCATTCTAGAATACAAGCTTGTTCAAAAATTTATCTATTCTCTTCTCGAGTCATGGGATTTGAAGAGGACCACCATTATTGAAGCCAAGGATCTCAAGACCTTGAAGCTTGATGCTCTCAGTGGTCACTTATCACTCGTGAGCTTATGAAGAAATGAAGAAAAAAAGAGGAGAAAAAGTAAATAGAGAAAAGGTTTATTGGAATTACTCTCAAAACTTTACAAGAAGAGAGCGATTCTAGTGAAGAAGAAGAATAAGAATAAGAAGATGAAGAAATGACTATGCTAGCCAAGAGATTCACAAGGTTCATGAAATCTAACCATGGAAGGAAGTTCCAACGAAGAGAGGATTTTAAGAACAAGCCAAAGAAAGAAGGGAATAACCAAATCATTTGCTATGAGTGCAAAAAGCTGAGACACATCAAGTTCGATTATTCCCAACTAAAGAAAAAGAGTTTCGAGAAAAAGAAGAAGATCAAGGCATATGTAGCTACTTGGAGCAATGAAGGCTCATCCAATGAGGATGAGGAGCAAGAGGTAACTAACCTATGTCTCATGGCATTGGAGGAAGATCTTAAGGTAACCTCAAATTTATGTACATTTGATTTTATTTTTGATGAGCTTCAAGAAGCTTATAATGAATTGCAAAAGGTTTATGATGAATTGGTTTTGAAGTATAAAGAATCAAGAAAATAAGAAGAAGAGGGAATAGAAGAAGGAAATGAAGAAAAAGAACATTGGAATTGCTCTCAAAGCTTCACAAGAAGAGAGCGATTCTAGTGAAGAATAAGAAGATGAAGAAATGGTTATGCTAGCTACGATATTCAAAAGGTTCATGAAATCCAACCGTAGAAGGAAGCTCCAACGAAGAGAGGGTTTCAAGAACAAGCCAAAAGAAGAAGGGAATGACCAACTCATTTGCTATGAGTGCAAAAAGCCATGGCACATCAAATTTGATTGTCCCTAACTAAAGAAAAAGAGCTTTAGGAAGAAGAAGAAGAAGAAGCTTAAGGCATATGTAGCTACTTGGAGCAATAAAGTCTCATCCGATGAGGAAGAGCAAAAGGTAGCTAACCTATGTCTCATGGAATTGGAGGAGGATCCTAAGGTAACCTCAAATTCATGTACATTTGATTTTACTTTTGACGAGCTTCAAGAAGCTTATGATGAATTGGCTTTGAAGTATAAAGAATCAATTTTGAAAATAACAAAACGGAAACTATTGCCATTGAATCATATCTTATGGGAACAACTATTACTCTTGATTCTAAAAAAATGGTCGATCTTTTGGGGATGAAAAATGTGGGTATTATCATGAAAATGTTTTTCCTACAACTTATAGTGGCTCAGTCAAAGTTCTCGAAGCCCATGAGCATTTCCTTCACCTCTTCATCACTTAGTGTTTTCGTCCATATAGTGGTGGTAAGTGGTCCACTATTAGCATGATAGATGAATTTTGGCTTCATTACTTTCGTGAGAGAAAACGTCCTAACCTAGCCCATCATCTTTGTCGAGATGGTCACCATTGTCAACAACCATCATACCACCATCTTGAAGTCTTTCTCCTATGGAACCATCATTATCCACATCTTTCACAAGCTTCACATTGATTACTCTTTTGACCTTGGAGTTCCTCTTGCCGAGGTAATTAATATGAGATCCCTTCAGAAAGCTAAGTTTACCTTTTTCAAAGGTGAATGGGTTCGCAATGCCAATCTTCCTGGTTAAGTTTCCATTGATGTTGAACCAGTCGAGGATGTTCCCGTTGCTCCACCTTCCTTTGATGTTTTCTTCACCTACCTTGATGGGAAGTTTGCCCCAATAGATGCAAGGTTCGACTTCATAGATCCTAGATTGAATACCGTTGAGCATCGTGTGTCTTATATGGACTTCACTCTTACCATTTTCAATCAGGAATAGCATGGACATGCTCTTGGAGACAATAGTGAGGAAGAAGAAGACGAAGACGATGATGATGATTCTTAGGCTTAGAGTATTGCATATCATACCATCATATCATATCTATTAGGTTTTGAGTTTATGCACCTATGTTTTATTTGATATTTCCTATGACTATTTGTTTTGGTTTATGCTTTTAATTTCGTCTGATATTTTATGTCTTGTATTTTTATGCTTTGGATTTATAATATTATGGTTTTTATATTATCTTTGGAGTTATTTTAGATTATATTGCTTTATGCTTGTTTTATTTTACCCTATTGATTTTGATTTAACAAAGAGGGGAGAAGTGTGATATAAATTTTTCAAAGGTTTTTCAAAAACTAAATAGCCTTTTAGTCTTAAAGTAAGGGGGAGTGAACTAAAATTTATTTTGGTTTTGTTACATAAAAAATGAGGGAGATCGTTGAACCTATATTTGATTTTGATATATCAAGGACTGTAAAACAAATAAATTTTTAAGGACTAAATTGATAGGCATTCGAACTTAAATAATTTTCCAAGACAAATTTTGAATCCCCAAATATTGTCTAAGTGTTTTGGTACTCAATTTAGCCAATTTGGTAATTGAGTGCATGTACGGCCTATGGCGTACCGGTACGAGATTTTGTTACTAGAAACCAAACTTATGCTTAATGTCTTACGAGTACCGGTACGACTATACGCGTATCGATACGGGTTTTTGAATCTGGAATCCAAATTGTGCGTCAAGTACTGGTACGGCCTATGACGTACCGATACAAAGATCAATAAATTTAAAATATTTTCTTTAAATGTTTTGACTGTTGCCTTGTCAGAGTTTCTTGGAACTAACTTTTAAAAGATTAGGTATACGTACCAGTAAACCTCTAAGCGTACTAATACGATATGTTAACCAATTGTTCCAAAGATTCTAGTGCGCAAAATGAGTAACAGTACGATACGACATGTATCGATACCCGTTCTTAAATCTTCATTTTGTACTGATACGCTTGCCCGCGTACCGGTACCCCTTTGTTGCAACGACTCTTTGTTGCAACGACTCTTTCTTCTTTTGGCAGGTATTGATACGAGTGCTCGTGTATCCATACCAATTTTGTCAAACAACTTTTGTTGCGGTAAAAATGCAGCTCAACAACTCTATTCAATATCTTAACCGCCCAAACATCTAGAAATCCATGAGGGGGTATAAAAACAAGTCTCCAAAGCTTCTTCAACAATAAGATAACTATACAAAAGAATTTAAGCACATATTGTAACACCCCAAAGATAGGGCTAGATGTTTAAAGGTTTGATCGGGTTGGGTTCGACTCGGTCGAACCGAATTAACCAGTTAAATGAGTTTCGAGAAAATTAATATTTTAAAAATATGAATTTAGGAGATAAAAATTTTGATTTGCCAAAAAATTTTAATTATATTATCAAGTGTTTTAGTAATTAATTTGGGAGTTAATTAAATTGTCTTAAGTGCTATTTTGATTTAGTGACTAAATCATAAAGATTGCAAAAAAATTTAAATGACAATTTTGTAAATGGGTCAATACTAAGAATCCTTAGAGAGCTATTATTTTCTAAACGTTTTAATCATAAAATGACCATCTTAATTGAGTAAGGAATTGACAGTTAATTAGTTTAATCATTTTCCTAATCTTTCTAATTTTCTCTCCTTATTTTCCCTCACTTTCTATTTCAATTTCCAAACATGATTCTCCAAAATTGGTTGCTGATTTTTAATGGAGATTTCATCATTTGATTCTACTTTTAATTCCTAACAAAATCTCACAAGAATTTTTCAAAGATTTCGTCAATTTCACAAGTTTGATTTCAAGGAAAATCTTACGTCAGTTTTGGTGGGAGTTTCTTCAAAGGTGAATTTATTTTCTCTCTCTTAAACTAAGGTTCTTTATTGAAATTACCTAGTAGTTGGATGATATTGGATTGTTTTTAACTTAGTTTTGCAATGGATTTCAAGAATTAAGTTATTAATGGAGATTTTGATAAATTGCTTAAAGATTTGTTTAAGTTGATGAAACTTGGATATTTTGATTGGGTAAATTCATTTTTTTGAGGTAATCATAATGTGAAATGATCTTATTGAAATTAATCTCGAAACTATTTGATTGATTAATTTTTAGATGAATTTTTAGTGGTTTTGGGGGCTGTTAGGAGTGTTCTTGAGTTGTTGGAGATATAAGGATGTTTGGTAAGTGCTTTTGGTTGTGTTTTGATGTGGATTGAATGTTAGAATAATTGGTTTGTGGTTAGGTGTTGGTTGAACAAAGATTAATGTTGATTTCGGTAGTTTTGGCTAATTTTCGAAAGGGTAATGTTAAGGATGTAGGAGATTGTTGTTTGGCAGCGATTAGAATGCATAATGATGCATTTTCCCTTTGGTTTTATGTGGTTAAAATAGGGGACAATCAAGACAGGGTTGCCTAATTGCCTATGTTGCATTTCAGATTCTCGGTTCACATTGGCGAGCAAAGTGAAGTGTATCTGTGAGTGTATAAATGTGTTAAAGCTCTTAAAAGGTTTGATCGATGGATCATGGGGGGTTTAGTTATAGCCTAAAAAGCTTAACTAAGCTCAAGCATAAGTTTCTCTTATTTCGCTTGGTTATTGGCTTTGATATGAGCTTGTGGATTTCATGTTTTAGTTTTAAACATGGTTTGATTTACTTATTTTAAATGCATAGTTTTGGATTAATATGCAATGTTTAACAAAGTATATGAATGCCTAAGAGCATTGAGGTTTTTTTCCTAGAAGGAATGTGTTGTTGCCTTTGGCAATGTGGTTTTGCATATGAAACAATTTTGTGAAATGCATTGGAAAACAGTAAGTAAATGTATTTGAAATGATATATTGGCTATGTGACGTAAATGAGAAAGTATTGGATATAGTTGGCTTGCCATATAAGTGCACTATAAAAATAAAGTCGATCGCTCTGCGGCTCTTAAGGTATAATGGTATGGCTACTCGGGCTGATGGTATTCTTCGATTTCTTACAATAAGGGTAAGCATATTGTTGTGTGGTAGAGGTAAGTCTATCACAACGGTAGGGGTAAGCTTATTCTTGGCCGAAGTGAGATTTGGTGGAGGTATTTCCATCATGAGAAATCCGTGTATCCGATGTGGTATTAACATTATATTTTTGAATGTAAGGATGGAGGTAGGTCTATCCGGGATCACCCTCTAAGCCAATATATGATATATGAGATACATGAAAAGCGTTTTGATGCATATGGTTGTTATGCATGATTTGTTTTGAAAATAAATAAGAAAATGCTTTGGTTTATTTAAGCATGTTTTATACTTCACATGACATGTGGTTTTCAAATGAATTTTGAAATGCATCAATGTTTATTAAGAGTAACCTCACTACGCATGTGTGCTTACACTCTCCGTTTCCATTAATGCAGATAATAGAGTTGTTGGGTAGCATTTTCTCAGCAAGGACGGTCCAAGAGCAAGACATTTGATTGAGTATGAAAAACCTAGTTTTAATTTGGTTAATAAGGCAATGTGTTACCATATTTTAGGGGGATTTGTAATCTGGTTTTTAATGGTGTTGTGGTGGTTTATAGATGTGGTTTGATGGATTAGATTGATGGTGTTTGAGGTTTGAAGGATTTTATAGTATGCATATAGGGTTGATACGCCTATGCTTATGCTTTTGTGGTTCAAGCATGTTTAAGATGTTGGTTTAAGTCCATTGATGCGATGCGTATGCTGAAATGTACCTTGAATTCCTTTTTCGATGTTGAGTTGAATGGTTTTAGGAAGCATGCCTTTAGTTTTTTGATTCGATGCAATTCTCCATTTAATGTTCCTGTTTTCATGAGCTTAAGGCTTGTCTTAATCCTTGGTTTAGTGGTGTTTATGTACATGTTTGATTAAGACATGTTGAGTTGCCAATTAAGTAAAAAACCAGCAAATTTGTACATTACAGGTCTAGAGGTATCGATATGCGTGGCCTGGTATCAATACGGGTAGGCATAAATTTGGCCTGGGTATCGGTACACGAAGAAGTGTATTAGTGCGGGTATGTGTAGAATTAGGCTAGGTATCGGTACTCGAGAAAATGTACCGGTACGGGTTTTAGCTATTGGAATTTGGGATTTCAGCTATGTAGCACGCGTACTGATACACATAGAGACCGTAACGAGATAGGGTGTCGATACGGTGTCCCGTGTATCAATACATATAGGCGTTATTTCAGTTAATGTGTTGTTAAGGTTTTGGATTCTTTCATTTTGGTCCATGTTTTTGATATATGCAATTGAATGAGTTTGATTGATCATTTAGATCTGATATTTGACAAGTAAGCATGTAACCTGACTGAATGAGGATTGTTAACTTTGAATTTAGTTAAGTCCTTGTTATTTTTCCAAATTTGGAATTTGGTCCCTAAATTACAAATACATGCAATTGGATGTCAATTCGGCGCCCGATTCAGTTGAGATCTCACTTGTTGCCAGCATGCACATCTTAGGTTATTATATTGGATCTAGACAAGATAAAAAATGGACCTATTCTTAGTTAATCATTTGTTTCGACAAACCCATTGTAGCTCACTCAATTCGGTCTGACATCTAGGCCGGGTCGAGAGGGTTACACATATCCAACCTTTTAGAGCTTAAATCAAAAAATTCTTGTAACCCACTTGAGTGATTTTCATTTTATTTTATTTTTCATCAACTTTGGGGGTTTTAGTGGACTTTGAATTTTGCAAACATTCATCCTTTAGAGGATTTCATATTTTGCTTCTTTGTATCCACCTTTAGGAAAAAAGGATCACTAGACTTTAGGGTATAAGTCTAGGTGTTTGTGAGGTTATCTCCTCTAGCCTGAAAGGAAAGACAAATTAGTGAATTTGTAAAATCCTTAGTGTGGATAGCTAAGGTAATGAATGTAAATCTTGTTTAGAAGGTTGAACCACTCTAACCACTTGTGCATTTTTTTTATTTTTGCTCATTGCTTCCACCAAATTTGTAATTGTCAATTCACCCCCTCTTGGCCATTTCCATTGATTGCTAAACCCAACAATGCTCGATTTAATCACATTAGAGTTTTAGGTACTAATCATAAATACCGAAAACTTATGGTGTAAAATGAAAATCAATCATACCAAACGCAATTCAATCATAATCATGTTTGCATGTAAAAAATTAGCCCAATCGGGGCTAAGAAACTCATGCAATTGGAACGTGGAAGTTAGGGGACCAAAATGTAAGAAAATAGAACTTGTAAAAAACTCCCAATTAACTTACCTACCCTTGGCATCGATACTCGGGGTATCGTACCGATACCTGAGGGCGTCAATAATGATACTCAAAGATTAGTACGGATACTCAAAAATTTCCCAAATTCTAGTAGCCATCATCGGTGCTAGTATAGAGGGCACAATACCGATAGTCAGGCACGAGTACTGGTACACTCTGTTTCTGTATCAGTACATATTGCTTAACTTGGCCAAACTACAAAATCCTTGTACCGGTACGCAAGCATAGCATATTGATTCCTGCTAAACAAAATTGCATATTCACATATGCAATTCAATTTGAATCCCCCTAAATCGATTCCAAACATTTCTAAAATTTTCATATGGATGAATGAACATAATTGGCATATGACCATACTCTTGCAACACGTTTTTCAGCAATTAAAATGCATGAATAAAGAATCTAGAAGCATAGTCCTAAAATATATGTTATGTCATACCAAAATGCCCAACTGGTCATTCCTTAAGTTCTAGAATTAGAAACTAAAATGACTATTCACATATGACCAAAATAATTCTATAAATTCAAGCAAGAAACCATCTAGCCAACATATGCAATTTTAAACCATTAACCAAAATGCATGTTCATGCGTCCATGGAAATAACAATACATATAAAATCATCATACAACATCAATTATAAATCATTCAAAAGACTCATCAAGAAGTACAAAACAACAATTACAAATCCCCAAAAAAACGGCCCACATTGCCATATTACAAGTTTGCGAAAAATTGAACACACATACTCAAATTATTTTGTGATTTCTCGGTAACATTACTTTGCCGTGATCAACGGTCTGAACTGTCTATTTCTCTCCACTAACGAAATAAAATGAGCGTAAGCTTATATAGTTTAGTGAGTGCATCGCTATAAAACATTCATTAATGCATTTAAACCAAACAACATGTAAACACGCTTTGAAAGCTTAGTAAAAATCAAAATTTGACGATTGCATAATTGTCAAGGCAAATCATGCTTTTGTAAATCAATATTTATCAATATAAATGACATATTGGCAATAATAGGTGTGACCTTACAAATATTCAAAATCATCGGATATACGGATCAAACTTTACCAAAATGTGGGTTAGGTTCCCCACCCCAATCAAAACAAACTACATATTCCATAGCCATTAATCACCCGAATTTGCGATTCACATTCAACAAATGAATATAGTCACCCGACCTTGTGAATCAATAACTATAGTCACCCAACCTTGTGGAATATATACAAATATAGACGATCGATCGATTAGACTAATAAGTCCATCGCAAACTTTCAAAACTTATAAAATACTCATACCTATGGCATGCCAACTATATCCTATCTCAAATTTTAATTGTCACAAGCCAATATATCCATTTGAACCACAAGTACGTATTGTTTTTCTTATGCAAAATATAAACAAACTTATTCAAAATGAAGTTGCTTACGGCAACCAAACCAAATTGCATCGAAAACTTATAATGGTGCACTTAAACACTCTCATGCTTCTTTATAACATAAAATATCAAACAATATACGTAAAAATAGTAAGTTAAACATGTTGGTTTTTCCAAAACAAATCAGCTAGTCATAGTCTCATAGGATGATTCTGCTGGAAAAATGTGAGAACATGGTAACTTTGAGCTATATTTCGAATGAGTAAAGGTGGAGATTCGAATAAGGATTCGATTATATCTTATTCTAATTCGTGAGACCTTTACAACGGTATCTCATATGCTCAAAATTGTTGAGTAATGAATGAGAAATTGATGGTCAAAGTAAAGAGGTTGGGAATTAGAAAAGGAAATGGAACCCCCATATCCCACATGGATGGGATAAATGGATTAGTAAGTATTTATATACACTTACCTTACTTGTGGTCACTGAATGACTTAAAAGGAAACCGTGCCTCGCGCGCAGGGGGTGCGAATCCAATCTCATTCAGGTTGGGGTGCACCCGCACGACGTGGGCGACGCAAATATCCAGACCGGGCGGGCCCTATGTGGACCTACGGATATTTTACTACGTTCGAATTAATTTTTTTCCTTGAATAGTAGATTATCCTGAAAATTAAGGGATATATTCAGATTTAAATTTGAATTTTGCTTGTAGCCCACTCAATTATCCGATTAAGGGAAAATCGGAATAATGTTTCTCATGTTTAACCTAACTTTCTCCTATAAATACATGAGTATTTTTTAGGTTTTAACACACAATTCAAAACGTTTTCTCTTCCAAATTTGCATAGATATTTTGGTGATAGTCGAATGCTCTAGTACGTTCGTGATTTCTCAGTGATGCTGCTGAAGATAATCATCAGCAACTGAATTTGGTTATTTCGAATCTCTATTTTCAGTTTATTTCAATTTTTCTAATTACTGTAATCTTCTTACTTTAATTATTTTCACATTTATTTTGAATTTAACCGTCTTTTGTCCAACAATCTTAAGACATACTATATTTTCAAAAGGCGATTCGAAATAAGTGTGTAAGTCAAGCAAATAAATTGGTTTCAGGAATTATCCTACCGTTTTAACTGGTTTGCTTAGATCTCAAAAATAAACGAGACAAATATGTGTTACAGAAATTGTCGTTGAGAGTAACTAAGGTTACGGATTTTGTGGAAAACAAAATCGGAAATAAACGAAATTGAGTTTCGGTTTATTGGAATCATTATTGATTCTTGATTTGTTTCTTTCTTGTTCTAAGAACAAAAAAAGGAAAGGGCTTTGTTGCCAAGAAAATGATCCTCAATGGGAGATGGATCACGAAAAATGAAAAATTGTGATAATACCATAAATTATGATATTGTTTTCGTAATAATATTATAATATAATTATGGTTAAGGGCAATTTTCTTGGAAACTAATAATTATTGAGATAATTATTATTTGTGAAAAAGTATAGGATAACCATGAGAAATTTCGTGATTTGTTTTGGAAACAAAGATCTCATAAAAAATTCATTTCAGGATTTAATCATCGTCGTTTTAACGGGTTTACATGATATTCCAAAATAGAATCAACGAAATTAAAATCAAAGGATTATTTCCTTTTGATCGGGTTGTCTTGATATCTCTGTTTTGGGTTTTAGTGCTACTAATCCCCACGTTGAACAGAAGATATAACAAATGAAATAAATCATTGAATTTATTTCTATGTTAGAAATCATGTATTAATTCTAACTTATTAAAGAAAATAAACCATTGAGGTTATATTCGTGGGAATCTAGAATGATTCAATTTTTGGAGAGAAATCGGTGGATTTATTTTTGTTAAAATTAAATTCTTAAAGCCTATTCTGATACATGTTATGAAGTGCACAGTGTTTTAAAAATGGCTAAAGAATTGTGAGGGTCATTGGACCATAAATGAAAGATTTCAAATTGTTATGATTTTAATTAATCACTCGTACTTGGAATGAATTCAAGAATAGAATTCATAAGCGGTACGTTCAAGAAGCTAAATGGGAAATGCTTCAAATGCCATAAGATAGGGAACAAGTCCTCAGACTACAGACTTCCAAACGAGATCAATGTTGTGACAAATTTGGTCATAACAATTGATATGGGAGAAACTTTTTATGAGTAACGTTGCAACATCAAAGGGTACAATGATTTTGAAGATAAAAATTGAAACTTCAAAATGTGCCTAACATATTTGGGGAAGTTGTTCTATCAATTACCTTAATAAGGTATCTCAAAATGAAAGAGATAAAACGTCATATGAGTTATGGAATGAAATAGAAACCTTCCTAAAGCTACATAAAATGTGGGGGTGTCTTGCAAAGGTAATATTCCTATTATCGAAGTAAATGAAAATAAATGGACTATATTTTCGTTGATTATGTAACGAATATTAATTTCTTGTGTAAAAATAGATTCACACGAATGTGATAATGAAAACAAAGAATGTCTCATTCTTTGAAATATATTTCCTAAATATTTAGGGAAGTTAGTCCAAGTTCAATGGAAAGAACCTTAGAGACTATCAATGGAAAATAGTCCATACGTTCAACAAAAGGTTGAAACGAAAATATTGTCATGATGACATAGTGTGACAAATGTGTGCATTATGATATATGATCCTATGACACGCTCATTGTTATATGTGACAATGAAATGGTAAACGTACCAATGACATGTTAAATTCAAGATTTGACATGAAAAATATGAGAATGAAACAATTGATTTTGGGCATCCAAATCAAACGGTTATCTAAAGGTCTCATAGTGACTCAGTCACACTATGTGGACAAATTCTTGAAGAATTTGACAATGATGATTCTGGTATAGCCAGAACTCAATTAGACGATTGATCTCAAATGAGGTTATCTCTATTGATTATGTCAAATCAAATGATAACGTTGCGGATCTGCTAACCAAAGGGTTAAACTGAGATCAAGTTGCGAAAACATCGAAAGGAATGTGACTAAAGCCTATGGAAATTTAAGGTGCTATGAGAAGGAAAACCCTACCTAGTTAACTGGAGATCCCAAGATCTAGGTTCAAAGGGACAACCTAATCACATAGACCTTGTGCGGTCACTGTGGGGGGTTACTCTCCCAAGTCCATTCCTATGATGTAAACAATGACTAAAAATGGAATAGGCTAAGCAATAATTTTAATGACCATTTTGTGCGTCGGTGAAGTCGAGCAACATAAGTCACCCGTGTAAGAGTGAAGTGAGGCCGTTTCAAAGAGACTATTAGGGCATAGTTCTCCCAAAATCTCGCAAAACTAGGCGATGTCCATAGCCATATGGACATAACCATGAGAACTAAACTCGTGCCCAAAAGGTAGTTGTGTGGAGTATACTATCGTTTACACAAACGGCAGAACAGTTCAATGACATCACGTCTACTAGGCAGCCAGTAAAGTAAATATACTTTCATAAAGGAAGGTTTAAGGGTGGACACCTACCTATCCTATGCAACTATCAATCGTAGAAACTATCATCATATCGAGTCAAAATGGTTTTGATAAAATGCATCAATTTCATTCATGTGGGGGATTGTTGGAAAAACGTGAGAACATGGTAACTTTGAGCCATATTTTGAATGAGTAAAGGTGGAGATTAAAATAAGGATTTGATTGGTTGTTATTCTACTCCGTGAGACCTTTACAACAGTATCTCATATGCTCAAAATGGTTGAGTAATGAATGAGAAATTAATGGTAAAAGTAAGGAGGTTGGGAATTAGAAAAGGAAATGGAACCCCTTATATCCCACATGGATGGGATAAATGGATTGGGAAGTGTTTATATACACTTACCCTACTAGTGGTCATTGAATGACTTGAAAGGAAATTGTGCCTCGTGCGCAGAGGGGTGCGAATCCAATCCTATTCGGGTTGTGGCACACCCGCATGACGTGGGCGACACGAATGTTCGGACCGGTCGGGCCATACGTGGACCTGCGGATATTTTACCACGTTCAAATTAATTTTTTTCCTTTTGAATAGCAGATTATCCCAAAAATTAAGGGATATATTTGGATTTAAATTTGAATTTTGCTTGTAGCCCACTCAATTATCCGATTAGGGGCAAAATTGGAATAATGTTTTTCATGTTTAACCTAATTTTCTCTTATAAATATATGAGTATTTTTCAGGTTTTAACACACAATTCAAAACGTTTTCTCTCCCCAACTTGCATAGTTTTCTGGTGATAGTCGAAGGCTCCAATATGTTTGTGATTTCTCAGTGGTGCTGCTGAAGATAATCATCTACTGTTGTATCTTGGGAGACCGACGACCTCTAGCACCGAAGAGCGGTCGAATCTGTCTTAAGAAAACTACGTTCCTAGCAGGCCTCAACAACTGAATTTAGTTATTTTGAATCTATTTTTTCAGTTTATTTCAATTTTCTAATTACTGTAATCTTCTTACTTTAATTATTTTTCACATTTATTTTGAATTTAATCGTCTTTTGTCCAACAGATTCAAACCAAAATCAAGCGAGAGTTAGAAATGCTTACTTCCGAGTTTGAAAGCACTTATAATTTGCACTGACCCACTCGCTTTCGCCTTCATTGTCGTAAGCTTGGATCAACTGTTGTTATAGTTCATTCATCCGCAAATCCCCCTTAACAATTTCTGATGTCTCTACAAATCAATATCAATTTATTCCTCACAAAAAAAAACTAACTTAAAACCTCCAACATTCAGCCTTGAAGCTGATCGTTAACCAATACACTTCTGAAATACTAAAACTTCATCTGAAACAACATATATTCATATCTGAACTTCAAATCAGCATATAATCTCAAAGACTAATCCTTTTCAATCCCTAATTCATCTAAAAAACCTCCTAAAATAGTAGCTAACACAGGAATCCAAATCACAATCAATCTTTCATAAATCTTCGAGAACAACCAACTCAATTTAATCATATTAATTAATTCTAGGGTTAATCTTACAAAATTAAGTTTAGATTATATCTAACCCATATAGAAACATCACAACCCAATCCAGATCAATTAGGTTTACATTATAAATCAAGATTTCATTCATAATCGTCCAAAAACTCAATTCCCAAATTAAATCTCATTCTTCTTTTAAATGACAATTAAAACATGAATTTAAGGATGCTAAGCATATAGACTATCAATGAGAAACATCACCATACCTCAATTTGATGAAAACCAAATTTGGATAATTCTTCCATCAAGTTTGACGTGAAATCCAAACAAAATGGTGGAGAAAATCTATGATAATAAGCTAGGATTGTAAAGATTTTGGAAAGGAAATATTTAAAAAGATTAAGAATCCAAATGTTTGGGAATTAGGAAAATGGATTGAGAGAAAATGAAGAACTCATTCTTTTCACTTGGATGAAAATTAACTGTCGTGAAATCTTTGTTGAAAATAAGGGGAAAAAGAAATTAAAAAACCATATGGCTAAATTTATTCTTAAAAATTCTTAGCTAGCACCCCTTTTCAATTAAGTCATTGAAATCACATGTCAAAATTGAATTGGCCTATTTAGAACCATACAAACAAAAATTTGTTATTTAATATAACCATTAAATAACCCAAAAATCATTTTTAAACTTTCAATTAAATTAGAAATAAGTTTATACAATTCAAAATATATTTTCAGAATTATTTCATTAACCAAATCCCAAATTAATTTTAAACCAACTCAATCTAGATACCCAAATCCTCTTACTCGAATTTTGAGATGTTACAACTGGGTCATCCATGACCGAGTGAATCAAACCCATATTCGATCTTGCAAAACCAAACTATGACCAAACAACTCGACCTGTTGATTGACCCAACGTTAATTGAAAGACATGACTTACTATTTTCAAGTTATATGTACTTGATATTTTAAGAGAATTTGTGTATTAGATTATGATTAAGTTCTTCTTGTGTCAAAGGTGACCTATATTCTTCCGAGCGTGAGACTCACGAGTTACCAATGCCTCGTCTATCTGTGCATTCTGCACAAATTTTATCTACGAGAGTTGCTCGTGAGTATAAAATTAATCGAATTATTGTTTATGACTTTATTAGGTGGCATAGTAATAGTTATTAATGACGAGTTTTATTTTCATAGGAATCGATATAGCTGGACCTAGTACTTCTAATCGTGAGAAGCGCATCATTCAATAGATTGAGTTTTTCTTTGGTTAAGGTGTGTTTCTTGTCGTGCTACATACTTTTGTATGATTATGTTTTACAACTTGCATTAATATTTTGTGTTGTGATTGTGAAAATTTTGAGACATCATGCATATCATCAAGGGCAGAACTAGGAATTTATTATAGAAGGGACCAAAATATGATTAAAAAATTAAACTGAACTATTATAAAATTAACATTTTTTGCAAAGAAAATGGCCTCATTAAAAACCTCCTTTGTAATCAACATTTAACCGAGGTTGGATATTTGACATCGAAAGGAGGAAAATAGTGTCTAAATAAAATTAATAATTGAACAATCCTGAAAGGATGAGATACAACGTCCAAAAACAACTCAATACAACAAAACAACCATGATGCAAAAGAAATAAATCTATCACTAGAACTCAAAATTAAAAGATAAACATAAGCCTCTAGATAGATCATAAACAATGAAACACAACTTCAAACAGAATCATCAACACGCAAACACAAGAAGAGAATCACGTACTAGGGAGAAACTTGAGAAGCCAATCAATTAGCTAAAACCAACCAGCTACAAAAAGCAGGAAGTTGAAATCCACCGAAAAAAAAACCCTAACACCCCACAAAGTAAAACTGAAAGGCGATGATGAAAAATATATATCTCACATGATTTATCAAAAGTTCAATAAAAACAAATAAAGAAGAGAAGAGCAATAACGTATAAAATTAATGTTAAAAAATGCACACCTTATTAAATTTCAATTGAGTTGGGCTCGCCTCTCTTTGATCAAATAAAAAGTATCAATGATCTCATCAGTACTAAGTGTCTCTGTAATCTCCTTTTTAATATAAACAAATAAATAATCTCTTAAAATTCATCTTCCATTCGGCTACAAAGATTTGTTTTCACAATTTTCATGGCAGAAAAAGCTCGCCCTGATGTAGCAGCAAATGTAGGAAGAGTCATTACTAGGCGAAGTAGCCTATACACTAAAGGATACATTTTTTCTTTCTCTGTCGTTACTATTCCTTGACATAAATCACCAAGAGTAGACAACTTTTCAAGTCTGGATGAAGTGGAACATCTAGCGCATAATGTTGGAGTTCATACTTCAAATGATTTTTCTTTTGTTCTGAAAAATCAGCAGGATAAAAATTCTTGGCTAAATTGTAAATATCTTCCATGTTGAATGACTTGCAACCATCTCTAGGATTCAGTGATGTACTCAAAATGAGAAGCTCTAGCAATTGTTCACTAAATCTATTGTTCAACCCTTGCACTTGTTGATTTATGGCAGTTGTAAAAATGTCTACTCGATTATGATGCGATGTTGTCACTGTTTGCTTTTGTCTTCCTTGTTGTCGAAGAAATTTAAGCACATCAAAATAAGGAGCATCCATTTCAGGAATTGTAATACTATGTCACTCACAAAATAATTGAACATTGTGTAAGAGATTTTCCCAACCAACATCTTTTAAATTTTAAATAAGCATCTTTGTAGTGGAAACCACGTGTATAGCATTTACAATGTTCTGGGACTTTTGTTGCAATACATGAAAATTTTCATCAATAATATCCATAATCCCTTTAACCACATATGAAATAAACACGAATTCATACGACATCAACAATTTGATTGCATTCAAAGCATCTCTTCATTGAGCAAAAGTTTTACCTTAGGTAGTTGTGTCAGTGACAACAATACGAGTAGCACTAATCATTTTGAGCATACTACATATGGATTTGTAATGGGAGCTCCGTCTAGTATCTCCTAGACGTTGTAATGTTCCAATTTGATTAACACCTTTTCTCATCTCAAGCTCCTTAATTTCCTTCAAATGTTCTATTTTAACTATATGATTAGCCTGCAACTTATCATGACGTTTAGAAGAACTTGTAACAACATTGACAACAAAAATAAAAATGTTGAAAGAAAATATGAACATAAGGTACTTCCCTTGTTGCAACAACAAGTGCTAATTACAGTCGGTGAGCCAAGCAGTAAACATAATAGGCATAGGGACAATCCTTTGTAAATAATGCTTGCAATTCGTTCCACTCTCCACGCATATTACTAGTACTATCATAGCCTTGCCCCCTTATGTCTTCAAGATTAAGATTATGGTGTGATAAGACAACACAAATGTCATATTCTAAAGTTAATGAAGTTGTATCTTTCACATGGACTAAATTCAAGAAGTGTTCTCTTACAAATCTACTTTTATCAACAAATCTAACCACTATGGCTATTTGTTCTCTTTTAGAAACGTCTCTAGATTCATTCACTCAGACAAAATTTTTCATCACAAATTGTACTTTGCACTTTTCTAGCAAATACATTTAGAATCTCTTTTTGAATTTTTGGTGAAGTGTATTTATCATTTTGGGGGAATTTTCTAAAACAACTTCATTGACTTCTTTATTATATGATACCAAAAGTTTAATCATTTCTAAAAAAAATTCCCTTGGTTCTCCGAGTTAGAGTGTTCACCATACCCTCTAAATGCACAAGCTTGAAATCTTAACCTCCTAATTGCATCTACTGTTGTTGTAAGTCACCATCGATTTTGTTGAATCTCTTCTATACTTTGCTTCTCTATTATCTTCTCAAGGTGGCATGATTGATTTTTGAGATTATAAAAACATTTGGCAGCAAAGTTATGAGCTGAATTAGAATCCTTCCCCATATGACATAAAAATGCACATTCTTTCCCATTATTAACTTTCCTTCAATTCTTGAATCCTTTAACAGTGAGTGTATCTGAACCACACCTTTCGATTGATTTTTTTTTTCAAAAATAAAAAATAAAAACAATAGGCATTATCTTTTGTCGGGGAATACTCTAACCAAGGAAATTCCTCAAACCGATTTTTTTTGGAATCTACGTGGTTTGGGTAGACCAGAGTATGGTTATGAATCTTGTTTAGGCTAATATAGTCCAAAATCTACATATGTCCTCCTAATTAGATCCCTTTCCTTTGAATCATAATTCTCAATTTGTTTACGCAAACCAGGGATCAGGCACTAAAGAATTAATATCGATACTTTTATCAATCATTCTAAAATATTTTAGAGGATGCTCATTAGTGGTACCACCAGTAACGTGTTGAACTTCATCACTTGGCTCAACTGGTACAGTAAGTTGTGCGTAATCTTCAGAAATTTTATCCTTTTTGTTCGGTAAAAAATATGATGTTATTTGTTTTTTCTTCGACATATTTTGAGCTACAATACCAACAATCAACAAATTAGAAAGAAAAAATAACAATTATATTAATCGATCATTAAACTAAAAATTAAGAATAAGAAAATAACAAGTATATTACTAACCTACAACATATTTCTTATAAAAATAGTTATTTATTAAAATTAATTATTTCTCTCTTTCCTCCCCACATTACTTTTGTTTAATTTTATTCAACCAATTATGTGGTGACACGTGTTTTCCGCCATATTGATCGAAGAAAATCAAAGAAAAATCAAAACTAACACCAACTAGTTGCAGCTAAGATTAGAACCCACGCCCAACACCATAAAGAGGCAACGCATAAACGAACTATGCTAGTCAAAGATTTTGATTCAATTACACTGATATTTATATTTAGCGTATATTACGGGGAGTGACTCGAACATAGGACCTCATTGATAAAATTTTAAATAGTTATCCACCAAGTTAAGCTAATAAATTATGATAATATTAACTTAAATAATATTTAACTAAATTGTTTTTAAAATTAAAAATCAAACTAAATTTATTTTTTCACTCTGTTCGATAATAACAAAACTAATTAAATATTTATTTATTTCTATAAAATTAATATTAAATTAATAATATTTATTTATAATAGAATATAAATTTGTAAATTATATTTAATAATTATTAAATGACTTAAAATTTAAATCTAAATAATTATTTTTAAATAATATTTATTTATTATAGAATATAAAATTTAAATTATTTAAAAATAATTATTTAGATCATGATTTTAAATCATTTACAAAATAATAAATAAATATAATTTAAAAGTTATCATAAATAAATATTGTTAAAATAATTTAGTATCTAATTTTATAAAAATAAATAAATGGTTATTTAATTAATTTTATTATTATTGAACAATGTGAAAAAATTAAATCTAGTGATTTTTAATTTTAATCAAAATTTAGTTAAATATAATTTAATAACTTCTTACTTTAACTTGGTGATTAAATATTTAAATTTAGGTCTTGTGTTAGAGTCACCCCTAGCTTTTATATTTTATTTTATTTTATTTTATTGGTAACTTAATATACGTTAAATACAAATGTTAGTGGAATTGATTCAAAAACTAGCCTAATTATTAGTTTGATAAATACTTTTAAAAAATGTCACATTAACATTGTTATTAGTTTTTTAACATGGAGGAACCAAAATAAGAAAGATATCTAATGTGGGGATAGTTTTGATGAAAAATTTAGTTAAATGACCAAAACAAAAAAAAGAGTAATTGTTGAGTGATCACCCATGCAGTTTTCCCAAATAAAATTTGGTTTCTAGTTGACTATTGACGAAAAATATGAGAGAACGTTGAGAGTTGGAAAAATCTTGAAAAGCAAAGCTTCTTAATTTAAATTTTTGAAAAATATAAATTAAAAGAAAACTTCTCTGTTTTCCGATAGGTTGAATTTTAGAATAGAAGAATATGAAGGTTGAGATTTTAGAAATTAAATTGTTGTTGCTTTTAAAATTTGAGGGTTAAATTTTTAGAGTTAGAACTAAATTAAAAAAATGGTTTAGGTTGAGGAATAGGTTTATTATTATGTAAATTTTAACTGTCGCGTTACCTACCCTTAATTCTTTAAAGAAAAAGATTAACCTATTATTTTTATGGGTAATTATACCATGTATTAGTGATAGAAACATTTTGTTTTCACAAGCGCCCTAATTTTAGGGGTTAAGGATTCATTTTAAGGTTCATAGTTTAGGGGTTTAGGTTTGTGTGTTTAGAATTTAGGGATTATAGTTTGAATTTATAGTTCAATGTTAGAATTTAGGGGTATAGGTAAAAACTTAAATATCTACCATATTATCCTAAAACTTAAACCATAAATTCTAACCACGAACTCTAAATTCTAAACCCTAAACTCTAAATTCTAAATCCCTAAACTAGATTCCTAATACCTGAAATTGGGCGCTTGTGAAAACAAAATATTTTTCAACGCCAGTGCACCATATATTTTTCCTATTTTTATTAAATCGAGTAATAGTTTATGAGTAATATACAAGCATTATAATTTTAGGGTTTAAGGATTTTGTTTAGGGTTTAGGGGTTTAAGTTTAATCGTTTTTGAATTTAAGGGTTGTCGATAGAATTTCGGGTTTATAGTTAAAATTTATTATTTATAATTAAAACCTAAATCTCTAATCATATTATCTTAAAACTTAAACTCTAAATTTTAACTATTAACCCTAAATTCTAAACCCTAAACTAAAACCCCTAAAATATAAACACTAAATTAAAACTCTAAACTTTAAAATTAATACGTTTGCGAAAATAAAAAGTTTCACGCTCGTTTATAGAATAATAATTTTATAACTTTTTATAATTTAAAAAGTTAAAAAAATCTGTAGCTCTATAATAAGAGAACTATTTACATATTTTACCCCACTGTTTTGAGTTTACCCTTTTTAATATAGGAAAAATAAAATGTGAAGACAAGAAAGAATGACCATAAATAAAGTCAAACAGAGCAAATTACCGAAACCTTGAAAAGGCCATATGCAAATCTGTGTTTAATTGCTTCCACTCGCAAAAACCCTAGAGAAAAGCCGATCCTTTCATTGATATGGCAAGAGCAGCTCTTCTTCATTTGTTAAGACACCGCGCCGCCGCCGCCGCCGCAGCTGCAGAACTACTCCCCGCCTTTAGATGCGTAAGTTTTCACGGCCTTTCTTCTTTCTTTTTTTTATTGTTTCGTATTTCCCTTTATAATGATTTTTTAAATTATTTATATAAGCAGCTGATGACTCGTGGGTATAGTAGGACGCCAGTAGCAGGAATTAAGTGGGCAGGATTTTGCAGACATTTCAGGTTCAATAAGTGGCTCGTTTTCCGTTTTGTTTATTTTTTATTACTACTGTGTAACATTGATACGGATATTGAGTAGGTGTACAAAAACGGGGACGGGAAAACGGCAAAGATAGGATAAATATAAAATAAATTTCAAATTCTTAAAAAATGTAAAAGTAAAAATAAAAATCATATGAGGAAGAGAAAATGGAAAAGAAAAAGACATGAAAATGGTGGGAGAATAAAAGTAGAAGAAAAATAGGTGAGAAAAAAATATTTGTAGGTACCCAAGTCGTAACCAATATGTCTCCTTACTAATATGTTTTCTGTATGGAGATGTATCATGTATGTGGCACGGCTTTAGACCGAAGTACCCGTGCTTCATAGATAGTACGTAGTATTTTATTTCTTTGAATAGGTTTTAAATTTATTTGTTTTAGACTATTGATGTTGTTTGTTTGCTCAGCTCAAGAGCTGCTGTAAATGATGTTATTGGTAACGATTTGGCGAATACAGATTCAAGCCTTGCATTCATGGAAGGAAAGGTAAGAATATTGAATGATCAATGGAAGTTGCTTCTTATCGGTGATTATTAATGTCATTCAAAGTTCATATTTTTCCATATATTTTTTCAAAAGATACTGTGGGTGTTCAATGGTCTTTCTGGTGTATCATAGGAAGAGAGTGATTATATCAAGAGTGAAAATAGTGAAAGGAGACAGGGAGAGGGAGACAACTTCTGATTTCGATTGTCAAAGGAAGTTCACAATCTCAAGTATTTCTAACCTGGCATTACCGTCTGTAGAAAACAGGGGAATTGCTTGAATTAACCCAACTGTAAATGGATTCCCATAGGTGGTTCCCATTACTATATCTAGATTGTATACTGTTATCAGCTTTTTCCATCTTTTACTTCCCTTTTTTGGTTATGAAAAAGTGGTAGTGTTGTATAAGATATAAATTTCACCAATGGTTATTATTGTCAGATTGTCTGGTAGGTTTTCATTTTTTCTGTATCATAGTAAAACAGAGTTAAGGCATTAATGTATTTGGTGTCCCTTGAAATTTGGATTGACATCTTTAAGTGTCACAAAATGTCCCAGGTTGAACACTTTATTTGATTTTGGGAGAGTGTAAACGAGAAGAGGCTAGTTGCTTTTAAAACACGCTGTTGCTAAATGAGAGAGTTAGGTTTTTCCTAAGATGAGAAATTGATGCTCTTATAATAGTTAAATCTTTGGGCTTATATATATGGCTCCTATGTTACAGAATTGGGTTATGGATTGCCTGTGGTGGCCTCAAGGTCCTCTCATTTGCTAACATGACTTTCTTGTCTTTGGGAGATTACACAATAGCAATTATGGAGGTTGCCCAGGTGTTCAATCATGCTTGTAATTGTAACCACTACTTCAATCCTTGATGTTTTTTCTTCATTTTCACTTCAATATTCCAATAGGCATTTGATGCTCTTTAGGCTGAAGTGCATCAAACACATCCTGGTATAGTATTTATTTTATAAGATCCTATGTTATAAAACATTCTAGAATGTGTATCCAAGGCAGTTCAGACTTCAATTCAGAAACAAACAGTTGAAGAAAAGTGCCTGATGCCACTGTTAATCTCCTTTGGCATGTCTCTTATTTTAATTGCTGTTGCACACAATGTGTTACATATTTTAAACTTGTCCCGGTAAAACTACTTTGTTACTTCTCCTTTGTACCTAGTTTTGATTTAGCACTCTACTGATATAGTGGGACATTTTCCAGGAACGACTTGACCCATTTTCAATTGTTGCCGATGAACTATCACTTATTGCTACCAGGCTGCGGTCAATGGTAGCAGCTGAAGTATGTAAATGTTCTTTCTCAGGTCTTCTAAATGTTTTATTAGTTTTTCTTTTTCTGGTTTCAAAAGGTAGAGGAACTTGCTCTCTTGTGATAATATCTAGATATCCATTTCCTACAGGTTCCTAATCTTGCTTCAGCAGCGGAGTACTTTTTCAAAATTGGGGCTGAAGGAAAAAGGTTTCGTCCCACGGTAATAACAGTGGTGACTTAAGGCTAATTCTAAAAGTTGCTGTCTTTTCTTCAACTGTAGTTACTTTTGTCTGTCATGAACAAGATGATAAAATACCTCTTTATTATTTTGCATAAGTTGAGATCAATCAGCTAAGTAACTTTGAAAACAAGTCCTTTGATCATGCCCTTGCTTTTTGGAACTTGTCTTATGCAAATAATATGAATAACATAGCCCACTTTAGATGTGCAACTTTAGCAAAAGAGTCTTTCAACATGGTTATTTCTCTACTTTTCTGTTTTAAGTTCTTAAGCTTATATTTCGGATTATGGTTACTTTCCAAACGGCTATTTTAGTTGTTCTATGTAGGTTTTACTTTTAATGGCGACAGCTTTGAATGTGCATATACCTGAAGTACCTCCTGCTGGAGTTGGAGATACCTTGCCAACTGATTTGCGCACAAGGCAGCAGCGTATAGCCGAGATCACAGAGATGATCCACGTCCGTTAAATATTTATGTCCCCTTTGCATTCAATTTTACCTCTGCAGTTACTTGGCTGTCAAGTAACTTCTTCAGAGTTTCTTCTAGACTAACTTGGCCGTGCCCTTGAATCAGGTGGCAAGCCTCCTTCATGATGATGTCTTGGACGATGCAGATACAAGACGTGGTGTTGGTTCGTTAAATGCTGTAATGGGAAATAAGGTTCGTTTTGTTGTCCACTTGAAATAAGGTTCTACAAGTTCTCATTATTTTTTTTTTGAGACTCCTTTTATATTTACGCTTGGTAAATGTAGTTCTTAAGTTATGCTAATTGAGCTGCTTTCATCTGGCTAAAGAAGAGAGCTAATAGATGATTGGAACAATTTTTTCCTAAGAATTTCTGTTTGTAATGCAGTTAGCTGTCTTAGCTGGAGATTTCCTCCTTTCTCGAGCTTGCTTGACCCTTGCTTCTTTGAAAAATACAGAGGTATTTTGAACCCTTAGCTTGTGTGGGTGAGTTAGGAGGTGTGATTATATATTGATCAACAATGCAGACTGTCACCAGTCCTATATGCTTTCTAAATTGCTATTTGGGATCTGTGGCTTTTGGGTGTATGTAGGTTGTCACCTTAATCGCAACAGTAGTCGAGAATCTTGTTACCGGGGAAACCATGCAACTTACAACTGCTTCTACTCAACGGTTTAGGTACACCATTTTGCTTTTTCTCAAAAAGGAAGTTTCATTTCTAACTTGCATTTTGCTTTATGAGAATAGACATTAAAAGTCTTATGATGAAAATTTGTTCCTATTGGACAATTTTCACCCTGGCATTTATAATGATTGTTTTTATTTTGCTTCTCCTGCTTAATGCTGAGCATGGTCACCATAGTATTAATACTGTTGAATACATGTAATTTGGTCATTTCTACATCTGGAAGTAATGAAGGCTTGATGTTATCGTCAGCCTTTTGATTATTTTAATGCTTTAAGTTCCCCAATAGAACAGATATTCGAAGATGAGCAATAAGCATGTCAAGCCTGTTAATCCAAGTTATCCACTTAAGCTATAAAAACACCCTTGCTATGAAAGAAATCACAGCACAGAGTAAAAGGAAAAGACATGTTTGTGCCTTTGCTGAACACCCTTCTCAATCAGCTGCTATTAAATCTGTCCAACAGTATTATTTTTGGAAAATGGGAGAAATTAAGATAGAAAATGGCTACTGCTGATGCAGTTGAGTGTTGTCTTAAGTGATGAAGAATTGCAGTTTCTTTTTCTAGTAAGTGTAATATTTTAGATAGGAATAAAATAATATAGTACTGCATACATGCATAAATGTATGCGTGTCTTTGTGTATGCGTATTAATTTTCCTTAATCATTATAAAGTAAAAGTATAATTGAAATATTAAAAGTTTGATTAAGATGGAAACTCGTGAGTATTACAATGCTTGATTGCTAGCTAATCAGGCTTGAAAATGTATTTCAAGTATTTTGCAAGTCACTTGCCTGTTTATACCCCCGCTAATTCATTGCAAATGTGCTGATTTCTTGTTCTTCCCTTTTTGTTTTTGTTAACATTTGTCTCCATCTAATTGCATGTCCATGACAAGAGATGAATCATTGCTGTTCTCATTAACAGTTTCAGGATTGCACTTTTAATTATGTAATCTCTCTCTAAATCTTTTTTTTCTGTTTTTTTTTGGGTAAATGCAGCATGGAGTATTACATGCAAAAGACATACAACAAGACTGCATCCCTGATGTCAAATAGCTGCAAGTCAGTTGCCATTCTCGCTGGGCACACGGCAGAAGTTGCAAAGTTGGCCTTTGAGTATGGAAAAAATCTGGTTTGTAAATTCCACAATTTTTTTCTTGGCCACAGAAAAAATCCTTGAGTTTCTAGTGGGAACCTATTCGAGATTATGTTGCATTTTACCAAATATCATCCAGGAGAATTTTTTGCTGTAGTAACACCAATTATCATGTATGTATGATATGGCTACCTAATATAGTAGGCACTGAAGATTACTAAAGGATCTTCGATATCCTATTGTTCATGCTTCATGCAGTTGTAACTGGAAATTTATGCAAAAGTTTAATCTGAAGATACAAAGATAGTACTCATTTCGCACAACACACTTTGAATGGTGTTTTAGGTTTATGGTCTAGCTCAGCCTTAGAACATGGTGCATAGTTAAAGAGGTAGTTGCATGCTTCTAAAACCATGGTTTTGCCATGTTGATATTCAATGATTAACTGACAGGAACTTTCAAGTGCTTTAGAGTAGAATACTAGAACTACTTGACATCAAGTTTTGCTTTTTCCATGCCATGTCATCTGACAGTATCAACATGTCTTTAGTCTCACCATCTGCTTCTTTACTTTTCTGCAGGGATTAGCATTTCAATTGATAGATGATGTTCTTGATTTCACAGGCACGTCAGCATCCCTTGGAAAGGGTTCTTTGTCTGATATCCGACACGTAATTCATCTACCTTAATGTTTTTTATCCCCATTCTTGCATCATCTTTTTGTTATTCGAAAATTTTAAGTGGTAGAATTAATGGAAAGATAAATCCACCGGAGATCTGGACAAACCTTCTAACCCCATTTCGTGGTCTTCGATTGTTAAGCCATCTAAGTTTGAAATTCTTAGTTTAAAACTTCTAAACCCTCTCTATTTTTCTATCCTTGTGGCCATGGGTCCAGTTTATGCTCTTCGAACTCATTCATGAGCCTTAATGCCCATCTAATGGTGTGTCTATGGAGGCATGCTATATAAGTTATTATAGGTGGCATCATACAAAATTTATGTTGTAGAATATTTGTCAGTTGAGCCTCTCTGAACTCATTTATGAATCTTAGCCATGGCAGAAAAAAGACGGGTACTTCATGAATATTAACAAGACCGTATTTCGAAAGAAATGTTTTTCAATGGTGAATAAAATGATGTCCACTGTCTTGTAAAAATGTGTTGCAGGGAATCATAACAGCTCCAATCCTGTTTGCCATGGAAGAATTTCCTCAATTGCGTGCAGTTGTTGACAAGGGATTTGACAACCCTTCAAACGTTGACATAGTAAGCATACATCTACTTATCTTAGTTTTTATTTTTATTTTTTTGCAAATTCTATTGCTATTCTGTTATAATGTCATTGTTAAATGCCACTGAAAGATCCGAAATTTTGCTAAAAAATTTCTCGTTTCAACGTTAAAAGAGTTTGTCTTTGATAAAGCAGCAGTGGGAGTTAAAAGAGTTCATCTTTGATATATCTATTCAAGAAAGTTGTATAATTGGTTTTAAAGTGTGATTCTGCTCAGAACAATGTTTGTTTGATGTTCAAAATGACCGAGTCTTGTATCGAATACAGGCTCTCGAGTATCTAGGGAAGAGTAGGGGAATAGAAAGGACCAAGGAACTAGCCATGAAGCATGCAAACCTAGCTGCAGCAGCCATTGATTCACTTCCCCAAAGTGATGATGAAGATGTAACAAAGTCGAGGCAAGCACTTGTTGATCTCACTCAAAAAGTTATCACCAGAAATAAGTAAAAGAAAGACTATCAAGTTAGTTTTCACCAACACAGATTTACATCAATAAACGCCCTAAATTCCTTAGTTATTGAGGGATTTTATTATTCTTATTCTTACCTTGAATTATTGCATTTTCTCAATTAAGATTTGCAACATAGTCAAAATAAACCTCTAAACCTCTCCATTTTTCCTTGTCAGATCAGAAATTCTCCAAATTTTATGTGCGAAAACAATATCATGTTTATTTAGGTTTCTTTGGGGGAGCGATAAATTTTTTTTTCAGGTCTCTTTCTAGTCTAATATTTTCGTTTAAAAAAATCAAAAGGAAATTGAATTAGTTTAAGGGTTAATATTGGATGTATTGTCGGTGCAGTTTTTTCTTTTTATAAGCGGTCATCAAAGGATGTCGTGTCATTTTAGGGGACTAAATTTTATACACTAAAAATCAAACTTAAAATTTTCAACTTTAAATTCTATGCACTATTCTTAAACCCAAAATATTAACCCTAAAATTTTAAACTTTATGCACTTCTCTCAAACCTTAAGCCTTTTCAAATGTGTGAGTAAGGTTTCTATTATTACTTAATAGAACAAATAGCATCTAAAATTTTAAAACATATTTATAATTTTATTTTTAAGGAATGAGTTTTCAAGGACAAAGTATTGATGGGAGTATAAAGAGTCAATAAATTGACGTAAAGAAAGAACAAAAAATTACACCTGAAGAATCAAATTGAATAAAATATAAAGTAAAGAGTCTAAATTGTAAAAAAAAAATTGTTAAAAATATGAACTGAAGTTGCATAGATTTATATAAGTAGTAGGGGAACATGTGGCTTAAATTGGTCAAAGTGGACTTAAAACAAAGGAATAATTGAAGAAATGAAGAAATCATACAAAGTCGAAAGATTAAATAGCAAAAGGAGAAAGTTATTTTCAAAAATATGAATTTAAGCTAAATAGACCTTCTATAGTGATTTAGGAGCATGCGTTCCAAATTTGGTCAACAACATATTTAATATGAAGGAAGAAGGCTTAACAATCAAATAAGTATCCAAATTATACCTTTTTTCATATGGGTGCCTAAAATTATGTTGTCTTCCGTAACCAATTTAAGGTCTTTTTTCGCGATGGACGCTATTTTTCTATTATCCAATAAAATACATACACATGGCATGACTCTCATTTTCTGAAATTTAAATCCAACTGATAAAAATAAAAAAAATAAAATAATATTATTTAACCAATAATCTTTAATTTCTCTAAAAAAAATTCAAACCCTAACCTTAAATCCCTACATTCCTCTACTCTGACCATCAGTTCAATCATCATCGGCCACCCTGTCTTCATTGGACCCCCACTATTAAAAGCCCCATCATCTCGTTGTAAAAAATGATGAATGAACCATAAATTGTACCGTCGACGAACACCCAACAATGAAAAAAAAAAGAGACCGATTAAGTTCCTACCGACGATTAGAGGATGGCAGATGTCGAAACGATAAAGTGTACAATGCTTTGGGAGGTGAATAGTGAACTACCGACGATGAGGGAGATGTGATTTGTGGGTTTGATGGAAAGAAATTAAAAACTTTGAGATTTTTAAAGAAATTCAAATTTTTAAGAAATTTAGAGATTAAAAATATAAAAAAACAGGCCACATATTATGTTCTGATTGGATGATAAATTTTTTTTAATGGCCGTTAACAGAAAAAACCTTAAATGGGCCATGAAAAAAAAGTTAAACACTTATTTGACTCAAAATATAGTTCAAGTACCTATCTGAAAAAAATATATAGTTTGGGTACTTATTTAACTGTTAAGCAGAAGGAAAAATTAAAGAAAAAAAGAAACCATAGATTATTTTGCAAAATAGTAAAATTCAAATTTACAAAATTAAACTCGACTTGAAATTTGTGCGAAATAACTTAAAATTGAAGAAAAAAATTAATTTTTTCGAGTCTAAACGAACTGAGTTTTGCTCCCCTACTGTTTAACATACAAAATCCAGGTACCAAATTTATCGATTAAGTTTTTTATTATTTAAAAATAAACCCATTCATTAAAAATGGTTTATATTTTATAATTAAATTTAAATAAAATTATTTTATAAACCACTAAACTACGTCTCCGTTTGGATTTTGGGCATTAAGCGAGGGGCCCATGATTTATTACCCGTCCAGTTACTTGCTTAGTAGCACTACAACAACCTAAATTGGATGTTTAGGGTTTTTAGAAAAGGAATTGAAATCCGAATCGGTAATCGAAAATGTTGAGAATAAATCGAGTGATAAACCAGGCAAGAGCTTCGGTTTCGACTTGTCAATACTTCCTCAATCTAAATCATGAGCAAAAGATTTGCCCTTTACCTTCTCAACATTTCGCTTGGAAGTCGTCTAATCGATTCTTCGATATTTACAAGGTAATTCCTCCTCCCCATTTTTTGCTCCAAAAAGTTCGAATTTTTAAGCTAAAGTTATTTTACTTATTTTTCCTGTCCGGATTCAGCTTGCTAGCAAGAAAGAAATCGAGAAAGAACGGGCAAGACTGTAAGTTTAAGTTTATTTATTTACTTATTTATTTTTGAGATTTTTTAGTGTGCTATTTTCCCGAAAATTTTATAAAACTAGATTACTTTTGTCTAAAAAATTGATTTAGGGCAGTGCTGATGAATTGAATAGAGGATATTTTGATGATATGTCTGAGCTAAAACAACACGGTGGTAAGGTATTAACTCATTTGTTCTTGTTTATATATATAATATATATATATATATATATCATTTCAAAATCTTTTAAAAAAAATTCAAATTGATCTAATTGCTAATTTCTGGCAAAAGTAATGTCACTTTCTGAGAAGATTTTAATTGTTAGATTTTTCTTCCTTTTCTTTTTGCAGATAGCAATGGCAAATAAGATTTTAATTCCAGCAATTGCAGCAAGGAAGTTTCCGGCAGTGAATGTGATATATTCTGATGGTAGAAAGTCAAAGCTGCCAATTAATTTTGATGGAAATGGCGGTGATGCTAGCAAGTTGGCTGCCCCTAAAGCCTCTTTAGTATGTCTATTATTTAGAGCAAACTCTCAGGTATGGGTTTCTTTTTCTATGTTTGTTTTGGATAAAATTTATATACTTAAAAACCATGTTATAAATCTTCCCTTTTGCTACTATCTTGAAAATAGAATGTTGATTAGATAGTGCATTGCTTTAAAATTGTGATAGAGGTATATCGGCATCTCCATGGAAATTGATGGTTAGAATTAAATTGCAAGCATGAAAACAGAAAAACATAAGAAAAAGATGCTGGTTTATGCCATTTTCTCTCCTTTTTTTTCTCTAATTATTCTTTTTGTTGCTGGTGCAATTTAATCCCTTTATCCTTGTCAGGCTATGATTGATTCTTGGAGCAAGCCTTTTTCTGAAGCTTTTAGTGAGTCCAAGAATGTCCAGCTATATGAGGTTTATTTTTTTCTATTTAACTTGGAGATTCATTCTAATGTTTTTAATCTTTTTAGCATGCATGGTATATCAGCTGTTCTTGGTTTTATGTGGTTAGAGTTGATAGATTGCATGTGCACCTCTTTAACTCAAGAAAATGACGATGGCGATGCTAAACAAACAAGCAAACAAATAAAACAAAGAATAAGAATAAAAGAACAATGCTGTGTATGACTTTTCGTAGTTGAGCTTCAAACGCATCCAACCAGACTATAACTCGTAATACATTTTTTTTCTTTTATTAACTTAATTGAATGGAATACTGGGCAGCTGGTTTTACCTTTTATACAATTTATTTGTTAATATACTCATGTTTAGAAATTATTGTGACTCTAAATGATAATATGTTTTCTGATATCAGGTGTCTTTTATAGACTCTTGGCTCTTATGCTTGAATCCCATTAAACAACTGCTTCTTCGATTTATGAGGAAATCTAGTAATGGAGAGGACACTCTTCAGAGACATATTGTTTATTCGTTTGGTGACCATTATTACTTTCGAAAGGAGCTTAAGATACTGAACCTTCTAACTGGGTACTATATCCTAATCAATAACATAATCTTTGTATGCCACTGTTATGTTAGTCTGAGAATATGCTTTTTCATTTGTTTGAAGGTATATTTTCTTGCTTGACAAATTTGGTAGAGTAAGATGGCAAGGCTTTGGTTTGGCAAAACAAGAGGAATTGTCATCACTTCTTTCATGCACGACAGTTCTTTTGGAGGAAAAATAGGTAGTCTAGCATCTTTTGGATACTGTATTATTCTGAATGGATTAATCCCAAATTTTGCATTCAAAGGATGCCAATGGCAACGAAAAATAATGTTGTGATTTCTTGTAAACATGGTCCTGTGTGCTGTTTTCATTTCCACTGCTAAACCTCAATTCAGTGCTGATAGGGTGGAGGCCAAATAAAAAGACCTTGGTTTGGCAATTTTAGTTGAGTATTTTATTTGTGGGTTGACCATTGTAAACCAGGATGGACACAGAACTTTATGTTAGGGGGTGAGTAGGGGTGTAATTGAACAAAGCGTTCGATGAACCGTTTGTATAATGTTCGTTTATGTTTGTTTATTAAGCTAAATAAATGAATATAAACAAAAATTTTATGTTCGTTTATTAAATGAACATAAAAATGGCTATAAACGAGATTGTTCGTGAACATAAATAAGTTTATAGGCTTGTTTATAGGATGAAGATGCTTGTGGATGTATCTAAATACTATTTTTTGTTGTTGGTAAGGATGTTATATAAGTTCATGTTAAAATGAAAATTTTATTTTATTGCTTTTCTTTTATTTATTTATTGTTAATTTAGTTAACATTTCTTAACATATATATGAATATGTTGTTTGCGAGCAAATATTGAACACATTTGCGAATACTAAACAAATGAACATGTTCGTAAAAACTAAACAAATGAATGCGAATAAAATATTAAAATTTAAACGAACACGAACTAAACATGAACACCAAACGAACACGAATACAATTTTGTTTGTTTAAGCTCGGTTCATTTATATTCTTAGGCGTGAGCCTATAAAATTTTAGGGGACAAACTTATAACATTTTAGGGAGGCGAAATAAATTTTTATAAAATAAATTTAAAATTTTTTAAAATTAGAGTAAACTACTGGAATGATCATTTATGTTTTTTCTCACTATAGAGTTGGTCATCAATTTTTTAAAATTATTTAGATAGTCCTTAAACTATCACTTCACTCCTATTTTGACCACTAAAATAAAAACAATTTGTATAATTACACATTTAATCTTTCACATTTATAATTTTTATTTCTTCTTTCCTCCACCATCTTTTATATTCTTCTTCATCTAACTCAATATCTAATTTTCTACTATATTAATCTTTAATTCACACCGTATATTATAATAAGTATAACTATATTGATAAATTCAACGGTTAAAGTGAATAAGTATATATCACAAAAATATTATGTAAATATATGCTACTCAATTAATTTTACATTAATATCATTGGATCATTATTAATCAAAAGTTATTTTATTTAAATATAAATATAAAACTGGATTAACATTAATAAAATAGTTTTAATATTAAATAGACAAAATTATCCTTGGTCGGTCAATGGTAGTAAGGATACTAAGGAACTACCGAGTATTCTCATTGCTTGAAGGGAAATAATGGTGGTGGGGGTATACTTGTTTTTGGTGAGATTTTGGAACCAAATATGGTTTATACACATCACAGTAAGTTATTCTTTGCTTGCTTGAAATTGTTACATTTCTTTCTCGTTTTATCTTATTGTAGAAACTCTGCTTTCTTCTATCTAATTTTTGTTTGCATATCTGTTTCTTTTTATCATGCGTTATAGTTTTATATTCACTGTTTGGAAGTTTATTTACAGTTGCCAACTTGCTGTTTGTCTCGGTTTTTGGTGTGATGCAATAGAGTCTTACATGCATAGGTTTCTTAGCCAGGTGGTGTTGAGATCAAACCGGGCATGAGGAAAAGCCCGATCGTAATGTTGTTTTCAGTTTGCTAATTAGACATCTATTTTCTCTGGTTCGAATGGTAACAGCTTCAAACTCTGGACCGCTATATACAATACTGTTAACTACAGGTTTTCATGGTTACAGACTTACATTGTAGTTTCTGAGTGAATGAAAGATATTGCTTTAGTGAGAAATCACGATGAGTCTTTGTACTTTCGAACGAGAAGTCTTAGCCTTGTATTTAGCAGTTGTCTCTAAACTGGGATGATTGGTATTTGAACGAAGGTTAATGTGTACTATTTGTGATACCCCTTATTGAGATTATTGAGCAAGAAAGCTATAAAAGGACTGATGGTAATTTGCTTAATCAAATCTTGCCCCACTGAGTTTCAGGCCTCACTATAATCTTGATCTGCGGAGCATTTCAGTTGGCGGACAAGTTTTATCAATTGATCCATCAGTATTTTCAACATCAAGCAGCCGAGGAACAATAGTCGATTCCAGGACAACTTTGGCTTACCTAGCTGACGAAGCTTATGATGCTTTCGCCGATGCTGTAAGTATACTGCTAGGTTTTAATGACACTTCAACATTATTAAGGAGAATCTTCAGTTAAAATTATGCTCTTCATCTGCGATGCTCGGCTTTCAGGTTAATGAATAAAGTACTATGACTGTTAAGGATGAGCTTAATGACTTCAACTGTATCCTCTTCTTGTCCAGATAACGAAAACTGTTTCACCAATTGTGCGGCCTGTTCTTTCCAAAGGAAACCAATGCTATCTAATAACCTCGAGGTCAAGTTCCAACTTCTGGTATTTCATTTTGTTCCGTTGTGTTAAATTGTCTAACACAATTATAACTGACATCATGTTAACATTTGATTCAGTGTCGCCGACATATTCCCTCAAGTTAGTATGAACTTTGCTGGTGGAGCCTCCTTGATTTTAAATCCTCCGGACTATCTCATACAGCAGAATTCTATTGTGTGTTTTCTAAAGCTTTTGACATGCATACATATGTCAATCAACTTATAACTTGTTCTCTTTTGATTATATTGTAATCAGCGTGTCTGATTTTTTTCATTTGGACAAAATTGATGGACCCTTCAACCTTATTTATTTCCAGATCCTTTAAGTTTACTGAAAACTTTCGGTTTATGCTGTATGGTTGATCTTCTTTTCCTAATATACTGTTTTAGTCTAATCTTTAGCAAATTCTTCAATTGCAAAGTTAAGTTATTGAAAAACGATTTAAAATATAACTTTGGTGTGAAAGAACTTGTTTCCGGGTCATGTCATTTCTATTTCATATCCCGGATATTTTAATGTAATAGGTGACTTTGATTTTTACAGGGTGGTGCAGCAGTTTGGTGCATTGGCTTTCAGAAAATTCCGGGTCAAGGAATAACGATCTTGGGAGGTATTTCCACTGAACTGAATGTTTTAATAGTTTGAAGAGTTCATGAACTTCGGATATTCCTGAAAGCATTCAATTTTCTTGAAGTTCTGATTAAAATTACCTTGTGCAAGAAATTTTCTTGTTTCCAATCATTGAGCTGGATGCTTTCGGCCTCAATCTTTGTTTTGCAGATCTTGTTCTAAAAGACAAAATCTTTGTTTATGATCTGGCAAATCAACGGATCGGATGGACCGACTATGACTGTTAGTTGGACAGCATGATTCAAATGAGAATATATTTAGTTGATAATCTACGCTGCAACAAACTTTTTAATCCGTTAATGCTGCGCTTTCGCCATATCAGGGTTGCATATAGTGATGGTGAAACTTTAAACTGGTCTTTATGTGTTTAAATATTCCCCAAGAAAATTCAGAAGAACCAATTTTATATCAATGTTGAATCTATTCCCTTGTGTATATGATTAGGTTCAATGTCTGTCGATGTGTTTGCGAATCTTAATTCCGGAAGAACGGAATTTGTCAATGCGGGGCAGATGAGCAATGATGGTTCGTCAAGGGAGCATCTCTGGAGCATGATAGCTTTACTAATACCTATATTCGTGCTTAACGCTCTACTGTTTTCCTAGCATATATTGCAAGGATTCTGGAATTAACACATTTGGTTTTCGTTGTATAGTTTTTCACCGGTTTCTACCGAGCAAACAGCGGAGCCACGATTAATTATTTCATTGCAGCTAAGGTTGTGGCTGGATGCCTTTTGTGAAACACAGTTTAAGGGCTCTGTTTTCTCTTCCGAGTGTGCCTTCTTGCAGTTATAGATTTTAGAGGTCTAGTCTATTGGCAATGCTGTAAATTACATTCATATATATATATCACTTTAACACTAAATTCATTTTATACTGAGCTTTTATATTCATATATATATATACTGAGCTTTTCACAGTTATTACTTCATTTCCCCCTTATATATTTTCCAGTTTGACTGAAGTAAAAAAAGAAAAATATCACCGTTACTGTTACTCTTCCAGTTTCCAGTTTCCACTACAATGAAGTGACACGATCATAACAGAAAGCATCACGTGATGTGATAAGGAAGTGTTAATTTATTAAAAAATAAAAAAAAAGATTAAGAAAACTAGAAAAGACTAACAAAATTAAACATTTTTTTAAAGTTATAAAATACTAATTAGTATGAGGATTTATACTCAATATATTAGCAGTAAAACTTAAAAGTTTTTATAAGCGTCATAGTTTTAAGGTTTAGTGGTTTAGTTTATGGTGTAAGGATTATGAGTTTAGTTGTAAGGGTTTAGAATTTAGGAATAGTAGTTAGAATTTATGATATAGGGTTAGAGATTAGGGTTTAGCTTTTAGGGTAATATGGTAAGAATTTAGGTTTTAACCTACAAACTATAAATTATAATCCTGAACCCTAAATTCTAACCATTATCCCTAAATTCTAAACTCATACACCTAAACCCTACACCTTAAACTAAGCCTCTAAACCTAAAATTAAAGTGCTTGTGAAAACTTTGTTTACTGTTGCGTGATTTGAGTGCAACGCAAACGGTGCAAGTATACACGTCGCAAGTAATAGTATAGCAAAGATATCGTCTTCACAGGGATTGGTGAAACTCTGATTTTTATTTCCTTGCACTGAACAGAGAAATAAATGGTGATGATAGGTGTTTGGATTTAACAAATAAAATAAATACGCAAGTAAATAAAAGAGATTGTGATCGAATAAGAGAGTAGGCCGGTTATCGTGAGTAGTGGTGTGATGGTTGAATGGACTGTCGTGGCAATTGATTGCTATGGTAACTCAATTTCCTTGGCAACTAAGACCGGCTGAATTGCCTTGGCAACTAATTATGCCGCGACAATTGGGACTGGTTCGAATGCTGTGGCAACTGGGTTCCTTCCTTCAAAGCTCGACGAAGCGTTTTTCAATGTCTTCTAGTTATCCCTAACCGAAGAACTAGTTAATTGTGCATGCCTTGGTGATACATTCCTGCGTTAACCTTGGGTGAACAGAAACCGATCTTACACTCCTCTTAGCCGTTGAAATCCAAATCTTATTCCTAAGATGGATAACCTCCATTAACGATTTGTTGAATGAAGATCATGCTCATTCGTTTCTTGAATCTAACTCTCCCGATGCTAGATAAATGGATAACTCTCGAGATCCTTTCCCAATTCACTCGAAATCAAAATAAGAATCAAGAATGAACAAATTTTGAATTAAATTGCAATAAAAAACTTAAACAAATCCAATTGTTTTCACAACCACAAAAACCCAATAACCCAAGTCAAATTTAGTTTAGTTCATGGCTGGGTGTAAAAGAAATACAAAAGAAATATTCCCCAACAAGAATCGCATAAAGAAAATAAAGAAGAAGATGAAGTTTGCGATCAACCCTCTTTCTCTCTCTCTCTTCTCGAGCACCCTTCAAGGCTGCGGTTTGGTATCTTTTTATAGGAGATTATTAGGTCAGATTTGTTGTTGAAGAGGATGAGTTTAAGTTGGAATTAAATTGAATAAAAGAGTTATTAAACCCCTTTTTAATTTTATCCACAAAACTCCTCACAAATATGACTATCCCCATCAAACTCTGTGTGAAAATCCAAAATTTTGGGATTTATCCCTTGTTTTTCGTGCTTATCCCGAATTAGGTGGACTCATCCAGTCATCGTCGGCAATCAGCTCGGCATGTCCTTTAGAAATCAGTTTCACTTGCCACGCCAGACCCTTCAACATTCTCCTTAATTGCCACGACAATTCTTGCTTGCCACGACAATCCTATCCTGCACAAAATAACACACAACATTGGCGAATTTTCTGCAAAAACTAACCAAAATGTAATATCAAGCTTAACAACAAAGGAAACTTAGAAATTATGCATGAATGATTACAAATGCAACTAAAATGAGCCTAATCCTAACAATAATTATGAGTAAAATGGTAGAAAATATAGTAGTTTTACACACTTAATATTTACACAAATGCCTTAGTTTTAGGGTTTTGAGTTAAAAATTAAGGTTCATAGGTTAAAACCTAAATCTCTAACCATATTACCCTAAAACCTAAACCTTAACCCTAAACCCTAAATTCTAATAATGAACCCTAAATTCTCAACCCCTACACTAGAACTCATAAACTCTAGACCCTAAAATTAAGGTGCTTGTAGAAACAAAAAAATTCTCACCGCCTGTGTCTGAAAGACACCATAAGACATTGTACGGGCCGTCATCGAGAATGGGCATGCCAACAACAGGCGGGTGCACAATACTACAGTGCACCATGCCACTCTAGATCCCACTCTTAGGGTGCATCAAAGCTCTCGTGCACCTACGCCGCACCCGATCGCTAGGGCTGTTGACTTTTTTTAGGGACTCTATTCAGGGTTTTTCGATATTTTGAGTCCGTTAGCACAATTCATTTGGCCAAATTCAAACTTGATAAGCTATTTTTACGCATTTGACCTTGTGAATTAGTTAGTAAATGTAGAAAATTAATATATAGTGTATTTGTATTTATGTTAGGATTGTTCGGGCTCGGATATCGGATCAAGAGGAGCATTTGAGGAGCTTAATTGAGGAATTGCTCTAGCACTTAAGGTTAGTACACCTCGAACTCCGAAATAATTCGTGAGAATCATAAGTCTAATTGTCTTGCTTGTTAGTATTTGCAAGATACGTAGAAGAAAATAAACATTTCAGAGATCGGTATTATGAGACTTTGTAATTTTGAGATGCATGATGAGTTTAAGAATATTCGAGACTTCTAAGGGCCTTAAAGACCGTGTAGGTCACTCGATATGCATATAGATATCGATAATTTATTGATTAGTGAATTCTGATGATATGATGTTTTTTGTGCTAGTTGATTTGGGTTGGTGTTTTGACGAAAACCATGTTAAAGGAAATAAATACCAATATTTGAATAAATCTTTATAAATTCGGTAATTGATATTAAATGGTTAAATGCGTTAGTAAACAAACCTTAAAGTCTTTTTATAAGCTCCAAGGATCGAATAAAGCCTCGTAATATCGTTATTCACTAAAATGGTATGGAATTAGGGGTAGGGTATCAATACGAGCTTCGGCTGTACCAGTACGCCTATTTAGGTCATATAACGAGTGAAAATAATTATTATACAAAGTAATAATAAGTCATTCATCCTTGACGAATGACTCGTGGCCACGTTCTATTTTCACAAACCATTACAATGCCATTGAGAGGATATCATTTACTCTTTAATCGAGCTATGGTTCCATATCTATAAATGCATCCACATCATGTACGAGTCACATACTCAACATATTTGTAAAACCTACATTTGATTTTGATATAACAAAGTGTTTAAGGACCAATTTGTAAACATGAATAAATTTTTAAGTACTCAAAAAGTCTCATAAAATGACAAAGATTCAAACTTAAAATGTTTCTAAGTCAAAAACTTAAACCCCAAAAGTTTTTACTAGTATTTTCATACTCAAATAACCAAAAAATGCTCAGGCGTATCGATATGCCATTAGGTGTTTTGATACGACTTTTGACTACTGAAATTTTATTTACAAAATAGTACTGATACAGTTAAGCCCATATCAATACGATCTTCATCTGGGTTTATATTTTTGGTTACGAATATCGGTACAGATTCACCTATACCGATACAGGGTGTTAAGATCTTCAAACTTTGCAGTTAAAATATGATAGTTACCTTATCAGTTGTTAGAATCACTAAACTTTGAATTTCAGTTAACCCGTATCAATACGCCCCCTAGGCGTACCGATGTAATTTTTCTAGTACTTTTCCTCAGATTCCGGTGAGCTAAAACCATATTGATATGGCTATATCGTATCGATACGCCTATGTCTTTACATTATGCTTGTTTCGATATGCCCTTAAGCGTATCGATACCCCTTTGTACAACAGCTATTTCTTCTTATAGCAGGTACCGATATGGCTCATCGTGTACCGATAAGGTAGGTTACCAAACATCATTTATTGAGGAAGAAAGCAGTCCAACGACTCTATTGATGATTCCAACTACCCAAATGGTTAGAAATCAACGAGGGGGTATAAAATCAAGTCTCCAAATCTTCAACAACAACTATTGAACAAGTCAAAAGCATTCAAGCACAAATCCAACCTACATTGAGCTTATTAGAGTCAAATCCATTGTAACCCACTTGAGCGATCAAATTATATTCATTTTATTTCAAGTTTGGGTTGAGTGTACTTGTAATTAGGCAAACACCTATCTTTGTGAAGATATTTTTGTTTGCAAACAAACTTCTTGTAAAAGAGTGAATTGGATCAAGGTTTGGGTAGAAAGTTTTGATCGATTGTAACGGTTGCCTCCTTAGCCTAGAAAAGGGGAAGAATTCTTAGTGAATTGTTTGAAATCCTTAGTGGGGAGCTAAGGCTGTGAACGTAGAGCTTGTTAGAAGCTTGAGCCACTATAATTCCTTGTGTCTTCATTTTTCTCATTTTCATTTGCTTCCCTTTATTTTAAAAGTTTTGAACGTTTATAACGGTTGCCTCTTTAGCCTAGAAAAGGGGAAGAATTCTTAGTGAATTGTTTGAAATCCTAAGTGGGGAGCTAAGGTAGTGGATGTAGAGCTTGTTAGAAGCTTGAACCACTATAATTCCTTGTGTCTTCATTTTTCTTATTTCCATTTGCTTCCCTTTATTTTTAAAAGTGCCAATTTATCCCATCTTGGCTAAACCAAGTTGATTGATCATCCTAACATTTGGTATTAGAGTGATGCTTAATCAAAGGCTTAACAACCATTGAGAGATCCTTGGAGGTAATTCAATCAACCTACAATCAAAGCCATGACATCTACTTCTGGCTACAACCTCTATGAGTCTCAATCGACCACTAAACCGCCATTCTTCAATGGGGACAACTATCCTTATTGGAAGAATCGAATGAGACTTTTCATCAAATCTAATGATTACCTCCTTTGGGATGTAATCGAAGACGGACCATTTATCCCGATGAAGCAAGAAAGAGAAAGGCAAGTTCCCAAGTCCAAGCAAGAAATGACCGATGAAGAAAGGAGAAAGTTACAAATAAACGACAAAGCTTTGTGCATGTTCTTTTGTGCATTTAGAATGGATGAGTACTCGAAGATGTCTTCTTGTATGAGTGCAAATGAGGAGTGGGACAAGCTCGATACCACCTATGAAGGCACCAACGATGTAAAGGAGACCAAGATTAGACTCTTCAACTTGAGCTACAAGAATTTCAAGATGGAGCCCAATGAGAGCGTCACCAAGATGTTTGATCATTTCTCTATCATTGTAAATGGTCTCAAGGGTTTTGAAGAAGTCATCCCCAAGGACAAGCTAGTCTAAAAGCTCATCTACTCCCTTCCTGAGTTATAGGATGAAAAGAGGACCGCAATCATTGAGGACATGGACCTCAAAACCTTAAAGCTCGATGCTCTTATAGGTTCTCTCCTTACTCATGAGATCATGAAGAAAGGAAAAGAAGATAAAAAGAAAAGAGAAGAGAAAAAGGTCGAGAAGAAGGAAGTAGAGAAAAAGAAGATCAGAATTGCTCTCAAATCTTTACAAGAAGAGAGTCATTCGAGTGAGGAGGAAGATGAAGAAATGGATATGCTAGCCAAAAGATTTACTCGTTTCATGAAATCCAATCAAGGAAGAAAGTTTCATTGAAGAGGGTATTTCAAGAACAAGAACAATGAGGAAGAAAATGATCAACTTATTTACTATGAGTGTAAGAAGTCAGGGCACATAAGAACCGGGTGCCCCCAACTCAAAAAGAATAGCTTCAGGAAGAAGAAGAAGCTCAAGGCAAACGTTGCTACTTGGAGTGATAAGGAATCATCCGATGAAGAAGAGCAAGAAGATGCCAACCTTTGCCTCATGTGGCTCTTAAAGAAGATCCTAAGTTAACCTCTAACTTATCTTCATTTGATTTATTTTTTGATGAACTTCAAGAAGCATACGATAAGTTACAAGAGGTTTATAACGAGTTGGTGGAAAAGTTTAAGGAATTGATTTTGAAAAACAAGAAAATGATTTTTGATTTGAAAAACCAAAGTGATTCCCTTTCTAAAACCATCTATGAGCTTGAAAAGAAGGTTTTTGATTTACAACAAAAACAAAATGATTTTGAAAAGAAAAATCTTGATTTAAACAACATTCTTTCTAAAGTTCATGATGATCACCACAAGGAGGTGAGTGATCTCAAAATTTCCTTAAAAAAAGTTGAGAAATCTAGTTTTGAAAAATGACAATTTTCAAAACCCAACTATGTTAAGAGGAACTTTGGTAGCTACAAACAAAGAGGCTTCCCAAGGCCATCATATGGTAAGAAGGTTAGAAGTGTTTGGGTTCCTAAGAAACTAGTTGCTTCTAACAACATTAATGCTATGTCTTCTTGGATTCTCAAGGGAACCAAGATTTTGAGAGTTAATACTCATGAACCCAAAATGATTTGGGTACCAAGAATCAAGACTTAATCATTATTTGTTGGGGGAGCATTACTACAAGGCCAAAACTACATGTGCAAATTTGTGGTACCTTGATAGTGGATGCTCGAGACACATGACTGGTGACAAGAGTCAGTTCTTGGTGCTAAAACCAAAGAGTGGAGGAGTAGTGACTTTCATTGACAACTCCAAAGGCCACATTGAAGGAATTGGTTCCATTGGTAATCACTCTTCTATCCTTATAGACAATGTTTTATATGTCAAAGGTCTAAAACATAATCTTTTAAGCATAAGCCAACTTTGTGATAAAGGTTTCAATGTTATTTTTGATTTAAATGGTAGTAAAATTTTAAACATTGAAACTAATTTTTTTGCTTATTAGCCATTGCATAAGAAACATATACGTGGTGCATTTAGATGACATTCATATTTCAAATACATGTTTTGTTGCAAAAGATGAACATGACTCATGGTTATGGCATAGAAAACTAGGGCATGCAAGCATGAGTGTTTTAGAAAAACGGTTTCAAAAGATCTAGTAAGAGGTTTGCCAAAAATAAAATTTGTGATGCTTATGCAAAAGGCAAACATAAAAGAGTTTCTTTTAAACCTATTAATGATATTTCTACTAGCAGAGTTTTACAATTGTCCACGTGGATCTTTTTGACCCTATTAAGACTATGAGCTTGGGTGGAAAATCATATGCATTTATTTTAGTAGATGATTACTCTAGATACACTTGGGTTCTGTTCTTAAGTACCAAAGATGAGGCTTTAGAGCATTTTAAAAAATTACTCAAAATAATGTTGGTCAATCTATTTTTCATATTAGAAGTGACCATGGTACTGAATTTCAAAATTTAGGTTTTGAGGATTTTTGTAATTCAAATGGTATAAGCCATAATTTTTTCGTTCCTCGTACTCCTCAACAAAATGGGGTTGTTGAGAGGAAAAATCAAACTTTAGAAGAAATGGCTAGCACAATGCTTTGTGAAAACAATTTGCCAAAGTATTTTTGGGCGGAAGCCACTAATACAGATTGCTATATTGTCAACCGAGTAATGATTAGGCCACTTTTAAAGAAAACTCCTTATGAGATTTTAAAATCTAAAAAGCCTAACATTAACTATTTTCATCCTTTTGGATGTAAATATTTTATTTTAAATAATGGAAAAGACAATTTAAGCAAATTTGATGCAAAAAGTGATGAAGCTATTTTCTTAGGTTATTCTTTAAACTCTAAGGCCTATTGTGTATTTAATAAAAAAATGGTAGTTGAAGAGTCTATACATGTGGTTTTCGATGAAAACCTCCTTCCGAGGAAGGATTCTTGTGATGATGTAGGAATTTTTGAAGCCAATGATGATGGGCAATCATCAAAGGTAGATGAAGTTCCATCTAAGGAAGAAAAAGCACAAGATCCACCTCTAGAAGCCTTGAAGGACATGACTCTAGAGGAAATGGAAGTGAGCTACCCAAGGGAGTTCAACTATGTTAAAGGTGGTGAGATTTTGGGTGATCCATCCAAAGGGGTAAACACTAGACTTTCTCTTAAAAATGCTTGTAATGTTGCATTTATCTCATGCATTGAGCCTAAAAATATCAAAAAAACATTAAATGATAATGATTGGATATTGGTTATACAAGAAGAGTTAAATCAATTTAAGAGAAGTCAAGTATGGACATTAGTTAATAGGCCTAGTAATAAGTCTACCATAAGAACTAAATGGGTTTTTTAAACAAACTAGATGATAGTGGTAACATAGTGAGGAACAAAGCTAGACTTGTTGCTCAAGGTTACACTCAAGAAGAAGGAATCAATTTTGATGAAACCTATACCCGTAGCTAGAATAGAAGCTACTAGGATGCTTCTTGAATTTTCATGTTATCATGAATTCAAGCATTTTCAAATAGATGTAAAAAGTGTTTTTCTAAATGGTTTTATTAATGAAAAAGTGTATGTAGAACAACCACCCAATTTTGAAGATCCAAAATATCCAAACCATGTTTTTAAACTTTCAAAAGCTTTATATGGTTTGAAACAAGCTCCTAGAGCTTGGTATGAAAGATTATCAAGTTTTCTAATTGATAAAAGATTTTGAAAAAGGGAAGGTGGACACTAAACTCTTCATTAAAAGAAAAGGCAAAGACATTTTAGTAGTTCAAATTTATGTTGATGATATCATTTTTGGTTCTACTAATGAGTTGATTTGCCAAGTTGATGCAAGGTGAGTTTGAGATGAACATGATGGGAGAGCTCTCATTCTTCTTGGGACTCCAAATCAAACAAGGGAAGGATGACATCTTCATCAATCAAGCTAAGTACATCAAGGACATGCTCAAGAAGTTTGACTTGGAGAATGTGAAACCTCAAGCCACACCAATGAGCTCTTCTACAAAGCTTGACAAAGACGATAGAGGTAAGTGTGTTAATTTAAAGTTTTATCGCTCTATGATTAGAACTTTGCTTTATCTTACCGCAAGTAGACTAGATATCATGTTTAGTGTTTTCTTGTGTGCTAGATTTCAAGCTAGTCTTAGAGAATCACACCTTATAGCCGTTAAAAGAATCTTTAGATACCTTAGAGACATACCTTGTTTAGGCCTTTAGTATCCTAGATATTCCTGCTTTGATTTGCATGCTTATTTGGATGCGGATCATGAAGGTTGCAAGATAGATAGAAAAAGTATCTCCGTTATTTTTCAATTCTTAGGTAGTATGCTCATATCATGGTTTTTAAAGAAACAAAATAGTATAACATTATCCACCACCGAAGCAGAATACATAAGTCTTTTGGATGAAGCAATAACTTTTAGATTATGGAATTGATGTAGGTATCATCCCCCTTAAGTGTGACAACACTAGTGCCATATGTCTCACTAAGAATCCCATCCAACAATCTAAAACTAAGCACATAGAGATAAGACATCATTTCATTAGAGATCATGTCTTGAAAAATGATGTTGTTCTAGAATATGTAGACACCTTAAACCAATTAGCGGATATCTTCACCAAACCTTTAGGCAAAAAGCATTTTTTGTCTCTTAGGAGAGAGTTAGGTTTAACTAGCCTTTAGTGTCTAAAATTTGCTTGAATTTAGTTGATTTCTTTGCTTATGTGGTTTTGCTCCTATATGCATCTCTGCTTGTTGTTAGAAAGAGTATGCATCTGATTTTGATCATACATGATGTTAACATATCATATTCATGCATTTCAATTCGAGTAAAATTGAATTTTTGTGCACCTTGCAGGTAAAAATGACATTTTTTGCTTAGGGGTACCGGTACGAGATAACGTGTATGTTAGAGTATGCCCAAAGACCAATCATGAAATGGTTGTAAAAGACATACTTATTTTATCATGTTTATTAATATAAAGCCATTATTATTTTTTAGTCTAAGTCTGTGCATTTATAAATAAACTGAATTATAATAAAGTTCTCAGAATAATATAGTTATTCTTGAATGTCCTTAGTCGAGTATTATTGTGGGCATGGACAAAAATAATATATTAAGACTAATATGTAGTTGATTGATGACAAAGTGTTGTCATTGACATGAAGATATCAAAATCAATACATAAGTATGTGTTAGAGAACGACATACCGGACTGACCCGCTATGAGCGTGTTTCTTGGATTATTATGTGACAGTCAAAACATTGCTCATAGTGATAACTACATGTATGATCCTCAGACTTGAGATCATCATTATTTCAACATCGTGAGTGACATATTTTGATGCGGTTAAACGTGTCGTAACTGACTACACTATAAAGACTAATATTGGATGTGTCGTAATCTATGTAGCGGAATATGGTTGATCAAGATAAGATTTGTCCCTTCTACATAATAGGAGTAATATCATAGGCCACTTGATTTAGTGAGACTAAAAAATTCATGGCCATGCTCGAATAAATTGATATGAGATATCATAGTTATTCGTTTATAATAGTCTACTCAAGATATCAAGAAATATTAGATAGACTATAAAAGTGTGACTATTCCATGACTTGTGTCTGATCTAGATATGAGGACAAAATGATATAGTACATAAAAAGAGTTTATCACGAAAAAGGTTTTGTCGAACCACGACTTCCTATAACTTAGGTAGAAATGATGCATTGCTAGATGCCACTCATTGCTTGTAATATTAGAATTGTTCTAGATATTACTGCTACCGTTACATGAACCTACAAGGGTCACACCCTATGATTGAAACGAACAAATGTCGACTAGATAGCATGTGTACAAACTTGTTGTACACGTAATAAGTGAAAACTGAAATTATTATAATTGTTGTAATTATAAATAATCTTGTTTATATATATTTTAATACTAGATAATTATTATAATTATCAAATACTATTAAAATATATATATATATATCTAAAGAAACCTAATTAAAGTAGAATCAGATTCTACATATTTAATTATATTCGGTTAAATATATTGTATATTTAATGAATCCAAATTTAAATAGAATTAGGTTTTTGAATGCTATATAAAGGCATAAAGTCTAGCAGCCGAATATATTTCTTTTGAGAAAAACCTCTGTAACAGTTAGAGAAGTAAAATATTGTTCGTTTCATTTGGGTAGACTACGTAGAGATCGGAATGCTGTTGTGGCCGCTCTGATTCAGTATCGTGTTAGAAGAATTGGATTCTCCTAACTCCCTGCGGTTTTTCAAATTTATTTAAGGTAACATTTTATCCCCTTTTCACCTCAAATTCGTTCCTCGTACATAGATCACTGGCGGAATACGCTGGATAATTTTTTCGCTGCGCCATGGGGTGTACCGACGTTTCCTAACAGTGGTATCAGAGCTACTTGTACGATACGAATTCGGACTTAAACACTTGGATGATGTTTTTTTTATGAGATGCATGTTTTGCTTTTTCTATTTTGACGAGTATACGATATTTGTACGAAACAAAGAAATTGAATTCAATGGTTAATATGTTAATCCATTTTAAATAAGTTTTTACAATCAATAGTTAAATGTTAATCACGTGTTTGTTGCTGTAAGATTTTAATGTTCATATGTTAATTGTTAACATGATGAACATACAGTTCTAATAGCAGATCGTTTTCGGTAGAGGAACAATGGTTGTTTCAGTGCAAAAAACATTAGGGATTAAAAAATCTCAAAAACACGTATTTGTTGATAAAAATTATCAAATAATGGGGTTTTTTTATAGCAGCACTAGATCTGTCAAACCGCGTAGGCAACAAAGGTCGTAGGAACTATTTTGGTAATTATAATTAACAAGATAAAACATGTGTATGTTTTGGATGATATGCATGATGTTTGAAATGTATGGTTATAGCCTATTACTTTGGTTTTATATTTATAAATACGGCATGCGAGTTGTGCCTTTCTTTCATCTATTTTAATTCTCTTGTCATCTTACTCCCTCATATATAAAACGAGTTTCTAAAAAATTGTAATATTTGCGGAGAAAACGTGGATCACAGAAGGAGAACGATGGGCCGATCGAAGGTGGATTAGATGCTTGAGAAGCAAGTTCTATATTTAGTTTATTTTGGTTTTCCCATTGGCTTGGGATGGGCCACCTTAGTTTTACGGGCTATAACCATTGTATTTATATTTACTGCTTTACATATATGTGTTACAATCTATGTTTTTTATTAGATCATACTTGAATGGTGAGATTAATATAACAAAGCCCTCTATATTTAATTAAAATATCCATCCAATATTAGCCCTCGTTAAAATCTCGATCGGTACTATGTAGGTTTTGCCAAAGTGAAGTACTTATATCCATCTTGGTTAAACGCGAAGAATAAGCAAATGATATTCACTAGTTGTAATATTGGTTAAACCAGGTTGTCCTAATGAGATTAGAAATCTAAAGGCTAATGATTTGGATAATCATGAGATGATTAGGAACAATAGTTGTTCACCAAATATAGGAATTATATGAGTTGTAATTAGCAAGTGTTGCTTGCCTAAATAATTGAATTCTAGGAGTAAAGCCAAAGTTGACTTAGGATGAAATGAAATATAGATCCTTATCCACTAGAAATACTTTTTTATTAAGTTTTTCAATTTTGAGGGTTTTTAATAGTGGGAATGTTATTACTTTATAAACATGATAAAAAGGTACTTATAAATTATATTTTATCATTGTAGATTTGTTATGGCAAACTCAAACTCATTATCATTGCGATCCATCCTTGAGAATGACAAATTGAATGGCTTGAACTTCCTTGACTGGTTCCGTAACTTGAAGATTGTCCTCAAGTAAGAACAGAAATTACAAGTCTTCGAAGAACCTGTCCCTAAAAAAGCCAGCAGATGATGCCTCTAATGATGAATTGGAAGCCTTTGAAAAATACTTAAGTGACATGGTAGATGTCGAGTGTTTGATGCTTGCGAACATGACTCCTAAGCTTCATAAGCAACATGAGACATGGTTCCCTATGAGGTAGTTAAAAATATCAAGGAATTATATAAGGGGCAAGCTCGTCAAGAGAGGTATGAGACCTCTAAGGCTTTGTTTCGATGCAAGATCGTGGAGGGAACTCTAGTAGGAACTCATGTTCTCAAAATGATAGGGTATATTCAGACCCTGGAAAAGTTGGGTTTCCCTCTAAGTGTTGAATTGGCTATTGATGTTACCTGGAGTCATTGTCGGATAGTTTTAATCAGTTTGTTCTTAATTTCAATATGACTGAAATTAACAAATCATTACCTCAGTTGCTTGGTATGTTAAGAACAACATAGAACAACATGAAAAAAGTTGGTTGCAAGCCCATTCTGATGGTCCAAAAGGATAACAAAAAAGGAAAGTCCAACACCAAGGCAAAGCCAAAGCCTAACAAAGAAAAGGCTGCATTCCAAATGAGGAGTTGCAAAAGAAGTAAAGTGTTTCCATTGCAACAATGTTGGACATTGGAAGAGAAATTGCTCTGTCTATCTTGAGGACATTAAGAAGGCAAAAGAAAATGGATAGTCCGAATCAGGTATTTATGTTATTGATATAAATATATCAACTTCTACTTCTAGGGTATTAGATACCAGTTGTGGTTCTCACATTTGTACTTCTGTACAAGGACTAAAAAGGAGTAGAAAATTGGCAAAAGGAGATGTGGACCTACGAATGGGAAATAAAGCAAGAGTTGCTGTATTAGCTATAGGAACATATACTTTGTCATTACCTAGTGGCTTGTTTTAGATTTAGAGGATTGCTATTTCGTACCTAGTTTGCCTAAAAACATTATTTCAATTTCTTGTTTGGACAAGATTGGTTTTGAGATTATTATTAAGAATAATAGTTGTTCCTTTTATCTAAATATGTTTTTATGGTACGACATATTTAATAAATGGCATATATATCTTAGATCAAAACAATTCCATATATAACATAAATACGAAAAGATAAAAAACAAATGACTCTAATCAAACTTATCTCTGGCATTGTCGCTTGGGTCATATAAGTGAGAAACGCATATCAAAACTTCATAAAGATGGATTTTTGGATTCTTTTGTTTTTGAACAATTTAATATATGTGAACCTTGCTTAATGGAAAAAATGACCAAATCATTGTTTGACGGTAAAAATGAGCGAGCAAGTGATTTATTAGGTTAATACATAGTGATGCATGTGGACCAATGAATAAATAAGCCAAATGAGGGTTTCAATACTTTATTACTTTCACTGACGACTTCAGTAGATATGGGTACATTTACCTAATGCATCATAAATCTGAAGCCCTTGAAAAGTTCAATGAATTTAAGAATAAAGTACAAAACCAACTAGGAAAGAGTATCAAAGCTCTTCGATTAGATCGAGGAGGAGAATACTTAATCTTAGAGTTTGATGAACTTCTTAAAAAATGTGGGATTGTCTTACAACTTACACCTCCTGGTACTCCACAACATAATGGAGTCTCTAAAAAGAGAAATCGAATATTGTTAGACATGGTTTGATCAATGATGAGTAATGCTGATCTTCCAACTTCTTTTTGGGGACATGCACTAGAAAACATCTGCTTTCACACTAAATCATGTTCCATCTAAATCAGTTCAAAAGACACCATATGAGATATGGACTGAGAAGTACCCTAGTATGTCTTTTATGAAAATTTAGGGATGCGAAGTTTATGTTAAACATCAGATGTCTACAAAACTCGAACCCAAATCTCATAAGTGTAATTTTGTACGACATCCTAAAGAAACTAAAGGATACTATTTCTTCAATCCATTTAAGAACAAAGTGTTTGTTGCTCAAACATGAGTATTTCTCGAAAGAGTATTTATTTTCAAAAAAGAAAGTGGGAGAAATATTGAACTTGAGGAAATTGAAGATCAACCACAGATCAATGAACTAGAGATTGAACAACAACAAGTTCCACAAATAGTTGAGGAACATCCAATCATTCTTGAAACACAACCACTGCGAAGATCTATGAGAGAATGCAATGTGCCTTAGAGATACAAATTTCTCGTCACATTGCACGATGATGTTCTCTTTATAGACCAAGATGAGCCCATGACTTATCAGGAAGTAGTGGCGAGCCCATACTTTGAGAAATGGCTAGAAGCCATGAAATCTGAGATGTATTCCATTTCAGAAAACCAAGTATGGAATTTGGTTGACCCACCTGAAAGGATAAAGCCCATAGGGTGTAAATAGGTTTTCAAAAAGAAGACCGAAATGGATGGTAATGTATAAACATACAAAGGGCAGTTGGTCGCTAAGGGATTTCGTCAGATTCATGGTATAGACTATGATAAAACTTTTTTCTCTTGTTGCTATGTTTAAATCCATTCGGATATTGCTTGCAATAGCTATATTTTATGATTATAAAATCTGGCAAATGGATGTCAAAACTACTTTCCTTAATGGAAAATTAGATGAGGATGTATATATGACACAACCTGAGGGTTTTGTTGATCTAAAAGATGCCCGAAAAGTATGCAAGCTTCAAAGATCTATTTATAGGTTGAAGCAAGCTTCTCGAAGTTGGAATCTTTGTTTTAATGATGCAATCAAATAATTTAGTTTTATTAAAAATGAAGATGAGCCATGTGTTTTCAAGAAAACTATTAGGAGCACTGTCACATTCTTGGTATTGTATGTGGATGACATACTAATAATAGGAAATGACATACCTACCTTACAGTCTGTAAAAACTTGGTTAGGAAAATGTTTTTCTATGAAAGACTTGGGTGAAGCAACCTACATATTAGGAGTCAAGATTTATAGAGATAGACCAAGACGACTCCTAGGACTAAGTTAAAATACATACATATATAAAGTACTGAAAAGATTCAGTATGAAAGAATCTAAAAGAGGATTCTTACCTATGAGACATGATATTTCACCCTTGAAGGAAATGTGTCCTTTAACGCCTCAAGAAAGAGAGCGCATGAGTAAAATTCCATATACTTCGGCTATTGGATCTATCATGCATGCCATGCTATATACATGTCCAAATGTATCATATGCATTAAGTATGACAAGTCGGTACCAAGTAGATCCCAGTGAAGGTCATTGGGTTGCAGTAAAAAACATCCTTAAGTACTTAAGAAGAACTAAGGATACATTCCTTATGTATAGAGGTAAGGAAGAGCTAAGTATAAAAGGTTATACTGATGCAAGCTTCCAAACTGATAAGGATGATTCTCAATCGCAATCGGGTTTTGTGTTTTGCCTTAATAAAGGTGTTGTAAGCTGGAAAAGTTCAAAGCAAGATACAGTAGTAGATTCTACAATAGAAGCCGAGTATATTGCAGCAAGCGATGCTGCAAAAGAGGTAGTTTGGATCAAAAAGTTCATATCTGAACTAGGGGTTGTGCCTAGCATATCAAATGCTATAGGTCTACGTTGTGACAAAAACGGATCCATCGCACAAGTAAAAGAACCTAGATCTCACCAATGATCCAAACACATACTTAGGCGTTACCATCTCATTTGAGAAATCATTGATCGAGGGGACGTAGAAATATACAGAGTACCAACAGATAACAATATCGTCGATCCACTGACAAAGCCTCTGACACAACATAAGCATAATCATCACACTAAGTCTATTAGTATTAGATACATGAGTGATTGGTCTTAGTGCTAGTGGGAGATTGTTGGAGTACGCCCAAAGATCAATCATGAGATTGTTGTAAAAGACATACTTATTTCATCATGTTTATTAATATAAATCCATTATTATTTTTCAGTCTTATTCTGTGTATTTATAAGTAAACTGAATTATAATAAAGTCCTTAGAATAATATAGTTATTCTTGAATATCCTTAGTCAACATTATTGTAGGCATGGGCAACAATAATATATTAAGACTAATATGTAGTTGATTGATGACAAAGTGTTGTCATTGACATGAAGATGTCAAAATCAATACATAAGTATGTGTTAGAGAACGACATACTGAACTGACCCGCTATGAAAGTGTTTATTGGATTATTATGTGACAGTCACAATATTGCTCATAGTTATAACTACATGTATGATCCTCAGACTTGAGATCATCATTATTTCAACATCGTGAGTGACATATTTTGATGCGGTCAAACGTGTGTCGTAACCGACTACACTATAAAGACTGATATTGGATATGTCGTAATCTATGTAGCAAAATATGGTTGATTAAGATATGATTTGTCCTTTCTACATAATAGGAGTAAATCATAGGCCACTTGATTGAGTGAGACTAGAAAATGCATGCCATGCTCGAATAAATTGATATGAGATATCATAGTTATTCGTTTATAATAGTCTACTCAAGATATCAAGAAATATTAGATGGAATATAAAAGTGTGACCATTCCATGACTTGTGTTCGATCTAGATATGAGGACAAAAAGATGTAATACATGAAAAGAGTTTTTCACGACTTCCTGTAACTTAGGTAGCAATGATGCATTGCTAGATGTCACTTATTGCTTGTAATATTAGAATTGTTCTAGATATTACTGCTAACGTTACATGAACCGACAAGGATCACACTCTATGATTGAAACGAACAAATATCTACTAGATAACATGTGTACAAACTTGTTGTACCCGTACTAAGTAAAAACTAAAATTATTATAACTATAGATAATCTCGTTTATATATATATATATATATATATATATATATATATATATATATTGATACTAGATAATTATTTTAACTATCAAATACTAGTAAAATATATACACATCTCTAAAGAAACCTAATTAAAGTAGAATCAGATTCTACATATTTAATTATATTCGATTAAATATATTGTATATTTAATGAATTCGAATTTAATTAGAATTAGATTTTTTAATTCTATATAAAGGCATAAGGTTAAACAGTCGAATATATGCCTTTTGCAAAAAACCTCTCTAATAGTTAGAGAAGTAAAATATCGTTCGCTTCATTCAAGTGGATTGCGTAGGGGTCGGAATGCTATTATGACGACTTGGATTCGATATCGTGATAGACGAATTGGATTCTCTTAACCCACTACAGTTTTTCAGATTTATTTAAGGTAACATTTCATCCATTTTCACCTTAGATTCGTTCCTCGTACATGGATCATTGGCAAAATACGCTGAATAATTTTTCCGCTGCGCAATAGGGTGTACCAGCGTTTCCCAACAATGTATCGGTATGGGTATCATGAGACAGTTTCGGTATATATTGACTTGTACCAGTACAGGGTCATGTATCAAAATGGCTAAAAATCGTTTCGGTACGTTGTTTCGATACACACAGGTGGCACATCGATACGCGTAGCCATTGGAGAGTTAAATGGGCATTAAAAGAGGGTTTCCAACTTTAAATCAAATTCTAACTTTCTCTCAAACCCTAGATACGAAAATCCCTTATATAAATCCATCAAAACCCTTTGATTTTTACACAAATCATCAAAATATTTTGAGGGCTTTTGGTTTTCTCACAAACCTAAGCAAAATTATGAAGTCTTGTGCATCATCATCTCCTCATTCATCCCCAATCTTAATTCAAGGTATAAACTCTACTTACTTTTATTTTCATTTTAATCTTTATTTGAATACCATTTTTCATCAAAAATTCTATATCTAGTATGTATATAACATGTTTTTCAAAGATTTTGTAAAAAAAAATTCAAAATTGAAATTTTTTTGTTCGAATATAAAATTATACCATATATTTTTCAACACTATTTTTCAAATTTTATTTCACTAAAAAATTCTTTTTATACTTGTATATGATTTTAAACTATACGATATAGGTTTTTACAATACCTTGATCATTGGATTGTTCATTGGATCGAATGTGATTATTTATGCATACATTTTCTTTTATGGTTTGATTTTGATTTCAGGTTTTGTTATGGATCCTAAGAAAATAGCAAGAAGAGAATCGGGGCAATCCTCAAATTCTAATTCCGAAAATGATGGTACCAAACCCAACCTCACCTATATTTTTCAAAATTGTTTTAATGAACCTAGATTTCCAAATGCAATGGCTCATTTTAAACAATATCAAGGTTACAAAATTCACCGTGAGCACATTGCTTCAATCCTTTTTTTGTCTTATGAAAGATTTCAGCTTAAATATCTTGAGCTAATACATCAATGGAGGTTTATGACTTTTTTATGCATACCCGAGATTTCATATCGAAACCTTGTTCTTATCTTTTATTCCAATGCCAGTGTATTTATAACCAAGATAGATATGAGGTTGTTGCTATTGAATCCTATCCCACGGGAAAGAAATTTCAAATTGATTCTTTAGTTTTAGCAAATATTTTGGTTTTGAGGATGTGGATATTGATAATAGGGACTCGTTAGGACATGTTTGTGGTGGCTCCGTGACCGTGCTTGATGCTCATGATCGCATCCTTCACCTTATGATCACTTGGTGGTTTTACTCATTTGGTGGAAAATTTTAGATCTCCCTCAAGGTGCTCAACCCAATCCGGTGGAAGCTCCTCAAGTTCCTCAAGCTTCGGTTGCCCAACCTTCCCTTGATGCTCTTATGGCTTATCTGGATGGGAGATTTGCATCTTTGGGCATTAGCATTGCATCCTTGGACACCTCTATGACCTCCGAATTTGCCACTATTGACACTCGTTTTACATCTTTGGAGGAGAGAGTTACTTCCATTGAGAACCATCAAGCGTCTATGGACATATCTCTTACCGCGTTTCATGGAGAATGACGACAATCTCTTGGAACCAATGCTAATGTTAGAGATGAAGAGGATGAAGAAGAAGACGATGAAGAGGATGAAGAAGAAGACTCTTAGGCATTTTGCATCTCATGACATATCATATTAGGTTTTATGTTTTATGCGCTTATGTCTTTGTTTTATGAACTCCTATGCTTTTGTTTATTTGTTTTGGTTTATGTCTTTAGGAATTAAGTTGGATTTTAATGTTGCTTTGAATATTATGCTTTGACTTTTAATGATATTTATGTAGTTTCCTTAATGCTTGGAGTACCTTTAATGTTTATATCTTACTTTATATCTTATTGATTTTGATCTAACAAAAAAGGGGGAGAAGTAAAAAGAGCTAATTTTTTTTTTAAAGTTTTTCAAAATCAAATCTTTTAGCCTTAAAGAAAGGTGAGTATTTCTCAAACTTACTTAAAAATTTATTATGGTTCTGTTATATCAAAAAAGGGGAGATTGTAAAACCTACATTTGATTTTGATATAACAAAGTGTTTAAGGACCAATTTGTAAACATGAAAAAAAATTTAAGTACTAGAAAAGTCTTACAAAATGACAAGGATTCGAACTTAAAATGTTCCTAAGTCAAAAACTTAAACCCCAAAAGTTTTTCTAAGTATTTTCATGCTTAAATAACCAAAAACGCCTAGGCGTATCGATACGCTCTTAGGTGTTTCGATACGACTTTTGACTACTGGAATTTTATTTACAAAATCGTACCAATACGGTTAAGCCTGTATCGTTACGACCTTCATCTGGGTTTATATTTTTGGTTACGAGTATCGGTACAGCTTCACCTGTATCGATACGGGGTGTTAAGATCTTCAAAATCTTTGCATTTAAAATATGTCTATTACCTTGCCAGTTGCTGGAATCACCAAACTTTAAATTTTCGTTAACCCGTATCGATACGCCCCTTAGGCGTCAAATTCCAGTGAGCTAAAATCGTATCGATACGCCTATGTTTTTACACTATGCTTGTTTTGGTACACCCTCTAGTGTATCGATACCCCTTTATACAACGGCTATTTCTTCTTATGACAGGTATTGATACGGCTCCTCGTGTACCGATACGGTAGGTTACCAAATAGTATTTATTATAGGAAGAAAGAAACCCAACGGCTCTATTGATGATCCCAATCACTCAAATGGTTAGAAATCATTGAAGGGGTATAAAATCAAGTCTCCAAAGCTTCAACAACAACTATTGAATAAGTCAAAAGCATTCAAGCACAAATCCAATCTACTTTGAGCTTATTAGAGTCAAATCCATTGTAACCCACTTGAGTGATCAAATTGTATTCATTTTATTTCAAGTTTGGGTTGAGCGTACTTGTAATTAGGCAAACACCTATCTTTGTGAGGATATTTTTGTTTGCAAACAAACTTCTTGTAAAAGAGTGAATTGGATCAGGCATTGGGTAGAAAGTTTTGATTGATTGTAACGGTTGCCTCCTTAGCCTAGAAAAGAGGAAGAATTCTTAGTGAATTGTTTAAAATCCTTAGTTGGGAGCTAAGGTAGTGGATGTAGAGCTTGTTAGAAGCTTGAACCACTATAATTCCTTGTGTCTTCATTTTTCTCATTTCCATTTGCTTCCCTTTATTTTTAAAAGTGACAATTCACCCCCTCTTGGCCAAACCAAGTTGATTGATCATCCTAACAATATCATCCATGAGCTTACTACTATGAGACACATCAGATATTGATATATCAAAGTATGCAAGTCACACACACACATGATCATACATTCACTTAGGATTAAGGTAAATATATTTTAAACGTCACAAGTGAATTTAATTTTTAAACAAATTTAAGATCTTAATTCGTCTTGGGTCCAATCCACTGTATTGTTAGTCTAGACAAACACATCTACGTCTCTACTCGGGAGTCAACCGTTCCGATAGCCAAGACAAGCCATCTCCCCATTTGGACCTCAGACAACGTAATAGTTCTTCCGAATTATTTGCTCGGATGATTCTATGAACTACATACTTGTTTAGATTACCAACTAATACAAGTTGTCTTCCATATTATAATAAACCTTATAATACAATTTATATTCAGTTAAACCATAGGTAATCAATAAGTCAATATTTTTTATCACTTTATCGCTTTACATGCAATATCAAGACTTAATAAAGTAGCTTATAAATAACATATAGAAATTTTATTTATTTCATTTCAATCCAATGGCTTCAATAATTACATAAATTACTTCACCTAAGGTACAAAACTCCAACACATGAATATCGACACGGATAAAAAAATAGAGAAATATATTATATAGATATGGTCGGTGTTTATGTGACGACCCACTTCTCTTAGTACCAAGTACATAAACTTGAGAGCTGTGTTAAAATGAAAAAAATGCAAGAAAATTGTATAGAGTCTCAGTTGATTATAAAAGCAGCATGTCGACACTAAGCACACATTGCACTCTATATATTACTCCTCATGATCTAAATCTAGGATTTATTTGAGTTGCACAATTTTAGCTGAGCTTAGATAATTTAGACTTGTGAGGCATGTATCGACGACTTGTTGGTATCTCAGGAATATAAATGTTGGTACAACGTAACTACATTAGATAATTTAATCAGTTGGATCACAACTTGTTAGTTGACCTCGAAAGTACCATGATCCCCTCTTCCATTATTTGGGTAATATCTTAACTTCCTTGCATTCCTGGATAATTGACACAACTACTATTCATTTTATTTACACTCAATAGCAATTGTTGTAATGGGCTTTAGGTCTAAATTGAAAGTAATCAAATATTATTTAAGGTTAAATGGGTTTTAGTATTGGTTTATGTATGTAGATAAGTAACTAATTTCGAGTTAACAAATTGTACTTCATCATCCATAGCATCACACTATCTAGTAATCTAGATATGATATATGAATTTTCTCGGAAGGTAAATTTACTTTTAATAAATAATATAAAACCATTACATCAAAGACCTTCGAGAAAACAGCACAATAATCCCATTGATGTGCTGTGATTATCACGATAGCAGCACTTATTTAATGCATTTTAGGAGCTTCATAACTTTTAGTTGGTTAAATTGAGATGCTGTTTGGAATTCCCTTGTTAGAAATTCCAGGTTCACCGGTTGGGTGGAGCAAATTGTAAGGAATATTGACGGGACCGACCCGGTTCTTCAGTTTCTTGTCCAAGTTCATCTTTAAGATTTCCCCTTCAATTTCACCGAGTCTCTTATTGAAAGCCTCGGAAGCTGCCAGCGGAGCTGCATCTGTGGTCCAGTTCGGGAACCGGTCTCCCAGATACACCTCATCCGATGCGTGGTTCGACAGCGTTTCGAGCACGGTAATAACGGTCAGGGATTGTAGCTGCGAAGACATGGTTCTAAAGAAGACCTTCTCGGGGTTCTTCTCAAGCTCAGCATATTCAAGGGTGCCTTTCTCAGGCATGAGCCTTCGGCTCAGGGTTGGACGGTTGGGGAAGTAACCTCCATAGGCGTATTGTCCATAATTAACAGCTGCATGGAGTGCAGAAGCGCACCATATGATAGTGGAGCAAGACTGTATCAGGTCTTCACGGTTTTGCATTTTAGGCCACCATGGCTCGTTTTTCTTGTCACCGTGACCCACCTCTCGGAGTTCCTTCCACCAGGCTTGAAGTTCGGGGTCCCCTTGAACCATTTCATCCGTCTTGTAGTAAAAGGAGCAATAATCTCTGACCCAGTTCTCGATTGCGAACCAGATCTTCAACCCATCAACAGCATATGGGTAGTCTTTTATCAGCACTCGGTCAAGGTCCTCCAGGGAATTTATATCACCATCTACCAGCCCTCTGTTAAAACATATAGAAAACCAAATCCAATATCATTTCTAATTCCATAGTACATAGAGGCTTTGAGTAGGATAATATTATTACCTTTTCTTGAGATCATTAGGAAGAGCCTGCTCCAAGAAATTCCAACTCTTGTAAATTACTGAGGACATCTCCAGGGAGAATTTTCCAGGGCAAAATGTGGTCTCTATGATTCCATCTGCATTTATAAGCAATTCTCTGGCCAGTGCATTAATCGTCATGGTGTCGCGAAAATGAGGATGGAGAAGCTTATAAATTGGATGGACCACACTCAGTTGTCTGTTCGTTGCAATCACGAATGGCTCCAAAACTGCATGAGTGTTCAGCCTGAGATCAAATTCAAAAAACCCCCTGAATTAGCTTCCAACTGATCACTAGTTCAGGTTTATAATATATATTATATTCTTATATTTACCAGTGGCTCACTAGCTGATGATGACCAGAATCGTTAACAGTTACAAAAGCTTTAGCAAGCTGCCAAATCCATCCCTCAACTCCATGTTCTGCTGGAGTGTATACCTTTTTCACAGCACCAATTTTATCCCCGTCTGGTTTTGGCAAGCTCAATTCGATAGCCACCGGCTTCAAGGTACCATCGCCTCTCAAGAACAAAATGGTCCGAGATGCATATGTCTTGGCTTCAGTGTCATCGTTTATCTTCCCAAGGTAAGGCATTAGAGTATCGTGATGATCCAATATAAATAGCCTTTTGCTACTCAATGCCTGTGCAAGATCCATAGTTAGTTAATGCTATACCAAGAAATGAATATACAAACATATATATATATATATATATATATATATATATATATATACCTCTTCTACAGTAAGTCCATCCAAGTTATACTCAATGTCTTCTTTGGTTATGGAACTGTTTTGATTAACATACACTTGGGGATCTAACTTGCTAGCTGGAGGGAATTCCTGCAAAAGATTTCGTAGTTGATATACAAATCCTTTATATATGTATCTCCACTTTAATCTTGTACAAATACACAAATTTCTTGCTTACCGTGAGGAGACAAATGAGAAGAGGGTTGAGTCCTGCAATCATTTCTCTGCCAAATTCTTCATCTGTCCTCCATGCAGTGGGGTTGTTCCGGTCTGCTCTCCTAAACATATTAAAACGATTACATAATCCATGCATATAAGCATTATTTTATAACGAAAAAAGACGCGTACCATCAATCACTTTAGGCACCGGGTATTTTAAGAGCTGTTGGCCATCAGATCGAAAGAATTCCTGCATCATCTCTAAAGGGATGTTACTTCCGAGTTGGTTGATAAGATCGGTAGGAAATGGGATTCCATTGAAGTAGAGATTGTCCACGTCTTTAAAGGAGTCGAACTCGTTTGGAGTAAATTTAACAAAAGCTTTCAGTAACGGAATGATCTTATTAACTAAGCCTTTCAGATTATAAACAATAAAGTCCGACAGCTTCAAATGACCAAATTGCTCGTCTCGTGGGACGTATATGTTAAGAACATCTAGTACAAACAGCCTGCTCTCAGTGTTAGGATCTATCAAGACAGAAAAAAACGTAACATTGTTAGATTCAATTCAATACAACTAAAAGGGGTTAAATACCCCATTGGTACATCAAGTATACCCAATTCATCAATATAGTATAACGTTTTTTTTTTCCTCAATTTTATATATGAAGTATTTCTCCGTTAACGGGTTTACCTATTTCCGTCACGTAATTTGCTATGGACCTCTTGGACCAGAAACAAAGATAAGTAAACTCATCCAAGGAATTTTTTTTAAGTGATTTTAAAAAAAAAATAAATGTCATGTGTTAATTTCTGAATGATCCAAGAGAATTCATGTGAACGAAAATAGGTAAACTCGTTAATGGCGAAATACTTCATGTATGAAATTGAGAGAAAAAAATTATGTACTATATTGATGAATAGGGTATACTTCATGTACCAATGAAGTATTTAACCCTGTATATAAAACACTATAGATGATCATAGCCGAACCTGTCCTTGAGGGTGGTCTGCCTGTTCTTCCTCTCCGAGGATAAGGATATTGAGTTGAGCCTCCGAGAACCGGGCGAGCAAGTTGAGCACCCTTATCAGGATCACCCAAATCATTGTACAAAGCATAGTCATAAACTCGGTCTCCTTGTTTCAGCTCTCCAGTCCCATCGCCTCTCAAGGCCTTTAGCTCTTGTTCCCTGTATTTACGCAGCGCTGCGGGCATCTCATGCGGAAGGTATGTCTACAAAAATTCGAATTTAATTCATCCGATTAATATATTAGCAGTAAAAATATATATAGGTCGAGAGAGTTTAGAGTAAATGCCTTGTTTGGGAAGAAGACTCGTGGTTGTTTGTATTGCCTATCAGGATAAACCCATGAGTTGCAAACAAAGTGAATTCGACCCGCACCGGGAACATCTTCAAGAGTGATCGTCTTTAAGAAAAACTCAACCGCATGGTTATTCCGTAGGATGATAGCTCCAGGAACTCCAAGCTCTTCATCCCACTGAAATGTAACCTTGTACAATGAATCACCACCGGCCAAAGGGGGAGTAAATGTCAGGTTCCAGTATTCCAAAGCTTCCAACTTCCCCAGCTTCCCTCCATCTCCATTTGCTACAACAACAGTTTTGATTTATAATTACCAATATATGCAAAAAAAAAAATGAAAAGAGAGGGCTGGAAATGAGACGAACCAGGGTCAGAGTTTTCGGCACTGACGAGCTGGAGAGTGACTCCATTGCCGAGCAACTCAAAGAGGCCGTCAGCTACGGTGGAGGTGACGGAGGTGAGGTCCAAAACGTTCTTCTTAACCAATACAACACTGCCTGTGATTGTCGTGCTGGATTTGTTCACGCTAGTAATGTCTTTCACAACATTGCCGACCGAATTCAGCACTCCTCCGATGATCATTTTTTCTATGCTCTTATTTGCTACTACAACAATGGTTTTGATGTAGTTGAATTTGATGTGCAAAAATGAGAAAAATGTGTGGCAAATTTATAGTGAAAGATTTAACCATTACGTATTAATTATGACAGTAAAAGTAATCTAAATAATTACCGTGACAAAGACCCTAAACCTACTACCATTATATGATGAAATATTTATCAATTAATTACCTTAAAAGATAAAGCAATTGTCAACCTCAAAGGTCAAAAGTTGTGATTTATGTAAAATTAGGTTAAATTTTTGATAAAAACTTTGATACACAGTTCGTATAAACAAACGTTTACACGTGCTTTTAAAATTTAGGGGTTAGGAATTTAGTTTAGGGTTAAAAGTTTAGGGGTTTAAGTTGTAGGGTTTAGAATTTAAGGTTAGTGTTTAGAATTTAAGGTTTAGGGCTTAGAGCTTAGGGCTTAGGGTATTAGAGTTAGGAATTTAGAATTTGTATTTTATAAGGTAAAAAGACTTGTATAAAATTAGTTTTACACTGTCCGTGTATTAAAGTTTTACCCTAAATTTTTTATCTAATTATTATATTCATAAAAAAGAATGAGTTGCTCAATTATTTGGCATTTTATTTTCGTTTTTTCCAAAGTTAAAAGTTTAAATTAATAACCCTTAATATTACATGTGAAACATGATTATATATACATACATATTTGAATAGAAATCATCTGCTTATGGTCAAAAAAAATCTTCTACCTATTTTTGTGCTCCTATTTATGTCTCACACTAAAAATTAAGTTTAGAGTTTAAGAAATTGGGGGTAAGATGTATTTTTTAGGGTATAGAGTATAGAATTTATAATTTAGAATTAGAACTTAAAATTTATTTTTTTAGTGATTTTTAATGTTCAAATATAAAAAAAGGACAAAAATTGTCCTAAATTAAGTTTAGGGTTTAAGAAATTGAGGGTAAGATGTATTTTTTAGGGTATGGATTATAGAATTTATAATTTAGAATTAGGACTTAAAATTTAATTTTTAGTGATTTTTAATTTTCAAATATAGAAAAGAACAAAAAAAATTTGTCCCACATATTTGTCAATTAATTACCTTAAAAAACAAAGCAGGTTTATTTGTAAAAAAATAAAGCAGATGTCAACCTCAAAAGTTGTGATATATATAGGTAAAAAAAATTTATCTATATAACAAAAATAAGAATTGCTCAATTATTTGGCCTTTTATTTTCGTTTTTTTCTCAAAGTTAAAAGTTTGAATTAATAAAACATTTATATTGAATTAATAAAACATTAATAAAAGTTTGAATTAATAACCCTTAATATTGCATGTGAAACATGATTATATATTCAACATATTTGCTAGCGTAGATTGGAAAAGTGACATGCAATTAAATTATTGTCCAGTTGTAATAAATTATGTTTAAAATAATTAACTGACTTGATATTACAAATTAATTTTACATTAGCTCATTTTAGAAATTATTAAAACATTTATATTTTACAAGATAGTTAATATTATTAGATGTATATTTTTATTCTTTTCATACTTTTATATAATCTTTAAATGAGATGCTTAAAAATATTTTTTGAGAATATGTTTATTGAGTGGCTTGTTTGTAATAATATGTTAATTGAGTGGTTTGTTTGTAATAATATATTAATTGAGTGGCTTGTTTGTAACAATATGTTAATTGAGTGACTTGTTTGTAACTTTTAGAAGAAAAGTAATGTATTTGTTATTGAACCCATAATTAAGTGACTTTGCATGTAGTTTACCCTTAATTATTAATACAGTATAATAATATTTTGCCTTTTCGTACTTTTAAACAATATTTAAATAAGAAACTAAAAATCACACATACAAATATCGAACACATGTTCGATAAAGTCTATGTGCAAGTTCTTTACACTCCACCTATGTTCATTCTTAAATAAATTTTTAAAATAAATTATTTTCTTTCATTCGCTTCGTGACTGTAACATAATCTAATTATATATTAAACCCTAATTAAATTAGTGTCACGAATTATTGTACACCAACTCAATTAATAACCAACTTTATAAAACTTAAAGAATATGTTAATAGGTTATATAGATAATACAGTAATAGAGGAACCTACCATGTGATATCACTTTAAAACCATACAATTATAATATAATAAAATAGAAAATATTTTAATACATAGTCGGTGTAAATTTTAGTTTACATAAACTCGTTAATTTTAGGACTTAGAAGTTTAATTTAATGTGTATGATTTAAGGATTTATGTTTTAAAGTTTAAAATTTAGAGTTTAGTTTAAAATTTAGGGTTTAGAGTTTAGAATTTAAAATTTTAAGGTTAGAGATTTAAATTTTTATAGTTTAAATTGAAAGTATCGTGTAAATTTTTTATACAATTTATGTATCAAAATATGAGCTCTAATATCATTGATATTGAACTTCAAATATAATAAAATATTAATTATATTTTATAAGTATTATGCATCTACCCATGCCTTTACATTGTTTCACCTCATTGCTGTTTTGAAAGATAAAGGAGAGAGAAAATTGAAGAAAAGTGCTGCTGGTATTTTTTTGGTATGATTATAGTATTATAGATTTACTATTATGAATGTATATTTTGATATCTTTGTGTATTCACACACGATCATTTTTTAATATTATTATCAAGATAATTATAATGTAGTATCTGTTTATATATATTTTTAATTTTTGAACAATGCACACACATGTCTTACAGATAAAGTGATTTAAACCTGGTTTTCTTACTATGAGCATCGTCATCTTTTTCATTATGACCACTTGTTGGGTTCTTTAATATTATTATCTTTAAAAGTTTCATTTTATATAGATTTATTTTGTGTTTTTATTATGTTATCAATTTTTTGTGTTGTATATATTTATATTTTTAATGAACAATTATAATATTTTAATAAATTTATAATTAATAAAATTTAAAACTAAATAAAATTTAAAAAATATATTAAAAATGCATTGAAGGAGATTTAATATTATGTTTTTAAGTGATTTAATATTATGTTAAAATACACATGTCACTTAATTATAACTTTGGTAACAAATATGTCACTTCTTCTAAAAAATAATTTAACCACTCAATTAAAATTTTGTTACAAGCACGCTACTCTGTTAAAATTGAAATAGATAACGTGATATAATGATAATTTTAATCCCCGAAACCTATGCATTTTATTAATTTGGTCCTAATTCAATAAATTTAACACTTCATATTTATTTTTTGAATTGATTCTACCTTGAGGGGAGGGAGAAACTCTAGGGGAAGGAAATGCTCCTGCTAGGTCTTGAACCCGAGACTTAAGGGGAGGGAGTGAAGCATGTGAGGAGCTCTGACCAACCGGCCATCAACGCTTGCTCATATTTTAATTTTAAGGACAAGTATCATGTTTGTAACAAAATTTTAATTGAGTGACTAAATTGTAACTTTTAGGACAAAAGTGTCATATTTATTACCAAACCTATAATTAAGTAACCTTTGATATATTTGCCCCTTAATATCATTAATAATAATGGCCTAAGGCTATAAGAAGCCCTTGAACTTTTGAAAAAAAAATCAATTAAGCCCTTGAATTTTTTTACACCCAATTAAGCCCTTGAACTACAAAAATTTAATCAATTAAACCCTTAAACCAATAAACTGAATCAATTAAGCCTTTTGACCATTAAATTTGAATAGCATTTTTTGATCTATTGTTACAGTGCGTTGTATCACAGTATTTCCACTTGACAATTTTCAAATTTTTTATTTTATTTAAAAAATTCTTTAAATGTTCTAAAAATTCTAAAAACACTTATAAAATTTATAAAAAAATAATTTTTGATTTTTTTTAAATGTAACATGATAGAACTATAGTTAATCATGTTTCAGTAATATATGAAGAAAAAAACTGTCAAGATTTTAATGGTCAAAATTGGTCTAAGGGCTTAATTGATTAAATTTCTTGGTTCAAGGACTTAATTGAGTGCAAAAAAAGTTCAGGAGCTTAATTGATTTTTTTAGAAGTTCAAGGGCCTTTTACACCCTTAAGCCAATAATAATTGATATGCATGTAGAAACATAGGGATTATTTTGTCATCAAACATAGGATTTAAATATGGGGAATATATAAAAAATTTCCAAGAAGAAAAATAAGATTATGACACGTGTTAAAATAAAAACTCGGATTCTTTTCTTCAATAATACCATAAAAACTTTGTGATTTGCTTCAATTTGGCCACTGGGCTCTTAACAAACGTTAAGAAAGTGACGTGGCAGTTAATAGATTTTGTAGAATAATACATTTAGTCCTCCATATTTGCACATTCAAACAATTTAGTTCTAATTCAAATAATAATAATAAATTTAACCCTCAATATTTACATATTATTTCAATTTGGCCCTATTTTTAATTAAAACTAGTTTAACCCTAATCCCTAAACCTAAACACCCAAATCCATAAACACAAAACCAAAAACCTCAAACCCATAAACTATAAGCCTAAAACACTAATCATAAATCATAAACCCTAACTCTAACCCATAAACCTTAAAACCAAAACATTAAACCTTAAACCTAAGCATTAAATCATAAATCCCTTATCTATAAACAATAAATCTATAAATCCTAAACCACTAAACCACAAACACCAAACCCTAAATTTAAAATTTCAAGGTTTATAGTTTTGAGTTAGGGTTTATGAGTTTTGGGTTTAAGTTTTAGGTTTATGGTTTATGTGTTTTAAGGTTTCATGTTTTGGGATTTTAGGTTTACGGGTTTAAGATTTTTGGTTTAAGGTTTATGGCTTCCGGTTTTTAGGTTTAGGGTTAATTTTTTAATTAATAATAAGGCCAAATTGAAGTAATGTGTAAATATTGATGGTCAAATTTATTATTTTTTGAATTAGGACTAAATTCTTTGAACGTGCAAATGTGGAGGACTAATTGTATTATTATTTAACTACCACATCATCTTCCTAACATCTATTAAGAGCTCAGTGGTCAAATTGAAGCAAATCACAAAGTTTAATGGTAATATTGAAGCATATGGAAGTTTGATTACCAAATTGAATAATTAACCAAAGTTTAGTGACTATTTGAGAACTTTACCCATAGAATTTTAAATTCAAACAAAAACTTTAAATATATAAATGTTTATTCGATTTGAATGTTACGAAATCTCCTTTCTCATGTGTACCTTAAAGTTTGGTAATGGTTTCAAATATTTAAAATAGATATAGAAAGGATAAGCTTCACGAATAGTCACTTAACTATCTTAAAATATTTATTTTGGTCATCGAACTTTTAAAAATAATAAAAAGGCATTAAACTTTAGATTTTGTTATAGAATAGGCACTGAGCCGTTGATGTCATTAACAGCTTAACGGCAGGCCGACTGATTAAATAAAGCAATATATTCATTGTTAAAAATGGTCACTAAACTTTATGAATGTTACATAATGGTCATTGAAATATATCATTGTTACAAATTGGTAAATTCACTATTTAGTTGCTACAAAATGATCATTGGACTATTTAATTGTTACCAAATGATCATTAAACTACTTAACTTTTACAATATGATAATTGAACTATTTAATTGTTGCAGAATGATTGGTTATTACAAATTATACTGTAAATTTTTATTGTTAATTTCAGGAGACTTTTTCTAGAAACATTTCAAATGAATGAATGAAAGGTTTTTGGTTTAAAAAAAACCCTTTAATTTCTTTCACTTGAAAAGTATTTTTGGAAGAAATCATTTAATTCATTTCATTTAAAAGATTTCTAGAAACAAAAAGATCTTAATTTCATTTTAAACGTTTTCGAAAACAAAGTCTTGAAATTAATAGCAACAAAAAAAACTTGCAGCATAACCAATAATAACCAACAATTTTGTAACAATTAAATAGTTCAATAACCGTTTTGTAAAAATTAAATAGTGAATTATCATATTGTAACAATTAAATAGTGAATTAAAATTTACAAAATTCAATGATCATCTTGTAGCAACTAATATATTACTTATTTTCTTTGTCAGCCTGTCGTTAGGCTATTAACGGCATCTAACGACTCAGTGCCCATTTTATAACATCATTTTGTAACTTTTGAAAGTACAGTGATCAAAATAAATATTTTAAGATAATTCAGTAACAATTTGTGAACTTTACCCTTATAAAAAAACTAATGTGGGAAATGGATTTTCATTTGCTCATTATAAATCAATTTTAAATGATAAATCTAATAATCAAATCTGTAATGCATAAATTCCTAAAAAGTAGTTTGATAATGTCAAACGTTAATTTTTTATTACACATTTAATTAATATAGATCTATATAATAATTATTTGGATCGACCATTGACACTATAAAAGCATAGGATTGAATCAGAAGTTCATGCCTAATAGAAAGGATCAAAACTATAATAGACCACTGTCTTTGTAATGTGAAAAACAGAAGTTGAAAATAGAAAAGGGCCCGTTTTTGAAGGAAAACCCTTTAACATACAAGTATATCAGGATTGAATAGTGACATTATAAAAGGCATTGGTTAAATTATGCAAAATTAGAATATAGGACTAAATTTAAAATTTGAACATAATAGAGGGATGAAAAGTGAATTAGACCATTTTTCTCTGTAATGAGGAAAAATGATGTGAATATAGAAAGGGCACGCGGATTCTTCAATATATAGGTATGGGAAATAATTACGGAGAAGATGGGTAGTGATTAAATGAGTGGGGTAAGGGTATTAATATATCATTTCAACAGATAAAACCAAATAATTGAAGTATGGCCTAAAATATTACTCGAAGTAATTTAAAACATTATGCGTTTTGATATATTTTTTATTGTAACTTAAAGTATTATCATATGTATAATTTAAAATATAATATATTTTAATAATATTTTTGATTACATGTTTTTTTAACTTTATAAGATGTTTTTTTGAACGAGTAAAGCTAATATTTATTGAATAGAATAAAAGGGAAAAAAAACACCTCAAAATGATTTTATCGTGCACAAAACGATTTCATAAGATGTTTTTTTTTAACTTTATAAGATGCATTTGGAAAAATATCCTCCATTCGGCCCACGTAAGGATAACTCACGCCCTACAAGACACGATTTTCAAACTCGCTTTCTCCGGGACGCGTTTTTAGTCCGACGTGATTTTTGTTATCCTTTAATTTAAAAAAAAAGACGGAACTCGCATCTTGTGGGACGCGAGTTCCACGAGATAATGAAGCGCCGAGATAAACTGCAATTTAAAAGTTTTAGATTAAATTAGGTTAATATCGATTATACGTAGAGTGTTCAAATTAATGGTTTAAAAAGTATTTTCAACGTATTAGTTTAGGGTTTAGGGTAATTATAAATATTGTAGATTCGATTTATTGTAGGTTTTTGATTTTTTAGAAATTGATTTAAAAGAAGATCGTTAAAAATAAAAATATTGTTTATATATTATTTTGGACTCTGATAACATCATCACCATTAGAAAACATTGCATACAACTCAAGCTCAAGGTCCGCCCCAAAAGGAGTTTGTAGGTGAGGTTCCACCATCAATTCCAAGGCAGCGTCGTTCACAACGTCAAATAATGAGTACGTTAATGGTTCTAATGACGTCTGCAATCGATACTTCAGTGGTTCCAACTTTTTCGCACGACCATGTGGAACATGTTTGTTCACTTCATTCATCAGCTTCTTATACGTTAAGTTGAATGGCAGCGGAAGCAATATAGCACTTGAGGACTGGAATACGACTCTGAGAGATTCATCATCGATTATCTACCCATCGTAGTATACTAAAGCATTAATATTTTCTCGTCTCGACATATTATATCGATGTAACAAATGCAAATAATATTGAAATGTCGAGTAAGAAAAACGAAAATGAATTGTGAGAAAATTTGGGGATTGAGCTGCTCTATTTATAGTAGAACCAAGCAAACTCGCGTCTTACAGGACGCGAGTTTAGTGTAAATTATGGTATGTCTTAAATGACAATAATATTGATTATAAAAAGAAGAGTTTTTAAATTAATGTAGCAATTTTTAAAAGTTATAGATTACATAAAGTTGTGAGTTATGCCATTAAAAATGCATTAATTCTAAAAAGATTTTTAGAATCATGCATGGATTAGAATTTAAATTAGTTGCCAATTAGGAAAATGATATATTTCAAATTAATGGAATCGATATTATAGTAAGAATAATGGAATACAAATAGTGTATATAATAAATACTTACATTTAAATATGGTAAATAGTTAAAAGTAATGTCTTTTTAAAAGTAATTAGTTAAATAGAATACAAATAGTGTATATAATAAATACTTACTTTTTAATATGGTTCATAGTTAAATGGAATAAAAATAGTATATATATATATATTATAAAATCTTACTTTTTAATTTAAAAGTAAGATTTATCTTGATTTTAACTGAACTCGTATCCTGCAGAACGCGATTTTTTCGTTAAGTGGAAATCGCGTCCTGTAGGGTGCGACTTTCATCCGAATAAATTTTACAACGGTTGAAAATTTATTTACGCCGTTTAGGGTATGAGAAACTCGCGCTTTGTAGAATGCGATTAATGGAACTCGTGTCCTGCAGGGTGCGAGTTTCATTCAATCCTCGCACCTCAGTCGGTGCGATTACGAGTATAAATAGGTCCTCACCCCTACCCTTTTACCACACCAAACAAATTCTCTCTCTCTCAAATATATTTTCTTTTAATTTCTCGGTTAATTTCTAGTGTTGCATTAATGGCGGGATTGATAAGATTGGATCACAAGCACGTGTTCGACTATCATTGGAGACATGTAAGTTTTATCTAGTTTAATCTCATTTTTATTATATTATATTATATTATATATTCTAATTTTATGTACGAGTATTTTTAAATTTTTATGTAGTTTAATTAAGACTTAGTTTTTTTTTCTTTTTTAGGGAGGGGAGGAACGACGTCTAGAGGTGTCTTATAATCGGATGTCGAACTTACCCGACCCGTTGATCGCACCATATTTAGAGCAGACTGGATTTCTGCACGTATCCAGTGTTATTGGAGGTGCGAAATTAGACGTTGATTTGATCAATGCTCTTTTGGAGAGGTCGAGGCCGAAGACGCACACATTCCACATTCCGTGCGGCGAGGCGACGATTACCCTGCAGGACGTTTCTTACATTCTTGGTTTGCCTATTGATGGAGAGACGATCACCAGTCCCGGCACTTTTGATTGGGGTGCCCTATGTTTGGATTGGTTAGGGGTTGCGCCAGAGAGTTTTGACGGTGGAAAAATAAAATTGAAGTGGCTGCAGGATAATTTTCAAAATTTACCCGCTGACGCAAACGAAGTTGTAAGGAAGGTATAATTTCTTTTAAAATTTTTATTATTGAAATAATAAAAATCTCTACATATGCTAATATATATTTTTCCTATTGTAGGCATATGCTCGTGCTCATATTTTGCAGATGATCGGCGGGGGTATTGATGCTTGACAAATCCTGCAACAAAGTACACACGATCTGGATGCGACATTTAGAGGATTTTGAAGATGCTGGTAAACTGAGCTGAGAATCCGCAGTTTTGCATGTCTGTTCAGGGAGCTGTGCAAGAACACCGATCCACAAAAATGTCAGATTGTAGGTTGTTTGATGTTGCTCCAGTCCTGGGCATGATGGAGAATGCCATTTTTACGCCCTCAGCTTAGAGAGCCTACTCCATATGTTTTTCCGTTGGGCCAGAGGTGAGAAAAGGGTTTTATTCTAATATACGAATTTGTATAATTAAAATTTAATTCTCTAATAAACGTATTTAATTATTTTACGTCTTGTTTTGTAGGTAGATCGGTCCTTTAACTCATGTTGGTGTTGCTCGCGGTCTAGACCTTATCAGACAGGATATTGAGAATCAATCCGCGAATAATCAGGTAACACTTTGGTGTATTTATATATAATTATTATATATTTAACTTTAATTATATATATATTACATTTTTTATGGAAACCATACGAGGATTCGGAAGTGCACGAGTGCATCCCAGAATTTTCAGATGAGACGAGGCAACTTTGGACGGCCACTGTACCACCCGTCTAGTACGCCGTAGTTGAGTGGCATCCGACTGACCGCATCTTACGGTAGTTTGGTTGTTTCCAACCTATCCTTCTGGCGCCTCCAAATCTGGACGAGTTGCACAAACTCACTCGACAGGGGAAACCTGAGGTAATATTTTTGTACATTCCGCATTCTTTTATTACCTCGAACGGAAGTCACATCTAAAAAGAATAATATTTTTTTGTATGATAGGTTGATTGGTCGGTGTATCACCAAACTTATATCGCTCACTAAAGGGACAGGGCGAACCCGCATTGGCAACCCCAGCGTGATTACCGTTTGTTTGATACGATGGTCAGTCATGACTACGACGATTGTTTATGGCCAATGGGAAGCCATTTATTTTGACTCCAGAGGAACGAGCACGAGTCCTTCGTCGTCAGCAACGCAACCGCCCACCATCTCAGCGTACGAGGGGAGCACGGAACACCTTTGGCGGTGTGTCATCATTGACAACAACCCGCGGTCCTGCCTCCGAGGTAGTCGATGTCACCCCACCACCGATGCAGCCACAAAACTTCAGTGGATCGATGCAATCATCATTCGAACCGAGCCCCAGTCCGAGTGTAGGTTGTTTCACGTCTTCTATGTTTGATCCATATGCTCATTTTGCGGCGATGATTAGTGGTGCCTCCAGCTCTCTTCCAGCCTATGTTCCCTTCATGTAGTTTCCCCCGGCGGCGACCATATTTGGAACCAGGATTGTCCAACAAACTTTATTGTAGTCCTTTTTCTACTTTAGCGGGCCCGGTGGAACGTGGTACTGTTGGAGGTACAACCGGGAATGATGATGATGACAACGACGATGGCGATAAGGATGAACCCGTTCAAGATACTCGACCCCGGCGCAATCCTGATCGAACTTGTCATCCACTGTGTTGTGGTATCGGTGCACATAGGCATCATTAGTTACTTTATTGTCTTTGAAAATACTGAACTCTATTTTTATTTTGTTTTTTAATTTTTATATATTAACTATGATTTGTTCATTTTAATTAATATATATTTAGGGATTTAATATTTTTGATTTTTTTAATCGCAGTTAATATATATTTTTGGTTTTTATTTTTTAATGCTTTAGAATTTTAAATTCCTAGATCCCGCACGAAATCCTGACCAAACTCGCATCGTACAGAACGCGAGTTTCCTGACACATCAGGAATCTCAACCAAAGTCGCATCTTGCAGAGTGCGAAGTTACTGAAACGTCATGAATCGTACCTAAACTCGCATCCTATAGAATGCGAGTTTGGTCTATAAATACCCCTAACAAACCGGCGTTGCAATCAGGTAGCTTTATATGATATTTTTTTAATTGTAGCTACCAATGACAACAAACAACGTACGCTGAAAATACTTTCGCAAAGAGATTTTTCGAGTATTGTGGTTTGTTGTTATATGTAGTTGCATGACGAGTATGTGGTTTTCCAGGATGGCCAGTTCTGGAGCGATGTTTGTACCATGTTTTTTTTCAAAATGAACGACAAATCACAATATTCATAAATGTAACCGCGGTCAAAGCCCCTACCATTTCCGACAATGATGAAAATAGGTGTAAAATGCAGCATGATGAGGTCAACCTCAAAATCCACGACTGCGAACATCGAGGAAGAATGGGAATGTGTAGGGGTACAATTGGCCGGTTACAACGTTGCTGACCCCAGCTCGCTAATGTACAAGATGACCTCTTTGTTGGGGGTGTCATCTTTGATCAGGGTCAGAATTAGAAGTTGTATTCCAGCCCAGACTTGACAGTTGATAATGCTTAGCAATTGTTGTATGTTGATGCCGACCATAGTTCTGATCGGTACCTCGAAATCCACGAAGCTATATCTTCATCTCTCATATCTAGGGTTACAACTTTTGGTAGGGTGTGGGATACAATAAAATAAGTGCTCTATTATGTCTTTTCTAAGGATGTAATATAAGTTTATGTTGGAATGTAAGTTTAATTTTTTTTATTTTTCTAAAATTAAAATTTATTTATTGTTGGATTAATTAACATTTACGAACACAAAAATTTTCGTATTCTTTCCCTACGTATTCTTCTTTATGAATCTTTGTTTTAATTAATATGTATGAAGAATATGAGCCATAATTTCGGATGTTTCGTTAATTTATGATGTTATAGGAATATGAGCCAGAATTTTAATCGGATAGATGCAGTTTGAAAATATATTAACGACATGTCATTCAAATAAGTACACAAACCTTAAATTACTAAGCCTAGATAAAATGAATGGATGAGGAATCTGATGCGCTGTCCTCGTAGTCTGTACTAATGTCAGATGTTAGGTTCAGTTCCTCCATTATTTGTTCTTTCTCTTGCCACCTCCTATAATTTTGCGTTGAGACCGTGTATTCGTCTTCAAAATTGAGGGCCTTCGATTCCCTAGTTGATGAACTAAGCCCTCATCAAATTGTACAATTAGTTCGATGTATGTACCCCCAAACGTTTATACGACCGAAAGATCTTGCACATATTTTTCTCAATTGATATTTTAGCATGTAATGTGCTTCAAGGCCGGGCTCAACGACTGCATTTTGACAAACAAGGCAGAAATTTTATTGCTTGTATATTCCCTAACTCGTGTTGCAATCAACTCAAACAAAGCATTTTTGTGATTTTCTCGTCGAAAAATATGTACGTGTACGTTCCAAAGTACAAAATGGTAGCAAAAAATCGGGCCATACTTTATATTCCGGCTATGATTGGTACCTAAATTTGCCTTAAGAATATGTCGTTTTTGTAAGATCAAGTCTTGGGTATATATTTATACCACAGGGAATTAGCTGCAGAACTCGCACCTCCAAGAACGCAAGTTTGGCTGACTCCTCAGGAGTCCTACAAAGCTGAGAGAACTCGCGTTTCACAAAACACAAGTTTCCTTGACATGTCAGGAATCCTACAAAGTTGGCGTAACTCGCGTTCTACATACTGCGAGTTCTACCTGTCAAACGTCTCATCTCACCCGATAAAACAAAGGAGGGGGTAAGCCGATTTGAACAGAAGAAAGACAGCTTCGTACAAACGTCTAAACCAATTCATGTGCAAAAAAGGAAGACAACTTCGTTTTCTCAACAAACAATGGAAAAAAGGTCGTTGCTCTTGTTCACTATGATGGTAAGATAATCCATGATGTCGAACTCGGTGTCATATTCCAGTTCCCCAACAATGTCACAGTAATAATTCCTAGGGGAGTATCATATGAAAGGCTTAAGCGATCCGTAACGAGGAAGGTTCCACATACTTTCGGGGTAGAGTTACAGTTATTGAGGTATCGACTACCTACGTCGTTAGATTCGTTGTATTTCATAATATTCGATGTTCGTGATGACAAATATATGGAAATGATGATCGATACCCATACCCAATATTCCATGGGATGGCCCCTAGAGCTCTTTGTAACATTTTTTGAATGAAATGTCGGAATCCAAAGCGCTGTGCGAAATTGGGTACATGCAAATCTTGACTTCGACCCAAATGCTCATAGTCCAACATCAAGTTTGCGACAAGGCTTCAACTTACTAAGTACGAGCAATGACCAGACTTCATTGTCTTCTACCTCGAGGTAAAGGCATTCTTTTATAGGAAGGTTCGATTTTAACCTAAACATGCCGCCAATCCAGCACTCAACGTACAATCCATACAGTGCGGGTGTAGGGTCGTCATCATCTATGAGGTCGTTCAACCTAGAAGAGTTTAACCCGTTCGATGACTTATCTTTCGAACGACACTCAACTATATCCCTAGTGAGACAAACGCAGATGATTTCTTATATGGACAACACTCAACTTATATCCTGGGCGTAGGGGTGTCATCATCTATGGGGCCATTATACCATGAAGAGTTTTACCAGTTTGATGACTTCTCTTCAAGATGTCACTCAACTTATATCCCTAGTGAGGCAAACACAGTTGATTTCTTATCAATAGGGAGGCATTCATGCGCTGCTGATGACGACCTACATATTGGACGTAGGCCTCGTCACTAGTCTCCTGATCGGGTTCTGGTTGCAGAACCTAGCAGGGTACATGTTGTCGATAAATCAGAACTATACAGTTTTGAAGGGTATAATTCTGATGAGGAACCGCTGAGGGAGCTCGGTCTCGAAGGTGACGAGATGGGTTTATTTCCAGAAGAACCAGCCGACCTTGACGAGCCCGTGAATGCCAATGATACTGTAGAAAATGTTCCAAAGGATGTTGTAGAGGAAGGACCTATAGAAGTTGTTGCCCCGGGCATGTTTATTGGAACTGACAGTAGCGTTGCGTATTATAATCCACCATCGCACTTCACAACAGTGGATATGGAAGGATTCTACGCTATAGAATTCCTGGAATTCCCACAGTTGGAGTAGTTCAACGAACGAAATAACGGTGAACTACATGTTGGGATGGTCTTCAAGACCAAAAAACTGGCGAAGGCTGCCATCAAGCATTCAACATACGCAACTCAGTTATGACCACCGTCAGGAAAACTGAAGGGGACAAATATATTGCTGAATGCCCCTACAAGTACGACAGATGTAACTGGAGGGTCTATGTATCACCTTTGAAGAGGATGAACAACCTGTGGTAGATAACGAGATACGACGGACCTCATACATGCTCCGTGGCAAGCCTTAATCAAGATCATCCTAACTTGGATGTGCACGTGCTCTCTAATCATATCATGCTACTTGTGAGAGCAAATCCACACGAATCTATACCGATATGTATAGCCTCGATCAAAAACAATTTCACGTACACAGTTAAATATGATAAGGTGTTGTATGCAAGATATTGTGTCATCCAACAACTGTATGGGTAGTGGGAGAAATCTTACAACGAGTCATAAATATGGCTGAACGTGATGCAGAAATACAACCCATGAACGATTGTGCAACTAGAGACAAAGCCAAGATACTACAATGATCGAGTCGTACCTGGGGAGTGCGAATTTTTCGGCCTCTTTTGGATATTTCTGCAATATTTTAAAGGCATTCCGCCACTGCAAGCTGATGCTGCAGATCAACGACACATTCTTGTACGGAAGATACACCCAAATCTTACTACTGGCGGTTGCACAAGATGATAATAGGAAATGCATTTCGGTAGCGTTTGCAATTGTTGAAAATGAAGATATCCCTTCATGAACGTTTTTCCTCACCAACATGCATACCCATGTCTTACGTCGGGTCCTTCGAATATTCATTATCGGTATTGTCCACGGCACATTACCGCAAATTACTCTAGAAGTACAAGAATAATGATGAGCGTATAATGGTTCTTCACATGGGTACTCAACCCACTGTCATTCCATTTTATTTACCGTTACTTTTATTATTATTTATTGTTAATTATTCCATCTATTATTGAATAGGCAACACACACAAGGTTCACGAAGTTGAGGAGCTGCTGGAAGAATTGAGCATAAGAAATCTAGCTAGATATGGCTATATTCTTGAAATTCCGAGGGACAAATGGCTGCGATGTTATGATGGGGGATGTCGATATGGTTACATGACGACAAACTTGGCTGAGGCAATCAATTCGTCTCTAAAGGGAACACGTCATTTGCCTATCATATCCATTGTGAAGGCGACATATTATCGACTGGATACCCTTTTCGCAACCCTCGAAAAACAAGCTACAAATTGGATGGCAGGTGGCCACAGGTTCCATCCAAATCTCCAGCAAAAATTTTAACTATATCGTCATCACGCAAACGCGACGAGTAATATATCATTCTTTCGGTATAAAAATCGCTTCATGGTTACTCAATTTTCGCGATCGTTAGAAGGAATTATGCAGCACGACTACGTTGTTAATCTACAAGAGAGAAGATGTGATTGCGGAGTCTTCTAGACATTCAAGTACCCGTGCGCACACATCTTCGTTGTATGTGTATCCGTTCTTTTGGACGCAATAACACTCGTTGATCCTGTATATCGACTTGAAAATGTTTTCAAGGTATACCGATCAGAGTTTCCTCCGATCGAAAATGACAATGATCGTGATATGGTCGATAATGAACCAAAGATACGGCCAAATGAATCCCTGCAGCGCAACAAAAAAGCCCAAAGTCAAGTAGGTTTCACTCTGTCGAGGATATGGTTAATCAAGAACGGACCGGCCAACCAAAGCTGTGCAGCAATTGTAGGAACCTTGGACACGACATCAGAAAATGTCCTTATAGGACCTGCCCTCGAATAAACTAACTGTGATTGTAAGTTCAATATGTTAATCATAAATAACATTATCAACCTTCATGCATACATTACCTCGCCACCATCGTAAACATGTGTTCTCCTCGTAAACATGTATTCTCGTACTCCTACGTGAAAGTTAAATAACACAAAAAAACCAGAACTTACCACAAAATCGACTAAAACATTACTACCGACCCATATTTCCAATTTTTTCATGCAAATGAATACACCAACATAGCGTTTTAACACGATTTTCACACCCTTTAGGATGTCTTATACGCGTCGAATGTTGCACCATTATAAACATGAGTTCTCCTACTACAACGTGAAAGTTGTAGTACAATAAAGAAATAGAGAAAATACCACAAGATCGACTAAAACATCACTACCGACCCATGTTTCCATTTTCTTCACGCAAAGGAACATAGAAAGATAGAATTTTTAATGCGATTTATACATCGCTTTGGCTGTCTTATACACGCTGATTTTCACACCATTTTCAAGAGATGTATTAGTACTAAGAGGTAGAAGTCCAGTTCGTAGAAAAATTATCATCTTTGCCCAAGAAAATTAACCACGAACAAGGCAATCGAGCATTGTTTAAACAGCAGGATCGCGAAGAACTCACGTGTTTAAATATGTGCTCCACTTTCAGGTTTATTTATCACGTGTTTAAATATATTTTTTTATATGAAATAATTTAAATATATAATATAAAAATATCAATTATTAAATTGTGTACATATTATATGAAAAATACTTTGATACATAAATTTATGTATATTTTAATTTACATAAGTTTTTTAATTTTAAAGTTTATAAGTTTTGGTTGGGGTTTAGGGTTTTAAGTTTCAAGGTTTAGAATTTAAGGCTTAGTGTTAGATTTAGAGAAGTGTTAGGGATAGTTATTTAAATTTTAGGTTTTATAGTTTAAATGTGAAAGGTTGTGTAATTTTTTTACACAGTTTGTGTATAGAAATATAACTCATATTAAATTATATGGGAGGGGCGAGATAAAAACTATTAAGGTATGAGGTTATTTCAGTTTTCATTTTTTTAAAAAAAATGAGTAGAAACAATAAAAAAGTATTTTTTGAAGAAAAAAAATTAATAGTCTAAAGGTTATTACAAGGTAGTATTTGTTCATACATATTCTTAACATTGGACAGTGCACACACACCTTACGAGTATCAATTTAGGAGCAAAAATTGTTTAGGTACCAACTTCAGAGAAAGTGCCTAGTTCAGGTTTCAAATATATATTTAAGCCATTATAAAAACTCAACCAATATATATACAATTTTAAATGATAAAAAAGATAAAGAATAAAAACTTAAATAGCATTAATTATTGAGTAATTATTCAATACACATTCGGCAGAAACAAAAAAAAATCAACAAATGTCTTAGTTTTAAGGTTTAGGGTTAGATTTTAGGGTTTAAAGGTTAGGAATTTAGGTTTAGTAGTTTAGAATCAATGGATTGTGTTTAGAATTAAGGGATTTGGATTATAATTTAGGGTTTATATGTTAAAACCTAAATCCTTAACCATATTACACAATTCTCTAAACATTAATCTCTACACCTTAAATTCTAACCATAAACCCTAAATTCAATCACGACCCCTAATTCTAAACCCATGACTTCTAACCTTAAACCCTAAGATCAATGCGCTTGTAGGAATTTTTTGTTTACTGCATGTGTACCGAATATAAATCCTTAATTATTTACTACATTATCTCCAAACATGTAATGACCAACTACTTCAAATTATAAATTGATAAATCTTTTATAATAAGAAAATGGTAAATGCTATTAAAAAAAGAAAATGAAAATGGTAAATGAAAATAAAATGTAAATATCATGAGTAATTCATCCAAATTATGGAACATAAGTTTTAAAGTATTGCATAAATTACGGATTATTAATTGATTTACTGTGACTGAAAAAAATATAATATCACGAGCGATGTTCAAATGATAATAAATATTTTATTATTTTTAGATTTTTAATATATATTTTTTAATAAATTCAATATATTTAATATTATCTAAACAACGTTTATAAAATTATTTTTTCACTTACTATTTATTAAATAATAACACATTATTATTCTCTCCTACCGATTTCTCTCGCTCACACGTTTTGAATATGTCCCAAGTTGTCGTGAATAGGGGTGATAACTGTAGCGACAAAAAAAATCGGAAAGCTATCTCGCTTTTTATAAAAAAAATAGATTGTGGAGATTTTTTTTGGAAAAAGACCCACAATATTGTGGTTTAATTTTTCCCTTAAAATATGGTTTCATCAAAATACTTTTTAAACTATTGTTGTTTACTGTAAAAATAAAAAATCGAAGTGATTTCCCCGTCTTTAAATAGTGCTTTACCAAAAAATATTAAAAAACTATGGGTACTGATTAAAGTCGGATTGTTCTCCTTCCGATTTCAGTGTAAAATACTGTTCAAAGTCGGATTGCTCTCCCTCTGATTTCATTTGTTTATTAATTTCTCGGCAAAATAATGTTCAAAGTCAGATTGCTCTCCCTCCGACTTCTGACTTGAACATTAAAAACCATAGTTCTTGAAATAATCTATCCTAGACTTTATTTCGAGAAAAAAATTCAACCACAATATTGTGGTCTTTTTTGCCAATTTCTTTTGAAAGCTAATATTTTAGAATAAAAACTAAAGTCGTTACCGGTCACTTGAGTTAGGTAGATAGGGCACCGAAGAAATAAACCAGAGATTTTTTTTAGGTTCGAAAGTCGCTTACTTGTGGGGAAGGTTTTGCACCTCCACCACGCCCAAAATTGGTACCAAATCAATTATTGTTTTATTAATATCGAATTTTGCGAGTTAAAGTGACATTTAAGTCAAAATTTGGTTATACATGCGAGTTCATTTAAAGGGCTCCGGTGTTCAAGGAATAAACGAAAATCACCACCAATACGTTTGGTACTAGCCAAGTTTATCCTCAAAAAAGAGAGCACCACGTTGACAGTTTATATACCGGTATGCAATATAATAATGGCACGGCAAATATACGAATAAGCATGGCAAAGCTAAAAGCATGAATAAAATATGGATATTAAATGACGACATACCATAAATTAAATACATATATACATACGTACTAAAAACCTCATAATTTATATATTATACTACATATGGTAACATTATATCTAAATATAAACCATATACTATATAAAATATCATATGTAACGTATAATATAGTAATCTATAATATAATGTAGATAATATAATCTATACATATTACATATGTACTAATATAAAAAAAGAAACCGTATGTAACATATACAATATGTAACTTAACACAAAATGTTATATATATAATATACAAATATATGTGTATTAAAATGCATTAGTAAACAACAAACGCAAACAAAATATCAACATGTATCAAGCAAATAAATAAACGTACGAATAAAAATACACAAAATAAAGAACTGAAATTAAATAAATGTAAAAACAGTGCTGAAATTAAATATGAGATTAACATGGGCTAAAATGGTGAATAAACCATTAAGAACAGTTCTAATTTGATAATGGGACCAAATCGAAAAGCGGTGAAAATTTTGGAGGACTGCAGAGGTGATTAGAAATGGCGGGAGGATCAGGCGCGTAAATAAAAAGGGGTGGAGGGATTTATTATGCTATTAGACCATTTTAAAGTTTAAATCGAGTATATAAGATATTTATTAGGTAAAAAATAACCCCTTTCTCATTTTTTGACTCATTCCCATAAAGCTCTCAATCCTCTCTGATAGAGGATGAACACCACCGTGTGTTCTGTTGTTTCTGGGTTCGAACCCAGAATCCGACGAGGTCTGGCCGCGCCGACTGTCGCAAACTGTCACCGTTTTCCGGCTCTGGTGATTTCCCCAGACCCCAAAAATCCTCTCTATCGTACCATCTCTTTTTGAAATAAAATACTTGAACCCCTTTTTTTATAGAAAAAAAGCCCCCCCAGTCCGGTTCACCTTTTTATCCCGAAGGAAAACTATGAGCTTGTCACCAAACTTGGATAGAAACGACTCGACGACAAAGGTAAAGATTTGAACTTTATTTGTTATATTTTGTTTATGCTCGATATGCAAAGAAAAGAAAGAAAATACCTTTTGGAAAAAAAAAATTTTCCTATTCATTCATGGTAAAAAAAAACTAATTACATGGGATTGCTATATATCTATAATTCTTTGTTTACAAGCATAAGCAAACATTAAAAGAATATACTATTGATGATTCTTGGACTATGATATCCTCCTTTTTTTAATGTTTTTTTTGTCTAATCGATGGTTGGAGAGCTGGTGGAAGGATGTGTGATCGCCGACGTCAAGGATGGCCATTGATCTAGATCCAGATCAACGGTCCAAATTTGCCTGAAGATGAAAGTCCCTAATACGATCTAGAAGGTGATGTGGCAGCATCGGATGGAGCCACATGGCGTGTGGGAGCTAAAGAGTCTCAGTGGCATTGCACGTGCGCGTGGGAGACGGACGGTCCGCGCGTGGTCTTCACGCGACATCCGAAGAGGCGCCCGGGCATGATCTGGACTGTTGGATCTAGCTTGATCCAACGGCTCTCCCTTGGTTGCGCATAATATAAAGAAAGGATTAGATCAAATTAGGGTCCTCGTTATCAGTATTGGGCCAAACGGGCCTTGTAAACAAAATTTGGGTTCTAAGTTGTGTAATAGACTAAACTATTTAATAATCTGATTAGGTTTTATATTTTTATCTTTTTTCTTATTTAGAACCCAATACTAATAATAATAATAATAAAAATAAAAACCCGGTTTAACAGACCTGGATAAAATTAGTGTTTACAGCTGTCATTCTTTGCTCATTCTGGTGAAACGAGAAAAAAGCAAAGATTATACGTACTAATTTTATCCCACTTTCCTGTTCGAAGATTCGGAGCCACGAGTCCTACCTATATGGAACTGGTGCACTTTTCCTCGTCTAAAGCCTTGGAGCTGTGAGTTCTTCTTATATAGAACCTTTTGCTTGTCCTTAGCGATATATTTTTAGGCTGCAAGTTCTTCCTATATAGAACTTCTTGCATTGAAATCCTGAAGCTACGAGTTCTTCCTATATATAACTTTTCGCTTTGAAATCCTGGAGCTTCGAGTTCTTCCTATGTAGAACCTTTCGCTATGAAATCCCGAAGCTTCAGGTTCTTCCTATATAGAACCTTTGGCTTTGAAATCATTGAGTTATAGTTCTTCCTATATAGAACTTTTCACTCCGAAATGACAACTCGTTTTCTTACGTCATGAGTACCAGAAAACTTTTCCTTTGCTTCCTAAAAGGCTGAAGCTTGGAAAGTATTAAGACAATGCCCCGATTTCTTGTCGTGTTAGCATAGAAAAATGTTCATTGCTTGAGATCTACTTCTCCGGACGTGGAGTGGAAGATCTAGTCATTTGCTAATTTCTTTAGTTCATTTCAAGAAAGACAAGATGTTTTGATGGTAAGAGTTAGCATGCTCCTAACTTAGGGATGTCTAACTACATATGATGCATGGTTAGTAGAATTTCCAGATTGCTAGGACGTTTTCACTTTTCTGGTCAATCAATCTTAGCTTTCTACTTGTTTCCTCACTCTTCTGGTTCTTTGTAGTAGCGGTACTCCATCTCACATTCAAGTTCAACCATTTTGGCTCTTTCCTTTCGAGCTTCTGAAATTTTGCTCTAAAGCGCCTTTTCGGGTTTTCACTTTAGATTTGCTTCTCAAAGCGCCCTTTCAGGCTTTCACTTTGGTTTTCTTTTCTTCTTTTCTTCTTTTATTTTTTATCTTTTATCTTTTTTTTCCTTTTTTCAGACGCCCTTTCAAGTTTTCGCCTTACAGTCCTTTTGTTTTGACGATTATCTTGCTTTTCTCTGACAAGTTTGAGCTTCGATGTCAGTGACACTTGCCGTCTGATCTCAGTGCAATCTCATATCTCGGTGTGTAACACCCCAAATCCTAGCTTAGAAGTATTGGATTAAATTGCATAAGTTGATAGCTTAATTGAATTTAGAATTAAGCTAAATTGATTAGTTAAGGGCCTAATTGAAAGAATGTATGAAACAAGTGATCAAATTAAAAGGATCAATTTGAATTCAAGGAGAAAGATAAGGCTTGCATGCTAAATATCATGAATCTCTTATTTGCCCTTGATTAATTACATGATTAGTAACTAATTAAGGGACAATTTAGACAATGCACAATTCCAATAACAAGGAATTGTTGTTGTCATCTTCTCCATTATTCCTATGTTGGCTGAAAAACAGAGAAGGAAAAGTGAGAGCAAGAAAGCTAGGGAAAACACCATTGGAGAAGAAATTTAAGCTTGCATGTGTAGGAAATTTTCATTGAAATTAAGCAAGAAGCAAAGTAAGTATAATTCTTCTTGTGTTTAATTGAATAGGCAACTATGATTGTGGAATTGGACTGATTTTGATGATGTTAGATGAATTAGACATTGAATATGTTGTTAGATGATTAAATGATTGTAGAATTATGCAAAATTGAAGAATGAAACTAGGTACAAGGCTGGAAATTATGTGTTTATGCTAGTGTAACAAACCTAGGTTGCTGGAAAATTGAATTGTGTTATTGAAGTGGGAATTGAATGATTAGAACTTAAAATTGAGCTAAGGAAATAATGAATTGATGATGATCATGAATAGGTAATGTATAGAAGGTGTTAAACAAATTGAATTGTTAGCAAACAATGCTGGAAATGAAGGATAAGAATATGAACATAGTTATACAATATAGAAACTGTTTTGTGGTATTGAAATTGAGTAAACATGCAAGACTAGGCTTTGTAACCAACTTGCCCTATTTTGAAAGCCTTGTACAATGGATTAGAATTGACTCAACATGTTTAGGGTATCATATGAATTGAATTATAAGGCTAAGACATTGGTTAAAATGGATTAAAGACATTAAAATGTGACTAGATACAATCTGCCCAGAATTGCTCTGTTATGGGCAGTCACTTTGAAAATTCACCAAAAATTGAATAGATTGAATTCATGGCTGAAATTTTACTGACATGATCCTTATAATGTCTATTTTCATTAGGTGAAAACAGAATTGAAAACTGGGTCCTATGCTGGAAACTGTAAATAGGAATTGCTGGACAGTGCAAACTGTCCAGGCAGTTTAAATGCCCTGTCTTTGAACAATAAACTGTATTAATTGGATAATAATTAAAATGAAAGTCTTACATGGTATTATAGGAAATTTTGTTATCTTTCCAACGGTGTATAGCAATTGAAATTCTGACGTACGGATTAAAAGATATGGTCATTTAAAGGGACAGTGTGCAAACTGGCAGGCAGCAGTGTCCTGGGCAGTTTGGGACTGTTTTTGCACCTAAATGCAAACTGTTTCCAAAACAGTTTTGGGACATTGTAATCTGTCCAATTATGTCTTAAAATGAAGTAATAACAATATGGAATTGAATTGGTAAGAAATGCTTAAAAAGAAGCATAAAAACAGTAGCTAAATGTTAGGTAAAATGTGATAACATCGCTACTATGATTGTGTGATATTGTGTTTGTTTTGATGAAATGTGTATATGTTATGCTTGCTAGATCAAGGGCAGCAGATTGGGGAAGAAGAGGATAGGAGTGGACATCCCAAAGCTACAGGCAAAGGGATTTGGATCCAAGATAGTTGAATTGCTAGGAGTATTGTGAGTGTAACTAACCTTAGGGTTGGGACTTAGGTCCTAACCAACCTTGTTATTGCTGAAATGAAATGTCAATGCCATGTAACATGACTTAAAGTATATTTGGCTAGTTAAGGGAAGAATGAAATGTATGATAACTTGTTTGATGCCATGATCTTTGTGTTTACTTGGTTGTTAAGCAAATGTAATCAAATGCCTGTCATGTGCATTGCTTATGCCTAAGGTATGAAAGGGCATGCTTGCTTGGAGAATAAGGTACGCACAATGCATGCATATGCTTGTGTTTGTGAATGTTATGCATGGATGATTGAATCGAATGGTATGGATAGTTATGTATTGGGAGTTAAGACTCCATAAGCCTAAGGGCTTGGCCTTTGAATGGCATAATGTTATATTGAATCAAGAAATGTATAAAGCTTAAATGAAATGGATAATCAACAACCTTGGTAGCTAGTTTGATAGATAGGACGGCATGCCTTAGAATCTTGAGCTCATATTGGCACTACGGTGCATATTGGTACGATGATACATATTGGCACGATGGTGCATATTGGCATTTCGGTGCATATTGGCACTTCGGTGCATATTGATTAGATTTGATTATCTAGTAAGCTACTTACCAAGGAAATGTTGAAAGATGACTTAATGAACATTGCTTGTATAATAAGAAACTTGAATGAACTTTCTTGCTTTGAAAGATGACCCATGAATGGTTGCTAAACTTGTTTCTTGCCATGAAAGAAATGTATGGATGATGGCTTTATGTATAAATGCCTACTTGATAATTTGATGATTGGTTGCTTGTCCTTTAAGCATGTTATTCGAATGGACTATAAAAACCATGATGGATTGTTGTTAAGTTGATTGTATGACATGTAAAAGATGCCTAAGTTACCCTATGTAATTCGAATAGCATATGTATAGTATTGATGGTCTTGATTCCTTGAAAACATGAAAACTTGGATGTGTATACTTTGAAATTGACTAGACTTAGTGTTACCTCACTAAGTACACATTTTGTACTTACCACTCTACTCTTTATTCTTCCCATAACATATTAAAGAATACTTCAAGAGGATATCTTGGGTTTGAAGCAACACTTGAGGCAAGCTTGAAAGTATGAATTCATACTCTTTGTATACTCCTAGTTTGGTGGCACTAGATTTTGTATTAGGTAGCCTTGATCATGTATTTGATTATGTGTATAAAACTAGTTTGTGAAATGTTTAATGGGCCTATTATGTAATCTATTTGGATGACTTAAAACTATGTTTGAACTAAGGTGATGTATATATATGAAATAGATGTTACGCATATTGTGATGGAAATCCAATGTTTGATGAATCCTTGTATGAATCGAATGTTATACCCAAGTTGTATGATTCATGCATTTGTTCCTATGTTTAATGACATGATTCGGCAATGACTAAGTTGAGCTTAATGTATGTTTAAGAATGCATTATCAATGAACTAGTCAAGTATGCTATGTAAAGTGATGACTTGATTGTAAAGAAACAAATGAAATATGATTAGGATTCCATGTTGTTCGAATGGAGGCATGTATGTGTAACAAGATGTATGTTAGATGCTTGGTGTTGGTTATGTTAATTGTTTGATTAAGTAGCTTCTTGAAATGTAAGTAAGTTAGTTAAGATATGCTTAATGATCACCTAGAGTAATCGATCATGGCATTGGAATTAAAGATAGAATGAAAGTTGAAACATGTTGAATAGTAAATTTAAGTAAAGTATGCCACACTTGAATTGTTGTTTGAATGATGTAATGATAATATGACGATAGTAACTTAGGTTATAAGGATGAAATGAAACAAAATGGTACCAAAAGTTGTATGATAAGTGTGATGGCTGTTGTTTAATGTGGATTGATGAATGTATTGTTTGTATTGAAATGTTTAAAGTTTAGGTTACTTGCACATCAAGGCAAGTTCTCCGAGGTTACTTGTTCGACAAATAACCTATCAATCGCTTTATTTTCGTTCCGGTAACGCTCCGAAACCGGGTTATGGCTAACCCAGGGATAGGGTGTTACACGATGCTTGGGGTATTCTTCTGGGAATATCAAAGAAAACTTGAATGTCGAGGCTAATTTTGTCTTTAACTCACTTGTACTTTAAAGGCTATAACACAATAATACCAAGAAATCTTTTGCTTATCATGAATCTATATTAACCTACTTGCAAGATGCTTATAGAAATGATAAGAGAAGGCACAAAATAGTACTTCATTAAGATTGATTGATTTTGGAATGATTTGAAAGGTCATGGCAAACATGAGAAAAAAGAAAATAAAACACGATACAAAGTCCTAAACATCTACTGCATGAATGATGCTTGAGCCCATCGATCGAGGTAGAATCTTTGCTTGAAGCTCTTCACTGATATATCTAATTCCCAAGAAGGTTTGTTTGCTAGATGCCATAACTCAAAATTTATTTGAGCCACCCTTTACGGGTTTTCAACTCAAATCCTCCATTGATTTCAAGACACCCTTTTTAGGGTTTTCATCTTGAACCCCCATTTTCTTTTTTAATCTTTCTTTTTTCTTTCTTCTTTTTTTCTTTTCTTTTTTTTGTTTCTTCAAGCGTAGTATTTTTTAATCGAGTCGAAATTTATTGGATTTCTCAACTCATTCCTGTCCATCTCTGTTAAGATAAGCGCTCCCTAGAAAAGGCTTTCTTGACGACATACGACCCCTCCCAATTAGGCATCCATTTCCTATGGGAATCTCTATGAACTGAAAAGATCTTTTTAAGCACTAGATCTTTCTCTCGAAACTCTCTTGGGCAAAACTTCTTGTCATAAGCTCGCATCATCCTCTTTTGATACATCTAACCATGGCAGATAGCTTTCAACCTTTTTTCTTCAATGAGATTCAACTAATCAAACCTGGCTTGTATCTATTCATCTTTTTACAACTTCACTTTGTTCAAAATTTAGAGTGATGGGATCTCTACTTTAATAGGTAGTACTACCTCTGTGCCATAGACCAAAGAGTATGGTGTTGCCCCTATTGATGTACGTACAAACATTCGGTAAGAGAAAGGAGCAAACAGTAGTTTCTAATGTCAATCCTTAAAGGTGTTTGTTGTTTTCGATATGATCTTCTTGATGTTCTTGTTTGCTGCTTCCACTACCCCATTCATCTTATGACTGTAGGTGGTGGAATTATGATGCACTATTTTGAATTGTTTACGCACCTTAGTTATCATTGTATTGTTCAAATTAGAAGAATTATCGATAATGATCCTTTCTGGCAACCCATACCGACAAATGATCTCTTTCTTCAAGAACTTGCAAACTGTCGCCCTTGTGATGCTAGCATAGGAGACTGCTTCTACCCACTTAGTGAAGTAGTCAATGACAACCAAAATAAAACGATGCCCATTGGAAGCCTTTGGATGAATTTGTCTGATAACATCCATGCCACAGACTACGAAAGGCCACGGCGAATTCATGGTGTGCAAATGTAGCGGCAGAGAATAAATCTTGTCAGCATATATCTAACATTTGTGGCATTTCTTGGCATAGTCGATACAATCCCCTTCCATGGTTGACCAGAAGTAGCCATATCTCATAATTTTTCGGGCCATCGAGAAGCCATTGGCATGTGTCCCACACAGCCCATCGTGTACCTCTGCGAGAATATTTTTGGCATCTCGAGCATCAACACACCTCAATAGTACTTGGTCTTTGGCCCTTTTGTACAAGATCTCACCATCTATGACATAACCAGTTTCTATTCTTCTAATAGTCCTCTTGTCATTCTTGTTTGCTTATTTAGGGTAGGCTTGGAACTTGATATATTGCAAGATATCATAGTACCATGGGTTGCCATCCACTTCCTCTTCCAAGCTACAAAAGTGAGCTGACACTTCAAAAATTTACATTTCAACCAGTTTGATTTCAATTTTTTACTTGTCTTAAACATCGCGGCTAAGGTTGCCAAAGCATCTGCCATCTGATTTTCCTCTCTAGGGAGGTAGGTAAAACTGAACTTCTCGAATTCTTTAATCAGCTCTTGGATCAAGTCATAATACTTGACTAGCTTTGGGTCTCTTGTTTCCTATTCTCCCCGAAGCTGATAGATTACCAATGAAGAATCTTTGAAGGCTTGAAGCACCTTGATCTTTCTCTCAATGGCCGCATAAAACCCCATGAATCATGCTCGTACTCGACTATGTTGTTTCTACAAAAAAAATTCTAATCTACTCGTGAAAGGGTAGTAGATATTCTCTGGAGAAATTAACATTACCCCTATTTCATGACCTAGAGCATTAGATGCTCTGTCGAAATAAAGTTTCCATGACTTTTCTCCCAAAACCATCTCTTCTTCAGCTATGATACACATCAAGCCCTTATATGGAAAATTAAATTTCAGGGATTTATAATCATCTGAGGCACGAGTTGCTAAGAAATCTGCTATAACACTCCCTTTTATTGCTTTCTGGCTCACATACACGATGTCAAACTCAGACAGTAGCATTTGCCAATGGGCCATCTTCCCAGTTAATGATGGTGCTCCCATCAAGAATTTTAATGGGTTTAACTTGGATATCAACCAGGTGGTGTGATACAGCATGTACTGCCTCAGCCTTTGGTAGCCCAAACTAGAGCACAACACAATTTTTGAATCGGCAAATATTGTGTCTCGTAATCGATGAATTTCTTGCTCAAATAGTAGATGGCTCTTTCTTTCTTTCTGGACTTATCATGTTGCCCCAGTAAGCAACCCATCGAATTCTCGTAGACCGTCAAGTACAGGATCAAAGGTCTATCCGAAACTGGCGCCACTGGAATCAGAGCATTTGTCAGGTATTTCTTGATTTTTTCCAAAGTTTCTTGACATTCTTCATCCTATACTCTTGGGTTGTTCTTCAAAAGTAATCTAAAAATGGGATTGTACTTATCGGTCAATTGAGAAATGAACCGAGATATATAATTTAGTTTTCCCAAAAAGCCTCAGACTTCTTTTTGTGTTTGAGGTGGCTGAAGATTTTGAATAGCTTTCACTTTATCAGAGTCAATCTTGATTCCTTTTCTAATAATCACGAATCCCAAGAGCTTTCCAAACGTGATTGCAAATGTGCATTTAGCAGGGTTGAGCTTCAGCTGATACTTTCTTAATCTTTGGAATAACTTTCTCAGGTTCTGAATGTGCTCTTCCTTAGTTCGAGACTTAGCAATCATATCATCCATATACACCTCAATCTCCTTGTGCATCATATCATGGAAAAGAGTCACCATGGCCCTTTGATGAGGCATCACTTTGTAACAGAACGTGCTCCACTCAGTCATAAATGTGGTCTTCTCCATATCTTTCAGGTGCATTTTTATTTGATTGTACCCTGAAAAGCCATCCATGAAAGAGAACCATGAATGCCTTACCGTATTGTCAACCAAAGTGTTAATATGGGGTAAAAGAAAATTATCCTTTGGGCTCGCTCTATTAAGATCTCTATAATCTATACACATGTGAACCTTCTCATCTTTCTTTGGTACCAGGACTACGTTCGCAACCCATTCTGGGTATTTGGCAACCCTCAGAAAACAGGCATCAAATTGTTTTCTCACTTCTTCTCTGATTTTCAACAGCATATCAGTCCTCATTCTCTTGAGCTTCTATTTAACTGGCAGACACTCGGGCCTCATTGGCAACTTATGTACCACAATGTCAGTATTCAACTTCGATATATCTTGGTAAGTCCAAGCAATTACATCTTTGAACTCTTGAAGCAAACTTATCAAATCGTGTCTGGTTTTTGAGGATAGGGTGGTACCAATCTTCACTTCCCTTTTATCTCCATCAGTCCCTAAATTAAGAGTTTGTACTTCCTCTTTGTAGTATAGGATTTGCTTTTCCTCACTTGCTATCAACCTTAGCAGTTCCTTTAGGACTTCATATTCTATCACATCTTCCCCCTCACCGATTTCTGTCAAACACAAAGGTTGCTCAAAGTCTATCTCAGGATCAGATTCATAATCATTCATATAATTAATAGTAGGGACCCTACACGAATTTGGAGGAAAAAGTATTTGGAAAAGAAGAATATTCGTATGAAATGAATGAAAAGTGAATAATAAATAAAGAATAAATGTATATAATAAATGAAATGTTTGACATTTAAGAAAACATGGAAAGCATCATTTTAAGTGCATTTCAAGTAGATTAACATAGCAGCCCTTTACAAAAGATCCATAATGCTCGCGGGCAAAAGCAAAAGGGTTAGTTCGGAGCATTACTCTAATTATGTCCTAAAAACTACAAGCAGGTCAATACTACTCCAATTGTTGAGCGACTCCCCCGGAAGGCAAGGGCGGATCCCAGTTAAAAACTTGTTGACATTTCCATCTTCAGATATCATGTTAACAAGCATCCCTTCAAGTGATTCACTAAACATCTCATCATCATTAAGCTTGTCATTCTCTTGGTTTGCTTCATGTACCTTTTGCTCGGAATTAAAAATCCCACTGGATACGAAGATATCTCTTAAGTGAGAAAAATTCATCGGCCTCCATAAGATATCTTCTCCCCTAAACCTGGATCTCATTCGTTCTTCCCTCTTTCTTTCTTTGCAACATGCTAGGCTTATGACCAAGCTCGTATCGACCTTCTTGAACATAACACTTTTTGCACGTAGGCTTCCCTGTAAGTTCTTTCCAAAACCTTTCATAGTTTTAGCTCCTCGTCTTAGGGTCTCACAAACAGTCATCTTGATACAATTGGATAACTTAGGGCATGAGATCTTACCCCCCTTTACGAAAAAGGTCGAGTTTACAAATTCTAGAGCTCGAAAGGAACACTCTACTGCGTCTTCATCAGGTAGGATATAGGGAGCATCGGATGTTACCAAAGCAATGGTGTCTTGCTCTGCTTCGACACTCACCAATTTCCCTTCGATTACAAACTTCAGTTTCTGATGAAACGATGAAGGAACAACACCAACAGAAGAATCCAGGGTATTTCTAGTAAGCATTTATAAGTCGGCCTAATATTCATTACCACAAAATCAATGTTGTACTCTATTGGTCCAATCAACAGGGGTATCTTAATCTTCCTCGCCACCCCCCTTTTGAGTTCCATCGAAGGATCTCATAGAATTCTGGCATGGTTTCAAGTGGAACTGTCTACGGGTAACCTTTGTAGAGTTGTCATCGGTAATACATTCAGTGCAGACCCATTGTCAATGAGTGCCTCGGGCAAGACGTACCATTTACAATGTGTGGTGATGTTTAAAGCCTTAGTAGACCCCATACCCTCTTCTGGGATTTCATCATCACTAAACGTGATATAGTTGTCTACAGCGATATGACCTACTATTCAGTCTAACTTGCCTACAGAGATGTCATTTGGAATAAATGTCTGATTCAACAAATTCAACAATGCATTACGATGCCTTTCTAAGCTCAATAGAAACTCTAGTACAGTAATCCTCGCTTGTTGTTTACATAGTTGCTTGACAACACTGTACCCATTGTGCCTTAAAAACCTTAAAACTTCTTGTACTTGTGCTTCGGTCATGGGCTCATTGATTTTTATAGGAGGCTCCTCACCAAATATCTCATCTGGCCCAGCCATCACACTCTTGTTTTTTTCCTTTACTGCCTTTGTTGTCTCTGAGTATTTCGGTGAATAATACTTGTCACTTCTTTTGAAATGTCCCACTTCATTCATAGCTTCAGTTGACTCCATTGGTTTCTCTTCTTGTATTGGTTTCGCATCTTTAGGCGACTTCTCATCTTTTTACGGTTCTGATCCTTCAGGTATGGAAACATTAGCAGTATAATTCAAAGAAACCTTCTGTGTGTCTTTGAACTGGAAAGGAGCTGGGGTTGAGATGGTAAGCTTAGGGGACATCTTCAAATCTTCCCATTGGGACGGCCCATCTTCCTTCGGCTTGGATGAGATGACGAATGGCCTGTCCACTCTGTATTTGGGGTTATCTGATGTGCACACATCCAGTTCTTTCCCTCCTTTAACTTTCTCGAAAAATTTGATTTCTTTGTTGTCCATCATTCCCTAGACCAACTGTTTAAACTCTTTACAATGTTGGATTTCGTGCCCTCTTTCCTGATGAAACTCGCAGTAGAGCCTGCATCCTTCTTGTACTATTTCCATACCCCGTTCTATTAGACGCGCCATACATAACTACTAGAACACCTATCTAAGAGGGGACTTAACTTCAGACACTTTCCCTTTGGCTCTTCTGTTACCTTCATCTTCAATAGCATTCACGCTACGGCCTCCGTGGTTTGGTAACGGATAGTAGCCACGTTTGGCTCATCAAACTTTAAAACCCAGTGTTTATCAAGCTCTAGACAAACTTCTTAAAGGCAATACAGTTCTCTATTGAGTGACTGGGGACCCAGGGTGATAGTCACAATGCACCTTTTCATCATATCATGAAGGGAAATGGGATTTGTACGCAGTAACATGATATGGTCAGACCAAATCAGCCTTATACAACTGAGAGTACAACTCAGCATAAGACACCGGTAAATGAGTGAACGACATCTTCTCCCTTTTTTCTTAAGAGCTCTATCCTCTTTCTTACTCGAGTTTTGTATATTTCCAGTCGAAACCTGTGGTTGTGAAATGGTAATGTTCGTCAGAACACTGTAGGAGCATGTAGTGTTCACCTTGTTATCCTTCTTCTTGTAGTTTTTTCAAGATTTCTCTCCACTGTCAATCATTCCGCTCTTTATTGCCAGTTCAATTGATTATCATGTTCTTACTAGATCGGCAAAAGTATTAGTGGTATTATTTATCAAGCGATCAAACAATGCACGTCTTAAAGTGTTCAAAAACATAGGTGTAATCTTATGTTCGGGAATGGGTGGTTGAATTTGGGCGGCAACATTACACCATCTTTGGGCATACTAACATAGACTTTTATTCAATCTTTGCTTTATTCTTTCCAACATGACTCAGTTTGGGGTCATGTCAGACACATACTTGTATTGTTCACCGAAGTCTTTTGAGAGGTCCTTCTACAACTTGGTGTTAACCCGACTGAGCTGGGTATTCCACCGAATCTTAATCTTAATTTAATATATGGATCAACAACTTTTTATCCTTTATAAATACTGTCATCTTCCGAAAATACATAGTTATGTGAGCAGATGGGCAAGTAGTTCCATCATATTTACCGAAGTCCAGCACTTTAAATTTTGGCGAGAGAACTAGATCTGCCACGAGAATTAGGTCACTGGCATCATTCCTCTGTTCGTCGACCTCTTGCATGGCTTTTAATTTTTCTTCGAAGAAACGAAACCTTTTTTCATATTTCTTCTCCACCTCGACCCTAATTTTCTCTATCACATTCAGGTCTGGAACTTCATCCTCGTGGTCTATCCCTAAATTGATGGGCTAGCCCACAGATACCCCTACTTGGTGGCTTGCAGATACCCCAGTGGTATTGATGTACATTCTTCTCTCAGGTGCCTCTAGTTAAACCCTGACGTGAGATGCAGTCCCCTCTAGCTCTTCCACAGTACTATTAGAAACCTTTTCTTTACCATTCTTTTTTTCAAGTAACACAGCCATCTGAGCCATAATTGCAGCTTACAATTGTACAATCTTATCACCGATGTTCTGCTCGACTCGATCAAAACGGGTCTTGAGGTCTTTCTGACCTTGCTCTAAGTTAGCTACCCTATCTTCCATCTTTCTTACTTATAAACAAGTACCGTACGAGTGCAAAATGGTTGCAGTTTGAGTTTAAACTTTCTGCCATGACATTTCCATAATTAATTTTATTGTTTTAATAATTAATGCATGATATGTATGCCATGAAATGTATGGAACAAATGATATGATAAAATAGGTACAAGAATATATGCAGATAAAGGCGTTGATTATCTAGGAGATCACCCTAGAACAGCTTTCATTGAAATTAAAGAGGTTCTCATTACAAAGAATATAAAACAAACTCCTATAGATAGGCCCCAGCCCTAACTCCTAATTCTTCTATGTCTTAGAGTAGTTGAAAGAATCTTGGTGCCTCGCCATCTTCGGGATAACAAAAAGACGAAAAGCTTCAGCTTATGTTACTAGAGTCCTCACATGATGGGCTACCTCTTGCACTTGAACCATCAAAGTCATGTTGTACTGATCTCGGTCTTGAATCATCCGGGTAGCATCATGAAGTCGCCTTAGCCAGTAATTGTCTCCACCTTCCGCGTCTTCCTCAAGGAACTCAAGTCGACCTAAAGTAATCTTGAACTGTAGCCTCCAATAACTCGATCTGAGCTCGAAGTGTCTCATTCTCGTGCTGACTAGCCTGAAGTTCAAGGAAGTTATTCCAACTGCGGTACTCTTGGAATGACTGACCCAACTCCACTATTCTTGCTTCTAGATGAGCATTCTAAGCTTGACTCTGGTTCAAACTTTCAAAATTAGTGTTATACAGACCCTGTATCTCCTACAGACGGTTCTTATTGTCATGAGACTTTCTTTTTCTCGAGCTTGGCTTTCTTTCTTTCTCAGTTGATTTCTCTTCTAAGAGACTTATTCTTATTCTTGATAGTTAACTTGTAGTTTTCCCTTTCTTTCTCGACCAATTTCTTATTCTTCTCTCTTTCCTCTTCGACCAGTCGCATGTTATTTTCTCTTTCTTTTTCAACTGCTATGAATTTCTTTCGGTCGATATTTCGCACCAAAGCCTGAAGCTTAACATAATTATTTTGGTAAAGGGTTGTCTTCTCTTTTAGATCTTTATTTTTCTTCCTTAAATCCTTGATTGTCCCATCATGTATGTATAGTTCCAGACTCACCTTATAAAGCTCACTTACATGCTCGACTTGCTGGGCTTCCATTTTGATCGTGAGATTTTCCAATTCATCACTTGCAATATCAGCCTCGAAAGGTATTATCCTGAGTCGGCCTTGGGATATCATTATTCACCCTCATAAGCCTCCAAAGATCATAATCAAGAGTAAACTTGATGTCTTCCTTATTAGCAATTTTCACAAGATAGCAATGCGACCATGAATCATTAATCATTTGAAACTTCACTTTGAACTCGTTTTTAAACTCAAATTCGGTATTGCTTAACCCAAAAGTAACCTGCACAAACCGTCGAGATCCAAACTGCCTAGACACCAACAAGGGAGCACACCCAATTCCTCCATACAGACCTATCATCATTAGCCAATTATAATCTCTATATTTATATAGGAAACAGATGACACTACCTAGCCAAGGTACTCTCAAGACTATGTCTTTTTCTCGCAAATCCCGAAGAATTGTAATCCACTTCTTTTTAAAGAGGTTATCTTGCCACTCTTTTGCTAAGAAATCTTGTAAAGGAGAAAATTTTGACAAACGGACACCGGGCAACACTCGAGTTGGAGTATACCACAAGTAACTGCAGAACCACACTAGAAGCAAATAGGCGTACCCTCTAAAATGGCCTTCTTCATGTCTTCAACAAGCATTCAAATTTCTAAAGGTTTCAGCTAAGATTGCTGGCACTAGATTTATTCCCAACTTTAAACGTTCAAATAAATCGAGAATATGTACCTCAATGTTACCCAACACTTTCGAAAAATGACCAAACCATAAATTCCAAGCGCCAAAAGGTCGACCCTTATATTCTCATTGGGGTGAGTATGAATGACATTCTGAATGTTTTCCAAGAAAAGGCTAACTCATCCCCTCTTTTCTGAATTAAATTGTTCACCCAATCATCACTCATTTCGGCAATTTTAGTAAGCTTAACAGGGTAATTTTAAGATTTCGACGGCTTCATATAAACCATATCCTCTTTTACAATCTTCGAGTTGACTAGAGCTAAATATTCTTCCACTGTGGGCATTATATCCTCTCCATTGAAAGTGAAGCAACAAAACCCCAAATTCTAAAACTGTAATAAAGCTCAAAGTAACGGTTGATTTACCCAGACGTACAACAAATAAGCTATGTCACCATAGTTGTCACAGAACAGTTGCTTTGTCTTCTAACCCCAACTATCCTATATATCTATCAATTCCTGCAATTTTTTTTGCGTAAGACTGACATAAGTGTATTCGGTCAAAACACGTTCACTAGGCAGACTGTCTCTGGTCTCTCGTTGCTTGACTTCAGACCAACGTCGTACATTCTTGAATTCTTCCTCCTTCTTGAGATACCATCATTCCATCATGAAATATTTCTAATTGTGGTGACCAACTCCGAATCAACACCTTTATAGTATGTAATGTAGATGCAAAAAGAAAAGAAAACCATAAAAGAAATAAGTTAGTACCGAATAAATAAAAATGAAGCAAAATAGAGGAAGAAGAAAAGAAAAAAACAAACAAACAAAGCATTAAACAAAACAACCTTATTTTCAAACCATCTATGGCACCTAAGTTATTTGCATGGCTCCAAAAGGGGTGGGCTTTCTATATTCTCTACATGCAGTTTTGGTACTAAAAGGGTACCTGAACTGTCCTCGATGTCCCCTACTAAGGGTAGCAAGGCCCCCGATCATCACCCATTATAGGCTCATTTTAATCGAGTTCAATTCGAAGGGACTCATTCGCTATGACTACACGAGGAAACGATATTACCTTAAAAAGTAGGGTACTCGAGCCCCAAATGTACTTGCTAGGCCTACACGGGAGAACAATATCTCCACGAAAGCAATAACATTTCCCCCCACTTAAACGGACGGGTTTATATGTTAAATTTTAAATGCGTTCAAAATAAACTTGTATTTATAAAAAAATATTAACTTAATTGTCACTTTAACTCGCAATTTTTGATATTAAAAAAAGGTAATTATTTTTAGGCCTGACTCACTTTTTGTAAAAAAAAAGTCCCCAGCGGAGTCGTCATGCTATATCGACTAAAAAAATCCAAAAGCTATCCAACTTTTTATTAAAAAAATAGGTTGTGGGGGATTTCTTTTAAAAGCTCGTATTTTGGAATAAAAACTAGAGTCGCCACTGGTCACTTGGGTTAGGTAGATCGGACACGGAAAAAACAAACCAGAGATTTTCTTTTGGGTTTGAGAGTCGGTTACAAGTGGAGAAGGTTTCGCACCCCCACCACGCCCAAAATTGGTACCAAATCAATTACCTTTTTATTAATATCGAATTTTGCGAGTTAAAGTGACATTTAAGTTGAAATTTGGTTATACATACGAGTTCATTTAAAGAACTCTGGTGTTCGAGGAATAAACGAAAAATGATATATATAATATACAAATATATGTGTATTAAAATGCATTAGTAAACAACAAACGTAAACAAAATATCAACATGTATCGAGCAAATAAATAAACGTACGAACAAAAATACACAAAATAAAGAACTGAATTTAAATAAATGTAAAAACAGTGCTAAAATTAAATATGCATGATTAATAGGGGCTAAAATGGTGAATAAACCATTAAGAACAATTCTAATTTGATAACGGGACCAAATCAAAAAGCGGTGAAAACTTTGGAGGACTGCGAAGGTAATTAGAAAAGGCGGGAGGATGAGGTGCGTAGATAAAAAGGTCAAAAGGGATTTATTATGCTATTAGACCATTTTAAAGTTTAAATCGAGTATATAAGATATTTATTAGGTAAAAAATAACCCATTTCTCAATTTTTGACTCAATCCCATAAAGCTCTCAATCCTCTCTGATAGAGGATGAACACCACCGCATGTTCTGCCGTTTCTGGGTTCGAAACCAGAAGCCAGCAAGGTCTGGCCGCACCGACTGTCGTAAATTGTCACCGGCCACCGTTCGCCGGTGATTTCCCAAAACCCCAAAAATCTACTCTTTTTATTGAAAACCAGATCGGACCACATCTTTTTTAAAACAAATACTCGAACCCCTATTTTTATAAAAAAATCCCCCTCAGTCTAGTTCACCTTTTTATCCAGAAGGAAAACGATGGGCTTGTCACCGGACTTGGACAGAAACGACTCGAGACTCGAAATTTATTTGTTATATTTTGTTTATGCTTGATATGCAAAGAAAAGAAAGAGAATACCTTTTGGAAAATCTTTTTTTCTATTCATTCATGGTCGTTGATTTAGATCCAGACTAACAGTCCAAATTTGCCTAAAGATGGACGACCCTGATACGATCTAGAAGATGACGTGGCATCATCGGATGGAGCCATGAGGCGCGTGGGAGCTGAAGAGTCTTAGCGTACAATGCACGCACGCGTGGTAGAAGAACGATCCGTGCGTGGTCTTCACGCGGCATCCGAAAAGGCGCCCAAGCTTGATCTGAATCGTTGGATCTAGCTTGATCGAACGGCTCTCCCTTGGTTGCGCTTAAGATAAAGACGGGATTAGATCAAATTAGGGTCCTTGTTATTAGTATTGGGCCAAATGGGCCTTGTAAATAAAATTTGGGTTCTAAGTTGTGTAATGGACTGAACTATTTAATAAACTGATTAAGTTTTATATTTTTATATTTGTTTCTTATTTAGAACCCAATAATAATAATAATAATAAAAACTCTGGTCAACCGACCCGGATAAAACTAGTGTTTACAATAACGAGCGGAGTCGAGTCCGAGTCTAGACAAATTTGGATCTGGTCGGAAATAGTATTATTGGGCTCGGTTCAGGCTCAAAGCTCGTCGAGCTCGAATTAGACAGTTTGAGCTCGGCTCAAGCTCCGCTTGTTGCTTTCTTCAAATTGCTTTCAAATATTTTTTTAAAGTTTTGAAAAATAACATGTAAAAACCTGTTTGGAAAAAATAATATTTATTTTTGAAGTTTGCAATAAATCGTACTATATTTTCTAAATTACACAAGTCCACAAGGAGAATGAGATTTAAAATATTTAACCATGATAACAAGTTAACAACACTAAAACATACAAGTATGTGTATATGTAATTATTTTGAGCATGTTCACGAGCTTTTCAAGCTGAATTTGAGTCAGGTCAGCTCGGCTCGACTTGTTAAGATCTCAAGCCGAGCACAAACTCTAGTCGAACTCACTTGAACCAAGCTTTGACCGAGTTTTAGCCGAGCCAAGCCCGAGTAACTTGCGAGTCGGTCAGGCTTATTATCACCCATGGTCGTGAATCAATGTTCATATAGTATTTTAAGAAACTTATAAAATGTTATATATTTCTAAAAGGGTAAACTACTGGAATGAACACTTATGTTTAGGGTTTGTACACTTTTAGTCACCGATTTTTAAATTGGACTATTACGGTCACTTACGTTTTTGATCTGTAAACTTATGGTCACTAGGACGTTTGTTGCTGTTAAACGTTAACGAGAGGCTGATCTGGCACAATAATAAGATGGATAAATTACCTAGATAGTCCCTAAAGTATTACTTCACTCCTATTTGACCATCAGAATAAAAATAATTTGTATAATTACACATTTAATCCTCTATATTTATAATTTTTTTTATTTCTTCTCCCCTCCATCTTCCAGTTTCTTCTTCATCTATCTCAATTCCTAATTTTCTACTATATTAATCCCTAATTCACACCGTATGTTTTTTTCTACTAAACAAAATTAATTGACGGAGCATATAAATGCAATTAATATGAAATGAGGATTTGTGGCGGTCCTAACTTGTTACAATGAAAAGGCTGGAGAAGATTCATTGAGCTCGGCTTTCCATTCACGGAGCATCTGATGGACTTGCTCCTCTAGAACTGCAACATCAATGATGCGACTTTCCTTCCTTGCAAACTGTAGATCCAATAACATTCCTTGCAGATCATCCACTTGGTTCTTTGCCTTGTCCTCGAAGAGTTTGTGGGATGCTGACTTGCAGTTGCTTTTTGACCCTTTCTTCATTAGAATAAAAAGCCTTCATCAGCTTCCACCAAACCCTGCAATCAAAAGCACAATAAAAACACAATTTAAGATCAACCTAGATGAAAATTGAATCAAGTAATCACTAATCTTAATCACAAAATTTTAAAACTAAATATCAGTTGAGATCACCACAGATATCTAACCCCCATTGATAGGAAACCAAACTAAAAAATATTATCGAAATTATGGTTAATAAATTTACATCAAATGCATAAAAACTAGTACCCATAAAAATGAGAAATTAAAAAAACAAAACAAAATCTGAAACATATGTAAAAAGAAAAGCAACCCAGTTTACCAAATACATAAAAATTGAGATTAAAACAAGAAAGTGTGAAATCAAAGACAAATTGTAGAATCAAAAATAGATGGAAATATTCATCTTAGAAGGCTAACATCAATTGATCAAAGGCTCAAGGGTTCTTCAACTTTTTATGGAGACGGAAAATAGATTCAGAGAAATGAGGAGAAGAAAGTGCTGAAGAAATATAGTAAAAAATGGAAAGTAAAAAAATATACGGTGTGAATTGAGAATTAATATAGTAGAAAATTAGGGATTGAGTTAGATGAAGAAGAATATAGAAGATGGTGGAGGGGAAAAATTGTAAATATGGATGATTAAATGTGTAATTATACAAATTATTTTTATTTCGGTGGTCAAAAAAAGAGTAAAGTAATAGTTTAGGGAGTATCTAGGTAATTTACCCATCTTTTTTATTGTGCCTAATCAGCCTTCCGTTAACGCTTAACGGCAACAAACGTCCCAATGACCATGAGTTTATAGATCAAAAATGTAAATGACCATAACAATCAAATTTAAAAACCGATTACTAAAAGTATATAAACCCTAAACATAAGTGACAATTCCAATAATTTACCCTTTGTCAAATTTAATAATTTAAGAATTAGTGGGATAAGGTGCATTCAATGCACATAACTTCATGTTGTTTTCTTCTCTCTTTTTTGAAAATAAAATAAAAAAATCAAGTTGTTTTCACCGGACAACATTCATCACATAAAGTTTATCCGATTAACAAATTTAATATTCACACAATTTGTATAAAAAAGATTTACACTGTTATTTAAATACTTATGAATGCAGATTATACACACAGAATGACAGGAGAAAGAGGTTCAAGAGAGATTGGCTACCCAAAAATTTAAAAATATATAAAAACAAATCATTTAATCCTTTTAAAAAAAATACTTTGACTCTTCGATTTTTAAAAATTTATATTAAATATAAAATTTTTTAAATATTTTTAATTAAATTTTCTAACATTTTAATTTTATATCTTTTAATTTTTTTAGTCTAATAACAATTTAAATCCTTAAAATTTAACTATTAAATAAACTAGACTCTTGCCCTCATTTATTTTTGTTAAATACTTAATAAACTTTTATATTTAAAAAACTCAATAATCTGACCATCCCGATATTTAGTCATGGATTAGTCCTAACCCGAATTATAACAATATATTAAATTAAATTATGCTATTAGTTTATGTACTATGTATGAGCTTTAGATTTAATTCTTATTATCTAATTTGATCTTTTTAATTTGTAATGTAATTTTATTGTCCATAAATTATTTGTATTAACATCAAAATTTCAAAATTTAACAAGTACGAAACTAAAATTATCAAATTAGAGTGTGAGAACTAAATATAAAAATAATTTTATCAAGTAGAATAAAACCATGAAAATAATTATACTTTTTCACAAATATCTAATATCTGTATATTTCAAGGTTTTATTCATGGATCAGAGACTTCGTTGTAATCTCTTTGTTATGGGAGTCGGTTGAGGTCTTTGTAAGTTCTTTCTAATTTTCTTATATAACAATTTATATATAATTTATTAACTGATTAATTTAAATTTGATATTACAAAAGTTAATTTAATAACAATTTTTCAATTCAATTTATTCCATTTACAACATCAAAATTTGAATTTTTAATTTTAATTAAAAAAATTTAACGACTCATTCCACTAAACCGACTAATTTTTCTTAATTATCTCTTGAATCTGGTTAATTATGGAAAATATGATAGTGATTGGGTACTGTAGGGAGTGTCTAACGTATAACAGGTTTAGCGTGCGGCTAAAAGACGAGAAGTTTCGATTCTTGTCTAAAAACTTAAAATGTTAGACTTTTTGATAATATTTTTATATTGATTTTTTTTTGTTTTTGACAAGTATTGATATAAGTATCGAAACTTATTTTGTAGATATCTATATTTGTCTAAAAACTTAAAATGTTATTAAAAAATTAAGTATAAAAACTTATTTTATAAGTATCTAAACTTATAAAAAATACGAAAAATTTAATTTAAAATATTATCAAAATATTTAATTTTTTTAATTTTTAAATAAACTTTAAAACTTATCAGCCTTTAATTGTACTCTAACCCGCAAGGTATGTAATCTTGCAAAACAAATAGATCTGAAGGAATACAGTACACAGACAGACAGGAGGCATTAATAAGAGTGTTGGTGGTGGCTGCTTCAAATGGGGCAATTACTCTGTGACTTTTCAGAAATCATTGTTCCCTAGTCCCCATAGACCATTAAATTTGGGCCCTATTCAGCTGTATGAATTATGATGATAAACCGACACTTGATTTTTGTTTTATTTCGTTAGGTCATTTGATTTTAACACGTTTATTTCTCATCAATATTTAATTCTTTATTTCTACACCAAACTTATCTAATAAATTACCATATCGTGATTAAGTAGTCTAAGTAGGTACTCCCTATTAAGTTGTGAGTTCAATATTTTAGTTATTAATTTTAAAGGTCGGTTGTTTAGGTAGGGATTTAGATTTTATAGTTTGTAGTTAAAATTTAAGATTTAAGGTAAAAATTTAGAGTTTTGAAGTTTATGGGAATATAATTAGGAAATTAAATTTTAATTTATAAACTTTAAATTTTAACTATAAACCTTAAATTTTAACCGCAACTAATCAATTCTAAACCTTAAACCTAAACCCCAACTTTCATACTTTAAAATTTAACCTTAAACCCTAAGAATATGACGTTTGTGGAAACCTTTTTGTTTTCGCCACTTATATATAGAATAATTAACAAGGAGGAAGTGGCATTGATTTGGGTCGATTAGGTTTCTTTGTATTTTTTGAAACGTAGATTAAATTCGGTCGCATTGATTCGATTTTCAATATTTTCAAAATAATATTGAGTTTTAATTTTTATTTTATTTAGACAAAATGATTTTGTTTTATGATTTTATGTTCACTATCAACGCATACCTCGTGCTCAAAACCAATTGGCTCATTTTTTGGCCAACTTACTTGCATGTTCATCTGATCTGTAGGTGCATTACCTTCCACAGCCACCGAATGCTGTAGCTAATTTGCTACATGATCATAGTTTTCGACAGTAGTTCGTAGCTTTACTTTGTTTGCTTTGATAGTTTTTGATGTTTGTGCTCCCGGTATGAGCTGGTGGGGTTTATCCTAAGCGTTATGATATATACTCTTTTCTTCTAATTAAATTTAAATTTTTTAACAAGATATGTAATTATATTTTTCATGTGTGATTCTTATTTCAGTTAGTGAAATCATACCAATTTCATAAAAAAATATTTTTCATAAATATCTTTTAAAAATTAATTTTCAGATATATTAGAAAACTAAAAATTCTTATATAGTATTTTTCATTTATTTTAGCTATTTGAAATATAAATACTTATTTTTACATTAGAAAAAAATCAATATAATTAAATAAAAAGGATTTCAGTTTAGCATAAATAGTCCAAATACTACAATTCAATTAAATTTTTAGTTTATTCCATTTCTTTGTTTTATATATATATCGTTGAATTGGTAAAATAGATGGTTAAGGTTAAGTCCTTACTTTTTTTTTCAAGTGATAATCTTCCCATATTTTATTGTTAATCTCAATCATCCGTTTCACTCATCCAACGATCTAAAAAACACATAAAACTTAAAAGGTTTTACACTATATAACTGAATCTTATTTTATATATATGAACAAAGAAAACAAATGAACCAGAAACTTAATTGAATTTTAATATTTAAACAATTTATGGTTTATAATTTTAAAATCGTGGTTACTTGAACTTAACTGAAATCTTTTTAATAAGGGTAGAGATAAAATAATAATAATAAAACTTTCGGATCCTCTATAAATATAAGAGATAATGTAATAGATAGTGATACATTGAATAAATAAATAAATAAATGAAATCCAAGGGTTAGACCGGTTGGTTGAGGCAATCATTGATAAATACAACCTAAAATATTATGGATATATGGATTTAGATTATTTTGGTGTTTAAAAATTCTCATACTTGAATTATTTAAAATTGTATTTCCTCGAACTCGAGCTCTTTTATTCATTTTTAAAAAAATATATATTATTTTAATTTTAGATAGATTTACGGGTCTAAATGAATTCAAATGATTTTTTTATTAAACAGGGAGATTACATTTCCATATTGAGATTTAAACCCATACAAGATAGAGACAATATGAACATCTTCTAGCCACTGAGCCAATTAGTAGATATCGAACTCAAATAATTTTAATAATTTATAAATCATACATATTTTTATTTTAAATATAATAATTAATTTTATATAATGATAACACAATCATAATTCACCTCATAAAAGTAGAAAATTTAAGGGTAAACTATCTATGTGATCACCCAACTATGAGGTCAGTCCTATTTTGACCACCCAACTAAAAAAATAGACAAACACACCACCAACTTCTTAATTGGTCCTATTTTGACTAGAAGTCGTTAAAAGCTAACAGAGGATGTGACGAGACAGTTAAAAAAAATTTGTATAATTACACATTTAGCCCATGTTAGTAGGGTTGTAAATGAGACGAACAGATCACGAGCTACTCGAGTTCGACTAAGTCAAAGCTCAATCAGCACTCGAGCTCGAGCTCGAAATCGGCCGAGTTCTTAACGAGCCGAGTCAAGCTACTCAATACCTGAATCGAAAAGCTCACGAGCTACTCGAAAATATAATATACTATTTTTTAAAATTTAATATCTAAATTTCTAAACCTAAAATCCTAAAACATAAACCCTAAACATGAGTCCTAAACCCTAAAATCTAAATCTTAAATTCTAAACCTAACAACATAAACCCATAAATCCTAAACTAACACTCTAAACCATAAAATTAACAAGCTTTTGTAAACTAAAGTTTACACAACTTCTGTATCAAAGTTTTTTTCCTAATAAGGCTTTAAATGAGACGAGACATATCGCGAGCTACTCGAGTCTGACTCCGTCAACACTCGGCTCGATTGAACTCGACTCAAGCTTGAACTCGGCTCGAGTTCTTAATGAGTCGAGTTGAGCTCAGATTATTCAAGCTCGTTAAAAACTACTCAAGCTCAAACTCGACTAGAATTCTTAACGAGCTGAGTCGAGCTCAAAACTACTTGAGCTCCACTCGACTCGTTTACACCCTACATGTTAGTTACCTATTATATTAATTTGTTCATAATTTTAATTTAATTAAATAAAATTAATTAACCAATAAAAAATGACACATGTCATACAAATTAAAATTAAAGGAAAATTAAAGACCACATATATAACTACCTGAATTTTTTAGTCAACGATTAGGTGTTGACCCAAATTATGGACCTTCGTGTTTGTTGGAGTATTTGGACCCTTTGGGCCAAGTTTGGGTCTTTTTGGATGATAATTTTGCTATGTAGGCTTGAGGAGTGGCATTCTTGTAGTAAAAGTGAAAAATATGAGTTTTATGGGGAGAATAAACCAATTTTAAATAAATGGGTTGACCATTTATCTCTCCACTTGTCCCTACGTGAAATTGAAAAGTGGGAAACAAAGTTTGGCTTGGTGATATCATCACCTACACCTTTTTTCCCATCTCTATCTTTCATCTTTCTTCTTCAAAATCCCATAGCCACCAAACTTAAAGGTGCAAGCTTTCAACCTCATTTCTTTTACCAAGCTTTGAAATTCAAGTATGATAATCTACACCTCTCAAGCTTCAACAAAAGGTAATTCATAAGGAAAATGGGTAAGGATTTCACTAATGGGTTTTTGGTGGTTTAAAGCTTGAGGAGTGTGTTATATTGATTTTTAAGGATATAAAATTTGTAGTGAAACCTTCATAAATCCTTGGGGTTCAAGTTTTAATTATTTTTCTATGGCTTCATAGCAAAGAAAATGGTGAGTAGAAGCTTCTTCAAGCTTGGGATAAGAAGAAAAGCTTAAAAGAGTTAGTGTGAAAGCTTAATTCGAGTTTTGTTTGCTAAAGGTCAGTACATCTCTAACTCCTACTCTTCTTGAAGATCATAACATAATTACCTTGCTTGATGTTGTGGTTTATTGTTGCTAAAGTTGGGTGTTTGGTAGCATAGAGCTTTATTAATGGTGAAATCTGGATTAGTTGTTAGTAGCATGTAAAAATGGTAGCAAACCACTCTTATTATCTCCCATAAGATGTAAGTTTGAGTTAATAAGTTAAAGGTTACGTTCCAGGGGCTTGGGAAGTGATTTACCGAGCCTTGGAAGCCAATTCTAAGCTTCGATATCAGTACACTGAGAGCTCGTACCGATACCCTATGTTTTAATTGATGAACACATGTAAAAGTTAAAGGGAGTATCGGTACAGGTTGGACTTGTATCGGTACCCCTATTTCATTGAAATTCCAGTAGCTAAAATGTGTATCGGTACGCGTAAGGGCTATTGGTACCGTTAGGGTATCGGTACACGACCCCCGTGTACTGATATAAGGTGTTGGTAAAATCACTTTTGTGTGAGCCAAGTATCGATACACATAGGGTGAGTATCGTTACCCATAAAGACGTATCGATACTCCCTCGTTTGGATAGAGACAAGAAGATTCAGGAAGGTTTCTGGATTTTGATATACTAATCTCGATGAAAGGGTTTGCTTTTCTTTGCACCATTGTCAAAGTCCCTTTTTTTTCTCTTTTTGATGCATTATATTATTTTTATGGTGATTAATAAAATTTAGAAACCATTATTAAAAAATTAAAAGATTCAATACCCAGATTCTAAAATATTTATTCTTAAACACAAACCAAGTATATTATCTCAAATCCAAACCCAAATGTCATACCCATTATTATTTATTACTGGAATTTAAAATGAATTTATTGTATCACAAATCAGAAGCCCGAAATTACAAATACAATTTGATTTTTTTCTTTCAAAACTAACATTTTTTAAAAAATAATGCGTATTATTAGGTTTATATACTTCTATTATTATAATAAACGATACATGACTATTAATAATATAATGTGTTTTATATAATATGTAATATTGCATTGTTAAAAAAATTTAATATTATTTTAATAATATTTTTGTATTATTAGTTTTATACACTTCTATTAATATAATAAACGATACATGACTAATAATAATATAATGTGTTTATATTAGGTTAATATCGTATTCCATTATATATATGTATATATATATATATATATTATAGATCTCATTAAAATATACAATTATCAAAATGTTACATTATATTTATTATTTATGCTTTATGAAATGTCTATCAACCATATAAAGAATGATATGTATCTCAACACTATGATCATGATTAGCAATCTAACATCATGTTAATTTAATTGAATTTAGCCAAAATTTTAATATAAATTAATAAGTTATATTATATCAACATATATTCTACATACAATAATATAATATAATATAATATAATATAATATAATATAATATAATATAATATAATATAATATAATATAATATAATATAATATAATATAATATAATATAATATAATATAATATAATATAATATAATATAATATAATATAATATAATATAATATAATATAATATAATATAATATAATATAATATAATATAATATAATATAATATAATATAATATAATATAATATAATATAATAATAGTTATACATATGTATTATATATTATATCTTATATTAATGGATACAGAAATTCAATAGTGTGGGTCTAAAAGAATTTTTTTTCAAATGAGTAAGCAAAAATTTTCCCTTTACACATTATACTATTTTTTAGAGAAAATAACAGTTAATTAATCTTATTTTTTTTCAAAAATGAGAATATATATGCTCCCACTAGAATACTATAAACTAGCATGAAAAATAATGATTCTATATCACACAACAAATCTCGTTATAAAATATAAGTAATGAAAATTATATCATAATAATAGGGATAATAGCATAAATGCCCTTTGTACTTTGTCATTTTTATTAATGTGGTGTTTGTACTTTATAATCGTACAATATGCCTCATATACTATGCTTTTGTGTTCTAAAATACCCCTAAAGCTAACAACATTAAATGATGATGTGGCAGGGACACATGATACTCTCATATAGTGCCACATGTAATTTTCTTTTGCAAAAAAAAAGGCTTGGAAACAATTTATCATTTTTCTTTCTCATGGCAAAAATATAAACATTACATAAAATAGAGGGCATGGGAATAATTTAACATTTTTATTGAAAGCTTTCCCCATATGCTACCTTCCTCTTCTTTTTCTTTTTTTCTTTTTTTCGTGTTCTTATTCCTTCAAGAACGAAACCTTGTTCGCCGTTATTATCATCGCCGATGCCGATTCCTTTCACCTGCTCGATCAACAAGCGCTTGATCTCCTCCATAATTTTATCGGATTAAATTTCTCTAAAAAGACTTCAAATATCACAAAATTAAATCTAAAGATGGGTCAAAAATTATACGATGTATTAAATAGTATGAGGTATAATCGACAAAATTTGTGTGTTAAATAAACACAATCTCACCCAGTGATAAATATCACCCAACTTGTGTATAAAACAATACACAATATTAAATTTTACATCTACCAAATGTATGTATAAAAATAAATTTCGTAATAAATACGTATTAAATAATACATCACGCCAATTACAACCCAACCAAACGAAGCATTCGGGTTTTGATTTTGAACTGGTTAAAAAAACCAATTAAAACACGTTATCTTGTTGAGGTTCTTTAATTGGTTGAGTGGCTAAGGATGCTCATCTATTTCTCACCTTGTGTGAGCTCGAATCTCGATATTTGCATTAGGAATTTAAGTATCGCTCTATTGCATCAAAATCTTGTTATAGTATTATATGTATATAAATCAATTTAAATTAGTTGTTGTTGGTTTTGTTAATAAATTTTAAATATTAATATATAATATTTATAAGGAAAATATTTTGATACACAAGTTGTATAATTTTAGTTTCTATAAGATTGTTTTTTTAGGTTTAGGGATTTAAGTTTTAGGGTCTATAATTTAAATTTTAGGTGTAAAACTTAGTGTTTAAGGTTTATAATTTAAGGTTGAGACTTGAAATATGCAAATTGTGTAAAATAAATTTTACAAAAAATTTGTATAAAATAACTCTATTTATAAATATATTTTTAAAATTGAATAATTTTCATTAATTAATTTTTAGTTTTAGGAAACTATTGAAAAAAAGTTTTAGTTTTAGGATAAAAAACGCAAATTGTCCTTGACTATTTTTTTTTTCTTGTTGAGTCCTCTAATGATATGTGTTTTTTAGCCCTGGTTATGAAAAGTTATAATTGTCACACGAATTAAAAAAAACTAATAAATTATTTTTTTCCGTTAAAAATTAAAAGAAAATATCGTAACTGCTAATAAAATTGACATGATAATAAATTTTGCTCTTAACTTGTACATTTTATTTTAATCTTATCTTAATTGTAAAAAATTAAATCTCGAAATTTTATTATGACAAAAAATTTGATATACAGTCTGTGTAAACAAACGTTTACACATGCTTTTCAAATTTAGGGATTAAAGGTTTAGTTTAGGGTTAAAAGTTTAGGGGTTTAAGTTGTAGGGTTTAGAATTTAAGGTTAGTGTTTAAAATTTAAGGTTTAGGGTTTAGGTTTTAGGGTATTAGAGTTAAAAATTTAGAATTATGTTTCATAAAGAAAAAACACAGGCTTGTGTAAAATTAATTTTACACATATATCAAAGTTTTACTCTTTTATTATTATATCAATTTAATCTAATCAACTATATTTCTTTTCCTTTTTTATTTCATTTTTCAATATCTTCAAAATTTTCCAACTTCCTCAAATTTTTCTTCCTTTAACATTGGGTTCTGTTTGGAATTCCTCATTATTTGATTCTCTAACTTTTTAGGGTTTCAAATTTCATAAACCACCCTCTCGTTCATTTAAATTTTATCCAATATTTTTATTATGATTTTATTTTTTCAATTTAGTCTCTAAATTTTTATTTATTCTAAAATTTACCTTTATTTGTTTTTAATTTTATTATTAAATGTAATATTATTAATAAAATAATATTTTGTTCACTTTAGTCCCTAGAATATTTATTTAATCCAAAAGCGACCCATAGTTGTTTCTAGTTTTTATAATTTTATCTAATATTTTTACTATAGTTTTTTTGTTCAATTTAATCCCTCAAATTTTATTTAATTTGGAAATGATCTCTATTTATTTCTATTTTATAATTTAATCCAATACCTTATAATTGCAAATTCTACATTTCAGTCACTATTTGTGATATTGATTTCACAAAGAAAGGTTTAATTTCACTTTTTGAAAAACTTGCCCCTATATTTTATAAATGTTTTCAAAATGGCCCATAAACTACTTATTTTTGCAATTAACACTCTATTTCAAATATGATTTCAACAATAATTTACCATTAAGTCAAAATAGAATTAAAGAATCTAAAACGGACATGAGGCTAAATTTTTTTAACTTAAAATGTAACTTATGAATTATTTATATTTTAGTCCCTAAACCTTGATTCGGTTAAATTTGCTTCGATTTGAACTTTTTTATTAGCATAATAGAGGTATAAGATGTTTCTACATATATAAAAATTTTATCTAAGTTTTGAATGTTTTTGGGTTTAAATCTTGTAAAATTACCAAAATGCATTTTTGTTAAATCGTTTATTTTTCTAAAGTTTTTAAAGGTTAATTTTCTCAGGTGACTTTAGCTAATTGTTTCCTCTTTATGTTCATGTTAGTTGTTTAGTTTCATGTAATCGAATATGTTTGTTTTTTAAAATCTGTTTTTATGCCACAATGAGCAATTTGTAGCATTCAATATTCAGGTTGGATTCGTTTTTTATCAACAACGTTGGTTTATTGAGGAGAAACCATAGAAAAATGATCATGTGCCTTATTAAAAACCTTTCTAACCTAAAATAGAGGGAAAAAGTACAATCATGAAAATTGATAAAACAAGGTGCCAAACTCAAAAGAACAAAACACACACCCCACCCCTAAACAAACACCCATGATCGTGAACAAACCCTCAGCTCCACAACCTGCCCCAAACTAAAACCCAGCATCTCGCTCGTCCCTCATGCACAAACCTGACTCCACTAAAAAAGACACCACTAAAACCAAGATGGTCGCAACCACCAGCGAACTCCTCGCTCCCATCCAATTCACACCAAAAAGGCACAAACTACCAACCATCTGTGAATAAGGACTCCCGGTCCATCCCCTCCTTAGCTAGAGCATCTGCAATCCCATTCACCTCGCATAACACATATGTAAAACAAACACACGATAATGCCTCACAATGCGCATTGACAAGCACAAGAAGATCCTAGAATTTCCAAATGAGACAATCCTTATGAGTAATCCAACTCAACGCCACAATAGAATCTAGTTCAACAATTAAATTCACACTCTCCCTCTATCGAGACTCAACAAACAACGACAACGCACACTCCATCGCACACAATTCCGCTTCATTTGATTTCATAATTCCTAACGAACCAAAGAACACGGCCAAAATAACTCCTTCTTTATTTCATAGAACCCCACTGTAACCAGCAAAACCAGGCTTACCCCTCGCAGCTCCATCCGTATTAATCTTAAGTACACCGTGAGAAGGTAACATCCAACTCAAATTTTTCCTAACACTGACTGGGCCAGCCACGGAAATACACCAACGCGGGCATTTCCACCATTGCAACTCGTAGCAACACACATCTTTTGAGAAAACTTTAACCCAATAAAAAGAACGTAACTTAATAAGAAAAAAGATCTCCTCAAAACTCATACGTTTGTTATTAAACACACGCTCGTTGCGTGCCAACCATAGAGACCAAAAAACTGAGGCAACACAACGCACCAACTATTGACATAATTTTCTGAAAAAGAACAATGAAACCCCGGTACCAGTAACTCAGATAACAGCCATGGTAGTGGTATGCGCACATTCCACCATTGTAACAACCAACCTCAAATCACACATAAATATGGGCAAACAAACAACAAATGATTCGTGTCATCTGAATGTGCTACACACCATACACACCTATCCTCTTTAGCTAAATACTAAAGACCTCGTGCACACAGAAACGACACGGTAGGCAAACGATCAAGGCATAAAAACCATAAAAAGTATGTACCTTAGGCAGTACCATTACTTTCCAAACAAAACTCACCCCTACATCCCCATCACTTAAACGATCTACGAGCATAAGGTTAGTTAACCTCTTAAATGAAAACTTGCCTTTAGAATCCAGCTTTCAAATCAAGACATCTACCACCTCAGATTTTATCACAAAAGGGTAGACCAGATTCAGCAAATCCTGCAAACTCTGTCCCTTAAAAACCCGCAGCTCTCTTCAGAAAAAATAACGCCACACATCATGAGCAAATGAGCTTTCCTCCGTATAGTCACAAACCAAGGCCAATTTGTTTATCGCAAGCAAAAATAACCTCGGAAAAAATCTTTTAGAGGCTCCTCAATGCACCACGGATCCCACCAAAACATCACCTTCGTGCCATCACCAACTTTCTACAAAAAACTAGATATATCTAGAGTCGATCCCACTTCAACATACGAATTCGACTGAACAATCTATTTCTAAACCACCGATATTGAATTCAACTTAGAAGAATCAAAATGCCACCAAAGAACAGCTTCCCCATATTTCACCACAATTAACTCATGCCATAGAGACTTAGGATTCTGAGCACATTTCTACGCCCACTTTAATAGCATAGCCAAATTTTGAACCCGCAAATCCATAATTACGACAGCCCCTAAATGTTGTGGCCGACAAATCTTGCTCCAACACAACCGGCTCATCCTACGCTATAACGCAACACCCCCACAAGAAAACCCTCATAATCTGATCAATTTTTGCAATCACCTTTTTTGGAACCATAAATAATCCCATATAATAAACACGCAGCGATGATAACACTGAATTGACCAACATCACCCTTGCTGCAAAAGTCATCGAAGCTCGCCTTCCATCCTGCCAACTTTGAGCAAAATTTTGTGACAACCGGATCCACATTTCCTTTCGCATTAGATTTGCCCCTAACGGCAAGCCAAGATACATTATAGGTAAAATACTCCGTTGGCAACCCAAAAATTTTGTTACCTCCGAGAAAAGCACATCCTCAACCCCGATTACAAATAAAATAGGCAAAAGAGTTTCGACTAGCTCAAGCAAGTCCTTACTCATGCTCTGTGTTAGTGCAACCCGATTCAGGCAAAGAATTCACTGTGTACAGTGATGCATCCCACCTGGGATTAGGCTGTGTTCTGATGCAAGGAGGCAAAGTCATAGCTTACGCCTCACGCCAACTCAAGCATTACGAGCTAAATTACCTGACTCATGATCTGGAACTCGCTGCAGTTGTGTTTGCTTTGAAGAATTGTCGACATTATCTTCATGGTGAGAAGTGTTATCTCTACACTGATCACAAAAGCTTAAAGTATCTCCTAACTTAGAAAGAGTTAAACCTTCGTAAACACCGATGGATGGAGCTATTGAAATATTATAATTTATTCATTGAATACTATCCCGGTAAAACCAATGTGGTGGCTGGCGTTCTTAGTCGGAAGCTCACTTCTTCTATGAGATGCTTGAATGCTCACTTCTGAATCAAAAAGCATGGTAAATTGTTAGCTGAGCTGAGAGTTCACTCCACCATTGTATCTCGAATTAAGACACTCTGAGAAAATGATGAGGAGTTGCAACCCCTTATTGCTAAGGTTAATGATAGCTCAGATCCTGACTTTGCTTTGAATTTTGAAGGGTTACTGTGTTTTTGCAACCGTATTTGTGTTCTCGATGATGATGATCTTCGGAACTAAATCCTAAGTGAAGCTCATTCTAGCTCTTTCTCTGTTCACCCTAGAGTTATCAAAATGTACAAAGATCTGAATGAGATATATTAGTGGTCCGATATGAAGAATAGAATCGCATATTACGTAGCTAGGTGTTTGACTTGCCAACGGGTCAAAGCGGAGCACAAGGTACCTACGGGTCTTCTGCAGCCCATTGAATTTCCACAATGGAAATGTGAGCATATCACAATAGAATTCATAAGTGGTCTACCTTCGACTCCGAAGAAAAATGATGCCATATGGGTTATTGTGGACCGATTCACCAAGTCTGCTTACTTCCTTCCAGTAAGAATAGATTTTAGCTTGTCTAAGCTCGTGGAGTTGTACATCTGTGAAGTTATCCATTTACACAGAATTCTGGTATCTATCATATCTGATCGTGGCCCACGATTTACGTCCTTAGGAACGTGAGTGCATCTTAGCACTGCTTTCTATCCTTAAACTGACGGCCAATATGAAAAAGTTATTCAGGTAACTCTAAACCCTTCTCTAAGTTATATGAATAAGTATTTGTACCAGTCATGATTCTTCCTTGTAGATTCTGGAAGATATGCTCCGAGCCTGTGCTATTGACTTCGGGAATACGTGGGAGAAATCTCTACCCTTGGTTGAGTTTGCGTACAACAACAGTTACCAAGCTTCAATTCAAATGGCTCCTATGAGGCTCTCCATGGAATGAGGTGTAGGACTTCTCTTTGTTGGACTGAACTCAGTGAAGGCAAGATGCTAGGTCCCGACTTACTTCGAGAAATAAAAAAAATGACTACCATTATTCGTGACCGGCTTAAAGCTTCCTTTGACCGACACAAGTCCTATGCTGACCTAGGTAGGAGAGATATTCAGTACGAGGTTGGTGAGAAGGTTTTCCTCAAGGTATCTCTGTGGAAGAAGATTCTTCGTTTTGGAAAAAAATGAAAGCTAAGTCCTCACTTCATTGGTCCATTCGAGGTGATCGAAAAGGTTGGACATGTTGCCTACCGATTAGCTCTCCCCGAGGAGTTAAGTCAGATTCACAATGTCTTCCATGTGTCTATGCTACGCAAGTACCGGTCATATCCTTCCCATGTGATTGAACCAAAATTTGTGGAGATTCAGTCTAATCAGACATATGAGGAATAACCTGTTCAGATCCTCGCATGAGAGACCAAGAGGCTTCATAACAAGACTGTGCCCTTGGTGAAAGTTTTGTGGCGAAGTTATTCCATTGAAGAGGCAACATGAGAACCCGAGTAGACTATGTAGAAACAGTATCCTCATCTGTTCGCCTGAAGCGAAAATTTGAGGATGAATTTTCTTAAGGGGGAGAGTTGTCACACCCTAAAAATCAGTCTAGTCTGGATTAGGTTCTAGTGACTGAATATTTTGTATCGGTTGTGTAATTTGCTCGATCTTGTACCTAATTTGATGCAATAAAGGCTATTCAGGCTAATTATATCAGTTTACTATTATTATTATTAGTAATAATAATAATAATAATAATAATAACGTGAGTGAGGGACCCACAGCTAATTCCTTCAATTGAAGGAACCGGCCATGAGTTCCCCATGTTGGGGAAAGACGTGGCCCCTTGTAGCATGAATTACCCACTATATGGGGAAGCCAAAGAGCATTATGCCCCAAAATCATGACACGACTCCCATGTTCATGAAACATAGGGAAAGCCATTGAGGCCGGCCGTGTAGAATATAAATAGGGGAAATATTACGCAGGAGACATAGAGAAGTGAGAAATAGAGAACGATCCAGTGATAGGGTTGGTAAGCTTGAGTTTTTGGTTTAATACATTCGAGTCCTCGCTATCGATTGGGGGTTGATAAAGAATAACTGTCATTTATTCCGAAAACCATGGATAAAAGCGTTGTTATCCGAGAACCTTAAAAGCATCGGGTTGTCAAGGTGAGTGTAGTTGTGTCAAGGGATAGGCTTGGTGCCATCCCGTTGCATTATTTTTTTGTTATGTTTGTATTTGTTCAAGGGCTCCCGTAGAGCAACTATGTTAAATTCGATTGGCAAATCCGGTAAGTGCATTGCATTGCTTTAATATGTACAAACATGACTATGATATGTTACATGTATATGATATATGAAAATGATATGAAATGTCACATGATATAGAGCTAAGGCTCATTTTGATATTTGATATGATATGACTTGAAAAAAAATATGGACTATGTGAATTTGTGCAATTATGGACATTGGATACAATTGGCATGCCATAGGATTATTGAGCTCGGTTAAGTAAGGGAGGACTACGGTCTAGGGCTATGGCATAAATGTGAGGGAAATAAGGTCGGTTGTGTAAGGGATATATCTTCGGAGCTACGGCTCAAGGGCTTTGACCCACTCTCCGTTATATGTATTAATGTACAGGGGAATTCGTGTATCCAATGGTACCTAATGTGGAATGTGCTACGACATTATAATTATGATATGAATATGTGAAATGTATATGTGAATATGAAAGCATGAAAATAAGTGAAATAAGCATGAATTGTGTATAGTGTAATATGACTACTTGTATATTTGATTATCATGCATTTCATAATATTGATCATCCATAGTAATTTTTATAACTACCTCACTAGGCTATGTAAGCCTAACATGTGTGTCTCATGCATTTTCAGGACCTTGATCAATTCTGAGCCTTGATCATGTTGTGCGGTTGCAAGTCACGTCCCTGCCATATATGTATGTTATCCTTTGCTATAAACCCTCATTTAAGTGGCATATGGTCCAACTTGTTTTCTATAAGCCTTTTTATGGTTGTATGATGACTTGGTAACGTGGTTTTGTTATATACTTATAATGACTAGATTTGAATAGGTTAAAAAGTGCCTAAAATAAGCCTAAGGTGAAAACTTGGTAAATAGATTCTGAATGCCCTAAAATTTGACGTACCAATAGGAACATGGTTTATAAGGGTACTGGTAAAATTTGGTAAATTTAGTTAAGTCACAGAACTGATTTTTCGTAAAAAGTCTCAAATTGGTTTAATTGGCGTAGTAATTCGATAGGTTCTAATAATGAAACATTTAGATCAATAATTGGAGAGTTTAATTTCAATTGGTAATACGAAATCAAATTAAAATCAATAACTGATAAAAATTTACAACTTAGTCCCTAAGGTTAAGAAAAGTTTAAAATTGACCCCAACTCCGATTAAGTTTAGTAACAAACAAAGGGGATAAGTCTTAAGAATAATCAATATGATACTTAGATTAAGTTTTGAACTCTGAAACTTTTTTTGAACCTTCTATTAGTCTTCCGATAACACTATCCGACCCGGATTTCTACCAGAACGGGAAAAGAGTGTTACAGTATCGGTACGGGTCGACCCGTATCGATACTTGTGGAAATCTAGGATTTCTAGTAAGTAATATTAGTATCAGTATGTGTGTGAGTACCGGTATCTAGGGGTATTATATTGATACTTGTGTTCGAGTATCGGTACCCATTAAACAAAATAATCTCTAATGCTAATAAAAATATGGAAAATGACGTAGGATATTAATGAGATAATAAGGACTAATAGAGATGATTAATGTACACTTCAACAATGAGTAATAACTTGGGTAAATGTTGGGTGACTTGTTTACAATAGCAAACTATAGGGATCATTGGTGGATCATGTGTTGTTACGTGCCAAGTATAGGCACTTGTGTGGTTGAATCACCGTTGGTTGTTAGAATCCAGATACTTAGAGAAAGAGTGTTGCAGCACCATGGTTAGAGATTTTAGATGTACGTTCTCGACATTGTGTGACACCGGGCCTCATCCAATGATACTCGAGGAGAGATACCAAGTATAGGTGTATGTTTCTGAGGTTGTGTGACACTAGGCCTCATTTAGAGTACGTTTCCGATGATGTGTGACACTGGACCCCACTCTAAGTTTGTGGTATGACTCTGTGTGCTCGGCTGATCTGATGAGATCTCGAGTATTATTGGGCCTTGTATGCCATGTATGATGTATTGCTATGTTGAGAACATGTGTTTAGGCAACTACTAATAGCGCCATGAGTTTATTTATCTCTCATTATTGCTCGTACTAGCTTGCATGCTTATGTTTATGATTAGCATAAAATACAGTATAGTAGATGTGTACCACTGAGTTTTGTAAGCTCAGCGCCCGTAATCGTTGTTTTAGTGCGTAAGTTGATAGCCAGGTCGTGGGATCGAAGAGCACTATCAAAACGGGATTCCAACATGTAGAGGTTTTCAGAGTTCGGTACTTGTGTTTAGTGGGCCATGATTCATAAGAGTTTACGTGGGTGAGTTTGTAATTCTTACGTTTGAAGTTGTATTAATTAAGTCGAATGTTTAAATATTTTAAATTAAAATGAAGCTCCTTCGTAATGATTTTAATTGTCATCTATGTTTTCAACCATTGACTTTAAATGTTTTTGGGAAATACCTTGTTTGGGCTAAACCCAGTTTTGAGAAATTTTATGGTTTGGGCCTGAAGCCCAATTTGTGACATTCGGGTCGGGGGTGTTAGATAAAATACACTAGAGGTCACTTGTTTTTTAGTAACAAACGTGTTATTCTTCTTATAAAAGTAACAATTGAGTCACTCAATTATAGGTTTAGGAACAAACATGTCATTTTTCTTCTAAGAGTAACAATTTGATCACTCAATTATAGGTTTATGAACAAACAAGTCATTCAATTAAAATTTTGTGACAAACAAGTCATTATGTCATTAAAAATGAAACAATGGATGATATAATCACAACTTTAGTCCTTAAAACTTATGCATTTGTCCTAATTTGAAATAATTCAATAAACTTAACCTTTCGTATTAAAATATTTGACACTACACCATCCTGACACACCCTCCGACCACTTATCACACTCAATGTTATTGTCCATCAGTCTGATAATCAACAGATATGATAGCTCAATGGGCACACTCACTTCATTAATGGACGATTGATAAAATAATAGAATATACTCATTATGACCTTAATGTCGCCCGCTAGTAGGCACAATCACTTCACTAATAGAATTTTAAATATGAAAGGTTAAGTTTATTGAATTATTTTGAATTAGAACCAAATTAATAATATAATGTATAAGGTTAAGTTTATTGAATTATTTTATTAATGGTACTCATACAAAAACAAAACAATGATATGTGCCCCATTAAAAATTTTATTTAATCCTAAATAGAGGGGAAAAAGTACACCGTATCGATTTTGCTACAAAAATCGAACCTTTAAAATCTCAAACTAATACATCAATCGCACCCTCCACTCACTTACGCACAAAGAACATTCTCCTGCTTCTGCTTTTTACATTACACACTCCCTACAACCCATCAAAACCTTTCGGCATCCACTGCAACATAAATTATTACCCCTCCCCCTCGAACTTGCAACAACACTCACTCACTTAGCCAAAGTAAGTCAACTTCCCTAGTCACACCTTGTTTTGCTAGGATATGCGCATCACCATTCCTTTATAAACCCATAACTAAATGATATGTAGTGTAATTTACTTTCTTTTTTTTTAACAAACAAGTCCTCAATGTTATATCTTTCAGTTACATGTTTTGCTTTTGTATTGATTTTCAAAGACAGAGTTGTAATTTTACATGTTTCATGTGTATTGGTTGCTACTAGATGGATTTCACCTATCATGATTAGCAAGAAAAATCATTCCGTGAATCAAATGTTTTTCTTTACTTCTATAAATAACTAAGTAAATAAAAATACTCGTGGCTTTGCGATTCTATCCTAAGGTACGAAAAATTGATTTTCACTTTATTTTCTTAAAAAATAAGTTACTCATTTAATAATAAAACTTGACATTTTATTGGAAATCTTATGAATCATAATCAAATATTAAAAAAATTAAATTTCTAATTTTTCAAATTTCGACAACAAGCAATTAACTAGATACTAATTGTTAAGTGTTATGGTAGAGACAGAGCTCTGTTAGAGCTTAAAGGGTCTGGTTCCTGTTGCAAATATTATATATTTGATAAATTTTGGTTTTTGTAAAATTAAATATTTAAATTACAAAAATATAGAGATATATTAAATATTTAATTAAGGGGCTGAACTAAAGAATGATAGGTCTGTGTTCTCAAATATTTTAGTTTAATAATAATTTAGGTCCTTATAAATTTAAATATTAAATAAATTAGACATTGTTTTTTAGATTCTAAGTTCAAATACAATATTTCAGCCCCTCCCAATATTCAGTCCTTGCTTCATCCTTGATTACGGGGCATTACGATACATAAGCGACTCTCGAACATGATTTTTTTTTCTTCATATTTTTAATATAAACCTAGAATCTTCATATTAAAAGAATTTCAAAAGAATTACAAAAATCATGTTATAGATGACTAATCAAAATAATCACTTTGATATATTCAAAGATTATTGGGTTGGCAAAAATTAGTGGGCTATGACCCATTCAAAATCCTCGGTTGTCGGTTACCTAAATATATGGGGAAAAGTCGAAAATTTTATCTATTTTGTCTGCAAAATGAGCTGTTGTTGCGATGGAAACGATGACGAATCCACCCTCACCTCCTCCCTGATTTCCTCCTCCGATTCCATCCTTATCGATTCAACGGCCACCATCTCCCCGATGAACTCCCACTTCGCGGCTCTCACGTGCCAAGACACCCTCCGTCTCATTTTCGAGAAGCTCTCTCTCCCGGATTTGGCACGTGCCAGCTGCGTGTGCAAGACCTGGAACATCGTCGCCTCCGATGACGATATGGTTGCTGGGGCATTCAAGGCTCCTTGGAGGCTTCTCGATGTGGTGGGGAAGCCCTGTTCTAGAAGTTTCTGGAGAGATAACGGGATTGGGAAGTTCGCTATCTCGCATCGGATTTTGAAAGGGGAGACTGTTGCCAGTCTTGCTGTTAAGTACTCGTCTCAGGTAAACAAAAAATGGATGAGAAAACGAAGGAACTTGCTTTGAACAATGATAATTTTATGATTATATTTTGCGGAATTTGTCCTTTTGCATTATTAAAAGGGTAAAACTAGTATCTCATTTCCAGGTTCAAATGGGGAATTTATGATTCTCTTTTGTTCAATTGTTTTTTTTTATCCTTTTATATAGCAAGGTTGTCTGTTTATTGAACTAATAGTATTTATTAAAAGGTCAAATTTGAATTGCATTTTACTGATATGAACAGTAGATAATAATGAACTTGCTTGGATGCCTATAATTTTCCTGTGTTCTTCTAGAAATTTATGTGTTATGCCGCTAATGGATATTTAAGACTTGGTCTTGGATGGAGATGGGATTGAGGAGGCTAGGCTCCGTTTTTGGTTGCCTTCTGCAACCTAAATGGGCGTTGGCCCCAAATTTCTGCCTCAAACGCCCGTTTGCCCACAGCTGGATTTTCCAGCTTCTGGCAACGGGCATTCAGCCCAACAGCCATTTGCCCACGGCAGCCAAAAATGAAGCCTATATAGCCAAAAGCGGTAGGAATGGACAGGATTTAATTTGATGTGTTATTATTGGTTGAGACTTTGAATGCTTCAAAGCTGCAATATGATAACTCCGTGCACACATCATTCCTTCCTCTTTGAATGAAAGCTGGGTCAAGTTGGTCTTGGTGATTAGTTGTTAATATAGATTCTTTCTTCTTCAGAAGCTGACCGAATTCTGCCGACAGAATACTGAAAACCAGAACAGTAACTTTGCTTTCACCAGTGGCCTTTTCCCTTTCATCTTTAGATCCTCATATGATTGGATTAGCCGTATTGTTGCCTTGCTTTTTTCTTCCTGCTTCTTGTCCAATCAAGTCAGTGACAACAATAATAGATTTAGGTGTTGCATTAATAAAAGTGTCCCCGGACTTTACATTGCTCTTTATTGTTATCGAATCAAGATCGTAGATGTTAAAGCCTAAAAGATCAGCCATGGAAGTCATCATGGTGATTTGGCCTCCTCCTGACTTCCAGACTTGGTTAAAAATAATGAGATCTTTGATTATTGCCTCCCTCCTCTAGGAACCATAGTTCACGTAGAAGGTTGCTGATAAATCACATAATCCCTAAAATTGTTTGGTGGTTCTCCATATAAAGCCTTTGATATCACCTCTTTTTCATACGGGACTTACCCTCTTGCATCACATGCTTTATATACCTAGTAAATTATGATTCTACCTTGAGCCTTGCAGATTGTGCAAATGATACTGAACATAGGAAGCACTTTCTCACGGTATAGGTTGTGCTACTGTTCAGTAGCCCGATTTGTACTTGTGGGATACGATTTGAACATAAGGAAACAATAATTAAATGGAAGTCTATAAATTCACTTGCTGTGTATCTAAAATGCTAGGATATATATATACAACACTAATGATCACAATAATATAATAAAATTATCCTATATTGGGTTCACATGTCACATTTGAGTAGAAGATAATTATGACTTCCTGGCCCCTTTAAAATATTTGGTGATTAAAGTGCATCCTTTCTGTTTTAAATCCCTGTTGCATGCATAGTTAAAACTAAAACTTGGTTTGAAATGAGAGATGCAACAATCAATTTTATGCTTCAAGGATTGGCCTTATGGATTCTCTACGTGGAGTTTGTCTCTTCATGATTTCCAATTCCCTACTCTGTTGCAAACGTTTTCTTTTATTATGCCAACATTAACTTTGTCTCGAGCTCCATGTTAAGTGAGCTAATGGTTTGAACATATACCTTACTTTTATTTGTAGGTTATGGACATAAAGCGCCTGAATAACATGATGAGCGACCATGGGATTTATTCAAGGGAAAGGTTATTGATCCCTGTAAGCAATTCAGACATTCTTATAAATGGCACATGCTATATAGAGTTGGATACCTACGCAAAGCGTGAAGTGGCGGTGCTGTATCTTGACGGCAAGCCTGAGGGAAAGCCTGGAATATTGTTGAATAGAGTGACCTCTGATCGGGGCAAGAGAAGGGTGATAGACTCCTTAAAGAGAAGCATGCAAGTTGATGACGGAACTGCTCAATACTATTTGTCCATTTCAGATGGTGATCCCAGAGCTGCGCTCTCTCAATTCTCTTCTGACCTCAGGTGGGAGAGGCAGACAGGGTCGGCCTAGATGGAAACGTATATTCGAATTGGTGGGACCATAAATTTGCAGCTGGTAATGAATTATATTTCCTTCATTAGCATGTACTGTTAAATTTTTCTTCTATGTAAAGTTATAAGGATGAAGCATAATGTCAAGTGTTAATATCGTCCGAACGTCGTGGTACTAAGAACCAAGCAAGTACCCGATGTATCTCCAGAATACTGTGTATTTTCCACTATTTTACCCAATGGAGGGAGTGTGTATCAAGTTAGTAACGGTTTCAACCTTTGTAAAGATCCAAAGTCCGACCCGTACCTATGAGGTCGCCTTGGTAGCCTCTGTTGTTTATAGTAGTGTGTTATCCAATATACTTTTGGTAACAACGTTATTTTAGAATGGGTTGATGTCATTAAAGACACCGTTGAGTTTTCAACAGCTTCTCTATCACTGTTTTCCCCCCCTCCTGTACGCAATCGATGTCGCCATCAATTTTATATTGGTTGTTGACCGTTGGTGATATCTTTTTTATTTTTCGTATTTTTATTTTTAATTTTGTGTTAGATTTTTTTTTGTATATTTTATTGTATTTGTTTCGTCTGTTTTTTTTGATTTGTTTTATATTTTTTTCTACTTTGTGACACGATTCTCATTTATCTACCTGGGTGGTAGTTGTATTTTGTGTAGCTATCATAATAGTGTACGTCTCTGACCAGAGAAAATTAACGTTCTAATATAATTATATTCCCTTTTATGATACCTTGCCCACGAAATCGAAATTATTAGTGAAGTAAATCTATTTCGTAGATCTGCAAAATTGTTATGTCAATAAAATTTCCTACATCATAAGCGTGTAATTAAATAGAGATAATGAGATTTTGATAGTTATGGCTATGTTATAAGGAAATTGAAGGTTATGTTCAAGTGAATATTTTGCTATTCTTTATATCTTTCGAGTTTTTATGCTTTATTTCTTTATGCATAAATTTTTGGTAGACATAATTTTCAAGTTTCTCTATATTCGGGTATTGTTTGTACATTCATTTATCTTTAATGAAATTTGATTCTTATTTTAAAAAAGAAATGAGTTTTCTGCATAATGACCTTATAGAACAGTTACAAAAGGGGACATTTGACTTGTCTTACGGTGGTTTAAATATCCTTTTAGGCCTCGTTTGGTACATCAGATGTAAAAGAGGTGTGTTGTATTAAATAATATTTGTATATTACAAAGATTGACAAAATATGATTGTTATTACATTAACATGTTTGGTTGATGAAATTTAGTATAAAATTAAAACAATTTTAACTGGTATCGTTGCCGCTACCACTATATAACGACTGTTCTTGCAATAACATATTGCTATTTGAATTTCTGACTAGAAGATTTTAAGGCCATGAGATGAACATTTTTAGTTTATAAATTAAATTTGTTGATTGGTTGATCTCACTGTCCATAGTTGATTTTTCTTACATGGTTTTTATTAGTTGATGTAGAAGTTTGTGAGATATAACCTAGCGTGCAATGGAATATCTCTTGCATTAGGATGGAAAAAAAGGAAGAATGGGAAATATATAAATAAAAACATTATCTCTTTTTTTATGTTCATGTGTATATTCTACATTAAAAGTTGAACTTATGGTTTAGTGCTGGGGTTTAGAGTTAAACTTTAAAGTTTAAGATTTAGGGGGTAAGGTATAGTTTTTAAGGTTAGAGCGTAAGATTTAGTTTTTAGTTTTGGAACATATATATATATATAAACACCAATAAAAGATAATGGATTTTTGTTCGAAATATATAAAGTTAGGAATCAATGCCATCATCCCCTTATCTCAAAGACCATTTGAGAAATTTGGGATCTTACATCATATGCAAAATGGTATTTGAAAATGAAAAGAATATGGCCACTAAGAAAGGTTGCCAACATTTTGAAGCTAAAACGGAATTCCTAATGAATCGAAAGAGAAGTCACTTTCATTCTTTTTAGGTCTAAAATGAACCCAAGATTCCTTCAATTTGGTTGGACCATGACCACAAACACAATTCATAAGTTCTCCAATCTCCACACATTTGGAAAATATCATAATCTTTAACTTTCAAATTCGAGACTAGTATCATGTATCTTCATTTAAAATATCATAATTAATATACCACACCCATGTCTATATATGTAGGGTAAATATTTGATCGAGACGAATCGAGTAAAGTTTTTTTGGGTTACACGAGTGAACGAGTTATATTTTATGACTCAAAATTTAGTTAAATCTTTCAAATTCGAGTCGAGTCGTTGAGTTTCTGTACAAATTTAATTGTAATTATTTATAATGGAATAGTATGGATTGCTTTCAATTTAAACGACTTTCTCTAATCATATAAGATACACGCACACACGCACGCACGCATATATTTCTTCATATTCTTTTCCACATGTGTAAGTAAGATTTTCTTCATATTCTTTTTCACATGTGTAAGTAAGATTTGTAATATTATTTAATAAAACAAATATCAACTAAAATGATCAAATATATTTATAATTTTATTTTTAAAGAAGGAATTTTTGAGGAAAAATATTGATGATGATATAAAGGAGTTAAGGAATTGGTGAGAAAAAGGAATTTATAAAAAATTATAATTGAAAGACCGAATTGAATAAACTGCAAAATTAAAGGATTAAATTGCAAAAAGGTAATTTTTTGCTAAAAATAAAAATTGAAGTTATATATATGTTTGATGGTGGTAGTGGAGCGTATAGTTTAAATTTAGTCCAAATAAACTTAAGAGGAGGAAGAAATTGAAAAAAAAAGAAAATCATACAAAGTTGAGAGACTAAATTATAAAAAAATATATTTATTTTTTAAAAAATATAAATTAAAGCTAAATAAATATTCCACGGCGGTTTAGAAGTGTGTGATTTGATCATGATTATAATAACTGAATTAAGAAAATCTATTTTTAAGTCTAGTTTTACCTCCCTTACTTTGTGGAATCATACTAGAAAGGAACTAGAGCTTTATTAATTAGTTGATTCATTTGTCTTCTAAATGATTCTTTTATGATATTGGATATTAGATATGGATAGTTATTTGATACATTAACGGCAAAAACTTTTAATTTTTACAAACGTCTTAGTTTTAGAGTTTAGAGTCTCAGTTTAGAGGTTTAGGTTTAGTAGTTTATGTTGGGTCATGCCAGTATAGCCCATGGCACCGCGAAAAAATCCGGCGATTACCATTACAGATTCATGTACGAGGAACGAATCAGGGTGAATAAAAGTGAAGAATTACCTGTTTAAAATCTGGAATTTTGAATTTGGAGGAGATAGATATCCAATCACGATTCCACGATGTCGATTCCTAAGCTGCAACGATAACGCTCCGGCCTCTACGTAGTTCACCCAATTTAACTTTAATTAGGATTTCAATATATATTAAATAAATATAATCCTAATTCAACTTAATTAAGATTTCAATATATTAAATATATAATCCTAATTCAACTTTAATTAGGATTTCAATATATATATATATAATCTCAATTTAACTTAATTAGGATTTCAGTATATATTAATATATATAATATCAATTCAACTAATTAGGATTTTAATATATATATATATATATATTAATTTAAATCGAATTATATTATTTATATATATTAAAAGAGACATAATTACAATAATTATTTTTTTAATATTTATCCGATAGTTAAATTATATATATATATATATCAAATATATATTAATTTAGCTAAATTCGCGTACAACAAATTTGTACATATATAATTCGTTTAATATATGCCCATTTTAACCGTGGGTGTGACCCTGTAGGTTCATGTAACATTAGTAGTAAATATTAGAACATTTCTAATATTACAAACAATAAGTGAATCTAGCAATATGTCATTGTCATCTAAGTTACAAGAAATCATGATTCGACATAATTTTTTCGTGATTAACTCTTTTTCATGTATTACATCTTTTTGTCCTTTATATCTAGATTTGACACAAGTTATAGAACAGTCACACTTGTACAGTCCATCTAATATTTCTTGATATCTTGAGTAGACTATTATAAACGAATAACTATGATATCTCATACCAACTTATTCGAGCATGACCATGCATTTTTAGTCTCACTCAATCAAGTGGCCTACGATATTACTCTTATTATGTATGAGGGACAAATCCTATCTTGATCAACCATATCCCACTATATAGATTGTGATATATCCAATATCAGTCTTTATAGAGTAGTCAGTTACGACACACGCTTGACTGTATCAAAATATGTCACTCACGATGTTAAAATAATAGTGATCTCAAGTATGAGGATCATACATATAGTTATCACTATGAGCAATGTTGTGACTATCACATAATAATCCAAGAAACATGCTCATAGCGGATCAGTTCAGTATGTCGTTCTCTAACACATACTTATGCATTGATTTTGACATCTCCATGTCAATGACAACACTTTGTCATCAATCAACTACATATTAGCCTTAATGCATTATTGTTGTTCATTCCCACAATAATACTAGACTAAGAACATTTAAGAATGATCATATTATTTTAAGGACTTTATTATAATTCAATTTATTTATGCACCTAAAATTGTAACTGAAAATAATAATGACAATGCCTCCTTATGCATGAACAAGGTAAAAACAAATGTCATTTACAATCATTTAATGATTGGTCTTTGGGCATACTCTAACGGTTTAGAATTTAGGGGTTGTGAATAGAATTTATGGTTTATAGGTTAAACCCTAAATTTTCAACATATTACCCTAAAACCTAAACCTAACCTCTAAACCCTAAATCCTAACCATAACCCTTAAATTCTAACAATTATCCATGAATTTTAAATCTCTACACATAAATCCCTAAACCTTACACCCTAAACTGAGTCCCTAAACTCTAAAACTAAAGCACTCGTAAAAACTTAAAATCTTCGCAGCTATTGTATTGAATATATGTCCATTAGATATTAGCAGCAAACAATAAACACCATCTCCAAATAGCTTACGGCATCTGTATAGTTTCCTAAGATGTGGTGGAATTGGAAGATGCAAACTTTTGTTTCAGGTTTGGTTTATTCCCTGAATCAACCACCAGACTTCTACAGTGGATTTGGAATTCAGATCAACATACGTATGCATGTATCCTTTTACGGGGGGTTTCAAGAGATTCGAATTTAAAACCTGTTGAGTTATAATATCAAATTTTAAGAGCGATTGCATGAACCAATTAGACTAAACCATGGTGTTTTTCTCATTGTGCTGTCACATATACGATTTTCTGCTAATTATGCTATTTATTCCTGGGTGCTTCAGTCTATGAGGAAAATGATGATTCAAAGGCTTGAATAATTGCAAATTTGCAATCCCAATTGTCCCACCAGGAATAAAGTTTTGCAATTCTTTTCAAAACAGACATAAATATGTTCCTCTCTCTCTAAGAAAGGAACAAAACTGCTAAAAACTACAAATCAAAAACTTCACCAACACCCGAAAAGCCGAGCAAATTCAATCAAGCATATGGCAACACTGATGGCTAGAGGCAAGGCTGGTGGGTCTAATCCTTATATTGGTTTAGGATTAGATGAGTCTGGTAATTGGATTCCCGGAACTCCCCGAGTTCTGTCTCTTTTATCTTCGGTTCTCGAAAGATCGATTCGAGGGAACGAAAAGTTATTAGTTGGATCGAAAATCAAGGATGGTATTACCCTATTCCATGGTACAAAAGAACCTTCCTTGAACATTAGGCAGTATGTGGAACGCATCTTCAGGTACTGTAAATGCAGCAATTCTTGCTTTGTTGTTGCTATTATATACATCGACAGATTCCTGCAACGGATCGACGCTTACCTTACCTCACTCAACGTGCATCGTCTCTTGATCACGAGTGTTCTGGTAGCTGCCAAATTTATGGATGATCAGTAAGTACAGTATGCATGGTCCCATGTCCTTACTTAAGCTTCTGTCACAGAGATAGAGAAGAGATTAAGATGCTTTTAATGTATTGAGTGCTGCCAGAATTTGTTTTCCTTTTCATATGCCGGGTTGTTCTCAAACTAAATCGAAAACACTATTAGATGGTATATGATATATGCTATATTCGAGTGTTAAATTGCGGTTTTGCAGGTGTTATAACAATGCATATTACGCAAAAGTGGGGGGAGTAAGCAGAGAAGAACTGAACAGATTGGAGATGAAGTTGTTATTCGACTTGGATTTTCGACTCCATGTCACAACGGAGGTCTTCAACAAGTATTGGCTTAAGATCCAACAAGAAGGTGATGCGGAAACCCAAGCTGGTACTGCTCAGCGTATTCAAAGCTATCGTCTGAAGAAAGATGAAACAGGACAAGGCCAGCGAGTCACCGGCAATCATAAAGGAAGAACATAAGACCTTGACAATTTTCAATTGTAGTTCACCATATGCAAAAACAGGAATTATCCAAGAAAAAAGTACAAATTAGTTCCAAATGTGTGGGAAAAACTTTTATTTCACAATAACTCCTGTTCACTCATTTTCTCTTGGTATTCTACAGATCAAACAATTCCACAACTAAATAGGGCAATGGCATTTTGAAAAATCCCCCCCCCCCCCTTGCAGATAAACCCAGAAAAGTGGGCGACAGAAATTTGATGAAGCATGGCAAAATTGCTTCTAAGATTACCGCGTCCATGTCTTGGAGATGGAGGAGTCATCTTCCCTCAACTGGAGGCATTCTTCCTTGCAGCATATACACGGTACGCTGCAAATCCAACAATAGCTACAGCAGCTCCAACTGCAAAAGGTGAAAGACGGCATTGAAATTGATCAACAGTTCGGAATAGACACTAGTAAAAGCTAAAGAGAATGCCATTCAAATCGAAGGAATTTTGAAGAATGCAAGTACCATCCCAGTTAAAACATAATTTCTACAAGGAAAAACTTCAAATACATATTTCAGCACATGTATTAATCACAACACCCCTCAAAAGAAACAGTAAAGCCGAGGTGTCTGAATTTCCAATATATAGGCTTAAACAGAATCACCACTAAAACTTGTCAAAAAGTTTAAGACTAAATATTGTATGCAAGTGGACAAATGAAGAGAAATGTCATTACTGATTTCCCGCACACCAAGACAAAATCGTAAAAGATGTGCACAGCAATGTGTCATCAGAATATCTAAGTATCTAACCATATAAACAATATTTTCAAGAACCCAAAGCTTCAAGTGCATTGAGAATGGAACAGTTGTGAGATGCCAGACAATCAGCATACCTGAAACAAACATGAGTGATCGGTTTATGAGCCGATGGTACTGCTTCCGACTTCTACCTGCCTCAGTTTCAGGAATGCTCAAATGAGGATGCTCAGCTGCATTTACAATTTTTCGGAATATGTTATTAAAATCACTCAACTTTGAGCTGATAGGTATAGGTGCCTCTATCCCCATATCCTGGCTGGCCTGAAAAAGAAAATTTTGAATTGAAACACAATACACTTTCACTTATTTCTTCAAAATGAAAATTTAGCAGGACTTATTCTGCTATTATCATATCAAAGATAGATCACCAGTGACAAGGACACTGTTACCTCTCCAAGGACACATTTCAAATTATGACTCCATTTAGACATTCTACTTATTCACGCAATAAAATTAAATTATTAAAAAAACTAAAGCACAATACCCTAGTAGAATTCTGCATTGCCATTGGAAATGAATCCAGATCATCTTTGGCAGCAACAATGAGGCAAGGCACCTCATAACCAGTGTCTTCACCATGACCAGCAACATCCATAAGCAATTCAGTTGCTCTCTTCCATGAAGACTCGTCAGAACTGCAAACACCAGAACATCATGAACTTACAAAAGAAAGAAATAAAATGTGCATACGCACACATGAATTTTTACAAAATTCAACCATGGAACAAAAAGATATACAGTCCTCTTTATCAGCACAAGAAGAGTACATTCCAAGCACGAGTAACCTTTTTCACAAATATTGTTACGGTATACAACAAAACCCCTCTCAAAGAATAGGCTCAAGAAGCCTGATAAAACTATTCAACAAGGTAATGGGCCGAGAAAGAGGTCCAGAAAATACTTCTTGTCCAGCAAGACAAAGATAAGGAAGAATCTTTGAAAGGGACCATCCTTCAGGCACACGATACGTGTCATTACCAGCCAATTGAAAAAGGCGGCATGGCCAGATTTCATGTAGACAATCATGAAGCAGGTGAGAAGGAAAAACCCTAAACATAAAGAAAAGGTACGACTCATCTTAAAGGGCAGGAAATATCCTAAGCATTTTTAACCTTTTGTTCCTTCCTTTCCTTCTTGAAAAACCCTTTTCTTACTTGAGCATCAGAGAGCATTTGGAGTGCCAACTCCAACACCCCCCACCCCGAGAATGTCTCGCAGGGCACTCTTTCCCCTCCTTTTCGCCGACCCTTGAACTAAGGTCTCTTGGTGACGGAATAAATATGATCACATGACAGAAAGTGCTTAACCAAGAATAGCATATACCTCTAAATCTAAAATCCTACTTCAGAAGAACCATGCCTCAAATTACCTGTCATAAACAAATACTGCTATGTCACAGGCAGCCAGTGACTCTTTACTAGACAGCAGTCTTGCAACTCCATCTTCGGGGATTTCTCGCAATACTACCGTTTTCTTTATTCCCTAAGAATGACAAAAGGAAAAAAAATCACTAAGCCAAAAGCTGAAATATTAACACATGAAAGGAAAATATCTAACTAAACTCAAGGAAGTATATATCAATAAAATGATAAATTTCAATGTGTTGAGCCACAGAAAGGAATTGATTTGATACTGCAAGGAGCATGTAGATTTTGACAGTTTTTCATCCAAAGCAAGTACATATTCAAATACTATCCCACTTGAATTTTATACAAAGTCTTTCTATTGCACCCATGCCACCCCACTTTATGGTCTAGACTCCACAACAGCAAGAAATGCAAGTGTTAAAGTCCCCAATTCCCCAAAGAGGCAAAGTAAATTCCACTGGTTAGAGGTGGGAGCTTCTTTCATTATAGAATCACAAGACAGACTAATTTAAAGGCAGTTACCCCAGGTAGTTCCACAACATTCACAGCATATTGCTCATCAGCAGTTGGAGAATATGAATCAGAATAGGGCCTACATTAATGATTAAAGTAAGAGAAAGTTAAACAAATGGTGGAGAAAGAATTAGCTATCAGAAAAAGAATTCTAATGAATACCTGCCAAGAAAAGAATTAATTAATGCAGATTTCCCAGCATTTGCTGGACCAAAAACAAAGCCCTGTAAAACATTTCTTTCTGATTGTTGCTTCTTTCGGTCCAGACGACTTCTCCTAGTCACACGGATGGCAGAGGAAGGATCACCAGGATATCCAATGTATATCAAGTTCTCTATGGTACACGCTGGGTCTAAGAGTGTCATAAGCGCCCACTAAAATACACAAAATAACTCATAAATTAAAATGCACGCTGATCCATAATAGCAAAACTATGCAGTAATGACCAAAGTCACACGAATGTGCATTTGCTTAGTCAACAATGAGTTAGTTCCAAAGATACGAAATAAAGTATAATGTTCCCATTTTCAAGAGAAAAGCAGGAATACCTCTGAAAGGAATGCGTCAAGCGATAGCCCTCCCAGAGGAGTTTTTTCTGCAGCATCCTTATATGGAGCATCATTCCAAGGACTGAAGTTGAAGATAAAAATGTCAAGCATGATTCAAAACAGTATCACATTTGCAACTTATAATAATAGAGATCTCCTAGGTGTGCAAAATCCATATACAGCTTATTACAACAGTTTCCAAAAATACAATCTCCTCATTTTCATTGACAGTATGTGAAGATCTTTACTAGACTTTTAGTCAGCAGCAACTTGTTATCCTGCCTTTTTCGGAACAATAAAATTGCATCATCCCCACCCACCTCACCCCTCTCAGTAGGGTGCATAATTGCAATCTAGCAAAAGAAATTTAAGTAACAATGTTTCAAATTGGGAACCATACTTCTCTGGAGCAGTTGAAAAAACATCCTCGACTTCGATAGGCCGAAGGTTATTGTCCTGAAAAGAACAATATTACAATTCTTATAACTTCAAAAAACAATTTATGAATATTAAACATTTTAGATTGGACCGGACAAAGGCAAGGGGAATATAAAATAAATAAATATAGGCAAAGACATACTAAGTCATTGTCAAACAATTCATAGACTCCCTTCAGAAATTCAATAGCTTCATTTGTCAGCTCCACACTCTACACAAATGGGTACACAAAAGACAAGGAGTCGTAAGTAGTAGTTAAAAAAATGCCACAGGAGAGCACATATGATGAAATATGTAGTACGTTATGCCAATTTGAAACAATACAATTCATGATTTTGTGCTGCTCATCTTAAACCACAGCTAGGTATTCCACTGGTCATTGAATGTAATATTATCAAGATTAGTCATAACAGAACCCAGAGTTTATAAGAAATTAAAAAAAAAAAGAAATACTCTGTAGCAGAAAGAATTACTACCAATTCTAACTAATGCTCATACGGACAATTTTGTAAGCAAAAAATAATGACCAGAAAATGCAAGTTGAGAATGAAAATCAATGGAAAAACAGCTTTAAATGCTTATTCAGTGTTTTCATAAAAAGAGTGTTTATCTAAGTGAAGCATTACCTGATCAGGAGCACGTTTAAATGAAGAATATGGAATTAGATCATCTGAAAGTTTGATATCATTGTTATATCCAAATTTCCTAAGGACAGTCCATGTTGTCTCAAGGCGTCCTTTCTCTATGAATAGTGCATGAAGAAATAGAAAGCCAGTCAATGTGAGACCACGTTCATTGACTCCTTCTATCAACTTATCTTGCACAACCCGTTTCACACCAACTATTTCCGAAGGTTGTAATGGAGCATTGAAACATTTGACCTGTTTTGCAACAAAATATTAGATTCCTTGATGCTCGAGCATGAGAGATATCTTAAGTTAACGTTGACATAGAGTTTATTTCAAGTTAATAGACCAGCATTTCAATACATCAAGCAACAGATAGCAGAATCCTTATTCATGAAACAGTCAGTCAACCCATCATTCAAACTCATATCATAGCACCCAATACAATAGTAAAAGAGAGAAAAAGGAACATATGAAGAACCTGAAAATTGTTCAATTCAGCATCGCTAAGAGCACCATCCCTGTCATGATCACACAGAATAAAGATCCGCTTCAAGGCTCTCACACATCGTGGCTTCAGAGTTTGCGTTTCTTGATCAAATAACGGGCCTGTCGGATGAAGCACTGCCTTTTGCGCATAGTAGAAAACTTCAGGGATCTATAAGAAAGGATATACTTTAAAAGTTCAATTCCTGATAGTATCAATGTGTTCAACAATATCAATCAGTGCCGTACAACTAACTAAAATGATGCCAATTGTCACATATGTGCAAATAGGACCAAGAAACAAAAAACAAGAACATTGCTGAAACCACTACAAGTTTTACCATCATGTTTATGGCATTTGCATTTCATATTAACTTAGAAAAAAATAAACAACACAGGGCCTAGATCCAGACCTGAATGTGTTTATATGCTGAACACTCAATACAAGTTTCAATCTCCCGAAACTGTTGCATTATTGGTGACATCACCTGTTCCAAGCTCACTTGTTGCTGATCATCTCTTAAATCCAGCTTACATCCTACTACAATTACAGGCACCTTCACCTGCTCAATAATAATTAGCGTCAGTTTCTGCAGCAATTGATTCATGAAGAAAATAATCCCCACACGATTTAAAAGTTCACTTATGGTGACCTTAAGTGAGCCAATTAGCTGCCAAAAGCATATTTAAGTTGCTTAGACACAGGTTCAAATGTTGTTAAATTGAAAAATGAAAAAGTAATAATTGGCAAAAAAAATCGAAAGAGGTTTTTAACGAGGCCCCATATTTCTTTCAAAAAAATGTAATATTAGATATGATTTTTTATTCACAAGTCATTTTGCTCATACTCATATCAACTTTGTAGAGTTTGGTTGAGTCCAACACAATCACATAAAGCAGAATTAAAAACTGGAAGAGCATAGTTATTTAAAAAAAAAAACTTCACCTCCACTTCACACTTTTCCATCAAAAAGAAGAAACTAGCAAGTGCAAATGCAAATTAGATAGCAACCTCTAATTGGCGGAGTTCCGGAAGCCAGAAAGTACTCAATCGATTAAGAGTTTCAGGCTGATCACATGCATAAGTAAGCACAACAGCATCAGCTCGCTTCAGCTCCTCCGCTAGTTTGCCTCTATCCTCCGGGCTAACCAAAAATTGATTAAATTAAGCCAAAAACACGCCAATAAACAAAACAAGCAGGAAGTTATCTAATCACATTCAATTTCTTGATTGCGTTAATCCAACTAAGTCGCAGCTAAAGGTATTAAAATTTACAGTCATAAACAATAAATTCATTTAAACCAAAAAAATCTTTTAACCAAAGAAAAGTAGACATTGCTTCAATTATTACTTCTATAATAAAAAGAGGAAATTGAGTAAGAAATAGAAACTATACTTGGAGGAGGTGTCGATGATTGTGATTGGAACACGGTCGGGGTAGAAATCTTCCGGCAACCTCGTAGGCGGCAACAACCGGGGCACATTCGTTGGGAAAGTTTCGGCGGCCGCTGTCACAATCAAGCTAGACTTTCCAGTGCCTCGATCACCGACCACCACGATACGGACCCCGGTCTTCCCTTCCTGATTTGAAGATTTAGCCATTCAAGAAATACCAAAAAAACTACAAAAAAGAAAAAAAGTAAAATAAATAAGAAATCCAAGATTTAAGAAAACTAAGTGAACATAGCTAAGGTGCAATATCAAAACGGATTTAAATGCAGTAAAGATGGAGGGAGAAAATTTGGATTCTGGGAAACAAGAAAGGAAAGGGGCAAGGGAGTGGCATGAAAAGTAAATAACCTGAAGATTGAGGCGAGATGGATGAGAGGCTGAGCTTTTTGTTTTTTGGCTGAGGCCGCCAAAACCCTAGGAAAGGGCGGCGGAGGCGGTGAGCTCTTGGTGAAGGCGCTCTTTTTTGGGAAAGTTCAACAACGAGAAGTTTCCCGGACTAGAACAAAGATGTTTGTAAATTTTAATTTTTTCTCAATTAATTTGTATATTTGTTTCGAACTGAGAGCGCCGTTTTTCTGTTGGGACAATCATGGCCGTTGATACTAAGATGGCTACTGGACGGTCAAGATTTGATTTAGACCAGAATTAACTCTTTTTTATTGGTTTAACTGTGTAATTTAATTCCTTTCGGAGTTTAATCATTGTACGAAATTAAAGAAACATATAAAATTATTGTGTTTTGCTTTTACTTTTCTGGTGTTTTATTTTTATCATCATTTTATAGTCTATTAAAAGTGTTTTATTAGTATGTTGTTTTATTTTTTTATTTTTTTTCAATTTAAATCTATTATATTTTTGTTTTTCTATTATAATTTCATTTTTTGGACTGTCTTTCTATTTAATTTGCTATTAAAACTCAGCTGGCGTATCATTAAAAAAACATATAAAATTAATATAAAACAGGTAACCTAATAATTTTGTTTTTTTAATAGGATTCACTTTTTTAATTTGTGTATATAAATTGTTGAAATATTATTTTTAGTCAATTTTTATAGTAAGATTAATGTTATTCACTTGAATTAGTTTCTCAATTTTCTTTAAATATAAAAATAATGTTTTAAAAAATTGAATAAATATTCTAAATTTTAATTTTTATAAAATACTGGTAATTGAACTTTCTATTAATAAAAACTTTTAGAATAAGAATAAATAATGTAGAAAATAAAGAACTTTCGTACGATACTTGTGTATCCATAAAGTTTTCTTATGTTTCTTCGTACACCGCGTCATGGCCGAAATGAATCCTCCTGGAATCGATTTCATAAATAATATTAATATTATACGGAGTTAAATATATTTCTTAATTTATTTTAGTGGAAAAAATAATAATATTTAACTTAAAAAATTTGAATTTAAATTGTTTGGTACGTAAAATGTTTATGCATTATTAAAGAGTTAAAAACATATATAAATAAATATTACATTACTATTCAAAAAATATATATTCCTTCGTAATAGTAAATAGTTAATTTAAATGTATTCAAATTCACTTTATTAAACTTTTGGGTTAATTATCCCATTAGTACATAAACTATGCTGAATTCTCAATTTCATACATTTACTTTTTTATTTTCATTTTCATACATAAATTTTTCTGCCATCAATGATTTATTCTTTTCCGTCATAGAAGAGGACGTGGACTCTTGGACCCATCAAAAATGGACACATGTAATTTATTTGTTTTTAAAAATTCTCCATTTACATAGGGATAATAACAATATTAGTCCTTAAAGTTTTACTACTTTTTAATTTCGTCCTTAATATTTAAAATTGAAAAATAAATATTTATTTTAAAAATTATACCAATTAATGATCGACACGTGACACAATATTAATAAAAAATTAAATTTTCTTTGTTTTTTCCTCCTAAAACAAAGGCTTCTTTTTTTTCAATCGTTTGACTTGTTCAAAAAAAATTCATTTCCTCTTAAAATTGCAAACCTAACAACAGTAACTTAGGGTTCTTGTTGCAACCGTCGAGGCTCCTCGGTGAAGATGATGACGACAGTGGCGGCAGGAATGATGGAGAGGACTTTAGATTCGAAAAATTGAGTGATTCGACATAAATCAAACCGATGAACTCGCATTGTAACAGTCATACCCGGTCCGGAAGAAAATCGGGTAGTAAACGTTACCAGATTACAAAATAGAGAACCGAATGATCAAATTCTAACAAAGCTTTTCAAAACGAAGTTGAACAAATACAAACATATATAGGTTCACAAAAAAAAAAAACTATCAACTATTGAGGAACATAGGTTTCTTAATTCTGATTTACTCGTTAGGAACCATTTTGCAAAGCTTTTAGAGTTTGGTGACTAAGATGTAAATATCTCATTGTTCAAGGACTTTTCAGAATCATCATTTGAGTTTTCAGTTATCATAATAGTTTACAACGTAGCCCAAGAATTTCATTTATTAATTTATAAGGATTTATCAAACATTAGCTCATAATATAATTCAAACATGTGCGAATCTAAATTAATACATAATATGTATGTCAAAACAAGACATAATTTTAACTATGAAATCAGCAACTATTTGTTGCTTAAAGATTTACATTTCATTTATAAACCAATCTAACAAATCATGTATTTTAACCAACAAAATATGGAATTTGGACTCACCTGGTTAATCCAATTTTTCCTTCGAATACACACCCCTTTAGCCATCAAGTTTCTCGATCAAAACCTCCCATCATCATCGATATTTTAATGTCATAAAGATCATAACATCAAGTAGCGTAAGGTTTGTATTCATCATTCATAAACTTTAATTTTTCAAAGTAACCAACATAATACATACCTTATCATCCTTTTATGCACAAATTTAACCATATGAGTTGGTCTGAGTTACAACTGTTGTTCAAGAATTCAGTCTCTACTAACATAAAATTACTATTAAAATACCAAACAAGATAACTTAAAATGCTTGTTGTCCTCGAAAATTTCATCACAATTTCAATATGTTTAGACAAGAAAAATCCACCCAATCAGCAAGCTATTTACTGCTGCTGCTGCTCGCTGCAATTTTTACCAATATTTTCAACTTCTTTAAACATGAATAACACACGAAAACAACACATGAGGTCCAACAAAATTTCTGGGCAGGGTAGTTTATTAGTAATAATTTCAAAAACAAATATTGTGTTTCTGCAGTAAAACTCCAACTCTTTCATGATTCAAATTAGAAAAGGGTAGTCTTTAAACATGACAAGGCATTTATCGGATGTTCTAATCATTTAGTATAAATAACAACTGTCGCGACCATTTTAAATCTGAGTGTGAAAAATAGTCTGGCGATTGGTTCTTTTTGAAAATTAGAGTTTTTTTTGCGTATTTTGATTTATTTAATCTTAAAATTAAGGTTTTTATATATTAATTCAAAATTTTCTTTATTTATTCTTGAAAATTAATTTGGAATCGCCATCGGTCACTTTAGTAGACTGGACACCATAAAAACAACCAGAGATTCATTCCTTTAAATTAGGGTTCGAGAGTCGGTTACGTGTGGGAAAAAATTAACACGCCCACAAACGCCCGTTATCGGTACCTTATTAATTCCACGAGGCATTTTGGCATTTCGAACTATAATTTGAATTTAATTAATTCTTTAATTGTTGACTGAATTTCATTTCGAATGGAGATATCCTTTTGTAAGAAAATACATTTTTAGCAAATATGAGTTTTGAAATATCCAATTATTTTAGGATACTTCAATTCGTATTCAAAAATATATATCGACACAAAAGGTTTTTAATGCATGCCCAATTATTTTCTTGTGAATTTTAATTTCAAACCTAATTACGACTCAAATTGATTGAATTAAATAAAAAATCTAAAAATATGATCAAATTTAAGGTTTTATGTGATAACACCCATATAATTGGGCACTATTCATATTAAGCCCTAAATTAATAATATTTCTTAATATTTAATGATTCTAACTATTTAAACCCTATTTTTAATTTAATTTTAATTAACTATGTGATTACAATGTTTTAGGTTTAAATGAAATATTAAATGCTTCACTAAAATACCCTTTAATTAACATCTCATTACAATAAGACACTAATCAACTTAGAACATTAAAGTTTCCATTTAATAATCATTTATTTTCTACAATGATCTCACCTAAGCATTAAGGCTCTAATTAATTATTAATCTAAGTGATTAAATTAGCTAACAAATAATTCTATATAGTAATTTCAAAATCATGCATCAAACATATAAATCAAACATATAAATTAAGACGTTAAATTAAATTAACAATTAAAGAAGCATGAGACTAAATTGAACTAATATTGAGATTTGAGGGCCAAATTACAATGTAAAGTGACTAAATTGTAAGAAATACAAAAATGATTGCTCAAACTGTGAAAAAGGAAAAGAAGGGCGCGGGTCTTTCTCGCCCGACCCGAATCGATCAACGGATCTCTCTTGACCTGGTGCCAAAACAATACCGTTTCGGCCCGTATATAAAAGGTCCAACTCGGGCTGACTCGCTCATTTCTCACTCGAAATCCTTTCAACCCAAACACGTAATTCCTAGAACTCCACCCCATTTTCGATCAAAAAACCATGGTTTCAGATGAGTGTTCATCCAAGTTCTTTAAGAACTCGATGAACACCATTTTTTCCGGCCAATAACGTCTTGACCGCCGCCGCCAGATCTTACACCGCCGCCACCAGATCTTACTAACTATTCGCCGGCAGCCAGGGTTCGAACCCCGGCCGCCGTAGTTGACCTCGGCCACCACTCTAGCGATTTTTGGCCATCGTGAACCACCATCTAAACTCTAAAAAAACCATTTTCCCCGATTTCAACCTAAGCCTAAATCTACACCCAAATCCGATAGGATTCCCGATCTTCCCCACCTAAAACCTAATCTACCCGACAACCACCCTCTTTGACTCTTCCGCTCAAGATAAATCCCGACCACCGCAAGATAAACACTCTTCCCCTTTTTCGATTAGTTTTTTATATATTTTTGCTTCGTTTTTTTTCTTAAAAATGAACTGATATTCTTTGTTTTTCCTTTGTTTTGCAAGAATCTAAAATGGACAATGAGAGTTTTACGTTCTGATTGCTTCGAAAAACAATTCCGACGAAGTCTACGGCGGTACGGATCCTGGCGATTCAATTTCCAGCACCAGTTTGACTTCCCGAGGTGATAACCCTCTCTCTTCTATATTTATTATTATTAAATAGTTTTTAATAATGGGTATTGATTAATGGTCCTTAATTGGCTGACATTCTCTCTCTTCCTTTATATAGGGTAGTTGGATCTGATGTCAAGGTGACGTCATGGAGCTGATGTCGGAGAGGGTTTGATCCATGTGAAAGGTAATGACCAACCAAAGATCACCATGTGTTCTATCTTGGGCGGGAATTTTGGGCTATCTGAACATTTTGTGTTTCTTTAACTGTATATGTGTGCTTGTTGGGAAAAAGTGAGCGGGGAGAGCTATTGAAATTAAAAAATGAGTCTTTTAATTTGTATCTTGGGCCTTTGGGATCGCAAAAGGGATATATATATATATATATATATATATGGACATTTGGATTGTTTTTACTTAATATGGGGACTTATTTATTTATACTTACTATTTATTTTTGGATTTTATTTATAAAGATATTTACGTATATACATGAGTACTTGGACAAAATACGGGTATTACAACAACTAAGAAAAATGAACCACAAATACATTCACCTTAAATCGGTTTCATGTGTGAATCGAAGGTCGAAGCTAATCAAAGCTTTAACTCATTTTTCTTTTTATATTTACTAGAAATCTTCCTTAACATAAAACAATAAATAGAGATTATACATCATATCAAAATTAAGGTTAAAATCTACAGAGAACTCTAAAATCACATAAATCACATTTTGAGACAAATTTTGGGTTTTACTTACACATAGGGTTCAGTCGAAATTGATTACATCAATAAATAATATTCACCTCAATGATCCAATGGTGAACTCGGATTTTGATCTCTCTAACCCGATGGATCCTTGAGTTCTAGTTTAAGTTTTCAGATCAGTCTTTCTCAGAATAACGGAAGGAGGTTGCCGATGGAAAGCTTTGTTGCTTCTTTTTGTTATTTTTACCTTAAGTTGAAGAATGTCATTCCTTTCCCTTATTTCCTTCCTTATAAACTTTCTAATTTTAATATTCCAAATATTATTCCCTAAGGCAAATACACGTGTAGTTCTAAGGAAATTAATTAAAGGGCTAAATTATAAAAGCATGACACCTACGTGATTGCTTCACCATTTTTTTGTAAATAGTGAAATCAAGCCTTTAGTCCTCCATCTTCATTCCTCTTGAATGAAGCAACTACATGGTTTAATTAACCACAAGCCATTGATCTTTTCGTTGCTTTTACTTAAAGTACTAAGATCTTTCCTTTACACTTTACTCACCAACTTTCCTTCTTTCATAATTAGGTCACTAAACATACTTTGAACCCTTTTTACCTTAGTCAAAAAATCACAATTACTTCTTATTTAATCACAAATCTCTATCACACCCTTACGTATTTAAAATTCAAAGACTTATTCGAACACCATAAATTATTTTTCAATCATCGAAAGTCGAAAAATTTTAGATCGATTTTCGGGGTGTTATAGGCGTATTATCTTCGTTTGGGATTTCTGCCACCGATTGTGCCAAATCGATGAACCGCCGGTGAGAACTGGGGCTTGAGGTGAAGAACGCAGAAAGATCGAAGGATAATTGTGGCCGAAATCCAAATGAAATTTTTTGGCGACAAATCCCTAGAATCACAAACTGATTCGGCGAATTTCGATTGAGATATGATGAAGAAAAATGAAAAAAAAAATACAAAGATGAAATGGCACACAACGCTATCGTCTCAAGTTTGGTTTAAGAAATTTCGACGGTCAGCTTCTTCTCTAAATTGTACAAATTTTTCAAATTGAAGAATGCAAAAAGATTCTCAAAAACATGCCAGGTACATAACGCCATTATTGAACCTTTCTTGGTTGCTACAGCTTAAACGAGAAACCAGATTTTGTTCCATCTTTGCTTCTCAAATAGAAGAAAAAATGAATTCTGAAGCAATCGAAAATTTTGAACCATCAAATAATTTTCAAGGTTGGTTTATTTCCATAGGAATCGATATTGAAATTGAGTAAAAAAAAGGGAAAAAGTTAATTTTAATATTGTGTCGTGTGTCATTCATTGATTTGTCTAAATATTTTTATAAATATTTATTTTTTAATATTAAATATTAAGGAAGAAATTTAAAAGTAGTAAAATATTGATAACTAATCTTGTTGTTATCTTTAAGTAGATAATGGTGGATTTTTTTTAAAATAATGCCATGTGTCAAAATATGAGTGGCCATGTCAGTTTCCGTCAAGAAAAAGACTAAACTCGTTGACGCGAAAAAGTTTATATATGAAATTAAGAATAAAAAAGTAAATATATGAAACTGAAAATTCGGTATAGTTATTAATCCAATTTTTTTATAAAAGAGAGAGCTAGCAGCTAGAACATTAGGATATAACTAGTTTACATAATCCTCATGCAGAAGAACAAGCACATCATCGGGAGGCGATGCAAACTGGTGGCAACCCGTAGAGTATGCTTTGGTCATCTTAGTCAAACCATCGGCAACTTTATTAGTCTCCTTGCATACATGTTGAATTCGAGCCATCCAATTCCTGTCAAGCAAATCAAATATGGGCGAAACTCCCACTCTATCCCCTCACTGCAACAACCACATTACATCGAAACTATCCACTTCTAGGATGATCATGCGTTCCCCCAATTCCCATGCTCTTGTGAGTCCTTCAAAAACACCCCAAATCTCGGCTTCAAAGATTGAACATATGCCTACAAACTTGAAAAACCTAACCAATCGTTATTGTCGCATATAACGCCACCACACGCTGCATAACTAGTCGAACCATCCCAAGCTCCATCTGTGTTCAATTTCCACCACCCATCAAGAGGCAACATCCACCAATTCGAGGACCTATTCATCGGCAGTGATACATTCACCCTTGCTATGGCCCGACTCTAATGCTTTCACGCATTCCACTTGCAATATCTTGCTTTGCTCAAGGATGTGAAATCGATCTAAATTATCCCGATAAAAATGCAAGTATTGCGATGCTTCCATAGCATCCACAAAATCGACTCAAAAAACAAATCTTAGTCTTGGATATCACGAGCATAACTCTTCGGATTAACTAGATTAATACTAGCCACTTTTAAAAATCAACAAAAAAGAACTCTGATAATTTTCTTCAGTCTAACTATGTGCAATCCATATCGACAGTTGTAGGCAGCTTCTAATAGATGATCAGTTATCTCCATTGCAGCCCCACAAACCCCACAGTTCGGACGAGTATCCATATGGTGTCTTAACCTTTCAGAATTCGTGAGGAGATTGCCGCATAATACAAACCAGAAAAAGACTTTAACTCTCTGGAGGCCTTTATACTTGAAAATAACTTTTCGAATGCCCTCCTAAAACCATTGCTATGGCCGACTTTAAAGTCATAAGTTGAGTGCACTATAAAGGGCCTGTTAGCATTCCACTTTCATCTCAACCCATCAAATGCATGCACATGAAGAGGGGCCATTATGGACGATAACCGATGAAGAACTTCCTGTGGAAAAATGTGAATAAGAGCAGACCACTTCCTATACCCTGTATTATCCACCATGTCTGTGACGCTTATGTATGATCGACTAATAGCATGATTAAGATGAGGTAGAACATCCTACAATGGACCAACATCACTCAACCAAGCATGCCACCAGAAATCCACCAAATTTTCAATCCCATATAGTCCAAACAAGACTACTACGAACATTGTCTTACACCGAACTAACCCATTTTAGAGATGGGAACAACCTGGTCGTCGAATACTAATTGGAATATTACCGTCCCATTTATATTTCGATCTAAGGACTTTAGCCCAAAGTAGATTAGGACTTTGCACCAAGTTAAACACAATCTTCATCAGAAAAGCTACATTTTTATGTTCGAGAGACTTAAATTCAATCCCCTTTTTCAAAATCAGAGAGCATACCATTTCCCATTTCACCAGACTCACTCTTCATTTACCATCCTCACGACCCCAAATAAAACCATGAATACTTCTCAATCTCTGAACAAACCCCTTTCGATAAAGAGTGTCGATTGCATGGAATAAGAACCTATCACAAACTTGTTGAATCATATACTGATGCGAGGCTTTCGTCACCCTTGAGTGCAAAAGAGGAACTCCTAAGTATCTCCCCAAATCACTCACCTCACGAGATCCAAACTGTCAGCTAACATCCTGATATACTTGCTCACACATTTTTAGAGAAAAATATATTAGGCTTCTATAAACTAATTTTCTGCCCAAACGCCGAGCGGAATTTCCTCAGAACCTCATCAATCATCGAAACTTTGAGAGGATAGGCTTTTGAAACCAACATCATATCATCATCAAAAAATAGATGCAAGATTGTCGGACCTGATTTAACTATCCGAACGGGTTTTTAGTCTCCACAATAGACCTTCCTCTGACTAATTAATGGGAAATGTAGCGTGTTTTTAGTGGTGCTTGTGTAGGAAGCAAAGGAGTGAAAGGAAGCAGTGGAGAGCCAGAGCATTGGAGCAACACTTGCTTGTGATGGACTTAAAGCCACAACATCGTTGTGGAACTAGATATGAATCCTTGACCCTTGACGGCAAATTAACACGTAGACCTATCTCCTTTATGGGCTAATGGAATGGCACGGAAAGTTAGATCCTTATTAAAGGATCACGTGTGCTTTAGGGTTTTTTAACCCTAGCTTTGCCGCCTCTATATAAAGATAATTTGGGCAACAATTACCACAAACTTGATTTGAGGAAACAACCCTTTGTCTTCAGCAATCGGAGAACCACCATCGTTGAAGGTCTAGAGGAGTCTCTAAGTAACAAAAAATCGAGAGAGGCTACATCATATGCACATTGGGAATAGAGATAATTGTAACCATATACATATAAAATAACAACAATGGAATGCCAATCCTCAGGCTTTTTTGTAAATTCTCTATTCCTTGGTAATCAAAGCCCAAAGATCTATGAACCGGCCTGTGTTTAACTAGCCAAACAGACAAACGACCCTACATCTTTTTTATCTCTCACACACTTTTCTTTTTTATTTGTAATTTGTATAAAATAAGTACTTCACATTTACGATAAAATTGAGAGAGACCTTTGATTATTGAATTGTGACTTAATATCGAGAGAGTTAAGTTAGACTGTTTGAACAATGCAACTCAAGTTGTTAACTTGAGTTATAATCCAGGTTAGATATAAGTTTAGAGTTTTAACGACTAATAAGAGGAACTTGAATAGATAATAGGTTGTTAGGGTTTTTAGTACCTATAAATACCTACTGCCACGTGTCGAGATCAGAGGGAACAAGATCACGAACAACGTAACATAAAGAATATCCAGTAATCAACGTGACAATGCACGAAGACCACAATGCGTGGGGTCGCCTGCGAACTGCGCGATACCCTTCGTAATATGTGGCGAACATACAAGATTACAAGCAACATCGTGTCTCATCCGTCGACCCCGTGACTACAAATGTGCTCACTATGGACGACAAAGCGCACCTATAACGTCGAGTCACAACTAGTCTAATCAGCGCGCTAAGACAACCCGATCACGACACCTGTCCGAGTAGTATAAAACGGGACATGCAACATGAGAGAACCAAGATCTTTCACTAGAGGCACCCTTTTCCACATGATGGGAGCAATAGACGAACTCCAGCCCAGTACGACCATCATGACTACCGTTGGACCATTGTCTCCGACACCAATTCACTTTAACAATCAACAATTGGTGTAGTGAGCATGGATCGAACACATGGAGGATTCACACTTTTAGCCTGATTCTCAATGAACAATGAAGAGAGACCTCTATCAAGAAAAACCATGAAGGAATATACGAAGGAGAGAAAAAGTTGGAAAGAAGTAGAAGGAGAAACCCCCTCTTTTTCAAGAAAGAAGCAATCAGCTAGCCAATATGCATAGTAGACTAGAAATCATGGAGGAGTATACCCATACTGCACTAAAGTAGCTTAGGAAACAACAAGAATATATTAGAAGAATAATGCAACATTTAGCAGGAAAACACAACGAGAAATCTATGGAGAAACCTAGAACCATTATGACCAGGATGACTGAGGATGAGTGCATGCATGTAACAAAAATCAACCAAGGCACCACGACAGTGAGTCCCTTAAAAGCTTCAGCAAAAAACATGCAAAATCTGGAGCCTAGAAATCCTAGTAGTAGGGGGAAAGCCTACCATTCTGTTGGAGTAGAGGAGAATCGTGAAAACTAGAAGATAATCACATCATTGCTCAGAATGGGAAATGAAGAGCTAAAACGAGAGAAAGGGCACACCAGCGTGCAGAAAGCTGAATCAAAAAAGGCACTCAAACTCGACAGCCACCGCTCAGTTTTAGAATGTACTATTCTCTAACAGACCTGCCATTGTGTATCCTACATAGGGTAAAACACCTAGGAATTTTAAAGCCCCCGCCATAGATGAGGCCAAACGAAATCAAACAAAGATCAAGTAAAGGTTGTGAATTTCATAAAGAGTAGGGGCACGACATGGATGAATGTATCCATCTAAAGAGTGCAATAGAGCTAGCAGTTAGAAGGGGACAATTAGAAAGGTTCATTAAAGACAAAGAAGGAGTACACCTGGCAGGAATGAGGCGGAAAGCAAAAGAAGCTTGTATAAGAAGCTTAAAGAGCCCTTATGGTCACCTTGCTAAAAGAGAAGAAGCAATCCATGCTGATGAAATTTAAAGTTACAAAACCCAATAAACAAAGATGCACCCCGTGACCCCTTTGGCAGTTGAGACAAGCAGTCACGAACGACGTCAGATGCAATGCTTTAAACCATTTAGCAGCTACGTCTGGCAGCAAGGATGCGAGAAAATGGCAATTTGTCACCAAGAAAAGGTGCGCCAAACAGGAAAAGGTACGACCTAACTTATTTAATTCGACATGCATTACACATTAACTTATTTTGAATGCTTTAACACAAAATTTCAACTATATGCATCTATAAAGAGGTTTATTTTGAATGCAATCACATATTTCTGTTCCACACTCCTGCACGCCTAGCATAGTAATTAGTAAATTAATTTCCCCATTAACATACCTAGTAAGATTCACCAAGCTACTCCGTTTGCAAAGTAAACGAGCACGTACGAATAAAAGATCGACTGAGTGTCTGCCACTTTTAAGAAGTGTGCATAAAAGAGTTAGCTCAATGATTGTCGCTTCTAGAGCAAGCGAGAACATATGAATAAATGATCGTCCGTCACTTTTAAGAAGTGTGCATAAATGAGTCAACTCAACGATCGCCGCTTCTAAAGAAAGCAAGCACAAATGAATAAAGGATCGTCTGAGCGTCCGCCACTTTTAAGAAGTGTGCATAAAAGAGTCAGCTCAACGATCACTGCTTCTAGAGCAAGCGAGCATAGATGAATAAAGGATCGTCTGAGAGCCCGCCACTTTAAAGAAGTGTGCATAAAGGAAAAAACTCAACAATCGCCGCTTCCAAAGCAAGCGATCATAGATGAATAAAGGACGTCTAAGCGTCCGCCACTTTTGAGAAGTGTGCATAAAGGAATTAGCCTAACGATTGCCGCTTCCAGAGCAAGCGAGCACAGTGAACGAGCGTAAAATGAAAATGATCCTCTAACTATTTACACGTAAGAAGGGAATAGAGCGTTAATATTAACGAACGCATTGTAGCAATCTCATACCCCTCTAAATCACAATTACCACTAAAATAAAAAACAAGAGGTTAGAATATCTGCCATTACCGAATAAACGTCTAACAATCGATTAGCAAGTACCTGGGGGGCAAAAGTCCTATGAATTATACTTAACATTGCAAATATATAGTCCATTCCAAGAAAGTGATATCGTTCCAAGAGAAACGACGCAAAGCGAGATCTCCCAAAGAACTAATTACAAAAAGGGACAAGAGTCTGCCACCCATTTTCCTACAAGATTGGTGACGTCCAAGGTCCACATTTATATATCGGTGCTTCCAAAGCAAGCGAGAATAAAAATAATCAATGCTCGAATAAAAAACAACGCAAACATCCACCAGCTCCCAAATACATCATTCATAAGAATGGGGCCATATTGTTTACATACAAGAATAAAGAAAACGCAAATAATTGCAATAACAGCAAAAACTACCTTACTAGGGGGCAAAATAAACACTCTAACACACATGCAAACATAATTCGTCACCCATTTACACAACAAATTTCTTTATATACTAGACCAAAACCTACTAGAAATCGTGCGAGGGAAGTTCCCCATTGTCTCCCAAATGTGTGAGAAAAAGGCATTTGAACAAACTCACTCAAAGAAAATAATCATATCTGCAACTACGAAAGTGAGATACCGCAAAAAAACCCTCTAGCGAACTAATCATGAAAAGAAACAAGAGTTTGCCACCAGCTTATCTTACAAAATTACAAACAACAAAGGTTTACATTAACTTATCCTCATTTTAATGAAAAAGAATTACAATACAAACACTAAAATGCAAGTATAATTACAAATTTTGTAACCTAACCTCTATTAGTTCCTAAATATGAAGAGGGCAAAAGCCTACCCTAAAGGAAAAATTAGCATGTTATTCTGATGACGTTACACACATATGCCATCACCATACCAAGCGAGAAAGCGTGATCTCCAGTTAGCAATTCACGATTCATGGGAGAAAGGATTTGTATAATCTACTCTATTTTACAAGTGGAGTATAATTTCTCCAAATCTTTGGCTGGAGCTACATTTTTGGCAACTAACTTCTTACCAATTCGTTATTAAGGACTACATTTGATCCATGATCTTGGCTATTTCATCCATAATCATGCTTGTCTTGTTAATCACAAGAATCACAGTGAATATAGGTTGTCCAACACTAACTGGAGAAAGCGAACTCCTTAATATAGCAAGCATAATACATGGAGATGACAAACGTCTCTCCCATTTCCGACTCCAAAAACTTTTACTCTACATTAAAAGGAAAACGGTCAAATTCCAACACAAATCAACAACCTCAACAATCTACCCTTGACTCGTTCGCCTCCTCCTAATGTGGCAACAATCATTAACAAACAATAGTATTCGGAGAACCTTGCACTCAATATTTCTTGAATACATTATTTTTGACACTCCTTACTACAAACGGCTACTCATAGCCTTCCAAACACTATTGTTTGGCGATGCAAATAACCCAAACGCAAAATAATGCTCCCCTAGGATCTATAAAACACAGTTCTTGCATACCACTCATCACCATGAATATATTCTCTTTTTCTCTTTTCAAAACGGGACAAGCAGAGTTGTAAAGAAAGCTGCAAAAGAAAGAACAAAGTAATTGTAAACTAGGTTGTGAGACTACAAACCCAAAGCAACCTTATTTATAGTAGATCGTGGGAATACTAGGCGACAATTTTCAAATTCATATGAAGAGGGCTACCAATACGAACATTTACTTCCCAAACCCCAAAATCTTGAGTAAATAGCTAAAACCATGCAACTGTCAAACTTCTAATTAATAATAGCGCGGATAGACGTGTCACCTATCACCACCAATCAAAAAATTTCTCTTTCATTACGACCTGCCTTGAATTGTCTAAATCACCTCAAAGAACCAATAGATACCAATCATGGAAAACTAAATCAAGCAGAAACCAGCAAAGAAACAACACACAATATTTTGCTTTTTAAAGCGACATACATCTGTCTTATCTCACCCAACTATTCACAATATCAATCCTTTAGACCTATACCAAAGCTCTTCATATACGTTAATATAAAAAACACATAAATAGGTAAAAGAGCGTTATCTTTATTGGTTTAAAGGTATTATTGTTAAACATAACATTAAGAGGACGCTAGTAGCAACACAAAGGCTTCCCAAACGACACAAATTAATTCGACGTGTCAACACAGCCAATGATAGAAAAAGTTTATCATAAATGAAAGATGAGAAAATAATAACCTCTTAACAAGCCAAATTAGATCACAATAATAGTAACCACTGCGTACACCAAGTTAAGTAATCTATACCGCACAACAAAAGATTACAAACAATGGAGATAACAAATGCGCACAATAACAAGTAAGAATATCATACCCGAGAGATAGAAACCAATCATATATTTACTTCTCCCATTATTATGGGATCTGATAAACCAGACTGCACCACAATGATACTTGAAAATCACACAACTAAAGAAATATGAATTCCATTAATATTAAAAACTGACATATGTTACAAAACTCCTTATATCACTATTTAAGTTGGTTTGTTGCAAAGCTGACTGTGAGCATACTTAAAAAAAAACCCCAAAAAGGATTAAATTCCTCTGCGCATACTACCTCCCCGAGGATACTAGCCAAGATGCATAGCCCCATTTATAGCCATCACATAAAATCTACTTTAACGGGAATATCAAAACTTTAAAAGAGAATTCTCTACGAATATCTAAATATTCCAAAATATGAAATTTAAAAATCCATCATTCGTAGAAGAAATAATTTAGTAAGACCAAAACGAATGAAACAACAAACTAAATAAATAAAAAAGAGAGAATAAGAGAAAAGAAATCTTCTTCATGCAAAAGAACAAAACCAATAACAATAATAGTCATACAACCCCACTATAACCACCCAAAAACGTCGATACCATCTATAACACCACTACGGTAATTCAAGGAAGATGACACATTCGGATCAAAGGTGGAAGAAGCCATAACATCTTTTTGCTTTACAACAAAGTTTTCCCAAGATGCCCAAAAGGATTTCTCAGTCAAAATCCGTGACTACCCGCAAAGAGCGTCAAAATCCATACCCCTGACATCAAAAAGAACACACGTTAACTGGAAACCAAGAATGACAGCATCTCGAGATCTCTCCATTCCTTCAATCATGAAGGCGGAGGTTGTGTCCGTAGCTACCTTCACCTTCCTCGCTATATCAACATCATAAGTAGCTTCCAACACCATGATTTTATTCCTATACGATTCTTTACGCTCACCCAACGTCCATGTGAAACTCGCAAAACTTTTGTTTGCTGTGTTCTTAGTTTGCTCTAACTCCTCCTTGAGACTTTGGATCTCAAATTTGAAACTCTGCTCCGTAGCTACGAACAACTTACTTTTAATCCTCAGAACGTGATCAACCTTAATCTTTTTCTTAGAGATTTCCTTTACATGCCTTTTGTGCAACTCCTCCACCCACGCCCAAACGCTCGCCTCATGTTTTTCTTGTAGCTCATTCAAACGAGCAACATAACCTTCCACTTGTGAATGTAGCTTTTTATTTTCCTCATGCAAACCAGTGTAACTTCCCACTCACGAGCGTAACTTTAAATTTTTTCAAGAAAGGCCTTCGTGTTCCTCTCCATATTAAACTAAATGCAACCTAGTTCTTGAATAAGACTCCAACCTCCTTCAACAGTCCTCCTAAGACTACCACAAGATTTGGTGGCATCAAAGCTACCCGAATACAACTCGAACAACCTCCTAGAATAGCCTCAAGATGAAACTAATCCTCTATTTCTGGACACCTCCTCCAAGGATAGAACACACTCTACGAGGCCAAAGGTTCACAGCACCCACCAGGAGAAATACTAGTGGACAACGGTATCAAAGGGATCATTGCAGTATCTGAAAATGACAGAATACCAGCGGACGTAATCACGGGGGACATATCTTTAGCAGAATAATGAACAAGAGTAGAATCTGTAACAGCTACCCCTGCAAAAACCCAATGAAAAAAACCTTACCACAAATTCAGTAGCAAAAATATCAAACTAATAGAAACAACACATCACTTAAAACACCTGAAAACACACAAAAAACAAGCAGGGCAACACCCAAGATGGCAGAAGCAGTGGTCCCAACAGCACCCATGTAAGAGGAAATGAGAAATTCAAACGAAACGGGTGGAACATAACGATTCAAACCATAAAAAAATTCGGTAACCCCAACATCAAACACTAGCCTCTTCCCCCAGCATCTTCTCTTTGGCATCCAAAGGGTGCCTTCTTTACCTATAAGCTCTTATTCGCATTGTGGTGATTTCTCGTGCCACCTCTACAACATCCACTGAGACTCCTACAGAGGCATTCCGACCACCATGGGAAACCCCCAAATAAGGAGTAGTAGGTCTTACATCTCCCAAAGACGTCGCAATAGTAGTTAACGCTAATGAATAAGATGAACTCACTTCCCTGTTCTAAAAGCCTCCGAAGGTGCCATTCCTACCAGCCCTTGCGAACCTAACGGATCATTACCAACCACAAAAAGCGAAATATCCAACATCATAATCTGATCCCTCATTTTGTCACCCACGACCCGCAAGAGAGAAAGCACTACCCCTACAAAGCACATAACACAAAAATAATAAAAAGAAAGGCATAAAACAAAGAATGAATGAACCACAATACGCATATAAAATTTTATTCTTCTTCAAGGCTACAACAAACTATTAACCGTATCCATTTTCCTCTTTGACATGCGTTCCAATCGTAGGCAACCCTTCGTACATTCCAAACTAGGCATAATAAGCAAACTCGAAACTACTCATTTCTTTCCTCCCTCGCTATGGCCAAAATTGGACGGGCCAACACCAATATAACCTCTTGGGGTAACGAGAATAAATTCTTCACAAACCCCATTTGGAGGCACATATTCTCCACGATATGTCCAAGGACATGCGCGAAAACCAGTATACTTAGAAAAGAAATCCTTTGGTTCATCTTCACTACCCAAAAGAATCCTAGCAACCCATTCATTTCCCCATTCACCAAAGGGCCTAGCTCCCGTGCAAGTAGGTACATTCACCAGAGGGTTTTTCTCCTCTAGAAAATACAGCCAAGTATTTATAAGAATGCATACCTCTTCAAAACAAGAAGGTGGGTCACTTTCCAGCCTTTTGAGAAGCCTCCACTCAGCAGGTGACAATTCCCCACGTCAGGTGACATAACCCTATCTTTCATCAGCTGACACCATACAACGGGAAACAAAAAACTTCTAACATTACACTCCACTTTGACATACTTCATCCTCTCCAGATGACGATTCTCAACATAGTTACTCATTACCAGTATTTCTCCTCTACGATGACCAAAGGTCACAAAACCCTTTGCATTCTCGTCATAGCCGGCCATTACATTATAGAAGTAACGAAACACATCAACAGAAGGTTCGTCTCCATGAATCTTTCAATTCAAGAAATACATCATCGAAATCTGCCAACTGGTCCTACTCAATTGGCCCGAAGCTAAATCAAACCAATTTAATCACTTTACAAAGAAGGGATGCAACGGTAAATGAAACTCGGCCTCAAAAGCGAGAAGAGGAATTAGGAACCACAACTTCCCCCCATCAGAGCATGCACTTAGACAAAATATTCCCCTCGATACACTAAACTGATAGCGAAAATGATTAACCGCAAGATGGCCCCGACATTCTAATATCTTCAACAGCTCATTTGGATTAGTAATGCAAGGATATTCATCACTTACCACAACAGACGAACTAGCCGTTAGCGTAAAAATAATTATATTCTCTTTCATTTTTCTTCTCCTCTTCGACAACCCAAAAGCAGCCAGCATGACAAACAAAACAAGACCCAACAAATACTGACAGTGCTTGTTTATAATCAAGGACCACGTCTTCCTTGAAACACTTCATTAATAAAAAGATTTCTTAAGCGACGTTTCACATACAACGATTTATCCTTTAAAGAAAACTGAACGATTTATCACGAAAATTTATTACATGACGCTTTGTATTACTTTCGTAACCTTTATAGAAGTGATATGCCCTCCAAAATTGAAAGTATTTCACCATAGAGGCCCTCGCCAAAAGAGCTATCTCCACGCTCTTCAGGTTTGCCAAGTGTAACACCCTAGAAAATGGGCTAAAATATTAGGGTGAATTATCAGAATCGGGTTGAAATTTTGAGTTAGGCTTTAGCTAATTAATTAATTCCCGCAAATGATTTGAGTTAATTAAATTGGTTTCCGATAAATTTATCGTGACAAGTATTTGTGAAAAATATATTTGATGAACTTAATAAAGAATGAAATTGAGTTTGGGTCATTTTAAATTATTTATTTTAATATTAATTAAATGGTGACTATTTTACAAAAGGTAATAAAATATTAATAATGACAATTTTATAAAAAGAACTAAAGTGATGGTGTTATGGTATTATTTGGCACAATTATTAAATAAAACTTTTACCATCTATTTCTAACTAGAAAATGATGATGGTTATTATTTTCTCAACAAAGAAAACTATGTCTAAACTTATCTCTCTTTTTCTCTCAAGATTCACCCAAACACTATTTTAATTTTCTTTGATTTTCTTATCCAATTTTTATTTATTTTCTTCCTAAACCATTTCTAATCAATAGCCACACAAGAGATTTTGATTTCTCTCATCTTCTGTGGATTTCACGTTGGAAGATTGTAGGAGCAATTTCAATTTTAATTTCCAATTTATTTGGGTAAGCTTTGATTTTCTAATGATCTCCTAATTATTTTGTATTGATTTTTTATCAATTTTATTGTCTTTTGATGTTAAAATAAATTTTAATGAGTTTTGTCATAAATCTTGATTAGATTATAGTAATCTCATGATATTTATGGGGTTCTAATGTTTTGTGCATGGGTAATAATAATCTAAAGTTGATTTTGTAATTTATTCCCGAAATTAATCTAATTGGTTGAATTTAGATTTTAGTTCTTGGATTGAGATATTTGATAGAGTGTTGATTTAATTATTGGATTTCATATTGGAGTGCACCATATATGTTTGATTAAATTCTTGTAAGGAGTTTTAAGCTAATAAAAAAAGAAGTAAATGAAGGGGCATTCGATTGAATGAAAGCAGGGGAGGTGTGCGTGATTCTGGGCAGAATCGTGGCATCAGGTCCCTCGATGGTACTGGAATTTGGCGCAGGTGGTTGCTGCCCTTTTCTTTAATTCGTAGTTAGCAAGGGGCTGGAGTGTGTGGGCTTGCGTGGAAATTAAAGGAGAAATAAGGTTTCATGCTGCTACTGTTGCATCCTTTAAGGTGCAATACGTGGGAAAGCAATGATAAAAAAGGAAATAAGGTTCCAACGGTAATATTTTGATAAGAGCAATTTAATTGTGGTATGGTGGTGCTATAATAAATTGGTTAATTTAGTTTGGTCTAATTTATATTGACCCTTGCATTTTCTTGTGGAAGATGGCGAGTGTTTGGACGTTTTCCAGTTAGGTATCGAGGCGTTGGCATCGAGATTTTAGCATCGAGACAAAAGCAAGTTGGTGAGTGAGAAAGTGGATTTCAGCTTTGCAATGGTTTAAAGGTTATTTTGGGAGTTTAAATTAAGCTTGAAACGCTAGTTTAAACTCGAAAGTAAGTATGACGAGATTTCTCCATCGGTCGTGTTTTGGCGAAATTGATTTTATGCACTTGTTTTTGAGTTACATGGTACCTACTGTTTATGCATATTTTAAGTATGTTTTATACTGATTTTTGATCATATATTGATGATGGATGCATTGAGAAAATGTTCCATGTAAGTATGGGGAATACTTGTAAATTCATGGTTTAATGCATTGGAATTGGTTTTTGAATGTTGCATATAAAAATAATGAGGTACATGCTTAATAATGAAATTATATTGGCAAGTGATGTGGTTTAAAATGTTATCGGATATAGTTGACCGGCCATATGATTGATAGCGCACTATAATGAGCAGCCTCAGGTGTTGAGGGGTTTATGTGTACCGAATACTCCACCACGAGTACCCTAACGGTCGAGGGGTTATATCGTACTGAAAACTCTCGTTAGTGGATTATACATCTAACTGATGATTGCGTTATGATGGTACCCAGTTGTGATTGTACCTTAATTCCGGTTGAGATTGTATAAAGTGTTGAGATGACACTTGTTGAATCCGTGTATCCGATGTAATATTTTGTAAAGTGAAACTTGTTTTATGATAACTTGAAAGCCAATATAATTGACAACATATCATGTTGATGGATTATGTTGTATAATGTTGGTTTATACATGTTTACTCTTTAAGCCTTGTATATGAGTTGTTATGCACGAGAAAGATTAAATTGAGGGATTGCAAATGGGATTTTGTTTTTGATCCATGATACATGTTTATGCATATGGTTGTTATACATGATTTGTTGGGAAACAAATGAGAAAATATTTTGGTTTGATTAAGCATGAGACTTGTGAAAAGTGTTTTGATGCATATGGTTGTTATGCATGTTATGTTTTCAAAAGAAGTAAGCAAAATGTGTTGGCTTTACACTTATATCCTACTTTAGAATGAACACATGGATTATGCCGGAAGAGATGGTGCTTTTGATTTGGTTAAGCATGTTTTATTAAAATGTCATGAGAATAAAAAGATGGTTATGAAAGCATGAGGATATGATTTGAATAAGCATGTTTTATTTAAATGCTTTGGAAGTGAAGAATTTGACTTGCTTTGGTGCAGTTTTCTAATATCGGTTTTGATTTGAAAATGCATTGATGTTTTAATTTTTTGAGCGCACTCACTAGGCATTATATGCTTACGCTCTCTTTTCTCCCATCAATGTAGCGAATAAAGAAAGTGTGAGGTTGTGGTTCGAGGCAAGGTGGGATCTCAAGACAAACGTATTAGAAGAGTATGTTTACGGTATTAATATTATTTGTAATAAGGTAATGCAGGTAGAATAATGGGATGGTTGTTTTATTTAGGGAATGATAACTTGATTGATTATATATTACGTTAGAGGATGATTGTATTTAATGATTAATATGTTCATTTTATTTTAATGCTTTGTATACTTGATAGTTATGGTCAAATATTTTAAATGATTTAAATAATGATTCTATTGATAACTTGTGTTCAATGAGTACTTATGGTCATATGCTCTAATCCCTTAATTATTCTAAAGCCTATGTTGAGGTCTTGACCATTTGGTGCTTAATGGATAATGATTTGTCTATTTAGGAAACATGACTCTAGACTACTTGTATAAATATGAATTGTATTAATTAATTGGTATGTAATTATTTGAGCCTCTCTGTTTAACGGTGATTTAATATTAAAAGCATGTCAATGTTGTTCATAATAATTGGATAAGTTTGAGTTGGGATTCGAATCCCCAAAATGCATTTTAGGGCAGGCCGTGTATCGGTATGACTGATGGTTAATTCGATTAATGGATTTTACCAAGTTTGGATTCTTTGCATTTTGGTCAATGTATGTTGTTGCATCAATTGAATACGTAAATGATGTTCGTTTGACCTGAGAATTTGCAAGCATGCTTTTAATGTAACTAATTGTTGTAAAAAGCTGTAACAAATGTGTTGGTCCCTTTAATTTGGTTGTTTTATGATTTAGTCCTTAATTTCGTATCTTGCTAAATTGGATGCTTATTTGTTATCCGTTAAGTTGAAATTTGACTTGCTAGCATGAAATATGATTAATTAACAATTGGTAACCTGAAACTTGTATAAGTCCCTGCAATTCTTCATTATACATTTTGGTCCTTAGAATGCTTGTATTTGCAAATGAGTGCCTTATTGATGTTTGTTGTAACCCCCTCGAAAGACCGGACGAAACATGTTACACAAGGTTTACTGAGGAAAACCCGTGAAGGTTCACCTTGGTAAACGACCACTTTTTTCTTTTTATCTTTTTTAGATGCAAAATTATTAACCTAAGTGTACATACTGGCAGCGTACGAAATTACAACTCAATCAGGCGTCGATTTGACATCCAATTGTAATGACTTGCATTTGGGGACCGATTTGCAAATTTAACAAATTATAGGGACTTATTGTGAAATTAAAGTTACCAATATTCAATTAGTTAGGTTTCATACTCAAATGTCAAATTTCAGCTCAAATAGATCATCCCAAACTTACTCAAATGCATTCACATTAATCGGGGACCAAAACGTAAAGGTACAAAATATTAGAAGATTCCAAATAACCAACTTACCTAACACCGTATCGGTACACTTGGGCACTGTACCAATACACCCTTGATGGTTCATAATTCTGAAATTCCTATGGCATAAAATCGTACCGATACGGTTCCGTGTACCGAAACACCTAGCCAATTTGGCCTTGGCCCGTACCGATACGCACCAACCCGTATCGATACGCTGAGCCTGTCTGGGCTTAACCGTACCGATACACTGGGTTGCGTACCGATACGCCTAGACCCAAAATGACATCTTTTTTTGGTTTAACATACAGTTAAGCTAAGCAAACTACTTAATCATGCTTCTAGGACATAAGCAACATAAACTATGATCAAACCTCAGCCAAAACACAAGAAACAACAACCATACGTGTTATCTTGCATCCAAAAAGGAAACTATAGGCATTCAACCTATGAACCAAGCCAAGTGAGATACCAAAAACCATACCAAGGTATAAACCAAATATAACATGCCATTTACAAGACCAAAACAGCAATATAAACTTGCTCAAACATGGAGTTCAACAATATCTCCCGAAATCATAAGGAATCCCCCATTGCCCTTATTAAACATAGTATACTTTAGAAACATACGTTCGTATAAGAAGTCCTTGGATCACCTTCACTTGCTTGCTACCTCCGAACCTTTAATTCTCTGCATTGATGGACAAAGAGAGCGTAAGCACACTAGGCTTAGTGAGGAGTGCTAAAAAACAACACACCATCAATGCATTTTAAAACCAGTTTCTATACCACATTGAAATCACTTTTCAGTCCATGATTAAATCATCATTTAAAAACATCATGCCTTCAAAACCATGCACTTTAACCATTCAAAATCCAGTATATTAAACCATATGCAACATGTATCATTAAACCAACAACAACTCACATTGCTAACCTCAATTTAAGCCTTCCCATGCATAACTTACCATATGCAAAGCTTAAAGAGTAAACATGTATAAATCCATTATAAACACATGATACATTAACAATTATATTGGCTCACAAGTGATCATTAACAAGTTCTATTTACAAATATAACATCGGATACACGGATTCACAAGTGTTCTCTCAACACTTCATACATTATCACCGACAACACAAGGTTCACACACGAGAGTATTTGGTACACAATATAAACCCCTCAACCGTTGTGACACCCGTGGTGGAGTATTCAGTACCCATATCAACCCTTCAACACCACTCATTGGTAGATGTATAACCCATTAATGAGAGTTTTCGATACTATAAACCCCTCAATCGTTAGGGTACTTGGACGGAGTATTCGATACCCATATCAACCCCTCCACGTCCAAGGTGTCTTATTTTATAGTGCACTAAATCCTATAGCTGGCTAACTATATCCGATTACGTTTTAAAACCATTTTCATACCATCACTTGCCAATACAATTCACAATTAGCCACGAACCTCACTATTTTTAAGCAATTTACCAAAACATACCCAAGCATCAGACCATGCTTTCACAAGTATAAATCACACTTAAAAGGATCATTCACCAATGCATCATTCATCAATACTTTATCAAAAACAGTAGACATCATATTTTAAATCATGCTTCAACAGTGGAAATCATGTAAATCAAAAACAAGTGCATAAATCATTTCGTAAAACAAACACAACCGAGAGAGAAAACCTTTGTAATTACTTCCGAGTTTAAACCAACATTTCAAGCTAGATTTAAACTCCCTTAAACCACCTTTTAAACCATTCCAAAGCTGGAAAACATATTCTCACTCACCGACACGCGAAACCTTGATTCGTCGACGCGCGATCAAGCGTCTAAAGCCTCTAAAGCTTCACCGGTAGCTTCTGAAATGTTCTCCCCTTTTTTAACCACATTATAACAGATGATTAATGAATCATAATGCATTCAAACCCCCAGCAAGCAATTCCTCAACATTGCCTTGCTTAAAACCATCAAAACACCAACTGAAACAGCCAAAACAACTTCGTTTCACATCCAAAACTTAACCCAACCATAACCTAACACTTACAAACATCAATTAACATAAAAAAGCATCTAAAAAGCATCTCATAACATCCTTATACCTCCAACAACCAATAAACACCCACAACACCTCAAAAACTCATAACTAGCAACTCAAACAACTAGAGATTCATTTGATTTCAAGATTCTATTGATAAAACCAATCCATTATCATCACAAGACATCAAAATCATGATATAACCTCATCATAAACTCAAAAAAACAGATCTAAAACAAAGATCTCATAATTACCTCAATTAAATCTCAATTAAACCATTTCTCTTCAATTAAATTCACAACACTAATTAGAAATCATTTGTAGAGGATTAAGAACTTGGTAATTTCAATAAAGAACCATCATTAAAATAGAAGAGCAAACCTCACCTCCAAAGAATGAAAACTCTCTAAATTGGATGATTTTTACACTAAAGAAACAAAGGAAAATCAATGAGATTTTGAGGAAACAAGTTGAGAAATCCATTAGAAATCATTAGCTTAAGAAAACAAGATCATTACCTCAAATCATTGCTGAGAAAATAGATGTTTGGCTGAAGAGATTTTGAGAGAAACTCAAGAGAGAAAAGTTACGTCAATTTTGTTTTTAGGAAATAACTACCATCCTTTTAATAAATCCTCTTTAATCATTTAATTAAAACACTTTAAAACTAATCCAATTAAGAGAGAAATCTAATAAAAAATATTTAGGCTTAATAGATCCGTAGAGATTCTAAGTTTTAATCCTTTTACAAAACAATCACTAAAAATAGTTTTCACTTTTTACATTTTGGTCACTAGCCCGAAATGTCCAATTTCCAAATATTATTTTTCGAAATCAACTTTACCAAAAATCAATATATATATATTTAATAAAGGTTTTAGAGCATTTTTCTATATTTTTATCCCTTGTAAAAATATACGATCCTGAAATCAACTCGAATCTCTAACATGGTCCACCGAACCGTCTAATCTAACCCTCAAAACCACTAGGCCCAAAACCGGGGCGTTACATTCGTAGTGAATGAAAACTGAACCGATGCTTATATGTAAACCCTAGATCTTATTAATGCATCTAGACAAGTTAAAAGAAAAAAATATATACCGTAATTTAAGTAAGATTGTTCGGGTTTGCTTCAGCAAACCTAATGTGATCTTCTTGGTTCGAGTCTAACGACTGGATCGGGTCAAGGGGGTTACACCAAGGTCACTTTATAACCTCCCCTCACCTAGGGGCAATTGTTAGTAATTGTAAATACCTACTGCCACGTGTCGAGACCAAAGGGAACAAGATCATGAACAACGTAACATAAAGAATATCCAGTAATCAATGTGACAATGCACGAGGACCACAATGCGTGGGGTCACTTGCGAACTGCACAATACCCTTCGCAATCTAATCAACGTGCCACGACAGCTGATAAGTGTGCAAAAGTACTATTTTTCTTGCCCTTTTTACTCATATTATTATTAGACTTAGGCTCATTTTAGTTACATTGATAGGCATTCATGCATAGTTTCCTAAATTCCTTCATTATCAGGTTTGATTTTGCACTTTGGCTGGTTTCGTGGAAAAATTCGCTATTGGTGTGCTTTATTTTGTACAGGAGAGGATTGCCATGGCAATTAAGGAGAATACTGAAGAGATTATCGTGGAAATTAAAGAGAATACTAAAGGAGTTGCCGGAGCTAATTGCAGATGATATCTGGATAAGTCCGCCCAATTTCAGGATAAATATGAAAAGCAAGGGATAAATCCCCTAATTTGGATTTACACGCAGAATGAGATAGGGATAAATGCTCAGATTTTGAAGAGTTTTCATGGAGATAAAGATAAAAGAGATTAATTATCTCTTAATCAAATTAATTCAAGCTTATCCCTATCCCCATAAACAACAAAGCTGGTTGCATCATCTCTTTAAATAAACATAAAAACGTAGATTTTGGGGGTTCAATAAAGAAGGCTAATCGCACAACTCCATCTTCTTCTTTATTGTATTTTCATACGATTCATGTTAGGGGATTACTCTTTTTTATTTCTTTTGAACCCAGCCATGAACTGATTTTTATTGGCTTTGGTTATTGGGTTTTGTGGTTGTGAAAAAATGATTGGATTGTTTAAGATTTTGATTGCAATTAAATTCAAAATTTGTTCATTCGTGGTTCTTACTATTAATTTTGAGTGAATTAGGAGAGGATCTTGAGAGTTATCCATTTATGTAGACTCGAGAGAGTTAGATTCAAGAAATGAATGAGCATGATCTTCATTCAACAAATTGTTGATGAAGGTTAATCCACCTTAGGAATAAGAGTTTGATTTTAACGACTAAGAGCAACATAGATCGATTGTTGTTTACCAAGGTTAACGCAAGGATATGTCACCAAGGCATGTACAATCAACCAGTTCTTCGATTAGGGATAACAAGAAGACATTGAAGAACACTTCGCTGAGATTTGAAGGAACAAACCCAGTTACAATGGCAATCGAACCAGTCCCAGTTGCCTCGACATAAGTAGTTGCCACGACAATTCAGCCGGTCTTAGTTGCGACGACATTTGAGATGCCGCAACAATTAATTGCCACAACAATCCATTTAACCATCACACCACTACTCATGATAACCCAGCCTACTCTCTTATTCGATCACATTCCTCATTTGTTTACTTGCGTATTTATTTTACTTGTTATTTCCAAACTCCTATCATCACTACTCATTTATCTTTTCAGTGCAAAAAGTTAGAACTCAAAGTTTCACTAATCTCTATGGAGACAACATCTATACTATACTATACTATAACTTGCAATGTGTATACTTGCACCAAGTGCGAAGCACTCAAAACACGCAACAAGTTTTTGGCGCCGTTGTCGGGGATTGGCAATAGCGACTTTGTTTTTGTTTTCTTGCACCTTTGTTTATTTATTTTATTTTTGTGTTCAGTTTCAAGAGGCTAATAACTTTGTTTTTACATTGGTGTATGACCAGGGTAAGACCGACAACACCAGATTATCCATTTGAACCAAAGATCGAATGTGTTTTTCATAGACGAAGAAGAGAGTTAAGAGAAGAGATGACAGATCCACCTAATTATCTAGTTGGCAATTTGAATGCCAACGACAATCAGAATGTCGTAGCAGGAGGTATGGTAGCTCTACCGGATCAACCTGTTATTGTACAAAATAGACCCATCCGGGACTACTTAGAGTAAGATCTTGACGGTCTCACTCCAGGAGTTGTCACACCTGAGATCCAAGCTGCCCACTTCAAGTTGAAGCCAGTAATGTTTAATATGACCAATACAGTTGGTAAGTTTGGTAGATCGGCGACTGAGGATGCCATACAACATCTCAAATCGTTCTTAGAAATCTATGATTCATTCAAGCAACAAGGAGTCCCTAAAGACGTCCTAAGGTTGAAATTATTCCCCTATTCACTGAGGGATTGGGCGAAAACATGGTTAAATTGTAGGGAAAAGCCGGTACACCCCATGGCGCAGCAGAAAAATTATTCAGCGTATTCCACCAGTGATCCATGTACGAGGAACGAATCTGGGGTGAAAAGGGATGAAACGTTACCTTAATTAAATTTGAAAACCGTAGGGAGTTGGAGAATCTAATTCTTCTAGCACGATATCGAATCCAAGTCGTCACAATAACGTTCCGACCTCTACGCAGTCCACCCGAACAAAACGAACAATATTTTCTCTTCTCTAACTGTTAGAGAGGTTTTTCACAAAAGCATAATTTAGCTGCTAGACCTTATGCCTTTATATAGCATTCAAAACCCTAATTTTAATTAAATTTAGATTCTTTAAATATACCATATATTTAACTGAATATAATTAAATATGTAGAATCTAATTCTACTTCAATCAGATTTCTTTAGGGATATATATATTTTAATAGTATTTGATAATTACAATAATTATCTAGTATTAAAATATATATAAACGAAACTATTTATAATTACAATAATCATAATAATTTCAATTTTTACTTATTTCGTGCAGAACAAGTCTGTACACATACTATCTAGTCGATATTTGTTCGTTTTAATCATAAGGTGTGACCCTTGTAGGTTCATGCAACGTTAACAGTAATATCTAGAACAATTCTAATATTACAAGCAATGTGTGGCATCTAGCAATACATCATTGCTACCTAAGTTACAGGAAGTCGTGGTTCGACATAACCTTTTTTCGTGATTAATTCTTTTCATGTATTACATCCTTTTGTCCTTATATCTAGATCGGACACAAGTCATGGAATAGTCACACTTGTATAGTCCATCTAATATTTCTTGATATCTTGAGTAGACTATTATAAACGAATAACTATGGTATCTCATATCAATTTATTCGAGCATGACCATGCATTTCTAGTCTCACTCAATAAAGTGGCCTATGATATTACTCCTATTATGTAGGAGGGACAAATCCTATCTTGATCAACCATATTCCGCTACATAGATTGCAACATATCCAATATCAGTCTTTATAGCGTAGTCAGTTACGACACACGTTTGATTGTATCAAAATATGTCACTCACAATGTTGAAATAATGATGATCTCAAGTCTGAGGATTATACATGTAGTTATCATTATGAGCAATGTTGTGATTGTCACATAATAATCCAAGAAACATGCTCATAGCGGGTCAGTCCAGTATGTCGATCTCTAACACATACTTATGTATTGATTTTGACATCTCCATGACAATGACAACACTTTGTCATCAATCAACTACATATTAGTCTTAATATATTATTGTTGTTCATGCCCACAATAATACTCGACTAAGGACATTCTAAGAATAACTATTATTCTAAGGACTTTACTATAATTCAGTTTATTTATAAATACATAGAATAAGACTGAAATAATAATAATGACTTTATATTAATAAACAAGATAAAATAAGTATGTCTTTTACAACCATCTCATGATTGGTCTTTGGGCATACTCCAACATAAATACTATCCCATCCGGATCTTTAGAATCTTGGACAGATCTATGCCGAAGTTTCCTTTCTAGATTTAGTTTTACAAATATGATTGATAAACTGTGTAATGATATCACTTCTTTTCGTCAGGCAGATGATGAGTTCATGTACGAGTCTTGGGAACTGTATAAGGAGCTTTTACGCAAATGTCCCACGCATGGATTCAGAGATTGGACTTAAGTAACAATTTTTTACAATTCAATCAACGCACCGACGAGATTGATGCTGGATGCCTCGGCGAATGGCACACTTCTAGACAAATCAGCAGAGGAAGCTTGGGAGATTTTGGACAGACTTGCTAAGAACGATTATCAGTTCCCAACTATTAGAAGGGTAATAGTCAGGCAAAATGCCTCAGCAATTGAGCTTGACTCGTCAGATACTATTTTAGCACAGTTGGCCACATTAACCAATTTGGTTAAGAGTATGCAACGACCCAGCAACACACAAGAAATTAAGGTAGCAGATGCATTTTATGATTTATGTAATAATAACCATGATTCTTCTAAGTGCCCATAGAACCCAGAGTCAAGTTTTTATGTTGGAAACTACAACCGGAGAAACAATTCATACTCCAACATGTAAAATCCAGCATGGCGGAAGCACCTTAATTTTTCATGGAGTAACCAAAGTAATTCTATTAATTAGACCCGTCAGAATGCAAAGGCAGTAGGATTCCAACATAATATGCTACGACAACAGCTGCCTCAGCAACAATCAACACTAGTTAGTTCTTTGGAAAATTATTTAAACGCTTTTATGTTTAAAACTGAATCTTATATGACCGAGAGCAATAATTTCATGAAAGATACTAAAGATTTTATTAACAAGACCGAGGTAAAAATGCAGAGTCAATGAGCAACTTTGAAAGCATTAGAGATGAAAGTCAAGCAATTCGCTCAGATCATGAATACAAGACCACAATGCAGTCTACCCAGCGACACTGAGGTTGCACGAGAAACAGGCCATGAATAATGTAAGGTGGTCCCAAGCCAGATGAGACGGGCAAGGAATAAAGATGCCTAAGAATTCTACAAGAGGTGTGATCGTTGTCAACGAACAAGGAATATTTCAAGATGACATAAGATGCCACTGCAAAATATCCTTGAGGTAGAGTTGTTCGATGTGTGGGGCATCGATTTTATGGGGCCCTTCCTATCTTCATTCGGCAATTTGTACATTCTACTAGCCGTGGACTATGTGTCCAAATGGGTTGAGGCAGCTGTAGTTCCCAGAAACAATTCCAAGACTGTGCAAAAATTCTTGCAGAAAAACATATTCACACAATTCGGAATGCCGAAGGCAATTATCAGCGATGAAGGCAGACATTTTGACAACAAACTTATTGCCAAGATGTTGCAACATTTTGGAGTGACGCAAAAAATTGCCACGGCATATCACCCGCAGACAAACGGGCAAGGCGAAATTTCCAACTATGAATTGAAGGTTATCTTGGAGAAGGTTGTCAATCTCTCTCGATATGATTGGTCTCTGAGAATTGATGATGCACTTTGGGCCTATCGAACATCATTCAAGACGCCCTTAGGCATGTCTCCTTATAGACTTGTCTACGACAAGACTTGCCACCTACCGGTAGAGATCGAGTATAAGGCCTATTGGGCTATCAAGACCGTGAACATGGGTTGGGAAAGTGTAGGGCAGAAGCGGCTGCTAGACTTAAATGAAATAGAAGAATTTTGTGCCTTAGCTTATGACAATGCCAAAATCGATAAAGAAAAAATGAAGCGTTGGCATGACAATAAGCTATTACCGCGACAATTCTTGCCAGAGCAACTAGTGCTTCTCTTTAAATCTCGGTTGAAACTTTTTTCGGGAAAACTTAAGTCGAGATGGTCTGGGCCGTTTGAGGTAGTAAAACTTTTTTTCCCATAGGACTGTTGTAATCAAGTTAACTATGGACGGTCATGATTTTAAGGTTAACGGACAACGGTTAAAGCACTACATCGGTACCCATGTTGAGCGTGACAAGGAAGCAATAACCTTAGAAGATGCATGACAATGCTCTTCTTCTGTGTTTTTAATATTTTCGGTTTATTTTTCTTTTCTTCTTTTTTTATTTTTATTTTATTTGGATATTTGTCTTTTATTTTCTTTTTATTTCGTTTTTATCTTTTATATTTGTTTCTATTATTGGGTTATTTATCTTTTATTTTTATCTTTGATTTTATCTTTATTTTTATTTTGTTTTTATCTTTTAATTTATTTTGATATTTATCCTTTTATTTTTGAATTTTAGGATAAGAGTTTCAAAGGATAAGGAGTTAGGCTTAGGATAAAATTTTATTCCATCATTAAACCCTCATCTTCCCATTTACTCTATCTTTTCTTTTACTCTTTCATCATCTTGAACTCTTAAGTTTTTCTTTCTTAATTATCTCTTTTCCAATCAAGAACCAAAAACCATTCCCAATAATCTTAAGAATATGCCCAAGGCGAGTTCTTTAAGAGAATTCGAGCCATATTTCTGCCGGTTTGCAATTCCACGCCTTCATATTTGGATGATTCTATTTCTGCACCAATGAAGTACCCGTCAATCGTGCCATCAAAATTGCAATCTAAGCGCAAAGCCTTTAACCTAGAAAAGGCCGCAAAAGAGGATGACCCAGGCGAAGAGGTTGTAGAGACAATGGTTTTGGATGCACCACCAGCGTCAAGGCAACAACCACCACGAGTCGAAAAAAAGACCAAGCAAATGGCTCGAATGAAACTAGTGATACCAGGTGATGACCTCACCGACTAACTCATTTGCATCTCATTTTTTTTATTTTATTTTGTTTGTATTTACATACATTGAGGACAATGCTTCTCTCGAGTTTGGGGGTTGTTTCATAGTTAGTAACATTTATTTTTGTCATCTCATGTTAGGTTACATATGTTACTTGTCATGTCTCTTGCTTGATTAAACTGCCTCAACCTGCTATGATATCCTATGATGAATTTTTGCCACTACACTTACATGATTTCAATGGCTAAGAGGAACGTAGATCGATTGTTGTTCACCCAAGGTTAACGCATGGATGTATCACCAAGGCATGTACAATTAACCAGTTCTTCGGTTAGGGATAACAAGAAGACAATGAATAATGCTTCACCGAGTTTGAAGGAAGGAACCCAGTTGCTACAACCAGTCCCAGTTGCAACGACATAAGTAGTTGTCGCGGCAATTCAGCCGATCTTAGTTGCCACGACAATTGAGATGTCGCAGCAATCAATTGCCACGACAATCCATTTAGCCATCGCACAACTACTCACGATAACCCGACCTACTCTCTTATTCAGTCACATTCCTCATTTATTTACTTGCGTATTTATTTTACTTGTTATTTCCGAACTTCTATCATCACTACTCATTTATCTTTTCAGTGCAAGAAGTTAGAACTTAGAGTTTCACCAATCTCTGTGGAGACAATATCTATACTATACTATACTATAACTTGCGACGTGTATACTTGCACCAATTGTGAAGCACTCAAAACACACAACAACAACCCGATCATGACACATGTCTGAGTAGTATAAAACAGGACTTGCAACATGCGAGAACCAAGGATCTTTCACTAAAGACACCCTTGTCCACTAGACAAGTGCAATATACGAACTCCAGCCCAGAACAACCATCCCGAATACAGTCAGACCATCGTCTCCGACTCCAGTTCACTTTGACAAACAACAGGGGTTAATGCAGACATGTATCGAGATATCATCATGTTATCAACTTCTAGCTAGACATAGTTTATGAGTTTATACAAAAAACCTGTCGAGCAGATAAAATTTGTCTCGTCGCTATAGCATTCGAATAGTAATTAGCATTGTTCTTAAGAAATAAACCCATCATTAATCCTCATTAGAATCTTTGCTACAACATCTGTTTGTTCTTTGATAATTGCTTCACTTTACTTTTATCGCATCTAGTTCATAATCCTTATCACTACACATTATTATTTCACTAACTCTTACGTGCAATCACTCTGAGTTTATCACTCCAATCCTTGTGGATTTGACACTCTACTTATCACTTTATTACTTGAGCGACAGGTATACTTGCTCTAATTTGCGCATCTATTATACATGCATCAATTTCGTTTATTAAAAGTATGAAACCTAGTTCGATTAGATTTCTTGATATGTATTTTTTTGTAATCAAATAACTATCCATTTAAATGGTTACTAGGGATTAGAGTTAGAAATCAAGTTGATTATGTAAATCTCTTGTGATCTTATTTATTTCAACATTTGTAAATTTTCTCCTCTTCTGTCTATAATTTTTCACATTAAAGATTTTTATGTAAAATCTTAGTCTCTTTTATCAGACAATCATTATACAATTATCTTGTAACAAAAAGAGTAAAATATATAAAAACATACTACAAAAACTCCTAAGCTTATAGCTGTTTAATCTCATATTTTTAACTTTTCATCAATACAAAATGGGATCAAAAGATCAAAAGAATGGAGAATTAAAGAAAACGTGAAAGATTGAAAACCATTTCCCGATGCTTTGTGTCCTTCTTGGTATTGCAAAATTATTTCATATATAAATTGTTTCCAATGTCCAACATTTGTATATGATCCTTTTAGGGCCGGCTAATAAGGGGATTAAACTTATTATGTCAAAAAAATAATAATAAGGGGATTAACCAGAAGTCAGAACCACAGTTCGGTGCCCCTAATTAACTTAGGACCTCAAATTTTAATTATCTATATTTTTTTATTTTTAATTTTTAATTTTTAATTTATCAAATGAATAAATTAAAGTAACGATAAATTTAATTATCTTTTTTAAATTTTAAAATTTAATTTTCTTTCTTAAAATTTAAGTGTTTTTTATTCTTCTCTAATCTAACGACAAAATAAATAGATGATACAACATTCTTCAATTTCTTTTTGTATTTATTTTTTAAAATCAAGCTCTATACCATACCCACAATTTAATTCCTTCAAATTCAAAAAGAAAAAAAGCATTAGATATTTTGCACTTTTGGATTTACTAATTTTTGGACAAATAAGGTCCCAAGAAATTGAAAAAAAATCTAATTTTTAAAATTATTTGATTAGAAAATCAAGTTGTGTTTCCTCTACTATAACTTTGTTTATTAATTATTCAATTACATAAGAATTCTTGGAAATGTTTTTTTTGAAAATTTTGATTCTTGTAATAATTAGGTACCTTGGGCTTATAGATTATTAGGTTTTGTTTTACAATTAGACTATTAGAGAAAATTCTTGAAATTTTATGTTTTGCATTTAGCAGCCACAAGCGTAGCCGTTTAGGATATATGTGCAGCGACATTGTTTACGTACTTGATTGTTTTTTAATTGCATTTTTAGCTTTTTATGTTTTTAATTGCTTGATTGTTTTAGTTTTATTTAAAATATTTTCTTAACAAAAAATTAAAAATAATGTGTTTGACAAAATTTAATCATGTTTGTGTGTAATCAGGAACAAAAGGTATCCATCGAAGAAAATCTTTCTTTTTCCTTTTTCAAAAGAAAGGGTGAATATAACCAGGAACAAGATGTATCCACCGAAGAAAATCTTTTTTTTTTCTCTTTTTTTTTTGGAGGAAAGAGTGGATCTGAACAAAATCGATGAAACAGAAAAGCTAAGAGTGACTGGAAAAAATGAAAATAAAAATAAAGGGCGGACTGCACTTTCCCTTTAAAGAGGCATACTATAAAAATGAACCAGTTTATGAAACTTCTTACCTGGATGGGAATCAAGAAAGTTCGAAGTTCGAAATATTAAAAAAAGAAGACAAATATATAAATATAAATTATAAATTATAAATTTTATGCATAAAATTTATAAAATTAAAATAAAATAAAGTAGTAAATTAATAAAAAATGAATACATAAAATAAATACAATAATAGATAAAACGAGATGCGACTCCCCCTACATATTTGATAAATGGAAATTTTATTGATAAGACCTTTTTGATTGTAGCCAATATCTTATTACGAATAATTCCGACAACTTCAAGAGAAAAAGAGGTATTTACTTATTACAGAGATGATGCGATTTGATTATTATATATATTACTTTATTTACTTTTTTATTTACTTTACCGCTCTCAGTCTTAGGAAAAAGACGTTATTCATAATAGAAAAAAGGACCATTGAAAACAAAAAAGAAATCTACGCTTGTTGAAGGTGAAGTTTATAAAAAAGCAATTCCTTCTGTCGTGTATCCCCGATTAATGCAACCTCAGATGCTTCAATTGTTGATTCGAGTATTGAGCGAAAGGTTACACCTATGGTATAGGTCTGTATTGTAGGTCAACCCTACTACACTAGTACCAATAGGCGGCATAGAGGAAGAAGCACTACACCTAGGAATCAACAACACGAAAACTTTGTTATTAATGATTCCCTTCTTTATCGAGATCAGAACTAAGAGAAATGGTTGGGACAACAAACATCCATCTTGTTCGTACTTTGGATACCCATATAACCATCGAAGATTGTTGAAGTGACTAATTCCTGGAAATTAAGGAGCGTTGAGAACAAAGAAATTGTTGAAGTTTACTTTTTATCTAATACGAACACGCTTGATGGTAAGAAAAGATCTTTTGCAAGAGGATTGGCTAGAGATTTCTTGTATAGACGATGGGGGCCCATTTGCCTGACCGCGACCATACTATGCTCATAGTATGAGCAGTTTTTTGAAATTGTCAATATAATAGAATGACTAGATCTGAAAGCTTTTCCATCTTTTATGATTTTCCATTTTTTATTCATGATTTAGACCCAGTAAATCATTCATTTTAATCATCACTCTATTCTATATAGAAATGAATTAGATAAATTCAATATATTATATAAATAGATATTATAAAGGCTCTAGAGGGATTTGGTGTTGCTCATATTTTACAAGAAATGCTTACTTATAAATCTGATCATATTATAGCTCACCAAGAAGTACTCAGTACTACAATCATTGGAGGAACAATACCTAAACCTGAAGATGCTCTAGAATCTTTTCGATTGCTCGTCCGAGAATTATGATCTTTGGCTCTAGAACTGAATCGTTTCCTTGTATCTGAGAAGAACTTCTAGGTTAATAGGAAGGAAGCTTAATCGGAATGAATCAGAAATTTTCTTCTATGATCAATCGATATAAACATCAACAACTCTGAAATGAGAGGTAATTTGTATGGAACTCGTAACGCCTTTATTTGTGCCAAAGGTCCCAGATATGTAATTGCTCAAGACATCATCTTACCACCTTATGTGGAAATCGTTGATAATACACAGCATATAGCCAGCCTAACCGAACCAATTGATTTGTGTATTGGATTACAAATCGAGAGAAATAGAGGATGCGATATAAAAATGCCAAAGATCTTTCACGACGGAAGTTATCCTATAGATGTTGTATTCATGCCTGTTCGAAATGCGAATCATAGTATTCATTGTTATGGGAATGATAATGAAAAACAAGAGATACTTTTTCTAGAAATATGGACAAATGGAAGTTTAACTCCGAAAAAAGCACTTCATGAAGCCTCTCGCAATTTGATTGATTTATTTATTCCTTTTCTACATGCGAAAAAAGAAAACTTACATTTAGAAAATAATCAACATAATGTTACTTTACCTTTTTTCGTTTCATGATAGATTAGTTAAACTAAAAAAAGAAATAGCATTGAAATTTATTTTTATTGACCAATCAGAACTGCCCCCAGCATCTATAATTGTCTCAAAAAGTCCAATATACATACATTATTGGACCTTTTGAATAACAGTCGAGAGGACCTTATGAAAATTGAACACTTTGGTATAGAAGATGTAAAACAAATATTGGGCATTCTAGAAAAAAAGTAGAAAAGCATTTCGAAATTTATTTACCAAAATTTTGAATCCATTTAATCCACATTTAGTCCATTAGATTTATTTTATTTTTTTTCTAAAGCTAAAGTAAAAAAACGAAAATGGATTTTGAACCTTCAGCACAATCCATAGATTCAGACCAGAATTGAATAAATGTATCTAGGAAGAATTCACTTTGGCTTTGAAGTGACTACTCCCTAGATACGCACATCATGATATTTTTTTAATTGAATCAATTTAAAAAATACCTAAAGTTAGGGATTTATCAATCGATAATGTTGCTCCAATACCTAACCAAAGGGCTACTGCAGTACCAATCAAAAAAACGGTTGTCGCTACTGGACGACAAAATGGATTTTGGAATTTATTAACATTTTCCAAAAAAATGTACTGTTAATAATCCCACGGGTACTGAAACCATTAAAAGAACACCCAATAACTTGTTAGGTATTGTACGAAGTATTTGAAATACAAGAAAGAAATATCATTCAGGTAATATTTCCAAATGAGTTGCAAATGGATCCGCGGGTTCACCAATCATTGAAGGTTCTAGAACCGCTAAGCCCATGTTACAAGCAATAGTACCGAGAATTACTACTGGAAAAATATATAAAAGATCATTGGGCCATGCGGGTTCCCCATAATAATTATGACCCATACCTTTAGCTAATTTAGCTCTTAATACAGGATCGTTCAAGTCAGATTTTTTTGTTATTAGGATAGGTGAATTTTTCTAGATCCATCCCCCGAAGGAACCGGACATGATAATTTTTCATCATCCGGCTCAAGCAAAAGTCAATCGAATAAAATGGATACAAATGGATACCTATAAAATAAATATATATGTTATCCCCATAATACCATATGAATGATTCCCTATGTAAGAAAAAAGTTACCCGATTCCATTTTACGTGCGTGCGGTGCGTATCAATTTCATCATTGAAAAAGTTAAGTTTTGTTTTGTTGGAAAATTAAAAAATGGTAGAAATGAAAATGTGTTTAGTAAAAGTTGTTGAGTTTTTCAAAAATACAATTTAAATGATACATTTTTAAAACACAAAATGGACAAATTTAATGGGACGAGAGTATATTTTACTATTACGTCCAATATAAATTAGTAAGAGAAAATATTACATGCACCGGAAGTGAAAAACATATTTTTCACATGTGAGTCTAATTTAAGGTTTAGTTTAGGGGTTTAGGTTGTAGGGTTTAGACTTTATGGTTTATGGTTCTAACTTAGGTTTTAAGGGTTATAGGTTGGAGTTTATGATTTATGGTTTTAGGATTACAGTTTAATATTTTAATTCGTATAGTGAAATTAGTCATGCTTGTGGAAACAAATTTCACCTCCAATTGCATGGTATAATTTCTCAATTTGTAATGGATAATTATTTGATACATTGACGGTGGAAACTTTTAGTTTCTACAAGTACCTTAGTTTCAGAGTTTAGTGACTCGGTTTATGGTGTAGAGTTTAGGGGTTTAGGTTTAGTGGATTAGAATTTAATGATTGTGAATAGAATTTAGGGTTTAAGGTTAGAATTTAGGTTTTAAGGGTTCTAATTTAAGTTTTAAGGGTTATGGGTTGGAGTTTATGATTTATGGTTTTAGGATTACAGTTTAAGATTTTAATTCATATAGTGAAATTAGTCATGCTTGTGGAAAAAAAATTTCACCTCCAATTGCATGATATAATTTCCCAATTTGTAATGGATAATTATATGATACATTGGCGGTGGAAACTTTTAGTTTCTATTAGGGATGTCAATTGGGCGGGGTGGGTGCGAAGGATGCTCTTTCCGCACCCATCCCTGTCAAAAATTTTCACTTTCATCCCTGCCCCACAACCTGCTGCGAATGTAAAATTTAAGATCATCCCTGCCCTGCGACCCGCAAGGTTAAAACCATCCCCACCCCACCACCCACGTGGTTCTTAGACCCACCTAATCCCTTTTATACGCGTCCCATGATCCACTTCATATAATATATTTATAAGTATTAATTAAATAAATTTATACCAAATTTGTTATGAAAAAAATAAAAAATAAATATCATTTAGACTCCCACCACATGTGATATTATTTCAACTATCACAATTTAACAAATAATCATAATAAGTTTTTGAAACCTTTAATTGGTAAATTAAAATATAAATTTAATACGAACTTAAAAATTTAAAAATAAAATACTTACAAAATTCTAAATAAAAACAATGTCTCAAATACATCATAAACGTCTTTAAATGCAAAAGTTTTAAATATCAATTAATACATGTCACTCATGTAATTTGGTTGCTTCGATATCACATTCATCTTCTAATTCTTCTATCAATTGTGAGCATGATATCTTTTGAACGTCACCTGAACCTGCATATGTAAACTTCTTTATGAGTAACTTGCACTTCTATTTAAGAAATAAGTTTAATGTAAAAATATATGCTATTACTTTATAAATAAATTTAAAATAAAAATAATAATAAGTTACCTTTAATATCACCCAAATCCTATTTTGAGTACACATTAAAGCCTCAACAGTTTCTGGTAGAAGTCAATATGGATCACCTTAAATTTGACTTAAATCCAAAATGATATTTTTAAAATATTTATATATTTGATATGATTAATCTCAAACTAATTATATTTTTTAAAAATATTTCTAATAATATTTATAATAACATGTTATAAAATCTATTGAGGTGGGTGGGGATGATACGGGGTGGGTAGGGATAATGTGGGGCGGGTGGGGATGGAGAGGGAATAAAGTCATATTCACGACTGCCCTGCCACCCACGATGAATCTAGATTTTATTTTCATCTCCGCTTCGCGACCCCCAAAATCCGTAACCATTCATTCCCAATTGAATGCGAAGTGGGGCGAATGCCCGCAAAACCCGCCCCACTGACATCCCTAATTTCTACAAGTGCTTTAGTTTTAGGGTTTAGTGACTCAGTTTATGGTGTAGGGTTTAGAAGTTTAGGTTTAGTGGATTAGAATTTAATGATTGTGAATATAATTTAGGGTTTAGGTTAGAATTTAGGTTTTATAGATTAAAACCTAAATCCTCAACATATTACCCTAAAACCTAAACTCTAACATCTAAACCCTAAATCCTAACCTTAACTCCTAAAATCTAACCATTACCCCTAAATTCTAAACTCCTACACCTAAACCCTACACCCTAAACCGAGTCACTAAATCCTAAAACTAAGATACTTGTGGAAACTAAAAGATTTCACCGCTAGTGTATTAGATATAAATCTATTTGTAATATAATTATTTTAAGGAAAATATTTAATGTAATATCGGTGTAAATTTTAATTTATATAAGTAAATTTATTTTAAGGGTTAAAGATTTAGTTTAAAGTTTAGAGTTTAAGAGATTTTAAATTATCTTGAAAAACACTACCTCAGAATCGATTACATCTCCCCAAAGGCCAGTTTCATGAGAAGAAATTGTCTTGTTCTCAAAGATGATGCCAGAAAGTAGAACCTTCCTCACTGCACAGGGGACCCCATGCCAATACAAACGTCAGTTCCCACGGACGTGTCCACCGCATGTGATTGTCAGGATACGTCGAAACCTATACTGCCACGTTACCCTACGTGTCCACCTCAAAACTCATCATATTACGCTTTGCATTACATCAACTAATTTCCTTATTCACTTCACTGAATTCATCCAAATCCTACACTCGTATATATACACATGTTCGCTCGTTCACTTGCTTCATCAAGAGTCAACCGTCTTGGCCACTGTACTTTCTTGGCATCCAAACAAAACCCAACTTATTAGAGTCGATAGCAAGCCATTTTCCAAGGAGCTAGTCAGAGATCAGCTGTTAGATTGTCAGATATCAGAATGGCTTCTGGTGGTCAGCAGCAGCAGTTTCCTCTTCAGAAACAGGAGGCACAACCTGGAAATGAACATGTCATGAATCCAATCCCTGAGTTCACTAACACTACCTACAACCCTTCTAACAAGCTTCAAGTATTCTTTCCTAAACAAAAATTCTAACAATCTCAACATCATAATATATATCTCGATTTCTTGCATGCTTCTTGAAAACTTATATATTCTCAACGTTTCATACTCCATGCATGCATATTAGAGTACATTTCTGGTGTCCTTGCAGGGGCAGGTGGCATTAGTTACCGGAGGTGATTCCGGGATCGGCCGAGCAGTTTGCCACTGCTTTGCCCTAGAGGGAGCAACAGTGGCATTTACCTATATGAAGTCTCAAGAGGATAAGGATGCACAAGACACCCTAGAAATACTGAGGAAGAATAAGACGCCAGACGCCAAGGACCCACTTGCTGTATCTGCGGATATGGGGTTCGACAAGAACTGCAAACAGGTGGTCGAGGAAGTCGTCAAAAACTTTGGTCGGATCGATATTTTGGTTAACAATGCGGGCGAACAGTACAAGAGTAGCAATGTGGAGGAGATTGATGAGGAGAGGATTGAAAGGGTGTTTAGGACCAATATTTTTTTCCAGTTCTTCATGGTCAGGTAATGCTTTCCCAAGGCAATGAGTAACTAAAATGTCAGCTATCAAATATCAATATTCAATAGCATTATGGTTTGATAATCCATAGGCATGCTTTGAAGCACATGAAGGAAGGCAGTTCCATAATAAACACTACATCCATAGTTGCATACAAGGGGAGTGAAAAGCTAGTTGATTACGCAGCAACCAAGGGTGCAATCGTGGCTTTCACTAGAGGCCTTTCAATGCAGCTTGTGAACCGAGGGATACGCGTCAATGGCGTTGCACCCGGGCCTATTTGGACTCCATTGATTCCGGCATCCTTTGGCCAAGAGGAAACAGCCCAGTTTGGATGTGAAGTTCCAATGAAAAGAGCTGGGCAGCCCATCGAGGTTGCACCATGCTATGTGTTCCTTGCATGTAACCACTGCTCCTCCTACATAAGTGGCCAAGTACTCCATCCCAATGGTGGCGCCGTTGTGAATGCTTGACCTAAGCTTCTGCTCCTTCGTTTCTTTTTATGTCATATAAATAAAGGTGTTATCGTTCTCTCTATGCAAAAGTGGTAATGGTAAACAATATCTATTTCCAAATGAATGTAAGTTTAGGCAAGGCAGCCTCAATAGTACTAGAAGCCTTTGCCAAATATGTGCTCAGTGACCCTGTTAGGGTTGTTTGTTTGTGCTGGCAACATGTATGTTCTTACTCTTTGGGTCTTTTATAAGAAGTAAGAGAGTAATAATGGTCAAAGCAAGATCCAAGTTATACAAAAATCTTTCTTATCTTCCTTTCTAAGACTTCTTCTTCCTTAATTCTATTTTTATACCGGTGAGTTATTATATTTTTATACCAGTGAGTTGTTAGGAAGGTTCCTAACAATTGCCCACAGCGAATAATACAAAAAAGACTTGTTAGGAAGGTTCCTAACAATTGCCCACAGCGAATAATACAAAAAATACAAAATTGGTATATATATATATATATATATAGGCTCAGCGGGGTAAATCCATTAAAAAAGGACAAATTTTAACGGATAGTGCCGCTACGGTCAGTGACGAATTCGCTTTGGGAAAAAATAGTTTATATACCATGGAAAGGTTATAATTTTAAGAATGCGGTACTCATTAACTTACAATTCTGAGGATGCCGTACTCATTAGCGAGCATTTAGTATATAAAGATATTTATACTTTTTTTAACATACGAAAATATAAAATTCACGACTTATGTGACAAGCTAAGGTCCTGAAAGAATTACTAACGAAATATTGCACCTAAAAGCCCATTTACTACAGAATTTATACAAAAATAGAATTGTGTTGCTGGGATTTTGGGTGGAGTCTTGGGCAGTTTATTTGTGAAAATGTATGTATAACCAAAAGCGAACCACACCTAAAATCAGGTCAAGTTTTAATTGTTCATGTTAATTCTACAGTAATAAGATCGGCTAAGTCTTATTTGGCGACTTCGAGAGCAACTGTCCATGAGTATTATGGAGAAATTTTTTATCAAGGAGATACGTTAGTTATATTTATATATGAAAAATCGAGGTCTGGTGATATAACGCAGGGTCTTCCAAGAGTGGAACAAGTGTTAGAAGTGCGTTCAATTGATTCCATATTTCCAGTTCCAAATAGCTATGGAATAGAGTAGATTCTTACTACGATTTTTGCACTATGGATACAGAATTAAACCTAATTTATTGATCATTACATAGAATTCAATTAAGATATTGTATGAAAGTATGATTTCTTCTATTCTCTTGTAAAAATTGAAGGCTTTTTAATTGGGTGAATTCAAAGAAGTATTATTTTGTCTGCCTTATTTTTTTTTCCTTTCTTCATTTTTTCCTTATATCAAAAAACATATTAATAACTCAATCAAAATTATCTCCAAGAACAAAATTTTGTTATACTTAATATCTTTAATTTGATCTGTATCTGTTTTAATTGTCTTTTTTTGAGTAGTTTTTTATTCGTCAAATTACCCTAGGCCTATGCTTTTTTGGTCAAGGGGTGGTAACTCATATCACAGGAGGAAATTTTGCGCAGAGCTTTATTACTATTAATTGATGGCTCTGTGATTTCTTATGGGCACAAGCATCTCAGGTAATTCAGTCTTATGGTTCTTCATTATCTGCATATGGCTTCTTTTCTTAGGTTCTCTTTTTGTATGGGCTTTTAGTATAATGTTTATATTCAGCGGACGTGATATATTTGTTAAAAGAATAATCTATTTTGTTTTAAAAATCAATAAATCTTTTTTATTAATTTTTTATTAAATATAAAAATATTATATTTAAATATTGAGATTCGAACACATATAGACCAATTATTGGATCCATAGAATAACTTAAAAGATTATCTATGGAATAGATCACTGTTTCTGAGTACTTTTTGTTTCATGAGGCGTTAATTACATTTTATTTTTGAACATGAATTTCTGTATTTTGAATTTAAATTGATCATAAATTTTTGAACATTTTAATATTAGAGAATCTAAATTGAACTTTTAAACATCCCTAATCCGATCAACATATATTAATCGTTATACAATTACTACTTATGTGTATAATGTATATGATGTGATAACGTGAAAAAGTTCGAGACCAATTTAGGATGAGAATCATAATTTTGTGATGAAAATGAAATACTTAAAGGTTTAGCGAAAGAGTAGTTTGAGGATGAGGATATAATATTTAGGCTTAACGGTTACTTCTGTCTTTTTAGTAGTCTAAATTTATCGATTTTGTCCTTAATTTTTTTTTGCATTAATTTGTCCTTTAAATTGGTTGAATTGCATCAATGTTTTCTCCTTAACTTACAGAAGCCAACGTAAACCGTTATGATATTGATGTGGTGGTCTACGATGTTAATGTGACAGTTAATAATGATGAATTAATAGTTTTTGTTTACTCAGCAATAATAATTTTATTAATAGAGAATAATCTCATAACTTATATTGTGTGTTTCATTAAAAACCTCTTTAAATTTAAATAGAAAAATAGAGTACACATAAGTAATACAAATTAGACCAAGTAAGAACCAGCAATCTAGTAATTCCAAAAATAAATGACAAAACAAAATTGCTGTGCCCAACCAAAAACGCAACACATTAACGGTAACTACCACCATGCTAAACAGCCTTTGCCTTGCCATACCTTCTACAACGAATGATCCATCATGCCAAAATGCTCCCTCCGCGTACCCAAACATGTTCGAGCCAAACCTTCAAGTTCATCTACTGTGCCATGCCAACACCACAATCTACTTTGAGATCACCAAGCTTTATCCATCATGCCAAAATGCTCGCTCCGTGTACCCAAATTGGTAGTTCACATGTAAATATGACGTGACAAAGGGGCAAAAATGATTTTTTGGTTGAGTATAGAGAAAAATTTGATTTTTTAAGAAAAATAATACAAATTTAAGAAAATATTAAAAATTTAAAATATTCAAATAACATAAAAATATAAAAATTAATAAAATGTCTAAAAATTAAGTAAAATATATAAAAACTAAGTAAAATATCTAGAAATTAAGTAAAAATTATAAATTAAATAAATTTGAAAATATTTATTAAGTATAAAAACTTGAAAATCTTCGTCACAAAAATTTTATTAGGGGTGCATGTTGTTAGAAAGTTGTATTGAAAAGTAGGGAATGCAAGACTCAAATGAATAACCTAATTCTGAATGCCAACTACTACTACATTGCTTTCTCCTATGATGGTTGAGAAAATCACATGCAAGTATATGTAGATGATGTTTAATTAACCTTATTTTAGGATTCTTTTTCCCCTCACATTCATTTAAAGAAAATTAAAATTGTCCAAAATTTTTTGACGAAGGTTTGCAAAATTTTTAATACTTTATAAATATTTTCAAATTTTAACTTTTGAATAATTTATAATTTATGTAACATCCTAGACCGGTACGGATGATCTGACCTGATCCGAGATGCTACATTCAAGTCACATGAGCGACTCGTAAATACAAATACGAATACATTAAAATCTTTCGTTAAACAAATGCAATTTAAAAACCGAGTTCAGAACTGTAAATAGAAATCAGACTATACAACTCTGACATATTGACAAAGTATAGTGACCTACATGCTCGCCTAGATCTACAAGTACTGTCCTTCGTAATTAATGTTGTTGGAACTCCCAGAAACGATATCAATATCACGAACAATGTTCAACCTACTGACCTACGAAGATTAATAACTGTAATGAGCATGAGAGCCTAGTAATACAAAAATACCAAAATGAATAATAATAATAATAAAGCATGCCAGCCTAATTGATTAATCATAAACAAAACATAATTTAATGTGTATAATAATTATATCCACAAATATAAAAGGGCATAACCAAACTCGAGTCAATTGACTCATAAATCCAACATACAAACTATACCAAATCTCTAAAACATAAAACATACCTAAATAGTAGGTATCTCGTAAAATGCCTGATGCGTAAGCCACTCACGCATTCAATTCAGAATAGCACTTACACTCATATTCTCGATACAAAATAGCACTTACACTTGTATCCTCAATCCAGAATATATAAGCTGATGCCGTCACGCAGGCATTGAATCATGATCACGTACGTACGTATAATCATACATAACACTCAAATACTAAATTATCAATATCAGTACAATAAAACTTATCAAAAATCAAGCTGTAACCACTCGAGTCAAACTATGGTTGCTAAGCCTTAGTAAGGATCCTAAGATCCTTAGAACAACAAATAAATAAAGTATGGGCTTCATTGGAAAAGCAAACAAGGTCAAAGGCAGACTTGACCCTTAATGGCAAATTTCATAACTTAGAGAATCATAGGCATCAAATACGCGAAGGATGTATCGAAATATAGCTTTTCAAAGGTAAAGTAGAATTATAACCCTCTCAAGGGTATTTTATGAAATAAAAAAGAATGGGCATTTTGGTAATTGGAACCCAAAGGAGTAATTTGGTCAATTTCAAATAAAAGGGGTAGTTCTATAATTTTCACCCTTAAGTGTATTTTAGTCATTTATAAGAGAAGGGCATTATGGTCATTTTACCCCATGAGGGTATTTTGGTAATTTTTCTCGAATGCAAAAATTATGGTTGATTCTTAGGTTTAAAAGTCATAAATGATTTTTTGAAATATTCTAACAGTTGTGGAAGTCTTCGGTTGATTCGGACGTCTTAACGGTCAAAATATGGATCAACGGATAAATTCCAATATTTGGGACTCATCAGAATATGAAATTCCCATACAAGTATCGAATTCGAACTACATTTAAATGTCCAGAATATTAATTCTAGAGGAAGGTTTCAAAACCTTCCCCTGGACCTTACAAAATATTTCAAGAAAATGTTACTTAATTCCCTGAACCAATTCCCAATGTTCTAAACATATAACATACATCTAGTCAGACTTATGACAACCATTATTCGAATATGATAATTTTCTATAATTGAACAACTTAATTATACATACACATCATCATGCATTAATTTATAATTAAATCAAACATACAAAACCTATTTTATATGAATTTAGAGAGGTATTTAAGTATTACCTCGACTCCGAGCTACAACGATCAGCCTTTGAAAGCTTAATGGATCCCTCTCGATCCGATATTCAACGTCTCAACATCTTCATATTCAAAGCAATACGAATTACAGCATAACTGGTACTTAAAAAAGATAAACGAACTTAATCAAAAAGTCAAACACTGAAAAATAGCTTATCGAATTTGAATTTGGTGAAATAGGCTACGGAACGGACTTTGGACGTTGAAAAATTCTTGGGTAGGGAACCCTAAAAAGTCAACAATTGGTCAACATCAATCAACGCTCAATTCATGCGGCCAACGTTGGTCAACGCGGTCAACGGCCAGTTAACGATGGTGGCAATCAACAAAGGTTGTGGCACGGTGAGATTAGCAGTTTTGGTGCAGTTCAGCAGCAGTGTGGTGAGCCAATTAGCGTGCCTCAGCTCGATCAACTCAGCTTGGGTTGGCTCGTTTCAACTTGGCAGGTCGGCCCGTTGTCCTATAGCTCGGCTCAACAAGCCAACCCCAATGGCTAGCTCAGCTATGCAGTTGCCTCACCCACAACTGAAGGTTGTCCATGCACAGGCGGTGGCACGTGTGGCGGCCTCTTGTGGTCGAATAGTGACAACAAGCTACAAATCAACATAGTTCACGGAGGGGAATCCGTTGGTAACCTTCATTTGTAACGAGAAACGACAGATCATGGCGATCTTCAACTTTCTATTTTCCAACTCCTCTCCCAACTAAACGACGATGGTGATGTAGAATCATAGATCGTTAGTTGACTCATCTCGACAAGCTCAACCCGATGGTACTGGCGGTGCCAACCACCCACAAATAGACAACGACAAAAAAGAGCTCTAACATCTCTCCCTTTACTTTTCTCTAAACTGTTTCTCCCCATTAATTTCTCTTCCATACACACTACCTTTAATACCCAAATTTTATCCAGGTACCCATATATATTATATTTTCGCTATAAATAAAACAATAAATAAATAAATAGTTAGTATAATTAAATAAAACAAAATAATAAATCAAAAAGCCTATCAAATATCCATATACATACTTAAAACCACTTACAATTCAAAAACCCAAAAGCCCCAAATCCCATCTGGTTACAACTTATTTCCCGTCCAATTTCAATATATCTAACCCAACAAACACAAATTGGGTTTGATAATTCGTTTTCCCGCATAAACTAGGACACATGGCAGCTTCCCGTTGGTCCAAACCATTATCACATAGATATTAGTTTTCTTCCCCATTAGTTAGATCCAGCTGGTAAGACATCAGTACAATGACATCAGCTATTACATCATCGGTCAGCCCACCTATAAATAGAGATAGAGAAAAATTGTCAGATTATTAACAACCATTAATTACTCATTATTAAACTAATAATAAATAAATAAATAAATAAAAGTAAAGGATGAGAGAGAAGTTTACCCCATTGGGAAGCCGAACGGCTTGAGTAGCTGAATTGTCGTGAAGCTCGCCACCGAAGCAACGAACGAACGCCAGAGAAGATGCCGAAATCGCCATTGTTGCTGCCATAGAGGTATAATGTTTTCATTCCTTTATTTCCTGCAATTAGAACGTCAAAATCGTTAGATTAAAGGAAAAGCTAAAAAGAAAAAAATAGAATTGAAGTGGGGGAGGTTTTCTCTTGTGGTGGTCGGAGTTCTTGAGTGAACGGCAGAGTCAAATATGAGTGTTGGTTTAGGTAGTTTAGGCCGGGGAAGAAGGGTGGCTCTATCGAGCCAGGATTAGATCTAGGTTTTAAGGCTCGGAATCAAGAATTTTTGGGTATTTTAGGTTTCTGGCACGGCGGTCAAAAATCACTCAAGGCGACCGGGTGTCGATTCCTGGCACCGACGAACACATTGGAGCTTGGTCGGCGGTGGCATGATGGATTAAGTGGTGGAGCATGTGGCAGAGGAATGCCAGAAAGTATGATATTCATCAAGTTCTTATCGAACTTGGATGAACACCATTCCAAAAGGTAAGGTTTTGATCCATTTGGGTTAGGAAATCTGGAAATGAGGAGTTTGTGTGGAGAGGATTTTAGAGAGAGGGCAGAGAGCCGGGTGAGGAGAGAGAGCAAAAATTCAAAAAATGAAGAGAGAAGAAAATTGGGAGTTGAAAGAACCTTTAAATAGGCAAGGGATCCGGGCATGGGAGCCCACGAATCCCTAGAGAGGCCCGCGCCTTGCTCTCAGCTTTCTTTTAATCCAGCTCACAAGTTTTAATAAAATTCATCATTTTCCCTTTTTTGAAGTTTTTATTTCATTCAATTTGGTCATTTACAACATTTAATTATTCAACTTAATTGCAATTAAATATGTGGATGATGCATTTTTTTAAAGCATGGATGTTAAAATAGGTAATTGGATGAGTTTCAGGTTTGGGTCAAATTAGATACAATTCATTTCAGGTTGATTTGATGTTTTGACTTGACTCGGGTTGGGTGCGGGTCATTTTCAGGTCAAGCTCATTTTAGGTCGGGTTCATTTCAGGTCAGGTTCATTTCAGGTCAAGTCAAAACGGTTCGGGTTTGAATCAGGTAATTGACGGGTTAATTCAGGCTCGAGTAGACTTCAGGTCGAGTTAATTTTAGCTCGATGTAATTTTAGGTCGGGTTCATTTCAGGTCGGGTAATTTTAGGTCAATTTCATTTTAGGTCGAGTTAATTTAGGTTTCAAATTCGTATTAAGTTTGAGTTTGGTACAAATAGCCGATAGACTTTGGGTTGGGTCATTTTGAGTGAATTATTTAACGCCTTTCACGAACACGAATCACATTAAAAATAAATATTAAGGACTAGAATGAACAAAAATATCATCATATTTAAAGTATTGGACTAAATTACAAAAAATAGAAATAAATAAGGGTCAATTTTGGCTAAAAATAAAATATTATGGGCCAGAGTGAACAAAAATATTAGCATATTAAAAATGTTGGACTAAATTTTAAAATATAAAATAAATAGGGTTAATTTTGGTTAAAAATAAAATTTTAAGGAGTAACATGAACAAAAATATTATCATATTAAAAATATTTGATTAAATTACAAAAAAATTAATAGGGGTCAATTTTAACTAAAAATTAAATTTTAGGTACTAGAATAAACAAAAATATTATTGGACTAAATTGCCAAAAATATAGATTAAATATGGGGCAATTTTGACTAAAAATTAAATTGTAGGGACTAGAATAAATAAAAATATTATTCGACTAAATTACCAAAAATATAAATATATATGGGTCAATTTCGGCTAAAAATAAAGTTTTAGAGACTAGAATGAACAAAATATCGTCATATGAATTTACAACTATGAATTCAAAACATTGTAAACGGTTAACCTTCTAACATTTGGTTTTTATCAAATCAACAAAAAGTTTCTAATCCTCCCCAATAAAATTTGGCCAAGACCATAAGAAAAAAAGACAAATAAATTTCTATACTAAGGTAATATTGTAGTGGAAGATGATAAAGTCGGGTTAATTTTTTTTAATGTAAACTTGCATTTTCTTGCTAACCAAACAACAAAAAAAGTATGTCCATTTAGTACTTCCAATCTTATGTTTAAGAAGTGACTTTAGCAGTGTGATTTGATTAAAAGAAAATATAAATATGGTCTTTTTTGTTTCTTTCCTTCCTTTTTTGATATTTTTTATTCAAGATGAATTTACTTGGTTGCTTAGAAAAGAGACATAAAAACACTTTAAATTGATTATATATATATATATATATTCTTATATATAATTTAATAAATTAACAGTCAATAATTGAATTATTTAACAAAAAAATTAAATAACAATTAATAATTTAAATGGTGAAAAATAGTTTCTCACATTATAATATAATAAATTCATAATTTTTCAAATACTTTATTTTTCTCTTGAAAATCATCAAATCATAGACTTCCTCAATTACATGTCAAGTAATTATCAAGCCAGACCAATATCAGTTCAGGTCAACAACAGGTCGGGATAAAAACTAGTCGAGTCAATTAACAGGTCAGATTTCAAAACAGGTCGGGTTCAAAAAATATAGGGTAAAATCGGATCTCGGGTCATTTCAATCGGGTTATATCGGTTATTTGCCAAGTTAGTCTCGGGTTTGGGTTCTTTTCAGTCGGGTGCATGTCGGGTTCTGTTACTACAATAACAAGTTCAATTTAGGTTCAGGTCGGATGCAAGTCGAGTTCGGTTACTACAGTATCATGTCCAACTCTGGTTCAAGTCAACAATAATCAGTTACAGATAGGTTTCGGGTCATCACTAACTCGGGTCAAAATAAGTTCTGACTCAAGCATGTTTCAGTCGGATTTTTGGGTCGGGTCAGCTTTTTACATCCTTATTTTAAAGTATAACATGTAGTATATTTGTTAGACAATAAATACACTTAGATTTAATTAATTGTTAGAGCCTTAGACTTTAGGTTCTCTAATTAGGATTTAATAATTAAGTAAGATAATTGTAGCAAGTTAATGTATACTAAGTGGGAAGCTTTGGAGTTTAAACTTGGGTAGTGTCTCATTGCAATGGGGTATTATTCCAACATTGGCTTTCAAGTTGAATACTTAGTATTCATTATAACCTAGAACTAGATAATTAATTTAGTTAATTCATTAGAGATTTAATTAGGATCATCACTTTAAATCATTAGAATAATAAATTGATTAGTGAATATTATCTAAAATTTAGGGGTTTTGATATGGATGGTGCTCAAGCAATTGGGTGTTATCTCACGGAAGTCTTTAAATTTAATAATATTCATAGTCTTAAACAATTTGATCAATTAGAGCCTTTTATATGTTAGAACTTAAAATAAACAAGATATGATATGTATTAAAAACCTTTTATGTTGGAAATATATTTTTGAATATGAATAGAGGTGTCCTAACATAATTGGATGTTTTTAATCTCATATTCGGGTAAAAATATATTTCCTTATAAAAGGAATATCTCAATTTGGAATTTAAATCCAGCCAATAAAGAATATTTCAATTTGGAATTTAAATCCAGTCAATAAGTAAGGGTTAAATTAAATTCAAAATATTATTTGAAATGCAAAATGCCACGTAAAATTTAAGGTGCCGATAACGGGCGTTTGTGGGTTGCTAATCCTTCCCCACACGTAATCGACTCTCGAACCCAATTTTTAAAAAGAATGAATCTCCGGTTGTTTTTATGGTGCCCGGTATACCTCAAAGTGATCGGTGGTGAATCCAAATTATTTTCAAAATCGAATTAAAAAGGCAAAACCCTAATTTTTCAAAGAATTAATCGTCAAGCTATTTTCTCGCGTAAAAATGGTTTCGACATCTTGGTGACTCTGGTAGGGATATTCGAGAGTCGGACCTAATTAATTTTACGTAGAATTTTGGCATTAAAAATGGTAATTTGAATTTAATTTTTCCAATAATTATTGGATGGATTTTTAGAAAGAATGAAGATAGCTTTTCTTTGTGTGATATAAACTGTCATTCATGCATAAGCCTTCTACCCGAGCTTTCTCCTTTAAGTGGGAGCGAGACATGATCCTATGTGAGTTATTCAGCTCCGTCGTCGAAATTTTGTCTTTCTTCATGTATATTAACCTTATACACCGTGAGGTCGTGCCTCCGCTATAAGGGGTCGTATACTCCCAAATTGATGTCTTGCTGTCGTAGTACACAGTAACGACAGTTCAGGTACCCAGAGTCTAGAACAAAAATTACATGTTGTAATCTAGAAGCATACCCCACTAGAGCCAGATAAGGACCTAGGGCAGGGTGTTGATGATTTAAATACACTTATCTGGTTATTCTCTCTGCTCAATATAACATGTTTTGTTGTATGTATTTAATTTATATTTTTTGCCTTTAATATTATTTCACCAATACTGACACATTTCTTTTGTTTGTGTTTTTGCGTTTTTGTATTCATGCATTACATTGTTTAAACATGACTTTTTTTTCAAATAACGTTGCATTTTTTCAAATAATATTTGCATTTTTTTCAATCAATATTGCTTTTTTTAAAAAATAACATTGCATTTTTTCAGATAATATTTACGTTTTTTCAAATAACATTGCATTTTTTTCAAATGACATTGTATTAGAAGAAAACCAATATTCTGAGAAACATGGGCAATAGGCTTTTTAGGATCAAGCAATCTCAAAAGGTTATTGAGGACTGTTTGGGGCGAGATGGTAATTCGAGCTACCACTTTGCTTGGAATTAGGAAAGCCAAAAAAAATGTTTCAGATGGAAGTACTAAAATTAATGAGCAAGAAGGTATCACATTTCACATGAATGTTTAGTCTGAAATGATTCTTCCTGTAAAAAAAGACAAAAGAAAAAAAGAGAAGTAAAAAAAACAAAAGAAAAAGTCCAAAAAAGAAAAAGCCAAAAAAGTTTGAAAAACAAAAAAAAAAGAATGAAGAATAAGTTTAGATCAATATAGTAGGGGTATCTACAGGAAATTCAGTAGATCTGAGTTTGAATCTGAAGGAAATAATGAAGTGCTTGACCTTAATGTTCTAATGAATTTAAAAATGTTGAGATGAAGGTAGTCCAATAGACAGACATGGAAGGACTGAATAAAGTCAAGTTCTAGTGTTTATGCCAAAAATCTTGTTGATTAGTGATTCAAGTAACAACTGGAGGACATGAAGATTTTAGCAAAGTTTAGGGACAATAGAATCTTTCTCTGAAGTGAAGAAAGCCAATGATTTAGTTGAAGATCAAAAATTTCTCACAAAGGAATTGACTACAAGAGGAGTAGCGAGCACAAAAATAGAAGACAGAGAGATCAAATGGTTTAGTGAGAAAAAGGAGACAGTTATTCCTATTCCAATGCCATATTCAGATTTGTTGCCCTACCTTGTGCAGAATCATTTGTTGATGATGGTTCCGTCGAAGTTTTATAAGTCTTTCTATGACATCAAAAATGCTTGTGGTTATTATTATGAAGATTTCAGTCACTTCGTAGAGGATTGTGTGTTTTTGAAACACATAGTCAGTGGTCTCATCAGGAATGGACATTTGTGTTTTGAGAACGGAAAGCCCCAATTCTACAAAGGACCATCATTCTCTAGAAGAATTGAGATAAAAGAGAAAGAGCAAAATTTACAACAAGCTTTTTGTTAGAGTATACACAAAGACCAATCATAAGATGATTGTAAATAACATTTGTTTTTACCTTGTTTATTCATAAAGAGGCATTACCATTATTATTTTCAGTTATAATTATGCGTGTATAAATAAACTGAATTATAATAAAGTCCTTAGAATAATATGATTATTCTTAAATGTCCTTAGTCGAGTATTATTGTGGGAATGGACAAAAATAATGCATTAAGACTAATATGTAGTTGATTGATGACAAAGTGTTGTCATTGACATGGAGATGTCAAAATCAATACATAAGTATGTGTTAGAGAACGACATACTGGACTGACCCGCTATGAGCATGTTTCTTGGATTATTATGTGGCAGTCACAACATTGCTCACAGTGATAACTACATGTATGATCTTCAGACTTGAGATCATCATATTTTGATACAGTCAAACGTATGTCATAACTGACTACTCTATAAAGATTGATATTGTATATGTCACAATCTATGTAGTGGGATATGGTTGATCAAGAATTCAAAGACATATTCGCATGGTCATACCAAGATATACCGGGGGTTAGATACAGATAATGTTATGCACAAGTCACTCATGAGGCCTGGATACAAGACTGATCAACGAAAGCTTAGAAGAATGAGACCAGAAATGTTGCAAAAGCAATTTGATGATGAATTCCTCAAGATGGACGGGACCTTAATAAAGTGGGCCTGAAAGACAATTTTCTTTTGATCCGAACGAGGCAAAGAAAACAATATTTACAATTATGTGAGACTCATTTCACTACAAGCTAACGCCATTTGGATTAAAAGTATTGGGCAACATATCAGAAGGTTGTGATAATTGAAATAAAGATGGATGCAAAATTCAAGAATGATTATCCAATGATTGAGAAAGTATCAGTTGAAGTCCAATTCGTCAAAGCATACTTTTGGGAGCCACATTTGGGAAACTCATGGATCAACAAAAGTGGAACCGAAATTAACCCTGTCAAAGTGGAAGCTATTCAGAATTTTCTTCCTTTGGGCAAAAAATAAAGAAAAAACAAGAAAAGGGAAACTAAAAAAGAAACCAAAAGAAAAAAAAGGAAAAAATAAAAAAAGAAGAGAGAGAAGCCCAGAGAGATTGAATTATTCATCATGACGGACAGAAAAAATGTGGTCCAGTGTTCAAGTTACTGACAAAGATTAATCCAGTAGTATGTGATGAAGAATGCCAAGAAACCTTAGAAAGATCAAGAAACATTTTATCAAAGTGCCCAATTCTAATAGCACTGGTTCCAGATTGGTCGTTGATTCTTTAACGGCCTATAAAACACAATAGGATGCATACTAGGCCAACATGATGAAACAAGAAGGAAAGAGTCATTTATTATTTGAGCAAAGATTCACCAATTCCAAACGGTGGTACCCACTATTTCAAAAGCTTTGTTATTATTTGGTTTGTGTAGCTTGAAGGCTTAGACTATATATGCCGTATCATTTCGTTTATCTAATCTCAAGAATGGATCCTTTGAAATTCTTGATGGAGATGCTAGTGTTGACTAGAGAACGACTTGTTGGCAAATGTTATTATCAAAGTTCGATATGGCCAGAAAGCAATGACGAGTTTTGTGGCATGTCTTACTTCAGATGATCATGAGTCCTTGAATTTTAATCTCCCAAATAAGGATTCAATGTGCATAACAGAAGGTACAAGGAAACAAACCCCTGGAAGCTTATGCTTGAGTGAGTATACAATGCCTTTTGTTGTATAAGGTAGATTTATCCAAAAGCCTCCAAAAGACACCATGATATCCTTGTCGTGATTGATTACTTTACTAAGTGGACGGAAGGTTCTTCCAATGTTGGTATTACAAGAGCAATAGCTTGCAAGATGCTAAAGACGGATTATTTCTCAATATGGTTTGTCAGAGAGAATCGTCATTGATAGGACCTCTAATCTGAACAACAAGATGATATCAGAAGTTTGGTGAGTAGTTCAAGACAAAGCATCATAATTTTGTGGCTAATTGCTCAGAGACGAATGGGACAATAGAGTTGGCAAGCATAAACATCACAAGATTATCTCAAAGACTTGCAAGACTGGTATGAGAAACTATCGTTGGCCTTGTACGTATTTCGATCCATAGTGTGCACTTCAACAGGGGCAACACTTTAGTCCTTGGTCTATAGGATGAAAGTAGTATTATCAATTGAGGTTCAGATTCTGTCGCCGGGTATTGATAGATGTGAAATTAGACAACACATAATGAGTATAAGCTCGATAAAGTCAGTTGAATCTCATTGAAGAGAGAAGACTAAAAGTAATTTGCCATGGTTAGATACCAAGAAAGAAAGATGAGAGTGTACAACAATGAAAGTTTGTCCAACAAAATTCTGAGAATGGGATTTATTGCTTAAAGACATCTTGCCAGTTCATAAAGATTTTTGTGGGAAACGGATGTCTAATTGGAAAGGGTTATACATCATCAAGAACGCCTCTTTCCAAAAGAGCGTTGATTTTAACGGTGATGATCAGAGATGAGTTAAGCAATCTAATGGACTCAGACTCGATCAAGAAGTGTTACACTCGAAAAATTAAAAAGAGATTAAAAATGAAAAATAAAGAAAAAAAAGTGGAGTGAAAACCCAAAAAGGGCGCTTCACAAAATGAAAATGTTTATGGTGAAAACCCAAAAGGGCGCCTTAGATATAAAAAATCAAAAGAAAAGAAAAATCAAAAGAAAAAAGGGTTCAGGATGAAAATCCGCGAAGGGCTTCTTGAAACCAAAGAAGGATCTGGGTTGAAAACCCGCAAAGGGCGACTCAAATATTTTGAGATTAGGCATCCGATAAGAAACCTTTTTAGGAATCTACAGTTTTGAGGAATTTTGGGATTGAAAACTCTAATTCGGTTGATAGGCTCTCGCTTCCTTCATATAATGAATATCTGAGGCATTGCATTGAATTTATCATGTTTGTCATGGCTTATCAAATTATTCCATTTTTCTCAAATTTAGTAAAATAATATTTTGAGCCTTTCACTTATCGTTTCAACAAGCATCTTGCATATAAATCGATTAGATACAAGAAAAGAAAAAGATTTCGTGGGTATTATTATGATGTACTAATCTTTTAAGTACAGGTGGAATGGGAGGTGGCCTCGGTACTTGGTTAATGATGAAAAGTATGTCGAGGAAAAGACACAACTCTAAGTGTCAGAAAATTTAAACAAAAGCTGCAAGAAAGCGACACAGACAACCCTAGAGCAAAGAGAGAACGTGGACCATTATGGGGCAAAAGCTGCAGCAAGTTTAGTCCGTTAAAGGTTCATATTATCAAGGATCATTACTTCTGAGGCATTGCAAGACAAGAAATCCTTGTGAAAATGAGCAAAGATGATAGTTGAATTCAAGAATAGGGCAATGCTACAAAGAGCATTATAGAATAATATGTTTTATTCCAATGAATAGAGTCCGCAAGCTGGAACAACAGAAGTGGTGATCTCTTTTGAAACCATGAGAAGGAATGATGTCAAATAAGTTGAATAAATATATAGCATGAATGGATTTACAAGAAAAGAGTTATCCCAGTACCTGAGATTTTGAGAAATAAAGCATGGCAAGAGAAGGTTTTATATGTTGAGCTCCTGAAAAGGCAAGTATGAATTCCATCATAATTGAAATTAGCTTTATTTGGAACAAAGGAAAAATTATTGTAAAGAAAAAAAGAAAGAAAGAAAAAAAGAAAGAAAGAAAGAGAAAAAGAAAGAAAAGAAAAAATAAAAAGAAAGAAAAGAAAACCGAGGTGAAAACCTGAAAGGGCACCTTAAGAAAAAGAAAACCAAAGTGAAAACCCGAAAGGGCGCTTTGAGAAAAGTAATCTAAAGTGAAAACCTGAAAATGTGCTTTAGAGCAAAAGATACAGAGATCCTGAAGATTGAACCTGAGCGTGAGATAGGTTACTTTGGCAGCAAAAAGAGCTCTTAAAAAATGAAACAAAGAAACTTTGAGCTTCCCTGAAGATGAAAGCTCACCCAAATGGTCCTTAATCGGCAACATTCATGCATCATATAAGATAGGAGCATGCTAACTCATACATTCAAAGCATTTTTGTATGTTTTGGTAGGAATTTACAGAATTAGCAAAGAACAAGCAAAGATTTCAATCTACAACTTCGAGATAGACGAAGTAGATCTAGCAAAGATTTCAGTCACATTTTTGTGAAGCAGAGACATTAACTCGTGTCTTCCTTTTTGAAGAAGCAGATCTCAAAAAAGAATATAGAGTTCCTAATGAGAAGAACTCGCCCAACAAAGAATGAAGAGCTCCTAATGAGAAGAGCTCGCCATAGAGTTCCTAATGAGAAGAACTCGCTCAGCAAAGAATAAAAAGCTCCTAATAAGAAGAGTTCGCCTTTGAAGAATGAGAAAGTTCCTAATGAGAAGAGCTTGCTTATTCAACACCTTTACAAAGATGCAAATCAACGTTTTCAAGAAGATCGAGGAGTTCCTAATGAGAAGAGCTCGCTTGTTCGATACCTTTCCAGAGAGGTAGATTAGAATGACCAAGAGGAATAAATGGATTTCTAATGAGAAGAACTAGTTCAGAATTTGTGGTTAGCCTGTGCAGAGAGATTGAGAAGTTCATAATAAGAAGAGATTGTTCAAGATTTCTGAGGATGCAAAAGTTTCAGCGTCGCTTGTTGGAGGAGCATTTGAAGTTTTATTCGTATATTTTCCTTATGATTAATACTAAAAGATTAATGATAGTTCTGACTTTTGCAAGTCATACATGAAAACATATAGGAGCTTGGTCGACAGTGGCGTGATGGTTTAAGTGGCGGAGCTTGTGGCAGAGGAATGACGAAAAGTATGATGTTCATCAAGTTCTTATCGAACTTGGATGAACACCATTCCAAAAGGTAAGGTTTTAATCTACTTGGGTTAGAAAATCTAGAAATTGGGAGTTTGTGTGGAGCGAATTTTAGAGAGAGGGGAGAGAACCGGGTGAGGAGAGAGTGAAAATTCAAAAAATGAAGATAAAAGAAAATTTGAGAGTTGAAGGAGCCTTTAAATAGGCAAGGGATCCGAGCTTGGGAGCCCGCGAATCCCCAAAGAGGCCCGCGCCTTGCTTGCAGCTTTCTTGTAATCTAGCTCGTAAGTTTTAATAAAATTCAATTTCATCCTTTTTCCCTTTGTTTTGAAGTTTTTATTTCTTTCAATTTGGTCATTTACAGCATTTAATTATTTAACTTAATTGAAATTAAATATGTGTATGTTTCATGTTTTAAAGTATAGCATGTAGTATATTTGTTAGACAATATATACACTTAGATTTAATAAATTGTTAGAGACTTAGACTTTAGGTTCTCTAATTAGGATTTAATAATTAATTAAGTGAGATAATTGTAGCAAGTTAATGTTTACTAAGTGGGTAGCTTTGGAATTCAAATTTGGGTAGTGTCCCATTGCAATGGGGGTGTTATTCCAACATTGGCTTTGAAGTAGAATACTTAGTATTCATTATAACCTAGAATTAGATGATTAATTTAGTTAATTAATTAGAGCTTTAATTAGGATCATCACTTTAAATAATTAGAATAATAAATTGATTAGTTAAGATTATCTAAAATTTAGGGGTTTCGATATGGATGGTGCTCAAGCAATTGGGTGTTATCTTATGGAAGTCTTTAAATTTAATAATATTCATAGTCTTAAACAATTTAATCAATCAGATCCTTTTATATGTTAGAATTTAAAATAAACAAAATAATAATTGATCATGCAGTAAAAACCTTTTATGTTGGAAATATATTTTTGAATATGAATAGGGGTGTCCTAATGTAATTGGATGCTTTTAGTCTCATATTCGGGTAAAAATATATTTCCTTATAAAAGGAATATATCCATTTAAAATTTAAATCTAGTCAATAATTAAGGGTTAAATTAAATTCAAAATATTATCCAAAATGCTAAAATGCCACGTAAAATTTAAGGTATCGATAACGGGCGTTTGTAGGATGCTAATCCTTCCCCGCACGTAATTGAATCTCGAACCCAATTTTTAAAAAGAATGAATCTCTGGTTGTTTTTATGGTGTGCGGTCTACCTCAAAGTGATCAGTGACGACTCCAAAACGATTTTCAAAATCGAATTAAAAAGGCAAACTCTAATTTTCAAAGAATTAACCGTCAAGCTATTTTCTCGCTAAAAAATGGTTTCGGCAACTACCCAATACACCCTTTTCAGCCAAATTTAATCCTCATATTTTCCCCTCGTTTACAAAATGGTCACTAAATCCTAAAAGATCAATCTTCCAACTATAACTTCTTTTAATTTAATCCTTAATTTGAGTATCCAAAAACCTAAATACCCGATCCGAATCACTGACCCAAAATATCAGGCCATTACAACTTTTCCCTCATAACAAAAATTCCATCCTCGAAATCTACCTTAACCAAACAATTACAAATATAAAGGCTTAAATTTTTTTTCGGCCCTAAAGTAGTTTTCGTTCAGCTACTCTAATCCTTTACATTTTAACAAACAGAAGTATGAAACACAAACCCAAATTGCAAACCTCCACAAAAAAATATCATCCAGGACGCTAAGGAACAAAATCTCGAATGTCAACCTAACACAGAATTATATGTTCTGCACTATGGATATGGTACTAAATTCAGGGTACATGTACCAAACTATGAAAGTACAAGTACTAGACCTATATGAGTATCGGTACTCGGATTTGTGTACCGGTACGAACCTACATATCAATACCAATTCGACATTATGTTTTTCCACAAAGATTTCGGTACCATCATCAGACTTATGGGTGCCGGTACTAGAGTAGTGGCACCACAAGAACCAGTATCGGTACTAATTCTAAAATTATCTCGGACATCATCATCTTTCGAATCAAACAAGGAGCTTTTCATCTTGAATCAACTTTAAAAATCTTAAAAAATTAATCTCAATAATCACACTGACATTACAACAGGGTAGACGAATAGTACTTCCCCTAGAAACGAATACTTGTCTTTGTCGATCACTTATTGAGCTGATAGAAGTCTTTGCAACAGTTCACCGATCTATCGGCCTTTAATACAAACAAATGATTGTTCTACGAGGTGATATACAAAAGAGTATAAAGTCTCAACAAAGAAACGCTTGCAACTAAGTCTTGAGTTTTTTTTAAGTTCAGTTAGAGTATACTTACAAACATGTTATTTTTCTTTGGTATAATAACATTTGTAGTCCTCAAAACTTATATATTTTATTAATTTTATCCTAATTTCAAACAATTCAATAAATTTAATCATTTATATTTAAAAGTTCTATCAATTTAGTCTCTTTCCGATATTGTTAAAGTAAGCAAGTCCATGTATCAAATCTGTAGTTCGATAATTGTATTTTGGCATTAAACAACAAGTTATTGTTAATGTTATACCGAAAAAGTAATATAACATTTTTGAGATAAAAACAAGCAACATAGGAGAATAATAAAGATTAAATGATAGAATTTTAAATATTAAAAGTTAAATTTAGTGAATTGTTTTGAATTAAGAACAATTTGATAGAATGGTGGTTGCACCAGTGCACAACATTCACAAGGGTGGTAGTCCGGTTTTCTACTTTTCACAATGAGCTCATCAATTTTGCAGCCAATAGGGTGGGCAAAACTCGAAAAGACCTTTTTTGATAACTTGTTTTCAAAACGAAAATAATATAAATGTGTTTGGTACATAATTTTTCAAAATAGTGATGAAGAAGTAACTATTAAATAATTAAATTAAAATATATTATTAGAAAAATGTTATTAAATAATAATAAATATGATTAAATAAACTAGAGTTTTAAATTTAATAAAAATTGATATTAGAAGGATTCGTACCCGGGTTAAATAAAGTTAAACTTAAAAAAATCATTATTTTTATTTTCCCACTTTTCTAAAATATTTTTAATAAAAATAGTGAAAACATATTTTTTAATGTTTTCAAATTTTCACTCATTTTTGTTTTCATTTTCTAGAAATTATTTTTAATTTTACAACCAAACATGTTTTCTTCAACATTTTCTATTTTTCAAGAAAATAAAAATAAAAACAACCTCTATTCTTTAGAACTAAATAAACCCTTAAATTCTAGGAAAAAATAAATTTTGAAATTTGAGGAAGAAAATTAAATTACAGAAGGGAGAGTTAAATTTTAATGTTAAATTAGTTTATTCATTTGATAAATTAAAAAATGACATTTAAAAATTAAAAATAATTATTTTTTAGAACATTTTAAGATGATTGAGAACTTTGAACGGTCGCTCATATTGTTCCTCTAATAGCCGGCCCCGAATGGTATTTGCCAAATTACTCTCAAACCAGTCGGCCATTGCAAGCCCATGAAATGCATCATTCTTGAGCTAATCTAGACCAAGTTGCACGTTCTATATAGCAGGTCCGAATAATATGATGAATAGATTCATTTATTCAAAAAATTATTAGATGGATCTGTCTTATCACGTTATCTGTAGTCACATTCAATATAGTCTACTCATGTTATTTTAACTTTTAAGTAACTACCTACTTTTTATTGACATATAAAAAAAAGGTAAAATTTTACCTTAAAAAAATGACATAGATAGACATTATTGGCACTGATAACGTGGTGAGCCGGGATAATTTTTCCATTTGTTCTACCAAAAATAGGAATATCCATACGACCTCTCCTCATTTTAGAGCTGCCTGTCATGAATCGCAATCCACAACAACTTAATTTGCTTCTCCAAATTTGTAAGCCTCACGACAATAAACTGTCTCGTTACATTTGAATCATCTGAGAAATGAGAAGATATCTGTTTTGTGGCCATTTTTCGTTGTCAATTTTCCTTTTCCTGATATGAAATATTAGAGCATTTACTTGTAGTATTCCAATAGGCTATCAAATGATAAAACTGATGAAAAAAATAGAGAAAAGGGAAGACTAATGTTTAGCCATTTCACTTCAAAACAGTATACCAAAGTTCATCAGATTTTCTAAACTGACAAAAACTGAAGCTTAAAGCTTATAATATAATACTCCCGAGTTGGCTGCTACGCAAAGAAAAGTCGTTGCAAGGCAGTGACTGGCTTTGTAACGTTTCTGGATTACATCTTCTTCACAATGGCTTCAAGCATTCCATTAGCCAAATAGCTAGTTGCTTCTTGGTTATTGACCGGACCAGGTAGCTGGAATGAGACGGTGAAGGGTCCCGACGGGCATAGATTTTGTGTCAGCATATGAAAGATTTGGGAGTTCTTGCATACTATCTTCTCACCGGTTGTTGATATCCCCTTTATTAGTACTTTTCCATCAGGTTCAATGTCACAATTGAAATCTCCTGCACTCATAAGCTCGGATATCTCAATTTTCTTCCCAGAGGAATCGAGAACAAAACATACAGAAAGGCAAATCTCAGATTCTCAATGCCACAAGTGAAATCTCAAATCAACAACACAACAGACAGAAAGATACATATGCGGATTCAATCTTTCCTATCAGAGAATTTGATATCAATTAACATGACAACTAGATTAGCTTCAATCATAAATCCTGGAGAAAACAATCTTCATAAGATCATTTTCATTTCTACGGATTTCCATCCACTGGATGCTAAAACATTCTCGGTTCTATTTAAAGTGAGTTACGCAATCATGTCATGAGCAGAGTGATTGATCTTAAACATTAAAGGAACTTACTTTTATCCATTGATACCCCAGGAAGGGAGACACGGAAATAGTACGAATCCTCCAGTTCACCAATTTCCACTTTTCCAATAACAGGTCCCACTGATCCAGTGGCAGCGGCACCAGTCAGAGCAATTCCATTTTTTGTAGTAGCCAGGACAGTATCCAACTCATCCCTGGTTGATTGTGATGTCAGAAATATCATAGCTGGACCAATTTCTTCTGCAGCCTCAGAGTTCTCATTGGTTGGTGAAGAAAACATATCATTTGGATTAGTTGGACCCGTGTATGGCACGCAATTCAGAGGAGCCACATCGAGAACTGGTTGCCGGGGATTCATACGATTAGGCTCGTAATTTTCACCTTTTGTCCGTTCAGACCTGCCAGAAGACGAATAGACTGTCACGTTTACAAAAGAACCTACAGCAGAGTCTATGAGACAAAAGCTACCTTTCACGAGCAATGCTACAACTTACATGTCTCCCTCCAGCCCAACCATTTCTATCATATGTTATTGAGTTTTTTCAAGATGTCAGCCACAAAACTTAGGCTTGTTTACTAATCCATTGAAAGAACATGTAGGGAATCTTATGAAACAAAACACGGAGAAACACATACCATTGAAAGTTATCAGGTACTTAAGGTAGGAAAAGCCTCAGTAACATAAATCAAATTTCTCAAACAACATTTGAGAAAACAAATATTTGAATCTGGTTACAGGGTTAAAAACTGCAAAATAATGTTTTTTTAATTACGATACAAAAATCCCAAACTAAACAAATAAAGGAAACATGCATCAAATCACCAATAACATACTGAAACAGAAAACCATCACATTTGAAGTGGTTTTGCTCAAACATTAGAACCCCATTATTGAGATTATGGGCTCTGAATATTCTGACAAACATGTCCATCCTCTTCACTACTCACAGACCGAGAACTCATCCTTAGGAAAGTGTGTTTTCCTTGCACATAATGTAGTTTATGGCAGAAAACTACAACCATGGTTTATATAATGTCACTGTCCTAATGCAAGACCACTTTCCAAATGTACTCATTTATTATCCCCATTAAAAATATTAAAAAGATTTTCATTGCATTCACAATGTTTTTTCCTTTTACAGCTCATTTCTATGTTTCCAACAAACTTCCTATTTAATAGCATAAATAAACTTCCAAGAAGATATGCTCGTGTAATACACACATAAAACAATGAAAGAAGTTTGTTGAATTTGTAAGTTTTCGATCAAGACACGTCTACTAATTGGTGTAACGTAACACGTGCAGCCATCTTTGGCTTTGGCAAATGGATAACACGTGTGTAGCATGCATGTACTTTATAAAGAAATCTTCAAACCACACAATCAATGCTTCACATCCATCATTCTAAGGAACTCTCTATTATACATTTTAAGGTTATTTGGGAAAATGATGAAGGAAAGATAAGTAATGCAGAAAGCAAATAGTGTATGAAGTTTTAATTTTCTCTCGACAACATGGTAAAGAGTGAACAATTTTCTGCTGCATCGGACTTAGTTATGTCGATTTATTAATGGTGATCCAAAGATAATTAAACCAAATTATATGCACTTATGCATTGCAATCCATCTACACACATTTTACTTCACACGTGTCTAACTATTTCAGAGATTTTATTTTGCAACAACAATTTTATTTTAAAAAGTAAATCGTCTGATTTAGAAAGTCCTTCAACCTACATTCTAGATCACACATAAACTATATTACAAGAAATCTCTTCATTTTAAATAAGAATAAACTGCCACACATTATGGACACATTAGATCCATTATCCATAATGGTATAACAGACGGTTATTTATAAGAAGTTTTACATACTTGTATGTAGGGGCGAATCCAAGAATTTCAGATTAGGGGACCAGGATAAAAATAAAAATTTTCTTTTTAGGGGTGCCGGAATGAATTTTTACTATTTATCAAATGTAAAAGCACTAAGAAATTAAAGGCGATCTCGAGGGGAAACAGATGCAGGGGCCATAGCCTCCCACCTCCCCTTCGTCTGTATCAAGGTTAATGTCAAGCAGCAGTATTAGTTCTTTTACCTCAGATATCCTGTTTTGGATCTACTTTTATGACTACTTGCCCTTCTGAAATTTTCTTATTCATCTTTCGTTTCTTTGAGGCTTTATTCAATAAGCACATCTACCACATAACAATATAGACTTGATTGACGATAACTATGATTCAAAACTGCAGTACTGCCTGCTATATTGGTTATATATCTTTAACTAATTCTATAAAGAATATTATCACATGCCTTGACAGAAGCTATCGAAGTGCATATAGCATTCATCAAAGAGACATACAGCTTGGACCTTGCAAATAAAAAAGTTGGGTGGGTACATAAGTGCAAACATGCTAGGTTTTTCATGCTGTTTTCTTTGTCTGGTAATTTTCAGTTGTATGTAATGCAGATGCTGACTTCATGGCTGAGTGCGTGTTTGGAAAGAAAGCGGCTGATATCTATTTGGAAGGGACAAGAAAAATAAACATTTATGTTGCTCCGACACTTTATTTTTCTTGAAATACCCATGTCCGATGCGTATCCAGACATACGTATGGGGATAAAACCCTCCAAATATATGGAAAAACTTAAAAAAAAAAAGATTGAATATATCCATGACGAACAAATATCCACATTCAAGACTCACACAAGTCTAAGTAACGTTGAACATTACCCTCAACTTTTCTGAATAGGAGAATATCCATGTTCAGAGAAAAGCTCCAATAGAAGTTAGCAAAAATCCAGAATAGGAAAAAGATGGCCTGTAAAACCCTAGGAAAACCCTAAAATAGAGGGTCTCGAAATAATGAAATCCAGACCCCCACCCAAAAATGAAGATTTCCAGATCCTAATTCAACTTCCAAACAGCTTTTATCATTAGAAAATATTTCATGTATAACAATCTTAAAGTAAGAATCCTTGCTTTCTGCAACTAAATGAAACACGAAAGATTAATTCTCTACCAGAAGGATTAAAAACCACAACAGATTCGATCTAAGATGAGGCATAAAAATTCAAACAATCCATCATAGATATCATCATGACCATGACCAATACTCAAATACAGCCAAAACCCAGAGAGAAGATGGCATAAACTGTAAAACACAATTTGAAAAACGGGAATTCAAAGCTGCAACAACTTTTCAGCTTAATCCAGTTCAGAATACAAACATACATCATTGGGTTAGATATACAGATAACATGCATTAGAATATATATACGAAAAACATATGTATGGGCATCTTTACCTCATTGGAGAAGCCATTGAAGAGTCACCTGAGAAAGCAAAACTGAGAGTTTTCAGAGAGTTCTAAACATTGTTATTTTTTATAGTTTGAAAGAATCTAATATTACTTACTCACTTTTTCCTTCTTTGAGCCAATGGGTTTGGTCAAAATGGAGAGACGCAGAAAAAGACTATGTTGGAAATAATTAGCTGCAGTTGGAGCACGGTGCACTTGCCTTAGATTGGAGGGGGTAGGTTTAATATATTTTGGATAAACTACATCCATGACCATCTAATTATAAATCTTATTCTATTTTGATCACCGAACTATAAATTTAGATGAAATATACAAATGGTAACTGAACTTTATTTAACAATTTAAAACGGTAACTAAACTTTCAAAAGTTACAGAATAAAATTAAAGTTTATGTTTTTGTTATAAAATAGTCACTAGAATTTTAACAGACGTTAAGTGGGTAATGTAGAACATTTAGTCCTCCAAGTTTACACATTCAATTAATTTAGTCTTAATTAAAAAAATAATAAATTTAGCCATCATTATTCATTCTTTTAAATTAGTCATATTTTTAATTAGAAATAATTTTTTAATCCAACCAGATAGTGACACGTGTCACCAGACTATCAAGTTGAAGGAAAATAAATGGAAAAAATATGGGTTTGGAGGTTTGAAACATGCCTTACCATTAGACTAAAGCCTAGTTTTGGCTTTAAAAAACAATAAATATATATAGGGATAGGATCTGGTTACACAGTGTAAAAGTTTTAAAGTTTTACATGTTTTTTAAATCGTTGGATGAGTGAAATGAATGGCTGAGATTAACAGTAGAATATGTGAAGATTATCATTTGGAAGAAAAAAAAGTAAAGAGTTAACCTCAACTATCCATTTCCTTCGTCAAACGATCTAAAAAAATATAAAACTTAAAAACTTTTATAATGTGTAAGTAGATCCTAACACATATATATGTGGGATTGTTAAAATAAAACCCCACTACCCTCAAAATGTTGGCGCAATGCCGGATAACTTCACTGCACTCCCTCGTATCAGCCATTTCCCAAACTGGGGCGGAACACAAGTGGGACATGTGAGGTAAGAGTGTTTAAACCTGGGTACTCGAATATTTGAGTACCCGAAAATATCGGGTACCTGGATCGTCAGATAGTACTATAGTCGACTCATATTTTGGCTTTAGCGTTGCGGGTACCCATTATTCGGGTACTCGAAAGTTGCGAGTACTCGGAAAATCTAGTACTTGGATACCCGAATATAAAAATATAAATTTTTAAATATAAAAATATTTTATCAGTTTAATATAAAAATATATATATTCATTAGTTTAAAATAAAAATATGTATTTATTAAATATATAAAAAATTTATCAGTTTAATATATATATATATATATTGAATATAAAAAAAGATTAATTTTAAATATATCCTAGTACCCGAATAAATCGGGTACCCAAAAATTTCTAATAGTTTGACCCGGGAAAAAAATTGGTTAAGTACCCCGGTAATTTATGTTTGGTAGTCAGGTAGTCGAGTCAAGTATTTTTGAGCACTTCTAATGTGAGGGGCTTCCCCAAATTTTGGAAAATTCTAATTTAGACCTTTGAAACTTAAAGATAAAAATCAAGTTGGCCCTTACAAAATTTTTAAAAGTGTAGATTAAGCTTCAAAAGTTTTGAATGTTTTTAATTAAATCCTTCCCATAATTTTTAAAAGTTCTCATTATGTCTCTTAAAATTTCAAAATTTTAGTTAGACTCCAAATTTTTAGAAAATTATAAATTGAATCCTCAAATTTATTGAAAACTTGAATTTAAACCTTTAATTTTTATAAAAATTTTACGTTGAGCCCCAAACTCTATCATCAAGTTCTGCCGCTGTTCCCAAATGAATTCATCGATTTCATTTTTTATTAGATAGAGATGTACTACATTCTCCTGCCGAGATTTGAACCCATATAAAATAAAAAATATAAATATTCTTAGTCATTAGGCAAACATTTTTAGTTACTAAGCCGATTAATGAATCTTGAATTCATCAATCTCCTAAATCAAGAAAACTTTTTTTTTCAACTTTCACTCCAAACTGATCTAAATGATTATTTAGTTTTGTAAACAATTATTACGGCCACACTTAGCGATCACTAGAAACTTTGAAAATGAGTTGGAAACACCCAAAAACCACCATTTTTCCAAGTGAAGTAATATGTTGTTATTTTATTTTCTTGTCTCGTTTTCGCCCAATTATATGGTGTACTCAAATTATACAAATTTACTTAACTGATATATAATTATTTTCGTCAAAAAAGTAACGGGGAATGGTTTGATTAAAACTATATTTTATTGACAAAAATATATAGTTCGGTAGTTAAAATAGAAATAAATTTGTAGTTGGATGATTATGAATGTAGTTTACTCATATATTTTTACTTATTTTAAAGTCTTTTCAAGAAATAAAAAAGATGGGATAAAGTTGTTTCGGAATTAAATTAGGATAAAGTTGTTACAAGTTAGTTAGTATTGATTACCATCTCTCTCTAGTATCTTTATTTATGGTAAATTTAGGCACAAATTACTTTCTTACATTTAAATAGATTTGGGTTTGAACTTATTGTGTGTACATTTTCGGGAAAAAAAATTAAGAGCAAAGAATAATATTACTATATAATCATAGAAGAATATTAAAAATAGATTTAAATTTACTAATGACCGGTTGGTTTAATGAAACGAGATAAAAAAATCGTCTTACTCAATATCAAAAAATAGATTTGAAATTATTTTGCTAAATAAAATTTCCAAATATGCTTAAAATTCCCTGGATTACCAATCATCATTAGAGGCCTGGGTCTATGGATATGTTACATGCAAACTCTTCATTTTCCTTAAATACTCCTACAAATATTCAAAATATTTTTAAAAATAATTAAGCATACCAACAGCTTCTAACAGGAACATAAATCACTACGAAATACTGCTTCATAATAAAAAATTTAATATTAGATAGATGGATATTCTTCTTTCACATCTCTAAGTAGCATTCCAACTAGAAATGAGATCGAAAAAAGAAAAAGAGTACATCTTCAAGCATAGTATTTACAGAAATAAAAGTCTGATCTTCAGCTTGTAACCTTGATCAAGGCTTTTTAACCCGGAGAAGCCTCCTTATTCCGTCCCGTTGATCATTCTCAGGATGTCTCGAGGAACTACTCTGCAGAAAGTAAGCCAAGATAAGAAAGCAACAAATGAAAGTTCTTGAGGAATGAAACCGCCACTAGAGCAATCATAATTGTTGTGATTCTTAGTTCTACTTTCTAAGGTTTCGATTCTCAGCTCCCACCACAAGTATCGAATTACCTTCTTAAATTTTATGCTAGAGCTGCTAATGATCAGAGGAAGACTGCTGTTGCTCGGGACCTGGTGGCCACATCTGCTGCGCCATGTATGGGTGAGACTGCTGACCATAGATAGTAGGGTCCACCACCAGCTTCCCCATTATCATTCCCGGAGTCCCGACCTGAGGTGCATGCTGTGCGGGCATGTAATAAGACAGTGCATCAGCAGGCCCTCCAACAGGCATTGTTCCTCGTGGAATAGATGCAAGAACCTCGTCTTTCAAATCCTCTCTTGGAACTATATCAACTAAGAAATCGAATATGTCAGTCCTGGTAATTGCTGCAGCAATATCGTTTTTCTGAAGTGTCCTCCTTTTATTCTCTTCCGTGTGATTCCACGAATGCAGTGTCAACTCTAAGATGAACATTTCGCATGCCCGAGCAAAAATGACAGGGGCCTCGGCCGATATCATCCTCACATCTTCATCAGCTTTCATGATCTTCTTGATCCGGGCTAACGGAAGGTTATGGTTCTTGAAATCCATAACTTTCTCGATTTCTTGATACTGGTTTGCCCAAAATGCCTGGAGTTGTTGCTGAAGTTGCTGTTGCTGCTGGTGGTGGATTTGCTGATAAGCAAGTTGGTGCTGTGCAAGTTGTGCTCCTGTCGGGGTGGACTGAATACCTCCAACCGATGTCACAACGGTCCCTGGAGTTTGGGCCGCCCCAGTCACTTGGTTTTGATACGGATTAGTACCGTAAGGAACTTGAGCTCCGCTACCCATCATCCCCATAGCCGGGGGCTGTCCATGTCCTTGCTGGTCCATTCTAATCTGCTTCAACCAAAACTTAATACCTCTGCCTAGAATAAACAAACTTTAACTAAGCATTACATTTTCATTGCATCTAAACATTGAAATCCGACTCAAATCGCTTAGAAGTAAATTCTATTCAAACCATAATATCATCCGCATTTTCCTTTTTCTTTCTTATTTCATGAAACCTATTCCGACTAATATCCTGCCAAGGAAGATCAAGTCCCAATACTGCTTCAAATCAACATCCACTTGAGCCTAGAACAGAAATTACCAGCATTTACAGGACCATGATAACCAGCATAAGATAAAAACCTATACGCATCGGTCCGATTCTTTATTTTCCTCGAGGTGATGAAACTGTCCGATCCGATGCTTATTCGAACATGAGTTTCAGACCACATAGAAAAACGTTTTTTGAAATATTGAACATACTCGTACGGGCAGATACTTCCATCCGACACTATCATCCAATCCAAGTCCGAATAACGAGTAAAAACAAATTCTGTTCCATTTCAGCCGCAAAAACAAGAATTTGATCTAGATTTACCCAATACAAAATTCTCCTATCAAAAACGAAAGAGAAAAAAACAACAAAACAAACACAATAAAGAACCAAAAGATGGCGATTGATTCAATCAAATACAGATAAGATGTGTCAATTGTCAACGGAAATTAATTAAACCATAATATGTAGAGAGAGAAAAAAACCATCATATGAAGATCCGGTAAACCAACCCAGATACGTATACACTTGGTACATTATACGTATAAAAGAAAGTATAGGAAAAGTTTATACCTTTTGGGGTGGGGAAATGTACCTTCGATTGGAAGATTGAGAGGAGCCTGAGATTAAAAAGAAGAAATGTCAAAAGAGAGAAGAAGGTTCCAGGATCAAAAGGGTTAATTTGGGTAAATGTGCTTTTAATATAATTGTTTCCGTACGGTGAGAAAACCCAAAATTGGGTAATTTTTGGGTCAAGAGGGAAAGAACATTGAAGAACAAGGGTAGCCTTTATAGCAAATAATAATTGATGTATTTTTTCTGGGTACAAACTAACCTGAGATTCGAAAGAAGAAAAGCTGGACTTGGTTTTGAGGTTTTCTGTTGTGTTGGGTTTTTTGGCATGTGATGTCAAAACTCAGAGGCTACTTTTATACGGTCCGGACTTCCCCTTCTTTCTGCGTTTTCTTTTCCATTTTTGATTTCCTGACGAAATTACCCTTTTCATTCAGATTACTCCCCCCTCCCCCCCCCCCCGGATATCATGTTTCGGTTGTTTGGATTTTATTTTATTTTATTTTTTTGAGAAATATTATATCCTCGAACTCGGATTCACACAAAAATAATGTTGGTATAAAATTAAAAGATGTCTCTAATGTTTTATTGAATAATTATTTTATTTTTTATTTTGAAAATTAATTTAATTTCTAACATTTTATTTGGGTCAAAATGACATATTCTCGGATAAAAACTGTTAGTCAATTAATGATAAACAACTTGAAATAACTTGATAAAATGATTCGTCAGAAGAAAAAAATATTTTAGATTTTATATAATTTTATAAAAATATATTTTGACTGATGTGTCATTATGTAAAGTCAAACATATTTGTCTGTACGACATTGTTATTGCGGCGTGGATGACATAATTTTATCACATCATTTCAAGCTGTTTATCGTTAGTTGACTAATAATTTTTATCCGCATATAAAATATTTTTTAATTAACTTTAAAAAATAATTATTCAGTCCGATCATTTTTTGGCATTATACAAATTAATTCTGGTTGTTTGGATTTTATTGGACTCACGTGTTTTAGACTTTTTAATTGGGTATATCGGGTGGGATTAAAGTTGGGGTAAAACTTTGATACACAGGCTGTGTAAAATTAATTTTACACAAGCCTGTGTATTTATGCTATAAAAATCCAAATCTTAAATTTCTAACCCTAACCCTAACCTTAAAAAATTAAAACCCACACTCTAAACCCTAAACCCTAAATTCTAAACACTAACCTTAAATTCTAAACCCTAGAACCTAAACTCCTAAACCTTAAACTAAAACCCTAACCCTTAAAACTAAAAAGCACGTATAAACTAAAGTTTACACGACCTGTGTATCAAAGTTTTTTCCATAAAGTTGGATATATTGGGATTAACCGTGTAACATTACACCACTGATCAGATTTTTTCATCATATCATTTGGTACAAAAATATAATTATTGTTGTACGACATCTAAATAAACTGCAAAATAAGGATTATTATAATAATACATCTAACTATAATGTAAATAATAAATTATAAATATTTAGTTAAAATGTAAACATTTAATTAAATACTGCTTTTGACAATACAAATCAATCTGAGCTCTAAATACTCTCAAGTTGTTGTTCGTCAATCTCGTGTACGTTTTTTTCTTACACCATTTGTATACAAATTGCAATAATATTTTAAAAATAAATAAATTTAATTAAAAAATTCAACTAAAAATCAAGATAATTACCTGCGACAAGAGGGATTTGTATCGGTGTTTGAGTAATTGGTGTTCAAAAGGAAAGTCGTTGCCAAGCCCACGCTTGCATCAACAACAAACATTTACCAATACCCAAACCTTATGACCATTTCTTATTTTAGCGTTCTTGCGCAACTCACGATACAAGAACGCTAATATGGCCGATCCCCAACTATATTCAACAGTTTCTCACAGATACTTCGAAAAATATAGATACTGTGCATGAACAAGATTGCCATATTTATCCGGCATCAGTATACCTCCAATAAGTTGCAGAATATAGGCTTGACTAGCCTTATAAACCGCATAAACCAAATTATATTCACCGAGTGTAAATTCACTTTGCAACCAACTCATTTTCACACGAGACCTTTCAAATTTGATCTATTTGGCACCTTCCTAAGGTATTCAAAGCAAATACTTTCAGGTGAACACCCCGTCTACTCGATCAATGGTGCTCCGTTTATCTGGACCCCGATAAGCATGACCACGTCTTCAAGTGTGATCGTGCATTTCCCATACGGCATATGAATGTATGAGTTTCTAGCCTCCAATGCTCAATGAGAGTGGCAATCAACCCAGGCACCAACTTGTACCCGCAAATGAAGGTCGCATAATAAAATCCAGACATTTGCAAAAATTTAATGATTCGACTGTCCGAATAATTTTTTCCATGGTCAGATGATGCTTAAATGTATCATCCACATCTTGTAATTAACACGTTAATAAATAAATAGTATTAACAAACAAAAAAAGTAATTAAATTTTTAATAAATAAATTATTAAAAAATATGTACCATCTCATCAACAGTGAAACTAGTAATGTTTCGGTCCTATAATTGCAACAGAGGAGCTTGCTCAGCCATCCTACAGGATAAGTAAGAACATATTAGTAACCCGAGACTAAATCTATAATATTTTTAGTTTTGTTTGTAATTACTAAAATTCTACGAAATTTAAATTTTAACTCTAATACATTTATTACAATAACTAAATCAACTTATTATAAATTTCAATTCCACCACTACTACTAACAACTAACTACATCAACTTATTAGTTTATTTTGTAATTTTACTAAATGCCTCAACTTATTAGTTTAAATTAAAATTTTACTTAAACTACAATTCTAAAATTTGTGTAATTTTGGGGCCTAAATAACAATTAAATTAAATTAAAAGACTCGTAAAAAAATTACAAAACGACAAAAACAAACAAACTCTAACTCCTTAAAAATTAAAAAAAGTTTTTTTTCTTAAAATTTAAAAATTAAAAATTAAAAAACATTTTTTTCACTACTAATAATAATTTTAAACTATAACTAACAAATTCAATTTGCCCGGCTATCCTTAGTCCCTATATCATTCGGCAATTTGTCTTTAAAACCCTTCAATTCTAAGATTTTTACAAACTAATCACTAATTTAGTAATTTGATCATTCAAGTCCTATTTCCCTTAACAAAATTCATTAGTTTCAATAACTAACAAATTCAATCACATTCTGCAATATTCTATAAAATCCTCTAAAAATTCATATTTCACTCATTCCAATTGCAAAATTTCCATATACTCATTTTAGTCCCTTAACAAACTAATTATAAATCCTTAATGAATTCAACACCAAATTGACCCTACTTTGAGTTCACTAAATCTTTATCAACTACAACGTTTTTTTCTTACTTAAAAATTAAAATTACTAACATAAAAAATAAAATAAAAAACATTTTTTTCTTAAACCATAAATTAAACAATCGCACATCTACAAATTAACTCTATTTTCTCCAAATATTCAAACATAAAAAATTCAAACATCAACTTAAAAAACTAAAAAAAATAACAAACTTAAATTAAATAATAAAATACACATCTACTTACTATATTTTCTTCAAATATTCTTTTCTTTACTCAATCTATCTCTTCAGGAAATTTCTTCTCTTCAACCACATATTTAACACAAAAAATTAAAATATTAAAAATTCAAACATCAAACTTCAAAATTAAAAAAATAAAATACATATCTTATATACTTATAAATTTTTTTCCAAATCTTCTTTTTTCTTCTTTACTCTATCTTCTCAAAATTTTCATTACACAATCTATTATCTTCAATCCCTATTTAACCCAAAACTTTAAACCTCAACCACCCAACCCACCTACCAACCCTCCAATCAATCATACAAAATATAATTAAAAAACTTTAAAAAAAGCCTCATCCATTTACGAGGCATGCCTGCACAACCTCATTTACGAGGACCTGCGTGCATGCAAAATGCAGACTCTGCCACCACCTACACACTGCACCATTGTCGTACCCTGTCAGTATAGTTCCAGCACTGTTTGAAGACAGAAGGATTACACCCCATCTTTAAATAGTGCACGCATGATCCATGCAAGCCACGTGGCTTAATGGCTACTATTTGAAGACGGATTGAGGGCAATCCGACTTTAATTTTTCATTGTTGAAGGTTGGACTCTAAACTATCCGACGTCATTATTTTAATATTAAAATATAAAATATTATTTAAAGACGGATTGGACATGTAAAACTTCACTTTTACTGTAGAAACAACAATATTTATTAGAAATAAGATGGGGGTGCCGGGAAAAAAAACTCACACATAATATTTGTGTTATTTTGCCGTACTTGACATTCGTTCACGTCTAAAGGTTCATTTACCTGAAATTAGGCAAATCAAGGATCTTGCCCATTAAGCCATTACAACTGAAAACAGGTAAAGCACTGTGTAAGAGTCAAACTTGTGGGATTTCATTAGTAAATATAAACACGCATCTAATGAATGCAAGTAGTTCACAATACATACGGAGGCCCAAATTTTGCATTGAAAATAGATAACATATCAGTCCAAGCTTGTTTATTAAATGTATGGCCTAATCTATTGCCCTTTTGTATTGAAAATTTGATCGACAGTGTTTATATTGTGTACAAATTATTTTCGTAATCGTATTTAAATATTTATAAATATAAATGATTTTTTCATATAATAACGTGTTTTTTAATTATTTGTATATTCATGTCACTGAAAATACGGTGAGTCTTTCTTAAAATTAAATCATTTTTGTACTTAGCTTAACATTACAGTCCATCAGTCCCCGAATGCCATCCCAAAGTCACATACAGATGGCCTTTTATTGCAGTAAATACTTGCATACGTACTCATTTACATAAATACAAATGCGTATTTGTAGCTCTAATTATTACATTTATCACATTGGGGAAGTGGAAACTAAAACCAAGTGCTATGGTAGCTTCAGGGGATAGCAGTGAAGTTGAAATTATTGCAAGAAGTCTTGAAAAGCAGCAGGGAAGAGCTGAAACCAAGCCTTGATCTAGCCATATCAAACTGTATCAGATTATTCTCCATTTGGTATGCCCCGATTACAATCGAAGCTCCATTGTTCTTCATTCCTCCATCAACAAATGCTAAGCAAGAAACCCTTGGTGCAGCTTCCACCATGGAGTTCACCCCGAAAATCCTCCATACGAGATGGTTGTCGTGGAGCACGAGATCGATGTTAGGAATCCCTGCTCCAACCCTGGAGCTTTTGAAGCTTTTCGAGTTGAAACAGGCCCCGAATGGTGCAACAGGCTTTACTTGGGGAATACCAGAGAGCTCCTTGGAGAAAAACTGAGTGACGGCTTTGAAGATTGTGTGGTGCAGAACCGTATAAGGATTGATTGTGCTGAGCTTTGTGCCTCCGGTCCCTCGTTTGTTGACCGAAAACAGTGTCGTGTTGATCGGAACATTTTTGTTGTTTATCTTGATTGATCTCACTTCCATGTAGTACTCTCGTTGGGGGCTGATGATAAGTGGAGTGTAGCTTAAAGGTCGTGTGATCTCGACATTAGGCAGCATATAATAAGGGCTGTCCCCAAAGAACATGACCCCATTAGGGGCTAAACACAAGGCAAACGTGGGGGCAAAACCAGCAGATCCAAAGTGTGAAGCCAGTTGACTCGGTAGAGAAATAGGAGAATGCCCCAATCCAGCCACCCCTTGAACATTTCCCGGCAACCCTTTTTGCAGTAAAAGGGAAGGTGCACAAGTAAACAAGAACTGAGGGACCCTAACCATTGGACCAGGGTTAGACCCTTGGGTGGATTGAATTGATAGTACATCTTGTGCAAGCTCACTCATTGCGGTTAGTCCCGGGGTTCACCGACATCACCCCACATGTGTTGTTATGGCATCCCGGTCTAGCCTTGGCGGAGCAAGTGTGGCAATAGTGACTGTCGGCTTGAGCGCATTGGGTTGAGTGGCACCGAGGGGCGCGGTAGGTCGATGAAAGGTAACTTCTCTCACAAGTAACCCACAATAACCTTCCATTCAAGTCCACAACAAATGGGACTTTGAATGAAGGAGTTCGCTTGTATATGTTGGCCACATAAAGCTTGGTCTTTTGATCTTTTTGCACCGGCAAAACAAACCTATTTGGCTTCGAAGTCGTTTGAGATTCCGATAAAAGGTAGAAGGAAGAAAAGAAAAGGAAAATGAAAAGGAAACGAAGGAAAGAGGAAGCCATGAATACTTGCAGGAAAGGCTAAGCGGTGTAGAGCTGAAGGGGAAAATTGGGTTATTTTATAGGCAAAATTGTGTTGTGTATCTTTTTGTAATATTAGGCTCAGCATTGTTCATGTGAAAGTTTTGGGCATTATGTGCATTTGGCAAGCAGAAAGGGAGGGTTTGAGAGGTTAAGTTTGGAAAAATACAGGCTAAAAGATGAACATTAAAGCAAATGAACAAAATTTAATTGATAAGTGTGAAATTTTCAAGGCACTTGGCAATGGCTTCACTGCACATGAAACATTTTTTGGCATCAAGTTATGCTATGACTTCATGGGCTTGTCTTTGCCCTTGGGCTGGAATTACATAAATAACATCTTTAGCCTTAATTTTTGGGATACTTCGATAGAGAAGCTTGTTTAAAGTTTACACAAAGCTTTAAATTTTAGAATTTAAGGTTTATAGGTTTAGTGTGTAAGGTATAAAATTTAAGATTTATGGTTAGAATTTAAAGTTTAGGGTTTAAGGTTTAGGTTTCAGGGTGATAGGATTTAGGATTTAAGTTTTAATTTTTATAGAAAGATTGTGTAATTTTTTTACATAATTTGTGTATTAAAATATAACTCTATTTTTTAATATATATACTCACATCTACGATGGTTATGAAAAATTATTCTACATAAAAAATACATTTTAAAATTTATCAAAAAATAATTACAGGTGAATATTAAATAACATATTATATTATTAAAAACAAGTTCGATTTTTAAATGCATGGTTATTAATTATTTTATTTAAAGATTATATGAAAGTATGAAACGAAAAAATATATGATAATAATATTAATCATTGTTTAAAATTAAGGGGATTTTAAATTTTTTCAACTAAATTAATACGATTTTATTAACATGTGACATCATACAAAATATATTGACTATAAACACTAAAAAAAAATTTAATCATCATACAAAATATGAGTGATATAAAACTCTACTAATTGATTTAGTGATTATAAATGTTTATTCGTTTTACCTTTTGGGTAGGTTTGAACCCTAATAATTGCCTTAAAAATATTATTTTAACTCTATCTAACCAAAAAATATAAGTAATATAAAAATACAGATACGTCATAATTTATATAACAAAATTAGGATGAGTCACTCAATTTTGTGGCGTATTAGTAATGGATATCGTTTTACTCTCAGTTGACATTAGATTTTAGATTGGATCTTAGATAATCCTTCCCACATATATATATATATATAATAGTAATAAAAATACAATGTATATTAAAACAATATTTAAATATGTGTAAACATCATTTAAATATTAAATTAATATTAAATAGAAATATTTAATTAATTAACACTACAAATAATAAATTATCTAATTAAAAATTCTACAAATGATTCATATGAACAAATTCATTAGCTTAGGGATAATATGGTACAAAGAGGTGAGAATTGACAAATATCTAAAAAATAGTGAAATAATATTCCTACTATTTAGGAGGATATTGACACTATCGAAAAATAATAATTGCCCCTAAAGAGAATGATATGAAATCAAACAAAAAAATATCATTCCGAAATATATTATTAACCTGATAATAATTTTTTCCATGAACTAATAACACCTTACGAAAATAAGTTTTTAAATTTGGGTTCAAAATTATTCTTTAAAGCACAGTCCTAAATTCGGCCATTTTTTAGATATTTAGAACTTACGGTATAAGATTTATAGTTTAGAATTTAGTTTTTTAGGGTTAGAATTAAAATTTTAAAATTTAAATTTTATAGTGTAAATATACAGATTTATATAAAATAAGTTTTACACAACCTCTGCTCTTTTGCCCGAGCCTGGACTTCCACTATATATTTCTTCGTTATGTTAATATATATGGATAATTCTACGTTAAATGTTATGTAGTGCAATGTATTATTATTTATATGTATCGTAATGTATTATTAAATGTTTTAATTAGTTTTAAAATTTTAAGGACCAATAGTATTATTATCCATTTTTATAATAGCATCTTAAAAAATAATTTTTATATTATTTTTTCAAATTTTCTTTTATTTTTTAATTCAAAAAATAATTAAACTTTTATTACTATAATAATTCATACATTCACTTTAATTTAAGGGTAAAATTCACAAATGGTCACTAAACTTTGATCAATTATTTAATTTGGTAACCAAACTTTCAATTGCTTTAATGTTACCATTAAACTTTTAGTTTTATTTTAATTTGGTCACTGAACCGTTAACAACTGTTAAAAGGGTGATGTGACTGTTAAAATATTTTATATAATAACACATTTAGTCATCCACGATTACACATTCAAACAATTTAGTTTTAATTCAAAAGAAATAATAAATTTAACCATCATTATTTCAATTTGACCATATTTTTAATTAGAGATAATTTAATAATTTATTTTGATCCCTCAATTATAAATAATGTTATCATGTCCCTCCCAATCCCAATCATACTCAATCCATCCTTTAAAAATTCATAAAGATTAATTAAATTATTACTATAAAAAGGAAAATTAAGTATATATATTTTTTAAATTGATACTCGAGTTTTTAAATTTGTCATTAGACCACAAAACACATATATTTGTTATTATGTGTATCCAATTATACATAATAAAAAGGGAAAATTAAGTATATTTTTTAAAATTGATATTTGAGTATTTTTATGAAAATGATTTAACTAATTTATATAGCATTTATTAACATCCAGTAATACAACTCTAAATTTTAATTTAGTAACAAATTGATTCATTTTAATTTTTAAAGGATAGATTGGGTATGGTTGGGTTTGGGAGGGACAAGATAAAATTAGATATAATTGAGGGATCAAAATAAAATATTAAATTATCTCTAATTAAAAATAGGGTCAATTGAAATAATGAGGGTTAAATTTATTATTTCTTTCGAATTAAGACTAAATTGTTTGAATGTGAAAACATGGCGAATTAAATGTGTTATTATACAAAATATTTTAACAGCAACATGGCCCTTTTAACAGTTGTTAACGGGTCAGTGGCCAACTTGAAACAAAACTAAAAGTTTAATGGTAACATTGAAGCAATTAGAAGTTTGGTTACCAAATATAATAATTGATCAAAGTTTAGTGACCATTTGTGAACTTTACCCTTAATATAAAGTGAATGTAGGAATTATTATAGTAATATAAGTTTAATTATTTTTTAAATTAAAAAATAAAAGAAAAATGTGAAAAAAATATAAAAATTACTTTTAAGATTTTATTATAAAAGAGAATAATAATACTTTCGATCCTTAAGATTTCAAAACTAATTAAAATAATTAATGGTATATTGCGGTACATATAAATAGTGGTACATTGTGGTACATGACATTTACGATAGAATTATATATATATATATATATATATATATATATATATATATATATATATATATATATATATATGAACTAAGATTTCAATATTGTTTTTATTATTATACACTATGGTTTTTTGTGTTGGTTTTATTCACTGTTATGTTAAATGATAGATTTGTTTATATTAAAGTATATGTTTAATTGTTGTCTTACTTCTCAGTTCACATTGTGTTTTTTTAACTCGTCTTCTTCTCTTTCCCTTTTCAGATACCTCATGTTGTTAGCACCAGTTCGACAATAGAGGATCGCAGTCTTAAGTTTTAAATTTTCATAAAGTAAATTATCAATATATCATAAATTATTTTTCAAATTGTGCCATGGGTTTGATTCCATTATTTCACCTATGAAAAAGATTCATTTTCGTTTGAGTTTGATAATTGTTTTCATTTTCACGTTTTAGATTTGAGGACAAGTTTTTTTTGACTGAAAGAATGATGCAAGCATATGAGGGGTAAAATATTTTATTTTAGACATACCATTGAACATATTTTCAAGACTGGAATATCAACTGACTTACAACAACTTTTCGAATGAGACTCATACATTGTTGGAAGAATGACTTGTAAATTGTTAGTTTAGAAAGTTTTTTTTTTTCTATTAATTAGTTAATGTTTGTTAGTTAGTTAGTTATTGAGTAGCAATTGAAGTGTATAAATACTTTAGATGTAAATTAATATTTTCAAGAATGATGAGATATTTTATTCAATATAGTTTTAACATGGTATCAGTAGTTTAGGTCGATTCTCGTCCTACTATTGATTTTTTATTTTTTTTATTCGATCATGTTGAGACTCCCTTTAGCCCATCTTGTTTGTTATTTTTTTGGATGTTTTCCCCAATTTTTCATTATGTCAGGGCTTTATTTCTTCTTTTGCCGAAATGTCTTACCAAACGATACTTTGACAATCAATTCCCCGATCTTTCATCTTTCGATCTTCAATCCTCTGGTCGTCAATCCTCCGGTCAATAATTTGTCTACTGATTCTCAAGTGATTGATTTCAATCATCCCTACCCGTGGTCGAGGCTGTGGGTGAGGTAACTATTAGAGTCCTGCTGGTGGTAAGAGGAACTTTGCACATACTGCTTCTATTCATCCTAAGGGTTGGAGGTGTTGCATGAGTATATGCATAGCGTGAGGCTTTCAATGCGACCAACGTGATCGCAAGTACATTTATATTGTGTTTCATTCCATTATTTTCATTAGTTGATTCTAGTTATACTAATTCCTACATATTGAAAGAACATGTGCATGTGTGGGAGTTATCATTACGAGTTCATTGGGTGATATAGTGACGGTAAATCGATTGTATAAAAGGTGCCCTTTAGAAATACAAGGATTTTGTAATAACCCGTTTTAACCAAACCCTAAACTAAACGGACCTGAATTCAAACTAAACCCGACCCGACCCGAAAACCAAAATAACCCTCCACTGCCGCCGCCACCACCCTCCTCTACTGCCGCTGCCGTCACGCTCCGGCCACCACTTCACCGGCAACCAAAACAAACCCCAAATAAAATCCCAATCCCTAAAATCTATACAAAATCCAGAAAATCCAAAAAAATATATATAAACAAACCTAAAACCTAACCACTCACTGCCAACACCCTAATTTAACCATACCTTCAACCATACCCTGCCTCAACCAACATCCCTAAAAATCCAGCTCCATCCATCCAACTTCAGATCTGCTACAATAAAAAGTTTTAGGGGTTAGTGTGTAGGATTTGGGTATAAAACCGAAATCAAAGATTGTAAAAGGGGGGATTTTTTTTGAGAAAAAAATCAGAGAGTTTGGGGGATATTCAAAAAAAATTAAATCATCAAGTTCAAAAACAAAGAGAGATTTGTGAGAAAAATTTTGTAATAGCTTTGAAATCAATATAAGAGATTTAAGGGTAAAAATTTCTCCTGTGCTTTTGAAAATCAAAGTCATCGTGTTTTTTTTCTCTAGTTTCGAATCAAAAAGAGGGACAAAGAAGTCGGAAGCTCACTGGCCTGGTTGCTCAACCACTCTTGCCGCGAGGCTTTAAAGCCGATGACCGGCCTCCATGGTGGCGCCGCCGTTGTTGAGTGAGGGGATGAGAGGGTTGAGAGAGAGGGGGGAAGGGTTATTAGGTTTTATTTTTAATCCGTTCTAATTTTAAAATATAACCTAATCTTATTTTTAAACCAATAACATCAAAACGGTGCCGTTTTGGCACCTAGATCCGAGTGGCGACCCGATTACCCAGGGGAAGGATCCGCTCCCTTTTTATTTTTGGGAAAATTACGCCACAGCCCTCTCATCTTTTCTCCCACCGTCGTTTTATCCTGGGATAATCACGTTTCCAGTCCCTCTACTTCATTTCCGCACCTTTTTTATCCTTTTCACTTCAGTTTCGCACCCTTGCTTTACTTTTCATTCAATCTAGCCACTTGTTTCGAATTTACTTAATTTTCCAGCACTATTATTTATCGTTATTTATAATTTTGCTCATGCGTTTTATATTTCATAGCATTTTAGTCCCTCGTCTATATTATTTCATGTCATGTACATATTCAACCCATGCATTTTAATCATTACATCTAGTTTCATGACATATTTTATATTGTTCCATGCATTTTAATATGATCCATGCATCCACATTAGCATTGTTCTTTTTATTATTATTATTATTATCATCATTATTATTATTATTATCATATGAACATATTATATTATAATTTATTTTGTACATATTAATATCATGATATGTTTTTTATGCATGCATATAAATTATGTCACATGTTAGATATCAATTTGTAGTATTTATTTTTGCATGTTGTATTTATATTTTGCTTATTATTATGATATATCATGTTATTTTTGTTCATGCATTCCCTTTTTATGTATATTTATATCGTTGTTTGTACATGTTATTATGATGTTATTTTAGTTTAATATGTATGAATGCTAGAGTAGTATTTTATTTATGGTAGATTAATTTTTTATTATGTTAGTATTTCTATGTTTATCACATTGTATTTATGTTTGTCATTTTTAAAGATCGCATATCGAGATATATTAATTGTCAATGCGGTGCCCTTTTATCCGAGCGTAAACGAGGCCAGTATCAGGTGTAGTGATAGTGGTTGGACGTTTACTCTCGAATAACGAGGCCTTTAAAATCTACTCGCACTTATAACTAAATTTTAATTTAATCGTCACTTTAATCCGGAAAGTTTAATATTAATAAAGCGGTAATTATTAAAGTACCAATTTTGGGCGGTGTGGGGGTGCTAATCCTTCCCCATCCGTAACCGACTCCCGAACCCATCAATTTTAAATCTCTGGTTTTACGGTGTCCGGTCCACCTTGAGTGGCCGGTGGCGACTCCATTTTTAAATAAAACACGGGTTTTATAAAACTCCATACGGAAGACAATATTTTCAAACAAAAATAAAAAAACACTTCTTTTTTAGCGAAAGGGACATCGCTACAGATGGCGACTTTGCTGGGGATATTTTTGTTTTTCAAAAAAAAATAAGAGAGTCGAGCTTTTTTCAAATAATTACCGCTTTATTAATATCAGAAATTCCGGATTAAAGTGACTATTAAACTAGCATTCGGTTATAATTGGGCGTTTATTTTAACGTATTTAAAATATGACATATAAACCCATTTTTTTAAGTGGGGGGAAAATGCTAATGCTTTCATGGAGATATCGTTCTCCCATGTAGGCCTAACAAGTACTTTCGGGGCTCGAGTACCTTATGCTTTCGTAAGGATATCGTTCCTTCGTGCAGGCATAAGCGAATGGGTCCCCCTGAATTGAACCTGGTTGAAAGGAGCCTATAATGGGTGATGACCGGGGGCCTTGCTACTCTTAGTAGAGGACAACAAGGACAATTCGGGTACCTCTTAACACCAAAACTGCATATAGTGAGCCGTAGGAGCCAACCCTTTAGAGCCATGTGAAACTCTGCCCGATTAGTGGTCACCCTATTTAGGCTCTGGTGCCTTATTTATGTATAGTTTTTACTACTATATTTTTTGTTATATTTATCATTTGTTTTATTTAATCATTTTATTTGGTACTAACTCGTTTCATTTTATTCTCATCGCATTGATTTCACCTGCATCATTACACAACATCATCGCAATCTTGATTTTGCATTGCATCAATTTAGAACACATTTTGCATGCATATACATTCATTTTCAAAATAAGAAAACTGACTCTAAGGGTGCCCTATGATAGTGATACTGGATAAAGTAGGAGATCAGTCAGCTCAGCATCCATACGGGACCCGGTACAAAACAAAGATGGCGAACGATGAAAGATTGAAAAAAATGAGCAAGATCAGAAAGAATTGCAAGCAAACATAGCCAAGCAGGTTGAGGAACAGTTGTCGAGAGTCCAACAGGATATGAGGGAACAACTTGCAAAATCACAACAAGACATGCTGGGCCAAATGGCACAAATGCTGGGATTAAAGCTTCCCGAGCCTGGAGATGCCTATGTTGTAAATCCCACTGCAAATTCTAGACCCACTACTGGTGACGAGGATCTTATGTATCCTCCGGGGTTCACGCCCGTTCAAACCAAGATACAGCCAGAAACTCAACCCCAGGTGATCATTTATCGGGGAAAGTCTCATCTACACCAGGCCGGTACTTCGATCCCTATAAATCAGCCATCTGCATCGGAAGTTAAACCCGGGGGCAATCAAGCTAAAAATTTTATCTCAGAAATGGATCATCTGTTTGAGACCGAGGGGCCGAAGGTAGAAGCTTCAAAGGAAATCGAAGATCGATGTAAAAGACTCGAAGAGAAGTTAGAGGATATGGGAATAGAGGATACCTTCAGTGGATTCGATGCCAGTGAACTCAGTCTTGTCCCGAATTTGGTGTTACCCCCGAAATTTAAGGTCCCAGAATTTGAAAAGTATGACGGAACCAGCTGCCCTCGCACTCACATCACTATGTTATGTCAGAGGATGACTGGATACGGCCGAGATGATAAGCTGTTAATTCACTACTTTCAGGACAGTCTATCGGGATCTGCTGCCCGATGGTATAATCAGTTGAGTCGCCGTCAGATTAAATCGTGGAGAGACTTGGCCAAAGCTTTTCTGGAGCAATACCGACACGTCAATGACATGATGCCAGACCGGTGGACGTTACAACAGATGAAACAAAAGCATAATGAAAGCTTCAGGCAGTACACTCAGCTCTGGAGGGATATAACAGTTCAGGTCCAACCCCCGCTTAGTGAGAGGGAGACCGTGGTCACATTTGAACAAATTTTGGAGGGTCCGATCTTGGGCCGCTTGATAGGCAACGCTACTACCAATTTTGCCGACCTCGTATTATCCGGTGAGGTCATCGAGAATGCTTTCAAGACTGGCAAAATTGACGATGGGGGAGGTTCGTCCCATAAGAAGCCTTACCATGGAAGGAAAGACCAGGAAGTGAACTCTTCGGGAGTTTACAATGTCAATTATTCCAAGCCCAGCACAGTTGTGCAATCTAAGGCCGTGCCAAGTGCTCACGTTGCCTCAAGCCAAGGTTCTGGTCAGAGGAAGAACACTGAGAAAATAGAGTTCACTCCCCTGCCGATGTCGTATGGAGATCTGTATAAGGAACTGCTAAAAGCCCATATAGTGGTACCTTTCCACCAGGCTCCGACGCAGCCCCCATTCCCTAAGTGGTATGATCCTAACGCGAGAATTATATATATGAACTAAGATTTCAATATTGTTTTTATTATTATACACTATGGTTTTTTGTGTTGGTTTTATTCACTGTTATGTTAAATGATAGATTTGTTTATATTAAAGTATATGTTTAATTGTTGTCTTACTTCTCAGTTCACATTGTGTTTTTTTAACTCGTCTTCTTCTCTTTCCCTTTTCAGATACCTCATGTTGTTAGCACCTGTTCGACAATAGAGGATCGCAGTCTTAAGTTTTAAATTTTCATAAAGTAAATTATCAATATATCATAAATTATTTTTCAAATTGTGCCATGGGTTTGATTCTATTATTTTCAAAATATTTAGCGTCGTTTTCATAATTAGCATGAATTTAAATCTATACTTGTTTGTATTTTGTTTAAAAATTCTTGAAATGGCTTTTTAAGATTCATTCGATGTTCAATATGTCCTTCGAGATTCAACCATTACGTCTAGGCCAGGCTTAAGGGGTTTCAAATTTATTTAGCCTAAGCAAGATGCTTGTCAAAAGTAGACAAAATATAAAGGTACATCACTAGCTATTACTAATTTTATTCATAATTCTGATTATTATTCTAACGTTGATAGAGAGTTAGATGTTAAAGACGAATCGTCGCCTAAACAAGAGAAAAATGATAGTGAACAACTAAACAAAAAAAGAGCTTGTAAGTTGTATTGAAAAAGAAAATTTCTTACCAAACTTTGTAGAAGAGTCCAAAATACTTAGCTCTTCAAAGAAATTGTACTAAGAATAAAGAGGTTGATAGCGATAGTGAGAAAAAAGCACATGTAATAAAAGATTTTTTTACTAACAATAACTCGAACTTGTCTAGTGTTCTTTTATTTTTTGTAGAAATTTATTGACCCATTGAGATGGACTCAATTAAATTATTTCACCTATGAAAAATATTCATTTTCGTTTGAGTTTGATAATTGTTTTCATTTTGACGTTTTAGATTTGAGGACAAGTTTTTTTTGACTGAAAGAATGATGCAAGCATATGAGGGGTAAAATATTTTATTTTAGACATACCATTGAAGATATTTTCAAGTCTAGAATATCAACCGACTTACAACAACTTTTCGAATGAGACTCGTACATTGTTGGAAGAATGACTTGTAAATTGTTAGTTTAGAAAGTTATTTTTTCTATTAATTAGTTAATGTTTGTTTGTTAGTTAGTTAATTGAGTAGCAATTGAAGTGTATAAATACTTTAGATGTAAATTAATATTTTCAAGAATGATGAGATATTTTATTCAATATAGTTTTAACATTGTATCAGTAGTTTAGGTCGATTCTCTTCCTACTATTGATTTTTTATTTTTTATTCGATCATGTTGAGACTCCCTTTAGCCCATCTTGTTTGTTATTTTTTTGGATGTTTTCCCCAATTTTTCATTATGTCAGGGCTTTATTTCTTCTTTTGCTGAAATGTCTTACCAAACGATACTTTGACAATCAATTCCCCGATCTTTCATCCTTCGATCGTCAATCCTCCGGTTAATAATTTGTCTACTGATTCTCAAGTGATTGATTTCAATCATCCCTACCCCTGGTTGAGGCTGTGGGTGAGGTAACTATTAGAGTCCTGCTGGTGGTAAGAGGAACTTTGCACATACTGCTTCTATTCATCCTAAGGGTTGGAGGTGTTGCACGTGTATATGCATAGCGTGAGGCTTGCAATGCGACCAACGTGATCGCAAGTACATTTACATTGTGTTTCATTCCATTATTTTCATTAGTTGATTCTAGTTATACTAATTCCTACATATTGAAAGAACATGTGCATGCATTGGGTTTCCTGATGGAAATTCTTAGTGTGGGTGTTATCATTACGAGTTCATTGGGCGATATAGTGACGGTAAATCAATTGTATAAAAGGTGTCTTTTAGAAATACAAGAATTTGTGTTTCTGGTAGATTTGATGGAGCTACCATTCCATGGTTTCGATGTCATCGTCAGAGTGGATTGGTTGTCTGAGCATCGAGATGTGGTTGATTTTGAGAAGATTCAGATTTTTTTGAAGTTGACCGATGATTATGTGGTGGAAGTTGTGGGTGAGCGAACAAGATTTATGTCCAACGTGATTTTTTCTATGCATGCTGAGAAGATGTTGGGTGTTGCGTGATTTAAGTGCTACACAAATGGTGCAAGTATACACGTCGCAAGTAATAAAATGTTAGGATCAAGTATCGTCTCCACAGGGATTGGTTTGAGCCACTTTGCTTCTGTAAAAGAAATAAATTGATGGTGATAGACAGTGATAAGTAAAATAAGCTAATTAAATAGAAAGAAGTAATCGATAGGAGAGGATATGTTGGGTTATCATGAGTAGTGGTGTGATTGTCGGATGAATTGCTATGGCTAGCAATTGTTGTGGCAAGTAAACTGCTGAAGCAAGTAATTGTTGTGGCAAGTAAACTGCTGAGGTAAGTAAATTGCCCTTTCAATGTTCGGCGGAGTGCTCTTCAATGCCTTCGCATTATCCCTAACTGAAGAACTGATGATTGTGCAAGCCTTGGTGATACATTCATGTGTTAACCTTGGGTGGACAACATCGATCTTGTCACTCTTCTTAGCCACTGAAATCCGTTCCTTATTCCTAAGGCGAATTAGTTTCCACCAATAGTTGTTTAAATGGAAAATGTATCCACTTGTTTCGTAAATGTAGCTCTCTCGAGCCTAGATAAATAAATGCATTCAAGTTCCTTTCCCAAGTTTTCTTGAAGTGAAATTAAGAACCAATAATGGATAAACACTAAATTTTATAGAATTAAAAACCAAACCAAATCATTCGTCTTTACACATCATAAACTCGATAACCCAAGCCAAATGAATCTAGTTCATGGATGGGTTAAAAGAAAACAACAATGAATAAAGCCCAGACATAGATGGATCGCACAATACAAGATAAAAAGAAATAAAGAAGATGAACTCCTCCAATCTGCGTTGAGGGCTGTGCGCAAATCTTCCTTTTTGATCCGATCTCTCTCTCTCACAAACGACCCCCTTTGATGTGTTGTTGTGATCCCTTTAAATAGGCGATGAGAAGGAATTCGAATGCGCGTGGGATCCAAGAGATTTGATCTCTAACTAACTTAGCTTTTGAATTTGAACCTGGGTAACTATCCACTGCATTTTGAATTAATTCCTGGAGATAATGGCTTTTATCGCGACTTGCTAAAGTATCATTCGGCAAGTGGCTCAACAACTTTTCATGCACAAAATAAAGCAAAAACAATAGCAATTTCTCCACAAAAACTATCAAAACATAAGGCTAAGCCCAATAGATAGAGAAACTACGAAACTATGCATGAATGGCTAAGAATACAACTAAAATGAGCCTAAGTCTAACAATAATATAAATAAAAAGTGTAGAAAATATAGTACTTTTACACACTTAACACACCCCCAAACTCGAACTATTGCTTGTCATCAAGCAATGCAGAAACTAACAATTAACTGCCAAGGCATTTACCACCCAAAACACGCTTCAAATCTAACTTTAATCCTTAGAATCGTGACAACAAAGATTTGATTACCTTTCGATCGTTGGAAAGCACAGAAGATTACTCTAAATTAAAATACAATGCTAGTGAAAATGTGTGTGCGGAGTTGTGTACAAGTCAATCATCAGGATTCTACGCAAACCTTAGTTTTTATTAGATTGTCAAGGCGATTAACTCAGCTAGAGCCAGTTAGGAACCTCTAGCAACTTCTTTTTTCTCTATTTTTTGGGCTAGAGCCAAATGGGAACCTCTAGTAGTCAATTATCATTATTCATTTTTTTCGGCTAGAGCCAGATAGGCACTTCTAGAACATTTTCCCATTTTTAATAACCTAAAGCTTACTAGGTCTCCCTCGATCAAGAAGTCACAACAGTGTGAATAATAGCAACATCATAGCAAAATCTCAAGTAAATTTCATGTCAATCCTAAAATCTAAGGTTTTCTCATCTAAGTGTAGTGGCAAAACTCATCATAGGATATCACAGCAAGTCTCACAAGTTTTATCAGGCAATTGTCATGACAAGTAACATATGCAAACTAACATGAGACAAACAAAATGAATGCAAATGAACATAAAAAAACAAAAATAAAACCCCTTAAACTCGAGAGAAGCATTTCCCTCAATGCATTCAAAACAAAAAAGTTAAAAACAAAATGCAAATGAACTAATCGGAGAGGTCGTCACCTCAAATTCGTAGTTTCCTTTTGGTTGTTTACTTGAGGTGTTTGTTGCCTCGCTGCGGTTGTTGTCATGAAGCTAGTGCAGGGTCATGGACCTCAGTTTCCTCAATCGGCTCACCCTCCTTCTCGACATCCTCTTATGTGGGAGTTTTACCCTTTGATGCTTGATATGATGGTACAATTGGAGGTGGGGACTTCAACGGTGCAGAAATGGTGTCTTCAAAATTTGAAAAATCATGACAAGATTTAGTACGTTCTAGTTCATGAACTGGTTCCTTACCTTTGCATGAGGCAGTGGTTGCCATGGTAACGTCACTAGTAGTTGGCTCAGCATCAGTTGTCGAAGCAAGTAACTTGGCAAAGAACACTGGAAAGGGTACACTGCTATTGGGACAGTTCTACAAGATAACTCGTTCCATGGAAATATCTCGGTCTTTCATATATCGCCTAAGCAACTGCTCTCTTGCTTCCATCTGATCCAAACATTTCAGCAAATGACAAATAAAATCTGCCAGCCATAGAGCACTTGCCGTGGCATGTTCACTTGTCGAGGTAGATCCTAGAACATAGGATTTCTTTGCAACTGTTGGTGCTTTTGGTGGCCCGTCTTGCATCATCCGCATATACTGAGTTTTATACCACCCATTCTTCTTAGGTAGCCTCTCATTCGTAGCCTCGGACGGCACTTTCTCTTTTGCGCATAAGATCAAAATTAAATTAGGGAAATATAGTACGCCCGTATCCTTCTTGCTACAAGCATAAATCTCATCAACAATAATGAGTTTTGAGGAAGTTGTTGACCCAATTCACAGTGCCTTTCAAATCTCCATCTTTCCATTCAGTTCCTTGGATGGTGAGGTCATTGAGGACTTGGTTCATCTCTTTCGGGGTGTTATTATTCACAAACTCAGTGTGCTCATCATGTGTAAAGAACAACCTATAATATGCATTGAATGTAGAGGCATCAAGAAAAATAGCTCTACCACGCACAAAAACACACGTGTTATCTAGATTGAAAACATGTGAATAAAATTTCCTTACCCATGAGACGTTAACTGGTGCCGGCTGTTCGCAAAAGATTGGCCACTTGTAATATGCAAAAATGGTGTAGACGAAATCCTCAAGACCATACTTTATTTCAGTGAGATCATAGGAGAAACCTTGTTCTTCCCAAACCTTTCTCGTGGCAAACTTCTTCTCGAATCTTTGCTATATTTCCAGTGTTGCAAAACGGTGGAAGGAGAACACAACCATTGCCTGCATAGAACTTGCTTCAGGCATGGTTTTTAAGTTCTTGGCCATGGTGTTGGGTAAAAGATTGAAAAACAAAAACAAGAAAAGCTTAAGAGTTTCAAAAGATAGGGAAAGAGTGAAAGAAGAAGATGAAAGAGATGGGTTGTAAGTGGGATTTAATGGTGGAGTGAAATATTGGTAAAGGAGATGAAAGGTAGATTGATGTGTTACCAATGGGTGAAAAAGAAAAATAATAATGGTTGTAAGATGGATATGATGTGCGCCTAGGGTTCGAAAGAAAGGGATGGAAAGAAATTTTTGGGTGAAATTTTTCAAAGGGTATTTAAATCCCTTTGAACCCACCGACCCTCTATTTTCTTTGGGGATAAAAATTTCATTTACATGAAATTCTATCTTGAAGCCTAATCTCCATTCCTTTCGAAACTCTTATTCTAAAAATATCAAAAATAAAAAAGATAAATATTAAATAAAAAGATAAAATAAAGATAAAAACAAATTTAAATGAGAAAGAATAAAAATAAAAAGATAAATATAAAAAAGTAAATAAAAAGATAGAATAAAAATAAGAACAAATATAAACGAAAAATAAAAATAAAAAGAATAAAACAAAAAGGAAATAAAATAAAACAGAAATTTAAAAATGACTAGAAGTTGCATTTTCACGCGTCTCCTAAATTCACTTCTCTATTATCGCGCTTAATGGGTGTTGATGTAGGGCCACAAGAGTAGATGCTCTGCTTTAATTGATTCAATAGTGGGCTCAAGAGTTCTTTTAGGATCGGGGCAATTGCCGTGACATGTTCCTTTTCCGTGACAAGTCTGATCGTCCAGGCTTCTTTTAACACCCTGTTCTTATTAAAATAGAAAACATAACAAAAACTAAAATCAAAATAAACATAAAAGAAAAGAAAAGTTGAAGGGAATAGGGTTGCCTTAAAGAAAGCTTGATGGGGGTCGTTTCAGATACTTCTTATAATCCACCCGCACCCTCCATCGAGTGATAATGTTGCCCAAAAAGAGTTGGGCCACTATGATCTCAACCACTCCCATGTGTGTTACCTTGGTGGATGTGCCTTTTTTCCTCGTTCCTTTGAAGTCTATGCATACCTTACACCTTACTAGTTTTCCTAAAGGCATGTATATATTAATAGGAAAAATTATATCAACACCCAACCATTTGATTACCTCATTCTCGTCCACTTCCATCATGGTTGGATGTAGCCTTCGTTGTCGTGGCAATTGCTACTCCAGCCAATTGTTGTGGCAATCCTCTACCAAAATTCGATGCATATCAAGGGAATGACCAATTTTCTAAAAATCTCCAGGTATTCAACCAATGCTTCCTCTACACTTTTCAAATATCTCCATCAATAAAGATGTTGGTGCATCACTAAAAGTGTCGTCTCCCAAATGATCATTTGCTACTTTTGATGGCTTTACATCTAACAACGTTGGTTCCTCAAGAAATACCTGCAATGGAAAAGGTGATTTTTTTAAAGAATTCAAAAGGTCCAACCATCACCTGCTCATATTCCATTATCAGAGTATCTCTATCTTATTGGTCCTGCATGTGGTTGTGCAATTGACGTGGCAAAGATGGATAAGAGCAATCTATAGATTCATGCTTCGGCATCAACATTGTTGTAATATTCTGGGCATCAACATTGATGTAGCATTACTCTTCTCAGCCTTATTGAATATTGTCGCGTCATTGCTCTGTACATGCTCCTCAATCATTGTCGTGGCAATTTGTTGGATAAGCTTACCAAGTGTTGAGCAGTCTTTCTCATTGGTAGGCTCTCGACTTGGAGGTGTTAGTTGTTCCTCACACATCGAAGAGCTCTCTTTGCATTGCTCCTTGTCCTCTTGCCTTGGGATTTCAGTATCCCTAGGAATTAATTGTTAGGGCATGTTACCCATGGCATATGTGAATCTCTACAATTGATCTTTTGAATCTCTCAAGAGTATATCTATCCTTGCTATCCTCACATCCATAGAATTTGATAGCTCTTGAAGGTGACCACATTGCTGTGTCATTTGATTAAATTCGATGAGAGAGTCAGTTCTAGCCATGAAAGCTTGAAACATTTCCTCTAGGGAATTTGAACGCTCTTGACGAGGACTATATTGCCATGGCATATATGTTGCCGAGAAACTTTACTGCTAATAAGTACTATATTGCCTAGGCATGTCTATTGTAGCGAAAAAACTATCATGGTAAAAAAATTGAGCTTTTTTATCATACCATGAAGGACTTTTCTGCTGGTTCCATCTATGGTCCTCCATATAGCCATATGCACTAAGATTGCGAGGGCAATTTTCAAACACACAATGTTCTCGACAATAAGCGCAAGAGTTTTCCACGGTATGAACTCTTTGGCTTTTCTCGGTTGGTATAGGTAATCATCGGTGAGTGTAAGAAATTCTTGAGTGAATTGATTCTTATCTTGCCATGTCAACTCTCGATTAGATCAAATTTTATTTCCCCACATGTTAATGTCCCTTTACTTTGTAATGCACCCGATTTTTTTTATAAAACAAACAAAAAGAAAAGTTAGTAAAAATAATAAGAAAGAATACAATAACAAAAAGACCTAACACCAATTGCCAATCCCTGGCAACAACGCCAAAAACTTGTTGCATGATTTAAGTGTTACGCAAATAGTGCAAGTATACATGCCGCAAGTAATAAAGTGTTAGGATCAAATATCATCTCCACAGGGATTGTCCACTTTGCTTAAGTTATTGCACTGTAAAAGAAATAAATTGATGGTGATAGATAGTGATAAGTAAAATAAACTAAGTAAATAAAGTAAATAGAAAAAGGTAATCATTATGACAGAATAGGCTGGGATATCGTGAGTAGTGGTGTGATTGCAGGATGAATTGCTATGACTAGTAACTATTATGGCAAGTAAATTGCCGAGGCAAGTAATTATTGTGGCAAGTAAATTTCCCTTTCAATGTTCGGTGGAGTGCTCTTCAATGCCTTTGCGTTATCCCTAACTGAAGAACTGATGATTGAGAAGGCCTTGGTGATTCATCCCTATGATAACCTTGGGTGGACAACACTAATCTTGTCACTCTTCTTAGCCACTAAAATTCGTTCCTTATTCCTAAGGCGAATTAGTTTCTACCAATGGTTGTTTAAATGGAAACCGTATCCACTCATTTTGTGAATCTAGCTCTCATGAGCCTAGATAAATAAATGCATTCAAGTTCCTTTACCATGTTCCCTTGAAGCAAAATTAAGAACCAAGAATGAATAAACACTTAATTTTATAGAATTAGAAAACAAAACAAATCATTCGTCTCTACACACCATAAACCCAATAACCCAAGCCAATGAATCTAGTTCATGGATGGGTTAAAAGAAAAAAAACAATAAATAAAGCCTAGATATGGAAGGATCACACAATAAAAGATAAAAATGGAGAATATAAACTCCTCCAATTTGCGTTGAGGGTTGTGCGCAAAACCTCCTTTTTGATCCAACCTCTCACTCATAATCGACCCCTTTTGATGTGTTGTTGCGATCCCCTTAAATAGGTGAAGAGAAGGAGTTCAAATGCATGTGGAATCGTGGGATTCGATCTCTAGCTAACTCAATTTTTGAATTTGAATATGGGTAACTATCCACTACGTTTTGAATTAATTCCTAGAAATGATGGTATTTATCACGACTTGCAAGGGCATCATTCGGTAAGTGGTTCGAAAATTCATCGACTTCCCAAGAAATCCTTCGGAAAGTGGCTCAACAACTCGTCCTACACAAAATAAAGAAAAAAATGATTTCTCCATAAAACTATCAAAACTTAAGACCAAGCCCAACAGACAGAGAAACTATGAAACTATGCATGACTAGCTAAGAATACAACTAAAATGGAACTAAGTCTAACAATAATATGAGTAAAAAGGGTAAAAAAATATAGTACTTTTAGACATTTAGAGATAAATTCCTCCACAATCCACCCTCTTCACAATCTTGCTCTGGATCTGATCTCCCTCTATTATTCCAATTTTTGGGTTTTATTCATTGTTTATTTCTCTTAACCTAGCATGAACTAGATTATTTGGTTTGGATTATCAGTTTTATGGTGTAAAGACGAATGATTGGTTTTGGTTTTTAATGCTATAGATTTAGTGTGTATCCATTCTTGGTTTTTAATTTCACTTAAAAGGAAACTTGGGAAAGGAACTTGAATGCATTTATTTATCTAGGCTTGGAGAGCTATATTCATGAAACGATTGGATACGGTTTCCATTTAAACAACCATAGGTGGAAACTAATTCACCTTAGGAATAAGGAACAGATTTTAACGGCTAAAAAGAGTGAAAATATTGATGTTGTCCACCCACGGTTAACGTATGGATGTATCACCAAGGCTTGCACATTCATCAGTTCTTCGGTTACAGATAACGCGAAGGCATTGTAGAACACTTCGCCAAACATTGAAGGGCAATTTAGTTGCCGAAGCAATTACTTTCCACAACAATTACTAGAAATAACAATTCATCTAGAAATTACACCATTACTCACGATAACCCATTGTTGACTCTCAAGGAGATATGTAAAATGAATGATGGCAAAAGGTAGAAATGGTATGTATTTGGGCAAGATAAACTGTGTTGAGAGTCATTTGTGTGCAAGTATACACGGTCGACAAGTAATACAGCTTGGTAAGCTGAGTATCGATCCCACATAGATTGACTTGGAATTCGATTGTTTAGTTTGTTACTTGTTTTGGAAGAAAAGATTGCAGTTTAAAAAAGTTGATTTTAAAACTAAGAAAAGAAAATAAAATAAAACCAAAGTGAAGTGTTGGCTAGAAAGGTGTTTTCAAATGAATGATGACTGTTGGCAGGGAATGCCTAGTTCAAACATGGTTCATGCCAGCCTTTATTGACAAAACTGTATTGGCGTTATTTGCCGAGCAAATTCAAAAATAGCAAAGCCTCTCTCGATAGTTATTGCCCTAAACTGGCCAAGTAAAAACCCTATATATCTATAGTGTATGTTTTCCTTAAACCAATTTAATTTAAAAACCAATCTATACTCCGTGGGGGTAGATTTCATTTCTGAAGTAAGTTCATCTACTTGAAGGACTTCTCTCGAAGCTTCTCTCCCAAGTGTTCAGCAACTTGATCTTTGCCAACACAAGTATGTTAAGATATTGGAAGACAATAAGCTAATTGTGCCAGCTCTCGCTTTGACACAATACTTAGGAAAAATTTAAGTAAGCAAAACAGACAAACTTTGCCAAAAGCAGAATTATTATAAAGGAACTAAGGCATAAAAGCCAATGTTTAAAACCAAAACATCCCCCACCAACTATTAAATTAGTTCATGGTGTGGGAGTTAACCAACAAACCAACAAACATTTTTGACATCACCATCATAATAAAAACTAAAGAAAAACAACTTTTGCCAAGAGAATAGGCAGAGGGGTCTCTCGATGCAGCCCTCCACGCCAGGCTCTCGGCCAAGAAGTCGAACCACCCTTCCTCGGTTGCACCGACTGTCACTTGCCGCTCTAACACCTTGCTCTGACCACCTCTCATCTCCTCTTTTCGATTCTTTTCCTTTTTTTCTTTTTCTTCCCCTCTCAAATGCTTGATCGGTTGTTCTTTATATAGGCGTGTAGGGGAAATGATGAGATAAACCTTTGAATTTGAATTTTAAATGATCAAGAGATAAGAGATAGAGCTCTATCCAATCATTTTGATATCTTATCAGCTCAGTGTGATAGCTTATCAGGCTAGGGCTGATGTCATCATGCCATGACCATCCTGGCACACGAGCTTGGCACAACTTTTCCAATATCACTTGGAATCACCTTATCTGCTATTTTTTCGAAAGTTGATCCAATTGTGTTCTTTTAGGAGCCTAATCCTTTCCTATTTTTTCGGGGGTTCATCTTTTCTTGGCATGGCCGCTGGCATACCTCTCTGCCAACAAATGCTTAGCACTCATCTAGTCCTCCCGTGTCCGCAACATCTGGCATTCACCTTGGCATTCCTAACTGTGTCCATGCATCTTACATCCATTTCTCCTGCCATTCCACCTGCCAACCTGCGCAAAGGCCACTAAAAACAACCTATAACACTGGCATAGACAGCCTACTAACTCTTTTATGCAAATGCATGATTCTAACAAGCTAATCAGCTAAATGTACTTGAAAACAAGCAAAAACATATCAAAATAGGAAAGAAAAACAATACTTTTGAGGTGGTAACACACCCTCAAACCCAGCTCATTGCTTGTCCTCAAGTAATGCAAGAGAAGAGAAAAACAAAAATAGTGAAAATAATACCTCGGCAAAAGTTTGGTTGGAATGCCTGCAAATGCTGGCAAGCAGAGTTTGATTCTAATGCTGCCCTCAAAAATCTCAGTGCACAGTGCCAAGCAGATAGTAATTCAAGTGCAATAATATAACTCTAGTCTAAGTGCATGATTTGTCCGCAAAGTATGGGCAGTATGCATCTAGCGTCCGTTCACTCCCTTAGCCAATTTACTTTCTAAACTTAGTTTTTTTATTTTCTATATTTTTCGTGCCGAAGGGTATTGCCATTATCGTTTAGCTTGCTTCATGGTACTGTTTAGCGTGAGTGATAAGAGTGAGCATACCACGAATCCCACCTTAATCCAGTTACCATTAGGCTTTCTCTTCAACTCATACACTAAGGTTTTAAACTTAAGAACTAAGAGGAAGCATACCATGAAGCCCTAAGTACTTATTATCCCTAGGTAGAAGAGAGTTCAAATTTTTTTCTTGCCTTGGCAGAACATTGCTGCCTTATTTACATTTAACTCTGGCATCATTTTTTTTCAAAGCTGAGCATAGTTTCAAATTACCTAAGTTTGCTAGGGAACTAGATACATACCACATGTTAAGTGTAGAAACAATTACCTGAACTAGAGATCAATTGTCATGGCAAACATGGCATACAACTCTACTGGCATGGCAAATTGAAAATTATAAACTCATCATCGGGCAAACAAGTAGATCAAAATAAGCTTTCCTAACAGTTGTTAACAAACTTCAAATTTAAGCCGAGATAAAATTTTCTTTTTCACTTTTTTAATGGTTCAATATGCAACTACTCTACATGAACTACAAAAAAATTTAAACGTGCATGGCATGGCATAAAAGTGAGAAAATGCACACCCCCAAACCCAATATGTGCATTGTCCTCAATGCATGAAACAACACATATATACAAGAGAAATAGAAAAATAAAAATGCAAACATGAAATGCGAAGGAGTTAGGTAGAAGAAGACTCCCCTTCGGATGAGGCTTCATTCCGTTTGGTACGGGCTTCTTCTTCTTTTATGGCACGGTCTTCCTCATGGATAAGCTCCCACGGTCAGGGGCCATTCTCTTCTTTCCTTTCCAACTCTGCTTGGTGGCAGTAGTGGAGGCTCCAACATCCTCCTTTTGCTTGGCAGGCTCGACAGATGGTGTGACTAGCGTTGACTTTACTTTGGTGGCAGGAATCTCCTCCGACTCGGAAGAGAAGGTGGTCCTAGCAGATTCAACATGCACCGGGGATAGGGGAACTGTTGCTTTAGACTCGGAATTGGCATAAATAATTGGACTAGTATGACTGGCTGGACTGGCTGGCTTGAATAGACTGGCTGGACTGGCTTGTCGACGATCACTGGCAGCTGGCTCAACAGGAAAAGGTGGAAATACATGCACCATATCGGGAGAGAGTTTCACAAGGACCTCCCTGATAATGGCATCTCGTTCCTTGGTATAGTGCCGCATCTTCGCATTGAGCTCATCAGCCTTCTCCAATTTTTAGAGAATAATCTCCTAGTGGGAGTACACTTGGGACAACACTGCCAGCAAGTTGGCTAGCATGGTCTTTGGCACACTTGCTGGCTCGGCCCTTGGCTTCTGCTTCGGCGTGGCCTTCTCCTTTGGCTCTCCTCTAGTGAGATTTCTATAGATATGAGCAGTGATGGTCGTACCCTTAATCACTTGGTCGTGATCCTCATCCATCATGGGCACTTCATGGTGCAAACAAATATTAGAAACCAATAAAGGGAAAAAATAGACTTCTTTTACCTTTGGCAGCACACTTGTAAGTTTCATCGATAATAATTTTGCCGACATTGATTTGGCGCCCTTTGATAATGCAGTGCAATAGGATAAGCCTGTCCTCCGAGACAGTTTCATTGTACAATGTGGGTATAAGATTGTGCTTGATGAAATGGTTCCATCCCCGCATCTGAGGCTTCAATGCCAGCCTCTTAATGGTCCGGTGGTCGGTGGATGAAACGGTCCTGGTTGTGCTAGGCTCGCACAGGTCTGCCAGAATCTTCTTTCTCTTGGCCGTATTCATAGACTCAGCATACTCAAAGTATTCATCTCCTTCAGTTGGCAAAGAGAAAAGAGAATTAATGTAACCTTCATTAAAACGAACGCACTTACCCCGAATCATCAAGAATAGAGAATCCTTGGTCACAAGATGGGCGTAAAACTCTTACATGATGGTGGCAAACACCTCCCCCTTCTACTGGCAGAATGAACTCCACTTATGCATATCAACGATGGACATGAATCTCGACGAGAATCTGAAAATGACGTCAGATTAGAAGTCGAAATATTTCTCATAAAGGAACGACCTTGAAGAGAAGCTCTCATCGAACTTCTTGTGAATCTCCTCGTTGAAAAATCGCTTGAAGTTTGTAGAGGATGAAGCCATAGAGATGAAAATATGAGAATCGATAGGAAGAAAAAATGAAAAGATTGAAGTTCTTGGATCTTGCTTGAGAGAAAATCGAATGAGAGTAAAAGGGAAAAGTTTTGGGGGAATCAATTTTAATAGAATGGAAGAGAAAAAGGGTTGAGTGTTTAAGAATGAGTAATTAGGGTAGCCGAAGAGCAGGGAATAATGATGAGGTTTATGAAGTTTTAATTGGAAAGGGGTTTAAATTTTAAATGAGAAGTGATAGGGATAAAAGTATGGAAAGGATTTTGAAGTGATAAAGTAATTATTATAAGATAACCTATCATAAATATGGGCAGAAAAAAAGGGTTAAATTCCCCAGATTTCCCTCTCTTCTTTTTACGCAAGCTAGGTTTTTTTTCTTCTTTCACACGAAATATGCACATGCCTCTGGCATGGGCCATGGCATAATTGCTAGCAAGCACACTGGCTCACAGTCCTTCTAGCAATATTCCTAGCATCAATTCCTGTCAAAATTCCTACACACACTAAATGGAAAATCGTGTAACACAGTAAAGGAATAAAAATTGAAAGACAATAAAAAGAAAACAAGAGCAAAAACCTGATTCATAAAGGAAAACAAAAACAACTAATCCTAATATTTACAAGAATTTCAAACCTGCGGATGCTTCATTCCAATTCCTCTAAGAGGGTCACCTCATCGGCATGACTTTTCTTACCTTCCAAGTAATGCTTTAGGCACAAACCGTTCACCTTAAAAATTTCTTCGGTTTGTAAGTTCTTGATATCTACAGCCCCATGAGCATATGGCTTCACAACTTCATAAGGACCCGTCCATCTTGACTTAAGCTTACCTGGAAAAAGTTTGAGCCGAGAGTTAAATAATAGAACAAGTTGACCTATTTCGAACTGTCTTGGCATGATCCAATTATCATGCCAACGTTTTGCCTTCTCCTTGTATATCTTAGCGTTCTCATAAGCTAGTGTTCTAAATTCCTCCAATTCATTGAGGTCAAGCAACCTCTTTCCTCCAGCAATTCTCCATGCTATGTCAAGCTTCATGATGGCCCAATAGGCTTTATGTTCAAGTTCTACTGGCATATGGCATGGTTTGCCAAAGACAAGTTTGAATGGGGAAGTACCTAAAGGAGTTTTAAATGTCGTCCTATAAGCCAACAAGGACTCATCAAATCTCAAGGACCAGTCTTTCCTTGTTGGATTCACAGTTTTTTCCAAAATGATCTTAATCTCTTTATTGGATATCTCGGCCTGCCCATTTGTTTGTGGATGGTATGCTGTGGTGATTCGCTACTGAATCCCATACCAGCATAATGCTTTAGAAATTAATTTACATTTAAAATGAGTACCCTCGTCATGAATAATCATTCGAGGAGCACCAAATCTAGTGAAAATGTTTTTGTGCAAGAACTTAGCAACAACCTTGGCATCATTTCTTGGCAAGGCAACAACCTCTACCCACTTTGACACATAGTCAACACGCAAGAGAATGTACACATTACCGACCGATGGGGGAAAAGGACCTATAAAGTCGATCCCCCACACATCAAATAAATCTACTGGCAGAATATTCTGGAGTGGTAATTCGTGTCTGCCAGAGATGTTCCCTGTTTGTTGGCATCGATCGTATGCCTTGGCATACTCGTGGGCATCCTTGTATAGTGTGAGCCAAAAGAATCCTGACTGCAAAACTTTGGCAGCAATCTTTATCCCAGTAAAATGTCCTCCATATGGTGCTGCTCGTCCTCTGGCACACACCGGCGAATCACTTTGTCGACACACTGCTTGTACAATATGGGCTCATCCCAATAGTATTGCCTCACCTCTTGTAAAAATATTTTCTTGGCATTATATGCCAGGTCTGATGGCAGAATATTGCTTACCAGGTAGTTGACTATGTCAGCGTACCATGGTATAGCATCGGCTGCAAGCAAATACTCGTCAGGGAATTCGTCTCTAATTATAGTGAACTTACCAGCCTCAATGTGATGCTCCAACCGAAAGAGATGGTCAGCTAATAAGTTTTTGCTGCCTTTCTTATCTCTGATATCCAGGTTAAATTCTTGCAGTAAGAGCGTCCATCAGATTAGCCTAGGTTTGACATCCTTCTTTGCCAATATATATTTCAACGCCGAATGATCTGTATAAACCACAACCTTATTACCAATTAGATCATATCTAAATTTATCAAAAGAAAATACAACTGCGAGGAATTCTTTCTCGGTTGTAGAGTAATTCAGTTGTGCTTCATTCAAGGTTCTGTTGGCATAGTAGACGGCATGGAACATCTTGCCATGTCGTTGTCCCATAACTGCTCTAACGACATAATCAATCTGTGCCACGACTATGGGGGCATTAATCAATCTGTCTTTAAGCTTCTAAAATACTTTCAAACAAGAACCGTCAAATGCAAAAGTGGCATTATGTTCCAACAATAAGCATAAAGGTTTAGCAATTTTCAAAAAATCTTTAATAAATCGCCGATAAAAATCGGCATGACCTAAAAAACTCCTTATACCTTTAACACTTGTTGGAGGTGGTAATTGCTTAATTACCTCCACTTTGACTTGGTCAACTTCTAGTCCTCTCTTGGTTACCTTATGACCAAGAACAATGCCATCATTCACCATGAAGTAGCATTTCTCCCAATTCAACACTAGGTTTGTCTCAATGCAACTCTTCAAAACTTGCTCCAGGCTATGGATGCATTCATTAAATGTTACACCAAACACTGAGAAATCATCTATGAATACTTCCATGTTGTGCTCAATCATATCAGAGAAAATGGCCATCATGCAACATTAAAATGTTGCTGGCGCATTACACAATCTGAATGACATCCTTATAAAGGCAAATGTCCCATATAGACACGTGAACATGGTCTTCTCTTAGTCGTCAGGGGCGATGGAAATCTGATTATATCCCAAATAACCGTCTAAAAAACAGTAAACAGCTTTACTTGCCAACCTGTCCAACATCTGGTCAATGAAAGGCAATGAGAAGTGGTCCTTCCTTGTAGCCTTATTCAACCTTCTGTAATCCATGCACACCCTCCATCCAGTGATGGTTCCAGAGGGAATCAATTCAGCCTTACTGTTTTGGATCACAGTCATGCCATTCTTCTTTGGCACACACTGCACCGGGCTAACCCAAGAGCTGTTGGAAATGAGATAAATGATCCCGGCATCCAACCATTTTATGATCTCTTTCTTTACAACCTCTTTCATGCTTAGGTTTAGCCGCATTTGGCCTCCAATGATCTTGCCATTATATTCTTCTAGTATGATATTGTGCATGCAAATGGTTGGGCTAATACCTTGGATGTCTGCCAAGGTCCAACCCAACGCTTGCTTATAATCTTTTAGTATTGCCAGTAGTCTTACCTCCTGATCATGAGTGAGATCAGTGGCAATAATCACTGGCAGAGTTGAGTTCTTACCTAGATAAGCATACTTTAAGTGTTCTGGCAGGGGTTGAAGCTTCAACTCTAGTGGTTCCTCAATAAATGGCTTTGGATTCTTTATCTCTTTACTGGCTAAATGGAGTGGCTCGAAGTAACTTACATCTTTAGCCTCCAAGGCTGATTCTACAGGTTCCTCAAACAGTTCAGCTATGTCATCAAGCATGCCGTCATCACTTGCTATATCCTGGCACAACTGTGCCATGTCCAAAGTAAAGATGAACTCCATCATTTCATCGACTTGACATTCATCAGGTTCATCTGCATATTTCAAAGCTTGAAACACGTTAAAAGTAACATGTTGATCATTTATTCTCATGGTTAGCTCCTCTTTATGAACATCAATAAGAGCCCTGCTAGTAGCAAGAAACGGCCTACCCAATATAATTGGCACATTAATACCAGCTTCATAATCCAAAATGATAAAATCAGCTAGGAAAATGAATTTGTCTACCTTTACCAACACATCCTCAATCTTACCCTTATGATGTGCATAAGATCTGTCTGCCAATTGAAGTGTCACCGTGGTAGGTCTTGCATCTATGCCAAGCTTCTTGAAAACTGATAGTGGTATCAAATTATGTTGGCTCCCAAGTTGCACAACACCTTCCCCATGAACTTGTCGCTAATTATGCAAGGAATAGTAAAATTCCCTGGATATTTCAGCTTTGGTGGCAATCGGTTTAGGATCATGGCACTACATCCCTTAGTGAGAGCAACAGTTTCAAATTCTCTAAACTTCCTCTTTTTGGACAAGATGTTCTTCACGAATTTTACATAGTTGGGCATTTGTTCAAGGGCTTCCACCAATGGAATGTTAATTTGCAACTGTTAAAGCACTTCCAAAAATCACTTAAATTGATGGTCATTCTTATACTTTTGAAGTCTTGCTGGAAATGGTGGCGGTGGATATACATATGCTGGCACTGCCGGCTTTGCCGAGGCAGTACTGGCATCTGTTTTGGCATCAGTCAGCTTATCATCATTGCTGGCGTCATTGTTGGCACTAGCACTGACATCATGTTTTGCACTCTTACTGGCATGATCACTGACATCATCTACTTTCCCCTTCTCTACTTCTTTGGGTATGTCTGTTGGAACAAGCTTTGTATTCTGGCTGACGACTGGATGCTTGGCAGCCGTCTCTGTTTCGCACTGCTTACCACTCCGAAGAGTTATTGCCTTGTATTATTCATTTTCTTTGTGTCGAGCATCTTCAGTGTCACTTGGCAAAGTACCTTGGGGTCGATTGCTAAGTGTATTAGCAATCTGCCCAATTTGTATTTCCAAGTTTCTTACTGATGTCGCCAAACTTTGGATTGTTACTTCATTTCGCTCCATATATTGTGTAAGATCTCCTCATTGGTTGCTTCCTTGCCCTAGCTGGAAATTTTTCTGAGCTTTCTGTGGCATGGTATTGATAAAATGTTGGCATGACATTGTTGTTCTGCCGTTGGATGTTTTGGCGCAGGGCATTGTAGTGATTGCCTCCTTGATTTCCCCAAGCTAAGGTAGGGTGCTGTCTCCAACCTGCATTATAGGTATTAACATTATAAAAACGACCAGCATTACCAACAAAATTTACCAACTCAGGATTAACAGGGCATTCATCCACATGGTGGTTTTCTCCACAAATGGTGCAAATGGATCCATTGCTTTGACTTCTTGGGCCTTATTGTTATTTTGCAATGTTCTCACCATGCTAGTGAGGTTGGAAATCTCGGCATGAATGGATGTGAGATCATCAACTTTCAATTTCCCACTGGCTTTAGTCCCGATCCTAAGTCAAGCAACAAGATACTCGAAGTCGTTGATCGAAATTCTCTTAAGGATATCAACAGCCTCAGCGTACTTCTTATCAAGAAACGATCCGACTGTTGAAGCATCTACAACAATCCTTGTTTGTGCATTCAATCCATTGTAGAAGGTTTGCATTTGGGTCCAATTTGGGAACCAATGCATTGGACACCTTCTCAACAAATCTCTAAATCTTTCTCAGGCTTCTTAAAAAGTTTCATCCTTGGCCTGTTTAAATGTAATGATTTCACCACGCAACTTGGTAGTGAGTGTTGGTGGCTGAAACCGCGTTAGGAAATTCTGGAAAAGGTATGCCCACGAAGTAACTGATCTTGGTGGCAAAGAATTAAGCCATGCCTTGGCTCTATCTCTCAAGGAAAAAAGTAAACAATTTTAGCTTCATAGTATCTCCAGATACTTCAGTTTGTTGAAACAGTTGACATATCTCCATGAATTGTTTGAGATGTTGTCTCGGGTCTCTAGTAAGTGCTCCATCGAATTGACCTACATTCAAAAGAGTTTGGATCATTACGGGTTTAAGTTCAAAGTTAGGCTCATCGGCATCAGTGCCAATAAGTCCTGGTATGAGGTTTGCAATGTTAGGTGCTGAATATTCTCGGATTGGCCTCTCTTCTTCTTCAACCATATTTGGGACATTAGGAGGCAGTGGTTCATTGTTATTAGGCTGATTGTTAATGGGTGGATCGTTATTCACTACACCATTCCTCTGATTGCCTTGATTCATTTTTCGGTATCGCCTCTTTAACCTCCACAAGGTTCTCTCAATTTCTGGATCGTATGGCCACTCGTCCACCACTAGGTGGTTTCTGGTCATACACCGGTGAAAACAAAGATAAAATGAAAACAAAAACAAAACAAGTAAAAATTTAAAAACAATTAAATCCGTTGCAATCCCCGGAAACGGCACCAAAAACTTGTTGACTCTCAAGGAGATGTGTAAAATGAATGCTGGAAAAAGGTATAAATGGTATGTATTTGGGCAAGATAAACTGTGCCAAGAGTCTTTTGCGTGCAAGTATACACGGTCGACAAGTAATACAACTTGGTAAACTGAGTATCGATCCCATCGAGATTAACTTGGAATTCGATTGTTTGGTTTGTTACTTGTTTTGGAAGAAAATATTGTAGCTTAAACGAGTTGATTTTAAAACTAAGGAAAGAAAATAAAATAAAACCAAAGTGAAGTGTTGGCTTCAAATGAATGATGACTGTTGGCAGGGAATGCCTGGTTCAAACGTGGTTCATGCTAGCCTTTATTGACAAAACTGTCTTGGCATTTGTTGTCGAGCATATTCAAAAATAGCAAAGCCTCTCTCTATGGTTGTTGCCCTAAACTGGCCAAGTAAAACCCATATATCTCTATAGTGTATGTTTTCCTTAAACCAATTTGATTTAAAAATTAATCTATACTCTGTGGGGGTAGATTTCACTTCCGAAGTAAGTTTATTTGCTTGAACGACTTCTCTCGAAGCTTCTCTCCCAAGTGTTCAACAACTTGATCGTTGCCAACACAAGTCTGTTAAGATATTGGAAGGCAATAAGCTAACTGTGCCAGCTCTCGCTTTGGCACAGTACTTAGGAAAAATTAAAGTATGGAAAACAGACAAACTTTGCCAAAAGTAGAATTATTATAAAAGAACTAAGGCATAAAAGCCAACGTTTAAAACAAAAACATCGCCCCCAACTATTAAATTAGTTCATGGTGTGGGGGTTAACCAACAAACCAACAAACGTTTTTAACATCACCATCATAATAAAAACTAAAGAAAAACAACTTTTACCAAGAGAATAGGCAGAGGGGTCTCTCGATGCAGCCCTCCACGCTAGGCTCTCGGCCAAGAAGTCGAACCACCATTCCTCGGTTGCACCGGTTGTCACTCGCCGCTCCAACACCTCGCTCCGACCACCTTTCGTCTCCTCTTTTCAATTCTTTTCCTTTTTTCTTTTTCTTCCCCTCTCAAATGCTTGATCGATTGTTCTTTATATAGGCGTGTAAGGGAAAGGATGAGATAAGCCTTTGAATTTGAATTTTAAATGATCAAGAGATAAGAGATAGAGCTCTATCCGATCATTTTGATATCTTATCAGCTCGGTGTAATAGCTTATCAGGCTAGGAATGACGTCATCATGCCATGGCCATCCTGGCACACGAGCTTGGCACAACTTGGCCAACATCACTTGGCATCACCTTATTCGCTATTTTTTCAGAAGTTGATCCAATTGTGATATTTTAGGAGCCTGATCCTTTCCTATTTTTTGGGGGTTCATCTCTTCTTGGCATGGCCGCTGGCATACCTCTCTGCCAACAAATGCTTGGCATTCATCTGGTCTTTCCGTGTCCGCAACATCTGGCATTCACCTTGGCATTTCTAACTGCGTCCTTGCGTCCATTCCTCGTGCCATTCCACCTGCCAACCTGCGCAAAGGCCACTAAAAACAACCCATGACACTGGCATAGACAGCCTACTAACTCTTTTATGTAAATGCAAGATTCTAACAAACTAATGCAACTAAATGTACTTGAAAACAAGCAAAAACATATCAAAATATGCATGAAAAACAATACTTTTGAGGAGGTAACACCCAGCCTACTCTCTCATATCGGTTATTTCTTTCTATTTATTTAATTCTTTTCATACCTAGTTTATTTTACTTGTTATTCATCACTATCAATTTCATTCATTTTCATTGCGTAAAGCTAAAAGTCAAAGTTTCAGGAATCTCTATGGAGACGATCTTAATCTATACTATTACTTGCACCGTTTGCGTTGCACTTAAATCACGCAACAAGTTTTTGGTTGTGGCAAGTAATTGCGTTGGCAAGTAAACTAAGAGAAGCAGAAATAGAAAATCTATTTTTTTTGTATTCGAATGTGTAACATCCCTAAAATCGGTCTAGTCAGAATTGAGTTCTGTTGATCAGAAAACCCCACATCGAAGGGTCTAAATATTGCATTGGTATTGATAATGTTGTCAAATTATTGGTAATGAACCTTAATTGGGTTCAATCCTTGGTTAGGAATCTCACTAGAATAGTTGAACATTGAAATTGAGCTAACTGTATCGATACGATAGGACCCGTATTGGTACTGTCTAACGGTTTTTAACTAACTTACTGAACCTTGACTAGCCGTATCGATGCTACCATGGGCGTATCGGCACGAGTACCTATTAAAAACTGATTTAGTGACCAAATTGTAAAGACTGAAACTTGAGGGACAAAAGTAGGAAGTTTTGGAAGTTGAAGGGTTAATCTTGTGATTAACCCCTCTTTGAGATTAGTCACCCCTATGTGGAATGTTTTGATACAATTCCTTTATGGTATGGAAAGCCTTTTGGCTATCAAGTATTAGGAAGTAAAAGCAATTGAGAATCTTGTCGATTTGATAAACATCATAGTCATCTTCATCATCTTCCTTTAGTAAACGAACCACGCACCTCCATTGTTGGTTTTGGCAAGCTTAATTTATCTTCAAATTATGGGTTCTATCAAATAACTACTATTTGGGTAAGTGGAAATCCCTTAATCTATCATTGTTTTCATGGACTATTGAATGTCTAAATTCAAGTAGTAATTTTCGAGCTAAAATCTTGTTCCTTAAGTTTCAATCTATGAATTTGTCTAAATTTTTTTTGCTCGGCAAGATAAGTTTTATTCATAATAGCTTAAAATCTTGCGCCCACGTTGCGTGCCTCATCAAAAACCTCTCTAAACCTAAATAGAAGAATATAGTACACACAACGTAGGGAATACAACGCATTGTTCACCACCCCTATCACACTAAAATCAGAATCCACAAAACCCAAAAAACATTCCAAAACAGAGAACACCACCACTCAACTCAACTCCTTAAAACAAATAAAAACTACGAAAGCTACCATACCAGCATCTACCTTAATAGAGCCTTACTAACTTGGATCACTTTAACCCCTGACTAAAAACCACGATAGGCATTACATCACCATTTCTTCACGCTCAAATTCTAATAGAAATTGATTTCCTGTACTTTGATAAATTACAAGAACCTCCAACTTCGTCTCTGCAAGTATGTCTGATAGAGACCCCACACCAAAGGTTTTGATGGTTGCACCGATTGCACAAGACTCTATCCCGATTGAATTCTTCGCCTGGTTTTTCCTTGAAGCCATTCTTCTCCCATGAAAGTGATAAGGATCATGCCTTGCCAAAAATACATTGACCTCCATTATATCCTTTCACGTTGAAATTCCCCCTATTGATACTCTTAATTTAAATTCATCATCTTTCCAAAAACCTCCTTACATCATCCACTCCATGTGATTGAAAAAACTCTCTTTGCTGCAGGGATTTTATCTTCGGACCCTAATCCCCATATATTCCAGAACATGAACTTCATCTCCGTTCAGAATAAAATCTAACAGTTAGACTGTTCAGCTATTTCAAGAGTAGCAATTTCGCGGATAACCTCATTTTCGTCTCCTCAAAATTTGATGCCCAAATCTTTTCCCAACGCAATAGTTTTCTCAGCTTCCTTGGTGTCGTTCTCCCACCTAGCTTGAAGATCTGAGTCAGATATGGAACTCCCTTCCAATTCTAAGTTTTTGAGTTTGTTCACCTTCTTTTTAGATCTTCTCTGAGCCCGATCTAGTTTCTTTCTTTCCCCCTCTGATAAAGCTTTATACTGAAACTCTTGAAGAGATCCGTATTTTCTTTCACGCGTTAATTTCTTTCTTGATTGGAATTCATGGAGATCAAAAGTAATTTCCTCCTCAAAATACTTCTTTGTGCTTGGATGGTTATAAACCCCGGTCACCTCTCTTTCTTCAGGTAATCCCTTAGCTGAAGATAAATGCTCTTCGACCTCCACTCTCTCCACTGATACTGCAGCCCCCCACATCTTTTGCACTTTCAAACCTCACTGATTTTTCTCGGTTTTCATGAAGTAAACTCATCGAAACATCCTCACCTACAATCACGTGGTCTAAATCTTCATTTTGGGTAACAACCCTATTAATCTCATTCGGCTTGAAGCCCATATGCCTTAGTTCATCCATCGCTCTAAAAGAGCATGGATCCACTAAAATTGGATCTTCTAAATCAACATTTTTTATCGGGCCTTTTTTAACTATATCAGCCCACTTTGAAACGTTTGTTGGAAGTTCTACGTTCTTTGAAATCTTTAAAATATCTTCACTTGATACAGACGTATTTAAATTATCCTAGGAACCGCAACCCACCAGCTCAGCTTTTCCAATTAATCTATTTTCTTTCCACTCTCGATGCAAACTGTAATCATGTGATTGCATCCCCATGCATACCTCATTAATTGACTCGTCTTCCCCAAAAAGATAATCTTCTTGACTGATCATCTTCTGTCGCCGACAAATGGCCTTCCACGAAGCTGAAAAACTCTTATCTTCCTTTGAAACACACTCCTCGGCAGCCTTTATTCAACTCTGTGCATTCTGCTTGGCAGTCTCAATACGCAGAAAACGTATCTCATACACACGAACTACAAACACCTCTTTCCCTACCACAACTTCCCTAACAAAATGCCATTTGTTTAAAAATGGCTTAATGTGCATATGTGGCCTAAAAAGGTGAAAACATAGCAAGGGGATTCGGATGAATGTGAAATTTGTCATGCTAATAGATTATAGTGTTTTTGACTTGCTGGTAAGGTTTCATTGCATTTGGACATTGGCTAATAGGTCAAATTAATTAAAAACCAGATAAAATCTGTCATTACAGTGCAAGGCGTATCGATACGCACTAAGAAGCATCAATACGGGTATGATTAATTGGACTTAATAAACAGGGCATATCGATACTGCACAGTGTGTATCAATACGTGTTTTGGTCATTGAAATCTGGAAAAATTAAAGGTATCGATACTATCTTAGGGTGTATCGGTACGAGTCAACGGGGTCAATTCGTACCGATACAGCCCCCAGCTATATCGATACGAGTCTGTATCTTTGAATCTGGAATTCTTAAATTATTCTTAGCGTATTGATACGACCTTCTGAGTATCGATACGATGGCATGTAAATATGTTATAAGTGTTATGGAACAATTTTTGAGACATTGCAAAATAGTCACTGAATATTGTAGGCCTAAATTGAAGGGGCAAAGAGACTCTGATTAATACGAAAATTAGCATGTCTATTGAGTATAGGTTGAATTTCATTGTGGTAAGAATAATTTTGGAAAGGGACCTGTAGAATACTAAAAGACCAGTTTAGTCCTTAAAGTTTATAAAAGTTTAAAATTGGTCATGAATGGATAATCACATTTTTCGTATTGGTTTAATTGAATCTGTGGTATTTATTTGTATTGTTTGCTAAGCGTGACAACATTAAAATGTTGACCATTGTTTGTAATTATCGCACCGATCACCGCATCTTTCACCAGTAGCACTCTCCGACCTGGTTCTCGACCAAGCCGAGAAAGGGGTGTTACAGAATGAATAATAAATAAAGTTACAGAGATTACATCCTTTTATAGGATTAGGATATTACTTTGAGTATAATTAGGAGTCCTACTTACAATAGACTTTTAATCCTACTTACATTAGACTTTCAACTCTTCTAAGTAGTAGACTTTAACTAAAACTATTATTAATAATTAAATACAACCATTTACATCAGATTAACTTACACTCCCCTTCAAGATGGAGATTATAAATTGTATGATCCTAGCTTGAATTTGAATTTCTTAAAAAAAGCTTTTGGTAAAGCTTTTGTTAGAATGTCTACTACCTACTCTTTAGTATGAACATAACTCAAGATTGCCACTTCACTTGTGAGCTTCTCTGCACTGAAGTGTCTGCCAATTTCAACATGCTTTGTTCTGTCATGTTGAATAGGGTTCTTGGCAATCCGAATTGCAGACTAGTTGTCGTAGAACACTTCAAACTTCTCACCTTCACTCACTCACAGCTCCTTTAGTAGTTTTGCCAACAAAATTCCTTCACACATTCCAAGGGCTAATGCTCTGTATTCTGCCTCTGCACTACTCATCGAAACAACTGTTTATTTCTTGCTTTTTCAAGTGACCAGGTTTCCTCAAACGAAAGAATAATATCCACTGGTTGACCTTCTATATGTCAGTTCACTTGCCCAACTAGAATCTGCAAAGATCTTTACTGTCCTGTCCAAGGTTTTCTTGAACATCAAACCATGGTTTGGTGTCCATTTTAGATACCTTAGAATCCTCTTTGCAGCTTCTATGTGTTCTTTAGCAAGATTAGTCATATGCTAGCTAATAATGTTAATTGGAAAATTTATGTCAGGTCTAGTCAAAGATAAATAAATTAACTTTCCAATTAACCTTTGATACAAGCCCTTATCTATTTTTGGACTTGAATCACCTTGGCTGAATTTCAAGCCTGCATCCATGGGTTTTCGGCTGGTTTTCAGCCTAGCATTCCAGTTTCAATGAGTAAATCCAAGACATACTTCCTCTAGGTAATGACTAATCCTTTGCTAGATCTAGCTACCTCCATGCCTAGGAAATATCTAAGTTTTCCTAGGTCTTTTATCTCAAATTCCTTGCTCAACAAATTTTTCAAATGACTTATTTCCTCATCATCACCTATCAAAATTATATCATCCACATATACTATTAAGATAAACCTCTTGTTGTTTGAAGTTACCTTAGAAAACAACGTATGTTCTGCTAGGGACTATTGATATCCACTCTCAATGACAACTTTTATGAATCTGTCAAACCATGCTCTAGGAGATTGTTTCAATCCATTGAGTGATTTTTCTAGTCGACAAGCATTCTTCTCACAACCTGTAAACTCTAAGCATGGGGGTATTTTCATGTACACTTCCTCCTATAACTTTCCATTAAGAAAAGCATTCTCAATGTCTAGTTGGTGTAGCTTCCAGTCACTGTTCACAACCAAGCCTATTAACACTCTGACAGTGTTTAATTTGGCTACTAGAGAAAAGGCCTCCTTGTAGTCAACCCTATAGGTCTATGTGAAGCCTTTGGCCACCAGTATGGCTTTGTACCTGTGCACACTCCCATCGGCATTGTATTTAATGGCAAAGACCCACTTGCAACCCACCAGTTTCTTTCCTTGTGGAAGATAAAAAACAGAACAAGTTCTATTCTTTTCCAGTGTTTCAACCTCCTCTTCAACAGCCCTCTTCCACTTAGGATTCTATAATGCCTCCTCAATAGTTGTAGGTATCTGCTCTTTATCTAAACAAGCTGTAAAAACCTTAAAAGATGGCATTAAATTACTATAACCAGCATACTTTTGAATAGGGTGTTTTGTACACTCTCTAACCCCTTTTATTTTAGCAATAGACAAATACTTAAACTCAAGCAAGTGGGAAGGAATTTCAGTTACCTCATTACCTCATGCTTCTTCACTAGCAGCTGGAATCAAGTGCAATTTTTGGCAATTTTCAGATTGCAAAATAGTCGATGGAATAAACTTTTTCCTTTTGGTATAAACCTGTAGTTCTTTAGGAGGATTAAGAGTAGGATTATGTGAGGTGTGAGGAGTTGTAGAAGTAATATGTGGTGATGAAACAATTTTTGTAGTAATGGGTGAAGAAGCATGGGATTTGGCAATTTTCAGATTGCAAAAAATATTTGCATTAACACATTGGAATTATAATTCTAAATAATGACTTAAATATGTTATCAAATAAGAAATAGAATTACCTAATAATAGAGAGAAAAAGAATGAATTCTCAGTACGTGGACGTAAAAAAGACGTGATACCAAGCCTACGATTTTAAAAGCATGAGACATCCACCAATACTATCCATTTCTAGCTCGGTCTCTCTATACATTTCTTGAAAAAGAAATGCCAAAATTGTCTATCCCCAACTATAGGTGCTGGCTTCGTTGAAATTTAAGAGCTTGTGCAACAACATTACATGCACTTGGTTGTGAGGTTTATTGGACATCAGAATCCACCAATGGTCCTCAAAATATAGACATGTACGCATGTCTTAACATCCTCTTCAGAGCATCCTTTGGGTATTGTTTCAAATTTGTCTTTCATCCATTTAAGTGAGATTCAACCACTATTGAAATATTGTGGGATCTTTCTAAGATTTAACAAGCACAAACCAACACAGTCTCCAACACTGTTCCCATTAAACCATGTGATCATCAATCGGGAGACCCAACTAGAGTGAGACTTCTTCTAGAGTGTTTGTACACACACCAAGCGGTAGATGGAAGGTATGTGTCTTTGGTCAGCGTAGAAATAAGTGCTGCTTGCATCTTACAACCGCTGAGCACATGGGCAATGTGGTAAAATCCGACTTCACATATATAGCACCAATGGGTTTAGGGAAGCTAACTTCAAATTATGAATAAATGAATCGAGAATATGACCAGTCTCTTATTAATTTAGCAAAATAAATACATAAATTGTTTACCAATTTTTTTAAATAAAAAAATAAAAAAATAAAATTAATAAGAGAGTTTCCTTGCCATATTTGGTGTATAGGTAGAGTTATATTTTGCATCCAACCAACGCATTTTCATTTCTAACCGCAATATATTAAAAATCGTTATTAGTCTTAAAATAAAAATAAATAGATAAAAATAATTATTAAAAAGGTAAAATCGAGATTTACAAAAGCTTAACGATAAGTGTGAAAAAGTAGTGTATTTTGTACCCCTTTACTTTGATTATTGTTTAGACTTAAGCTCATTTTAGTTGCATATTTACATGTTTTTGCATAAATTTGTAGTTTTCCGTTTGGTGGGCCTTGCTTTGTGTTTTTTTTTTCTATTTTGGTGAGAAACGTTGTTCTTTGTTCTACTTTTGTAGGATAATTGCTGAACCACTTGCTAGGAGTCGCCACGACAAGTTGGGATAAAGTCAATCCAGTCAAACTTTATCCCAACCGATTCAGTTACACCTAGATTTGAATTGGGAAGTTACTGCAGATAAGGATCAAGGGATAAACCATACAAATCGAAATTCAAATTGAGCTCTCCCCTTCTTATAAAAAGTGATCGCAGATTCAAGGAAAAAATGGGGACAAGATCAACAAGAGGAATCATCACCAAGACGCAAAGAGGAAACCCTAGTTCGTCTCTTCCATTGAGAAGCATTCGTCATAGTCAAAATTGAGATCGAGCACACCACGCTAGGCTATCAGCGGAAGCCTAACCCATTCACATTGCTCAAATCATGGCAAAAAATCAAGGGAGGAGATCCAATCTGATCACTCCACTTCACCTTCCCCTTCTCTTAATAATTCAATGTTTGGGCATTTTATGTTGATTTACCTAAACCCAACCATGAAATAATTAATTTTTCTTGGGTTATTGGGTTTTTGATGCTTGTGACGAATGATTATCTTTGACTTTAATATATTTTGATGTTTATCTAATTTAACTGTTCTTAATTGCGATTAAAGTAGTTTAGAGATAAATGCTTTATGTGCATCCATTTACTTAGGCTCGGGAGAGCTAGGTTCATGAAATTTTATTGGATACATGTTTCAATTCAACGAGTGTTAGTGGGAGCTAATTAACCTTAGGGATAAGGAGAGAATTTCAGGAAACTAAAAGGAGTTCACTTAATTGGTGAAAACACCCAAGACTTACGTCGAGATGTATTGCCGTGGCATGTTGTTCATCAGGTCTCTGGTTAGGGATAATTAGAAGGAGTGGAAGAAAACTCTGGCAAGCATCTAACTAGAATAATTGCCATGGCAAGTCAGCCGACAACAACATCATAATACTCAATAACTCGACCTCCTCAATCAAACTTGGTTTATTCTCGTGTTATTTAAATTCAGTTAGATTTCATTCAATTCTAGTTTAATTTTAGTTGTTTAATATCACCATCAATTGTATTTCTCTTTTCAGTGTGAGAAGCTAAAAATAAGGTTTCATCAATCCCTGTGGATACAGTCTTAGTCTATACTATTACTTCTGGTGTGTATACTTGTACCGTTTTCGTAGCACTTAAATCACACAACACTTAATAATATAATAACTAAACAAAAAGTAAATAAATTGATTACATTTATAAATAAAGTTAAAATCGGGACTTACTAAGCCTCGAACATATCCTTTTTTGTTACATGAGATGTAGAAATATATATATATATATATTTCAGAGTATTTTGTGAGGAGGGGGAGAAGGTATAAAAGGGGTGAGGTGGGAGGGAAAATGCATTTTGTAACCCGCATTTTTCCAAAAATTTTGGTTTTGAATTTGAAAAGGTGCGGCCCTCTAAACACCCTTTGCATGTGGAAAATGCAATGGAAATATAGAAGATAATGCCAAGTACAAGTCTTTTGCGTACAAGTATACACGGTCAGAAAGTAATACAACACTAAGCTAAGTATCGAATCCACAAGGATTGACCAAGAATTTGGCTTATTCAATTATTACTTGTCAAGGAAAATTGTTGGTTTGATTTGAAGTGGTTTTAGAAAATGTTTTTAAAGAAATGGAAAGAAAGTAAAACAACACTGGCAAGAAGAGTTTTCAAATGATTGATGAACGTTGGCAAGGGGATGCCTGGTTTTAACGCTATTTAAGCCAGCCTTAATAATGTTCTGCCTTGGAATTATTGTTGAGCAGATTCGCAAATGGTATTGCCTCTATCGATGGCAATGCCCAAAATTAACCATGCTAAACCCTTATATGTCTATAGTGAAGTTTTTCATTAATTAATTTGATTAAGTTTCAATCTAAACTCCTAAGTGGTAGATTTACTTCAAAAGTAATTTCATCTACTTGAACATCTTCTTACGAAGCTTCTCTCTTTAGTACCTGGCAACGATCGTTGCCCCTTGTTAAGTGTTCAAAAGTACTATTTTATTACCCTTTTTACTCATATTATTGTTACACTTAGGCTCATATTAGTTGCAAAATTAGTCATTCATGCATTAATTCATGTTTCTTTCCACCGTTGAACTTGATTACATAACTTGGTGATTTTTGTGGAAAAAGATACTACTTTGGTGTGTTTTTGTGTGTGCAGAATCAATTGCCAAAGCAAGGCTGGAACCAGTAGCTAGGGCAGTGCATGAAGGAGATGCCGACGCAGTTGCCAGGGCAGTGCATGAAGGAGATACTGAGCTAGTTGCCAGGGTAATTGTCGGCAATGGAAAAAGATGTTGTGGCACTCGAATTGATGACTAGATAAAGCCCAATATGACGTGGAAGAAGATAAATCATAGAAGAATTAGAGATTCAAAGAGAGATTAAATCCCAAAGAAAATAGGAGAAGATCTAGAAAGAATTTAAATATAATAAAGAATTATATTCTTTTCAAGTATTTTATTCCAACTTAACTTTCTCCTCAAGAAAGACTTTGACCTAACCATCTCCTATATAAAGAACCCCTAGCTGCCTATTTCAACAAGCTTGGAGGGGGAGTTCGATTGGGAGAGAATTCAAAGGGGCTGATCGATTTCTTCATCTTCTTTTTCTTTATTTTATTCGAATCATGTTTGGGGATTATTCTTTGTATATCTTTCGAAACCCGACCATGAATTATGTGAATTGGCTTGGGTTATTGTGTTTTGTGGTTGTGAGAAACAATTGGATTTTGTTTAGGTAATAAGAGTTTGCACTTTCAATTCAAGGTTTACTCATTCTTGGTTTTTATTCTTGTTTGCGAGTGAATTGGGAGATGATCTCGTAATTCTATCTATTTATCTAATATCGGGAGAGTTAGATTCAAGAAACGAATGAGTATGGTCTTTATTCAATATATCGATGGTGAAGATTAATCTGGCTTAGGAATAAGTTAAGGATTTCAATGGCTAAGAGGAGCGCAAGATTGGTTGTTGTTCACCATTGATTCACGCAGTGATGTATTGTCAAGGCATGCACAACTAGCTAGAGTTTCGACTTAGGGATAAGAAGAAACCATTGAAGAATGCTCTGCCGAACCTTGAAGTTGCTGCGCAGACACCCAAATAGTTGCCCAGCCAGTTGCCCAAGCAACCGTTCAATTAGTTGCCAAGGCAATCCAGCTGCGCAAGTTGCCACGGCAACTGAGTTTCCCTTGCACTCTTTTACCAAGACGATCCAATTGGCTATCACTCCTCAACTCACGATAATCTGGCCTATTCTCTCCCTTTTGATTACATCTTTATTTTATTTACTAGATCTTTTATTTTATTCGTTAGTTAGAACTCCTACAATTATCAATTGTGTTTTTACTTTTACAGTGCGATAACTAAAGCAAAGTGGCCGAAACCAATCCCTATGGAGACGATACTCGATACTTATCATATCACTTTATTACTTGCGACGTATATACTTGCACAATTGCATAGCACTCAATACGTGCAACAAGTTTTTGGCGTCGTTGCCGAGGATTGGCAATTGGTGTTAGTTGCTTTTGTTATTGCATTTCTTTTATTATTTTTACTAACTTTTCTTTTTGTTTGTTTTATCAAAAAAAAATTCAGGTGCGCTACAAGTTAAGGAACATCAACATGTCAGGAAATAAAAGCCGATCTATTCGAGAGTTGATGATGGAAGATAGGAATCAATCTACTCAAGAATTTCTTACACCCTTCAATGATTACCTATACCAACCGAGAAAAGCCCAAAGAGCCTATCCCGTGGAAAACTCTTGTGCTATGTGTGGAGAACATCATGTGTTTGAAAATTGCCCTAACATTTTCAGTGCATATGGCTACATAGAGGACCATAGATGGAACCAACAGTAAAATCCTTCATGGTATGATTAAAAAGCTCAATTTTTTTTACCATGATAATTTTGCCGTAGCAACAGATATGCCATGGCAATATAGTCCTTTCCAAGAGCATTCCAATTCCTTGGAGGAAACGTTGCTAGCTTCCTTGGCTAGACTTGACGGATCAATTGAAGAGATTCGAGAGCTATCAAAGTCTATAGATATGAGGATAGCTCAGTGGGATGTACCCTTGAGGGATTTAGAAGATCAATTGAAGAGATCCACATATGCCATGGATAACATGCCCCAACAATCAATTGCTAGGGATATTGAAATCCTAAGGCAAGATGAGAAGGAGCAATACAAGGAGAGATCCCCGATGTGTGAGGATCAACTAAGACCTCCAAGTCAAGAGCCTGCCAATGAGAGAGACTGCCCAACACATGATGAGCATGAGCAAAAAATTGCCTCGGCAATGATTGAGGAGCCTAAACAGAGAAATGCCGCGACAACACTTAGTGAAGCTGAGAACAACAATACTACAACAAATTCTAAGGAACATGATGCCCAGAAGGTTACAACGTTGATTTTGAAGCAGGAATCTGTAGATTGCTCTCATCTACAGTTGCCACGGCAATTGCACGACCACATGCAAGATCAACGAGATGATAATACTTTTCCAATGGAATATGAGTAGGTAATGGTTGAACCTTTCGAATTCTTTAAAAACTCAACTCGTCTATTGCAGGTATGTCTTGAGGAACCAATGTTGGTAGATTTGAAGCCATCAAAATCTCTACTGATGGAGATGTTTGAGAGGCCAAAAGAAAAAGGTGTTTGGATTCGTAAAGCTTTTTGGAAAATTGGTCTTCCCTTGACTTACAGCAAATTTTGGTAACTGATTGCCACAGAAATTGGCTAGAGCAGCAATTGCCACGACAACGAAGGCTACATCCAACCATGATGGAGCCTGACAAGAATGAGGTAATTAAATGGTTGGATGTTGATATATTTTTTCCTAATAATAAATTCATGCTTTCAGGAACATTAGCAAGGTGGAAGATGTGCATGGACTACAAGGGAACACGGAAGAAAGACACATCCACCATGGTAATATAAAGGAGAGTAACTGCAAGCACATTGGCCCAACTCTTTTTGGGCAAGATTATCACTCGATGGAGGGTACGGATGGACTATAAAAAGTATCAGAAATGACCCTCCTCAAGTTTTTTTAGATATGCAGTAACATTAGAAGATGCATGAAAAATGCTATTTCTAAGAATTTTTAATTTTATTTTTATTTTTGGAACTTTATTTTATTTTCATTATTTATTTATTTTTTTGGAATTTTTAGGAGATATTTTGTTTTTCTTCATTATCTTTAGTTTCCAGGTTTTCTTTTCTTTTCCACAACAAGACTCACAACCACCATGCTAAGGAAACTCACTGCCGAATACTTGCCACGACAACCGCAACAGAAGATGCCCTGGAAACTACCTCAGCAGTTGCCACGACAACAGAAACTAGCGATGCCCAGGCAACAACAATGGCTTCGGCAACTACTGATGCCCAGGCAAGTGAATCTGCCTTGGCAAACATGGATCAAATCAAAGCAATGCTATGCACGCGGTACCAGCCACAAGCATTCAACCACCGACCGAAAAATGAATCAAGCAAACGACACGACTGAAACTCATCACTCAAGGTGACGACCTCTCTGACTAACTCATTTCAGTTAGTTTCTTTTATATTTTGTTTCACTTTTACATGCATGGTGGACAATGCTTCTCTCGAGTTTGGGGGGATGTTGGTTTCTAGTCAGTTTCATGTTTAGTTGCATTCATCTTTAGCAATCACATATAGGTTGCATATGTTACTTGTCATGCCTTTGATTGGATTTAATTGCTTAAGACTTGTTGAATATCCAATGATGAATATTTGTCACTACACTTAATTGAAAGAACCTTTAATTTTAGGATTGCATGGAAAGAACTTAATTTTACTATGATTGCTGATTTTTTTACACGGTTGTGACTTGTTGATTGAAAGAAACTTAGTGAACTTAGGTTACTTAAAATTTGGGTAAATTTAAAATTGAAAATTAAAAGTTAATTTCTTGCTAGAGGTGCCCGAAACTGGCTCTAGTAGTTAATGCACAATAAAGAATCGCTAGAGGTGCTCGAAATTGGCTCTATCGACTAAAATAAAATGAGAAATTGCTTACTTTGCTAGAGGTGCCCGAAATTGGCTCTAGTGAAAATAAAAATAAATGCCCTGGTAATTAAATTGATAAAAGCCTATTGTTCACATAGAATCTTGAAAATCAACTTGTACACAACTACGCACACACATTGTCACGAGCATTATAGTTTGATTCCGGGTAATTTTTGTGCTATCCGAAAAATTAAAAGGTGATCATACTTTGCGCCACGGTTCCGAGGTTTGAATTCAAGTTTGAAGCATGTCTTTGATGATTAAAGTCTTGGCAGGTAATTGTTAGTTTGCATTGCTTGAGGACAAGCAATAGTTTGAGTTTGGGGGTGTGTTAAGTGTCTAAAAGTACTATTTTATTCACCCTTTTTATTCATATTATTGCTAGACTTGGGCTCATATTAGTTGCATTATTAGCCATTCATGCATGTTTGCATTGTTTCCTTGGTGGTTAAGCTTGATATCATATTTTGCTTAATTTTTCGGAAAAAAGGTGATGCCGATAGTTGTTTTTGTGTGTATGCAGAATCACTTGCCTAAACAAGGCTGGAACCAGTTGCCAGGGGAGTGCATGAAGGAGATGCCGGGCTAGTTGCCAGGGCAGTGCATGAAGGAGATGCCAAGCTAGTTGCCAGGGCAATTGTCGATAAGGGATAAGATGATATGGCAACCGAAATTAATGACTAGATAAACCCAAGATGACGTGGAGCAAAGTTAAATCCCAAAGGAGTTTGATTTCCATGAAGAGGTTAAAGAGAAATTAAATCCCAAGAAGATAGAAGAAGATCTAGAAGAAATTTAAATATAATAAAGAATTATATTCTTTAAAAGTATTTAATTCCAACTTAACTTCCTCCTCAAGAAAGACTTTGACCTACCCCTATAAATTGAGGAGCAAGCCGTCAACTCCAAGAGGTGCAAAAGAGGAGAGAAATCGGAAAGAAGCTTTCAACCATTCTTCATCTTTTTCTTTCTTGGTCGATTAGGTTTATGTTAGGGACTCTTTGTTTTGTGTTTCTTTTGAACCTAGCCATGAACTAAATCTATTTGGCTAAGGTTATTGTGTTTTGTGGTTGTGAGAAACAATTGGATTTTGTTTAGGTAATAAGAGTTTGCACTTTCAATTCAAGGTTTACTTATTCTTGGTTTTTATTCTTGTTTGCGAGTGAATTAGGAGAGGATCTCGTGATTCTATCTATTTATCTAATGTCGGGAGAGTTATATTCAAGAAACGAATGAGTATGGTCTTTATTCAATCTATTGATGGTGAAGATTAATCCGGCTTGGGAAAAAGTTAAGGATTTCAATGGCTAAGAGGAGTGCAAGTTGGTTGTTGTTCACCCTTGATTCATGCAGGGATGTATTGTCAAGGCATGCACAATTAGCTAGAGTTTCGACTTAGGGATAAGAAGAAACCATTGAAGAATACTCTACCAAACCTTGAAGTTACTGCCCAGCAGCCCAAACAGTTGTGCAGGCAACCGTTCGATTAGTTGCTAAGGCAACCCAGCTACGCAAGTGCCACGACAAATGAGTTGCCCTTGCACTCTTTTACCAAGACGATCCAATCGGCTATCACACCTCAACTCACGATAACCTGGCTAGTTTTCTCTCATTTGATTACATCTTCTTTTACTTTGTTGCTTTCTTAGTTTAGTTGTTAGTTAAAACTCCTACAATCTCCTACTTGTGTTTTTACTTCTTATAGTGCAAGAGATTTAATTCTTGAAGTGGCATCAATCCTTGTGGAGACGATATCTTTTATACTATAACTTGCGACGTATACACTTGCACAATTGCGGAGCACTTATTACGCGCAACAAGTTTTTGGCGCTGTTGCCGGGGATTGGCAATAACAACTTTGTTTTTTATTTTCTTGCACTTTTTATTTTTATTGTTTAAAATTCGAAGGGTTAACAAACTTTGGCTTTGCATTGGTATATGACCAGGGCAAGACCGATTACACCTAGAATATCCCTTTGATCCAAAAATCGAACGAACCCTGCAAAGACTCAGACGAAGGTTAAGAGTAGCAATGGCTAATCAAGACGACAATATGAATTAGGATGTTCCAACAGGAGGTGGAGTGATTTTTGCACGAAACAGAACTATTCGAGACTATCTAGAGGAAGATCTTGAAAGACTTAATCCAGGAGTTGTCACACCTGAAATTGAAGACGACCACTTTGAGTTGAAACCGGTGATGTTCAATATGATCAACACAATTGGTCAATTTGGCAGCTCAGCAACTGAAGATGCACGACAACATCTTAAATTTTTCCTCGAAATTTGCAATTCATTCAAAATACAAGGAGTCACCCCAGATGTTTTACGACTAAGATTATTCCCCTATTCACTGAGGGATAGGGCGAAAGCATAGTTGAATAGTATTCCTGCCGGATTAATAGGATCTTGGACCGATCTATGTCGTGATTTCCTTGCTCAATTTAATCCTACAAATTTGACTGATAAGCTTCGTAATGAAATTACTTCTTTTCGGTAGGCAGATGATGAATCCATGTACGAGGCTTGGGAGCGTTATAGAGAACTTCTACACAAATGCCCCCTACATGGATTCCCAGTATGGACACAAGTGACAATGTTTTACAATGCTATGAATACACCAACAAGGATGATGATAGACGCCTCAGCAAACGACATACTCCTAGACAAGTCGCTGGAAGAAGCAATGCAAATTCTGAACAAGCTCGCCAAGAATGATTACCAGTTCTCATCTGCTAGAAGATGAGGAGTTAGACGCCAAGCCACAATACATGAACTGGGATCATCAGATTCAATTTCGGCACAATTGGCCACTCTAACCAAGATGGTCCATAACATGCAGAAACAAAACAACACACATGAGGTCAAGGTAGTAGATTCTTTTTGTGAGTTATGTGGTGGTAACCATAATTCTTCTGAATGTATGCAGAATCTGGAATCCAGCTTTTATGTGGGGAATTACAATCGGAACAACAATGTGATGTCCAACACATATAATCTAGCTTGGAAGAAGCACCCAATTTTTTAATGGAGTAATCCCAACAATGCTCTGAACCAGAACAATCGGAATGCACAAGAATCGAGATTCTAGCAGAATATGCCACGGCAACAGTTGCCGCAGCAACAACCGACAACATCTAGTTCTTTGGAAAATTCTCTCAATGCTTTTATGTTGAAAACTGAATCTTATATGACTGCGAATAGTAACTTCATAAAAAGGACTGATGCTTTTATTAACAGGACCAAGATGAGATTACAAAACCAAAAGGCGGCAATCAAATCATTGGAAACTCAAGTCGGACATTTTGCTCAAAACCTGAATACTAGACCGCAAAGAGGTTTACCCAGCGATACTGAAGTCGCAAGAGGAACTGGCCATGAGCAATGTAAGGCGATCACCACTAGAAGTGTCCGAAAACTTAAAGAGGCTCAAGCTCGATCATCAAACAAAATTCCACAAAAAGAACAAGATAAACTCAACGGCAAGGCCTCAGATGCTGAACCAGGAAATGCCGCGGCAACCAGCGATAAGCGTGCCCCAGCAACCAGCGATAAGGATGCTATGGCAACCCCGGTTGACGATGCCTCGACAACTCCAGTTGCCCCGACAATGCCGTTAATCAGGTTTCAGACCAATGAAAAGATTGAAGATATTCGGCTTCCACCACCATTCCCACAAAGGTTGAAATGACAAAAGCAAGAATATCAATTCAAGAAGTTTCTTGATATCCTAAAGCAAGTCCATATCAACTTGTCGTTGGTTGAGGCAATTGAACAAATACCGAACTATGCCAAGTTTCTGAAAGACATTGTGTCGAAGAGAACAAGGTTAGGAGAGTTTGAAATAGTATCCACAACAGAGGGATGCATGGCCATGTTGCACAATCGCATGCCACCCAAGTTGAAAGATCTTGAAAGTTTCACAATACCATGTTCTATTGGAAACCACTATGTCGAGAAAGCATTATGTGACCTTGGAGCAAGCATAAACTTGATGTCTAAATCAATTTTCCAGAAACTAGGAATCGAGAAGGCAATACCTACAACAATTATGCTACAGCTAGCCGACAGATCCTATGTGCATCCAGAGGGATAAATCGAAGACATACTGGTAAAAGTTGATAAATTTATTTTTCTCGCTGACTTTATTGTTTTGGATTATGAAGCAGATGGGCATGCACCTATCATTCTTGGGAGACCCTTCCTAGTAATAGGGAGAACCTTGATCGATATTGAAAGGGGAAAACTCACAATGAGGATGAATGAATAGCAAGTTAAACTAAATGTGTTCCAAACACTAAGGCATGCTGATGATCCGGAAGAATGCCAACTTCTTCATGCCACGACAGATTTTGACTTCGACGAGGAATTTAGTTGCCTCGGCAACTACATTGCCGATTTAGAGAAACCTGAGGAGTATGAAAAACTGATCGATGAGGAACAACAAGAAGAGGCAAATTGGTTAGTCAATCGACCATGTATAGACTTTGAACCACTGGATTACTCAGGTAAGGAAGGTAAACTCGAAAAACCCTCCATTGAACAACCACCGATTCTTGAGTTGAAACAATTGCCAGGGCAACTAAAATATGCTTATTTGGGAACCGATAATACACTCCTATAATTATTTCCTCTAAGTTAAAGCCTAAGCAGAAAAAGAAGCTGATCGACATGTTGATGCTACACAGGAAGGCGATAGGGTGGACAATTGCTGACTTGAATAGAATTAGTCCGGCAGTGTGCATGCATAAAATTTTGTTGGAAAATGATCACAAACCTTCGATTGAGGCCCAGAGGAGACTGAATCACGCCATGAAAGGGGTTGTAATGAAAGAATTTATCAAGTGACTTGACGCCGACATCATATACCCTATTTCTGATAGTACATGGGTAAGTTCGGTACAATGTATGCCAAAAATAGAGGTATAATGGTGATAAGTAATGAAAACAATGAACTCATTCCAACCAGGACTGTGACCGGTTAGAGAGCTTGTATGGATTACCGGAAGTTAAACAAGGCCACTAGGAAAGATCACTCCACCTTACCCCTTATTGATAAATGCTTGACCATCTTGCAGGTAAACCCTTTTATTATTTTCTTGATGGTTATTCAGGTTACAATCAAATTGCCATAGCACCAGAAGATCAAGAAAAGACAACCTTCACATGCCCATACGGTACTTATGCCTTTTGAAGGATGTCGTTCAGATTATGCAATACCCCGACAACCTTCCAACGATGCATGATGGCAGTCTTTTCAGACATGGTCGAAAACTTCCTTGAAATATTCATGGATGGTTTTCAGTATTTGGTAATGACTTCGACAGTTGCCTCAGCAAATTAGAGAAGGTGTTGGCAAGATGTGAAGAATCTGATCTAGTCCTTAATTAGGAAAAGTGCCATTTTATGGTAGATGAAGGAATTGTGCTCGGCCACAAGATTTCATCCAAGGGAATCGAAGTAGACAAAGCCAAGGTGGACGTGATCGAGAGATTACCCCCACCAAGTTCGGTTAAAGGAATTTGAAGCTTTATTGGACATGCAGGTTTTTAAAAGAGGTTCATTCATAATTTTTCTAAGATTACTAAACCCTTGTTTAATTTGCTTGAACAGGATAAAACGTTCAACTTTGATGATTCTTGCGCTCAAGCATTCAAAACCCTAAAGGAAAAGGTTGTCTCGGCACCCATTGTCGTCAACCCGATTGGATGCTACCTTTTGAGCTAATGTGTGATGCAAGTGATTTTGCGGTAGGGGCAGTCCTAGGCCAACGCACATGTAAGACATTTCATGTGATATACTAAACTAGTATAACTCTTAATAGTGCTCAAGTGAATTACACAACAACGAAGAAAGAGTTACTAGCCGTAGTTTTTGCATTTGACAAGTTCCGATCCTAATTGATTGGTACAAAGGTAATTGTCCACACAGACCATTCGGCAATTAAGTATCTGTTTGCTAAAAAGGATGCCAAACCTCATTTGATTCATTGGATATTGCTTTTACAAGAGTTTGACATTGAAATTAAAGACAAAAAAGAAATAGAAAATCAAGTTGCCGATCACTTATCAGCTTAGAAGGCAATAAGGAGGAGGTCGCAGATTTAGAGATATGCGATGCATTCCCAGATGAGCAACTATTAGTTGCCTTGGCAACCCTTGATGCCTCGGCAATACCCTGGTACACGGATTTGGTTAACTTCCTTGTTTGTGGTATTTTACCTTATGGCCTTACTCACCAAGGAAAGAAGCGATTCTGCCATGATGCTAAGCATTATTTATGGGACGAGCCTCTTTTGTTTAAACAATATGCAGATCAGATTATACGCTGATGTGTCCCTGAAGAGGAGCAGCAGATTGTACTCTGGTAATGCCATTCTTCACCCTATGGAGGACATTTTGGAGGAACACGTATCACGGCCAAAGTTTTGCAATTCGGTTTGTATTGGCCAACACTGTACAAAGATGCCCAAAAGTTTTACAAGCAATGTGATCATTGCCAGAGGACGGGCAATAACTCTATACGACATGAGTTGCCGCTCCAAAATATCATCGAGGTATAATTGTTCGATGTATAGGGGATTGATTTTATGGGACCTTTCCCATCTTTATTCGGGAACCTCTACATTCTACTTAACGTCGACTACGTGTTTAAATGGGTTAAGGCAGCTGCAGTTCCCGCCAACGATTCTAAGACCGTGCAACGATTCTTGCAGAAAAATATATTTACACATTTTGGGATGCCGAGAGCAATTATCAGTGAAGAAGGAAAGCACTTTGACAACAGACTTATTGCCAAGATGTTGCAACACTTCATCGTGACACACAAAATTGCCACGGCATATTATCCACAAACTAATGGGCAAGCAAAAATTTCTAATCGGGAATTGAAGAGCATCCTTGAGAAGGTTGTCAATCCCTCCCAAAAAGATTGGTCTTTAAGACTAGATGAAGCACTTTGGGCTTACCGAATTGCATTCAAAACACCCATGGGAATGTCCCCGTTTCACCTTGTCTATGGTAAGACTTGTCACTTACTGGTTGAAATCGAACACAAAGCATATTGGGCAATCAAGACCGTGAATATGGATTGGGAAAGTGCCGGACAAAAATGTTTACTAGATCTCAACGAGATAGAAGAATTTCGTGCACTCGCCTATGACAATGCACAAATTTACAATGAGGAAACAAAACAATGACATGACAAGAAACTATTGTCGCGGCAATTCATGCAAGGGCAACTAGTTATCTTATTCAATTCTTGACTGAAACTTTTCTCGGGAAAACTGAAATCAAGATGGTCGGGACCATTCGAAGTTGTCAAACCATTCTCCCATGGTGCCGGGATAATCAAGTCCACCACTGACGAACATAAATTCAAAGTTAATGGACAAAGATTGAAGCAGTATAATGGTGCCCATGTGGAACGTAACAAAGAAGTGGTCACCTTAGGAGATGCATGAGCATGCTTTCCTTTAGACATTTTCCTTTTATTTTTAGTTTTCTTTTATTTGAACTTATTATATTTTTATTTTATTAATTTCGGTTATTTATTTTTTTAGGATAGATTTATTTATTTTCTTTAGGATTGATACTACATCTTTATTTCATATTCAATTAATTATTTTTGAATTTTAGGTTTAATAATTTCTTTGCACATCTTTATTTATTTCTTTTTATTTTATTTACTAGTTTATCTTTAATTTTAATCCTTATTTTATTTGTTTTTGAATTATAGGGAAAGAGTTCAAGATAAAGAGGAATTTGATTCAAGAAGAAAGTTTCTTCAACAAGGAAACTAATGGGCTAAACCTAAGGCTTATATTAAGCCTCCAATTTACCCTAAATAAACCCTATTAGCCGGCCAAACCCTTCCCCTTCCCCAAATCCCTTTGCCTCCCCCTTCCCCCAATTAACACCCTTGCTTTCTTTCTTTCCAATCAACCCCACCCACCATATTTACTACCTATCTTTTCTATTTAACCCATCACCCTTAACTTCCAAGAAACCTATTCCTACTTTTAACCTTGCAACTCTTTAGTTTCTTTTGCTTTCTTTTCTTTGTTTCTACCCAACTCACAACCAAGATCATCCATGGCATCCAAAATCAAGTTTTTGGCGCACCCAAGCTCTTCCAATGACCCAAGCTAGAAGAAGTTTGCTACACCGGCAGTTCAAGAAAGATTTCACTCCAAGTTTGAAAGCCAGAAGATTTGTGAAGAACAAGGCTTCGAATACTCCAACTCTCATCAAGATTTCAGCCTTGAACCATTCATCTTCCAAAGGATTGCACATCAAAAGTGGCAAATCTTTTGCCATCAATAGGAATCGGGTAACATCTCATGGGTAAGGGAATTCTATGCTCACTCACCTAACCTGGATAATCCTTATGTTTTGTTCACGACAAGGCTATCCTCATAAGCCCCGAAAGCATCAACACCTTTTACGGGCTCTACGTTGAGAATGACGAGCATCAAGCCTTTGTTGATCAACTAACACCCAAGAAACTCGACAAGGTGCTTCAAGAACTCACTCTACCGGGGACTCATTGGAACGACGGTAAATATAAGGGCATGGTAAATCGCCTTTGGCTTAAACCCAAGGCAAAATTATGGAATAAGTTTGTTAAAACTTCTTTAATGCCCACCACACACAATACTACCGTTGATACACCTCATCTTTTGCTCATACATTCTATTTTGCATAACCGCACCATTAACAATGGAAAAATTATTTGTGATAAGATTTTTGTATGTAGCACAAAAGACAAGGGTTCTCTTTTCTCTCCTTGCTTAATTTCCAATCTTTGCAAGGAGATGCATGTCCCAAGTGAGTCAACCGATGAAAAGGCCCTACCAAAGTCTGGTTGGAATCGAGCACAAATTCGAAAGCTAATAGGAGAGGCACCGATAACATCCTCAACGCCTACAGTTATCGCGGCAACTCCTGCCACCTCGGCAACCCCTGACGCCCAGGCAATTGATGCCCAGTCAACTCGGATAGCAACCCCGGGACAACTTGAAGAAATCTTACAATCGTTGGCGAACCGCCTTAGTCAAATTGAAGACCAGCAACTAATGTTTATGCGTTACATAAAGGATCACAACAATGCCATCACCCAAGTCATCCTGGAAAAGTACTCGGACAGTCGCGTACTGTTCCCTATATTTCCTACCGACATTCTTACCAAGGCAACCGAAGAAGCAGTTGCCACGGCAACCAACACTGAAGATGTCGCGACAACCAAAACTAAAGACGCCCCGACAACTACTACAAAATACAAAGGTAAAGCACCTATGCCCGAATCACCTCGTACTGAATCATTGTCCGATTTTTAAGATTCGGGTGAGTCATCCATTGCACCAACGAAGACCACACTAGTTGACTCCTCCAAGCCAAAGCGAAAAGCCAATAAGATTGAATAAGAGGATGATAAGGACGATGAGGACACACTCGTACGAGGATCGATTCCACCATCGGTAACAAGAAAGCAACCACCACGTTCAAGAAAAAGAATCAAGACACCGGCCAAAAGGAAACTAATCACCCATGACGACGAGCTTTTAGAGTAAGTCATCGTTTGCATTTTATTTTTGTTTCTTCTTTTTATTTTTATTTTCTTTCATTTCGTTGCATTGAGGACAATGCATCGCTCAAGTTTGTGGGGGGAATTGTTACTAGTTAGTTATCATGTTTAGTTGCATTCATCTTAAGTATTGCATATAGGATACATAAATTGCTTGCCATGCCTTTAGTTGGAACAAGAATTGCCTAGATTTGATGAATATCCGATGATGACTTTGCCAATGCACTTATTTGATAGAACTTTTTATTTTAGGATAATTATGGAAACACTTAGAATCCCACTATGATGCTAAACTTGATGAAACACTGTTGTGGCTTGATTGATTTAAGGAATTCTAGCGAACTTAGGTTGATAGTTAAAAAATTGGGGGATTAAAATAAAATTGGATGAATGCTAAATGTGCCCGAAATTGGCTCTAGTATGTGCTAAAAATTGATCGCTAGAGGTGCCCAAAACCAGCTCTAGTCGAATAAATTAATTAACTTAAGAAAACTAAAAAACACTAGAGATGCCCGAAATCGGCTCTAGTAAAACATGTTAAAAGAACCCAAGGAAGTAACTTGAAAACCTCTTGTTTGCATAGAATCCAAAAAATCAACTTGCACACAACTCCACACACACTCACAGCATTATAGTTTGATTCTGAGTAACTCCTAAGTTGTTCGAAAAAATGAAAAGCCAATCATACTTTGTGCCACAATTCTGAGGATTGAAAATCAAGTTCAAAGCTAAGTTTTTGAGAATTAAAGTCTTGGCGGGTAATTATTAGTTTGCATTGCTTGAGGAAAAGCAATAGTTCGAGTTTAGGAGTGTGTTAAGTGTCTAAAAGTACTATTTTATTCATCATTTTTATTCATATTATTGCTAGACTTAGGCTCATATTAGTTGCATTATTAGCCATTCATGCATGTTTGCAGTGTTTCCTTGGTGGTTAAGCTTGGTATCATATTTTGCTTAATTTTGTGGAAAAAGGGTGCTGCCAATAGTTGTTTTGTGTGTGTGCAGAATCACTTGCCTAAGCAAGGCTGGAACCAGTTGCCAGGGCAGTGCATGAAGGAGATGCCGAGCTAGTTGCCAGGGCAGTGCATGAAGAAGATGCCGAGCTAGTTGCTAGGGCAATTGTCGATAAGGGATAAGATGATATAGAAACCGAAATTGATGACTAGATAAACCCAAGATGATGTGGAGCAAATTTAAATCTGAAAGGTGTTTGATTTCCATGAAGAGGTTAAAGAGAAATTAAATCCCAAGAAGATATGAGAAGATCTAGAAGAAATTTAAATATAATAAAGAATTATATTCTTTAAAAGTATTTAATTCCAATTTAACTTCCTCCTCAAGAAAGACTTTGACCTAGCCCTATAAATTGAGGACCAAGCCGTCAACTCCAAGAGGTGCAAAAGGGAAGAGAAATCAGAAAGAAGCTTTCAACCATTCTTCATCTTTTTCTTTCTTGTTCGATTAGGTTTATGTTAGGGACTCTTTGTTTTGTGTTTCTTTTGAACCTAGCCATGAACTAAATCTATTTGGCTAAGGTTATTGTGTTTTGTGGTTGTGAGAAACAATTGGATTTTGTTTAGGTAATAAGAGTTTGCACTTTCAATTCAAGGTTTACTCATTCTTAGTTTTTATTCTTGTTTGCGAGTGAATTGGGAGAAGATCTCGTGATTCTATCTATTTATCTAATATCGGGAGAGTTAGATTCAAGAAACGAATGAGAATGGTATTTATTCAATCTATTGATGGTGAAGATTAATCCAGCTTAGGAATAAGTTAAGGATTTCAACAGCTAAGAGGAGCGCAAGATTGGTTGTCGTTCACCCTTGATCACGTAGGGATGTATTGTCAAGGCATGCACAATTAGCTAGAGTTTCCCAGGCAACCGTTCGATTAGTTGCCAAGGCAACCCAGCTACGCAAGTTGCCATGACAACTAAATTGCCCTTGCACTCTTTTACCAGGACGATCCAATCAGCTATCACACCTCAACTTACGATAACCTGGCATGTTCTCTCTCATTTGATTACATCTTATTTTACTTTGTTGCTTTCTTAGTTTAGTTGTTAGTTAAAGCTCCTATAATCACCTACTTGTGTTTTTACTTTTTACAGTGCAAGAGATTGAATTCTTGAAGTGGCATCAATCCCTGTGGAGATGATATCCTTTATACTGTAACTTGCGAAGTGTACACTTGCACAATTGCAAAGCACTTATTACGCGCAACACCCCTCAAGTCTGTTAAGATATTAAGGTGCAATAAGGAAACAATGCCAGTGGTCACTTGGAAAAGAATTTAATAAAAACTGAAGAACATGCCAGATAGAGAAACAATGCTAAGACATTTGATTTATTAAAAACTAAACATAAAACCAACGTTAAACGTAAACATCCCCCGCCAACTGTAAAATTTTAGTTCTTGGTGGTGGTATTCATCCAAAAAACTTCATCGTATCTCAACATCATCATCATTTAAAATAAAAATAACTAAAACATAGAGAATATTCTAGAAGGGGGTTCGTCGATGCATCCCTTCAATGGCTTTAAGTTTCTGGTCAAGCTAGCTCAACCACATCACTCCTCAGTCCAGCCTTCCTTTCAATCCGGTTGTCTATATCTCCCTTGGATCAATGATCGATCCTATTTATATAGGCAAGCACGGGATGCCTATGATAAGCCTTGAAGTTTGAATTTTGAACCCGCATGGGATAAGGGATGTGATCATCTTATCCAAAATTTAAATTCTAGGGCTGACGTGTAAAAGGTCCAACGGCTACTTGGCCAGGCATTAAACATCTTTTCTATGCCAACTGAGCTTTGGCAATTTCTAGTCCATCTCTGCCAACATCATCTCAGCATTCTCTCTGACATTCTTTCCTTCTGCGCTAATTTGCTCTGCTAGGTCTGTCCTGCTCTGTCAAGCCTGAAATAATCCAACAAAACAACCCTTCACACTGGCATAAACACCACTCCCTAACTCCTTATGCAAATGCATGAATTTAACAACTAAATGCAACCAAATGTTCTCAAAGGCATGCAAAGGAATTATAAAATAAGCATAAAAGTCGGTACTTTTGACGAGTTAATACACCCCAAACCTAGCTCATTGCTTGTCATCAAGTAATGCAAATATAAAACAGAAAAACAAGAAAAGTAACACGGCAAAAATTGGTTGGAAGGCCAACAAGTGCTGGCAAGTAGAGTCTGGCCCTAGTATTAAGTTTCCTTTTACTCCCTTAGTCAAATTTACTATCTAAACTCAGAATTTTTTTATTTTTTATTCCTGCCAAGGGTTTTAATTGACAATATTTTAATCTTGTTTCGTAACACTGTTTGGCGTGGGAAATAAGAGGGAGCATACCACGAATCCCCACGTTAATCCATACATTACTAGGATTTTAATCTTCAACGCATACCCTAAAGTTCTACATTTTTTTCATTGCCTTGGCAAAGCATTATTACCTTATTGATTTCTTTTACCCTTGCGTCAAAATTTCTTCATCATTTTTTTCTAAGCTTAGTTTCAAAAATTTCTACGTTTGTTTGGGAACCTAGATGCATACTATGTGTTAAGTGAAAGTTCAATTCCCTAAACTAGAGATCAATTTGCCAAGCAGACCTGGCATTAATACTCTGCTAGAATTGGCAACTAAGGATTTCAAATATCATCATTGGACAGAATACTCTAGAAAAACAATGCTAACTAGCAAAATGGTAACATTCTTTCCAAATTTTAACCGCGGCAAAAAATTTTTTTTCTAGCGGTTTGGTTTGCATGGCTTAAACCTAATCTACATGGCATGGCAATAGAATGGAAACAGAAGTATAAACATGCATGGCATGGGAACAGATGTGAGGATGCATACCCCCAAACCAAAGGCGTACATTGCCTTCAATGCATGAAAACAACACATAAATGAAAACAGTAAAATGCATGAACATGTAAATACAATAAAATGAAATTTAAAGAACTTTAGGAAGATGAGGACTCCCCTTCGGAGGGTACTTCACGTGTGACATGACTCTTTCTTTTGACAAAGATCTCACAATTGGGGGCCATACGTTTCCTTCTTTTCATGCTTGGCTTTGAGGCAGAAGTGGAAGCTCCAAGGTTGTGGATGACTTCCTTAACAATTTGTACTGGGTCTGAAGTGGCAAGAGTGGAAACAGACGATGCATGGACAAAAGCCGTTGTGGCAGGTTTCTCTTGAATTTTTTTCTCAAAATCTGGCAGTGTTTCTGTCTTGGCAGATTCAACTTGGACTTGCGAAATTGGGATGATGACATCAGAGTGTGTTGGAGTATAAACCGAATGAGAACTGGCTGGTATGCCATCACTGGCAAAAATATCGGTGAGGAACTCAGGGAAAGCTGGTAAAACACCCAGGGACATCCTTGCAAGGGCATCCTTGATGGCAGCATCCTTGGCATGAGCATAAAGCCAGAGCTTGAGATTTTATTCTTCAATTGTCTCTAATTTTTAGAGAATGATCTCCTGGCACTGGTAGATCTAGGACAACGTTGCCACTGAACTAGCTGGCATGGGAACGCCAGGCTCTACCTTTGGCACCTTAGGCTTGGGCGTTGATTCTTTTGCCTTTCCCTTGCCCTTGTCTTTTAACTCGATGGCAGCGAGTTGCCTCCATAGGGCAGGCGTGATTGTTGTTCCCTTGATCGTTTGAGCTTTATCTGTATCAAGCTTTGGCACACAATGTTGCATGCAAATGTTAGAAATTAACAAAGGAAAAAATAAACATTACCTCTTTTAGCACACTTATAGGTTTCTCGATGATGAGTCGGCCAACATTGATCTTACGGCCCATAATGATAGAGTGTAGTAGTGCCAGCCTCTCTTTCGAGATAGTTTTATTGTGGGTAGTTGGCATTAGATTTGCCTTGAAAAAATGATTCCACCCCCTCGTCTATGACTTTAAAGCTAGCCACTTGACTGACTAATGTCCTTTTGACGACACAGTCTATATAGTGCCAGGCTTGTACAAATACGTCAACAATTTCTTCCTCTAGGCGGTGTTCATGGAGTCAACAAACTCCAGATATTCATCCTCGGCACCATCCAACTCAAACATGGCATTGATGTACCCCTCATCAAAATGCACACACGTACCTCGAGTCATCAAAAGGGGTGAATCTTTGGTGGCGAGATGGACGTAGAATTCTCGGACAATGTTGGAGTAAACTTCTCATTTCTGTTGGCATAAAAGATCTAATAACCTCTTTTCTCCAGCATTCCTCCATTCCATATCAAACGTTTAGATTGCCTAATATACACGATGCTCCATCCCCACCGCTAGGTGGCGTGCTTTTCCAAAAACAAGTCTAAATGGGGAAGTTCCCAAAAGAGTTTTAAAAGTAATCCTATAAGCCCAAATGAGTCATCTAGCCTCAAGGATCAGTCATTCCTTGTTGGATTTACAGTCTTCTCTAAAATATTTTTAATCTCCTTGTTGGAAATTTTTGTTTGGCCATTTGTTTGGGGATGGTAGACCAGGGCAATCTTCTTCTAAATTCTAGACTTGCACAAATCTTTAGATATTAGATTGCATTTAAAATGGGTACCCTCATCATGAATAACCATATTAGGGGCACCAAATCGACTAAAAATATGTTTGTGCAAGAACTTGGCAACAACCTTGGCATCGTTCGTTGGCAAAGCAGCAGCTTCAACCTATTTTGAAACGTAGTCAACAACCACAAGGATATATAGGTTACCAAATTATAGAGGAAATATACCCATGAAGCCTATCCCCTATACATCAAACAGATATACTGGCATAATGTTTTGGAATGGCAATTGCTGTCTACCAGAGATATTTCCTATCCGCTGGTATCGATCACATGCCTTGGTAAAGTTATAGGTATTTTTGAATAGTGTGGGCCAAAAGAATCCTGACTGCAGCACCTTGGCATCATTTTTCATCCCGGAAAAGTGACCTTCATACGGTGTTGCATGGTATAACTGCAATATATTGTGCTGATCACCCTCTAGCACACGCCGTCTTATCACTTGGTCGACATACTATTTGAACAATATTGGCTTGTCCCAATAATAGTGCTTAACTTCTCGCATGAATCTTTTCTTGGCATTATATGCTAGATCTAGTGGAAGAATATTGCTTACCATGTAGTTGACCATGTCAGCGTACAATAGCATGGCATTAACTGCAAGCAAATACTCATCTGGAAATTCGTCTCTTATGGCAGCGGTCTTACCATCTTCAAGGTGATGCTTTAGGCGTGATAGGTGGTCAGCTACTAAGTTTTCACTACCCTTCTTATCTCAGATCTCGAGATCAAATACTTGTAGTAGGAGCGTCCATTGAATCGGTCTAGGCTTGGCATCTTTCTTTTCCAAGAGGTATTTTAATGCCAAATGATCTGTATATACCATAACTTTTTTACCAACTAAATAAGATCTGAATTTATCAAATGCAAATACAACCGCAAGAAATTCTTTCTCAGTAATGGTGTAATTCAGTTGTGCTTCATTCAATGTCCGGCTAGCATAGTAAATGGTATGAAAAACTTTGCCATGTCGTTGTCCTAGTAGTGCTCTAACGGCGTAGCTGCTGGCATCGCACATGAGCTCGAATAGCCCATTCCAATCCATTGCCACGACTGTATGGGGAATTAATCAACTTCTTCTTAAGTTCCTGAAATGCTCTTAAATAAGAATCATCAAATGCAAAAGCGGCATTTTGTTCTAAAAGCGGGCATAAAGGTTTAGAAATTTTAGAAAAAAAATTAATGAAACGTCGGTAGAAACCTACATGTCCCAAAAGTATTCTTATAACTTTTACACTTGTAGGAGGTGGCGATTTCTTGATTACCTCCACTTTTGCTTTGTCAACCTCTAATCCTATCATGGTCACCTTGTGCCCGAGAACAATACCCTTTGATAAGTGTTCAAAAATACTATTTTTGTTACCCTTTTTACTCATATTATTGTTAGACTTAGGCTCATATTAGTTGCATAATTAGTCATTCATGCATTACTTCATGTTTCTTTCACCGTTGAGCTTCATTACATAACTTTGTGATTTTTGTGGAAAAAGATGCTGCTTTGGTGTGTTTTTGTGTGTGTGCAGAATCACTTGCCTAAACAAGGCTAGAACTAGTTTCCAGGGCAGTGCATGAAGGAGATGCCGACGCAGTTGCCAGGGCAATGCATAAAAGGAGATATCGAGCTAGTTGCCAGGGCAATTTTCGACAAAGAATGAGATGATATGGTATTCGAAATTGATGACTATATAAGCCCAAGATGACGTGGAGCAAAGTTAAATTCCAAAGGAGTTTGATTTCCATGAAGAGGTTAAAGAGAAATTAAATCCCAAGAAGATATAAGAAGTTCTAGAATGAATTTAAATATAATAAAGAATTATATTCTTTAAAGATAATTTAATTCCAACTTAACTTCCTCCTCAAGAAGGATTTTGACCTAACCATCTCCTATTTAAAGGACCAAGCCGTCAAAGAGAGGTAAGGAAAAGAAGAGAGAAATTTCGAAAAACTCCAAAGGCAAGAGGGGGGAGATTTCGACAAGGGAGAAAGCTTGGAGGGAGAGTTCGATTGAGAGGTTTTCCAAAGAGGGCTGATCGATTTCTTTTTCTCCTTCTTTGCTTCCATTAGATTCATGGTTTGGGGATTATTCTTTGTATATCTTTTGAACCAAACCATGAACTAACTTGATTGGTTGGGGTTATTGTGTTTTGTTGTTGTGAAAAACAATTGGATTTTGTTTAGGTAATAAGAGTTTGCACTTTCAATTCAAGGTTTACTCATTCTTGGTTCTTATTCTTGTTTGCGAGTGAATTGGGAGAGGATCTCGAAACTTTATCTATTTATCTAATATCGGGAGATTTAGATTCAAGAAACGAATGAGTATGGTCTTTATTCAATCTATTGATGGTTAAGATTAATTCGGCTTAGGAATAAGTTAAAGATTTCAACGGCTAAGAGAAGCGCAAGATTGGTTGTTGTTCACCCTTGATTCGCGCAGGGATGTATTATCAAGGCATGTACAAGTAGCTAGAGTTTCGACTTAGGGATAAGAAGAAACCATTGAAGAACGCTTTGTCGAACCTTGAAGTTGCTGCCCAGCCACCCAAGTAGTTGCCCAGCTAGTCGCCCAGGCAACCATCGATTAGCTGCCAAGGCAACCCCGCTGTGCAAGTTGCCACGGCAACTGAGTTGCCCTTGCACTCTTTTACCAAGATGATCCAATCGGCTATCACTCCTCAACTCAAGATAACCTGGCCTATTCCCTCTATTTTGATTTCATCTATTCTTTTAGTTTATTGCTCTTAGTTTACTCGTTAATTAGAACTCCTATTATCAATTGTGTTTTTATTTTCACAGTGCAGTAACTTAAGCAAAGTGGCACAAACCAATCCCTGTGGAGACGATACTCGATATTCATATCACTTTATTACTTGCGACGTGTATACTTGCACAATTGCGTAGCACTCAATACGTGCAACAAGTTTTTGGCGTCGTTGCCAGGGATTGGCAATTGGTGTTAGTTGTTTTTTATTGCATTTTTTTTAGTTTTACTAAATTTTCCTTTTGTTTGTTTTATCAAAAAAAATAATTAGGTGCACTACAAGTTAAGGGACATCAACATGTCGGGAAATAAAAGCCGATCTATTCGAGAGTTGATGTTGGAAGATATAAATCAATCCAATCAAGAGTTTCTTGCACCCTTTGATGATTACCTATACCAACCGAGAAAAGCCCAAAGAGCTTATACCGTGGAAAAATCTTGTGTTATGTGTGGAGAACATCATGTGTTTGAAAATTGCCCTCACATTTTCGGTGCATATGACTACATGAAGGACCATAGAGGGAACCAGTAGCAAAATTCTTCATGGTATGGTCAAAAAGCTCAAAATTTTTTTACCATAACAATTTTGCCTCAACAACAGATATGCCATGGCAATGTAGTCCTTTTCAAGAGCATTCCAATTCCTTGGAGGAAACGTTGCGAGCTTCCTTGGCTAGACTTGACGGATCAATTGAAGAGATTCGAGAGCTATCAAAGTCCATGGATACGAGGATAGCTCAGTGGGATGAAACCTTGGGGGATTCAGAAGATCAATTGAGAAAATCCACATATGTCATGGATAACATGCACCAACAATTTATTCCTAGGGATACTGAAGTCCCAAGGCAAGAGGAAAAGGAACAATGCAAGGAAAGCTCCCCGATGTGTGAGGAACAACTAAAACCTCAAAGTCGAGAGTATGTTGATGAGAAAGTCTGCCCAACACATGATGAGCCTGAGCAACAAATTGCCTCGGTAATGATTGAGGAGCCTGAACAGAGCAATGCCGCGACAACACTCAGTGAAGCTGTGAACAACAATACTACAGCAAATTCTGAGGAACCAAATGCCCAGAAGGTTACAACGTTGATGTTGAAGCAGGAATCTGTAGATTGCTCTCATCTACAGTTGCCACGACAATTGCATGACCACATGCAAGATCAACGAGACGATAATACTTTGCCAATAGAATATGAGCAGGTAATGGTTGAACCTTTTGAATTCTTTAAAAACTCACCTCGTCCATTGCAGGTATGTCTTGAGGAACTGATGTTTGTAGATTTGAAGCCATCGAAATCTCTACTGATGGAGATGTTTGAGAGGCCAAAAGAAAAAGGTGTTTGGAATCGTAAAGCTTTTCAGAAAATTGGTTGTTCCCTGACTTACAGCAAATTTTGGCAACTGATTGCCACGGCAATTGGCTAGAGCAGCAATTGCCAGGACAACGAAGGCTACATCCAACCATGATGGAGCCCGACGAGAATGGGGTAATTAAATGGTTAGATGTTGATATAATTTTTCCTAATAATATATTCATGCCTTCAGGAACAATAGCAAGGTGGAAGATGTGCATGGACTATAAGGGAACACGAAAGAAAGACACCTCCACCATGGTAACACAAAGGGAAGTAGCTGGGAACACATTGGCCCAATTCTTTTGGGGCAATATTGTCACTCGATGGAGGGTGCGGATGGACTATAAGAAGTATCGAAAATGACCATCCTCAAGTTTTCTCAGATATGCACTAACATTAGAAGATGCATGATGACACTTTTTCAGACATGGTCGAAGACTTCCTTGAGATCTTCATGGATGATTTTTCCGTTTTTGGTAGTGACTTCGACAGTTGCCTCGACAATTTAGAGAAAGTGTTGGCAAGATGTGAAGAAACTGATTTAGTCCTTAATTGGGAGAAGTGCCATCTTATGGTAGATGAAGGAATAGTGCTCGGCCACAAGATTTCATCCAAGGGGATTGAAGTAGACAAAGCCAAGGTGGACGTGATCGAGAGATTATCCCCACCGAGTTCGATTAAAGGAATTTGAAGCTTTCTTGGACATGATAAAGTCTTCAATTTTGATGATTCTTGCACCCAAGCATTCGAAACCCTAAAGGAAAAGCTTGCCTCGGCATCCATTATTGTTCCACCAGATTGGACGCTACCTTTTGAGCTCATGTGTGATGCAAGTGATTTTGCGATATGAGCAGTCCTAGGCCAACGCACAAGGAGGAGGACGCAGATTTAGAGATATGCGATGCATTCCCGGATGAGCAACTTTTAGTTGCCTCGGCAACTATGGATGCGCACGCCTCGGCAACCTTTGACTCTTCGGCAACCATAGATGCGCATGCCTCGGCAACCCTCGACGCCGCAGCAGCTCTTGACGCGCATGCCTCGGCAACCATGGATGCACATGCCTCGGCAACCCTCGATGCCGCAGCAGCTCTTGACGCGCATGCCTCAGCAACTCCAGACGCGCACACCTCGGTAACTTCAGACGCACACGCCTCGACAACCACTGATACGCACGCCTCGGCAACCATGGACGCGTATCCCTCGGCAAATCTAGACGCACACGACTCGGCAATCTTGGGAGCAATCGCCACGGCAGCACATGCCTCGACAATACCCTGGTACGTAGATTTAGTTAATTTTCTTGTTTGTGGTATTTTACCTTATGGCCTTACTCACCAAGGGAAGAAGTGGTTCCTACATGATGCTAAGCATTACTTTTGGGACGAGCCTCTTTTGTTTAAATAATGTGTAGATTAGGTTATACGCCGATGTGTCCCTGAAGAGGAGCAATAGAATATGCTCCGGCATTGCCATTCTTTACCCTATGGAGGACATTTTGGAGGAACACGTACCGCAGCCAAAGTTTTGCAATCCTGTTTGTATTGGCCAACACTGTACAAAGAAGCGGTCACCTTAGGAGATGCATGGGCATGCTCTTCTTTCAATATTTTTTTCTTTTTATTTTTATTTTTAGTTTTAGGAGATATTTTATTTTATTTTTCTTCAATATCTTTAGTTTCCAGGTTTTCTTTGTTTTTTTTTTCTTTTCCATAACAAGACTCACAACCACCATGCTAAAGAAATTCACTGCCGACTACTTGCCACGGCAACCGTAATAGAAGATGCCCCTACAACTACCTCAGCAGTTGCCACGGCAACAGAAACTAGCGATGCCCAAACAACAACAATGGCTTCGGCAACTACTGAAGCCCAAACAAGTGAACCTGCCTTGGCAAACATGGATCAAATCACAGCAATGATATTCACGCGGTACCTGCCACAAGCATTCAACCACCAACCAGAAAATGAATCAAGCAAATGGCACGAAGGAAACTTATCACTCGAGGTGATGACCTCTCCAACTAACGCATTTCATTTAGTTTCTTTTAAATTTTGTTTCACTTTTACATACATTGAGGACAATGCTTCTCTCGAGTTTGGGGGGAGGGGATTGTTATTAGTTAGTTACCATGTTTAGTTGCATTCATCGTAAGTATTGCATTTAGGATACATAAATTGCTTGCCATGCCCTTAGTTGGAACAAGAATTTCCTAGATTTGATGACTTTGCTAATGTACTTAATTGATAGAACTTTTTATTCTAGGATAAATATGGAAACACATAGAATCGTACTATGATGCTAAAGTTGATGAAACACTATTGTGGCTTGATTGATTTAAGGAATTCTAGCGGACTTAGGTTAATAGTTAAAAAGTTGGGGATTAGAATAAAAATTGGATGAATGCTAGAGGTGCCCGAAATTGGCTCTAGTATGTGCTAAAAAAATTGATCGCTAGAGGTGCCCAAAATTGGCTCTAGTATGTGCTAAAAATTGATTGCTAGAGGTGCCCGAAATCGGCTCTAGTTGAATAAATTAATTAACTTAACAAAACTAAAAACAAAACACTAGAGGTGCCCGAAATCGGCTCTAGTAAAACATGTTAAAAGAACCCAATGAAGTAATTTGAAAACCTCTTGTTTGCATAGAATCCAAAAAATCAACTTGCACACAACTCCGCACACACTCACAAGCATTATAGTTTGATTCCGAGTAACTCCTAAGTTTTCTGAAAAATGAAAAGCCAATCATACTTTGTGCCCCGGTTCTGAGAATTGAAATCAAGTTCAAAGCTAAGTTTGTGAAAATTGAAGTCTTGGCGGGTAATTATTAGTTTGTATTGCTTGAGGACAAGCAATAGTTCGAGTTTGGGGGTGTGATAAGTGTTCAAAAGTACTATTTTTGTTACCCTTTTTACACATATTATTGTTAGACTTAGGCTCATATTAGTTGCATAATTAGTCATTCATGCATTAATTCATGTTTCTTTCCACCGTTGAGCTTGATTACATAACTTGATGATTTTTGTGGAAAAAGATGCTGCTTTGGTATGTTTTTTTGTGTGTGCAGAATCACTTGCCTAAACAAGGCTAGAACTAGTTGCCAGGGCAGTGCATGAAGGAGATGCCGACGCAGTTGCCAGGGCAATGTATAAAGGAATGCTGAGCTAGTTTCCAGGGCAATTTTTGACAAAGAATAAGATGATATGTAGTCGAAATTGATGACTAGATAAGCCTAAGATGACGTGGAGCAAAGTTAGATTCCAAAGGAGTTTGATTTCCCTGAAGAGGTTAAAGAGAAACTAAATCCCAAGAAGATAGGAGAAGTTCTAGAAGGAATTTAAATATAATAAAAAATTATATTCTTTAAAGATAATTTAATTCCAACTTAACTTCCTCCTCAAGAAGGATTTTGACCTAGCCATCTCCATTTTAAAGGACCAAGCCGTCAAAGAGAGGTAAGGAAAAGAAGAGAGAAATTTCGACAAACTCCAAAGGCAAGAGGGGAGAGATTTTGACAAGGGATAAAGCTTGGAGGGAGAGTTCTATTGAGAGGTTTTCCAAAGAGGGCTGATCGATTTCTTCTTCTTCTTCTTTGCTTTCGTTAGATTCATGGTTTGGGATTATTCTTTGTATATCTTTTGAACCCAACCATGAACTAACTTGATTGGTTGGGTTTATTGTGTTTTGTTGTTGTGAAAAAAAATTGGATTTTGTTTAGGTAATAAGAGTTTGCACTTTCAATTCAAGGTTTACTCATTCTTGGTTCTTATTCTTGTTTGCGAGTGAATTGGGAGAGGATTTCGTAACTTCATCTATTTATCTAATATCGGGAGAGTTAGATTCAAGAAACGAATGAGTATGGTCTTTATTCAATCTATTGATTGTGAAGATTAATCTGGCTTAGGAATAAGTTAAGGATTTCAATGGCTAAGAGGAGCGCAAGATTTGTTGTTGTTCACCCTTGATTCACGCAGGGATGTATTATCAAGGCATGCACAAGTAGCTAGAGTTTCGACTTAGGGATAAGAAGAAACCATTGAAGAACACTCCGCCGAACCTTGAAGTTGCTGCCCAACCGCCCAAGTAGTTGCCCAGCTAGTCGCCCAGGCAACCATCGATTAGTTGCCAAGGCAACCCCGCTGTGCAAGTTGCCACGGCAACTGAGTTGCCCTTGCACTCTTTTACCAAGACGATCCAATCGGCTATCACTCCTCAAATCACGATAACCTGGCATATTCCCTCTCTTTTGATTTCATATATTCTTTTAGTTTATTGCTCTTAGTTTACTCGTTAATTAAAACTCCTATTATCAATTGTTTTTTTATTTTCACAGTGCAGTAACTTAAGCAAAGTGGCCCATACCAATCCCTGTGGAGATGATACTCGATACTCATATCACTTTATTACTTGCGGCGTGTATACTTGCACAATTGCGTAGCACTCAATGCGCACAACACCCTCCTTCACCATGAAGTGACATTTTTCTCAGTTCAAAACTAGGTTTGTCTCAAAGCATCTTCTTAAAACTTACTCCAAACCATGAAGACATTATTCAAATGTATTTCCAAACACTGAGAAATCGTCTATGAATACTTGCAAGTTATGTTCAACCATGTCGGAGAAAATAGACATCATGCAACATTAAAACGTTATCGGAGCATTACACAACCCGAATGACATTCTTCTGAAGCTAAATGTCCCATATGGACATGTAATATGGTATTCTCCTGATCTTCCGGAGCTATGGAAATCTAATTATATACTGCATAACCATCTAGGAAGTAAGAGAATGCCTTACCTGCCAATCTGTCCAACATTTGATCAATGAAGGGCAATGGAAAATGGTCTTTCTTGGTGACATTGTTCAGCTTCCTATAATCCATGCACACTCTCCATCCAGTAACAGTCTTGAAAGGGATTAACTCATTGTTGCTATTTTGAACAACGGTCATGAAACCTCTCTTTGGCATGTATTGCACCAAGCTGACCCACGAGCTATCAGAGATAGGATAGATTATCCTGGCATCCAGCCACTTTGATAATCTCTTTTTTAACAACATCTTTCATGCTCGAATTCAGCCTTCTCTATCCTTCAATTGGTTTGTCATGATATTCCTCTAAGATGATCTTGTACATACATATGGTTGGGCTTATACCTCGGATATCAACCAAGGTCCATCTCAACGCTTGCTTGTAATTACTTAAAATTTCCAGTAATCTTTCCTCTTGATCATTAGTGAGATCAGCAGCAATGATCACTGGCAAGGTTGAGTGTTTACCTAAGTAAGCATACTTGAGATGGTCTGGCAATGATTTTAGTTCCAACTCAGGTGGCTCCTCAATGGATGGTTTAGGTGCCACGATCTCTCTACCAGCCAACTCCAATGGCTCTAGCTGTTCGAAATAGCTTACCTCTTCTAAATTTGTTCCTTTAGTGTCCTCACTTGTCTCTTCTTTATTGTCTCGTTCGTTGGCATCATTATCTGCGTTTTGGCACAGTTGTGCCACGTCCGCTTTAAAAATGGACTCAATCATTTCATCAGCTTGGCATTCCTCATATTCGTCTATGCATTTAAGATCTTGAAACACATTAAATGTAACATGTTGATCATTTATGAGCATAGTTAATTCACCTTTATGAATATCAATCAAAGCTCAACCTGTGACAAGGAATGGTCTACCCAATATAATTGGGACATTAACATCTTCCTTATAATCTAAAATGATAAAATCAGTTGGGAATATGAATTTGTCTACCTTTACTAACACATCATCAATCTTACCCTTAGGATGTGCAAAAGATCAGTTTTCCAGCTGAAGTGCTACCGTGGTAGACATTGCTTCTATGCCGAGCTTTCTGAAAACAGACATTGGTATCAAGTTGATGCTGGCTCCCAAGTCACACAGTACCTTACCTATAAATCTGTTGCCAATGGCACAGGAAATAATAAAACTTCCTGGATCTTTCAACTTTGGTAGCAACCGATTGAGTGTCATTGCACTACATCCCTTAGTGAGAGCTACAGTCTCGAAATCACCCAACTTTCTCTATTTTGACAAAATGTCCTTCATGAATTTGAAATAGTTGGGCATCTACTCAAGAGCTTCCACCAATGGTAGATTGATTTTCAATTGTTTAAATACTTCAAGAAGCGGTTAAATTACTAATCTTGCTTGTGTTTTTGTAGTCTTTATGGAAATGGTGGAGATGGATAAGCATATGTTGGCTCCGTCAGTTTTGCCAAGGTTTTACTGGCATCCAAGTGAGGTCTGGCATCAGACTACAGTCTTTCATCGCTTGTGTCAGCTTCTTTCTTCTCTGCTTCTTTTGATTAATCTGATGGTCCTTTTTTCTCATCTTGGCAACTATTTGGCTGCTTGACATATGTCTCAGTCTCACATTATTTACCACTCTAAAGAGTTACAACTTTGCACTATTCATTGCGGCTTTGCTTGGCATCTTCTATATCGCTTGGCAAAGCTCCCTAGGGTCTATTGCTGAGTACACTAGCAATCTTTCCAATATGTACCTCCAAGTTTCTCATAGATGCTTCCAAACTCTGGACAATTGTATCATTCATCTACATATAATCTGCCAAAGTCATCTGGTTGTTCCTTTGCCCTGCATAAAAATTGTTTTGTGCCCTCTGTGGTATGGCATTCTGGTTGACCCCTGGCATGGCATTGTTCTGACGCTGGGCATTATATTGATGTTGGGCATTGTTGTTTCGATGCTATATATTGTATTGGTTACCTCATTAATTTCCCCAAGCTAAATTTGGGTGTTGTCTCCATCCTGCATTGTAAGTATTAGAATTCAAATTATAATTACGATTAAAATTGCCAAAGAAATTTACCGACTCAGGGTTAGTAGGGCAATCTTCCATGTGATGATCCTCTCCATATATTGTACAGAATGGGTCTACTACCTTGACTTCTTGGGCCTCATTACTCTTTTGCAAAGTTCTCACCATGCTAGTAAGATTGGAAATCTCAGCGTGGATAGATGTAAGTTTATCTATCTGTAATTTCCCACCAGTTTTAGTTCAGATCCCAAGTTTGGCACTAGGATATTCAAAATCATTGATTGAAATCCTCTCAAGGATGACAACTGCCTATGTATAGTTTTTGTCAAGTAGTGAGCCGTTTACCGAAGCATCAACAACCGTTCTGGCTTATGCATTAAGTCCATTGTAGAAGGTCTCTATATGGGTCCATTTTGGGAACCCATGCATGGGACACCTCCTCAGCAGGTCTTTATATCTCTCACATGCATCATATAGGGTCTCATCATTAGTCTGTCTAAATGTGATGATCTTACTTCTCAGCTAGGCAGTGAGTTTAGGTGGATGGAATCGTAGCAAAAATTTCTGGCATATATCTCCTCATGAGGTGAAAGAACCATGTGGTAAAGAACTTAGCCACATTTTTGCTCTAGCTCTCAAGGAGAATGTAAACAATTTCAACTTTATTGTATCCTCTGATACTCCAGGCTGTTGAAATAGCTGGCAAACCTCCATGAATTGCTTCAAGTTTTGCCTTGGATCTCCAGTAGGCGCTCAATCAAATTTTTCCTACAGTCAAAAGCATTTGTATCATTACTGGATTGAGTTTAAAATTTGATGTATTTACCTCATGACCAATCAGTCCTGACATCAAATTGTTAATGTTTGGTGTCGAGTGCTCTCTAATAGATATCTCCTCCTCCACATTAACGACTGGGGTAACAGGAACTGGTGGTATCCTATTTTTATTTGGTGGATTCTCTTCATTGTATAAGACACAATTTCCTCTATTACCTTGTTGATCCATCTCTCAAACTCTTTTCTTTAACCTTCATAGGGTTCTTTCGACTTTCGGATCGTATGGCCAATCTTCCACCACAGGGTGGTTTCTAGTTATACACCAGTGAAAACAAAAATAAAAAACAAGAATAAATGAAAAACAATTAAAAGTTTAAAACAATAAATTTCGTCACAATCCCCAACAACGGTGCCAAAAACTTGTTGACTATGCTGATGCTTGACAAACGAGTAGAAAATGCAATGGAAATATAGAAGAATAATGCCAAGTACAAGTTCTTTGTGTGCAAGTATACACGGTCAGCAAGTAATACAACAATAAGCTGAGTATCGAATCCATAAGGATTGGCCAAGAATTTAACTGCTTCAATTATTACTTGTCAAGGAAAATTGTTGATTTGATTTGAAGTGGTTTTAGAAAATGTTTTAAAGCAATGGAAAGAAAGTAAAACAACTCTAGCAAGAAGAGTTTTCAAATGATTAATGAGCATTGGCAAGGGGATGCCTGGTTTTCACGCTATTTAAGTCAACCTTAATAATGTTTTGCCTTGGAATTATTACCGAGCATATTCAAATATGGTATTGCCTCTGTTGATGCAATGCCCAAAATTAACCGTGTTAAATCCTTATATGTCTATAGTGAATTTTTTCATTAATTAATTTGATTAAGTTTCATTCTATACTCCTAAGGGGTAGATTTACTTCAGAAGTAAGCTCATCTCTTGAACATCTTCTTTCGAAGCTTCTCTCCTTAGTACTTGGCAACGATCGTTGCCCCTCAAGTCTGTTAAGATATTAAGGTACAATAAGCAAACAATGTCAGCGGTCGCTTGGCAAAGAATTTATTAAAAAATGAAGAACATGCCAGATAGAGAAATAATGCCAAAACATTTGATTTATTAAAAACTAAACATAAAACTAGCGTTAAACGCAAACATCCCCTACCAACTGTAAAATTTTAGTTCATGGTGGGAGTATCCATCCAAAAACCTTCATTGTATCTCAACATCATCATCATTTCAAATAAAAATAACTAAAATAAAGAGAATGGGCTAGAAAAGGGTCCGTCGATGCAACCCTTTAATGGCTCCAAGCTCTCGGTCAAGCTGGTCAAACCACGTCGCTCCTCGGTCCAGCCTTCCTTTCAATGCAGTTGTCTCTATCTCCCTTGGATCAATGATCGATCCTCTTTATATAGGAAAGCACGTGACGCCTAAGATAATCCTTGAAATTTGAATTTTGAACGTGCAAGGGATAAAGGGATGTGATCATCTTATCCAAAATTTGAATCGTAGGGTTGATGTGTACAAGGTCCAACGACTACCTGGCCGGGCATCAAATATCTCTTCTATGCCAATTGAGCTTTGGCAATTTCTGGTCCATCTCTACCAACATCATCTTAGTATTCTCTCTCGCATTCCTTCCTTCTGCGTTGATTTGCTATGCCAGGCCTATCCTGCTTTGCCAAGCCTGAAATAATCCAACAAATTATCCTTTCACACTGGCATAAACATCAATCCCTAACTCCTTATGCAAATGCGTGAATTTAACAAGTAAATGCAACCAAATGTTCTCAAAGGCAAGCAAAGGCATTGTAAAATAAGCATAAAAATCAGTACTTTTGAGGAGTTAACAGGATGCTACTTAAAGCTACGACATGGGTGATAGCACATGTCTTTTTCTACATGATGAAAATTAGTGTCATTTTCGTAAATAATTATGTATGAGTTTTATTTTTTAAAATAATATTAAAAAGGTATTATTGGTGTAAAAATGTATGTTTTAAGTCTCAGTAGTTTTAAAATCAATAAAATTAAACTTTAACCTCCATTTTTTTGGTTTAATTACCTTTTAGATCCATATTAATTTTGAAATTAAACAAATTAAGACTAGGTCTCCATTTTTTTATTTAAATACTTGTTAGCTCAATTTCAATTTTAAAGGTAAACAACTTATCCCCATAATTTCATCCTAGTTCCTTCCATGTTCCTATAATGAAACTTAAACTAAATATGACCCTAATCATCAAATAAGGAATATTTATATGCTGAAAAAAATAAAAATGTGAAAAACTAGTTTTTTCAAGTTAAAAATATGTTAATCATATTTTATCCAATTATGCCTCGCTGGGTACAACGGATGTAAAAGATGTGTGTTGTATTAAATAATACTTGTGTATTAAAAAGATGAATGAAAGATGATTGTTACTACATCAAGGTGTTTGGTTGTGAAATTTGTGATAAAGTTAAAAGATAAATGTTATATATGAATGTACCATTTTACCTTTAAAATTCTAGCTTCATATCTTCCCTTGTTTTGAATATTGATTATTATATTATTTTTAGGGTTTATGGTTTGGAGGTTCATGGGTTTGAGTTTTAAGGTTTATGATTTGGGGTTTAAGGCTCAAAGTTTATGGTTTAGGGTCTATGGTTTGAGGTTCATGGTTTAAAGGTTAGGGTTTGAAGTTATTGTTTAGGGTTTAGAGTTTATGGTTTGATGTTTAAGTTTTAGGGTTTGAGGTTCATACTTTGAGGTTTGTGGTTTTAGGTTTAGGGTTTAGGGTTTTTGGTTCAAGAGTTGGAGTTTATGGTTTATGGTTTATGTTTTGGATTTTATAGTTTATGATTTAAGGTTCATTATTTAGGGTTTAGGGTTCAAGGTTTTGGGTTTAGAGTTTTGTGGTTTGGTGGTTGGGGTTTAGGGTTCACTATTTAGGGTTTAAGGTTTATAGTTTAGGTTGGGATTGAGATTATTGTTTAGGGTTTAAGGTTAACATATTTACAATGATGTAAATACGTGAAAAATAGTATGAGAGTATAATTGACAAAACTGACGTATTAAATAAACATGACCTCTACGCTTGTGATAAATATCATCCAACTTACGTATAAAACAATACAGTCATTAAATTTCACATCTTACAAACGCACATTTAAAAGTAAACTTCGTAATAGAGACATAGAATTAAACTTTATTTGCACGACATGTTTGGTTGACTTGTAACCGGTGTTTTGTATTATTTACGCATGTATATTCTTAATGCAGGAAAGATCGTTGAAACTAAAGCGAGAGTGAAATAATATTACATTAAAAGTCAAGTTGTTCCAACTATGACCAAAAATAATTGTTTGTTTTTCCACCTTGAAACCCTAACCCCTGGTTTATGATGTTCCCCATCCCTTTTTGTCTGCAAAAGATGTCTAAACAGCGACCAAAGAATGATCCCCTCCACTCATAGGGTACATACCCTATAAAAAGAATCTAAATGGCCCTTACATATGCTTTATATATTTGTACGTTAAGCTTCAAAGATGGCTTTTCCACTCCAAACTTTTGACTCATCAACTTCTTTCTTTTATTCAAAATAAAAATAATTTGTCTTCAATCTTAATTTTTTCCTCAAAATCTTCAATCTTAATTGCAGATTGTGCAATACTTTAATCTCATGAAACTATATAGTTCAATAATTGACACATGATTGTTGTAAATCCGGCCAAATGTTAATTTATTAATAATTTTATATTTAATTATAAAAATATATTAATATAAAATGATTTTTTGATATTTAAACATTTTTTAAGTTTACTGGGTCAAGATGGTTTGAACCACTAATGAATTTGTTTATTGTGTAAATTTGATCTAACTTTTTTTGATCAAAATATTTGATCTAACTTTATATATATCCTATATGTTTGTTGAAACATTTAACATGGCTAATTTCTTTTTAATAAAAAGGTAAACAACGTTTTCCTGTCCCTAAACTCTGTTTTGATCATTAACTTCAAAATATTCTGATTTTATCATTCAACCTTTAAATTTTGCTTTATTTTGAAAAGAAGAATCACTCAACCTACTTTTTTTCTTTCTTATTCTTTTTTTATTATATTTTATAATCTTAATCCATAGATTTATGTATGCTGACATAATTTTTGAGGGATACTTTTGAAATGATGGGGACAAAATTTTTGTCTCGTGATTAGTTAGTTTGAACCTTTCATATCATGATTATAAATTATTACTTTTGGGTAAAATCATGATTATAAATTATATGTTTAATGGATGTTTTAGTTTTAATACTCGATTAAAATTAATAATGTTGTTACCCTAAAAACATTTATCAATTTACCTTTCAAACATTTCGAATTGTATTAATATGGTCTTTTAACTAATATAAATTGTTGTTGATCATTTTTACGTGTGAATCAAGGTGTGACGGAGGAGTTTAATTGATTTTTTAAAAATTTGTAGGTTTATTTAATTTTTTTACATAAAAATTAAATAAAATTAAAATGTTAAAAAACTAAATGTTTTCATTGGATATATCTTTGAACGTCTCTCGACACCGATATTTTTGAACCTCAACTTTGGGATTCTATAAGTACTTGTTATTAGCAGAGCAATACTGCTTTGATTTCTAAATGACTATTTGGTCGATTATTATTTTTATTGCTTTATATGATTATACTGATAAGGAATTGAGTTTTGTTGAACTAATATTTTGATATAATAAAAAAGTAAAAAAATAAATTGGACTTAATCAAATTGATTAAATATCTCAAAAATAATTCAAAATCCAATTAAACTTGAGAAATTCGTTTGAACGTTTTCTAACTTAGTCAAACTTTTTCAAAACAAGTATAATTCATTTGTGCACTTTAAAAATATGTTTCTCAGACTTTTAGGCAAAAAGGATCGATCCATTTGTGGACTGATTGGTTTTAAACGTTTTCTCTCGCCCTCAAAGTGCAAAAGGATCGATCCCTAGATAAAAGAATCGATCCCCTGAGTGAAAGAATCGATCCTTTCACTTTCCAACGATCATATTTATGAAAAAAAATGATCCTTTATATAAAAGGATCGACCCCTCATGTTATAAATCTTGTTTTTCTTGGTAGGTAACGACTTTATTGCATCCCCAACATCTCCAAATGACTAGTATTCATAGAGATAATATAAAAACAATGTCAAATCAACTCACCAACATCAAGAAACATATTAAAAAGAAAATACAAACATAAAATACACTTAGAGAGCCAAATCGTTGTATCTTTCATTTTTAAAACACTTGTGATTTATTATTGTCATATTTGCTCAAGGGTTCTTTGGGTGAGAACTTATCATTGCAAACATTCAATCATTGTAAGAATTACTTTACGTTCACTTTATTTGTATTTCTCTTTGGGAGAGAGTATACTCAAGGTTTTGGGTATAAATCTTGAGAGAATATTGTAAGGTTACACCTTGTCTTTAAAGATTTGTAAATCTAGTGGCTTTGAGAAAATCTTTAGTCTGGATAGATAAGGTAGTGGAGTAGACTTGGTTTAGAAGTTGAACTACTTTAAAATCGTAGTGTAAAATTGTCTCTATATTTCGATTGCTTTCACGAAAAAGTTTAAGAGCCAATTCATTCCCTCTTGCCATTATACAATTGATTGATTAAGCTAACAATTGATATCAGAGCGAGTCTCAATTGAAGGGGTAACAATCATTGAGAAGATCCTTGGAAGAGCACTATCAATTTCTACATCAACCATGAAGAATGGCTTCAACCTCTAGTTCTTACTATGTTGAAGATTCTCAATCCACCTGAAAGCTTCCTTACTCTAATGGTGCAAATTACATTACTGGAAGAATAAAATGATGTTATTCATTCAAGAAATCAACTATTTACTTTGAGATATTGCCATTGATGGGCATTTCATCCGACAAAAGAAAGAAGATGAGATATTTTTGCTCAAGAGCAAGAAAGAACAAAATGATGATGACAATAGACAAAGGCAGCACAATGCCAAGGTCATGCACATCCTATTTTGTGCACTTAGCCCCGATAAATATGGAAGAGTCTTATATGAAAGAGTCTCATATTGTTCTAATGTTAAGAATATTTGGGATAAGCTTGCATAATTTTCTTACAATAGTTCATGAGGATCATCAAAAGTAAATTGATGCTCTTAAAAAGAAAAAAAAATGTTTAACAAAAGTTTTAAAAGAAAAATGGAAAAGGAAGAAAACTCAAAATCAATTTTTTTTTTAAAATCTAACTTTTATAGTAGACAGGAGGAATAATGCCAAGAAAATATCCCTAACGTTTGACTGAATTTTCACTTTGACCCCTATTCTTTTTAGAGCAATTTAACCCCCAACGTTTCATTTTGATTCAAAATGACCCCTCCATGAATGAAAACGGTTAGTCAACTAACGCTAAATAACTTGACAGAATGGCGCGTCAGAAGAAAAAATATTTTATGTTTTATACAATTTTATGAAATCATTTTTTGACTGGCGTGTCATTTTATAAAGTTAGCACATTTGCTTATATGGCATTGTTATAACGGCGTGCACTGCTATGTAGGTTTTTCACGTCATTTAGCGTTAGTTGACTAACAGTTTTCATTCGCACAGGGGCCATTTTGACCCAAAATAAAATGTTGAGGGTTAAATTGCTTAAAAAAAATAGGAGCCAAAATAATAATTCAGTCAAACGCTAGGGGCATTTTTTGGCATTATACCTAGACACAATAGTTTTAATTTCTTAAAAAGAAAATGGTTAAAGTGTTCCCAAAAGGAAATATTTCCTCCAATAATAAGGATACTCTTGCTAGATGGATACCTAAGGGAACTAAATTTTTTAAGACTGATTACAATGGACCCAAAAGAATTTGGGTACCAATATATGTGTAATCGTCTAATATAGATGTGTTGGATCTATGGTGAGAAAAGTGAAGAAATTTGGGAGCTCTAGACACACTAGATAGAAGGACACTTGAAAATGTGAAGACTAATCAACCTACCTTGGTTCAAGCTGTAGCACCCCCTACCCGGTCTAGAAGAAAACTAGGTCGAAAATGTCACCGGAAAGCAAAACAAAGAATCGAAGAGTCGAACTATGACAAATCATTTAGGAACAAATACAAAAGATACATAACACAAAAGCAATAACATGTTATAAAAAAGAAATAACAAATTGTTACATAAGAAAAAAAAACTATTGGGCAATATTTAAAACAAGATGTGAACATTTGAAGATCATCTTTGGCTCTTTCTTTTGGATTGGAGATATGATTTTGCCTTTGTTGGATCTTCTTGACTTCATTGGTGCCTTGTTTAGGATATACCTGGTATAACGAAGTCAAGAAAAAACATTGTTAGTGTTGAGGATATCCTACATGAGCCTTTTTGTCTTAGATCTCTGTTGGTAATAATTTGATGCTAAATGAAATTTCGTTAATTAGGACCTAATCTGCGAAAAGGAAAACCTGTCTCAGACCTTTGAGCTCTTACGAAGTTAATAATCTGGTCAAAGTTGATCCATTTTTTCTGATGAGATAGTGTGGTAAGTTCTTGATGAGTGATCAGTTTTCTTATGCTTTTATGGGCATGTTATCTATGGCCTTGCAGGCTCTTTGTTTTATGATTTCGTTTTCGGATGTTTTTTCAGGTTGTTATTTTGACCTTCCTTTTGTATGATGTAGGGATGGCAATAGATCGGACTTGGATCGAACTTTATAAAGTCCAATCCAATTAATAATCATGCCTAAAAAATCCAAGCCCGATTACATAAATCTAAGTCCAATCTAATAAAATATCTAAAATTCAAATCCAAATCAAAATCCGAAAGTCCGAATCCAATTAATTTTTCTCCTTTTTTAAAGTAATATCTCAAACAAATATCTTTAAATAAAAAAATAATTTCCATCAAACTTCTCTTACCTCCACTAACCACGCAATCCTCATCATTTGCAGTTTGAACACATGTCTCTTTTTCTTTTGTTGATTCATCTCCTAAAAGAGAAAGAGAAGATACAAAAGGAGTAGAAAATTTTTCATCTCGCATTCCTATTAAGATTATAACAATAAAAACGAATGAATTTATTCTTTTTTCATAGAAAATTTCAATTGAAAATACATAAAAAAAAATTTATAAATATCAAGAGTATATTAAACCAAAAATTTAATGTGAAAAAAATATGTAACGTACCACTACTTTTAGGATGAGTCATTGATACTAAACAATAAAAGTTGACTGTTAGATATATAAAACTCTCTAAACTATTTAGATGATTTTTTCAAAAAGCATTAATGATTGTTAGATCTGTATGCATTTATATAGCCTTTGTAATCCTAATTCAACTCATATTAGGATTTCAATATATATATATATATACTAATATATATAATCCTAATTTAACTTTAATTAGGATTTCAATATATATATAATCTCAATTCAACTTAATTAGGATCTCAATATATATATATAATTCTAATTCAATTTAATTAGGATTTTAATTTAAGAATTTTAACTGTTTTTATTTGGATTCATATACGGATCGAACTCGGATCGGATATAGATTTGGATCGGATTCAGATCAGATTCGGACGGATCATGGCAATGTCCATATCTGATCCACCTCCTATTAGGACTCGGACCATTTTTTTCGGATTCAGACTTTTTTTGATCAGATTTTGATCGGATTTTTTCTTTGGATCGAATCGGATTCGGATTATATTGTCATCCCTAGTATGATGGGTTTTCTATGAATGAATGAAATTTTTCTTTATAAAAAAAAAAGAAGAGTAGAGGAAAGCATATCACTGTCGATTGGGGCGGGCAAAACTCGACTCAACTAGGAAAATCTGAATTATTTGACTTGATGCAAAAAACCCTACTCGTTTTGAATCAACTTGTAATTTCATAAACTCGGCTCAACTCGAAAAAAAATCAAATAAAGTTTGAGCTATAAAATAGAAATTTGAATAAATCAAAATTTTTAGTAATTAGTTGATTAGTTTTCAAGTTTGAGTCAATTCTCTCAATTTTGTACGACATATTATGATATCACATGTTAAAATATGTAAATATATATATCGTATATGGATATAGAAATTCGTTTAAATTAAAATCAATATGTATTATAACATTATAAATAATTACAATTAAATTTGTGCATAAACTCGAACACTTAACTTGATTCAACTCGGCTCGATTCAAAAAATTTCAAATAAAGTTTGAATAGTAACATAAGACTCGTAAACTCTATCAATTTAAAAAAATTTACTCGACTCTATCGAACGATCATCCTTACTTAGGATGATATTTGCAGTAAAGACTGAATATAAGGCATAGATATATATTTTATAGTTTCTTCAACCTGGTTGGACTGACAATTTTTTTTATCTGATGGCTTGATGCAGTCAACGTATGTTCGTCAGATATTCGGTGAAATTTACACAATGGGGTTTTTCCATTCCTTTCATGAAATGGAAAGCTTCACAATAAGCTTTTGTCCCTTCCACCTGGTTTCCATGTATGTGTAACAATAAGAAATCTAGTTAAAAAAACAGTAAAAAATCAGGTCCCTTTCTCCGTAGAAAAAGTTATAATTTGAGAATAAAAGAAGTGTGGGTAGATAATGAAATTCAAATTTTAAACATTGTTGCCAAGTCCCCGATTGGTGGGTCCTCAGTCGATCCAGACGATCGGCTTCTTCATCCATTTCCCTTAGCATCAAGCCTTTGGTTTCTGCTGTTCCTCCGACCTTGTTTCGGTTTCTCTGTCGGATTTCATGTTCCTCTATTTGCCTGGGACTCTTTGTTCCCTTTTCCCTCTGCCCTTCATGCCCATGACTTGTATGTTTGACCTTTGTCGAATGAAGTTTCTTTTTATAGTAAAAAAAAGGGGTAAACTACATCGGTGACCACCCAACTATGGAGTATTTCCTATTTTAAACATCAAACTAAGAGATTAATAGGAAAATCAAATAATTAGATGGTGACAAGTGTCACCTTTAATTGGAGCCTTAAAATTTTGAATTAAATTAAAATTAGAATTAAATTAAAAGAATAAATAAATAATAGGGATCAAATGTATAATTATACAATTTTTTGTTAACTGTCACTTCTATTAAATTTTAACAGTAGCTAGTCAAAATAAGAACATTTTAATAGTTCAATAGTCTGATTGATGAGTTTCTTAATTGGATGGTCAAAATAGGAACGACCCTAAAATTAGGTGCTCACCATTGTAATTTATCCAAAAAAAAAACTATGACCATAAAAGGAGCAATGACACTTAAAATAAATGCTAGGTCCCCAACATAAGGGTCTAGTAGTCCTTAAATCAGGGACAAACAACTTGGGATAATACCGACCACCCAAATAAAAGTACCCTGTTAGTACCTTATTGTTACTAATTTTTTTATTTAAATAATAAAAATCTTTAAAAATTAAATATATCGGAATAAAAAATCAACCTTAATCCGAATGACATGACATGTCCCCTTGTCTAGGACAGTCAATTCAAAGCAGGGACGGAACTATTTCCATGCGTGGGTTGTAAGGATATCAATAGGGCGGTTTTGCGGATATTTGTTTTATTTTGTATCCGATTAAGTAGAGATGGTTATAAATTTCACAGGTTATAGAGTGATGATGAAGATAAAAATTAGATTCGTCGTAGGTAGTGGGGAAGGCGTGAATATATTTTTGTACCCGCCTTATCCCTACCCGCCTCGCATCATCTCCATCCGCCCCAAGAGATCTTATAAAATGTCATTATAAATATTATTAAAAATACAATATCAATTTGGATCATAATCAAATTTAAGATAATTTATATTAACTTTTTATTAGGATATTAATGAAAAATTCAATATATATATATATGTATATAATTGAGTTTGAAATTGATCATATCAAATTTATAAATATTTTTTAATATATCAATTTAAAATAGAGTCAAAATTAAAATAATTTACATTGACTTATCTTAAAATATTTATGAAAATATTATATATATATATAATATTTATTATGTTTATTGGTTTATTATTTATTGTTGTCTGTCATTATGTTTTTTTAAATTTTTTTTCTTCAGTCCTCACCATATATATATATATATATATGTGTTATTCTTCTACTTTTTTAATTTTATTTTTCTAATATTGTATGTTATTTAGATTCTATAGGTATTTGTTCTTTTTTTAAGGTTGTTTTTTAATTGTCATGTTTTTAGTTCTTTTTGTAATGTTTATTTGTTAAACAATTGAAATATTATTTTACATGTTATTTGTGCTATTTTCGATCCTTTACAATACACTTTAGTGTTTTTTAATCCAAACTTTTTTGTTGTACAATTTTAATTTTGTATATTATTATTTTTAAAAAAATTGTGACAATTAGAATAATTTCACTATGTGGTGGGAGTCCGAATGACGGGTATTTTATATTTTTTCATAACAAATTTTATTTATATTTTTAACTAATAGTTATAAAAGTATTTTATGAAAGAGTTACGGGACAGGTAAAGAGGGGTTTAGGTAGGTCTCATGACCCACGTGGGTAATGGGGCGGGAATGATTTTAGTCTTGCGGGTTGTGGGGCAGAGATGGTTTAAAATTTTGTATTCGAAACGGATCGTGGGGCGAGGATAGATATAAAAATTCTTGACTGGGATAGATGTGAAAAGAGTACCCTTTTCACCCTCTCCGCCCAATAGACATTCCTAGTGAGGTGTGGCCCTCTAATTTTTTAATTAAAAATATAAAGAATTTTTTTTTGAATTGTTAATTTTCAATTTATTTTAAATGTATCTATGCTATTGTTACAATTAATTATACTTTATTTATCTATTATTGACTTCGAGTTCTATCTCTGCTTTTAAGAACTATTTTTTTTATAAATTTTAAATTTAATTTTAATTTTATTTAAAAGAGAGAAAAATGAAAAATTCTGAAGAAAAAAAGAGGAAGCTTCTAATGACTCATGACCGATTAATGTGTTTGAGATAAGATATATATATATATATATATATATATATATATATATATATATATATATATATATATATATATATATATATATATATATATATATATATTATGGATGGTGTGGTGACAATCATGAGTCAACTATAAATGAATAATTGATAAAGTTGGGTCAGTGGTTCAGCCGTGTGTTGGTCCAGGCCATGAGCCAGAGGCTAATAAACAAAACTCAACTACTCCCGCTGCTAACCTTTTCTCCTATTTATCTCTAGTTTTAAACTAGGACAAATTACATATTTACTCACTACACTATGTTCTATTTATCGTTTTACTTACCAAACTTTCTAAAGTTAGAAATTAAGTTTTGATCACTCAGCTACTGCATGTTATTAAGGTGATGACACCTAAATATTTCATATGGTCCCTCAATTGTAATCAAAATTTCATTCTGATATTTTTTTAATATTTTTAAGTGATAATTTCAAAGAAACCAAAATGTAAAACAATATATAATTTTCAAAAATATATAAAAATTTAATTTATTTTATGAAATTATAAAAAAATAAAAAAACCTTATAATTATATCTTTTTAAAAAATTATCTAACCATCCGCAACTACAACAGACCTTACCCCTCGCATGCTGACTTATCACTTATGCCTGATAGGGGAACTTCAAGAATTAATTTGTCAAATAAAAAAAATCCTTAAATCCAATTATTTGTGGATAATGTTCATGTCCCAACTATTAGTTTGTGTATATCCAAAGCAATAATACGCATATAAAACACTACACTACAAAAAATATAGATTAAATAAACTGATATATAATATTTACTTTTGGGTTTAATATTTTTCTTGTTCTTCACATCTGTATTGGACTTTGTTATATCTATTATCTCCGCCCCTATAAAATTCCAGAAAAGAACCTCAATGCCTCCACATTTGGAAACTCCAGAAGTATCCCATAATAGAAGCTCCTGCGAAGGCGAGTTTTACCAGAGGCCTAAATGATCTTGGGAAAAAGCAGTGTAAGATGCTACATCACTCTACTTACGTGACCAGACTAAAAATTCTAGTATTTAAAAGTTTGGTCTGTTTCTGTCAATTCGTCCATAGGCTGTCACTTGGTGTCATCCCATCATCAACAATATCTGGGGATATATATGCACATGCAATTGAAGAGATAAAGAGCAAATTGAGCTAAGAAAACCGCCTAATCAATCAGCGTATACGGCTCTCCACGCCAAATCAATCAGCGTGAACCTCCTAAAAACACCACCAACCGCCTTGGTCCTTCTCCCCACCTCCCTTGTTCGGTGTCTGCTCATTTAGGCATCAACAATTGGTGTGGTGAGCGTGGAGATCTCCCCGACCAAGAAAATCAGTCATGGTGGCACTCTCAGCACGCCAGATCTTTGCAACCAGCAACGCTGATGACAAGATCAACGACAACAATGGGTGCTAGAGATGCCATAGTCCACATGCAAAGCTTCTATTTTGGAGATCGACCGAAAGAAAGAAAGAAAAAATGATGGGTGTTAACTTCTCGCCACACACATTCAAGGGTTACGCCGGGGAACGACGAGATAATAATTTCTCGCCAGATCCGTTGGTGAAGATTGACTATTTGATTAGAGAGCAAGCCATCTTGAAGAAGTTATGCATCACCAAAAGGAATCTGCGTTCCCAGCCAGGTTCCATACTCGACTACCACCCAAAATCCTTTAGCATGTCTCGCACGAGCAACGTTGGAGAAACAACAACAGAAGCACCTACAAGATACTGGAAGTTATCATCTCCCGTTAGTCCACATAGCAGTTTTTCATTTTAAGGAAGCACGTCATCGGGTGGAGAAGCCATGAAGATCGACCCCGCGAACAGCCAAGAGCCCGAGAATACGTGGCCTACCATGCATGAGAAACGTCACCAGCCCAAGTTTTCTTTTTCTTGTAATAGTTTTACATGTATAAGCGATATTAAAAACTATAGGTGGTTTACTTCTTAGATATATCTGGATGAGGTGTCGCTCGATGCAAGTGTAAAATTTAAGAATAAAGGGTAACCTCCTCTACCTTAGTGTTATTGCGTGGAGGTTTAAGGGAGTTGTTGAGTTTCTTCGACACTCGAATGGAAGGAAGAATTTGAACAACTTGGAATCTTTGTAATGCTTCTTCCTCAAACGTTTTCTCCTATAAGCCTCCATGTATTAGGGGATATCCCCTACTACTTAAAGCACCCTAGACAATTGGTGCACACCCTGGGCAGTTCGTATACACCATAGGAAGCTAATACATGACCTAGAAAGATCTACTTGAACTGCTTTGTAGATGTATAAATGTACGAATTTGAATGAATGTATGAAACTTCCAAATGCTTGGGCCTCTCCAAGACTTCCAATACATTCCTACACTTCTATTCTTTAGCTAACATTATTCGATGCCTCCGCCCATTCAATGCATCCAGTTGCATTTTTCTTCAAGGGCATGGAGATTCTGCACTTATGTGTCTCGAATGACACTTAATATGCAAAAGTGCGGATTCATGTGTCCATTTGTGTCTTGGATGACACCGGCTCTACAAGGATGTATAGGTTAGCCTCCGCTCATTCAATGCCTCTGGCGTTGTGTTTTCCTCTCAAGGGCATAAAGATGCCTACACTCATGTGTCCTGAACGCCATCTGATATGCAAGAGTGTGGATGTCTACCCCAACAAAGGTTTGTCTCCATCCATTCAATACCTTTGGGCATTGCATTTTTTTCCCAAGGGCACGAAGATGTCTGTGTTCATTTGTGTATACCGATGGCATTGGCTCTATAAGAACATAGAACACCCCTCCAGTTATGCAATAGCCATCGACATTGTTGCATAAAAATTAAGGGATGTCTATATCAATTTGTACTTTGACAGCACCGGCTTTACAAGGGTAAAGACGCCATTGTTCGACTCATACCTCTCAAGTAACAGTGAATACCTCTGTTTATCTAGTGTTAAATAGATTGTTGATTTAAGCAAGCCAGAGGTTTATGTACTTATTTGTGCCCTGACAGCATCGGCTCTAGAAAGGTACAAATGATATTTCTCGAAACATGCCTTTCGATAGTGCAAAATGCCTCCACTTACCCAATTTTTGGTGCATTGTTGATCCAAACAAGTCAGAGATGTATGTACTCATATGTGCTCTGACAGCACCGACTCTACAAGTGTATAGATGCATATGATCATTTCGGCTTCCAACGGCCCATGTATATTAAATTGTGAAGAGTATACCTTCACCTGATTAAAGCCTCCAAAATTTCTTTCATACGGTGTCATATTGCTCAAAGTGCCTCTTGACGGCACCAATACGATTGTTTAATACCTCCGTTCACGCAATGTCTTCAGTATTTCTTTTTCGCCAATGCAGGGACACATGTACGCATTTGTGTTCCGATAGTGCTGGCTCCACAAGGGTACGTAGGCTTATTCTCATATTTTACCCTTAACGTAATTGTTGGGAGGCTCTATTGATCAATCGAGATAGCTTAGAGGAGGTAAATTGGTTTTAAGGTTATAGTGGTGGAAGCAATGGAATTTAAAATTTAGCACAAGGATTTATAGTGGTTCAAGCTTCTAACCAAGCTCTACATCCACTACCTTAGCTTCCCACTAAGGATTTTTCCAAATTCACTATGAATTTCTTCCAATTTTTTAGGCTCAAGAGGAAACCTTTACAACACAAGACTTATACCCCAATGTCTTGTTAAACCTTCTCTTATAAGAGAAACAAATAAGCAAACTAAGGAAAACCTCACAAGGCTAATTGTTTGCAATTCTAAGCTCACACACCCAAAACCTAACACCTGAGCATATATGACAATTAAGCTCACAAGTGTGTTCTACAAAGAAAATGACAATTACAGTAAAAGAACACTTTTCTTAATCATAGAATGTTGGCTTGTTGTTTCTTGTTCTGCCATGGAAGCTTGGAGTGGTCTTTTAAATCCTCTAACAACTTCATGGCCGTTACTAGCCGCTGGGGTTGTTAAGAGCCGTTGGGGACTTTATTTCCTGCAACAAATGCACTTTTGGACTCTTTGGTATCGGTACGCGAGGACTAGTATCGGTACCTGTTCTTAAAAATATAATCGTTGAAGCATTTTTAACATAGGTTATCAGCACACTATAGTAGTGTATCGGTACTCCCCCTTGCTAGGGATGGCAACTAGGTGGGGCGGGTGTGGATACCCCCTCCCCATATCCATACCCACTTGAAATGTTTATATCCACCACCTACCCACTACTCATGACGGTTACCATTTTTTAATTTCATACCCGCCCAAGCAGGTACATTCTCAAATCCACCTCCACACCCACTACCTAACTGAGTGCCCACCACCCAACCCGTATCCTCTTGTACTCACTTGGCAAGCGACCACTAATATCGAATTATATAAAAATAAACCATAGACTTGTGTAAAGAAGAGTAAAAATTAGCATATTTTATTGATTGATCAAGTGATATATATATAATACATTTACACATGTATAAATTTAACTATAGCTAACTAACTAACTATAGCTAACTTAACAAAAGCACATTTATGCCGGTATAAATTTTACTTAGATACATCTAACTAACTAATGGCGGTAGACAATTGTAAAGAATGTTTATACCTTAAGATTTGGTTAAATTATAAGGTACGTCCTTTAAAATCTTAGGGTTTACAGAATGCATTCATAACTTTATAACGGTCAAAATTTCATACGGTGGGTAGTTAGTGATGTAACACCCCCTTCCCGGTTTGGTAGGGATCCGGGTCGGATAGTGTTATCGGAAGACTAATTGAAGGTTCGAAAAAAGTTTCAGAGTTCAACAACTTAATCTAAGTATCATATTGATTATTCTTAAGACTTATCCACTTTGTTGGTTACTAAACTTAATTGGAGTTGGGGTCAATTTTAAACTTTTCTTAACCTTAGGGACTAAGTTGTAAATTTTTTTACCAGTTATCTGATTTCGTATTACCAATTGAAGTTAACTCTCCAATTATTGATCTAAGGGTTTCCTTGTTAGAACCTATCGAATTACTAAGCCAATTAAACCAATTTGAGACTTTCTACGAAAATCAGTTTTGTGACTTAACCAAATTTACCAAATTTCACCAGTACACTTATAAATCATGTTCCTATTGGTATGTCAAACTTTAGGGCGTTCATAATCCATTTATCAAATTTTCACCTTAGGCTCGTGTTAGGCACCTTTTAACCATTTTAACCTATCCAAATCTAAGCATACAACAAAACCATATTACCAAGTCATCATACAATCATAGAAAGGTTTATACAAAACAAGTTGATCCATATGCCACTTCACTAGGAGTTTATAGCAAAAGATAACATACATATATAGCAGAGACGTGAGTTGCAACTACACAACACGATCAAGGCTCGAAATTGATCAAGGTCCTGAAAATGCATGTGACACACATGTTAGGCTTACATAGCCTAGTGAGGTAGTTATAACAATTACAATTGATGATCAATATTATGAAATGCATGATAATCAAATATACAAGTAGTCATATTACACTATACACAAATCCATGCTTATTTCACTTATTTTCGTGCTTTCATATTCACATATTCATATCATAATCATAATGTCGTAGCATAATTCATAAATCATAATGTCGTAACATAATTCATAGGCACATATCATATTAGGTACCATTGGATACACGGATTCACATGTACACCAACACATATAACGGAGAGTGGGCCGTAGCCCTTGAGCCGTAGCTCCGAAGATATATCTCTTACACAGTCGACCTTATTTCCCCCACATATAGGCTGTAGCCCTGGACCGTAGTCCTCCCTTACTTAACCGAGCTCAATAATCCTATGGCATGCCAACTGTATCCAATGTCCATAATTACACAAATTCACATAGTCCATATATTTTTTTCAAGTCATATCATATCAAATATCAAAATGAGCCCTAGCTCCACATCATGTAACATTTCATATTATTTTCACATATCACATACGTGTAGCATATCATAGTCATATTTGCACATATCAAAGCAATGCAGGTAGTTAACGGATTTGCCAATCGAATTCAACATAGTTGCTCTATGTGAGCCCTTAAACAAATACAAACATAATCACAAAATAATGCAACAAGATGGCACCGAGCCTATCCCTTGATACAACTACACTCACCTCGACAACCCAATACTTTTAAGGTTCTCGGATAACAACGCCTTTATCCTTGGCTTTCGGAAGAGATGATAGTTGTTCTTTATCAACATTTTGAGCTAGGTTAACCATTAGGAATTGGTTAGAATCGACAAAACGACATTGAATCAATACAGAAATATTAACCAAAGATTTGAGCTTACCCAATCAATAGCAAGGACTCGAATTTATTAAACCAAAAACTTGAGCTTATCACTGAACCGATTTGTTCCTTACTTTTCTCTGTTTCTTGCGCAAAATTCTCCTCCCTTTTATACTAAATTGTCGAGCTCAAATTGATGCCTCCAAGCTCCACATGTGTTGGAGCCATGGCACAATTTGGGGTATAATCCCCTTGTTGCTTGCCCACGTGGTGGGCATGAATCGCCACCTTGGGCCACTTCATTTCAAACGTGGGAAATCCACGGTGATTTCCTTCAATTTGAAGGAATCAACAGTGGGTCCCCCCACTCAAGCTACTTTTTTTAATATAACAATAATAATAATAATAATAAACTGATAAGGTTAGCCTTCATAACCTTTATTGCTTCAAATTAGGTAAAGGTCGAGAAAGTTACACAACCGGTACAAAATATTCGATCACTAGAACTTAGCCCCGACTAGACCAGTTTTCAGGGTGTGACAAGTGAGCAAGACGGGCGGATGCGGGGTGGGGCAGGTGGATGCGGGCAGATACGGTGGGGTAAGGTCTCAAATCCATCACCTACTCACTACACACGGCAGGTATGACTTTTTACATCCATACCCGTCCACTACCCACTAAACTCATACCCATCCCCACCCCAACTAGGGCGAATACGGTGCAGAATCTGTAAAACTATACCAGTCTACCATCCCTACCCCTTGCGTATTGGTATGACAGAGTCTGTACCAATACAGGTTTTGGCTACTAGAAATCAAGGTTTGAGAAAACAAAGGGGGCGTATCAGTACGGGCTTGTTCGTATCGGTACGAATGACTAAGTATTGATACCGAGGAAAGGGTATCGGTACTCAAAGCCAGATTTTGACACTTTAGGTATTTTGAAAGCATTTAAACATGTTAAAAATCGTTTGAAAACATTTCAAACATATTTTTCATGTTTATGGACTTTTGAATTATTTTTGCACATTAGTTTAAGTCCAAAAACATTAATCATTAAGTTATATCAAAATCAAATAGGTTTATCAATCTCCCCATTTTTGATAGAACGAAACCACTTGAAAGATTGTTTTTGTGAAAACTCCCTCTTTGGTAAATATTTTTAGAAAAAGAGAATATTTATGAAAATATTTAAAACTCCCATTTTTCTTTTGGAAATTTATTTTTTCAAACTTATGTCTCCCCTTTTTGTTATATCAAAATTAATTTCAAAACTAAGTTTGAAATCACGTTTATGTTCAAAAACACCAATTGTTAGAAAAATTTGTACCAATTGATCGGAAATATCAATTGATGGTATAAAATAACATTTGGAGAAAAGAGACCAAAAAAGTTATCATGAAAGTAATTTTAAAATTGGCTCCCCATTAATCAAGCATCAAAGAAATTGTTAGTCCAACAATTCAAGATAAAAAAAATGAATTTCAAATAAATAAAGCAAATAAACCAAGAAATTAAATTTAAACATGCCATATATCAAGATACTCATATAAGTATACAAGGCATGCAAAAAGGAGACAAATCTCTCTTTTTTGTTGTTCTTACCGGTACGGAGAAAGACGTATCGGTATTGGTTGAAGGTCGTATCAGTACAGTATGGGCGATACAAGTAGCGAAGGCACGAAATCTGGTGAAAATGAAGCAAAATCAACTTTAAAGACCTTACAACTTGCTGTGACCATTTTTTAATTGGGGTGCAAATAGCTCGACGATTATTCTTTAAATTAGGTTTTCATGTTAAATTGGATTTTTCTTTGATTTAATCTTGAAAACATTTTGGATTCACCACGATCACTTTGGTAGACCGGAATCCATATAAACAACCAGAGATTCATCTTTAAAAATTGGGTTCGAGATTCAGTTACGTGTGGAGAAAGATTAGCACCCCCTACAGACGCCCGTTATCGGTACCTTTTAATTTTACGTGGTATTTTGACATTTTGATAATAGTAATTCGAATTTAATTTAACCCTTAATTATTAACTTGATTTATATTCTAAATGGAGATGTCCTTTTATAAGGAAATATATTTTTGGAACGAATATGAAATTGGAAGCCCTCAGTTACTTTAGGACACTTCAATTCATATTCAAAAACATATTTTCAACATAAAAGGTTTTAATGCATGATCAATTATTGTCTTGTTCATTTTAAGTTCTAACTTAAAAGAGATCTAATTAATTGAATTACTTAAAACTATGAATATTATTAAATCTAAAGGCATTTATGAGACAACACCCAATTGCTTGAGCACCCCCAAACTAAATAATATTCTTAATTTAATTGATTAATCTAATTATTTAAGTATTGGCCCTAATTAAGGCTTTAATTAAATTAACTAGGTTAATTGTCATTTTCTAGATTTAAATGGGTATCAAATGTTCTACTTAAAATCCCCCTTGGATAACATCTCATTGCAATGAGTCACTATCTAACTTAGAACTCCAATGCTTCTCTTTTAATACTCATTTATTTTCTACAATTTTCTTTCCTATTTTAATTATTGAATTCTCATTAAAGAACATAAAATTATGGCTCTAACTATTTAATTAGATCTAGATATCCATTAATTTTCTAGCATATATACTACATGTTATATTTAAATCATGCAACATACATATAATTAAAAAATTAAAATTAAATTAATAATGAATAGGGATTAAATTGAATGAAAAAACAAACTTTAAACTCTGATTTTATAATATTTAATGACCAAAATGAATTACACATTAAAACTCTAGGGACCAAAAAGGTAATTAAGCCTTTTTAAAAAAACGTGGATCTTGGGTTGACCCGGATGAAAGTTCGTGGATCTTGGACCGACTAGGTGACAAAACGGAACCATTTCACTCGGGCTATAAAAGCCTCTCGATGAGCCAACTCGGCCATATCAACATTTCACTCTCTTTCTCTCTACCCTCTCTCCTCCCAAGTTCTCTCTAAATACAAACACCCACAACCCAAGAAACTCACCCATTTCAGATCAAAACTCATGAGTTTTGGATGAAGTTCATCCATGTTCATCATGAACCGGATGAACTCCATGAACAAGCTGCGCCTTGACCGCAGCCGTTAGATCCTACTCTGACCACACCTCGGCCAGGCTCAACTGTTCTCCAGCCATCAGGATTCGAATTTCGACTGTCACAGGCGACGTTGATTACCACTGACAACCCTTCAACCATCTCTGTCTTCACTCCGGCCACCCTAGTTCAAATTTTGACAGCCGTGAGGTAATTTTTCGGCCACCGTAAAACCCTAAAAAGATTATTTTTTCCTAAACCTAGTTCCAATCCTGGCTCAATAAAGCCACCCGTCTCCAACCACCTAAGACCTAGTCTACCCGTTCCCAAGCCCTCTTCAACTCTGCCATAAAAGCTAAGTTCCGGCCACTATGAAAACTTTCTTCGATATGATTTTATTTTTAGTTTCGATTTAATAACATTCTCCTTCTTTACTTTGCAGGAAATTGAAGAGAAAGATGAAAATATACCTTTGATGACGACAGCGATTCAGCTTCTTCTTCGATGAACACTCGTGGCTCCGATGTACGATGACAGTTGTGCTTTCCGGTGACTGTTCACCTCCCCGATGGCACAGCTCCGACGACCATTCCTTCTTCCTTGACGGTTCGTATCCCAAGGTAAACTCTATCCTCTCTTTTATTATATTTATTACTTATTATTTAGTATTTTAATGATTAGTATTAATGGTGGATGTTGATTGTTAATGATTAATCTGACAAAGCTTCTCTCTCTATTTATAGCATTGACTAGAGAATGACGTCGTGGCTGATGTTATAACAGTGATGTCATGCCAGCTGGTGCCAAAAGAAGCACAATTCGGGTGAGGTCTATTTGGGCCAATGACAAGCTGCCACATGGCGATTTTGAGTATGAATTTCAGTTATCAGACCCAATTTGTGTTTGTTGGGGTTAAATTAGGCGGGAAAGACTTAGAACAATTGTATATTGGGCTTGTTTTGTATCTTTTGGATTTATGTATATAATATGGATAATATGATGGATTTTTGGACTATATCTTTTTATTTAAGGGATTTATTATATTGAAATTTATTTATTTAAGAATATAGTATATATACTCATACTTGGGTAAAATTAGGGTATTACACAACTTAATTAAAAGTTTATACAAAGACTTTGTAAAGTCTTAGATATGCATTTTGATCATTTTCCAAAAAACAACAACATGTTTCTCAAGATAACACATTTAAGCATACAAAAGCATGAATTTCACCAAATTCAACCAAACATTACAAGTTTAAGGCCAAAAACATAAAAATGAGCATACTAGGCCAAAAACATGTAGCTCATGCAATTTGATACTCCCCCTAAGTATATGCAATTATGAACATCATGGAGTCATACAAACATGCTTAGGTCAACATCAAAATTAGACATGGAAAGCATATGATCAAGCAAATTACATGAAACTTAAATTTACCACTTGAACCAAGGTAAGATGTTAAGCCTTTCTTCTCCAAGTATCCTTCTTCCTTTGTGTGCCATGAGCTTCCAAGTTTTGACTTTGATCACCAATGGCTCAAGCATACCTACAAAAGACAATCAAGTAATTTTTTGTATCCAAATTGCTTTGGATCCAATGACATTAGTCCCAAATAATTTAGTCCCCTTAGGAATCCATTTTTCAATGTCTTACTTTTTCTTTGAAACAACGAGTCCTTTTGGGACCCAAATATTTCGAACACATTTTCCATTTAAAAATCTAGGGGAACTAGATTGTCTTTGATAAAAAAAATAACAAAATTTTATTTGGAGCTACCTCTAACTTCATATTTTTGAAAGTCTTTGTTAAACAAATTCTTTTTAAGGTCATCAATTTCCCTTTGATAATCTTCTTAAATTTTTAGAAGCAAGTTTTTTAAATCCAAATTCTTTTCCTTAAAAGCTTCAAACTTTGCTTCAAGTTCAAGATTGGTTTTAGAAAGCAACTTTTTTTTCAAAAATGAAGCCTTGAATTCCAAAACCAAATCATCATAGGCTTCTTGTAACTCATCAAAAGTATAAGAATTTGAACAATATGAGTTAGAAGTTACACTTGAATCTTCTTTGATGTCCATGAGACAAATGTGGGCTATCTCATCATCGGTGGAGTCTTCTTCATCAATCCATGTAGCCACAAATGCCTTCTTCTTATGGCTTGATCTCTTCTTGTTGAAACGAGGGCAATCATACTTGGTATGCCGTGGCTTCTTGCACTCGAAGCATATAATGGGATCTTTCCTCTTCATTCTTGATTCATGCTTTAGTTCTTCCTTATGGCACTTCATGAATCGAATAAACTTCTTGAAGAGCTTGGCCATCTCTTCTTCTTCATCTTCAATTTCCTCTTCACTTGATTCTTTTTGTTGGCTTGAGGACGATTTAAGAGCAACAACATTCAAGTCTTCAATGCCTTGCTCTACTATCTTCTTCTTCCCCTTGGACATCATCATCTCATGGGTGAGAAAAGATCTCATAAGCTCATCAAGCTTGAGCTCCTTTAAATTCTTTGCTTCTATGATGGCGGTCTTCTTGGAATCCCATGAGTCAAGAAGTAAGTAAATCAACTTCCTCAAAAGCTTATCCTTCGAGATCACTTCTCCATAGCCTTTGAGTCCATTCATAATGGTGGAGAATCGATTGGACATAGCTTTGATGTCTTCTTCTAGGTCCATCTTGAAGTTCTCATACTCAAGGTTGAGAAGACCAATCTTGGTCTCCTTCACTTCATTGGTTCCTTCATGAGTGACTTCAAGCTTTTCCCAAATCTCATTGACACTTTCGCAAGATGACACTTTGGCATATTCTTTCGGGCCAAGTGCACAAAAGAAAATGTGCGATGCCTTCGCGTTTAGCTCCATCTTCTTGTGATCATCCGTACTCCATTTCACCTTTCTTCTTCGAGGAATGAACGGGCCATCAAGAACAATGTCCCAAAGATGATAATCTCTGGCTCTCATGAAGTACATCTTCATATTCTTCCAATAGGAGTAGTTGGTTATGTCGAAGAAAGGTGCCTATAGATGGATTGCGCCATGAACTCTGGTTGTTGTACAAATGTTGAGCACCTCAAAGATCAACTATAAGATGTTAATTCGACATAGAGACAAAGCTCTGATACCAATTGTTGGGAGGCTCAATCGATCAACCGAGATATCCAAGAGGGGTGAATTGGTTTTAAGGTGAAAGTGGTGGAAGCAATGGAATTTAAAATTCGGCACAAGGAGTTATAGTGGTTTAAGCTTCTAACCAAACTCTGCATCCACTACTTTACCTTTCCACTAAGGATTTTTGCAAATTCACTATGAATTTCTTCCCTTTTTGTAGGCTCAAGAGGAAACTTTTACAACACAAGACTTATACCCCAAAATCTTGTTAAACCCTCTCTTACAAGAGAAACAAATAAGCAAACTAAAGAAAACCTCACAAGGCTAATTGTTTGCAATTCTAAGCTCACATACCCAAAACCTAACACTTGAGCATATATGACAATTAAGCTTACAAGTGTGTTCTACAAAGAAAATGACAATTAAAGTACAAAAACACTTTTCTTAATCATAGAATGTTGGGTTGTTGTTTCTTGTTCTTCCATGGATGGTTGGAGTGGTCTTTTAAACCCTCTAAGAACTTCATGGTTGTTTCTAGCCTTTGCTCTTTGGGGTTGTTGAGAGCTATTGGGACTTTATTTCCCGCAATAAATGTACTTCTGGACTCTTCGGTATCGGTACGCAATAACCAGTATCGGTACATGTTCTTAAAAATATAGCCATTGGAGAATTTTTAAAATAGGGTATCGGTACACTATATTAGTGTATTGGTACTCCCCCTTGAGTATCGGTACGACAGAGTCTGTACCGGTATGGGTTTTGGCTACTGGAAATCAAGTTTTGGGAAAATAGAGGGGCGTATCGGTACGGGCTTGTCCGTATCGGTACAAATGACTAGGTATCGATACTGAGGAAAAGGTATTGATACTCAAAGCCAGTTTTTGACACTTTAGGTATTTTGAAAGAATTTAAACATGTAAAAAATCCTTTGAAAATATTTCAAACATATTTTCAAGTTTATGGACTTTTGAAATATTTTTAAAAATTAGTTTAAGTCCAAAAATATGTTTCATTAAGTTATATCAAAATCAAATAGGTTTATCAGTAATCAACACAATCATTAAATACCTTCGTTCATGCAAAGGCTTTTGGCATTGCTATTTATGACAACGAAGATGCCTACTCAAGCAGATAACAGACTTTGATCACCTTATGTCGGATGCACGACTAATTCAAACAAAGTGGAGATGCCTGTGGTCATACTCTCGCTCAACCAATTCCTTCAACGTTGTAACTTGAAAGGCACCTAATTTAGGAATGGGTATGGTTCGGGTCGAGTCAAGTTTTTGGCCCACCTAAACCCAACACGAATGCATTATTTAAAAAACCTGACTCGACCTGACCCAAAAATAAATACACTAAACATGAACCCGACCTATAGAAAAATAATAATTTTAGGGACCTAACTGTAAAAAAAAATTAGGAGACTTAATCGTAAATATGTTAATTTTAAGGATTAAATTGTAAATAAAAATTTAATTTAAGGACCTAATTATAAAAAAGTATATAAAGAGGGGTATTCTTATCGCTAAAAATTTAGGGGGAAATTACACAAATAGTCTCAGGTCGGGTCAGATATTTTCTACCCTAAACCCGAACCCGACCCTAGCCAAACCCATTTTTTTATTAAAAATACCATTTAATGACACAAAAACAATTCTCCATTACATCCACAATGCAATGCTGATATAGAAAATACGGAGATACTTGTACCCGTTTGTTCCCTGAATGCACCTATTCTACATAGGTACAGAGGTTTGTTTATATTTTTCCCCTATGATACCAGCATGATCATTCAGTACCTCCGTTCACGCGAGTGCCTCCAGCATCGCTACTTACGAAAACAAAGATGTCTGTCAAAGTAGAAGATTATCAAATTGAATCGGTCTATTTACCGAATTTACCTGTCTATTCTTTGATATCATTTGACCTTACGTCTCCCCAAATGTTAGCTGGAGTTCATCTCAACCATATTTGCAAAATTGAGAGACTCTCACAAAGGTGACTATAACAGAGAATGCCTTCATACTTCAGCACCTTTTACTCTATACCACCAATGTTAGCTTGTCTGAGGCTCCAACCCACATCACAAGAAAAATGCTTCTTAGGCCAAAATACCCAAAACTCTGATAAATGATACGAGAAAACAATTCAATTGATAAAATCTGGAAAAAAAAAAGGGACAGTCCCAATTACGTAAATTAACGAAGGAAAATTAAGGTAAAATAGTAATTTTCATTACTAAGGAAAACCAAGTACACGTTGATCATTACAAAGGTGCCCAAAAATAGATAAGCTTCAAATCACTATAGAGCTCGACAGTAGTAACCGTTACACTCGGAGTTGGATCACCATTGAGCTCAGAAGTATCTATTGTTGCATCAGGAATTTTCTCCTCATTTAGGATACCAACAAAGCCTTGAACACTAATTGCTGAAGGATCATCACCAGGCTCGTCAGCAGTTGTTGATGTGTTAGGGGTTGGCTCCTCAGAAGCTTTTTTTTGGCCAGGTTATTGGTAGAATCCTTGAAATCGGTCTCCAGAGTAATTACGGTTTTCGGAGTATTAATAACCTCCAAGATCAAGGCATGATCATTGTGTATTGGATCCGTGAAATATAGCCTCTCAACAATCAAGTCATCTCTCTTCAGAAGGATTAAAAGGATTAAAGCCTAACGCCTCATCCTCCTTGCAAATATGCCAACAGAAGTGCATGTTGCAATATTTCATGTTGAATGGATCGAGCATTCCTTGTATAGCACACACTATGTTGCGCTCGCACCTATCTATAAAGCCTTCAAACAGGGCTAATTTTTGGTTAGCTTGAAGGATCGTCTCCTTCGCTTTTCTTTTTGCAGATTTCAACTCTTCAACTTCTGTTTCAATGGTAGTTAAGGCTTTGACCTCGCCTTCTAGCTCCGTCTTGTCCTTCTAGATCTACGTGACACGTGGGTCAGCTATTTACATCTCTTTACAAGCCTTTGCCCAAGCTACCTTTGTAGCTTTATTGACTGATTCAACCCTCTTATTGGCTTTCGCAACATGGTGTTGAGCTTGATCAGACTGTTGCAAGGCCTCTACGGTATCTTTCCTAGACTAAGCAGCAAATCTTTGAGCTTTCTCCAAAGCTCATTGGACTATTGGGTTTTGGCCAGCTTTTTCTTAAGACCGTTTATCTCTTTCTCCAATGCATCAACTTTAGCGTGAGACTCCTAAAGTTTCACCTCCCTGTTGGTATCCCCCTATTGAGCATCTACCCCTTCTTGAAAACCTTGGAAAAGGTAACATTAATACCTTTGTCATCTCTGGGAAGAGACTCCACCACTCTAGTCATAACACCTAGAGCCTTGCAAGCCAACATTGTGAACTTTACATGTGTGTTGTTCCGAAAACTCATGGAGGGCCTTGAGTTACTGTCTCCGCCATAGATTGACTCTATTGGAGAAGTTGCAGCTGTACAAAACAAGAACAATTAAGCTTTCCATGATTTAAATTAGATAATGAGACGAAAGTAGTAAGGTACGCGATTACACATACCCGTTGAGACTGGAATCTCGTTCTCCTATTGCACTAGACTTGTCTAGGGAGGACTACTCCGAGTTGTGCCTTTGGTCCTTTCTGGCATGCGAGCTATGAGAGGAAGATGGTTCTGAATTGTCCCAAAGGTCCCTGAGGGTTTTGATGCTGAAAAAGCCATAAGGTTTCTCTTTGAAGTAACAACGACTGGCTTTTTAGTCACATGGGCTCTTTTCTTCCTACCCTCGAAGGAACCAACAAACTTCCTTTTTACCCACATTTCAAAAAAATGGGATCTAGATTCCTAGCATCTAGCTTGATTACGTCATTTCTTCTCTGTAATGGACATAATACGGCAACCTTGATGAAAGCAATGCCACCAAAGATTTTAGATTCGACATTACAGGTTCTTCGACAATATCTACTCTGGTCTCCATTGAAAAGCTCATGCTGATCATGATTGTTGAATGGTTGGACTCAACTTCAGCAAACAAAAGTAATCAAATTAGACCAACAAATTTAGGAGAAAACTTTACGTACCCCTCAAGCCTTATTACCTTCATTATCTGAAGAAATGGATGAACTAGATAAGGTTGGGAACGCCACCTACAGAAGGTGTAGACCTTTTTGTCTACTCTCATTCTCATCCTCCGATGACAACAAGATATGAGAGAAATTATTACCTCTACTGGGCGCCAGGGGGCACCAGAAATGTTAGCAGCCAATGTGATTTCTGGATTACCTAAAAAAGGACTGCCCTTGATGTTCTCTTCAAAGGCCTCGATGCCCCTCCTAGCAACCTCATTCACTTTCATGCTATATGGGTCTTTTAATTCGAGCCAACCGTCTTCGAGAGTACAATCTCCCACCACCCTCTTGGTAGTATAGTCTCTGCCCACCTCTTTTTCCTGAGGCTCACTACTTGAAGTAGCTGAAGATGGCACAAAATTCCTTACATGCATGTTGATAACCCCAACAAGTGACTAGTGTCTCCGCGGACAACCGTAGCAGGACATCTAAATGTTTAGCTTCTTCTTGATTTCCCCTGGAATCATCTTGGCCAAGTCATCTCCCCCTCTATAAGGCCAAGTAAAGCGGCAATTGACCACACCAGGAGGAATCCCATCCTCCGAGAGTAGGTCCCTTATTCTTTGTCCATTAAGGATATCTCCTCTAAGGCAATATCTAAAAACGTTCTAGCGTGGTTACTTTCTGTAATCACTCATTTTTACCTGTAAATACATATTAGTGTTGCATGTATACTTATTATATTATATGTTTATTATTTGCATGAGTGTTACTAATATATATATAAGGTGTGGTGTGTGCATGTATATTTTAAGCTATGTATGTATACGTGTTAATGGTGTATGTGTGTCGCATATGTATCTATTTAGTACGAGCGTATTTGTTTAATGTGTATAGATGTTAAGTCAATTATGTGTATGATTATACGTACGTATGCTAGTATGTTATGTTATATACGTATGTATGTGTATTGCTGTTATAATTATACTATTACTATTATTATTGGGCTGATATATAAAATGAAAATCCAAAAAATATATATTATTATTGGGCTGATATATAAAATGAAAATCCAAAAAATATATATTAAAACCAAATAAATAAATTGAAGTCCAAGTCCAATTACAAATAATTACAAGGCCCGTTGTTGGCCCAAACCCAAACCCTATCTAATTACATTTATTGTGTGCGGTGGTCAGGGCGTTGGATCAAGATCGATCCAACGGCCACGATCTAACCAAGGAGCCAAAATATCTCGCCACCGCGTGCTCCACACGTATGGACCGCTTCGAGTGCCACGCGCGGGACGCTTTGATATCCCACGCGTCGTAAGCCCCACGCGCTCGACTCCTCCTCGATCACCGAGCTCCACATGGCACGATCCGGAGCCGTTTCACCAAATCGAGGCTTCATCCGGGCGTTCATCCTTCAAGCCATCTCGGCCGTTAGATCGAGATCGATCTAACGGCCGAGAACACTCTCAACCGCGGCGAACCCCCACACCGCCACCATGCCGATCTTCAACCACCGCGCTCAGAACATGTCAAACACAGCAAGAAAAGAAATGTCAGTCCAGATCTGAAAAAAGGCAAATAACATGCAACTTGTACCAAAACAAAGACATGCATATATATGTAGGAAACAAATATTTTGAAACAGAGAGGGTTGTAACAGAAAAAAGAGAGAGTTGTAATCAAAAGAACAAGTTGTAATCGAACCAGAAGTTACAATCAAAATACAAAAGTCAGTCCAGTGGTAAATACTCGTTTCCCTTTTTTTTATTTTTGCATGCATATACAAAAGAGGTAAAAAAGAGAGAGAGTGGTCTTACCGTCGCCGTTTGTGGGTCTCCCCTCCTCAGTGACAAGCCTTTCGGCTTCCCCAAGCCGTCTACGGTGAATCAAGGGAGGGGGAGACCCTTGTAGTTTCGTTTTGGGTTTAAAAAATGGGTTTTTTTGTTTCGTATTTCCTAGATCTAGGGCAAATAGAGGCGTATCCTCCGAATCCAACCTCGGATTCGTGTCGAGGGTGAGACGGGGTTATTTTGGTAGGTTTTTGAGGCTCACACCGCCCGGTTAGCGGCGGCCGGCGGCGGGAGAACACGGCGGCCGGCCGCCCACTCTGGGTTTATAGAGAGAGAGTTGAGAGAAAATGAAGAACACGGGCTGGGTTAAAATACTGAAAATGAAAGAAATGAAGGAAAAATTGGTTTCGGCCTAAAAATAGGGTTTATATAGTTATTATTATTTCGTTAAATGGGTAAATTACATGCTAAATCCCCCCGCGTTCCCAATATTTTCACTTTTGTCTTGCCGCATGGTATATTTACAACTCTGGTCTCTCTTGTATTTCAAAATCTTGCAATCCAGTCCCTAAATTACACCGAATCAGTTTTCAAATGGTAAAATTAAGCCTTTAACCATCCCGCGTTTTTGAACTTTTCATTTTGGGTCTGCCCCTTGGTCCAATTACAATTTTGATCCTTTTAGGTTCTGTTTACTTCGCATTTTCGTCCTTAAATTACATATTATTGTTCTTTAATTTCTGCCACCGACTTTTATTTTTCTTTCATTTCAGTCATGTTTCCATGTAAATATTCATGTTCGTATTATAATCGTATATGTTAATGTAGTCTTTTGTCTTATTTTATATCCCTCGTATATGCCTCGTATTTTTATGTTTACATGTATATGTGTATTAAGCTTATGATAGTTATGTATCTTTTTTATCCGGTTATTCGTATTAAGTATGTTTTGTTCTAGTCGGTTCGTACACAACATGTTTTATATATTTTTATGTGTATGTTCTCTTGGCTTTTTTAAGTTACATGTTAGTGTATTTTCTTTTTTGTATGATATATTGTCCCATATATGTTGAAATATGTTTTATTACTAGTATGTATGTCTTTGTGAAATATATGTTCGTCTATATATATGTATTTATACCTACCTTGTTATTGTGGCATGTTAAGTTTGCTTTTATCTGATATTAAGCTTGGTATGTATATGTGTATTTTAATTACGTATTTCATTTATGTTAGATTAGTATTCTGTTATGTGAATATTTACTGTTTTTAAATTATCTGCTATGTCTTATATTCTTGTCACTAAGATTGCATATGGTATATAAATTGTCATTGCAGTGCCCTTTTATCCGAGCGTAAACGGGGCCAGTATCAGGCGTAGTGATAGTGGTTGGACGTTTATTCTCGAATAACGGGACCCTTAAAATTTATTCGCAATTATGACCGAATTTTAAAATAATCGTCACTTTAATCCGGAAAATCCAATATTAATAAAGCGGTAATTATTAAAGTACCAATTTTGGGCGGTGTGGGGGTGCTAATCCTTCCCCATCCGTAACCGACTCCCGAACCCAACATTTTTTGAATCTCTGGTTTTATGGTGTCCGGCCTACCTAAGTGGCCGGTGGTGACTCCATTTTTTAAAAAAATGCGGTTTTTTTAAAACCCCACGGAATAAACATTTTATATCAAAAAGAATCACAAACACTTTTCAAACACTTCAAAAATCCTCGTTTTTTAGCGATAAGAAAAGACATCGCTACACTTTCAAAACATTCAACCAATCTCTCTTGAGCAACACCTCAAATTGGGCTGCCTCTGGCCTTGACACCGTACTAATAAAGGTCCTTTTGTTCTTGGGCTTCATCCATCGTAGCAGGAAATTGAAGCCCCCCTGATAACTTCCTCGTGACCTTGATATACTTGGTGCGATCTGGCCCCCACTCAATCTTACTACTCCACCCTTTGATAGACTCTTTGATCTCAACTCCTTTGTCATGCCTCCACGAGAAACTGAGCCAGTCGTTGCAGGTCTTTTGACCGACTCCGTTTAAGGTGAAGAGATTCTTCAGAACAACTACGGAGGGCTTCAATTTCCACTCCTTGCACACAAGGAAAAAGTCGATCAGAAGCCACCATGACACTCCGGTCAGTTAACTCGGAGCAATCTCGTACTCATACAGCACGTCTAGCATGAAATGGTGCAATAGAAGTTGGAACCCTACTTTAAACAGTACAATGGCAGATAAAACCACAACTGTGCTGGGTCACGCCAGTACAGCCCATGGTGCAGCCGAAAAAATTATCCGGCGATTACAATTCTGAATTTAGAAGAGATAAATATCCAATCACGATTTCACAATATCGATTCCTAAGCCGCAACAATAACGCTCCAACCTCTACGTAGTTCACCTAGTTGAAACGAGCATATAAAACTCTCTAAACTATTTATAGGGTTTTTCCAAAAGCATTAATGATTGCTAGATCTCTCGTACCTTTATATAGCCTTTGAAATCCTAATTCAACTTATATTAGGATTTCAATATATATATATATATATAATCCTAATTTAACTTTAATCATGATTTCTATATATATATATATATATATATTAAATATATATAATCCAAATTCAACTTAATTAGGATTTTATTATATATATTAAATATATATAATCTCAGTTCAACTTTAATTAAGAATTCAATATATATTAATTTAAATCGAATTATATTATTTATACATAGTCATAATTATAATAATTATTTTCTTTTAATATTTATCCAATAGTTAAATTATATATATAATATATTAATTTAACTAAATTCGTGTATAACAAATTTGTACATATATAATCCATTTAATATATGCTCATTTTAACCGTGGGTGTGATTATGTAACGTTAGTAATAAAAATTAGAACATTTCTAATATTACAAACAATGAGTGACATCTAGCAATATGTCATTGTCACCTAAGTTACAAGAAATCATAATTCGACATAACTTTTTCGTGATTAACTCTTTTTCATGTATTATATCTTTTTTTCTTTATATCTAGATTGGACACAAGTCATGGAACAGTCACACTTCTATAGTTCATCTAATATTTCTTGATATCTTGAGTAGACTATTATAAACAAATAACAATGATTCTTATATCAACTTATTCGAGTATGACCATGCATTTCTAGTCTTACTCAATCAAGTGGCCTACGATATTACTCCTATTATGTAGGAGGGACAAATCTTATCTTGATCAACCATATCTCATTACATAGATTGTGACATATTCAATATCAGTCTTTATAAAATAGTCAGCTACGATATACGTTTGACTGTACCAAAATATGTCACTCACGATGTTGAAATAATGATGATCTCAAGTTTGAGGATCATATATGTAGTTATCAATATGAGCAATGTTGTGACTATCACATAATAATCCATGTTAATGACAACAATGTGGCATCAATCAACTACATATTAGTTTTAATGCATTATTGTTGTCCATTCTCACAATAATACTCGACAAAGGACATTTAAAGAATAATCATATTATTCTAAGGACTTTATTATAATTCAGTTTATTTATGCACGTACAATTGTAACTGAAAATAATGACAATGCCTCTTTATAAATAAACAAAGTAAAAACAAATATCATTTGTAATCACCTTATGATTGGTTTTGGGCATACTCTAATAAACCGGTCCTCATCGAAGACATGGTAGTTGCTTATACAGTTGGTTTCGATAGGAATTTCGAATCCGAACTCATAGTTCTCCCACAACAGGTCCTAACATCGCATTAGCATTTTCACCTGATCTTAGCCGGTTTTCCCTTCGAATGAGCCCCAAATTACCGACTCATAATGATTTAAGGTGATAGATGAGGTGACATGGATTCATAGAAACATCACATAATATGATGGGAAAAGAAGGTGATATGGATTCATTTTTAGTAGGAACTATAGATGAGGAGGTGAGAAGGGTCTATAGAATAATTTTTTCAAAATTAGAAAAATATTGTGATTTAAAATAATATTAGGAAATTGGGTTGCTTTAAGGAATCGGGATTATTTTGACGATAATTGAAAAAGTTGTTCTCAATGTTGAATGCTTTGTTAAAGTTGTCCATAATTTACGTAGTTACCTATACCATTGAGGTGTCCGTTGACACCAATTTTTTTTTAAAAAATAATATTATATATAAATTTTATAAAAAAATATTTATTTTTTGACACTCTTTCAAAAATAATTGATATTCTTTATAAAAAAAAATTAAATTCTAATACTGCAATCTGAATTTTTTTACTTCGCCACCGGTCTCATGTGTTGTTTTGTAAAAGAAAAAAAAAACTATTGCAAGGTCTCCTATAGCTGTCGACTACTTTGGTATGATTCTAATTTTAATTTTTTTTACATTACATGCACTAAATTGAAATAAACTAAAAGCACAAGAATAAAAAATAAAAAATAAAAGTTAAAAATAATATAATTTTTTTTGAATTTTAAAAATAGAAGAGTCTTAAAAATAAAAATAAAAACACATTTTTTTGAAAATATGATATACTTTAAACCTTGATCTCGATCTTACAAAGTAAAAATAATAGTTAAAAAGTCATTATAAGATTTGAAAACAATATACGCTTTAAAATAGATAGAAACTTTGTTTTGAGTCTTAAAGATAAATAAAACACATTTTTTTTTTTTGAAATATGATATACCTTAAACCTTATCTCAATCCATATCTGTACAGCCAACAAGCTCCCTGCCAGGTACCTGAGGATTGAGAAGATTAAAGCAAAGTTAGGACATTGGGATATTAAGGGAAGATGACAAGTTATTCAGGCAATGTTGTTCGGACCTAGGACTGTAATACAATGAATTGAACAATTTTGTAAAGGGTGTGACATTCTGTATTCTGAAGCATGCTATCATTTGTTGGATAGAATGGTGAGGATGGGGATTGTAAGGGCATTTGGATGTTGAAATTCAATGGAAGGGTAAGTCACTGCATTTAAGAAGGAACCTCGATGGATGCTCTTATTATTTTTCACACTGTACATAGTATTGTGTGAGATAGATTGTAGGAAAACGTAAAGCTGACAGTTAATTGATTAATTTACAACTGTGTCAAAATTGGGGGGATTGCCCTTTTAGTTGTAATTCTTTGCGGATATATAAAATCTTAACATTGATCTCAATCTTACAAAGTAAAATAATAATTAAAATGTTATTATAAAATTTCAAAGTTTTCACCTCACTTATACATTAAAAATTTTCATTTAAATGAACATTTCACTTAAACTTTTTATTTTTCCATTTTGGTCTCCATACTTTTCATTTTCTTTTAATTTAGTCCATAAAATGCATAAAGAAAAGAATGACATTAGGTCATCGACAACTGTTGACAATAACGCCAACAGTTGTCGACAAGTTTAGCCTTCAATTTCTTAAGGGAAAACTATACGGGTGGCCACCTAACTATCGACTTTTTTTATTTTGATCACTCAACTAATTCTTACATCAAATTGTCCCTCTTGAAAAAAAACGTTACATTAGTCAAAAAATAATTTTATAAAATTATAATAAAATATAAAATAATTTTTTTGTTGACTTATCATTTTGTTAAGTCATTTTAAACTATTTACCGTTAGTTTTCTAACGATTTTCATCTGCATATGGGCCATTTTAACCCAAAATGAAACGTTAGGGGTTGAATTGCTCCAAAAAAAGAATATGGGGTATTTTTTGACTTTATGCCTATTGAAAATCTAAATCCTTAATTCAAACCTTAAATTATAACATAAATCTTAAACCCTAAAATCAACCCTTAAACCCTAAAATCAACAAATTTATGTAAACAAAAATTTACACAAACTTGTGTTTCAAATTATTTCTCATAAAATACTATATTAAAAACTAAAAAAAAAAATTAACCCAAGCTAGGGTCAAGTCCATAATTTAAATGGACTTAATTTTTCTTACCTAGACTCATTTTCAGGAGAAATTATATCACAGGTTCGGCTCATTACGTTATTCATGGTCCCAACAAATAAAAACTACTCATTTCATTAATTTTTTTTCATGTCGTTTTTACCAATTAAATCTTCACTCATATTTACTGTAAATTAAATTAAAAACAATTTTTACCAAGTGAATCTTTACTTGATAAAAAAATGACATGAGAATAATTAATGAAATAAATGTTTTTTATTGATTAGGACCATAAATGACGTGACGAGCCGCACCTATAATATAATTTTTCTATTTTCATATCTAACATTTTTATCCAAATCCCTGTGTTTTGAGTGAACTTTGGGCTTGGACATAGCATGATCTTTAAACAGATATATTTTTTTTTCTCAATAGAGGACATAGCATGATATATATATATATATTCTCAATCGAGCTAATAAAAATACGAAAAATATCTAAAAGAAACTTATTTCAAACATTTCATAATAATCTGCATTGAATAAGCCATAACATCAAATTGGCTTGTCCCATAAAATAAAAAACAGAAGCAAGCTTGCCCAACATCCTTTACTTTGGACTATAAAGTCACTGATAGCTAGCAGTCCAATAAAGCAAAGCGTGGCTTAAGAATGGACCATTCAAAGGACAATACGAATGGGAATAAAGTAAGATTAATCTACTCATTCATTTATTATAATGTCGTTCAAATGCTGCAGCCAGGATGGATTGAGGGGAGCTAGAGAGTAATCGTCTCTCAAAAAATTTAAAATTCGTATATAATGTAAAAATTTTAAAAAAATTATATATTTTTTATTGAAAATCTATTATTACCCCTTACTTTCTATGCAGCTGACATGACGAAAATCCCACACCAACATTTTTGCTGTAAAGAACAATCCCAACAAAGTTTCAAATTCTAAGACAAAAACACAAGAGCTCATCATTCTTTTTCACTTTAACATACTATTCAAAAGACATAACACCTCATTTTTATCCCCTCCTCACCACACAAATCAATCTTCACTTGTACTTTATGACATTCCCAGCATCTCTTACTTTATTCTTCTTTTCTGCTTACTTGTACACCAAATATTCCACAAGCATCACATAGATTGCGACAAACGAGACCATAGTTCGGGATTAGAAAAAGAGTTGCAGATGTCGAGATTCAAACCTAAATTTGTTGCATATCGATTTTTAGTAGTAGTTGCATGAACTAACTCAATAAACCCCCGGTCTGTAGTTTTATTTGCTTTCCCAGTGTATGCAACCATCATAGACTGTAATCTGTGACAAGAAAAGGGGTTGCAGTGGCTAGGATTTTAGAAGTGGTTGCATGAACCAATTCAGTAGACCTATAGCTTCCTTTGCTTTCCTTTCCTTTCCCTGTGTATGTAACGTTGTAACTATACCAGACCGTAACCGAAGACGAGAAAAAGAGTTGTAGAGCTAAGACTTGAACATGAATCCACTGAATATCAATTATTGAAAGATATCACATAAACCAACTCTGTAAACCTCGGTTCGATAGTTTTCTTTGTCCTGCAAGTGTATGTTACTATACCAGCAATCTGAAACAATAGCAAAAAATTCAAGCATGTCAAGGAGAATCTCTGAAATGATTCAGAAGGCATTTCAGATATTCAAGAACATAATATATGCTTCGGAAGCTGTTTATAAACACTGTCCATCCAATGAGTCTTGTGTGTTTCTTTTTTATTCCGCTATCCTTCTAAAGCGGCTTTGATTAGTTCGATTCTGCAATAAGAAATATAAAAGCTTGTAAGGCAATTCAATGCTACAGATTTCAAGAGTCATAAGAAGAATGTAAAGCATAGATTTTGTTTAGTTTTGATTTCTTAATTCAGTCTTTATCTCTATTAGTTCTTGGATAAAATGGCGACATACGGGGCACCTCTTCGATTTCAACCTCAATTGTTTAGCACAATCACTGCACATACACTGGTAAAGAAAATTTTAAGTAGCAAGATAAAATCGAGCATCTAACAATGTATCTTCAAAGACCAAAAACTACTGATATTGCCTTTTTATGATATGGGGTGACAGAGGGATCGTACTGTCAAATCAAAACTAGTTTATACACATACCGAACATAACCTACCGTAGTACAGTAACATGGAAAGTTCAAGTTAAAACACTCTACAAGCTAAGGAAATGAGATTCTTAATATATTAAATAGTTCGATGATAACTTATGTTACCTACACTCGGATGAGCAGTACAGAATCGTCAAAAACGGGTACTTTAGGGAAATGAAGAGTCCAGATAATATATATTTTAACAGCTAATGCTTCAGGGTCATGCTACCTAGCTAGATAAACACATACCATCAGCTAAAAGAAGTGAAGAAACTGCTTTCCTAGCCTGGTTTCCAGGTTTAAATCACACAATGGTTGGATATTTTTGCTAGAAAGATGGAATTGTTCTGTTTTGCTTCAGAATCATCATTTTTACTAAAGCATTCACATTTGACACTAATATAAGACACATATTTAAACATGCTTGTGGGAAAGTATACATGTATCCAACACTCATCCCTAAGTTCGAGTGACATAAGAATGGTTTACGACGGAAAGTCTTACCAAATGTCGACAAAGCAGAACAGCAGTATCTTTTGGCTCAGTCATGCAGATCACACATGTTCCAAATGTTTCTCTGTTGTCATCCAAACCTTGTTCATTACAATTCTCAAACCCATAGATATCCCGGAGCTCGTATCGAATCCCTTGGATCCACAATATTTGATTGATTACTTTCACTTTGAAATGGCCCTCACTGTTCAGCTTCAAAGCAGCTTGAGTGATTTGTGCATGAGGATAAATCGAAAACGGTGGGGGCCGATCAATATCTGCAGTTCCCATTGAAGTTGGAAAACATGTTTCTGCATATATAACAAGTGGGAAAATGGTATCCTCTTTTGAGGGTCTTGAAAGAAGATTGAATGCGAAGAAACCGAGGTCAATGCCAGTTCCTGAGGGCTGATAGAATTTATGAGCCAATCCTTTATGGAATGGAAATGTCTTAGGCATATAAATCTCAGGATACATTGGCATGAAATTGCGGTTTGGCCCTTCCTTGGCAAAGTAAAATAGGGTGATACTGTCATAAAAGAACCAAACAAGTTAAAACTTAAAACCTTGTCTAAAGCAAATCATTCAGTAGCAAATGGATAATGAACAATCAATTCAACTTGAATTCGGATGACCATGAATCTCAAGCATATATTTTATGATTATATTCAACATATGGGACATAAGTGTCCTGTACTAGAGTAGTTCAGAAACCAGACAGGTAAATTCAGATGTAGTAATCTTACCTGCCATCGACAAGAGCATCGAAAGTGAAAGAAATCAAGTGAGAATCCAAGTGAGTGTGGTCAAGGAAAAGCGAAATACTGTCCTTATGAATGTTGATATCATTCTTGATCTTCTTGGGGGTTCTGTGATCGACATAAGGGGGCGGTGAAGGCATCATGGAAGTAGAAGGGCGTGGTGCATTAGCTGCAAAACCAAAACTAGTTCCATTAGCAGCATCAGGAGAAGAAGAAGAAGAAGATGGTGAGGATGATGGGATTGAGATGTTCCGAGTAGAAGTGCCACTGAAGGTTGGTGTTGTGTTATTTCGAGAAGGGAGATGGCTTTGGTTTTGATGGTGGGATCGCCTTAGTTTGCTAAGGGAATGTCCCATGGGGGTTGATTGATGTTTTCCAGAAGGAGATCTCGGTTTTCGGCATTTTATGTGTTATGGTTTTGGCATTGGGACTAGGGAAAAAAGATCAATATATAAGCATCATCGACCAAATCAAACACTCCTTCAATTTATTCTCTCTTTTAATGATTACGTAACCATAGGTTTTTAGCTTATATTTTAATACATAAATTTACACAACATATTTTAAATATTTAATATTTTTTAGTCTAATTGTAATTTGGCCTCTATAAAGCATAGATATGTAAATTAAAATCACTACACCAAACTTTGTATATTGCGGCGCTTTTTGCGACGTTTTTGGAGAAAACGACGCTAAATTTTTACATTTTGCGGCGTTTTTAGGACAAACGCCATAAAATGCCAAAACTTGCGGCGTTTTTGATGTAAACGCCACAATAACTTTTACTTTAGTGGCGTTTTTAAGAAGAAATGCCGCAACATATTTCGTTATTTAGTGACGTTTTGTCTCAAATGCCGCAATAGATAAAACTCATTTGACAATTAAAGCTCACCCTCAAACACTCCCTTACCTCACCCTAATCCCCAAATCTCTTTCGACGGTGCTCTCTCTCGTCACTCTAAAAACCTCTGCCAATTCATTAACCATGACTAGCTACCCCACTCATTCACACAAGGTTTCTATTCCTTTTCTCTTTTGTTGTTTATTTTTCTGTTTGAAGTTGGAGAGCTCTTTGCAGTCAATCTATTTTCCTCTCTTTCTGTCAGCAATCAAAGAAATAAAAGAAGTAAATGGGCAGCTCGTCAAAGGAGGAGGCGGCAACCGATCCAAGGTATAGTATCTCTTCAGTTTTCCTTATCTCTCTTTGTCGCCGCTTTTAACTGTTTTAACTCCGTCGTTTCATTTTAAATTTTCATTTTTCTTTGATTTGCTTACATTTTTAGCTTTAAAGATGATATTTATCCCGTTTTCTGTTGCTGGTTTTAAGTAATCTGAAACTAAAGTGCATTGAGTGGTTTCTTACGTCATTATAGTCCGTTAATTTAGAGCATTTGGGATTTAGGGCTTATACAGTTGTAATTTCAATTTTAGATGTTAGGTTCAAAAAGCGGAGCTTCAGAAGAAAGAATGGAAATACTTTGTTCATTACCTTGTAAGTCTACTTGCCTTAATTTTCGGTATCTACATAATTATATTTGAAACTAAATGTGAACTGATGGTTAATACAGTTTCATTGTATGTAGGATGTGATGAATTTTACTCTTTTATGGTATTAAGAGCTATCGCTTTTATTGTTTTGCAGGGTTGGAATAAAAAGTTTGTCTTTGATAATATGCTCTCCTTGGAATCTAAGTTAGTTTTGTTCTTCTATTGATTTATTATTTGAAATTTTCTTTTTTTATTGATTTGCATCTTAATTTTGTAACTTGAGTTGTGACCTTGTAGAATTTTGTTTTAAGTTACTCTAAAAATTTATTCCTTCAAGCACTAGAAGTGTAGAATATCCCTTTGTATAACGATTCCTATTTTAAATTTAAGTGGCATTGTGCTTTTGTTTTATTTAAACTTTGCATTTTTTATGTTCTTACACTTTCTCTTGGGTAATAATTCATTTACATTAATATAGAATCCTGAAAGGTGATCCATAGCTTTGTGCAGTACTAGTAAATGTTTGGTTTCATTAATTTATATATCCCCTTTTCGGGAAAGAGAAATAGAATCATTACTATGACTTCGACACCTTTCACAGTTGGGACGAATAGGTAAGCGTTGATCGGCTGATGAAACTTATTGAAGAGAAAAAACTAGGTGTTGATAAAAGTTCAAAGCCAGGGCGTTCAAGTCAGTCCAAGCCAAAAAGCTTTGTTGGTAAGATTAACCTCTTTCTGCTTATCGGTTTGTTTATTTACACATGCTTAATTGTTTTGTTCATTTTTCTATGTGCATGTTCATAAGTATGGTTGCGCATTAGGGATCCTTTGATGTGTTTTTCTTATTAAATGGAGCTATTAAGTCTATGAGTGCTGCCATTATCTTCATGAAGAACCTGTCTTTGTTCTTCTTTACTACTTGCCTTTATTCGATAATAGGTGAATCTATTTTGCTTTTGCTTTTACTTTTATATTTCCAGATGTAAAAGAAGATAAAGAGGACCAGAAGAACTCTCCATCTATGGAGTTATTTTACATTTTCATTTCTTTTTTATTTTCCTGTCTTTATAGGTTACTTTCTGTCATCTGTGGAGTAAATATTCTTGCCGAGTTTGTTCAGAAACATGGAAGTGGGTTAGAAGTTGTATATAGTTTGTTTGGCTGGTTGAAGAACTCTCCATCAAACTATCATATTCAGCTTGTGACAGGGCCTAAACTTTCAGGTTAGACTTGCCGCGACAATTTCATCTTATTTCACTTATTCTAATATGTAAGTTCCTTGATCAGATAAACATTTAAAAACTAGTCGTATTTGCATATCTTTTTTTTTCTTATATGTTTTCTTTAGATTTTGTGGGATTTCAACTTCATTTTTCAAGCGCAATGTTGATGGAACTACTGCAAGGGTTGTGACTGCACTGTCAAATATTGTAAGAATCTCAGGACTGTCCAAAGTGGTTCCGAAGTGGTCCTCCACTCATATGTCTTCCTGGAACTGCAGGGATAGTAGATGTCTACTACAAACAGATCATGTGCTTGTCCATGAAGGTTGTAAGCTATCTATTATAAGTATGTTTGCTATCAAATGATCTTCTTGTAATTTTTTTAGGACTGTTTTCGTTTAGAGACAGATTTAATTATAAGAAATCGGATTGTAGGAGCTGGAATGTATAGTTGTTATAATGTAAATTGGCATTGTAATGTTATGAGTTAAACATGTGAGAAAACTCTGTTCTGATTGGATGAAGTGTTGTTTTGATTATTGCTGTTATAATGTAAATTGGCATTGTAATGATGTACATTCAACTGATACATCGGATGCTTGTGAAGATGTTCTTAACCTTTTTTTAAAAAACCATGGATGTGAAGTAAGTTGTTCTCGGTTGTTAATTCTTGTTGTCAATCCCCATTTTCTTCAACTTTAGCATTAACATATTTATGTATAGTTCTGACCGTTCCCACAATTAATTGTTTATTTGAGAAAAGGACTGTAAATTGGAATTGTGGAAATTGGTGAATGCAAATAATTATATTTGACTCTTTTTTTTAAATGATGTTATACGCGGCGTTTGTAAATACAAACGCCACTAAGCACAATTATTAGTGGCGTTTGTAATTACAAACACCACTAAAGAATAGTTTTTTTGCGGTGTTTGTAAACGCAAACGGCACTAAAGACCAGTTGCGGCGTTTTTCCACACGCACCGCTATAGCCCATAACTTTTGGCGGCGTTTTGATAATAAAACTCCGCTATATTTCTTGACATGTTGCGGCGTTTTCTGCACTCAAACGCCGGGAACTGTTGCAGTGCTGGTTTTAGCGGCACTTCTTGCGGTGTTTTTCTTAGCGCCATAAGAGTTTTTAGCGGTGCATAAAAACGCCGCTATAGGGCTAAAAACGCCGTTAAAGACCTATTTTTTTAGTGAATGTATAAGAGTTTATTAAATATTTAATCAAATATAGGCTGAATTAAAAGATGATGGGTCTGTGTCTTCAAATTTTTTGATCTAATAATAATTTGGGTCTGTATAAGTTTAAAAATTAGACAAAAAATGTCTTGCCCACTAAATTTTAAGTTCAAATACTTAATAAGCCTTTATAATTTTTAAATTCAATATTTTATCCCATCCTAATATTTAATTCTACCTCTTGTAGCGACGTTTCTAACCCCTTCTATCATTTCATTAGAAATCTTAGCTTTAGGGGATTTCTTCTAGCAAATCGTAATCTTTTGAAAATCGATAAAACTTATAAAACTTGGTTATCTCAAAAATCATGTCTTTGTAATCTTGGTTTAAAGGGATTTTTGTTTTTTTGAAAAATTCTTTTTCTTTAGCAAACTGATTGAAACTGGAAGTCGCCACAAGCCACTTAGATAAGGTAGGCCAGACACCACCAAAACCAGAGATTCATTTTGAAAAGGTTCGGGAGTTGGTTAAGTGTGGGGAAAGATTAGCAACCCATCACGCCCGAAAATTGGTACCAAAATATTTGTTGTTTTTAATCGAAGGAAATTGTCAGAATTTGAAAAAAAAATTAATTTGGTGACCTTAATTGAACGGGCTTTATCAAATTGGTGGGTTCAAATTAATTTGACATTTAATTAATAAGGTTGACGATGCATCGGACCATAGATTAAACCGACATCGAATAAGCCCGACTGCAGTGTTAATTTATGGTTCAAATCCCGCACGTCACCTTTATGCATGGTGCAGACAATTAAGGAATGATGTAATGCCTTTATAAAGTTTTAGTTATGCCTTGAGTCGGTAAAGATTAATTCAAATATTAGGTCAACATCCTTTAAGATCGAATTGTTACGACGCGAATATCAGGACTAATGGATACCTCTCCTTTTTATAATTCAAATTGATTTGCATGCGATCGAAAAGGTTAAAGACACATGAATGAGAAAATAGGGGATGGCAAACAAAGACATAAATGAAAAGCACGCAAGGCCCAAGTTATGAAAAGCCCAATTAGTGTTTCAATTATCAGCTAAGTAATTCTAATAATTAACCCCAAATTGGTTAAACCTGAAAAACTAGAAAACCCTAATAAATCATGAATTATCTTGATGCTAATTAACTCGATCAACTTTGAACTAGTACCCAATGAGCCAAAGATACAGTTTAAAATGAATCAAATTAATTAATCATAACTTTAAATCCCAGTGAGCCTCGATCTAAGCCCAGTTTTAACGAAAATCAAACGGATATGTCTCTCTTCCTTAAAAATCGAAACGAAAATCCCTCTCTTTCGAAAACAAGACAAGGAGAAACACCTCTCCCCATGCCGATTCACCTTTCGTGACGCCGGAGGACACTGCAAGGCTTATCATCGGAGGGGAAACAGACTTCAACGGCGAAGGTAATATCTAAACCCTAATTTTCTACATGCATGTTTTCTTTTTAGAAATAGATATACCTCAGAAGGTTGTTTTCTATTGCTGGTTGAGATTCCGACTGAATTTTACATGTCTGTTGGGTTTCTTTTTATACCCGAGTGTTACATTGCTTAAAATAAAATAAAATAAAAAGGAAAATTCCTATTGGCTGCCTCTGTTGATAATATGTTTTCTGACATCATTTTGATTTGTTGCCGATTGTTGTCTCTAATGTCTTTGTTTTTTCCCTTCGCCCGTAAACCGTGATGTTCGGCTATAGAGGAGGGCGGTCAGATAGCGAGCGGCACTTGTCCCCTGGAATGTCGTGGCGGAGTGAAGAAGAGAGGGGACTAGAGTGAGAAACTGCTTGGGGAGCAAGGTCCTTTGGGAGCCGTCAGATCTGTCAACGTGGAGATAAAATCTGATGATCAACCGTCGCGCGTGGGAAATGAAGCGTCAGAAGCGCGAGTGGAAGATGAAAGAGTCGTGCGTGAATCCTACGCGCGTGTGGAGGTTTTTGAGCGGTCGTGCGTGCAGCGCGTAGAGCACTCTGAATGTTTTGTACAAATCTCGGCCGTCCGATTATCATCGTGGATCCAATGGCCCAAGATCAGCTGTGCAAGAAGAGATAATTAGGGTTTCAGTATTTAGGGCCTTATTGGCCCGATTATGTTCTATTATTATACCTTCTATTGTAATTGGACTGTTTGAATAAAAAGACTTGGACTTTTATTTATTTATATTGGGCTTATCTATTTTAGATTTACTATTATATATTTTCAGTTTAGGATATAATACCAATAATAATAATAACGATAATAAAGATATAATGATAACACTTATTTATACGAAAGTGGTATTAATATGGATAGTCTTTTAGGGATTTTCTATAATAATAACAACGTAACAACACTAATAGCAATGGTAGCAATAATACTAACGATAGTAATACCAAACATTGTGCATTTTAAACCCTTATTCGTAAGAAACAAAAGAAATGGGTTGACCCCCAGATAAAATTAGTGACTACAGCTGCCCCTCTTTGCTTATCCTTGTGGAACAAGAATGAAACAAAGACCATACGCACTAATTTTATCCGACTTCCCTATCGACGATTTGCTCCTCCAAAGTGGCAATGAGCAAATCTGAATAACTTGTTTTCCCGAAGAGGCAAAAGCAAACTGGGCAATACTGGTGTGTCCTTCCGAAATGGAAATGAACAGGTCAGATAGCAAATGACTCATTCCTCCGAAACGACCATGAACTAATACAGATAACTTGTTTCCCCGAAACGGCCGAAAACAAACCTAGTGGCGCTAACACGTCTTTCTAAAACAGCAGTAGACGAGCCACCTAACCTTCATAGGACTCAATCCTCCAAAACGATGGTGAATGAATCCAAACAACTTGCTTCCCCGTAACGGCAGAAAGCGAACAACATGATGCTCCAAAGCAGCGGCGACCAAGTCACACGTCCTCAAAATAGAAAAGAGGCTTGTTTCCCTAAGCGGCATGAACGGGACCAGGCAAATATGACATGTCCCTCCAAAGCGGTAACGAACTAATAGTAAATCCCTAGACACAAGTCTTGTTCCTCTTGGGCCTGAGGATAAGTTTTCTTTCATGTCTCTTTAAATCTGAAACCCTTGGGTGATGGTTCTGAAACTCTTTACTTTGAGATCATTTCTTAGGTTTTTGCTTCGCCTAATTCCCCTCTTATGGAGTATCTGATCTATCCTTTGAACCTGTAAAAGCTGAATGATTATAAAGGAATGAGTTAGCATGCTCCTGACTTAGGGATGTCTAACTAGGTATGATGCATGAGTGAAGTCAAATTTCTTGGACACTTTCTCTTCTTGGTTTTTCAAATTTAACATTCTCTTGTTCTTCTCCCCCCTCTTGGTGATGGCGGTGCTCCATCTCGTACTCAGGTTCGCCCATCATGCCCCTTTTTTCTTGAGTCCCTGATCTTTTTGATCTAGAGTGCCCTCTCAGGTTTTTCTTTATAAACCCTTTTTTCTTTTCTTTTCTTTTCATTTTTCTCATTTTTTTCTTTTTTTCTTTTTTTCTTTTTTTTCTTTTTTTTCATTTTCATTTTTCTTTTTATTTTCTTTTTGCAGTTGTTTTTTCTTTCCTTTTCTTTTTGTTCTTTCTCCATTGGGTTTCCTACCTCTTACTCCTTGGATCCTGAGCAATACTCAAAGCCTTGTTTCAGTGGATCTTGTCGACTTCGCCTCCTATGATCCTTTACCATATCCTTGGCGAACTCCTTTCTTCCTTTTGTTTTGGAACAAGCTTGCACTTGATAGGTTAAATCATAGTAATGCTGAGAAATCATTTGTTTTTTTCATAATCTATGTTAATCTATCTGCATGATGTTTGTGAAATAGACAATGGATATCAGAATGAAGCTTTATTAATATTAAATGTAGTATTGGGTCAATTTTGACAAGTATGGCAAACATGAAAGAAGTGAAAGAGATGGTGTCAACTGTATGAATGAAAAGGATCCATCGACCTTGCGAGCCATCCTTGGTTGTTACTCATGATAATATAAGAACCGGAGCATAGTCTTTCTTTCAGAACCATGCCTGTCAATCGGATGCCGAAAGTCTTTGTTTATCTGAACCACCATTTTCAGATTTTCAATTCAGACCCTCCTTTGTTTTTAAGGCGTCCATATTTGGGTTTTCACCTTAAACCCTCATTTCTTTTTCTCTCTCTCTCTCTTTTCCTTTTAAGCGTAATACTTCTTGACAGAGTCCGAGTTGATCGGGTTACTCAATTTCTTCTCATCCATTTCTACTAAGATTATCGCTCCACCGGAGAAAACCTTTTTCACGATGTAAGGTCCTTCCCAATTTGGCATCCATTTTCCCCTAAAATCTCTTTGATTTACTAGGATCCTCTTGATTACCAGATCTCCTACTCGAAACTCTCTCAAGCGAACCTTCTTGTTATAGGCCCGCATCATCCTTTTCTGATACATCTGACTGTGACAAATGGCTTTCAACCTTTTTTTCCTCAATAAGGTTCAGTTGATCAATCATAGCCTGCACCTATTCAGCTTTATCCAATTTCACCTCATTCAAAATTCAGAGTGAGGGGATCTCTATCTCGATGGGTAACACCGCCTCTGTGCCATATACCAAGGAATACGACGTTGCCCAGTAGAAGTTCTTATAGAGGTTCGGTAGGAAAACAGGGCAAAGGGTAGCCTTTCATGCCAATCTTTAAAAGTCTTTGTGGTCTTAGCTATAATCCTTTTGATATTCTTATTTGTTGCTTCTACCGCTCTATTCATCTTAAGGCAATATACGGTAGAATTATGGTACGCAATTCTGAACTGTTCACACACTTCAGTCATCATCTTATTATTCAGGTTGGAAGCATTGTCGGTGACGATTCTTTCGGGTAGACCAAAATGGCATATGATTTTTTTCTTTAAAAACTTGCAAACCGTCGCTCTAATGATGTTGGCGCAAGAGGCGGCTTCCACCCACTTGGTGAAGTAATCTATGGCTACCAAGATGAACCGATGCCCATTGGAAGCCTTCAAGCGTATTTGACCGATGACGTCCATGCCCCACGCGGTGAAAGGCCATGGAGAGTTCATGGTGTAGAGCGGAATTGGCGGAGAGTGTATTTTATCGGCATATATTTGACATTTGTGGCACTTTTTGGAATAGCTGATATAATGTCCCTCTATAGTTGACTATAAGTAGCCATATCTCATTATCTTTCTTGCCATTGAGAATTCGCCGGCGTGAGTCCCACATAATCCTCCGTGGACTTCTGCTAGAACAACTTCCGCTTCTCGAGTACCGACACATCTTAACAGTACCTGATCTTTGCTTATTTTGTACAAAATCTCCTCATCCAGGATATATCCTGACGCTAGCCTTCGGATAGTTCTTTTATCATTGTCATCAGCCTCTTTCGGGTAAACCCGGAACTTGATGTATTGGAGGTTATCATAGTACCATGGCTTACTATCTTCATCCTTTTCCAAATTATAATAATGGGCATGTACCTCGAAAGTCTGCACTTCAACTGACTTCATTTTGGTTATTAAGTTCAAATTGAAAACGGCGGCCAAGGTTGCCAGGGCATCGGCCATCTGATTGTCCTCCATTGGCAAGTAAACAAAGTTGATTTCTTTGAACTTCTTAACCAATTATTGACTTAATTCTTAGTACTTGATCAATTTCGGATCTCTAGTTTCCCACTCATTTCGAAGCTGGTAGATCACTAAGGATGAGTATCTGAAAACGTGAAGTACTTTGACTTTTCTTTCAATGGCCGCTCGAAGCCTCATGGTACAAGCCTCGTACTCGGCTATGTTGTTGGTGTAGAAAAATTCCAATCTACTGGTAAAGGGGTAGTAGACCTCATTAGGAGAGATCAACACTGCCCATATTCCATGTCCCAAGGCGTTGGAGGCTCCATCAAAGTAAAGTCTCCAGGCTTTTTCTTTGGTGATGGGCTCGTTTTCGAGGACAATACTGATCAAATCTTCATCCAAGAAGTCAAAGTCTAACGGTTCATAGTCGCCTGAAGCGCGACTTGCCAATAGATCCCCCATTACACTTTCTTTTACCGCCTTCTGATTCACGTAAACAATGTCGAATTTTGACAATAACATTTGCCAACGAGCTATTTTCCAGGTGAGCGTCGGTGCCTCCATCAGAAATTTAATAGGTCCAACTTGGAGATTAAGTAGGTGGTGTAATACAACATGTATTACCTAAGTCGATTTCTGGCCCATACTAAGGCACAACACAACTTTTGAATCAAGGGGTACCGTACTTCGAACTCGATAAACTTCTTGCTTAAATAATAAATCACCCTTTCTTTCTTGTCAGAATCATCATGTTGACCTAGCACGCAACCCATCAAATTTTCAAACACGGTCAGATACAGGATCAACAACCTGTCTGGCGCTGGTGCCACCAAAATCAGAGCATTGGTCAGATACTTTTTAATTTTTCTAATGCTTCTTGATAATCTTCATCCCAGATTCCCGTGTTATTCTTTCGAAGAAGTCTGAAGATGGGGTCACATTTCTCAGTTAATTGGGAAATAAACCGCGATATGTAATTCAACCTTCCCAAAAATCCCCAGACTTCCTTTTGTGTTTGAGGTGGTGGAAGATCTTGGATTGCTTTTACCTTGTCTGGGTCGATCTCGATTCCCTTCTGGCTTACCACAAAACCCAATAGTTTCCCGAATGTAACTGCAAAGGTACACTTGGCAGGGTTGAGCTTCAGCTGGTATTTTCTTAGTCTTAGAAAAAGTTTTTATAGATTCTAGATATGCCCCCCTTCGGTTCTTGATTTGGCTATCATGTCGTCTATATACACCTTAATTTTCTTGTGCATCATGTCGTGAAACATAGTCACCATGGCTCGTTGATATGTTGCCCCAGCATTTTTTAACCCAAAAGGCATTACCTTTAACAAAAGTCCCCCCACACGGTCACAAAAGTGATATTCTCCATGTCCTCGGGATACATTTTGATTTGGTTATATCCTGAAAAGCCATCCATGAACGAGAACCAAGCATTTCTGGCGGTGTTATCAACTAGGGTGTCAATGTGAGGCAACGAGAAGTTGTCATTGGGGCTTGCTTTGTTAAGGTCCCTGTAATCCACACATATGCGAACCTTTCCGTCTTTTTTAGGTACCAGTACTATATTGGCTACCCACTCTGAGTATTTGGAAACCTTTAGGAATCCCGCCTCGAATTGTTTCTGTACTTCTTCTCTAACTTTTAGCAATATCTATGCTCTCATCCTCCTAAGCTTTTGTTGGACCAGCTTGCATTCTGGCCTGATAGGAAGTTTGTGAACCACAATATCTGTGTTCAAACCTGGCATGTCCCGATATGTCCATGCAAACACGTCTTTGAATTCTGAAAGTAATTCTACCAACTTTTTCCTAACTTCTGATGACAACGTACCTTCAATTCTTACTTCTTTCTTTTCCTTTTCAGTCCCCAGGTTCAAGATCTCTACCTATTCTTGGTATGGAAGGATTTGCTTTTCTTCTCTTTCCATCATCCTCAATAACTCCTCCGGGACCTCATCATCCACATCGTCCATTTCTGCCAAGCATGCGGGTTACTCAAAATCTACTTCGGGATTAGGTTCTGAATTATTCATACAGTTCATGTTAAGAGGCGTACACGATTAAAAAAGAGTACATTGAAAATAGAAGGGAGAGATTTATAAGTGAATAATAAATAAAAAAATAATGAATGAGTAAATGAATGAAATGAAAGCTATGTTTGCCATTTGAGAAAGTGATAAAAAAGACTCATTTTATTAAAAACGGATAGATAGTGACATAGTGGCTTTTTTACAAAATATGCACGTTACTCTAAGGCCAAGAGCAGCGTGGTGGTTCTGGTCATTACTTTGATTCAAGTCTAACAGTCACGGGCATATCCTCATAGGCCCAATTGGTGAGTTTTTCACCCAAAAGACATGGGCGAATTTTGACCAACGGCTGGACAACCTTGTCATCTTTGCAAATCACATTTACGTATATTCCTTCCAAAGCTTCATAGACCAATTCTCCCCGAATGTGTTTCTCTCCTTCCTAAATTGCTTATTGGATGTCTTGTTCAGAATTCCCGAGTCCGCCTAATTTAAAGATGCCTTTGAAATCGGTGTAGGTTATAGGGGCCCAAGGGATGTCCTCACCTCTGAGCCGGACCTTCATTTGTTCTTGTCTCTTCCTCCACTATTGTTTCTTTTGTAGAAAATTTGGTCTATAACCGAGTCCGAACCGGTTGACTTTATGGATTACCCTGATGGGCCTGAGGCGTCCTTGTAGATTTTGTCCCAAACCTTTTGCTTTCCTTGCCCCTCTTCCTAGGGTCTCGAATACTACCATTTTGGTACAACTAGACAACTTAGGGTAAGGAAGTGGGTTCCCCTCAGCGATGAAAGTAGCATTGATAAACTCCAATGCCCTGAATGCGCATTCCATCACCTCTTCGCCGATATAAACATATGGTGTGTTTGAGGTAACTAAAGCGACAATATCTTGCTCGGCATTCACTGTTACCAACTTCCTTTCGATGACGAATTTTAACTTCTAGTGTAGTGAAGACGAAACGGCGCCGGCCAAATGTATCCACGGCCTTCCTAGCAGGCAATTATAAGATGGCCAGATATCCATAACCACAAAGTCAACCATATATTCGGTAAGACCAATGAGCAGGGGTATTTCTATTTTCCGAACCACATCTCGTTGGGTCCCGTCAAAAGCGTGCACTGTGTTATGACAAGGCTTCATGTGTCAACTATCAATTGGTAACTGCTGTAGAGTGACCAATGGCATGACATTCAAGGCAGAACCATTGTCAATCAGCACTCCTAGTAATACGCAGCCCTTGCAATGAGTGGTAATGTTCAGAGCCTTGGTAGACCCTCTACCCTCTCCTGGTATTTCGTCATTGCTGAAAGTAATGAAACTATCGGCAGTGATATGTCCGACGATCTGACCTAACTTCTCAATCGAGATATCGTTTAGGATAAAAGCCTGATTCAAGACTTTTAGTAATGTATCCCGGGGCTTTTTCGAGCTTAGTAGAAGGTCCAGTACCGAGATCCGGGTCGGCTATTTTCGTAGTTGTTCTACAACGTTATATTCACTGTGTTTCAGAAATCTCAAGAATTCTTGGGCTTGGGTTTCCGTAACTGGTTCTTTAATTTTTAATGGCGAATCCTTTCCGAACATCTTCTTCGGTTCACCCCCGACTTCCTTGTTCCTTCTTGTTTGCTCTTTTGGTGCCTTTTTGTCCTCCGAAGCATAGCACCGACCACTCCTTGTGAGAAGCCCCACATCTTTTACGTCTTCATTGTTTCGCTCCAAAAGGCCCTCAGGCTTTGTTTCCACTTTCATCTCCTCTCCTTTCGGCGAACTGGAGGAGCCTGGTATTGTAACGCTTGTAGTGTAATTCCACGGGACCATATGCGTATCCTTAAAAGGGAAAGACTTCGGGGTAGCAATTATAATCTTAGGGTTTATTTTTGGCATGCTTGCCTCGCCAGGCTGAAAGAAGAGGACAAATGGTCTCTTCGCACTGTACTTGGCATTTTGATCTTCAGATGCGCATACTTCTGATTCCCTTCTCTCTCTTTCCTTCTCAAAAAACTCGATCTCCTTGTTGTTCATTATGTGCTGAACTAATTGGCGAAACTCTTCACAATCCTGAATCTCATGATCCCTTGACTGATGGTATTCGCAGTACAGGCCGCACCTTTCTTCACGATCACCATTCCCCGATTAATGAGACGGGCCATACATAACTGTTGAAAGTCCCATCTCAGCAGGGATCGTACCTCAGACACTCTTGTCTTGGCTTTTTGAACATATTCTTCTTCAATAACATTTACACCTTGCCCCTCGTGGTTTGGCATAGGGTTGTTGGCCGTGCTGGGTTCCCCCAACTGTAGGACCCCGGTCCGAATTAGATTTTGGACAAACTTTTTGAAGGCCACGCAGTTCTCGATCGAATGCTCAAGGATGTCAGCATGGTACTCACAGTGTACTTTAGGATCGTACCACACCGGGTAAGGGGGTACAAGGTGTGACGTGATAAGGCCGGACTAGATCTGCCTTAAATAATTGTGAGTAGAGTTCTTTGTAAGACATTGGTATAAGAGTGAAAGACCGATTCTCATTCTCTTTCTTAGGGCCCTTTTCTTCCCGCTTGTTGAAGCCTCGAGCACTTCTTCATGTTGCTTGGGGTTGGGAGATAGTGAGGTTCATGGTGGCCTCATAAGTGTTGGTGTTGTTTACTTCGTTGTCCCTCTTTTTGTAGCTTTTTCGCACCGACTCCCCACTGTTAATTCTCTTACTTTTAATAGCAGTCTCAATGCGCTCGCCGGTCATTACCATTTCAGCAAAATTGCTAATGGGGTTGATGATCAATCGATCATAGAGTGTCCCCTTTAGCGTGTCTGTGAACATCGGTGTGATTTTATTTTTGAAAAGTGGTGGCTGAACTTGAGCTGCTATATCGCGCCATCGTTGGGCGTATTCTCGAAGGCTTTCATTACGCCTCTGCTTCATTCCTTGTAACAAAAGATGGTTAAGGACCATATTTACTATATGCTTGTACTGGTCATTAAAAGCTTTGGCCAAATCCTTTCATGACTTGATTTGAGCGAGAGTGAGCTGATTATACCATCTTGAAGCATATCCTACTAAATTGTCTTGAAAACAGTGGATTAAAAGTTTTTCATTATCCGTGTACCCTGCTGGTAAGTGTTCAAAAGTACTATTTTTCTTACCCTTTTTACTCATATTATTGTTAGACTTAGGCTCATATTAGTTGCATAATTAGCCATTCATGCATTAATCCATGTTTCCTTCCATCGTTGAGCTTGATTACATAACTTGGTAGTTTTGTGGGAAAAGATGCTATTTTGGTGTGTTTTGTGTATGTGCAGGATCACTTTCCAAAAGAAGGCTAGAGCTAGTTGCCAGGGCAATGCATGAAGGAGATGCCGAGCTAGTTGCCAGGGCAATGCATGAAGGAGACGCCGAGCCAGTTGCCAGGGCAATTGTCGACAAAGAGCAAAGGTGACATGGTAGTCGAAATTGATGACTAGACAAGCCCAAGATGACGTGGAGCAAAGCCCAATCCCAAAAGAATTTGATTTCCATGAAGAGATTAAAGAAGAATTAAATTCCAAGAAGATAGTAGAAGTTCTAGTAGGAATATAATTATAATAAAGAATTATATTCTTTAAAGATAATTTAATTCTAACTTAACTTCCTCCTCAAAGAAGGACTTTGACCTAACCCTATAAATAAAAGGCCATATCGACAACTTCCAATGAGAGAAAATGAGGGGAATTTCGACAACTCCAAGGAGGGCAAGATGAGAGAATTTTCGACAAGCATCTAGGGCAAGGAGGATTTCGACAAGCTTCCTTCTTCATCCTTTTCTTTCTTGTTCGATTGGGTTCATGCTAGGGATTATTTATCTTGTGTTTCTTTGGAACCTAGCCATGAACTAAATCTATTTGGCTATGGTTATTGTGTTTTGTGGTTGTGACAAACTATTGGTTTTTGTTTAGGTAATAAGAGTTTGCACTTTTTTATTCAAGGTTTATTCATTCTTGGTTCTTATTCTTGTTTGCGAGTGAATTGGGAGACGATCTCGTGATTTCATCTATTTATCAAATATCGGGAGAGTTAGATTCAAGAAACGAATGAATATGATCTTTATTCAATCTATTGATGGTGAAGATTAATCTGGCTTAGGAATAAGTCAAGGATTTCAACGGCTAAGAGGAGTGCAAGATTGGTTGTTGTCCACCCTTGATTCACGCAGGGATCTATTATCAAGGCATGCACAAGTAGCTAGAGTTTCGACTTAGGGATAAGAAGAAACCATTGAAGAACGCTCTGCCGAACCTTGAAGGTTGTTGCCCAGACGCCCAAGTAGTTGCCCAACTAGTCGCCCAGGCAACCATCGATTAGTTGCCAAGGCAACCCCGTTGTGCAAGTTGCCACGGCAACTGAGTTGCCCGTGCACTCTTTTACCAAGACGATCCAATCGGCTATCACACCTCAACTCACGATAACCTGGCCTATCTCTCTCATTTAATTACATCGACTTTTACTTATTTGCTTTCTAGATTAGTTATTAGTTAAAACTCTTATAATCCTTTATTTGTGTTTTTACTTTTTTCAGTGCAAGAGACTAGATTCTTGAAGTGGCACCAATCCCTGTGGAGACGATATCTTTTATACTATAACTTGCAACGTGTATACTTGCACAATTGCGTAGCACTTATTACGCGCAACAAGTTTTTGGCGCCGTTGCCGGGGATTGGTAATAGCGACTTTGTTTTTATTTTCTTGCACTTTCTTTTTACTTTTCTTGTTTAAGATTCAAAGGGCTAACAAACTTTGGTTTTGCATTGGTATATGACCAGGGCGAGACCGACTACACTAGAATATCCCTTTGATCCAGAAATTGAACGAACCTTACAAAGACTTAGACGAAGGATAGGAGTAGCAATGGCTAATCAAGACGACAATATGAATCAAGATGTTCCAGCAGGAGGAGGAGTGATTCTTGCACGAAACAGAACTATTCGAGACTATCTTGAAGAAGATCTTGATGGACTTAATCCAGGAGTTGTCGCACCTGAAATTGAAGCCGACCACTTTGAGTTAAAACCAGTAATGTTTAATATGATCAACACAATTGGTCAATTTGGTGTCTCAGCAACTGAAGATGCACGACAACATCTGAAATCTTTCCTCGAGATTTACAACTCATTCAAAATACACGGAGTCACCCCCGATGTCTTACGATTAAGATTATTCCCCTATTCACTGAGGGATAAAGCAAAAGCATGGTTGAATAGCATTTCTTCCGGATCAATAGCATCTTGGACCGATCTTTGTCGTGATTTCCTTGCTCGATTTAATCCTACAAATTTGACTAATAAGCTTCGTAACGACATTACTTCTTTTCGGAAGGCAGATGATGAATCCATGTACGAGGCTTGAGAGCGATATAGAGAATTTCTACACAAATGCCCCCTACACGGATTCCCGATGTGGACTCAAGTAACAATGTTTTACAACGCCGTGAATACACCAACAAGGATGATGCTAGATGCCTCGGCAAACGACATACTTCTAGATAAGTCACCGGAGGAAGCAATACAAATTTTAAACAGGCTAGCCAAGAATGATTATCAATTCCCATCTACTAGAAGAGGATGAGTTAGACGCCAAGCCACAATACATGAACTAGGATCATCAGATTCAATTTCGGCACAATTGGCCACTTTAACCAAGATGGTCCAGAACATGCAAAAACCAAACAACACACATGAGGTCAAGGTAATAGATTCTTTTTGTGAGTTATGTGGTGATAACCATAATTCTTCTGAATGTATGCAGAATCCGGAATCCAGCTTCTATGTGGGGAATTACAATCGGAACAACAATGTGATGTCCAATACATACAATCCAGCTTGGAAGAAGCATCCAAATTTTTCATGGAGTAATCCCAACAATGCTCTAAACCATAACAATCAGAATGCACAAGCATCGGGATTCCAGCAGAATATGCCACGGTAACAGTTACCGCAGCAACAACCGACAACATCTAGTTCTTTGGAAAATTCTCTAAATACTTTTATGATGAAAACTGAATCTTATATGGCTGAGAATAGTAACTTCATAAAAAGAACTGATGCTTTTATCAAAAGGACCGAGATGAGATTGCAAAACCAAGAGGCTGCAATCAAATCATTAGAAAATCAAGTCGGACAGTTTGCTCAAAATCTGAATACTAGACCGCAAGGAGGTTTACCTAGCGATACTGAAATCGCAAGAGGAACTGGCCATGAGCAATGTAAGGCAATCACCACTAGAAGTGGCCAACAACTTAGAGAGGCTCAAGCTCGCTCATCAAACAAAACTCCACAAAAAGATCAAGACGAACCTAGCGGCAAAGCCTCAGATGCTGAACCAGAATTGTCGCGGCAACCGGCAATAAGCATGCCTCGGCAACCGACGATAAGGATGCTTCGGCAACGTGTGATAAGCATGCCTCGGCAACTCCAGTTGTCCCGGCAATGCCGACAATCAGGTTCCAAACCAATGAAAGGATCGAAGATATCCGACTTCCACCACCATTCCCACAAAGGTTGAAGCGACAAAAGCAAGAATACCAATTCAAGAAGTTTCTTGATATCATAAAGCAAGTCCACATCAACTTGCCATTGGTGGAAGCAATTGAACAAATGCCAAACTATGCCAAGTTTCTTAAAGACATTGTGTCCAAGAGAACAAGGCTAGGAGAGTTTGAAACAGTTGCCGCAACAGAGGGATGCATGGCAATGTTGCACAATCGTATGCCACCCAAGTTGAAGGATCCTGGAAGTTTCACAATACCCTGTTCTATTGGAAATCACTATATCGGGAAAGCATTATGCGACCTTGGGGCTAGCATAAACTTGATGCCTGAATCGGTTTTCCATACACTAGGAATCGAGAAGGCAAGACCTACAATAGTTATGCTACAGCTAGCCGACAGATCTTATGTGCATCCAGAGGGAAAAATCGAGGACATACTGGTAAAAGTTGATAAATTTATTTTTCCCGCTGACTTTATTGTTTTGGATTGTGAAGCAGATGAGCATGCACCCATCATTCTCAGGAGACCATTCCTAGCAACAGGGAGAACCTTGATCGATGTTGAAAAGGGAGAACTCACAATGAGGGTGAATGACCAGCGAGTTAAACTAAATGTGTTCCAAACACTAAGGCATGCCGATGATCCAGAAAAATGCCAACTTCTTCATGTCGGCAACTAAATTCCTCGTCAAAGTTAAACTCTGCCGTGGCATGAAGAAGTTGGCATTCTTCTGGATCATCGGCATACCTTAGTGGCAACTACATTACCGATCAAGAGGAACCTGAGGAGTATGAAGAACCGGTCGATGAGGAACAACAAGAAGAGGCAAATTGGCTAGTCAATCAACCAGGTACATACTTTGAACCACTGGATTACTCAAGTAAGGAAGGTAAACTCGAAAAACCCTCTATTGAACAACCACCGATTCTTGAGTTAAAACAATTGCCAGAGCAACTAAAATATGCATACTTAGGAACCGATAACACATTGCCTGTAATTATTTCTTCTAAGTTACAACCTGAGCAGGAAAAGAAGCTGATCAAGATATTGAAGCTACACAAAAAGGCAATAGGGTGGACAATTGCCGACTTGAATAGAATTAGTCCGGCAGTGTGCATGCATAAGATTTTGTTGGAAGATGATCACAAACCTTCGATTGAGGCCTAGAGGAGACTGAATCATGCAATGAAAGGGGTTGTAATGAAAGAAATCATCAAGTGACTTGACGTCGGCATTATATACCCTATCTTTAATAGTACATGGGTAAGTTCGGTACAATGTGTACCAAAAAAGGGAGGTATAACGGTGGTAAGTAATGAAAACAATGAACTCATTCCAACCAGGACTATGACCGGTTGGAGGGTTTGTATGGATTATCGAAAGCTAAACAAAGCCACTAGGAAAGATCACTTCCCATTACCCTTTATTGATCAAATGCTTGACCGTCTTGCAGGTAAACCCTTTTATTATTTTCTTGATGGTTATTCAGGTTACAATCAAATTGTCATAGCAACAGAAGATCAAGAAAAGACAACCTTCACATGCCCATACGGTACTTATGCCTTCCGAAGGATGCCGTTCGGATTGTGTAACGCCCCGGCAACCTTCCAAAGATGCATGATGGCACTCTTTTCAGACATGGTCGAAGACTTCCTTGAGATCTTCATGGATGATTTTTCTGTTTTTGGTAATGACTTCGACAGCTGTCTCGGTAATTTAGAGAGGGTGTTGGCAAGATGTGAAGAAACTGATTTTGTCCTCAATTGGGAGAAATGCCATTTTATGGTAGATGAAGGAATAGTGCTCGGCCACAAGATTTCATCTAAGGGAATTGAAGTAGACAAAGCCAAGGTGGACGTGATCGAGAGATTACCCCACCAAGTTCGGTTAAAAGAATTCGAAGTTTTCTTGGACATGCAGGTTTTTACAGGAGGTTCATTCATAATTTTTCTAAAATCACTAAACCCTTGTGCAATTTGCTGGAACAGGATAAAATCTTCGATTTTGATGATTCTTGCACCCAAGCATTCAAAACCCTAAAGAAAAAGCTTGCCTCAGCACCCATTGTCGTTCCACCAGATTGGAAACTACCTTTTGAGCTCATGTGTGATGCAAGTGATTTCGCGGTAGGAGCAGTCCTAGGCCAACGAACAGGTAAGACCTTCCATGTGATATACTACGCTAGTAAAACTCTTAATAGTGCTCAAGTGAATTACACAACAACGGAGAAAGAGTTACTAGCTGTAGTTTTCCCATTTGACAAGTTCTGATCCTATTTGATTGGTACAAAGGTAATTGTTCATACGGACCATTCAGCAATCAAATATCTATTTGCTAAAAATGATGCCAAACCTCGTTTGATTCGTTGGATATTACTTTTACAAGAATTTGATATTGAAATTAAGGACAGGAAAGGAACAGAAAATCAAGTGGCCGATCACTTATCACGTTTAGAACGCAACAGGGAGGAGGACGCGGATCTAGAGATATGCGATGCATTCCCGGATGAACAACCTTTAGTTGCCTCGGCAACCATGGACGTGCATGCCTCGGCAACCCTCGACGCCTCGGCAACCATGGATGCACACGCCTCGGCAACTCTCGACGCTGCAGCAGCCCTTGACGCGCACGCCCCGGCAATTTTGGGAGCAGTCGCCACGGCAGCACATGCCTCGGCAATACCCTGGTACGCAGATTTAGTTAATTTCCTTGTTTGTGGTATTTTACCTTATGGCATTACTCACCAAGGGAAGAAGCGGTTCCGCCATGATGCTAAGCATTACTTTTGGGACGAGCCTCTTTTGTTTAAACAATGTGCAGATCAGGTTATACGCTGATGTGTCCCTGAAGAAGAGCAACAGAATGTACTCCAGCAATGCCATTCTTCACCCTATGGAGGATATTTTGGAGGAACTCGTACTGCGGCCAAAGTTTTGCAATCCGGTTTGTATTGGCCAACATTGTACAAAGATGCCCAAGACTTTTACAAGCAATGTGATCGTTGCCAGAGGACGGGCAATATCTCTAGACGACATGAGATGCCGCTCCAGAACATCATCGAGGTAGAATTGTTCAATGTATGGGGGATCGATTTTATGGGACCTTTCCCATCTTCATTCGGCAACCTCTACATTCTACTTGTCGTCGACTACGTGTCTAAATGGGTTGAGGCAGCTGCAGTTCCCAACAACGATTCCAAGACCGTTCAACGATTCTTGCAGAAAAACATATTTACACGGTTTGGGATGCCGAGAGCAATTATCAGTGACGAAGGCAAGCATTTTGACAACAGACTAATTGCCAATATGTTGCAACGCTTCGGCATATCACACAAGATCACCATAGCATATCACCCACAAACCAACGGGCAAGCAGAAATTTCCAACCGGGAATTGAAGGGTATACTCAAGAAAGCTGTAAATCCCTCTAGGAAGGATTGGTCATTAAGACTAGATGACGCACTTTGGGCATATCGCACTGCATTCAAAACACCCTTAGGTATGTCCCCTTTCCGACTTGTCTATGGCAAAACATGCCATCTACCAGTGGAAATCGAACACAAGGCATATTGGGCAATCAAGACAGTGAATATGGATTGGGAAAGTACCGGACAAAAGCGTTTGTTGGACCTCAACGAGATAGAAGAATTTCGTGCACTCGCCTATAACAATGCATGAATCTACAAGGAGAAAACAAAGCGATGGCATGACAAAAAACTATTGCCGCGACAATTCACGCCAGGGCAACTAGTTCTCTTATTCAATTCTCGGCTAAAACTTTTCCCGTGAAAGCTGAAATCAAGATGGTCAGGACCATTTGAAGTTGTCAAACCATTCTCCCATGGTGCCGTGATAATGAAGTCCATCTCTAACAACCATGAATTCAAAGTTAATAGACAAAGATTGAAGCACTACAATGGTGCCCATGTGGAACGTAACAAAGAAGTGGTCAACTTAGGAGATGCATGAGTATGCTCTCCCTTTGATATTTTATTTTTATTTTTATTTTTATTATTTTCGATTAATTTTTTTATTTTATTTTTTATTATTTCCGATTATTATTATTTTTTAGGATAGATTTTCTTTTTTTTTATCTTTTTAAGTTTAAGAATCCCATTACACATCTTTATTTATTTTCTTTTATTAGTATATCTTTAATTTTAATCCTTATTTGATTTGTCTTTGAATTGTTGGAAAAGAGTTCAAGATAAAGAGGAATTTTAATCCAAGAAGGAAAACATCTTCAACAAGGAAACTAATGGGCTGAATCCAAGGCTTATATAAAGCCTCCAATTTACCCTAATCAAACCCCCATTGTCGTCACCCTCTCCCTAAACCAAACCCTTTTTCGTCTTCCCCTAATCCCACCCACCATATTTACCACCTATCTTTTCTATAAAACCCATCAACCTTAACCTATTCTTACTTTTTATCTTGCAACTTTTTAGTTTCTTTTCTTTGTTTTTACAAAACTCACAACCAAGATCATCCATGGCATCCAAAATTAAATTTTTAGTTCATCCAAGTTCCTCCAAAGAACCAAGATACAAGAAGTTTGCTACACCGGTGGTTCAAGAAAGATTTCACTCCAAGTTTGAAAGCCGAAAGATTCATGAAGAACAAGGCTTTGAATACTCCAACTCTCATCAAGATTTCGGCCTTGAACCATTCATCTTCGAGAGGATTGCACATCAAAAGTGGCAAATCTTTTGCCATCAACCGGAACTTGGTAACATCTCATGGGTAAGAGAATTCTATGCTCACTCACCTAAGCCAGATAATCCTTATGTTTTTGTTCGTGACAAGGCCATACTCATAAGTCCCGAAAGCGTTAACACCTTTTACGGGCTTTACATTGAGAAGGACGAGCATCAAGCCTTCGTTGATCAAATCACTCTCAAGCAACTCGCCTTCGGCTTAAACCCGAGGCAAAACTATAGAATAAGTTTGTTAAAACTTCTTTAATGCCCACCACACACAATACTACCGTTGATATACCACGTCTTTTGCTCATACATTCTATTTTGCATAATCGCATCATTAACATTGGAAAAATTATTTGTGATGAGATTTTTGTATGTAGCTCAAAAGATAAGGGTTCTCTTTTCTTCCCTTGCTTAATTTCTAATCTTTGCAAGGAGATGCATGTCCCAAGTGAGTCCACCGATGAAAAGGCCCTACCAAAGTCCGGTTGGAATCAAGCACTAATCTAAAAGCTAATGGGAGAGGTACCGAGAAATTCTTCAAGGCCTCCAATTGCCACGGCAACTCCTGCCGCCCCGGCAATCCCTAATGCCCAAGCACCTAACGCCCGGGCAACTCGGCCATCAACACCGGGACACTTTGAAGCACTCTTGCAACCATTGGCAAGCCACCTAAGGCAAATTGAAGACCGTCAACTAATGTTCAAGCGGTACATGAAGGAGCACAACAATGTCATCACCCAAGTCATCCTAGAAAAATACCCTGACAGTCGCGTGCTGTTCCCAATCTTTCCTGCCGAGATCCTTGCCCCGGCAACCAATGAAGCAGTCGCCACGGCAACTGCAAAAGATGATGTCGCGGCAACCTACATCGTGCCTGCACAAGCTGACGCCATGGCAACCAACCCTGAAGATGCCACGGCAACCAAAGCTAAAGACATCCTGGCAACCACTGCAAAAGCCAAAGGTAAAGCACCTATGCCCGAATCAACTCCTACGCCATTAGGCATAAGCCGGTTTATTATGAGATCTGCAACCGCAAGTAAACTTGAAACAAAAACTTTCAGTCAGAACATAACATCTTAATGTTCTTAATGATCATGTTGATATCACTGTCAGAGAGTCACCATCAATGATGATTTTTCGAAAGTCAAGTTGCTTCGCTAGGATCACAGCTTGTTCACAAGCTCTTGCTTCCGCAACACATGGGTCAGCAAACAGCAATAAAAAGATTTTGAAAAGCTCCTACTGCCATTAAAAGACCATCAGAAGTGGAAGATTTTGAATTCATACAGAAAGCGGCATCAAAGTTAACAGCTTACGATTGGTTAACGAAAGACCCGTGGTTGTTTTAGCTAACCAGGTGAGTAAATCTTCATCACAAGGAAGACTTGGGAGTGGCAATTGTAGCAAGGAGAACACCTGACAAGAAAAAGAACAATGTTGAGCCAAGTGACTAACAGATTCACCTTCAGAACCGCAAAGTTGAGCCAAGTGACTAACAGATTCACCTTCAGAACCGCAAAGTTGGCAAGAATTACTAAAAGTAGGGAGAAGATTGAGAGAAAACCTCCAGATAGATATTCTAATCTTAGTAGGAAGGGATGGACTCCACAATTGTGAAAAGAAAGACTGTAGAAGAGCTTGCATCGCAGCATCGTAATTATTGCCAACAGGTCTTCCATCACCCATAAGAAATCAATATACTCCCCAGATTTGTCACCCCTCCAAACCAATTTGTCAGGTTGGGCCGACATTGGGAGAGGGATACAAAGAATACGAGCAGCAGTATCTTCATCAAACAAGGAAAAAATGATATTAGATTTCCAAGTATCGGAAGCATGATCAATGAGATCAGAGACTTTTTGTATAGTAGATATCAATGGAATGGTTCTGAATTCTACCATAACCGGGACCCGGGAGCCAGGCATCATTCCAGACATTAATGAATTGACCACATCCAACCTGCCAACCGAACCCCTGTTCAAGAAGGCCTCGAGCACTCCAAATGGTACGCCAAGTATAGGAAGGATAGGAACCTAACTCGGAATTCATGAAATCTGTGGAGGAGAAGTAACGTGCCTTGAGCACTCTAGCAAGTAGGCAGTCAGGATTAGCTTGTATGCGCCAACCTTGCTTTGCGAGAAGAGCAATGTTTATTATATTGATGGGTGCTAGGTTTCTTATTGCCTGCCCTGCCACTCTTTCCTATGCAATGTTTCTTATTGCCTGCTTCATTCTGTCGAGAGATTGAGATGATATTGAACAAATTTTGGTGGTGTAATAACGGGACGAAAAAAGGTATCCATTGGACCAATTGGCATTCTCTTTGTTATCCCAAAACCTTTGGGGGGATGGGATTCTGTGACATGGCCAAATTTAATCTATTTCTTATAAATATATCCTTAACTAATGTTATCTTAACTTTTCATCGAAATTCATTTATTTTTGTTCTAATATAACCTTGAATAATTGATTAATAAGAAGAAAGAACCAAAGAGGACAATTTGTGATTTTGGGATTTGTTAGGGTTGGTCAAGAATCTAAATGGGGGAAGTAAGGGAAAGCAATCAACAAAGAAGGGGATTTGCATGTTATTACTGGCAAATAAACAAATTATTGTATATACAAATTAGTTTTATTTACCCATTTTACTTTTCAAGATTAGATTGTGGTGTTTAAATTTCAGTTGTCGAAAAATTTTGATAAAATCACCTAAATTTTGCTTAAATTTAGATAATTGAATTTTAATTTTAAAAGGGATAAATAAAATTACTAAAGAAACCCATAAATTTTAACTATTGAACAAAACTAATTTAAAAACTATTAAATATATATATATATTTGTATCAAAATATATAAATATATTATATATTTTATCTTATTTCATCATTTATATCTATATTTTGAAAAAAAAAACAAATAATCCATCCATTCCATAAAAAGTATGACCATATAAGTAGGATGTTACAAAAAATTCAACCAAACAACTTGAGAAATAAATTTTAAATTTTTTCTTTTTCTTTTATGAAAAATACTAGGGTTGTAAATAAACCGAATATTTAGTGAACCGTTTGGCGGTAAGTTCATTTATTTATTAAACGAACAAAGAAAATTTTATGTTCATTTAATTAAATGAACGAGCACGAACAAAATGCTCGTTCATTCATTTACGTTTGTGGACATTCGATAATCCTTTCATTAATGTCCGTTCGTTTATGTTTATTTAAATTTATTCACAAATGTCCACCTATATTTATTATTTTTCACAACAAAAATATTATATTTAAAAAAATAAAAAATATATTAAAATTTTAAAATAAAAAGTCAAAATATTTTTACTCGACACGAACAATAATTAGCCCTTGATGTTAATATGACAATTCAATATCTTGTTAAGATAACCTTATTTCAAGCAGTGCTTTAAATTTTCGATTGCTATATTTTTTAAAATTAAAAGTGACCCTTATTAATTGTTTTTCCACAGCCCAACTCAGTCTAATTTTGTATTTTGCTTTTTGCTTTTACTTTACTTTTCTTGTTTTTGTCGTCGTTTTGTTTCCAGTTCCGTAATTCTACCCACCACTGCTTTTCTCTGCTCCCGCCAATTGCTGGCGATCTGTTATCGCGTCTTTCTGATTCGAGTGCTCATCTGCTACTCTCCTCTTTTGATCTGCTCGTTTGTTTCTCATCTGCTACAACTTGCGAGGTTGGGATCTTTTTTCTTTTTTTTCTCAAACTTCACTTTTATTACTAGTAATATTTCAAATTATGATTTTTGTATCGAAATTGTTTGTCTCTTGTTACCGTTTTCACTTATGATTTAAGATTTCTTTTTGGGTGTTGAAATTTAATTTTAAAAGTAAAAGGAATGAATTTGTCATATTTACATTATTGAATGATTGTAATCGTGATTTCTTGTGAATTGATGCCAATTAAAGTTTTGGTTTGTGATTTGAGGATGGTTTTGATTATAATTATTATAGTCAGAGATTTAAAAAGCGTTCGCGATCGCGTAGCGTTTATCGCGCTAGCGGACGTAACGGATGCTATTACCGTCACTGCAAGTGTCGCATTTTTTTAAAATTCGCAAATCTTATTGTAAAATATAATAATTATAAATATAAATATAGACAAACGACTAAGTCAGCCTGAATTCTCACTCGGGAAGATCAAATTCTTCCAAGGCACTAAAAACGTTGAATCGTTCTAAGCAGAAGTAAACTATAGAGAAGACAAATCAAGAACAAAGAAAGTCAAGAACACTCAAGAACAACACAGGGAGTTTTAGAGTGAATGCCTTGATTACTCATAAGATAATGATACAAATGAGGTGGGAAAGGCCTCTCTTTATAGTTGAGTCCCCTACATCCGAAGGTCTCTAATGATTTACATCGATGGCTATGATTGAAGCCCACTAACCACAATGGAACATTCCCTAGAATATATCTGCTATCTAAGAAAACAAATCCTACGTTTACATGGAAAGTTTACATAGGTCAAAATGGTTGTCTTCTAGAATCCTCCACAGATCGGGCTAAGTCTGGTGCTCTCTTTAGGCCCAAAATCTCTGTTAGAACCGCTTGGGCAACCATGTGTGCATGTGACTCGAACTCGAACTAGTGGTCCGTGACAATATGGTCAAGTATTGTTCACTTTGATTATAGAGTTAAAGAGTTTAACGGTTTCGTACCAAGTCTTACAAATATGAGTCGTCTTTATAATGTTAAGAGGTACATACATATAAATGGTGTGGAATGAAATAAACTTTCCTGGTGTAGTATCATAAATAGCTGCAAATGGTTCTTTTAACTCAAAATATAATTATTCAAAAAAAACTCAAAATATAAATATATTTTATAAAACAAATGTATTTTAATTAGTTAATAATTTTTACTATAATTAATATTTTTTCAAAAAAATAATATAATTAACTTAAAGTATGATTTAAAATAAAGGCTTAATAACCAAATAGGTGCTCGAACTATACACGTGGTTCACTTTTGGTGCATAATCTATTTTTTGCTCTAAATATATGCCTAAAGTTTTATTTCGATCATTTTAAGTATCTAACTGTCAAAAAACGTTGGCCAATTAAAATGTGATACGTGAAATGTTTTAATATATATTCTAATAATGTTTCAAATTAGTCGATTGGGGTAGTGGTCGCTGGTTACAGCTTCAATGGTGGCTTTTAAAGCAAGGTTCAAATCCTATAGATGGATAGCAAAAGTTATTTTCTTTTTCTTTTTAATTTTAGGGAGTAGTTTAGAATAAGAGTCATAGTTTGAAGACATTTTATTTTTAATTTCAGGGACTAGTTTAGAATAAGAGTCATAGTTTGAAGACTTCTTGTGCAATTAACTCTAAAACATCCAGAAATCAAGTTTAAGAAACATCAATTTTAGGACTAACTATTATTTATCCCAATTTTGACGATAGTGTAAATAGAGTTGACTAACCAAAAAGAATGGATAGTACGTGTGTTTCTTTAGCCCAAACTTTTCAAGTCCATTGAGGCTTAAATAGTTCTCAAAATACAGTTCATGTCTGATATTTGTTTCAATCTTCCCCATCATCTCAGTATGAAACTTGATAGTTTTACTCTATGTTGCATGGATATGGGTATAGGGACGAATACAGGGACAATAAACGATAATTTTCAAAATTACAAGGTACGGGTACAATAGGGGTACAAAAATTGTAAAAAAAATCAATACACATAATCATAAAAAAACATTAAAATTCATAGTAAATTAGAAAATCTAATGATTTTTATGGATTAAAATGAAGTCCAAGTTAAATTCTCATTTGTTGTGGTGTTCTCTCTTTCAATTAAAATCTAATAATTTTATGATTCCTTTAAAAAGAAATTAACAAAAAATTATAATTTCCTATCTATTTTTTAAAATATAGTATTTTTGCACTTAATATTTTTTTTCAAAATTTTTATTAAAAATACTTTAAATCAAATAATATTTTAAAGCTATGAAAATTAGTTTATTAAAATAAAAATACTTTATACCCTAGTTTTACGTTTCCTATTTCCCTTTTTTTGTCAACCACTTCCCTTCAGTTCAACATAAACAAAACAGTGTAGTTTTAAGGTTATATGAAAACGTTGTCGTAATGGTTAAAACCACATTCGCAGCTGACGTTTCTTATTCATTCTTATTCATTGACTATTGTTTCTTCATCATCTTTCTCCTACTGTTTCTTCTGCTGCAGTTCTCAGTCGTGTTCCAACTTGAGATTTTAACACCTTGGGTACACGCGTTTAGTAAAAAACGTCGTCCCCGAAATGTCCCCTCCAATCTCCCAACCAAGAATTTAAAAAGCGTTCGCGGCCGCGTTTTCAGTCGCGTCGCATTTATCATGGTTGCGGACATAACGAATGTTATTGCGGTCACCGCGGGTGTCGCGGTCGTGAATTTTTTAAAATTCGTACATCTTATTGTAAAATATAATAATTATAAATATAAATATAGAAAATCACTTTTCATGATGTTTAGAGTACTTTCTAACACTTATAAACTTGTAATAGTATGATAACATAATTTTACGATCATTAAAGGACTAAATTGAACGAAAGCAAAGTTTACTCTATAAATTTAGATAAAATCAAAGACTAAAATAACAAATATAAATGGTGGCGATTGCATGGCTGAAATAAATAAAAATAAATTTAATTTTTGAAAAAATAATAAAACTATAACAATAAACAAGTAATACTAATAATAATAAATAATATTATATAAGTAATTGAAATAATTATAATAAAATAAAATTTTAATGATAATAAGCGTACAACATAATATATAATGTATAAAGAGTATATAAGTTTACAATATTATATTTATTAAATATAATAAATATATTTTTTAACCGAAAATATAATAAATGTACAATATAATAATAATAATAATAATAATATTCAAGTAGTAGAGAAATTAGTGTTGGTTTCCAAGATGCATTTAATTCTTTTCTTTCCTTTTTAGTTTTTTCGGTAGTGTAGTGTTGGTTTCCAAGACCCATTTAATTTATCCCCGTTGGTGTTTATATTTTGCCTTGAATCAAGGCCCTTGATGGATATATTATTTTTAATAATAAAATTAACTTTTACCATTTAAACACTAAAAAATATCTTTCAACTTCTTCTTTTCATTTTCCAATTTTTTTTCTTTTCCTTTCTTTTTCATCTTTGCAACTTCATCGCATGATTTTCATACAATCATCCAAAGGATCGTTCGGATCTGGTGGGCGACGCTTGGATCACCAGTAATAGGAGGAAATACCAGTTGAAATCGTCTTTTGAAGATTATCTCTGTATTTTTTTCTCTGTTGATGGTTAACAAGAATAGCGGTCTGTTATCGTCGCAATCGGACGTTACCTGTTAAATCGTGGCTGCAATTCTTCTTTTTAGGTGTGAATTTGATTCCTAGGGCGATTTTCGACGATATCAGTTTCGGACAGCGGTGATACCACTATATAACGGCAGCGATCGCAGTTGCAGACCGTTTTTTAAAACCCTGATTTAGTGCTTAATTTATCTGTAATTCTGAGGCCAGCCAAAGATTTTATGTAAGTATATATATAAATGAATTGTATTTTAGCTCTTATAATTGAAAATGCATTTTTGTTATTTTCAAGTTAAGTATTTATTATGAATTCAGTTTAAGCAACTTCACAAGATTTAGATATGTGGAGACTAGGGATTTAAATCTTAATCGCGATCAAGTTTTCGGTAGCGTCGCGGTTATCGTGGTTGCAGACATAACTAAGGCTATTGCGGTCATAAAAAGTTAGAGTGTTTTCCAACACTTATTATAAAGCATAATAATTATAATCATAAAAAGTTACTTTTAATGATTTTTAGAGGGTGTTATTATATAAAAACCCATTTTAAATACTTATTTACGAAAATGGCCCCCATCCAATGTTATTTAGAAAAATAACCCTCAAATTGTCCACGTAAGGCGACCTCGCTACATGGAAAACGCGACATAGGATCTCATGTTCTACACAGAGCGAGTTCCGTCCGACATGGGCCGCTGTTTCAAATTCTAAAATTTAAAATTACCGGATAAGACCTCACGTTTCCCAAAACACGAGGTCCCCAAGATATTGAAAATACGCATTAATATATCGTGGTAATTACTGTAGGAACCTCACGCTTTGCACATAGCGAAGTCCTCTTAATCTAGGCTGAAATACAATGGTGTATAGGCATGTTTGAGGCATTTTATCATGCCATTATCCCGATAATTTTAGCAATTTTTAAGCTTAGATACGTAGTATTGGAACTTATCTTCCATTTGAGACTGATATTGGCACGTACGAGTCATTGCACATTGTATAAAAAGCGCATTGAAAATGGTTGGAACGCTAGTTTTTGTCCAAGAATAAGAAGTTGAAATGGCTTGGTAGGCATGTTGGAGGTGTTTTCCCGGGTTATCATTAGAATAATCTTCATAATATTTTAGGTTAAAGGCTTAGTATTGGAACTTATCTTTCATTTGAGACTGATATTGGCACAGAAAAGACATTGTAAACGGTGTAAAAATAGCCCTAAAAATGATTCCAAAGCTTTTTTTGGGGAATGAATAAAAAGGCAAAATGCCTTGAGAATCATGTTTGATGGATTTATCCAGGAAGTTAATTGTCGCATTCGCGTAATCCTTGAGAAACATGTAAAAAAATTTATAAAAAAAGTGGCATCGCTCTTTGTAGAGAACGAGGTCATTTTGAACGTTTTAATTTATTTCTTAATTATGGTGATAAATATGTCAAATTAAGAATATGTTGGCATATTAATCTGCATTTTCCCTTAATAGGACATTGCGTTTTGCATATAGTGAGGTCCGTTTAGCCTATAAATAGAGGACAACTATCTCCGAATATTCTCGCAACTCGTCTTCTTTCTTCTTCTTCTTACTCAACTATTAAAAATTAGTTGTAAAGAGTTTAACAGATATAATATGTCGAGATGAGAAACTATTACAGCTTTGGTATACTACGATGGGCAGATAGTCGATAATGCATCTCTCGGCTTCGCATTCCAGTCCTCAAGTATTGTATTGCTTTCGCTGCCATACAACTTATCGTATAAGAAGATGAATGAAGTGAAGAAACATGTTCTACATGGTTGTGGGAAAAAGCTGGAACCGTTGAAATTTTGACTGTCGACGTTGTTAGAACCATTAACGTACTCATTATTTCACGTTGTGGACAATGATGATGTGGAATTGATGGTGGAATCCCACCTACAGTTTTCTTTAGGGGGCCCTTGAGCTTGAGCTGTATGCAATATTCTTTGATGATGATGATGTTATCGAAGTCCCAAATAATATGTAAATTAGATTTTTATTTTTTGTATCTTAAAAACAACTCCCATTAAATGTTTTGGAAACAATAATAACTAATTACATCAAATGAATTACACGATAAAATTATTAATTTGAAACAAATACATCAAATGAAGAAAATAAATTATTGGGTTAAGTTACGTAGACGGCCAAAATCTACCCTAAACACGCGGTCAATTGTACCCATAAACATACAGACAAAATAAGTTACATAGGAAATGAAATTATTAATTTGTCCGAGAGATGTGTCGTTGTTGTAGACAAATGGCGTCATAGTTCGTCAGAGTTGTTGGAGCCCATAATTCGTTCTTTCGCGAAGTAGATAGTCAAGGACTAGCTTCGTGGATTTCGTGAGTACCCAATAATCATCATCATCCACGATGCTAGAGGCTCCAACTACGTTATATGCGATGGTCTTCCTGTAGCCTTCACGATGAAGGCGTACGAAAAAGCTACTGGCAGCCTCGAACAAAAGGTCAGGGCTAATCTCGGTGCTTAAAAAGGACCACTCATTCCCTGACATTGCGATTTGTCGTAGATCTTGAACCAAAACACGAAAAACACATATCGCCAAATATTATTAACCGACCAAAATAATGTAGACACTGTATAAATGCAACTACTTATACCAACATATCGCAATATCAGGGAAATTAATTTGTAAAACAATTTTCTTGATACGTGATATGTTGTCATTAGTAGAAACAGTTGTATATTCTCTTCGACTCTGATTAGCCACGTATTTTTCCAAAACACGATGTATTTGTTCATGTTTTAAATGGACCTCGCGTTCTGATCTACAGAGATTCCTGACGTGGCAAGAAAAGTACAATTTGTCATGTCAACGAACCTCGCTATATACAGAGCATATATAAGAGAAGCAACAAATGGTTTGAGTTTGCTCATATTGATTGATGTAACATTTTTTTACACTTGTAATTGTAATTTTAAGTAATAGTTATTTAAAACTGAGAATTGTAATTGTAGATGTAGTCTTTAGATGTTAAGCAATTGTAATTATAACTTATCTGTAATTGTAATTAACAGGTGTAACAAGCGCGTAAAAAATGGTTTCGAAGCTTTTTTAGGGTAAGAATAACAATATAAGTTTATAACATTTCAAACAAATACATAAAATAAAGAAAATATATTATGGTAGTTAGGCCACATAAAATGAAGAAAATAGATTATGATAATTAGGTCACTGATCCCGGTCAAAGATGGCATCTTGTACATAACTGGGGCAAGGTCAGCGACATTTTAACCGATCAATTGTACCCTAAACATGATTTAGACAAATGGTGTCATAGTTAATTAATTGATACTCGAGCATAAGCGATTATTCAATTCCTTAACTTGTCTTGGTACCCACTTTGCATCGTAATTTGAGGAGAAGTTCACATTCGCAGTCCTGATCTGGACCAAAGAGGGCATCTTGTACATCACTCCCCAAAACATGTATGGATGTTGAGGTCTCGCCATAGTTTTCCAATCCAAACCCTACACGGCGAAGGTCCTCTTTCTGGCCGAACTTTTAAGGCTGATATTGGTACATACGAGACATTATAATTAGTCAATTATACCCTCAAACATGCTTTCTTTGATAAAGTGGACAATCAAGGATTTTGAGGTTCCCCCGAAGGTTGCAATTGTTACCCACTTTCATCCTCATCTGCAATGGTAGGGGCTTTGACTACGGTTACATGTTGTGGTTTTTACCTAGCCGACACTCTATGAAGACAACACTTTTTCTGATATTGTGATATGTTGTTCATCTTGAATAATAACACGAAACACCCGTCTTACGAAAATTGTCAACCCATGAATAGCCCGATAATTTAGATTAATAAACAAACATAAACGAACATTATACAAACGGTTCACGAACAGTTCATCGAACACTCTATTCATTTACACCTCTAGTAGTTAGGCCACTAATCTAGGTAGAAGATAGAATCTTGTACATAATCGGGGTGAGGCCAACGATGTTATAACCGATCAATTTTACCCCTAAACATGTTTTGATGATGTCTCCCCGAAGGTTGCAATTATACCCCAATCAAGGATTTTGAGGTCCCCCCAAAGGTTGCAATTGCTCCATACTTCATCATCGACAGTAGTGGTAGGAGCTTTGACTACGGTTAGCCGCAATGGTCTTCACCTAGCCTCCACGATTAAGGTGTAAAAATAAGTTACCCGCAAACTCATCTAGATGTTAAGAGGATTGCCGGAACTTTAAAAAGACCATGTTTTTCCCGATATTGTGATCTATTGTTCATCTTGAACAAAAACGCAGAACACCCCTCTCACAAAAACTGTCAACCCACCAATAGCAGATAAATATTCTAGAAATGTGGTTTGTTGGCATTGGGGTGGTGGTAGCAACAGTTGTATATTCTCTTCGAATTTGGTACAAATTTTGATGAAGCAATAGCAAATGTTGTTGGCCTTGTTTGCCCTCATTTCTGCCATATATAGGCAAACATTCGTGCCCTCCAAAATATGATGTAGTTGTTCACGTTTGAAATGGACCTCACATTCTGCAGAACGTGAGGTTTTCGGAGATTTCTGACATGGCATGTGAAGTACATATTGTCATGTCAATGGACCTCGCTATATATAGAGCGTGAGGTCCAACTTTTTTTATTTTATTACTTTTGAAATGTAAATTACATCATCTACAAATAAATTTTATTAGAGCAGCAGCAAATTGTAAGTAATAGTTATTTAAAATAGAAAATTATAATTGTAAGCGAATCTCCATTTGGGTGGTGGTTGTTTCCTTCGGATATCAAGCACATAGGAATTAACCTCCCAAACCGTGTAAATAATCACGTTTAAAATGGTTCGAAAACACTAGAAAACTACACGAAAATATCTTATTACTTAAGATAACATTGATGCAATAAGAAAGTACAATTAATTAATACGAGGGCCTGAGTGATTAGGACAATTGTTCTTCTGGTGTCCGAGATTCCCACATCTACTGTATAGTTTCGGCTGTCCAATTTTTTCTCGATGTTCGACCAAATCATCAACACTATAAATCTACGTTGATCGTGGACGATCCTCTTTTTTGCATCGTAGTTCAAAATCTGGCCATATAATAGGTTCACCATCAACTGCGGCATGATCAACTTCATTCCCAATGGGAGGAAACTCGTATTCATGAACCTTGGATATGATTTTGAGTAAGTATATTGGTTCAACCAGTTGCATGTAAGTGTTCCGTCAACCAGTTGCATGTAGGTAATCTATACAGACAAACAAGCAGCAATGGTGTGCGGACACGAATACTTAAATGTTTGGAATACTCCGTATTCGCAGGTTCTATCTTGCATATTAACGATGTATGAGTTATGTTGTATGCCATCCAACGGCCTTGAATATTTTGATACACGAAACAAATATAGTCAGCGCGAGAAGCAGATAGCAGTCATCGCATTTGAATACCGCGCAAAGTTTTGAAATTTATCGCGAAGGTGTGGGTGGACGATGTGGCCACCTTCTATATAGTCTGTTGCTTGCTTTCCCAAGGTTGCAAATAGAGTAGCCAACCGATAATATGTCGCCTTGACAATAGAGGTGATAGGCAAATCTCGCACCCCCTTTAGTGACGAATTCATGGCCTCAGCCAAGTTCGTTATCATGTGACCATATCGCTTACCTCCATCATACGATCGAAGCCATTTTTCCATCGGGATTAAAGCTAACTAATCGTAGCCATCTTTGTTCCTGAGTAGAAGTTCTTCAAATAGCTCGTCAACCTCTTGCACATAATGCGAGTTTCCTAAAAAAATATGACGTTCTATTCCGATGAATAATAAATTACTGGATAAATAAAACAGAAATGAGTGGAGTAGTACGTACCCATTCGAAGCACCATTTTACGTTCATCATTATTCTTGTACTTCTATAAGTAGTTTGCAGCAATATGGCGTAAACAATACCGGTGATGAATATGGGGAGATTGCCAAAACGGGCCCATACGCTCGATCGCCTATAGGAGCGTCGTGCCTCTGTTAGAAATAACACATAATCCACCTTCTTTTTTCACGCATAACATGAGATAGGACATGGATTCGTACGTTCTTAAGGCAGAATACTCAGGACTTAAGATCTTCCTTTTTGACTATTGATGAAGGCGATGGGAACGATTTTTCTGTTGCCATCTTGTGCAACCGCCAGTAACAAAATTTGTGTGTATTTGTCGTACAACAAAGTATCGTCAATCTAAAACATGGGCTTGCAATATTTGAATGCATTAACGTACTACAGAAATGTCCAAAATAGCGGTGTAATTGACACACTCCTCGTATGACGCGATCATTTTGGTATGTTGGTACAATTTTCAGGTTCACAACTGTTCCCGATATGTGTTTCTGCATTAGGTTTAGCCACGGACGTAAGTCTCTGTACGATTCCTCCCACTTTTCATACAATTTCTAGATGATCCGCCACCTTGCGTACCATGCTTTGTGGTACTCAATTATGTAGCCGTATTGAGCTTTGGTTGCAGCAATGTATGTGCCAACCGTTACACGTGGATTTGCCTTCATAAGCGGATTGAAGGTGTCGCAGAGCACGTACACATCCAATTTAGGATGATCCTGACTTTGTCTGATAGTGGTGCACGCATGAGGCCCCTCGAGTTTTATGATCTGCTATAGTAGGTATAACCTCTTCAAGCACAATACACGAACCCTTTAATTACACCCTTGCCTCTTGTGGGTACATTCCGTAATGTAGTAATCCGGTTGAGTCTTCTTCACAGTCGTCGTAATTGAGTTGTGTATGTTGTAGTTCTTGATGGCAGCCATGGCGAGTTCTTTTGTATGGAAGGTCATCCCAACACTAAGTTCACCATCAGTACGCCGGTTGTATTGCTCAAGTTATGGGAATTGTGAAAATTTTAGAATGTTGAAGGCTTCGATATCAATCGCCGTGAAGTGTGATGGTGGCTAGTAAACAGAAACCAGGATGGCAGGATATGGGACGCTGGTATGATGTAGAACGCTAGTAGGTCGGGCATGTTCTTCATTGCCTTCGACTATATCCTCTAATTCGTTGTATTCCTCTACTTCCTCGTGCATGTAAAGGTCTTCTAATTCATCGTAGAAGGGGCCTTGCTCATCACCATCAGGGCTCGCCTCAATTATCGGTTCTTTCTCACAAATTTCTAAACCCTCAAATCAGAATAGGTCTGAGTTGTCGAATGCTACGGCAACAAATTTGCCAATTGCTTGTCGATCATGAGAACGCTCACGAGACCGCTCACGAAATGTATTACCAAGATCAAGATCAAGGTTGATATATCCAACACAATAATTCTCCCTACAAGTTGTTAAACATATTCGTAATAGGGATATACGTTGAATAACGTCCATATGTGAAATCATCGAATGGATTAAAGGCTTCATGGTCTTGCGACATCACGTAGTTTTGTGATGATGACGCGCCGACACCCATATTGTATGACATGTATGTTGAATGTCTGGCCATATCGGATGATGATGCACCAAAGTCAACATTCGGTGGCAGGTTCAAGTTGAAGTCAAAACTGGCTACGTAAGAATGTCTTGGCATAGCAAACGATGATTCACCGAAATCGTTGTGTGAACTCTGTGTGGTTAATAAGTTGAAATTATTGCACAAATTCGTTATCAGGCTATGAACGTTGGTATTAGGATCGAAGTCAAAATTTTACTGCAGCCAATTTGGGAGTACGATATAAGAATTGTCATCATAAAATATTACATACAGCTCTAGGGGTCCTCTGAGTGAATACTGCAAGTGGACATCCACCATCAACTCCATATCACCTTGGTCCGCGACATAGAATATTGAGTACGTTACTAGACCCTACGACGTAGGTAGTTGATACTTCAACGGCTCCAGCTTTTTTCCACGAGCATGTGGAACATTGTTTCTCACTTCATTCATCAACCTATTATACGTTAATTTCCTTGGCAGTGTTAAGGTTATAGTATTTGAGGACCAAAAGACAACGTCGAGAGATGCATCAACCATAATCTCGCCGTCATAGTATACCAAGGAAGTAATACTTCCTCGGCGCGCCATATTTTCAGAATATCTAAGATCATACAGAAAGAAAAAACATACATTAGCAACCTTGTTTTAAATTCAAACTACGTAAGAATCGAGAAGTCTTGCGTAGTCCCACGTGTGTTAATTGACCAACCACCTATCTTATCGATCAACAGTCGATAATCCTGCTGGGTGGTCGGTAGTCCTACGTGTGCTAATTGACCCAATCACCTATAATTCAAAAAAAAACAATTCTAAGTATTCTAATAAAAAAATATAATAAAATCAATATTTATTAGTACCTCTATTGTGTGATTTAAGTGCAACGTAAATGGTGCAAGTATACACGTCGCAAGTAATTAAGTGATATATATCAAGTATCGTCTCAATGGGATTAGCTTGGGCCACTTTGCTTAAGTTATTACACTATAAAAGAAATGATATTAAAGGTGATAAATTTCAAGTAAAATAAACTAAACAGAATGAAGTAAATAGAAATGTGTAATCGATTTAAGAGAGTAGGTCGGGTTATCGTGAGTAGTGGTATGATGTCCGAATGGATTGTTTGGGCAATTGATTGCTGAGGCAACTTGATTGCTGAGGCAACTTGATTGCTGAGGCAATTGTTTAATTGCCGTGGCAACTGGGTTCCTTCTTTTAAAGCTCGGCGAAGCGTTCTTCAATGGCTTCTAGTTATCCCTAACTGAAACACTAGTTAATTGTACATGCCTTGGTGAAACATCCCTGCATTAACCTTGGGTGAACAACAATCGATCTTACGCTCCTATTAGCCATTGAAATCCAAATCTTATTCCTAAGATGGATTAACCTCCATTAACGCTTTATTGAATGAAGATCATGTTCATTCGTTTCTTGAATCCAACTCTCTCGATGCTAGATAAATAGATAACTCTCAAGAACCTCTCCCAATTCACTCGAAATCAAAATAAGAAACAAGAATGAACAAACTTTGAATTTGAATTGCAATAAAAAACCTAAACATCCAATTGTTTATCAAAACCACAAAACCCAAATAACCCCAGCCAATGTACATTAGTTCATGGCTGGGTAAGGAAGAAATAACAAGGAAAATAACCCAGACATTGTGGGATTACTAAATATAAATAAACTAGAAATAAAAACACATTTGGTGCGTGCATCCCTTTGGCTCGATCTCTCCCCAAATCGACTCTCCCCTTTTTGTCACAGGTTGGATCTCTATTTAAAGAGATGATCTGCTCGATTGTTTGCTGATAGGAGGAGTTTAAGTTGGATTGTATTCGAGTTCCATGGAGATAAGATCCTCATCCGATTTAAATTCTTCAATTCTACAGATAATGCTTGTTGATGAGGATATAATTAACTTGATTTAGTTTAGATAAAAGATAATTAATCTTTTTCCATCTTTATCTCCAAGAACTCCTCACAAATCTGAGTCTTAATCTCTATCAAATTCTGCTTTTAAATCCTAATTTTGGGGAGTTATCCCTTTGGCTCGATCTCTCCCCAAATCGACTCTCCCCTTTTTGTCACAGGTTGGATCTCTATTTAAAGAGATGATCTGCTCGATTGTTTGCTGATAGGAGGAGTTTAAGTTGGATTGTATTCGAGTTCCATGGAGATAAGATCCTCATCCGATTTAAATTCTTCAATTCTACAGATAATGCTTGTTGATGAGGATATAATTAACTTGATTTAGTTTAGATAAAAGATAATTAATCTTTTTCCATCTTTATCTCCAAGAACTCCTCACAAATCTGAGTCTTAATCTCTATCAAATTCTGCTTTTAAATCCTAATTTTGGGGAGTTATCCCTGACTTTTCTAGTTTATCCAAAATTGGTTAGATTTATCCAGAATCGTCGGCAAGCAGGTCGACAAGTCCTTTAGAAATCAGCTTCACTTGCCACGGCAAGCCTTTTAGTATTCTCTTTAATTGCCACGGCAAGTAACGTTTGCCACGGCAATCCTAACCTGCACAAAATAAGCACACCAACAGCGACTTTTCCACGAAAAACAACCAAATGCGATACCAAGCTCAATAACAAAGGAAACTAGAAAATTGTGCATGAATGCCTAATAATGCAACTTAAATGTGCCTAAGTCTAACAATAATATGAGTAAAAGGGGCAAGAAAAACAGTACTTTTACACACTTATCAACCTTCGAACAAGTGGGAATTGGAAAAGGGTCAGGTTTTGAGGCGTCGGACTTAAAAATGGCATTCGAATCCATGCCCAAGACTGCAGCAACCAAAGACACCCGCCAATTACACGTCTGTCTGAGTCGACGGTTCTGCATAACTCCTAAAATAAATATGCCAACACTGCCCCTCCCCTAATATTTGTTTTTTGAGTCCACAGTTCTCTCTAGAAGAGGCAACCACATCAAATGAACCTTGTTGTGAGATTTGTCTGTCATCAAGACCCCCAATAACTCGTAGAATATGGGCACGAGCAAGCCGCTGCAAAAACAATTTTTTTAATATTAAATTATTTTCTATAAAATAAAATTTCACAACAAATAAATAATAATAAACAATAAAAAATTATACCATCTTCGTTTCTTCATTAGCGTCTTGGGGTAGGTTGGTCAAATTGTTGTCCAAGAATGTTATTCTCAGTTTACCTCCATCCAAATCATTCTCCTCCAGCCTCAGTCCAAGCAAGGTTTCACAAACGGTCGACCAGTCTGCCTCTACAATCCCCTTGATAACCTCACCGTCAACGGGCAGACCGAGAATAAACGCAACATCTTGCAAGGTAATAGTTGCCTTGCCGCATGAAAGATGAAATGTGTGTCTCGGACCTCCACCTCTCTAGTAACGCAATAATCAACGAACAGTTCAACTTCGGACCGCCAAATAGGTGGGAAACATGGTCTAAACCAAATGCATGCAAATAAAGGACAATATCCGAATGCGGTGGTCCCATGCGGTTGATGAAACAATTCAAGGCACATTTATACCCCTTCCAACTAAAATTTAAAATTCATAAAGTACTAAATAAAATATTAACAATTAAAAAATAATAAACAAATAATTAAAAATTGTAATTAAAAAACTTACATCGACGTTTAAGGGCCAGAAATTCCAGACGTGTCTGTCGTCGAGCCTCAATAATCCCGCCATAGTACCTAAAATTCGTACACTTTAAAAATAAAAACAATTGAGGGGTAGAATAGTAATTGAAGAACAAGAGAAGAGAGAATTTGATATGATAGAAGTTGAAAGAATATGCCCTATTTATAGGAGTCCTCGCACCCCATACGAAGCGACGTCAATGGACCTCGCTATCTGTAAAATGTGAGGTTCGTTGAAATCCGCGACGATTCAGTCCAAACGGATTCCAACTGTTTGAATAGAACTCGTTTTCTACAAATAGCGAGTTCCTAGAGTTTTTAATTTTATTTTTTAATCCTTATTTGGTGATTCTAATTAGATTTTGATTTCTTACTGTAATTAAAAAATCAACACTATTTACTGATAAAATTTAAATACCATACTTTAATTCCTGATTCGAATAAGATTTTGATTTCTTACTGTAATTAAAAAATAAAGAATATTTTAATTGAGATAATTAATTACTAATACAACATATTACATTCTAATAAAATTTAAATATCATTTTTTCTTTAACATAATATATTTTTAGACAATATCATAATCCTAATAAATATGAAATGCTTTTACGGTATGAGTTTTTGATTTCAAAGATTCTACAATAAGTAGGATATTTAATTTAAGGAAAATAAGAATTTTATCAAATATTTTTATTAAAGATTCTTATTTGATGATAATTAGGTCAAATTACAATGCTTTAGGATCTTTTGAAATAATTAGGATTTTTAAAAATAATTAGAATTTTCCATATACTAAAATCATATTTTAAAAAATTAGGATCTTACAAATAATTAGTTCAAATTATTTTTATTTTTTAATCCTTATTTTCAGAATTCGAATCAAATTTTGATTTCTTACTATAATTAAAAAATCAACACTATCTTAATTGGGATAACTAATTACTAATACAAAATTTTAAATACTAATCAAAATTTTCATATAATTACTAAATAATTACTTCAAATTACTAAATAATTATAATATATATTACACTAACAAATACTTCATAATAGATATATATAGAGAGAGATTACACTAACAAAATTAAGTCAATTAAGTTAGATTTTAATTAATAACATTTTAAAAAAATTTAAGACGGGACCTCGCTATGTGCAAAGCGCGAGGTCCCTACAATAATTACCGCGATATATTAATGTGTCTTTTCAATAAACGCGAGGTCTTATCCGGTAAGTTTAAATTTTAGAATTTGAAAAGGCGGCCCACGTCGGACGGACCTCGCTTTGTGTAGAACGCGAGGTCCTATGCCGCGTTTTTCAAAACGCGAGGTCGCCTTATGTAGACGGTTTAAGGGTCATTTTTCTAAATAACATTGGATGGGGTCATTTTCGTAAATAACCATTAAAATGGATTTTTTATACAATAACGCCTTTTTAGAGTGTTTTTTCAACACTTATAAACTTAGATTACTGAAATTAAAGGACTACATTGAACAAAAAATAAAGTTTACACTCTACATTAAAAAAAATTCAAAAACTAAAATAACAAAAATAAAAAGTAGCATGGCTGAAATAGAAATTAATCTATATCCTTAAAAACGGGTTAACATCTCATAATTTAATCTTTTATTTATAGGATCAAACCTAACCGTCAATTTTAATTAAAAATCCTTAATGGATGTTTTTATCAAATTAATGGATTCTGTTAATATTTTTTTGTAATTGGATTCTCATAACCCAAGGATTTTTTTAATGATAATAAAATAAGATTATAATATTAATAACAAAACCTAAATCCCTCTTTATTCTCTGTGGCTTTCAAACCCTAAAAGGGTTGTTTTCACGCCGTCGTCATCAGACAGGCATCTAGAGCCGCGCGATTTCACCTCTTGTCGTCGGCGCGCCGTCAATCCCCTCTCCTCAACGTCGACCAATCCTCTCCCTGTAAGTCTCATCAGCTCGCCTCCCTTTACACTCTCACGCTCACCCTTATCGCCCGCCCATGGATTTTTTTTAAAATTTTACAGTAACGGGAGAAAACGGGGATAGCGGCCCGTTACTACCGTTATTTACCGCTACCCGTTAAATTGCGGCCGCGATCCACCGCTACTAGTGTGATTCCGCATCCCACCGTTGTTTTCGCCGATAGCGGTTTCGGCCGGCGGCGTTACCGCTAAATAGCGGCCGCTATAGCGGTCGCGGGCCGTTTTTTGAAACCTTAGTTATAGTTTGTAACAATCTTGAATTTCTAACCTTTTATATTAATTTATCATTATTTTACTGTTTTTAAATGATTTTTGCCAACCAGTTGAACCAGTGACTTGTTCAATTGCCGGTCGAATCGATATTATTTGTATATTAACATTTGCAAATCGATAAATTCCAATTTAAATAAAAAAGCATAAGGGCAGATTTATAATGTCTTTCAAAAATAAAATAAAAACCTCACACACTGTAAAGGCCTTTTAATTAGGATATCACAAAAAAAGTATTATTTTATTAACAAAGAGATAGATGGTGTTCTTTTCATTCTGAAATCAATGGGAGAGAGTTTAATTTGTTGATTTTTCAGAGGTGTGTTCTGTTTTTTCATTGTTTTAGATATATTTTTTTCTTCTTTGACATTGAATTCAACAGTATTAAACAAAACAAAAAAAGGTTTTGATTGCCATTTGTTTTAATCAAATTTCTGTAGAAGAATACCCTAATCATACAGCTTTGGAGATTTTTATATGATGGTTAAGCGGAGATTTGTTCTAGTGGGTTTATATTTTTTTTCTTCAAGCATAGTATTTTAGCTGAATTTGGTTAATTCTTATTTGGGTTAGTTTCAGATTTTGTGAATGTTTTAGGAAATGTAGTTAATCCAAAAAGGTATTTATTGTTGATTTTTTAAAGAAAGTTGCCTCTTTTTCGTGTAGAAGGGCACCTGGTAAGGACCGAAAGGTGCATCAACACATTCAGTCATCAAGGTAAGGGCGTAGCTAGTCTGCAAGATTCTTAGTGAGTTCTTTTAACTATTCCAGATTTGGGCACTAGGGACTTGAGTTTTCAATAAGCAGCACTGGTGTTTAGTGTCATAATTTCCTATACAGTTTTCAATAAGAATTTGTGTTTGATTGCTATCATTTTACGCTTATGCATGTATACAATTGAGAATCATCAGAAGAACTTGAAAGCATTCCAGTAACTTTTACTATTACTGTCAACTTGGCATGCATGGAAATTGCTTTCCTAATCAGATGTATTCAAATGATATCTGATCAACATGTCAAGTTAGATTAAGCATTTCAGTTGATCCATTACACGGCATGTTTCTACACAGAGGCACTCGTGATCACTTGAATTAAGATGAACTGTGGCTCTGGTATGTTTGTTGTCGAATATATACCCTCCATTAAGGTTCTAGACAGGAAAGAAGGATAACCCAAAAGGGCCAAAACCCTGTGGTCATCCAGGGTCAGGTTCCTAGGTAATGTTTGTATTTACAAGGATGAGTTATTTGAATTTGAGACACCTTTGGAAAATAAGATATCTCTTTGGGCTCTTTTTGACAAAACTGATTTAGATAATCAAGCCAGATGAAATGTTACTATGTGTTATACATCAGACAAACTTACAGAAGAATAGTGTTTAGAGTGCATTTTGGTCTGGTGATAGTGTTTCTTGGTTCCCTGTTTTCATAATTCTTCATTGAGGTTGTCTTTTGCTGGTTCTGCTTTTGTTTCCACTTTGGATGCCTAAGAGTTGTTCGAGGTTTGGTATTTCAATTTCCTAGTTTAGTCTAAGAGTTTTATTCTGTTGCTGTTCTCTGTTTTGACAGAGCTTATTCTCTGCCCATTTGAGATGTCTAATAAATAGTATTGTTTTCGTCTGTGTAAATAATAAAATATGAATATGATTATTTATGATTGAAGTCAATCACATTTTTTTTGTATTTTATGTTAACTGTAGGTGATTATAGATGGGAGAGTCTCAGGATGGGGTGAAGGGAAAGAGAGTGGTTTTCGTTACAGTGGGAACAACATGTTTTGATGCACTTGTTAAAGTGGTGGATTCTCAGGAAGTTAAGGATGAGTTACTGGGAAGAGGGTACACTGATCTTCTTATTCAAATGGGTCGAGGGTCATATCTTCCTACGAAGGTATATCAGAACTCTGAGTGACTAGTGAACAACTCCTCATTTTAACTTGTATAAAGGTAATGAACTAGTGTTCGATAAATTTTAATGGGAGAAAAGGAAGTGATTATCATAATTGCTTTGATCAAATTTGCGACATGGATTTATGGATAAGTTTAGAGAATAGCAAGAAATTAGAAAGTATCAAAATCTTCCAACAGGATTCTATGTTAAGTGATCCACACTTCTGTTATTGGCTTGCTGGTTGCTTTGAATGGTTCAAACTTTTAATGACGAAGATAGAGTTTTATTCCATTACGTATCCAAATTAGCCTGTCACTTCTCGTTTGAAATGAAGATTGTGTCCTCTTCTTCATTTTGTTCTTATTCTTGTGATTTTCCTAAGGTTTATTTTTTAATGTAGTCTACTGGTGATGATGGATCTTTGGCTGTAGACTACTTCACATTTTCGTCAAGCATTGCGGACCATCTGAGATCTGCATCTCTTGTGATCAGTCATGCAGGTAGCTCTTGATATATACACATATTCATATATTGCCTACCCTGTGTATAAAAAGAACATTTGAGGGTTTTGGTGTGATCCCTGGATCACATTCTCATATTATTGCAGCTAATTCATCATATATGGTTAACTAAATTGGTCAGACATTTACAAGAAAAACTGTAAAATGCACTGCCACTGGACCTCTATTTTTGCTCAGCTTTTATATGCACGTCTTCTTGAAGTCATTCAAAAGCTAAAGATTTGTTTCGTTAATCTGAAATTACTATTTTTGTGAAATTCTCTAAAGAGAAAAAGAAAACATTGTGAAGGAACTGTTTCGATCTATCATGCAGGATCCGGGAGCATATTTGAGACCTTGCAGCTTGGCAAACCTTTAATTGTGGTTGTGAATGAAGATCTGATGGATAATCATCAGAGCGAGCTAGCAGAAGAATTGGCAGAGAGAAAACATTTATATTGCGCTCGTCCTCCTGCACTTTGCCAAACTATAGCCAGAATGGATTTGAAGTCTCTAGTTCCATACTCTCCGGGAGATGCCACACCGGTGGCCAAACTCATAAATAGGTTTCTTGGTTTTCCAGATGATTGATGAGGCTGGTGTGCATTCTTAGGGATAGCATCTTGTCTAATATACCGAAGTTTATATTGTATTGTTTCTTCCCTGGATGAATGGTACCTCTTGAGTTTGCGTAGGCATATCATATACAAATTTCAACCCGTATGTGTGTGTCTGATATGATATGTTTTTCAAAGTCTAATCATAATTTGGAGAGTTTGAGTATCAAATTCTCATATCTATTTAGTTGCATACGCTGACGATTGAGATGTGAAGAAACAAATAAAAATATCTGCAAATTTGCCATATGATTTGCAGGAAAACAGCATTAAGATGAGCTTGTTGTTCAGCAGAACAGACTTGGGTGATAATGAGCTTGACCGGCTTACAAGCTACTTGGCTCAGTTAAAGGTCGGTCAAAGTTCGGCTTGAGTGAGCTCAGTTTGAACTCGTGCTTGGTTTGAGACTTTAACAAGTTGAGCCGAGTCGACTAAAGTTTGACTCGAAAAGTTCGTGAACATGCTCAAAATAATTATACATATAATATATATTTCAGTCTTGTTATTATGATTAAACATTTTAAATCCCCTTTTTTGTAGACCTATATAATTTTAAAAATGTACGATGGTTACTTGTGGATTTTAAAAATAAATGTTATTTTTTTCAAATAGGTTTTTGTATGTTATTTTTTTAATTTTTTAAAAAATATTTAAAATTAATTTAAGGAAAGCAACGACTTGAGCTTAAGCTATACAATTTAAGCTTGAGCTTAGTCGAGTTCAATAAAACTATTTTCGAACCGAGTCGAACTTGACCAGTCTTAAACAAGTCTAAGTTCGGCTCGAGCAAGAGACTATGCTAGATTCAGCTTCTGCTCTGCGATCATGGACATTGCTTCTGCTCTCCGTCATTTAAAAGCGCCTATAATAAAGTTTCCCACTATATTATAATTTTTAGGCGCAAATGAAAAATCAGTATTTAATTTTTTTTTTGTCAAAACAAGTACTGAAATTATTATTTCTGACTACTTTAGGTATTTAAACTATGTTTTTGTGCTTTTAGCTACTAAACAATTTTTTAGGTCAAAACAAGTACATGAATTTTTATGATGTGGCAACAATTTAAATAATGGTCGGACTTGAAGTTAGATAAAATGATAATTTAAGAGTTTATTTTGATAAAAAATAATTTAAGAACTAAAAACAAATAAATAACATAATTTATGGAATAATTTTTCATGTAAACCTAATTTTTAATATAATATTTATTATTTATTTTGTCAATTTATAAAATTTTGATAAAAACATATAATTTATGGTAGCTGTTACATATTTTGGCAAAACGATAAATATTTTGGTAAGAGTTAGAAATTTTGAATCGATAAAATATTTTCGTATTAATTAGAAACATCGATTGATCGTTGATTAGTGTTTATTACTACTATTAGTCACTGTTGATCGGTGTTGATAGGTAATCGATTATATATGTAATTTAATACCAAAATTCTAACTGATACCAAACTTTCTACGTATATAAATTTCTTACGTATACCAAACTTTTGAAGTACAAAATTTTCTAATGAATATTAAAATTCTAAGCTTTAAAAATTTAGATATTACTTTTGAATCTACCAATCTCAACAAACTTTCTTTAAAATTTTCCAAAGCTTTAAAGTTAAGGTTCAATGCAGCAGCTTCTTGTCCTCATAGTATGGGTCTGGGCTATGTTATATTAATTTGGGTGAATATTGGGTAACGTTTATATTTTTAACATTTGACTGGATAATCACTTTAATCTTTATATTTTTAAAGCATTTAACCTTTAACGATTTATTTTAGGTTTAAATAGCTCATTTGAGAATAATAATTGTTAGTCAACTAACGATAAACAACTTAAAATGACTTGACAGAATAATATGTCAGTAAAAAAAGATTATATTTTATATGATTTTATTAAAACTATTTTTGACTAATATGTCATTCTATCAAACAAATTATTTTATTTATATAAAACTGCTATGTCAGTGTACCCTACTACGTAGGTTTATTAAATTCTTAACGTTTACTTTCATGGCTGCAGCTTAACAAAAACTAAAAAGCAGATTTTGACCCACAGCATCTTATAGGAATATAATTGAATGTATTTTCTAATTGTTCACGTACTATGTAAACTAAAAAATTAAAAAAAAACTTCAAATAACGAACGTATTTTAGAATTTTAGTTTTAAAATAATGGCTTAAGGGGCAAGGAAAATTTTGAATTTAAAAAAAATTAATCAAGTCTTTAAATAAAAAAAATTAAATTAATTAAATCATTTGAACATTACATCTTGACAATTTTTTTTTGATTTATAGATACAGTGAAGTCGGGTCAAATGTTTTCACTTGACATTTTCAGAATTTTTTATTTTATTTAAAAAATTCTTTAAAAGTTCTATCGATTCTAAAAAAATTTATAAAAAATATTTTTTTAAAAAAAAATATATAAATGTACCATGATATAACCCTGATGTATCACATCTCAGTAATATCTAAAGAAAAATTATAAAAAATTAATGGTCTAAATTGATCAAAAAGCATAATTGATACAATTTCTTGGTTCAAGAGCTTAATTGATTAAATTCTTTTAGTTTAAAAGTTCAACTGAGTGAAAAAATTCAGAGTCTTGATTAATTTTTATAAAAGTTCAAAGGCTTCTAACACCCTTAAACCTAAAATAATAAAACATTACTCTTAACCATAGGCGACATAAATAAATACAACTAACAATAATATAATTAATTAATAATTATATTATAATTGAGTAAGAAACGAGAAATTATATTATGGGTCATTCTCATCACGTCATTCATGGGACCAACCAATTAAATACATCTATTTCATTAATTTTTTTCATCTCATCTTTTTATCAAGTGAATCTTCACTTGGTAAAAATTGTTTTTAAATTTAATTTACAGTAAATATGAGTGAAAATACACTCAGTAAAAAATAAAATAAATGCATTTGACTAGTTAATCTCATAAATGACAATGGTGAGAATGACTCGTAATATAATTTCTAAAAAACGTGTTTTAAATGAGCTCTAAAACGGATTACTTTTATCATTAGGTTAAAACAAAATTCTCTCACTTTCCGTAACATTTCTTTTTCATTTTCCTTAACCGGCGACAGAACCAAATTTGATGTTAGTAGTCGGCACTCACTTTTTTTTTGTTGAGATTGAATTTAAAAATAGGTCTCATAATAATAAGTATTAGAAAAAAAAATATTTTTAAAAAAAATATTAGAAAAAAATTAAAGTTTAAGAGTATGTTCCTAATAACAAATATTGAGAAAAAAATAGGTTCTAATAACAAATACTGAGAAAAAATAAACCCCTTAATAAAAATATTAGAAAATTTAAATTTTAAAAGTATGTCCTAATATTAAAAAAATGAGCCTCTAATAATAAATAAAAAATTAAATTTGAAGAGTATGTCTCTAATAACAAATATTGGGAAAAATTAGGCTCCTAATAACAAGTGCTAAGAAAAAAATTGGACATCTAATAAAAAATATTAGAAAAATTAAATTTTAAAAGTATGCTCTAATAACAAATATTTAGAAGAAAAAAAAAGTTGAGCCTCTAATGCAAGTATTAGGAAAAAAATTAAATTTGAAGAGTATGTTCTTAATAATAAATATTGTAGAAAAAAATAAGCCTTAAATAACAAATATTGAGAAAAAATTGGACCAATAATAACAAATATTGAAAAAAATAAATTTTAGGAATAGACCCCTAATAACAAGTATTAAAAAATTAAATTTGAAGAATATGTCTCTAATAAAAAATATTAAGAAAAAATTAGGCCTTAAATAACAAATATTGAGACAAAATTGAACCCATAAAAACAAATAATGAAAAAAATAAAATTTAAGAGTATGCCCCTAATAACAAATATTAGAAAAATTTAACCTTAATAACAAATATTGAAAAAATTAGACTCTTAATAATAAGTATTAAAAAAAATTGGTCCCGTAATAATAAATATTAAAAATAAATTTTAAGAGTAGAGTTTTAATAACTAATATTGTGGGAAATGAACTATACTAACAACTGTAAAAAAAAACTGGAATCTTATAACAATTATTAAAAAATTGGACTCTTAATTAAAAATATTAAAAAATAAACAAATTTAATAATAAAATCCTAATAACAAGTATTAAAAAAATCGGACAATAATATCAAATATTAAAAAAAAATTAAATCTTGTGTAGATGTCCCTTATGCCCCATGCCCAAGGACAACCCTGGTTGTCTGCAACCGAAAATCCTTCCTTTTTTTATTTTATTATATATATATTTTTTGCTTTTTTATTAAAAATAATTATATTTTTTGGCACATTTTTTATTATCTCGTAACGCGTTTTTATTATTTTTTAAACATATTTTTTGCTTTCTTTATCGTTTGTGTGGTTGTTTTTTTTTTTAGAATTAAATTTAACATCAACTAGACTGATAAGATGACGTCTAACTGTCTATTTGCTTATTTTATTGATCTTTTCTGCTTTGGACATTCAAACTGAATTTGAATACGTGCTCCCAATCATCGTTTATTATTCGCAATTAAGTTATGATACTGACCATTTTGTTAACGTGTCTCATCATTATATGCACATTTATGTTAGTGTTGACGGTTTTATCATTCATCATCGATTAGTGAATTTGTTTATATCTCTTATGATTGAGTTTTTACCATTTTCTTGTATGGTCATTTTATGATTCTAAATGTCTAGTTTTTTTGTTTTAATGGTTATAGGAAACTGTCTAATTACGTGTTTAGTTTACTCCCATGGTTGTAAACCCATTGAGGTATAATACATTTTTTAAATGAGTTTAAATAATTTATAAATAAATTTATCTAAACTCATTGAAGAGTCCCAATAAAAAAAACGTTGTTATTTCTAGAGAACCAAAATTCGAAAAATTTATTTGTACAATATATTTATATGTTCAAAGTTTTAAAATTAAAAAACAATAATCGCATCAGAATATAAAAAACTAAAAAAAACAAACAAATTTATCCATGGGGATAATTAAATTAAACATTTTGTGTTTGCTCTTACTCAGTTTGTTTATTCACACACTATATTATTATAAAGGCTAAAGCAATTACAAAACAATTTAATGTGTAATGCTCAGAACTTTGACACGTAAATAGTTTTTTTTTTTTTACATCATAAAAACAGATGTTGACCATGTATTATTATTTAATATTTTAATTGATTTACATTTAATTTAATTTTATATTTTACTTAATTTACCATTTGACTTAACTTTTAATTTAGCCATTGACGGTTGGATGAACCGCTGAAATAATAGTGAAAACGAGCTGAAGTTCTGATATAAGTTGGTGAACCAACAACGAACCGAAGTCGCCAACTTTATTGGATTACTCTTTTTTGCATATAAAATTTCAAGGATGGACCCAGAATTTAATCCTAACATAGATCGGACCATTTTAATTATTTCAAAAATTATAAATGATAATATTTATTATAGGATAATGTCAAGTATAATTATCGCACATTAAAACGATATACCAAATTTTTATATGAAAATCCTTTCAAAAAAACTATGTGTAGTAGAAGAGAAATTTTTATACCAAAACTGTTAAACATTGTAGAACATAAAATTTAGAACCATTTTCTACCCTTTCATTACAACGAGAAAACCTTTAGAAATTTTTATAATTTTATATGCACTGCAGTATATTGTCACGGGGCTAGACTTCTGAACCAACCCAACGTGCGGCATTAGTCGATTCCTTAAGACAAACGACTAAGTAAGCCTGAATCCTCGATCCGAAAGATCAAATACTCCCAAGTCGCACAAACACAAGATCGTTCCTAGGGGAACCGAACAAAAGAGAAAGGCAACAAGAGCAAGAGAAAGAACGCTCAAGAACGCGAAGAACACTACAGAGTGTTTTAGAGTAAATGCCAAGTGTATTACTCAAATGATGGATGATACAAGTGAGGTGGGGAGGCCTCTATTTATAGTTGAATCCCCTTACCATGAACGGACGAGATCGAATCACACTAACGGCCCAGATTGAAAGCCACCTACCAAATCTACACTAATTAAGGAAACTCTATCACTATGATATTCTTTCCTTAAGTTTGTGTTTACATTGAGAGATATTCTTATCCCTTGGAATATTCCCCGGTAAGATGCCATCTATTAATTTACCGGGCTCAATGCATTTGGGCTTTCTTTCAGTCTCCAACGATCGGACCAAGTCTGGTGGTCTTCTTGGCAAGCCTAGAACCTCTTGGGTTGCTTGTTGCGCATCTGTCTCGGACCGAAATGAGCGGGCCGTGACATTCTCCCCCACCAAATCCGGCGATGCCCTCATCGCTGTCTCAGTAAAGACTTCTCTTGGTTGATCTTGGATCTTCCATGGTACCTTGGCTTGCTCCCAACTCGAGAATCGGGCAACGCGATGTTCCCCATAAGAACGGCTCCCCATAAGGAGCGCTCGACTCAGGCTAGGTTGTCTTCCCATACAGACTGCTCGCCTTGGTTCCTTCCGCCGTGTAACTTCTCGCTCTGCATCATTGCGCACATCTCGATGAAGTTTGAGATGCGCCTCTTTCGTGGCATTCACTCTAACCGGCATCAACCCTTCCCTCTTGAAGTTTGGTGCCTCGTTGCCCATTGGCAACTTTTCCCGCATTGATCCTTCTTCACACTTGAAGTTCAATGCTTCTTCCACCTTGCCCAAAGGTGCTTTTTCCACGGGCCTCATGTCGCTAGCTGACTCGGGCAACTCTTGCCCCACTAAAGTAGTCCCTCCAACAGTAGCAGCCCCCAAAGCGATGTCTCCTTGGCTTGGAGCATCCTCGGCAAGCTGAATGGCAGTCAGCGTCTTGGTTCCTTTACCTTTGTCTCGGTACGAGGGCACAACGCAACGTTGTTTTCGATGCAAAACACAGACGACGTCGGCACAAGGAACGATAAGAGCATCTATACGGTCAAGGAAGCTTAGTCCCAAAACAAAATCAAAGTCATCTAAGTTGATTACCTTGATGTCTTCCTTGCCCTTCCATTCACCAATCTGCAGCTCCACCTTCCGTGCCGTCCCAACAATTGGAACTTCTTTAGCATTCACAGTCTTGATCTTTCCAGTTGAACCCACAACTCTAAGACCAAGTTTGTCGGCAGCCTTCTTGGACATGAATAGATCGGTTGCTCCGGTATCCACTAGAGCACTCCTCGATCGTCCCGCAATGTTGATGTCGACAAACATCAACCCTTTCTGCTTGCGTACTCTCGCCTTAGCAGAACTCAGTGTCATCGAACCAAGTCTCGCAGCCTCGCTCTGTTCGGGCTCGTCCACCTCCTTGGATGGCTTGACTCGATGTGGGCATGCTCGCAACTTGTGTGGCCCCTTACATTGGTAGCACTTTAGTTGCTTCTCTACCCTCGGCTTAATTGCTTTGACACTCGCAATCGCACCAAGTCTCGTCACTTCCTCATCCGATTCCTCGGACACATCGCCTTTGACAGCATTAAGACGATCATTCTTGGGGCAATCTTTCATCATGTGCTTTCCTCCGCAGACACAGCACACAAGACCTTCCCCATCTTTGACTCCCCCACCATAGCCCTTGCCTCGGGGCTTGAGAGTCTCTGCCATCTCGAACTCGGCTATGGATTCAGCTGCGGCCATAGCCTTGGAGAGTTCCTCGACTCCCATCCTCTTCAGCTCCATTCTGGCCCATCGCTTAAGCCCGTTCTTAAAGATAAAAAGGCTTTCAGCTTCAGCGATGTCCGTGATTTGGAGTTTGAGTTCAGTGAACTGTCTAACATACTCCAGGATGGAACCTTCATGCTTGAGTTCGTGCAACTTCTCCCGAGCCTCCTGTTGGGCGTTCTTTGGATATAACTGCTCTTTGAACTCAGCCTGAAACTCTTCCCAAGTCCCGATGGGAATATCCTTGCTCTTCTCCTCAGAGCATCTGCGTCGCAACCATAAAAGTGCAACGTCAGTTAAGTAAACAGAAGCAATGTTTACCTTGTCCGCATCATCCTTGATGCTTGTAGCACGAAAGTATTGTTCCATGCTCCACACAAAGTTCCCCACGTCCTGGGCCGATCTAGCTCCGCTAAACTCCTTCGGCTTTGGCACGTCCAACTTTGGTCTGAATGTCGCCTTGTTCAACATATCAGTCACGACAGCCTTGTAAACTTGGAGCTCTCCCTTGAGCTCCTTGATCTCCTCCATCATCTCCGCCTTCAAAGCCTTTAGCTCGGCTTCGAGTGCATCACTCCGTCTATCCGCACTGTCGGCACAATGGTCAAGGTCTCGAACGTTGTTCTTTAGATCCTGCACGTTGCTTTCGAGCTCCTCTCCCGAAGAGTCCAGCTCGTCAAGACGTACTCTGACAACGTCAATCTCCTCTCTGGCATCCTTCATGGATCCTTCGAGCTTTCCCAACCTTTCCTCCAACGTAGGCACAGTGTTGCTCGGACTGTCTCGCTTTCCATCGTCAGCCTGGGCCTCAACACCCTTTTGTGCTGCAACATTCCCTCCTTTCTTTGCCATCTCCAATCAGTGTTTGTGCTCGAACACTCGCTCTGATACCAACTGTCACGGGGCTAGACTTTTGAACCAACCCAACGTGCGGCCTTAGTCGATTCCTTAAGACAAACGACTAAGTAAGCCTGAATCCTCGATCCGAAAGATCAAATACTCCCAAGTCGCACAAACACAAGATCGTTCCTAGGGGAACCGAACAAAAGAGAAAGGCAACAAGAGCAAGAGAAAGAACGCTCAAGAACGCGAAGAACACTACAGAGTGTTTTAGAGTAAATGCCAAGTGTATTACTCAAATGATGGATGATACAAGTGAGGTGGGGAAGCCTCTATTTATAGTTGAATCCCCTTACCATGAACGGACGAGATCGAATCACACTAACGGCCCAGATTGAAAGCCACCTACCAAATCTACACTAATTAAGGAAACTCTATCACTATGATATTCTTTCCTTAAGTTTGTGTTTACATTGAGAGATATTCTTATCCCTTGGAATATTCCCCGGTAAGATGCCATCTATTAATTTACCGGGCTCAATGCATTTGGGCTTTCTTTCAGTCTCCAACGATCGGACCAAGTCTGGTGGTCTTCTTGGCAAGCCTAGAACCTCTTGGGTTGCTTGTTGCGCATCTGTCTCGGACCGAAATGAGCGGGCCGTGACAATATGTATCATTTTGAATATAAAGTACCTAATGAGATTCTCAAATTTAAAACGTTCTCATATTATCGAGTGCTTGAACAATTTCATCAAACATCTTAACCATGATTGTATTAATACATGCGACCTTACAAGAGGAATTACTTCCCCAAAAAATAATACTTATAAAAATAGCTTAATACGTCACATATCGAGATATACCAGAGTTAAGAATACACTCTTTCTGTGCTATAGAGTCGTTAATGGAAACAATTAAAAGTTCATCATCATCGTAATCTTTCACTATGTCAGCTTCTTCAAATTTCTCTAGCTATTTCCCCATAAATCATCTTGATCATACTTAACCTTCGTGATCTCTAAATCAGAGACAAATTGTTTAAAGTTGCTAAGAAATCCTTCAGCGACGTATCTTCTTACAAACGTGAGAATAAAAATATTGCTTTAAATGCAACAGGTTAATTTTTTAATTTCGAGGAATGTGTTTTTGATTTTTATATAAAGTTGAAGGAGTAAAATACCCTTTAGCCTAAAACTTAAATGCGTGTATTTATATATATACACACGAAGAAAAGTAGTCCGTTGCAAGTCGCAAGCATTTCCTAGTGGTAGTCCTATCAATATCATGGATTCGAAAGGGTTGGAGTTGTGAATGTCTTCCATTGCATGACAATGGTTTTTTATATATGCTGGGGAATGTTGTTTAGGTTTTGCCTTTAAAGTGGGATCATGGATAGACCGAGGGGTTTGAGGAGCAGTCACCCTCTTCGAAAATTTGAAATTTATATATGATTTAAAAAATTTATGTATTTTTTGTTGAAAATTTTATAAATTTGCCCCTTAAAATTTTATAAATTAATCCCTTCTAACATAAAATTTTACGTCTATCCTGAGAGATGCCCAGGGGTGAAGTTTTAGTTTTTTTTTTCGAGACAACGATGTAAGAGCTAAAGGTTTACAGAATAATTTTAATGTCCCAGTAAAATAGAGGTGGTTTAAATGAAATGGAAAAAGAATAAATGCAGTCCAAAATTAAGAAAAGAAGCAAAATATGGAGAAGCATCTGCTTCAACTTGCAAGCTGTATATTTTCAGTAACATATGGAATCTTTTCTTTTATAAAAGAAGTTACGATTTAAGGTTAGTGCTTAGAATTTATGGTATAAGGTTTAGGGTTTAGGGTTTAGTTTTTTAGGGTTAGGTTAGGAATTTAGGATTTAGATTTTTATAATATAAATACACAGTCTTGTGTAAAATTCTAAACACTAACCTTAAATTCTAAATCCTACAACCTAAGTCCCTAAACTTTAAACCTTAAACTAAAACCATAACCCTTAAAACTAAAAGACACGTGTAAACTAAAGTTTACACGGCTTGTGTATCAAAGTTTTTCCCTAAAATAAAGATGTATTTGAATAATTTTTTAAATGATTTCAAATTTTTATATGTTTTCATATTTTTTTATAATTTTATGCTTTTATAATTTTTTAAAATATTTTTATGATTTTTAAGAATATATTGACCCTGTTTGTCATTTAGTGGACAGTTGATAGCGGATACCTTTTAACTAGTGAATTACATTAGCTGATTGTATAAAATTGTTTGGTAAATTAACTGATAGCTAATGGTTGTTTGATTATTTGAACAAGCAAAATGACATATAAGGACATTATTATATTTGATACTTGTTTGAATAATTTATTAGTTATTAACATTTTGTATCTATTCATATTAATTAGATTATGAAAATTAATTTTTTAATATCATTATTGAGCATATATGAGGATGTACATATTAATTTTTTATTTTTAAAATTATCTTTTCAATATAATTTTAATAATTATTAAATTTAGATGTATATATTAATTTCTTATCTATGAAATTATATTTTGAATATAGTTTATTAATTATTAAATTTATATGTATTTATTAATTTATATATTAATCTCTTATTTATGAAATCATTTTTTTTAATTTTTTTAGTTAATCAAATTTATGTTTTTTGTATCGGCAAAAGTATGATTTGTTATAGAAATATCATACAAGCCAACATTATCACGAGCCTCATTAAAAATCTCCCTACACATAAAATGGAGGAAAAGAGTACCCATGATAATATAAACAACACGAAAAACCGGCAAAACGCAAAACACTAGAACAAAACAATAACCCGACATCGAACAAAACACTGCCCTAACCAATACCAACACACTGTCACAATAACCAAAAGTAACAACACCCACCCACCATCCAAGAACATCCCCATCACGCATGCCCTTCACACTCTACCACCGCAACCACCTTGGCAAAACCAACCTCACAGTGTTGTACCTAGCAACAATCGCCAACGGAGTACACTGCTCACACCCTAAAGAATGGCCTAAAACAACGTACTACGGTCCATGCCTCCCTTTGCTAATGTGTCGGCGAGTCTGTTCGCCTCACAAAATGTATGAACGAAATTAACACGTGTACCTCCACCACACGCTAAATCAATTTTGACAAACAACTCTCATAAACGACATGGTCTTTTACCGAACTACAATACCCAACCAAGTGCCACTCACGAATCTGATTCCACAACCAAAGCATATTCTGCACTCCACCGCGAACTAAGAAACAACTCCAATGCAAATGCTATGGCTCGAATTTCTGCTTCACTAGACTCCATCATCCTTAACGGACCAGAAAAACGGGTAAGAATTCTACCCCCCGCATCACGCAACACTTCACCATAACCACTCGGTCCCGGCTTGCCCCTCGCCGAACCATCGACATTGAACTTCAAACTTCCACCATTCGGAGGCTGCCAACGTACTCCCCTACATATGTTTGGAATAGCCGAAACACCACAAAAATCCTGCAAACATTTTCACCATGTTGCCTCATCCAAATTCCAAAACTCTTGTGCTACACGAACCCATGCAAAAGAACATAATTTAATTAAGAAGAACACCTCCGACATTGGTAAATTTTTGCCCTCAAACATCTCCTCATTTCTCACCAACTATAATGACTATAGTAGTGCCGCTACACACGCACACCATCATTGCCACATCTCACCCCCAAACGGACCATGAAACCCCGATTTGAAAAACTCTTTTAAAGATGCGACAAAGGCAAAGCCACCATCCACCAATGTAAAAACCAATCTCATACCTCCCGAATCACCCTACAATGAAAAAGTATATGTTCCAATTCATCCTCTTCCTCATTGCACCACACACACAGACATTGACCCTCATTTAGCACAATCCCTTGACGACGATGGAAATTCAATGTAGGCAAACGATCCAAACATACAAACGACAAGAAAGCTTGTACCTTCGACGGCACAGGTGCTTTCCAAATAAAACATATTCAAAAAGAATCATCCTCCACTCTCTCCAGTAACAATCGATTCGTCAAACTCTTCACCTAGAAATGACCATGAACATCTATCTTCCATATCAATGAATCTTGTATCTCATTATGCAAGACAATCAGCAAAACCAAAGACTGCAAATCTCTCAAAAGGTGTTCTTCAAATATCCAAAGCGAATGCTTAAAGAAATCACGCCATCCTTCGTGGTTAAAAGAACCATGTACCGTATAATCATGTACCATAGCCAATTTATTTATCGCCAACAAAAATATCTGAGGAAAGACAACCTTTAAAGGCTCTTCAACACACCAAGGATCCAACCAAAATAACACGCTCCGACCACTCCCCACCCTCTACACGAAATTGGACGCCTCAAAATACGAACTCGCTTCCCCATTACTGACATTTGCAAATATATTCTTCCACGTATGAGACATGGAATTCAAACATGATACATTAAAGTGCCACCAAGGCATAGCCTCACTATATTTTGCTACAATTACAGCTCTTCATAATGAGTGAAGCTGAGTAGCGTATCTCTATGCCCACTTAGACAACAATGCTACATTCTGAACTCATAAATCCACAACCCCAACCCCCAAGATGCCTCAGTTTGCACACTATCTTCCACTGAACATGACACATTTTTTCACTTAAATCCACATCTCCACACAGAAAACACCTTCTAATTTTATCAATTCTCGCTATAGCACCCTTTGGAACTTTAAACACCCTCGTGTAATATATCGGCAAAGATGACAAGACCAAATTAACTAAAACCACTTTCGCAGCGAATGAAAGCAAAGCACGCTTCCATCCCGCTAACTTCAATCGAATACGTGCAACCACCGGATCCCATAACTCCTTATAATTTGGCTTCACCCCCAACACCATTCCCAAATATTTATATGGCAAAACACACTTTTCGTGACCCAAAACCTCCACCACCTCGCTCGTTAGCGCAATACCCCTAATCAAACTTGCCTCATTCGCACTTTCAAACAATATATGAAGCGCCTCTACCACGATAACAAAAAGCAAAGGGGACAATGGATGCCCTTTCCGTAAACCTCGACCTATTCCAAATTCTTTAGTTGCCGAACCATTAAAAAGAACTAAAAACCTAGCTAAACTCATATATTACCTCATCCAAGAGCACCAAATTGAATCAAACCCCATCTGAACTAACACATTTTCCAAAAAGTCCTACCGTACACTATTGTAAGCTTTAGCAAAATCCAATTTGAAAATAAAACCCCCTCGTGACTTAGATTATCACATCTAATGTATCAACTCATTCGCCAATAGTATCCCATATATTATTTTCATGCCTGAACAAATGTCGTCTGTACATCACAAATCACCAAATCCAACACCTATTGCAATCGATGCGCCAACACCTTATACACTTAAGTTAACAAACAAATTAGACGATAATCCTCCAACACCACCAGATTCCCCTTCTTTTGTAACAACACAATAAACACAGAATTTGATCTCTTAAGCAAACTACTCGACTCATAAAACGTATCCATGAAGCGCATCACATCTCCCTTGACAAACTCCCAGATACACTTCAAAAATTTGAAATTAAACCCATCCGAACCAGGAGCCTTTGAGCCATTCATGTCCTACACAGCCTTTCGAATTTCTTCTTCATCAAAAGGAACTACCAAAGCCGTAGCCCACTCACAAGGAATCTGGTTGAAAGCACCCGAAATCTCTCATCCCCTTCCAAATTACTTCCTCAAAATGCTGCTTAAACTCTCAGAAAACATGACCATGCAATCTTCTTGTATCCATTTCTCATCCTCATTAATCTGTAACCCAGAAATGTAATTTCTCATTTCTCGCAACTTTGCCGATTGGTGGAAAAATGCTGTATTTTGACCCCCCAACTTCAACCAATACGCTCGCGAATTTTGACGCCAAATACTCTCATTTCTCCTAATAGCACGCCATAAATCTTGCAACCAATTTCTACACCACATAACCATCTCCTCCGTCGCACCCCCTGCTGATACCTTCGCATCAACCTCATCATTTTTTGCTGCAACATTTCAACAGCCTGATCAATATCGCCAAACTCATTTTTATTCCAATTATGCAAAAATTTATTTAAGGCTCTCAATTTAAGCATAATGTCATTAGTTCCCATACCCAAATCTGCCAAACGATCCCACTCACATTCAATCAACTTCACATTTTCCCTTACAATCAAACCAAAAGTTTAAAAAACAAAATGGTCTCGGCCCTCAATCCTTATCATCATTTAACGACAACAATGGCGAGTGATCAGACAAACTCTCGACAAGTTACATTGTTCATTTTGTTGGAAATAATCCAACCATGCAATAGATACTAAGAACCTATTAATCCGACTACATCGTGACCCCGAGCCAAACCATGTAAACTATTTACCGCTTATCGACAAATCTAACAAGCCAACACTATCAATAAAAAATGAAAAAGCATCCATTCCGTGACTTATATTGTTGCATCCAGATCGCTCATGTTTCCAACAAACTATGTTGAAATCACCTCCCACGCACCAAGGGAATGCCTCAAAGCTTATACAAGCTGCAATCTCCTCCCACAAACTCGCCTGATCCGTGACCCCATTTGGCGCGTAAACTGAAATCACCCTACACTCTCACCCTTCCTGAACCTAACAACCTTTCAACAACACAAAGTGACGATTACTAAAAGATGACACCAAACGAAATCGAGAAGATTTCCACAACACTATAATCCCCCTAGATGCTCCTATCGACGCTGCAAACACAAAACCACACATATCTGACGGCCATATTCTTCTAGATTTATGTTATTTAGAGAATTTTTTATAATTATCAAGGAAAAATAGTCTTTAAAAGTCCATTATCCAAACCTCTAACTCAAAAAGCTCCTAAAATGAGCTTTTTTAAAATGAGAGGTTTCACCTTAATCCGCTATTACAATCCTCTATTTACCAAACATCCAAATTAGCGGATTTGATTGGTAAAACCTCTAAAAATGCTCCAAACCTCTAATTTTAGCTCGAAAAGCTGTTTACCAAACATGGTCATTGTATACAATAATTTTTTATTCTGATTCTTTTAGAAAATATTAAAATTATATATATATAATAATTTTAATAAGTTTTTTGAATACATATATTTGGAGTAGTAGACAAATTGTCTCCTAAAGTATCACCAAGTCTCATTTTTTATCCTTCAAAATTTTCCCGATCAAATATGATCTTTAAAGTTTCGTTCCATCAACAGTTTTAACACTCATTGTTTACTAAATTAGAAATATCATATGTGGATGACAACGTGACACAATTAACACTTATATGTCACTTTTTCTTATAATTAAATAAAATAAATAAATTCAATATTTAATGAATAAAATTAAAACCCAATTTCTCCTTTATTTGTCTGTACTTTTAACTACTTATATTCTTCTCCCATTACAAATAATCTTATAATGCAACTTATATTCAATTAAGTTGTTTGATAATTAGCGAGTTAATATTTGTTTTAAACCATTGTTTTACCTACAATTCTATAGAGAAATAGAACTTATATTAGTTAGTAATCTAAACAAGTTTACTGCCTATGGAATTATTTTTAGCAAATAACTCATGTTAGGACCATTATGTTGTAGTCCAAAAAAATAGTTTATCTTAAGTATTGAAACATGTTGACTATCGAGTAGAGACATAGAAACGGTTGGTTAGTTAGACAACACATTGAATTAGACTCGGGATGAATTAGTCTTAAATTCATTTATAGATTAAACGTTCAAAATATATTTACTTTAATAAGCTGATGATTGATATGTTGGATATATAACTTATACATGATATAACTTATACATAGATAAATAGAACTTATATTAGTTATTAATCTTGAGCAGTGTAAAACTATGTATGTATGACTTGCATGCTTTGATATATTAATAACCGATATGTCTCAAGGTAATAAGCTGGTGATTGAAATGTTGGATATATAACTTATACATAATATAATTGTAGCGATGTTTTGAAAAAAATATTGTTTCTAATTGGTCCGATGTATCCCTCTTTTGGAAGATATTTATTTGAAAGAGGAATTTCTTTAAAACCCGTATTTGGAACAAAAAACTTGGAGTCGCCACCGGTCATTTGGATTAGGTAGACCGGACACCGAAAATAAAACTAGAGATTACTACGAGTTCGAGAGTCGGTTACGAGTAGGGAAGGTTTCACACCCCCACCACCCCCAAACTTGGTACCAAATCAATTACCGCTTTTTTAATATTGAATTTTACGAGTTAAAGTGACGATTAAATCAAAATTTGGTTATACGTGCGAGTAAATTTTAAGGGCCCCATTATTCGAGAGTAAACGAAAAAATCACCACCACTACGACTGATACTAGCCGCGCTTACTCTCGAATAGAAGGGTACCGCATTGACAATTAATATATCCAAATGCACAATAAGATCACATAGTAAAGGGAACATGATTATGACAAACATTAACCAAGACATGAAGTAAATACAAGACAAAATAATAAGGATCCACATGTCATATATATAAATATCATACATATATAAATGCGTATAAATCAATATATACATATATAAACTTTGGCAGAAACCATATATGTATATAATTTTCAAACTATATGTTATATAGTATATATAAAGTATGTAATATATATATATAACCGTATATCATATATGAAATGCATAGAATATATATATATATGTATATTAAAACTATATATTTTACTATAAAACATATATATGTAATATATATAACACAACCATATACTATATACTTTGAAAAAAAATATGAATAATATAATATATAAATACCGCATATTATATACTATATAAAACATATATTGTAAATTATAAGAACCATATTGTATACTAATATAACATATAAATATATATGAAAGCCACATTATATATATATTTATCATAACAAGGCGAGAATGCTAAACATCAATAGTAAATAAGATTGAAAATTTAAATATGTATGAAAAAGGATAACCAAGGGGGATTTTATCACTGGATTTTGGATCAAATTAAGCTAAACCTAAAATTAACAGGATTAAACCATTTCAAAACAGATTAAGCTTAAAAAGGACGAAACTTAATGATTACAACTGCCCCACTTTGATTATTCTAGTCAAACGAGAATAGAGCAAAGATATAAAGTACTAATTTTGTTCGACTTTTCTGTTTGAAGATTTTGAGCTGCGAGTTCCTCGTGTATAAAACTATTCACCCTTCCTCTTCCTGAAATCTGGAGCTATAAGTATTTGCCTCCATTTGCTCTGAAATCCTAATACTACGAGTTTGAAACTCCCCGCCTAAAATCCTTGAGCTATGAGTATGTACCTCTTTTCACTCTAAAATCCTGATGTTGCGAGTTTGAAACTCCTCGCCCGAAACCCTCGAGCTATGAGTATCTGCCTTCTTTCGCTCTATAATCATGATGTTGCAAGTTTGAAAATCCTCACCTAAAATCATTGAGCTATGAGTATCTGTCTCATTTCGCTCTGAAATCCTGATATTGCGAGTTTGAAACTCCTCACCCGAAATCCTTGAGCTATTAGTATATGCCGTCTTTTGCTTTGAAATCTTGATGTTGCGAGTTTGAAACTCCTCGCTTGAAAATCCCTTTCGAGTTTTCGCTTTGTTGTTTAATCCCCTTCTTAAGAAGTACCCGATTGAGCCTTTAAATATCTATAAACGAGATGAAATGCTTTGATGGTATAAGTTAGCATGCTCTTAACATAGGGATACCTAACTAAGTATGATGCGTGAATTGCAAAAACTAAACGTTGCTTAAACGCCTTCACTTTCATGGTCGATTTTTCTCGACCTTCTCTTTACTTCCTTCTTTCTTTTGATCTTTGCATTGATGATACTTCATCTCATATTCACGTTCAACCATTAGCTTTTTGTTTTCAAACTTTCAAATATTTTGTTCTAAAGTGCCTTTGCAGGTTTCCACTTTAAATTTGCTTTTCTCAAAGCGCCTTTTCGGGTTTTCACTTTGATTTTTATTGTTTTCTTTTTCTTTCTTTTTCTCTTTTTCTTCTTTTTCTTTCTTTTTCTTTTTTTCTTAAGCATCCTTTTGGGTTTTCGCCTTGAGATCATTTCGTCTTTGCAATCTGTTTGCTTTTTGTGACAAGCTTGAATTTTGATGTGGTCGCCACTCTTATTCTTACTTCGACACATTTTCATAATCTGACGCCTAAAGTATTTTCTTAGCTTTAACCTTAGAGTACCTCTAGCAGACTTTTGATGTCGAGGTCACTCTTTGTCTTTGTATTTGTCTACGCCAAAAATTTTAGAACATAGTAATACCAAGAAATCTTTTGCTTTCCATGAATCTATATCAACCTACTTGCAAAATGCTTGTAGAAAGAGGTAAGAGAAGGCACAAAATAATACTTCATTAGTATTTTGAAAGTTCGAAGTGATTTACAAAGGTCATGGCAAACATGAAAGGAAAGGAAAACAAAATATGATGCAATGTCCCAATCATCCACTGTATGAATGATGTGAGAACCCATCGACCGAAGAAGATCCCTTGCCAGATGTACTTCACTAAAATCCTTGACACCTAAGAAGGTCTATTTACCAGATATCGAATTTCCAAAATTCATTTAAGCCTCCATTTTCGAGTTTTCGACTTAAATTCTCCTTTGGTTTCAAGACGCCTTTTTCCCCGGTTTTCATCTCGAACCCCATTATTTGTTTTTTCTTTTTTTCCTTTTTTCTTTTTCTTGTTTCTCTTTTTAATACATTTTTCTTTTTGATACCTAAAGTGCCCTTTCGGGTTTTCACCCTAAGTATTTTTATTTTACGAAGCGTCTTTTTGGATTTTCACTCAGCTTTTTTATTCTCTTCTTTTTATTTTTCATTTTTCTTCACTCATAGTATTTCTTGATTGAATATGAGTTTACTGGATTGTTCAACTCATTCTCATTCATCTCTATTAAGATCAAAGCTCATTCAGAAAAAGCTTTCTTAACGATATAAGGTTCTTCCTAATTAGGCATCCACTTCCCACGGAAACCCCTTTGAGTCAACAAGATTCTTTTAAGCACTAGATTCCCCTCTCGAAATTCTCTTGGGCGAACCTTTTTTCATAAGCTCGCATCATTCTCTTCTGGTACATCTGACCATGACAAATGACCTTTAATCTCCTCTCATCGATAAGATTCAATTGGTCAAACCGTGCTTGTACCTATTCGGCCTCTTCCAACTTTACCTCATTCATGACTCAAAGTGATGGAATTTCCACTTCAATAGGCAGCACTACCTCTGTGCCATAAACCAATGAGTACGGTGTCACCTCCGTTGAAGTACGTACGGACGTTTGGTAGGCAAAGAGAGCAAATGGAAACTTCCCATGCCAATCCTTGAAGGTGTCTGTAGTATTTGATATGATCTTCTTGATGTTCTTGTTTGCCACTTCTACCGCTTCGTTCATCTTGGGACGGTAAGTGGTGGAGTTATGGTGCGTTATTTGAACTACTCGCACACCTCGGCTATCATTTTGTTGTTTAAGTTGGAACCATTATTGGTAATAATCCTTTTTGGCAAACCATATCGACAAATGATCTCTTTCTTCAAGAACTTGCAAATTGTTGCTCTTGTGATACTGGCGTAGGAAGCTGCTCCCACCCACTTGGTGAAGTAGTCAATAACAACCAGAATAAAACGGTGTTCGTTAGATGCCTTTGGATGAATCTGACCAATGATATCTATTCTCCATACGGCAAATGGCCATGGCGAATTCATAGTGTGTAGAGGTAACGGTGGAGAATGGATCTTGTTGGCATATATCTGACATTTGTGACATTTTTTTGCATAGTCGATACAATCCCCTTCCATGGTCGACCAGAAGTACCCATATCTCAAAATTTTCTAGGCCATCGAGAAACCATTAGTATATGTCCCACACAATCCATCATGTACTTCGGCTAGAATGCTTTTAGCTTCTCGAGCGTTGACGCATCTTAGCAGTATTTAGCATTTGCCCTTTTGTATAAGACATCTCTGTCTAAAACGTATCTCGTTGCCATTCTTCTAATGGTTCTCTTATCATTTTCGTTAGCCTTTTTAGGGTAGGTCTGGAACTTGATATATTGAAGAATATTGATAAGTGTTCAAAAGTACTATTTTTCTTACCCTTTTTACTCATATTATTGTTAGACTTAGGCTCATATTAGTTGTATAATTAGTCATTCATGCATTAATCCATGTTTCCTTCCATCGTTGAGCTTGATTACTTAACTTGGTAGTTTTTGTGGGAAAAGATGTTGCTTTGGTGTGTTTTGTGTGTATGTGAGGATCACTTGCCAAAGCAAGGCTAGAGCTACTTGCCAGGGCAATACATGAAGAAGATGCCGAGCTAGTTGCCAGGGCAATGCATGAAGGAGACGTCGAGCCAGTTGCCAGGGCAATTGTCGACAAAGAACAAGGTGATATGGTAGTCGAAATTGATGACTAGACAAGCCCAAGATGACGCAGAGCAAAGCCAAATCCCAAAGGAATTTGATTTCCATGAAGAGATTAAAGAAGAATTAAATTCCAAGAAGATAGGAGAAGTTCTAGTATGAATATAATTATAATAAAGAATTATATTCTTTAAAGATAATTTAATTCCAACTTAACTTCCTCCTTAAAGAAGGACTTTGACCTAGCCCTATAAATTAGAGGGGAATTTTGACAACTCAAAGAGAGAGCAAGAGGAGAGAATTTTCGACAAGCATCTAGGGCAAGGAGATTTCGACAAGCTTCAATTCTTCATCTTTTTCTTTCTTGTTCAATTAGGTTCATGCTAGGGATTATTTATCTTGTGCTTCTTTGGAACCTAGCCATGAACTAAATCTATTTGGCTATGGTTATAGTGTTTTGTGGTTGTGAGAAACTATTGGATTTTGTTTAGATAATAAGAGTTTGCACTTTTCTATTCAAGGTTTATTCATTCTTGGTTCTTATTCTTGTTTGCGAGTGAATTGGGAGAGGATCTCGTAACTTCATCTATTTATCTAATATTGGGAGAGTTAGATTCAATAAATGAATGAATATGATCTTTATTCAATCTATTGATGGTGAAGATTAATACGGCTTAGGAATAAGTTAAGGATTTTAACGGCTAAAAGGAGCGCAAGATTGGTTGTTGTTCACCCTTGATTCACACAGGGATGTATTATCAAGGCATGCACAAGTAGCTAGAGTTTCGACTTAGGGATAAGAAGAAACCATTGAAGAACGCTCTGCCGAACCTTGAAGGTTGCTGCCCAAACGCCCAAGTAGTTGCCCAACTAGTCGCCCAGGCAACCATCGATTAGTTGCCAAGGCAACCCCGTTGTGCAAGTTGCCACGACAACTGAGTTGCCCGTGCACTCTTTTACCAAGACGATCCAATCGGCTATCACACCTCAACTCACGATAACCTGGCCTATCTCTCATTTGATCTTATTTATTCTTTTACTTTATTGCCTTCTAGTTTAGTTATTAGTTAAACTCCTATAATCCTTTATTTGTGTTTTTACTTTTTACAGTGCAAGAGACTAGATTCTTGAAGTGGCACCAATCCCTGTGGAGATGATATATTTTATACTATAACTTGCAACGTGTATACTTGCACAATTGCGTAGCACTTATTACGCGCAACAAGTTTTTGGCACCGTTCCCGGGGATTAACAATAGCGACTTTGTTTTTATTTTCTTGCACTTTCTTTTTACTTTTCTTGTTTAAGATTCAAAGGGCTAACAAACTTTGGTTTTGCATTGGTATATGACCATGGCGAGACCGACTACACCAGAATATCCCTTTGATCCAGAAATCAAACGAACCTTACAAAGACTTAGACGAAGGATAAGAGTAGCAATGGCTAATCAAGACGACAATATGAATCAAGATATTCCAGTAGGAGGAGGAGTGATTCTTGCACGAAATAGAACTATTCGAGACTATCTTGAAGAAGATCTTGATGGACTTAATCCAGGAGTTGTCGCACCTGAAATTGAAGCCGACCACTTTGAGTTAAAACCAGTAATGTTTAATATGATCAACACAATTGGTCAATTTTGCGGCTCAGCAACTGAAGATGCACGACAACATCTGAAATCTTTCCTCGAGATTTGCAACTCGTTCAAAATATACAGAGTCACCCCCGATGTCTTACGATTAAGATTATTCCCCTATTCACTGAGGGATAGGGCGAAAGCATGGTTGAATAGCATTCCTGCCGGATCAATAGCATCTTGGACCGATCTTTGTCGTGATTTCCTTGCTCGGTTTAATCCTACAAATTTGACTGATAAGCTTCGTAACGACATTACTTCTTTTCGGCAGGCAGATGATGAATCCATGTACGAGGCTTGGGAGCAATATAGAGAACTTCTACACAAATGCCCCTACACGGATTCCCGGTGTGGACTCAAGTAACAATGTTTTACAACACCGTGAATACACCAACAATGATGATGCTAGATGCCTTGGCAAACGACATACTTCTAGATAAGTCGCTGGAGGAAGCAATGCAAATTCTAAACAGGCTGGCCAATAATGATTATTAATTCCCCTCTACTAGAAGATGAGGAGTTAGACGCCAAGCCACAATACATGAACTAGGATCATCATATTCAATTTCGGCACAATTGGCCACTTTAACCAAGATGGTACAGAACATGCAAAAACCAAAGAACACACATGAGGTCAAGGTAATGGATTCTTTTTGTGAGTTATGTGGTGATAACCATAATTCTTCTGAATGTATGCAGAATCCGGAATCCAGCTTCTATGTGGGGAATTACAATCGGAACAACAATGTGATGTCAATACATACAATCCAGCTTGGAAGAAGCACCTAAATATTTCATGGAGTAATCCCAACAATGCTCTAAACCAGAACAATCAGAATGCACAAGCATCGGGATTCCAGCAGAATATGCCACGGCAACAGTTACCGCAGTAACAACCGACAACATCTAGTTCTTTGGAAAATTCTCTAAATGCTTTTATGATAAAAACTGAATCGTATATAGCTGAGAATAGTAACTTCATAAAAAGAACTGATGCTTTTATTAACAGGACCGATATGAGATTGCAAAACCAAGAGGCGACAATCAAATCATTGGAAAATCAAGTCGGACAGTTTGCTCAAAATCTGAATACTAGGCCGCAAGGAGGTTTACCTAGCGATACTGAAGTCGCAAGAGGAACTGGCCATGAGCAATGTAAGGCAATCACCACTAGAAGTGGCCAACAACTTAGAGAGGCTCAAACCCGCTCATCAAACAAAACTCCACAAAAAGATCAAGACGAACCTAGCGACAAAGCCTCAGATGCTGAACCAGGAATTGCCTCGGTAATATGCAATAAGCATGCCTCGGCAACCGACAATAAGGATGCTTCGGCAACTTGTGATAAGCATGCCTCGACAACCCCAATTGATAATGCCTCGGCAACTCCAGTTATCCTGGTAATGCCGTCAATCAGGTTCCAAACCAATGAAATGATCGAAGATATCCGACTTCCACCACCATTCCCACAAAGGTTGAAGCGACAAAAGCAAGAATACCAATTCAAAATGTTTCTTGACATCCTAAAGCAAGTCCACATCAACTTGCCATTGGTGGAAGCAATTGAACAAATGCCAAACTATACCAAGTTTCTTAAAGACATTGTGTCCAAGAGAACAAGGCTAGGAGAGTTTGAAATAGTTGCCGCAACAGAGGGATGCATGGTAATGTTGCACAATCGTATGCCACCCAAGTTGAAGGATCCCGGAAGTTTCACAATACCCTGTTCTATTGGAAATCACTATGTCAGGAAAGCATTATGCGACCTTGGGGCTAGCATAAACTTGATGCATAAATCGGTTTTCTAGAAACTAGGAATCGGGAAGGCAAGACCTACAACAGTTATGCTACAGCTAGCCGACAGATCTTATGTGCATCCAGAGGGAAAAATTGAGGACATACTGGTAAAAGTTGATAAATTTATTTTTCTTGCTGACTTTATTGTTTTGGATTGTGAAGCAGATGAGCATGCACCCATCATTCTCGGGAGACCATTCCTAGCAACAGGAAGAACCTTGATCGATGTTGAAAAGGGAGAACTCACATTGAGGGTGAATGACCAGCAAGTTAAACTAAATGTGTTCCAAACACTAAGGCGTGCCGATGATCCAGAAGAATGCCAACTTCTTCATGCCACGGCAGATTTTAACTTCGACGAGGAATTTAGTTACCTCGGCAACTACATTGCCGATCAAGAGGAACCTGAGGAGTATGAAGAACCGGTCGATGAGGAACAACAAGAAAAGGCAAATTGGCTAGTCAATCGACCAGGTACATACTTTGAACCACTGGATTACTCAGGTAAGGAAGGTAAACTCGAAAAACCCTCTATTGAACAACCACCGATTCTTGAGATGAAACAATTTCCAGAGCAACTAAAATATGCATACTTAGGAACCGATAATACATTACCTGTAATTATTTCTTCAAAGTTACAGCCTGAGCAGGAAAAGAAGCTGATCAAGATGTTGAAGCTACACAAAAAGGCAATAAGGTGGACAATTGTCGACTTGAAGGGAATTAGCCCGGCAGTGTGCATGTACAAGATTTTGTTGAAAGATGATCACAAACCTTCAATTGAGTCCTAGAGGAGACTGAATCATGCCATGAAAGGGGTTGTAATGAAAGAAATCATCAAGTGGCTTGACGCCGGCATTATATACCCTATCTCTGATAGTATATGGGTAAGTCTGGTACAATGTGTACCGAAAAAGGGAGGTATAACAGTGGTAAGTAATGAAAACAATGAACTCATTCCAACTAGGACTGTGACCGGTTGGAGGGTTTGTATGGATTATCGAAAGCTAAACAAAGCCACCAGAAAAGATCACTTCCCATTACCCTTTATTGATCAAATAATTGACCGTCTTGCAGGTAAACCCTTTTATTGTTTTCTTGATGGTTATTCATGTTACAATCAAATTGCCATAGCACAAAAAGATCAAGAAAAAACAACCTTCACATGCCCATACGGTACTTATGCCTTCCGAAGGATACCGTTCGGATTGTGTAACGCCCCGTCAACCTTCCAAAGATGCATGATGTCACTCTTTTCAGACATGGTCGAAGACTTCCTTGAGATCTTCATGGATGATTTTTCTGTTTTTGGTAATGGCTTCGACAGCTATCTCGGCAATTTAGAGAGTGTGTTGGCAAGATGTGAAGAAACTGATTTAGTCCTCAATTGGGAGAAATGCCATTTTATGGTAGATGAAGGAAGAGTGCTCGGCCACAAGATTTCATCCAAGGGAATTGAAGTAGACAAAGCCAAGGTGGACGTGATCGAGAGATTACCCCCACCAAGTTCGGTTAAAGGAATTCAAAGTTTTCTTGGACATGCAGGTTTTTAAAGGAGGTTCATTCATAATTTTTCTAAAATCACTAAACCCTTGTGCAATTTGCTTGAACATGATAAAGTCTTCGATTTTGATGATTCTTGCACCCAAGCATTCGAAACCCTAAAGAAAAAGCTTGCCTCGGCACCCATTGTCGTTCCACCAGATTGGACGCTACCTTTTGAGCTCATGTGTGATGCAAGTGATTTCGCGGTAGGAGCAGTCCTAGGCCAACGCACAGGTAAAACCTTCCATGTGATATACTACGCTAGTAAAACTCTTAATAGTGCTCAAGTGAATTACACAACAATGGAGAAAGAGTTACTAGCTGTAGTTTTCGCATTTGACAAGTTTCGATCCTATTTGATTGGTACAAAGGTAATTGTTCATATGGACCATTCAGCAATCAAATATCTATTTGCTAAAAAGGATGCCAAACCTCGTTTGATTCGTTGGATATTACTTTTACAAGAATTTGATATTGAAATTAAGGATAGGAAAGGAACAGAAAATCAAGTGGCTGATCACTTATCACGTTTAGAACGCAACATGGAGGAGGACGCGGATCTAGAGATATGCGATGCATTCCCGGATGAACAAATTTTAGTTGCCTCAGCAACCATAGACGCGCATGCCTCGGCAACCCTCGACGCCTCGGCAACCATGGATGCACACGCCTCAGTAACTCTCGATGCCGCAGCAGCCCTTGACGCGCACGCCTCGGCAATTTTGGGAGTAGTCGCCAAGGCAGTACATGCCTCGGCAATACCCTGGTACGCGGATTTAGTTAATTTCCTTGTTTGTGGTTTTTTACATTATGGCCTTACTCACCAAGGGAAGAAGCGGTTCCGCCATGATGCTAAGCATTACTTTTGGGACGAGCCTCTTTTGTTTAAACAATGTGCAGATCAGGTTATACGCCGATGTGTCCCTGAAGAAGAGCAGCATAATGTACTCTGGCAATGCTATTCTTCACCTTGTGGAGGACATTTTGGAGGAACTCGTACCGCGGCCAAAGTTTTGCAATCCGGTTTGTATTGGCCAACATTGTACAAAGATGCCCAAGACTTTTACAAGCAACGTGATCGTTGCCAGAGGACGGGCAATATCTCTAGACGACATGAGATGCCGCTCCAGAACATCATCGAGGTGGAATTGTTCGATGTATGGGGGATCGATTTTATGGGACCTTTCCCATCTTCATTTGGCACCCTCTACATTCTATTTGCTGTCGACTACGTGTCTAAATGGGTGGAGGCAGCTACAGTTCCCAACAACGATTCCAAGACCGTGCAACGATTCTTGCAGAAAAACATATTTACACGGTTTGGGATGCCAAGAGCAATTATCGATGTGAAAGGCAAGCATTTTGACAACAGACTAATTGCCAAGATGTTGCAACGCTTCGGCATATCACACAAGATCGCCACGGCATATCACCCACAAACCAACGGGCAAGCAGAAATTTCCAACCGTGAATTGAAGGGTATACTCGAGAAAGTTGTAAATCCCTCTAGGAAGGATTGGTCATTAAGACTAGATGACGCACTTTGGGCATATCGCACTGCATTCAAAACACCCTTAGGTATGTCCCCATTCCGATTTGTCTATGGAAAAACATGCCATCTACCGGTGGAAATCGAACACAAGGCATACTGGGCAACCAAGACCGTGAATATGGATTGGGAAAGTGCCAGACAAAAGCGTTTGTTGGACCTCAATGAGATAGAAGAATTTCGTGCACTCGCCTATAACAATGCACGAATCTACAAGGAGAAAACAAAGCGATGGCATGACAAGAAACTATTGTCGCGACAATTCATGCCAGGGCAACTAGTTCTCTTATTCAATTCTCGGCTAAAACTTTTCCCGGGAAAGCTGAAATCAAGATTGTCGGGACCATTCGAAGTTGTCAAACCATTCTCCCATGGTTTTTATATGTTAATATATAAATAATAATAAAAATAAAATATATAAATATTTTTATATTATAAATAATATTAAATATATAAATAGATAAATATATTATTATAAAAACTAAAAGACTAATTTTAAAACCTCCAAATTTTCAAAAAGATCAAAATCTCACAAAACCCTAAACTCATAAATCATAAAGCATAAACCTAAACTATAAACCTTAAACCCTAAAATTTTATTCATAAATAGATAATATTAAAATATATAAACAAATAATATATTATTATAAAACTAAAAAATTAATTTTAATAATTTTTGAAATTTTCAAAATTTACAAAATAACCTAAAAATTCACCAAAACCTAAAGCTTAAACACCAGATTCGTCAATTTTGGCTGCTAATAGGTTTATGTTTTTAAGGTTTAGGATTTATGATTTAAGGTTTTAGGGTTTATAAGTTAGAATTTAGTGTTTTTGTGGATTTTGAGATTTTTTTTTGTAAATTTTGGGTTTTTTGAAAATTAATTTTTTTAGATTTTATAATAATATATATTTTTTATATTTAATATTATTGATAATATAAATTTTCTATTTATTAGTTATATATATTAATATATTATTATATGTTTATTAATATTACTAGTAATATTACTTATATAATAAAATAAATTGAATTAATCTCAACTGCAGTTTGAAATATATATTATTTGCTCTGGAAACAAAACAAAGATGTTAAATTAGCTTAGTGGTTTCAGGTTGCCTTTGATTCTAAAGGTTCCAGGTTTAAATCTCATTGAGTGCATAATTTTTCATATTTTTCTCCAACAAAACGGCGTCGTTTGGGGTAATTTAGTATTAAAATAGCGGCACCAAAACGACGTCGTTTTGGTCTAGCATCCAAGTCATCACACGTTAAAAAGTTAACAGTGCGTTGGTATAAACGAATCAAAAAATAAAGTTTAGTGACAAATTTAGACCAATTAAAAAGTTGGTGGTATAAACGAATAACCTTCAATAATTTAGTAGTACCTGACATAGTTTACCCTATTTATTTAATATTTGAACACGTTGTTAAGAAAATTTATACATAAATCTTTTATCGTTTTACTTATATTTATTTATTTGATTACTTTTAGAAGAATTATCCATTTGATTTTATATTACAATGATTAATTTAAATTGCATTGATTGTAATTACTTATGACACTTTAAAAAATATATAATAATTAATATAATAAACGTTAATTTAAAATCAACCCAACTTTTTAATTTTATAAGTCTATTCTACAATTTAAAATACATTACGATGTTAAAAACTAATTTAAATATTTTATGAATTTTTAATTTAAATAAACTAATTTATTTTTAAACTTGATCCAGTTGAGCAAGTTTATTTAGCGTCATTATAATTATCTATGAAAAAGCCCCTTCAAATTCAATTTTGATGCAATACAAAGTACAAATATTAAGAACATAACAACGAATTATAAACATGCGAATCGAACATTAAACCTAATACTAACTGAATTTGAATCCAAATAAGTTTTACCACTAAACTAATAATGTCATGGAATTCTCACTACATCTACTATCAGTCAATTGTTGTTAATTAGAAGACGAAATTTCAATTTCGTGCGTGTTACACAATTATTATAATATATTATATCTATGAAATAATAATAATAATAATAATAAATGAATCCTAAAGCAATATAAAATTCACTCATATTTTGGTATAAAAGATTTAAAGTGGCCAATATTGAGGATGGGGTTTAATTATTTAATGAGAGAATTATAAAGGTAGGCATTGCTTGAGTTAGCGTACTTTAAGCAGCCAAATGATTTGAATGTTGGAAAGTTTTTTCTAACAATAGAATTTGAATTTTATTAACCATCATAAAAAAAATATTACAAATATAATATATTAAAAAGAAAAAAATAAAATTAGTTAACTAAAATTTTTATACAAATGTATAAATAAAAGCAAAACACTTCTATGGAAATTAATATATCATCAAAATCTATAAATTTTTATGAATCTTTTTGTCTCTGACCAAAAAGGACTGCTGAGCGAACCAAACTATTAGGCACATTATTCTGCTACACAGTTCTGATTACATCGGCTAATAAACCATCAAACGAGTGGGGATCAGTTTCAAATCAGAAAACTAACTTCGTGAGAATCTCTATACGAGCACCAAAGGACTACTAGAGTATACTGAAATCGTGTCAAACAACAGAATCTAAAAATATAAGAAAAATAATGAACATCAACTACCTTCGATCAACATTAAAATTAGTATTGTGCTGATGAAATAAAAAGAATATTAAAAAACCTAGCAACAAGAGAGAGAAAATTAGGTATAATAATTGCATATATTTGAATGTTGAAAGTTGAAACCAATATTTTCTTTTGGCAATTTTTTTAATTACATATAAAATTTTTTAATTACAATAAAAGATAATATAATATAATGTATTAAAAAAACAAGTCCACTAAAAGTCTCTTACAATAGTGTAAATAAAAAACAAACACAGAGATACTTTTATCGAGATTAACATATAAAAATTCTTATGAATCTTCTTGTCTCTATTCAAACAAAATACTTTACTTGATAAAAAAAAAATAATAAGCGAATCAAACTATTAAACAGATTACTCCACTACTCAAATCTAATTAGAGAAATTGAATATATTCTTCTCCACCGCTTCATATGAATCTCACCACCTACGTCTATGTGGTGATGAATATTTGAAAATATACTTGTCAATTTTCTCGCTATTAAAATAAATTGAAATTTAAAATCTAAATGGGCGTGTACAAGCAACTATCATACATAAATATTTTTCTAAAATAAAGGAGTTCGAATCACACAATCTTATATTAAAATAGAAGTTGAGATTCGAATTTATATAAAATAAACATTTTTAAGTATTAGGATAATTAATAGATCTCTTTAAAAATTGTTATTTGATAAGCTTGTAAGTATTGTTGGTTAAATGGATAAGGAGAGCTTTAATGCTTCTGTGGTTCTATTGGGTTCGAAGGAATTAATTTTTACTTAAATTGTTAAATAAGTAGGCGGAGGACATTTATATTTCTCCATTTAAATATAATATTGTTGGTTAAAATTATAAAGAGAAGTTCGAATAAAAGAAAAAGAAAAAGAAAAAGAAAAAATGATATTGGTTTGGCAAATCAAATCCAGAATCACTTTATTCTGCTTCCACCCAATAGTCAAATAGCTCCATATTCTGGAGGAAAACGCGTTATAAGCATAGTCATCATTTTCTTTTGGCACAATGAAAAAAAATATATCAACTGAATTATTATTTTAATTATTATTTTTTAAAATAATTTAATTTTCAATATTTTGATTTCGGTTAATATAATTCTTTTGTAGATGAAAATTGTTGGTCAAAAAATAATTTTATAAAATTGTATAAAATATAAAATATTTTTTCTTTTGACGTGTTATTTTACCAAGTCATTTTAAGTTGTTTATCGTCAGTTGACTGACAACTTTCATTTATAGAGGGGCTATTTTGACCAAAAATAAAATATTAAGGGCTAAATTGCTTCAAAAAAATAGGGGCCAAAATAGCAATCAGTCAAACGTTAGGGGATTTTTTTGGCGTTTTGTCTTTTCTATTTAACTATTAGTTTTTGATATATTGGCCGAATAATTCACATTGTGTATCGCAGATGTCTATTATGAGAGTGATTTTCCTAATTTATTTTTTTATTTATAACGTCAGAATTCAAATATCTAACTTATTTAAAAAATCTAGCACCCCATCCTCGTCCCGTTAGACTAACTTACTTTTAGTAGCAAAGTCATCCTGGACTCAAAGCTAGCATATAATTTCAGCACAAAAAATTTGTAATTCTTATTTCTATCGTCTCATCTCTTTAGCATTTACAAGTTTCCGAATTTGATTTTCTTTCTATTTTTCAAATTACGACTGAAGTACCTTCTTGTAAAAAAAAAAAACAGATTCTTTTAGTAAGATCTAGAAAATAGAACATTCAATCTATTCATAAATTAGTGTTAAAAATCATATCGAATACATTTGAATTTGAATGATGATATTTTTGAATTATTTCCTTATACTCAAATTGCATTCACTTTCTATAATTTTATTCGAGTGCAATGTAGTATTTATGTGTAGTTTTAGACTTTGATATATTTAAACACACTTACAGTCTTCACTAGAGGTGTGCAAAATAAACTATAACCGTTAACCGGTATAACCGTTAAATTTTATCGATTAATTAATCTACCATTAAAGCTTAATGGTTTCGGTTAACCAACCATTAAAAATGATAGTTAAAGATTAAACGTTATAAAATTATTTAAACATAATGAAGTTTGTGATTAGAAATTTCTTATTTAAATATTTTTTCTAAAATTTTAATACAATATTTATCGGATAGATAATTTAATTATTTTTAAAAAAAATTAGTAAACATTTAAAAAAATTGTAATAGGTTACAAGTTAACTTGTAACCAAACCTTTAAATAGCGGTTAACCGCTCTAACGATTAACCGTTTAAAAATTTAATGGCTAATTATTTTTTAATAATCAGATTATAATTTAATAACTATTAAAACAGTTAACCAACTATTTATACTAAATAATACAATTAATTTATCATAAATATCTTTAGTCTTAACTGTTTGAATCCGAATAACCTAAATAGAACGTATCATCTTTTATCATTTACCAATCTTTAGATTCTTTTCGCTTTGAATCGATTGGACGGATGATATATTTGAATATTATAAGGAGAGTGTGGCGAACAAAAGCAATGTAACTCTTTTTTGAACGGTAAGCAATGTATAGTTTGGAACGAAGAGATGAAACAAGAAAGTTGCGGATTAAATAATGATGAGATTTGACTTAGTCAACTCACCCACCCTTAAATTTTGGGTGGAGTTTAACATACAACAGCTTATGGTACGGTTATGATACAACATTAATCGAAAATATTATAAATAAAAAATTTAAAATATTATTTATTAATTTAAAATGTTATATTTTTTAACATTTTAGGTTGATAATTTCATGATAAATATCGATACTCAAAGTCAAATTTCAATACTTAACTACTAATTTAAAATGTTATTAAAAAGCATAACATTTTAAGTTAATGAATAACATTCTAAATTATATTTTATTATATTTCGATTAATGTCACGCCATAACCATATCATATTCCGCCCATCCAAAACTCACCCTTTAGTTCGGCCAAAGCATATATAGTGTTCTTCGACCCATCTTTGAACCAAACGAAATAGAATTTTAAAATGGTGACCTATTTGCAATTTTGTATTAATTTGATTGGTAATACTCGTCTATGCCCTATTTGACTTTACAATTCCATCACTCTCTTTCCCAGAAAAAAAAATGTCCTTAATTTTACAATAATTTAACTTGAATTTTATAATTTCTTATTGTTGTCTGCTTGTTTGAAGCATTAACATCCAAAAAAAAAAAATTCAAGCAATGCAAAGACCTTGAAGTTTTCAGCATATGACTTTTTCTTTTCAATAAAAAGCCTCTTACACCCCCTCTTAAATTGGGAACTGGGCAAATTAATCCATCTCAAAGAAAATAAAAGCAGTTTAGTCCTGTCAATTTTGAAAATGATCAATTAGGGACGTGTAATCATAATATTAATATTTTTCGTCAAGTTTACATGATTTTAATTGACATAATAATAAATTCAGCCATATTTTTTTACATTTTATGTCAATTCAATCTTAATTAAGAAAACCAACAAATTTAGCTTTCAACGCCTTTAAAATTTATAAATTATGTGCTTAAATTTTAGAATCAAGATCAAATTAACACAAAACAAAAATGTCAATGACTTAAAAAATTTTAGTATTTCAATTAAAATTATGTAAAACTTGCAAAAAACATTAAGTGGCGATTAATTATCCTTAATTGTCCACTTTCAAATTTTACAAGGATTAAATTAATCCTTTCAATTTCAGTGGGGTTAATTTATCTAATTTTAAAATTGAAAAGACCTAATATATATTTTTACCTTTCTTTTCTTATTTTACATTTCATACCCCAAAATAAAGCTTTTAAATATAGATTCGGTTCACCGGCAATCGGGTCATTCGTATCGAGTTCGGGTCGGTTATTTTAGGTCGGATTGGTTTTTGGTTCGAGTTGTTTTTGATTCGGGTATGATTCGAATTTAGTTCATGTATATGCTATTTTGGGTCGAGTCAGATATCAAGCCGGACCAGTTGATTTTCAGGTCAAGTCAATATTAAATCGGTTGCTTTTTCGAATCAGGTCAATTTCTATTCAGTCAGTTTTCGATTTGAGTCAATATATGAAGATGATTTTTTAAAGGAGAAAAGATGATATAAACCCATTAAACTATTACTAAAGGTGGTTCTTAATTAGTAATATAATAGAAAAGGAGAATAAAAATTACATATTTTAGCAAATTAAATTCGGGTTAATTTTCGGTTCAGACTACTTTCAGTTTGAGTTGATTTTCGGTTCGGGTCACTTTCGATTTAGATTGTTTTTCAATTTAGGTTGATTTTTGGTTCAACTAAAATCTAATTCAGTTTGCTTTAGGTTTGAGTCAAGTTTAGACCATCATGTTCGAGTCTATATCAGGTCTCGGGTCAGATAAATCGACTCGGGTCTCAGGTCAAGTTTGTCATGTCTAGGTTCACCCATTATTTTTAAGGTAAACTACATTGAAGTTCACTTTTTTTTAGTAAATGTTTATTTTACTCACTCAAATTTCAAAAGTTGTATTACAATCACTTTATTATTAATTTATTATGAAATGTTCACCTAAATATTAACTCCCATTACATTAATGGCGTGACATATTAACTAAAAATGGTTAATTTCTAACTTGACTTTAAACTTTAGCCAAAAATATGAACTAAATATTTTTCACAAAAATTTAACCATTATTCTATTTTTTAAAATAGTTCAATAATATATTAAAATTTGTATAAATTTTTAATTTTAAAAAACTCAAATAAATATAAAGTGTTTAAAATATGTATAAAATTATATAAATATATATATATTAAGCTTCAAATATATATACATATATTCAAAAAATAATTTCTTATACATTTAAAAAAATTCAAGGTCTTTAAACGACAATTGCAACAAAAACAAAACCACCAAAAATGGAGCTAAAACTTCTGAAATTCAAACAACAAGAACAAGCTCAGAAAAAATAGAAAATTTCATTCAAAACAGTTGAAAATCGCATTTACAATTTGCAAGCCTTTTGAAATGCAAAATAGTTTCAATTTTGGAGAAGCTTTCAATAGTGGAATTGAAAGGGGAAAACATTGAGGCAAATTGTTAATGAACTCATTGACTAAATTTCTATTGACTACTTCATCTTAAGTGGGAAGAAGACGATGACTTTTGAATAAGACATAAGAAAAGATTCAAAATAAGTTTAGAAAACCCTAATAGCATAAAAAGCCAGAAGAATACCAAAGAAGTTAAAGCAAAATGGTAGTGACTTAATTATGAACAAAAATTATTTGACCTTCTCTATGCCCACACTAAATAATACTGAAAAATTAATTCTAAAGTCTAACCATAAGTTCTACATCCTAAGCCCTAAATTCTACACCTTAAAATACACCCTACCCTTAATTTCTTAAACTCTAACCATAACCCCTAACCTTAAACCCTAAACTTTAAACCATTTTTTAAAGTGGGGGGCCAAAAAGGGTAGGGTTCAGGGCAAGCGATTTACATCCCTTAATTGTGGGGTTAATTTTAATTTCACCGTTAACCGTTTACAGAAATGTTGATACGGTAGTTAAGAAAATTCGTATAATAACACATTTGATTCTCACTATTTATAGATTTCAGCAATTTAATCTTAATCTTAATTTAATTCAATAAATTTACCAAAGTTGGGTCAATGAGTTTGTATCCTCTTACATCACGTAAATCTTGTAAGTTTTACACTTTTTTGAATCGTTGGACAATGGTAAATAAATGACTAAGATTGTTTCCTTTTTTTCTTGTGATAATCTTTTCATTTTCCATTGTTAATTTCAACCATCTATTTATCTTCATTTAACAGTCAGAAAAGAACATTCAACAATTTAATCTTAATCTTAATTTAATTCAATAAATTTACCAAAGTTGGGTCAATGAGTTAGTATCCTCTTGCATCACGTAAATCTTGTAAGTTTTACACTTTTTTGAATCGTTGGATAATGATAAATAAATGACTAAGATTATTTTCTTTTTTTTCTTGTGATAATCTTTTCATTTCCTATTGTTAATTTCAACCATCTATTTATCTTCATTTAACAGTCGAAAAAGAACATTCTGAGAAATTATTCGAAAACACTGGGGGATAAAAAAGTTCATAAATTGTCACTAAATTTTGTTAAATTGTTCAATTCGATAACAAAACTCTTAATTGGGTCAAAGTGAGCATTAAACTTCCAGTTTTGTTTGAAATTGATCAACGAGCTGTTAAAAGGGTGATGTGACAATAGCAGTTAACAAAATTTGTATAATAATACATTTAATCATCAAAATTTGCATATTCAAATAATTTAGTAATAATTTAAAAAAATTAATAAATTTAACCCTCATTATTTACACATTTATTTAATTTGCTCATAATTTAATGCATTCATTCAAGAAAGTATCATCTTATCACATAAAGAGTATTATGAACATCCTCTCCCATAGTCCCACACAAAAAATGAAAGACTTTAACTTCTGGGAATTGAAATACTCCCATCTTCAAAGTCAAATGCATAAAGATGTTTATCTTCTGAAAAGCAGCCAATAAAGTAAATGGAGTTCCCATTGATGAGATTGAAATGCAGGAACAAAACAAGGCTATGTTATTATTTCTGCTTTTAACAAGTATTCTAGGTGTTTCATGTTTTCCAACAGTGCCGGATTCAAAAATATATTTTTAGGTTGACACACATAAAATCTTAAAATTTTAAAGTGAATACAACTTATAAATATTAAAAAAAAATAAGGATTAACTCATAAAAATTAAAAAAATTAAAGTTGAATATATAAAATTTAACAAGTTCAGAGTGAGTGCAGACAATGCACTTGCATCTGCCGCTGTTTTCCAACCACAACATCACTGCAAATATGAATTTCTTTGTCAACACCATGGGTTGGAAATCCACTTGTTTTTTCTATAGCTTGGACAAGAGATTTATCCCTAGGTATTCGGTTATTAACGCTCTACGTTATCTAAAGGTTTGATCGAAAAATTCTCTGCTCTGGTACTTTTATCTATTTCAACATAAAAGAAAGTAGGATTTAAAGTTTACGTTTAGGATTTAGGTTTAATGTTTAGAGTTTAGTGTATCACATTTAATTTTTAAGGGTTAAAATTTAGTATTTAGAAATTAGGTTTAGATTTAAGATTTGATTTTTTTAATGGTGGGACATAAATATAGACATAAAAAAAAGACAAGTTTTTTGTTCGAACTTCAATGTTTATTTTTTGTTGGTGCATATTGGAAAACAATTCCTCTAGAGATTTGTTGTACGATCAAAGGATCGAAAAAGTGATAAAATTATAAGCATGCACTTAGGTTTGTTTTAGTTGATTTTTTTTGTTGCAAAATCAATGTCATGGCAGCAGTCGTAGAGAGCGGCGGATGTAATACCATATCATCGTTTAATATTGTTAGCTTCGAGGATAATTTTGAAAGACGAAAATAAAGTACATAAAATACATTTAATATTTTAAAAAAGTGTAGACATCATATTAAAAGATTTGACAAAATACGGAGACATTAGTACCAAATTATGAACCAAGTTAAAATTATTATTAAATTTAGTCTTTTAGAATATAAGTATTCAATGTTTAGCTAGAGGTGTGCAAGGGACCGGCCACTTATTCAGATCTAAAAATCCGTATAAAACCTGAAAAGATTTCAACAAAAATGTAAAATTCAATATGAATTTAAAATAACAAAGTATGTTTTACTATTGTCACAGGTAATTATATATTTTTTCTTTTTTTATATGAGATTAATGTTTTTCATCTCTTTTGAGGGACTCTTCAAGAATTATCGAACTTTGTGATAGACTACTGTTATAGTTGTTCACTCTGCTATATCCAATCTTTGGATGACTCAGCGTAAAATTAGATAATCAAATAATTGTTTTAATATCACTTGTTATTGGGTCATTGTCCTCTTCCCAAAAGATATATTTTATATGATGTGCAATGTCATCACTTTTATGTCTCAAAACCTCTAATTTTCTTTCCGATGTATGATTAATATCCCTCGTCTTTTTTAGAATGTCACATTAGGTTGAATTGTTGGATACGATTAAATTTAAGTATGATTTTGCTTGAATTGTTGGATACGATTAAATTTAAGTATGATTCTGCTTGCTGTTAAATTTATTGCATTACATTTCAGTTTAAATTTAATTATAGGTTATGATAAATTGCAATATTCTTTTTTCAGCTTATGGTAAACCTTGTGTAAATACAATTTCAGTTAAAAGTTCAATATTTTTTATGAGTTAAATATGGTTAAGCCGGGTAAAGTCCGGGCTCTAATGTTTTTAATATGGGTTGGGCTTGAACAGAAAAAATAAACCACTTTTTTGGTTTAGTCAGATCTGGACAATAAAAAAATCATATAAATCATATGTATGGGTTGAATTCGAACTCAACCCATGCATATTTTTGTATACAACAAATAGGTTTTGGTACTTTATGTGTGTAAGTTTACGTTTTATTATGTACAAGTTATATGTGGACTTAATTTAAATTTGTTATATTCTGAGTTAAAATTCCACCATGGTTTATATATTTCTCCAGAATCATTTTGGTATAGGTGCATCCAATTGGTTCTTTGTATTGATTAAATCTTATTTTTCCCAACTCAGATGTATTATATTTGTAATTAATATAATGAGAAAAATAAACCAATGGTCAGTGAATTATGTTAGAATGATATTTTTAGTCACTGTTTTGAAAGTTACAAAATGTTTGCTGCACATTATAAAATACTGATAAATGCTACATTATTTCGACACTTGAATTTTTCAAAAAAATAAAATATCCATATTCAGTAACCTATTAAGCATTCACCAATAAATCCGAGATACAGATCAAGTTACTTAGATGATACAGTAAACAAACGTTCCGAGATACAGATCAAGTTACTTAGATGATACAGTAAACAATCGTATGCTTGAACGATCATATGATTCCATATAAGGAAGCAAGTCAAAGGGCCTCAGTGTAGATGTTAGGTCTTTGATTGTAAGATCAGCCTGATCTGCTAGTGCTAGAAAACGATGAAACGTACTGGCATTCCGAATGACGGAAGCAATATAAGCAACAGGGCTGGTCACTGATACAAGACCGGCAGCATCATCGATAACTCCTTTGACCTCACTTGTATTGATGGGATGAACAAGAAAAGTAGATGCATCTAGGTCAAGGGCATCATTTACCTCATTGTCTTCGCATGTGATGTCGGGTAATGAGTTCCGAGATTTTCCTTCCAGTTCCTTGGTACATGACTTCTTTTTGTTCAAAAGAATGGCCAGTACTTTAATGAGATGTGGAAGACAAGATGGATCATAAATAACATCTGCACCCAAACTGTAGACACCGTAAGGAAAGACAACATCAATCTCACAACTATCGCTACGTAAATATTTAACTAACAATTGATCAGAAATTGTATTAGAAAATGCAAACTTATCCATCGATACCCTTCTATCAAAATTCGAAATGTATTTGTGTTCTTATTCCCCATCAATGAAAATGGGCAGATTAAAAGAGAAACAGTTTACTCACATGATTTCTGGCATGAAGTCTTGCAGTTCCTTTTCTGATGCTGATTCCCAAGGCAAATGAATGCATTTGACCTAAGAATAACAATTTATTTAAACTTTGATGATGCAATAATTAATTTTTACAATTTGATTAAACATGTATGGACTTTGAGTTTAAAAGAGTATCTTTTGCAAGTAACTAAGTCAGCGAAGAAGAGCCTCACATGCCTGTATGGGATGCAAAAAGTTTTCGATTTCCTTCATTGGTTTTATCACTATAATATCGAAAGCAAAATTAATGGTTCATAGGGTTCAAGCTAAAGATCTAACCGGTTGATGTGTTTCGAATGTATGTATAGGACGAACCAATGAAATTAAGTACTCAAAACAAAGGTTCCAAGAACCAGGATCAACTAAATAGATTCAAACTACAATGATAAGAGAAATGGTTCATCTGGTTAGTTATTTATCAGAATGAATTTTCAACAATGTCAGATCTTAGACCGATCACTGCATTTTTGTTATAGCTGTCACCAACATAAAACTTAAGGGAATATCCTTTCTTTTCATGGAAATGGTCCATCATCACCTCAGCTTAAGGTATATCCAGGAATATTGTAATAAGACCAATATATTCAAGGAACATAACAACCTAATGGCTGCACAAGGAAATGGCTAGGTATGAAATGCCTATGAGGAGAACTCACCACATTATTATTTTCGATATCTGTTTCAAGCAAATCGGTTTTTGTATTCAGCTGGTTCTTCTCCAGATTAAGCTTCATGTTAGCTAAAGTCGACAAATCACCATCGCTTAATATCACCTGCACCAGGTAAAATTACCATGGTCTTCATCATTATTTAACATCAAACAACTACGAATTCTATGATAGAAATGATTCCCATTCAAAAAAGAACTGCAATCCCATTACCAGTTAAAACAGAAAATTTGATTTCAGCAGCCTTCGCCACAAAATGATAGTCAAGTGAGATATCAACAAACAAGAACAACTATGTTCCTTTGACGGTTGTAAAACTAAGACTCGTAAAGAGCGATTACTGGAGGCATTTTATCATTTGAGGGTTTCCATTTAAAACAGAAATTCCTAGATCATGTAGCAGAAGGTTTCCAGTTCAACTATAATTCTCCAAAGCAGGCATTTTATAACTTGCAACCAAGCAACAAATATTAAGAAAATAAGTGATTCATTTAAAATCAAGCAACATCGATGATATAAAAATGGATATAATTATTGTAATTGTAAATAACAAACCTTGGAGGCATTTACATGAGCTAGACAAATTCCTACCAAGCCAACACCGGATCCAACCTGTTTTAAGAAATAACAATCCTGAAGTAAATAGAAAAGTTGAATTCGAGATGATATTCTGCATAGCCAACCAGCACAATGAAATGAGTATCTAACCTCAAAACATGATTTCCCCGAGAAAATATGAGGGAAAGAAAGTATCAACTCAGAGAGGAAAAGACTGGAGGGCCAAACTGAACACCTGTATAAACCAAAGCCAATATAAACAAATTCATCTTAGTTACATGCTGAATAAAAGGAAATGCTAAATGAATAATACCCTCGAGGGGAATAATCGAAACCAAATACAGATGAATGCAAAATGAAAATAGTTAACAATCAACAAAACTGCAAAGTTTTTTAAAGCTTAATTTGAGCGTATGCACCAGACTTAATTTGAATGAACGTGAATTAACTAAACATACCCAGTATCTCCCTCAAGCATGTTGAGTGAACACTGTAGCGGGAGAACCAGTTTCCGTGATTTTGGACAACTCGACAGATTAAAACAATCTACATAGATCCAGTAAATAGTTAAATGTGAGACAATGCAAATAAACTGTAAAATGCATCAAAACCAGCAAAGATAATTAGCAACTAGCATCTGTTACCCCCGGGAAAAAGGAAAGAAATGCATTTGCAGACTCTCTCATTTTCTTTGACCGGATTATTGTCCTATAAAAGATAATCATTCCATCAAAAACAATGATAGGGTCCATAAAGAATGAAGTTAGAAGATCGAAAGAGAACTGAATTGTGTCAAAATCATTACCTTGAAAGAAATCATGTAGGAAGCATATTGTTCATATAATTCATCCAACACGTTGCCATGGTTTGATTCAACCTCTGTAATAAGCTTCTTCACAAACTTCTTCAAATAAGATTCATAGCCTTTTCCCACCTGTTATAATTCATAAAACCGAACCATGATTTATGGAAATTAATAAAAAAGAAAAAAAGAAGAAGATTGGTACTAAAATTCCCATATGAAAAATGAAATTAAGAACAAAACTCACAGCTTTGGTTAAGCAATGATCCCAAACAAAGCTTTGAACTTTTTCAGTCACCTTTCCTCCACCACATTCCCTAGCAGAATATATAAAACAAGTTTCCCAAAATCAAACAAGTTAATTAAAAAATTCATGATAGGTAAGGGAAAATGATTTCTTGTGCAGGGTTCATGAAAACAAACCTGGCTAAACAGAGCAAGGTATCGGTGGTTTCCATGGCCAGAAAAGCGGAGAGCAAGTGGAGCCCCGGCGGAGACGTCGAATCCAGCTCCTGTTCCGCCATCGTTGGCGTCTCATCTGGTCGTACCGTGGGTTTTTCGGAGGTTTTAAGTTTTAATGTAGGGTTAATGTCACAAGTAACCCCAAGGTTTGTTCAATTTTTCATATGGTACTTATACTTTGAAGATGTTCAATGTGTTGCCACTAAATAAATGGCCCTAAAGGTTGTAAAATTTGTTAAAATGGTTCTTATATTTTTTAAACAGATCTATGTGGTACCTATAATAAGGTTATTCCTCCCTATTTTTACATCCGTATCACTAAGGGTCAACGTTTGATCAAGTTGAGTCATTTCGAGTAATTCGAATTGATGCGTTATATTTTGTAATTTAGATTTTATTTAAAATTTTTTGATTACAGTCGAGTTTTTGAATTTTTATATAAATTTAAGTCTAATTATTTATCATGTTATAGTAGAGCTTAATTTTAATTTAAACAACATTCTCAAAACATAATATCTATATATTTCTTTCTATTTTTTTCTTATGTGACGTATATTTTTTCATATTTTTTATATCACTATATATATCTAGAAAAATTTAGAGACTCGACTCGAATATAAAAATTAAACTACTAATTACTAAAAATTTCAAGTTATTTGAATTTTCATTTTACAATTTTACAATTTGAACTGTATTTGAAATTTTTTTGAGTTGAGTTAATGAAATTTTAAGTAGAGTCAAGACGATTCAAGGTTTTTTCGTGTAAAGTAAAGTATAAAAATTCAATTATTTTTTGAGTCGAGTAGTTTTGCTATCTATTACCCTACGGCTGAGCATCCGGCGGCCATGGACCCTTGACAAACTCAAGATACTCGTGTATATCTATTGAATAGATGGGCCCAATATAAGGCCTGTTAAACCCATCAATTCAAGCAGCATAGATAGATCTTCCACCTTAAACCCTTGAAGAATCGTAAACCCAAACCTCTTTGCTTTCTCTCGTAATCAAGTTCAAATCAAGATCAGTACAAGTTTTGAAGTTCTATTTTGAACCCCCAAAAGATGGCTCTTATGAGGAGATTCAACACTATTCGCTCTCTTTACCAAACCCTTGAATCTCATCAATCTTCTTCATTCCTGTAAGTTCTCATTTACTTCTTCAAATTTACCACTTTCAAAAAAATTATAGAAATTTCTCAAATTTTAGAAAATATTTTGATTTTTTTTTTCTATTTAAAATAATGAAACTCCGTTTTTAGAGATATGGGTTTGTTTTACATTTATGAGAGATTATAAAATGCAATGTTTGGTTACTTGGAAAATGAAGGAAATAGGATAGGAAGTAGAAGAATATACATTTTCTAGTCTCTTCTATTTTTGTTCGTATTAAAACTTTGGGTTTTTTTTTTACTAGAAGCTCAAGAAGCTATTCCAGAGGATTTTCAAATGGTAAGAAACTTTCATTTTGTCAATTTCTACGCCATTAGATTAACTTAGTGAATTTTATATGCTAATGCCACCAAAAAAATTGATTCCTTTTATCATAAATTTACGTGGTTTTCATTGTTCTCAGTACCTCAATTCTATGGCCAAGGTGTAACTTCTTGCTTATATAAGACAGAAAACAATGCTCTTCCTTGGACTTGTAGAAACACAATGACACTTCGTTCTACCATGGTAACATTCTGAAGTATGGGATGCAGAAGTTAGTTAATTTTTCGTTTTTATTGGATCTCTTGATGTTAGATTGCTAACACATTTAGTGTGTCATCTTTTCTTTTATAGGCTGCTGAATTGTTGATCTTTGCCAATGACAATAAGTCCCTATCTACACAAGGGACTACTCAAGTACGGAGAGTGGTATGAAACACCTAAACTGGTCATATTCTATTTTTATTCATTTCTGTTCATATTCGGAATGATGATTGTTCCTTCATGGTGCATCATTATCATGCATTTTGTATACATGTGTTTTTAGATTTGTTCTTAGTTAGACCGTTGATGAAGGGAACTTATAATGGTGTTCTATTATTCTATGACCAGGCTTACAAATTAATTTAATCCTATGCTTGCATCGTTTTTATTTTCAGGGAGCTCAAGTTTCTATGACTAGCCCCGGGTTTGTCTATGAGCCTTATGCACCTCGCGAACTGATCCCATTTTGGAAGAGGTTAGTCTGACTTTCGGGAAGTTGTTATTGGACTAAATTTAAAAATAAGTCTCCTAAAAGCACCTGCAGCACTGTATTCAAGCTGCTCTTGTCAAGCGGGACCAATATTGGGGAGATGCAGATACAAATTCTTGAAACTGAATTGGGAGGTTGTCTTTTCCGGACATAGCTATTTGAGGACACGGTTAATAAATTTCAAGAATCAGACCAACTAAAATTCTAAAATGTTTTGGTTGCTGTGTCGCTTACCATTATGAAGGCACAATGTCATCTGTGAAAGTAAAAATAAAGTTTCTATCAAATGAGGGAGAACTATTCCAAACTTCAAGTTGCAAAACATGCAGTTACTGTTGAAGTTTAGAAAATTGCTTGGTTCATTCTCATTGGACTTGCGTTGTAGTGCATAGCCTTTTCAACTTACTTCCACAACCAGATCACCGATATGCCTTTTTCTTCAGTTGTCTTCTTATCTCTTGTGTATCAGGTATTTCACAAGAACTGGTTGGACAAGAGCAAAAGAAGATATCAAGTCTGAGGTAGCCGTCTTGCATGCTTTATGCTATTTTTTCTAACTCAAGTGTATAATTTTAAAGCACCTTGCTTTATGATGCCATAGCCGTCTGAGGTAACCGTCTTGCATGCTTTACGCAATAATATCTAGCTACGATATATTATTCTTCTGTATGATCTCTCTTCTCCTTTCCCTTTTAATACTGTAAAGACAGAATAGTGATAATGCGAAGCTGGCATATGCAAAATGAATTGTAGAATTTAAGATATAGACTTGCAGAGATCCACTGAATCATTGTCTAGTTACATTCCAGTTTCTTGTCTGCAGCTAAAGAGTGCCTATGCCATTGCTAAGTTGAGGAAATCTGGGTACTCAAAAACTCAGTTCTATAAGGAGGCCGTAGAACTATATAAAGAGGTATGCAGTTTGAACATGTCCTGAATTTGATATTACTGTTATTTGCTATCTCGTTTAAATTTGCAATAGGTTCTTGACCTCTGTTTTTAGCTGTCATTACACCGGCACCTATCGTGTTTCGGAAAACATGAGCAAATTTGCTTCTTCTTCTGTTTTTAAAAAAATGTATATATATTTTTCTTGAGGTATTGCTGTTAAAATTCCATTGATGGAACTACTTTTCATTTCTCACAGATAAACACACTAATAGCAAATGGTGACAAGACATCATTACGCAAAGCTGTCACAGAGAATATGTTCTCTGTACGTCTCTACTCCTATATGCGATCATCCTTTGCTTTAATTTTTTTATTGGGTTGGTTAGGCTACTGGCAGCACCTTGCTTTCTAATTCATACGTGCATGTTTTGTCGTTTGACTTATGATAGGCCCTCAAAAAGGAAATTAAGCAAAGGGAATCTATATGGAGCAACCTTTACTGGGAGTTGGTTGAACCTATTGTTAAAATACGAACTTTGCGAGCTCGAATGGTTAGTGCCCAACTTATTATTTCTTCGAAGTTGTTGTCGTCCCTATTGTATTTGGATTCCTAGTGGAATCAAATCCTCTATATCGGATTGTAATATAGTGGTTTACCTTTTTTAATCATAGAGATGCTTCTATGAAAATGAAGGAAAAAGTACAGATTAAAACCCTAATCTTAATTAATTTCTGGTGTCAGTTTTTCCTTATTTTAACGGATAGCTTGCCTTCTGGTGGTTCTATATTACAGATTGGTGTTGATAAGAACGACCTTAATAAAGCATTTATCCAACTTACTCTTGAGTTCCTGACTAAAGAGGTAAATTAATTCTACTTCAACTTCCTCTATTTCAACGACCTTAATAAAGCATTTATCCAACTTACTCTTGAGTTCCTGACTAAAGAGGTAAATTAATTCTACTTCAACTTCCTCTATTTCTTTGTATGGCTACATGCATATCAATTAGATATCGGTAACATATTTATATCATGACACGGTCGACCCATACTTCGAAGATATCTATCCTTGGTATGATGCACATGCGACATTGCAGCCATGTCTTTTGTTGTTTATCGGATGAGATATTATCCTTCGTTATTAATTCTTCCACAACAATTGTTGAAGACAATTTATTAATATCATCTAATAGATATCGGTATAATCATGGATTGACCTTGATTACGTCTGTTGTTTTGGCAGAAATTTGAAGCATATGATTCAAAAGGTGCTGTTGTTGCTGGGGATAAAAATAAGGAGGTATTGTTTGTTATATCGATATGTGACCTAGACACTTGATTATTTCCTCCCTTTTAAGTTCGTCTCCTTTTGATTTATTTAATTTCTTGTGATATTATAACTTCACTCTAGAAGGTTTGAAAGTCAAATTGCTTAAGAATCTATTTTAGATTGTTTGGATGCATCTGGAATTAACCTACTTGAGAATGTTATATTATGTTGGAAAACAACTGTGAAATGAGAAGGCATTCACGTAAAGTCGGGTTGCACTTAGATGGTATACTACTCTGTTTTGGCATGCATTGGTGTATCGAATCACAATTGATACCATGATTATATGTGGCATTGTCTGCTTAATCCTGCCTATGTGATCGGCAGGTTCTTGTCCGGTCCATATGGGTATTTGAGAAATCTCTCTTTCATACCGGAGCTCACTGGCGTCTCTGTGGACGAATTAAAGTGTGAGCCAATTGTTATTTTCTGCCAAGTTCAAACCGATAATTGGGATGCTGATGACGAATAATTTGCTCTTACCCGATTTTGTTTGCGGGGCACATTGTACATTAATTCTGTGGTTTTCAATTGATTCAAAGTATGGAGTAATTTATGGAAAGACTAAATAAAATGACTAGCTGTTTTCAGTTTAATCGTTGTAGTTCTTTTCGACGAGTCGAATGCCCTGGTTCGGACAAGTCATCTTCCTAGTTGAGGAGGAAGACTAGTTGGGAATTATATTTCAGGATCTATGACTTGCCTCAATCATTCCTGTAAGCGACTACCTTTAAATACATGCGTGCTAGCCTCAGATATTTGCTATAGAAGAGAAAACATGCAAAACTGCTTGATTATTGTCCAACATTTCATTTTATTACAATTTAGGTTGTAAAAAAATTCATCATTCAATTATTTCTTAACATGTTTAGTTTTTCTTTTTCTTTTTCTTTTTAAATTTTTTATTTAAAAATTTTAATTACAATCGAAGTGAGAGGGACAATGACACGGGTATATATACCAAAAAAGTTTTGTACGACGAAGATGACCAAAAAAGTTTTGTGCGACGAAGATGGGGTGAACGACATAGGGGTGATCGATGAAAAATATAGTGAAAGTCTGGTAATAGAAAAGGTGATTGATTCGACTACAACAAATAGGATTTGAGGATTTAAAGATTTGTGTTTTTTTAAAGGTAAAACTTTGATACATAGATTGTGTAAAATTAATTTTATATAAATTTGTGCTTTTACCTTATAAAACACAAATTTTAAATTTTTAACTCTAAACCCTAAATTTTAAATAGTAACTTTAAATTCTAAATCTTACAACTTAAACTCTTAAACTAAACCCCTAACCCCTAAATTTAAAAAACACGTGTAAACCTTTATTTATACGAACTGTGTATCAAACTTTTTCTCTTTTTTAAAAGGCTTATGACACTTTTTACTGAGTTATCTCTTAAAAAAATTTCAGAACATTTTATCTTCTAAACTTTAAATCACGAGGTTCAACGAAGATGTTAGGTGAAAGTGAATGACGAAGTGAGAGAGACGACAACAAGAGTATATATATGCCAAAAGAGTTTTGTGCGACGAAGATGGGGTAAACGATATATGGGCAATTGATGAAAAAAGTGCAAGTTTGAGATGGAAAAGATCATTGGTGATGGTTAATTCGACAACGACAAATAAGATTTAACGATATGTGTTTTTTAAATGTAAATCTAGGGTTTTTTTTTTTAAAACAGTCCGTTTAGTTTTAAAAAATAAGTCCTTTTTCATTTTTATTATTTTAGAAAATAAAAAACGATAAATAAAACATGTTTGATTGTAAAATTAGAAAATAATTTTTTAAAAATAAAAACAAAAATAAGTGAAATTTTGAAAATATTTTAAGAAAGTGAAAATTATGAAAACGAGATTTTTTTAATTTAAATTTCATTTTAACTCGGGTTCAAATTTTTTAACTTATATTATTATTTTAATAATATTTTCTAACAATATCTGCAAAATTAACTTGGAAATCAAAATATTAGAAACTTTCAAAATTAAAAAAAAACATAAATTAAAATAACGGTAAAACTTTGATACACAGACTGTGTAAAATTAATTTTACACAAGCCTGCGTATTTACACTATAAAACACAAATCCTAAATTCCTAACCCTAAAAAACTAAACCCCACACTCTAAACCCTAAACTCTAAATTCTAACACTAACCTTAAATTCTAAACCCTACAACTCAAACCCCTAAACCTTAAACCCTAAACCCTAAACTAAAACCCTAACCCTTAAAACTAAAAGACACGTGTAAATTAAAATTTACACAACCTGTGTATCAAAGTTTTTTCCTTAAAATAAATACTAACACTTATCTCATATAACATATCAAATGAATGATCGGTCATACTTTGTTTTGGAGATTCTCTTTACACCTTCACAACTTTGTATTCACTGAAATGTTTCTACCTTATATACACATATTTATTGTTATTTGTTTGTTTATTTTAAATTAGTAATTAATGCATTTTTGTTTGACTTCCGTTATTTAATTTCTTGTCGATTAATTTAGATCAGATTTTACAAAAATTTAATATGGGGCGACACTCTCAATTTAAATTTCTTTATTCACAACATCAAAATTTAAACTTCTGACCTTACTTAAAGGTATAACATCTTATCTTATTAGACTAATTAGTTATTAGTTATCGATGCATCTTTTTAACACATTTTTGTCAGCCTTAACTCTAATTAATTCTTCTTACTGCAACATCACATGTCATAACCTTTTTCAGATATACTTTCAATATAAAATACATTCTTCTTTGTGTTAGGTAAAATCAACCGGTATTCTATACTTAGAAATATCTTTTTAAAAATTCAATTTAAATTTAGCATGTCAAAACATCATTTTAACACATTTTCTAACAAATCATTTTGTAGCTGCATATCGTTATGGAAATAAATCTGCTAGAAATGTAGAGGGAACAATCAACAAATCGCCGCGTCAAATTTAAAGAAATCGACACTGAAGAAAATACATAGTCGAAAAGCATAATTATCGTCGAATTAAAGAAAGAGAGAAATACAAGCAGCCATCGAGAAGAAACACTTAAATATGTCCGTGACAAAGGATCTTTCATAAAAAATCATAAACATACATATGTAGAAGATAGCCCAAATGGCTAGGTGATCTAAGCACCATGGAAGGAGAGTGTTTTTGTTTTGATCAATTTTAAAATTTATCCAACTAGTTTTATTAAACCCTAAACTTTTTTTTTATATAAAATCCACAATTACTGAACCAAGTGAATTTCGATATTAAAGGAAAAATGTAATACAAGTATGTTACACATGTCGAATGTGCAGTTAATAAAGGTCTTTTATTTTGCATGTAACGTTCACGCAAGTTAAAGATATGTTAACGTTGGCACACCTCACAAAGTATATTTTTTATTAAGGAAATATACTTCTACTGCATGTTTCGTTAAAAAATTATCTTAAATTTAAATGGAAGAAAAAGAGTATATATGACAAGAGTTACAAAGTTAAACAAATCGGAAACAATGCGACATCAAAAACTTAAACAAAGCATCGAAAATAGCATAACATGCTAAAGATAGAACCCCCAAGTATGTTGCCAAGTGAGAATCAACCCAAGGAGCTCAACCCACTCCAGTGGCAATACGCAAATCACGCATAAGCATGTCAGACAAACCATCTGGCTCCCTCGCATGCACAATCTCCCCAAGTTCATGGCCACGTAGCGCAGTCGCAAGGCTATTAGCCACACCATTAGTACTTCGACCAATATGCCTAAGAGAACCCTCCCAATCCCTATTAATCAAGTCTTTAATCACAGTGATTAACGCATTTCCCACACAACCTGGATCAAACTCCTGAAAAATCCTAACTGCTTCACTACAATCCGATTCCACCACAACACGGCAAAAGCGAAGACGCCAAGCATGGCGAAGGCCATCAAGAATTGCCCAAAGCTCAGCAATAAGCACGGAACATCAGCCTATACTATGAGAAAAAACCGAATAACCACTCACCTTGGTCACCCCGGATCATACCCCCAATCGCTGTCGCACCATCAACCATGTTCACAGCCCCATCCACATTAATTTTAACCCACCCAATAGTTGGCAAGCTCCAAGAAGATGGAGAGACAGTCTGAGCTATCAGCATAATATTATGCAAAGGTTCATCCGAGTTAGCAGCGATAATCAAATCCATATATCGAATGCTAGCCTCCACGAAATCCTTTTTTCCACATAATCCGGATCAAAGATAATCTTATTTCGTCGAGACCAAAGACTCCAACAAGTAATCGGGAATAAAATAATCCAATTTTCACCTCGACCTGCATACTGACCATTATTACTGAGATTAATGTTAATCCATTGAGACCGCGGCATCAAAAAGAAATCTTGCCTCCACTCTGGTTTAATCAAAGAGACCCATACTGAACGAGCTTGAGCACAATCGCGTAACACATGGAGCACATCCTCCGTTCCCTGCTTACAAAAGCCACATTGACCATCAGTTGCCATATGCCTCCGGACACATTCAGAATTCGTAAGCAATTTGCCCTTAAGAGCAAGCCACATAAAAGCTCGGATACGCTGAGGAATTGGTAATCGCTAGACAACTTTCCAAACCTTGTCCGTGACCATAGTAGACTTACCCGCAAGCTTTCGATACACAGAATTTACAGTGAAATTAAAATTCGCTTCCCCCCGCCAACCGATTCTGTCAGGTCCAAACTCCGGCAATGGTGGTAGAATAGTTAAGATCCTACACACACGCTCCACCGGGAGCATTAATCCAAGCTGGCCCACGTCCTACTCACCATTGCTATCAACAAAGGACGCCACGGTACAAGGAGGAGGCAAAGACGTGCCTGAAATAACTGAAACAAGAGGACCAAAATCCGCAACAACCATCCCTGACTATCCAAATTATCCCTTGGAAAATAGCATCCCAAATATGAATAATACCCGCCCAAAGCCTAGAACAGTTTTGACGATCAAGAGTGACAGGCAACAAGCCTTCCCCCTTATACTTTGCTCGTAATATCCGCACCCAAAGCTTATGCTCATCATAAATAAGTTGATAGCCGAATTCTATAAGGAAGGCATGATTAAACTTCTCAAGATCTCGAAAGCCAACCCCACCGCACTCAACTGATATCTGCATCTCCTCCCAATAGACAAGGTTAACTCCTCTATGATCCCTTGAGCTTCCCCAAACAAAACCACGAATCAATTTCTCAATTTCCAAGCATACAGTCTTCGGGAGCCAGGCCGCTTGCATTGTATAGCTCGAAATGGCTTGTAGGACAGACTTAGCCAGGGTGACACACCCAGCAAAGGATAAGGATCTTGATGGCCACGCCGATAATTGGTTTCTCACTTTGTCCACTAAATAGCCATACGTCACATTGGTCACTCAACAATGAAGGAACGGAATCCCAAGATATTTACCCAAATTCTGAACTTCCATGAAACCCAAACCATCAACAATTGCATTTCTCATCTCCGAATCCATGTTGTTAGAGAAGAAATTTTGGGTCTTAGAAGCATTTACTTTGTGACTAGATGCCGCACAAAAAGTATCTAGGACACTACTAATAACCTCCATTTGTTGCAAAGTTGCCTCAATAAAAAGAACATATCATCAACGAAAAAAAGGTGAGAAATACCTGGTCCACGTTGTTAGAGAGTTAATAATTCGTTGTAATTGAGATGGTAATTTGTTTGTTAATTACAACTGAGCTGAGAATTAGTTGGGTCGTTTTAGAGTTTGTTAGAATTTGAGTTATAAATACCCAAATCATTGTATTGGACTGGAGCTATTTTACTTCGCTGTTTAATAAAAAAATAGATATTTTATTTCAGTCTTTAATTTCTCTAATCCTAAACAATCAACACTCTTCATCACCGTTCACCATCCCTCCATCGTCCAGCCACCATGCCGGAGTTCTCACACACGTCTGCTCAGATGAATCTCCTTCAAATTCCCCTGATCAACTTGCAGATTAATCAATTGAGATAAGCGTTCCATATAAAGGACAAAGATGTAAGGATACAACAAATTCTCATGGAAAATGCCTCTTGTCGAAACAAATTGGCCAGTAAGCTCTCCATTCCACAATACTTGAGTAGTCACTATCGAGATACAATCCATAATCAGGCGCAACAGATCTAAAGGTAAGCCTACATCCTCGAGCATATCAACGATAAAGCTCCATTCTAGCTTATCATATGTCTTCCCAAGATCTATTATTATGGCCATCCAACTCAAACACTCAGATTTCTTATCGTCATATAACTTCTTGAGCTATAATAACATTATCCATGATTTATCTCCTAGGAACAAAACTCACTTGATATTGTGACACTCAGATTGACAGAAAAAAATGTAAACGATTTACAATCACCTTTGTCAAAACTTTATAAATAACCGAATAAAGACTGATCGGTCGAAATTGTACAAAATTCTCACGTGAAAATACTTTGGGAACAATGGTCGTGCGATTAAAAGCATAAGGAATCAAATCACCCTGAAAACAACGACAAACAAAATCCACAACACTTGTACCCACTATACTCTAGTTCTTTTGGTAAAACATCGCGTGTATCCCATTAACTCCGAGGGCTTTTAAGGAGCCCATAGCAAACACAGCATGTCTAACCTCATCCTACTCAATAGCCCTACTCAATTGTAAGCGATCAACATCACCGATTTGAAAAGAAAAAAAACCCACGAAAATTCCACTCCACGAGCGGTACAGTAGAAGCCATGAAAAGTTTTTGGTAAAAACTAACTACCCCATTTCGGATAATCTCGACATCATCATGCAGCGACCATTCTCCGTATCTATAAGTTTAGTGTTACGAGTTGTTTCTATTATTTTTTAAAAAGGGATTTTTTTTAAAAAAATTATTCTTTTAAAACGATTAAAAATTTAGAGTCGTTATCGGCCACTTAGATAAGGTATGTCTGACTCAATGTGCTCTTCATGATATGACAAGATATGCAGAATAAAAAGATAGAAAGAAAAAGAGCAAAAAACAAAAGGTGTGTCAGTTATTTAAAGGAAAAACAAAAAATTCAAAAATGAGAAAAAATAAATACAAACAAAACAGATAAGCAAAAGACAAACACATAAAGAAAACCCTAACCACATGAATTCTAATTCGCTAAGGTTATCCGCATGGCTCTAATGGGGTGGGATTCCTAGATTCTCACGCATGGGTTCAGTTCTAATTAAGGGTACCTGAACCTATCTTATTACCTACTAAGGTAACAAGAACCCCAATTCTGGTCCATTACAAGCTTGCAAATTGGTTTCGGTTCGAGGGAAAGTACGACCTAGTGACGTGGAGGGCTGCTCACGTGTCAAGAGGCGTGGATTTCGAAAGTGAATTATCGACCCTTTGAGGGCTACTCACGTGGGTATGTGGTGTTTTACTCCCACTTAAGGGACGGAGCTCGGGTATAGAGCTTGATGAACATGGTGCAACACATGTCGGTGATTCCTTAAAAATTAAATGAAAAATTAATTCGAAAGCCACCAGTTATCAAAGCCCTTGCAATCAATGTTACATTTTTAATTAAGAATCGACCTTACTAAAGTCAATTAAAATTCCAACATTTTCCATTATTAAAAGCAACACATATTTTCTAGGCTTAACTCTCTCTTTTGTTTTATAAAAATAAAATTCATGTCCCCAACAAAGTCGCCAGGCTGTAGGGACCTTTTTTCCCTTTTCCTATAAGTTCAGTGCTATGGGTTGTCCCCATCATTTTTTGAAAATGGATTTTTTTTGAAAATTCTTATTCTTTTGAAAAATGATTGAAACTTGGAGTCGCCACCGACCACTTGGATAAGGTGGGTCAGACACCACAAAACCAGAGATTTATTTTTGAAAGGGTCAGGGAGTTGATTACGCGTGGGGAAGGATTAGCACCCCCATCACGCCCAAAAATTGGTACCAAAATATTCGTTGCTTTTAAACAATAGAATTAATTGAAATTTGAATTGAATTTAATTTGTGGTACTTAAATAAAAATTTGACCTTGATTGAACGGGCTTTATCAAATCGGTGGGTTCAAATTAATCGGACATTTAATTAATAAAGTTGACAATACATCGGACCATAGATTAAACCGACATCATATAAGCCTGACTGCCATGTTAATTTATGGTTCGAATCTCGTACGTCACCTTTATGCATGGTGCAAACATTTAAGGTATGATGTTATGATTTATCGATTTTTTAATTATCATTTACCTTGGGCCGATAAGGATTAATCCAAGTATTTGGTCAACATCCTTTAAGATCGAACTGTTACGACACAAATACCGGAATTAATAAATATCTTCTTTTTAGGGTTTAAGTTAATTAATTACCACATGCCACATAAAAAAATCAAACATCATATGAATGACAATTATAGTGTATGTCAAGGAAAAGCTTGAAAATAAACACACAAAATGCCCACTAAAATTCTAACTTAAAAGGTCCAAATTATGAAAGTCCAATTAGTGATCTAATTGTTAACTAAATGAGTATAATGTTAACCCTAAATTAATTAACCCTAAGACTAGAAAACCTAACAATTTATGAATTATCTTATACCATGATAATTTACTTGATTAATTTTAAACTAGTATCTCAATGAGCTAAGGATACTATTTAAAATGAATCAAGTTAATTAAACATGATTTTAAATTAAATGTGCATATAATCTCATTGCCAATTTTATCCTAAAAAGGTAATTAAGAAATTGTTCAACTAGCGTAATGAATTTAACATTTATCCCAATAAGCCAATGATAAATTTAACTTGATTAAACTAGTTCGAACTTTAATCTAACTACGGCTCTAAAAAAAACTAATCCTAAATTCAATTTAATTAATTTAAAGATTATGCCCCTATAAGTCGAGCGCACCTTAAATTAATTAAATTAAATTAAATTAAATTACCCTAGAACCTAATCTAAAAACTTAACCTAGTAAAACAAAACCGTCAAAAACACGTTAAAACAACCCTGCAAGCTAGCTAAGCTATGTACATAAATAAAGAACACCCTATATATATAAACATATCTTTATTTTAGCTATATTATATAAATATGTAAAACAAGTAACATACATTAAAACTATAAACTATATATATATATACATATATTCCTTAAAACATATATTAAATACATCGTATTAAAAGTTGCATATTATATATTAAAGCCATATATATATATATATTAAAGCCATAAGTTATGTACCGTAAAGAACATATATTTACACTATGTAAAAACTATATATTATACATATTATATAAAAAAACTATGTTTATATAATAAAAAATTATAGATATTATATAAAACCATATATTATACTATATAAAACTATAGATTATGTTATATAGAAATTATATGTTATATAAAAAAAACATACATTATGTATTACATAAATCTATATGTTATGTAAAAAACATATATTATACACAAACTATTTATTATGACTAAACTATATACTATGTAAGAAACGTATATTATATGTAATAATTACATATTATATAACACATGTTATACACATAATATCTACACATTATACCATATGATAATCACATATCCACATCACAACCAAACAACATAGTCTAACATAGGAAAGTCAACTGAAAAATTAATAAAAATAAAGATGCAAGACCCAAAAAACGAACATGCATGATAAAAAAGGTTTTAAGTCTGGATTTAGGGACCAAATTAGTAAAATCAGAAGCTTTAGGGTCCAATCTAAGTAAAACATAAAAGGGGGGAGAGATTGCAATGCTCTTTGAAACCCCAGAGACCGCGGTCGTATTTTAAAAAGGCGGAAGGACTGATCGGCGCTATTACAGGGACACAGAGGGATTTAAAACGTGATTAACCCATTTGTTTGTTTTAAAACGAGTATAAAACCAATTTTTTTGCTAAGAATAGAAATTTTTGCCCATTTTCACAACAAAAAAACTGAAGAATGCTCTCCCCCCTCTCTCTTCTTTGCGATGAACACCGCCGTTAATCGGAGCAAAACTCAGAAACCAATGACGCTTCCACCGCGTCGGCCGCCATTCGACGGCGGCCGGTGAACTCTAAATGACCGTAAAACTACTCTTTTTCACTCCCTAAACCCAGATCTGAACTTGGATCACCCTAAAAGATGATGCAAACTCCATTTTCTTAGAAATCAGAGGCCTTAAAACTTTTTTTTTGAAAATCGAAAACCCGAAATCCTTTTTTATTTTGAAAAGCTAAGAACTCCTATTTCGGAAACTGAAAGCCGAAAGCGAAGAGACTCAGGGAGATGAACCAGCGCGAGGGAGATGAAACGTCGAAGGTAAAAACTAAACCCTTATTGTTTTTTTAATGCTTCTAAATGTAAAGATGGAAGAATACTCTGAATCCTTTTTTCACTGTTCTTTATTGGCTCGAATGAAACCAGAAAATCCCCCCGTTTTCTCCCCGTTTACATTGTTTTTGCTTTTGGTTTTTATAGCAAAAATTTACATGAATTTAAAAATAGGAAAGAAATTGAATAGAAATCTTCTATTGGTTGCTTCTGTGTGATTTGGGTGTATTCACATACCTCTCATTTTTCTGATATTTTGTTTTGTGTTTGTTGTTTTGCATGCGGTGCTTGATGGAGAGGGGACCAGTTTTGGCTGGGCTCATGTGCGGCAGAGGTGGCAGCCAAGGTGTCAGGTGCATGAACGCGCGTTGGGGAGCAGAACGGTCAGGTCATGATCTTCGTACACGCGCGTGAAACGATTCGATCCGTCTGATCAACCCTCGATCTAACGGCTTTAGAAAGTGTAAATAGACTATACATATATATGGACAATATAAACTTGCTCTTTATTATTTCTACTTAATTAATCATATTGTTTTGTTTTTTTTGTTTACATATGATGATATAGTATAATAAACCAAATTAATAATACTAACATAACATATAATATTTTTGGGTTTTCCTTTGGATAACAACTAACAAATAGCAAAAATAATATGATAATAAATAATAACATATATATATAACAAAATTGAACTTCAACACCAATAGTACTTAATTGTAAAGAACCAATAATACTTAAATGTTTTTGCTGTTTTGGGTTTTAATCATACATTCTTAATAAAAATAGATAAAGTAGATAAACAAAACCCCTTAAAGTAGATAAACAAAGCCCCTTATTGCGAAATTTAACAACAGGTTAACACCCCTGACAAAATTAGTGATTACAACTGCCACTATTTGCTTATCCTTGTGGAACAAGAATAAAGCAAAGACCATAAGCACTAATTTTGTCCCACTTCCCTGTTTAAAGATCCCGAGCTTCGAGTTCATCTTGTGTAGAACTGTTCACCATTCCTCTTCCTAAAATCTGGAGCTACGAGTATCTGCCTTCCTTGCCCCAAAGTCTTTGAGCTACAAATATCTGCCCCTTTCGTTCCAAAAACCCTAAGCTATGAGTATCTGCCTTCTTCGCTCTGAAAACCTTGAGCTATGAGTATTTGCCTCCTTCGCTCTAAAGTCCTGATACGACGAGTTTGAAATCCTTCATCTGAAATCCTTGAGCTATGAGTATCTGCCTCATTCGCTCTAAAATCCTTGATGTGGCGAGTCTGAAATCCTTCAACTGAAATCCTTGAGCTATGAGTATATGCCTCCTTCACTCTGAAATCCTTGATTTGGTAAGTCTAAAATCCTTCGCCTAAAATCCTTGAGCTATGAGTATCTGCCTCCTTCGCTCTGGAATCCTTGAATCTTTTGCTTTAAAGCGTCTTTTTAGGTCTTCGCTTAGATCTATTTTCCCTCGAAGTGCTCATTTCAGGTTTTTAATTCAGAGATCTTTTTCTTTCTTTCTTTCCTTCTTCTTCTTCTTTTTTTTATTTCCTTCATTTTTCTTTGTTTTCCTTTTTTATTTTTTCCTTTTTTATTTTTCTTTTTTACTTTTTTTCCTTTTCCCTTTTCTTTCTTTTTTGTTCCTTTTCTTTTTTACTTTTTCTTTTTCTGGGTGCATTTTCGAGTTTTTGCCTCTTGCTCTTAGGGTTTCGATATGAGAGTCATTTGTCATCTTTTCTCGGTAGAGTTTTTTTTTTCAATTTCGCACTTGATATCCTCTCGTCTTAGCTTTGGCAAATTCTTTTTCATGTCTTGAAACAAGGAAAGAGTAAATACCATAAGCACTAATTTTATCTCGCTTCATTGATTGTGGCCTTAAGATCGCGAGTTCTTCCGAAAATCTTTGCCTTTCCTCGACTGATTCTTTAAACCATAAATTCCTCTATGCCTCGATTTTGGTTGTGTGGGCACTTTAACATCATGCTCGAATGGCTCGCTGATGGCCTGGAATTCTTGACGAGAAATGAACTGGTTGTCGAAGTTTAAAGTTGTTCTTCTTGCTATGAAATTCTTTGATTTTTCACCCAAAATTTAGAGTTTGGAGTTGTTCTTCTCATTACAAAATTCTCCATCCTCCGAGTTTTGAAATTACCGAAAGTTGAAACTATTATTCTCATTATGAAGTTCTTCAATTCTTCGCGAATATTGATGAATTCTTCTCATTATGGGTTCTTCATCTCCACTGAGATCTATTTCTCCAAACGAGAAGTTACATGTTTAAATCTTTTCTAATCTTCAAATCTGTTAAAACAACCAAAATGATTTGATGATATGATTTAGCATGCTCCTAACCTAGAGATGTCTAACTAAGTATGATGCGTGAATGGAGTCATTTTTAGAGATGCTGGGGAAAACCCTTGCTTTTTGATCAATAACCCATATCTTGCCTTGGAAGGATATGGCTGGCTTATACTGGTTTGACTAAAATCTGTCACCTCTTAAATTCCACCTTTGAAACATTGCCCCACTCAACTAGGGCTTAGTTGTTGTCTCTCTATTGACTCTCTTCAACCTCAATATTGGGGGTGAACACATGCCCCTAAATCTTCTAAACCTTTCCTACTTTCATAAGGTCTGATCTTTATTTTTCTTTATCGTACCTTCCTCATTCGTTTATTTTTGAAAGAAGATGCTGACTTACACCCCCTCACTTATCTCAAGCTTAACTATTACCTCTTCAAGAACGCTTCATGATGAGCTTTCTCCAATCTTCTCGTTTGGGTGAACTCGTGCCCCTTAGATTTTCAAATTTTCCTCATTCTCAAACCTCTGAATGGTCTAGCATAGGAGATCTTGCGATTATTCTCTTTGTAGTCACTAACAAATTATGCTAAGTCAACCATGTAGACCCTTGATCTGAAACTATGCAAAAAAGCCTTAATCATCAAATGCTCGAACAAGCCCAAAATAGTGACGTTGCTGTCGTCGAAAACTCTTAAGGAAAAGAATCAAGCCATATATCCCAAAGCAATCAGATCCATCTTCATGACCTCATCCGAGTGTGTAGGTACGTTCTTATGAAAATGCAGTTCTATTCCCAGTACTATGAATCAAGCCCTTGCCCCAATCTTTACTCATTTCGGCTAAGGTTATAAGCTTCAAGGGATAATCATGGGACTTCAACAGTTTTGTGTAAACCCAGTCCTTATGAAACTCATCTGATTGAGCGAAGCGGTATACTCCTCAACCACAAGCATCAAGTCTTCCCGTTAAAAGTGAAGCAACAGAAACTGGGACTCCAAAGTTGAAAGATGGCTCGAAATGAAGGCCAATTAACTTAGACACATGTCAAGCGTGCAATGTAATTATAACTTTCACAGAACTAACTTTGCAACCGTCGATCCCATCATTCCCAGATCTATTTCAACTCTCACAACTCGTTTTGCTAGAAGTGGACGTAAGTATGCCCCGCTTATTTGATAAACTGTCGCCTTGTACCCTTTAGTTGTCTTCTGACCAAGGTCGGACGGCTGAGTCGATGCCTTCATTCTTAAGATACCCTTTTTCCTAATCTTAGTAGTACCTCATCTCTTCGTCGGGTTCAACGGTTACTTACCCTTGACCCATTGGTATGGTCTTTCTTCCATCTCAATGCTAGGCTGAAGATATGCCCCATGAGTCTCTAAATTTTCAATAGAATTCAATCTTTATTTTTCTGAGCCAACTAAGGCCTTATGGTAGATACTCTTTTCGAGTCCTTGAACTGTGTAGCATATGAAGGCTTGCTATTTTTCTTTTCAGGATCACTGACAGGTTTTTATTAGGTCGATCATGTGCATACTTGACCTTGCATTCCAAACTCTATTCTAAAAGTATAGAGAGACCCTATTCTTTCTATTTATCTCTATTTTTCTTTTCTTTTCCCCATTATTCTTTCTCTCTATTTTTTCTTCTCTTTTTTCTATTTCTTTTCGTCTATACATCGGTTTGCTAATCAATATTTCAACAGAGGGTGCTCTTTGGGTTTATAAAATCAAAATGAAATAGAAAAAGAATAGAATGCCCTTGATATCAAATGCAAGAGCATCTTAGATTCAATCCTCCGGTGATCAACAATTTGCCTTTGAATGTTGTGGCGATATTTGTAGTTGCGAAATTCCTCTCAGATTTCTCGGTTCATCCTCATGATTATGGTATTTGCTTGATCAGTTCGAAAACTACTCCTTCCAGTCCTCATCATTTTTCTCTATTTATAAATATGTTCAAACTTTCTGACTTTTATTTAGCCCATGGAGCACGGAAAATGTCACTCTAAGAACTTCAAGTGTAGGTGTGTGCCTCTAATTATAATCAACATTTTGTCACTATCTTCAAGGATTCATCTATGATGCTAGGGTATTGAACAGGTGAAGCATAACTTCTTATTAGATTTTTTCTCCCCCCACAGCTCCATCGGGATACTCTGGGACTTATTCAACTCGTTCATTCATTTCTTTTTTCTTTGGGGATTCAACTCATCACAGTCCTTTGTCTCGAGAATAATGATGGAGCATAAAACAATACCCTGAGTTACTCTATATAGTCATGATTTGAAAACTTACTCATATAGCCAAGGCTTTTGACTCGATTAGAGTAAGTGGAGTAAAGTATCATAATTTAGCCTTTTTGCTATAGCGGAGTATCCCTTTTATTTTTGTTTTGTTTTGAAACACTATATTTCCCTTCTAAATCCCATTCAAGAAACTCTATTGGGCTCTTCTAGGAGATTTTCTTATCATCGAACATCATTGAATGAGTAGTACTCTTGCTTCTCGCGTTTTACCGACCAGAGCAGGCTAAGGGGAAATCACGCTTTATCGTTATTACAACATTCGATTGATCTCTTTCATTAGAATCAGTGTCACATCATGCACATGATATTTGAGGATATCTGAGGGTAAGAAAGAATATATATATATATATACATATTTAAGTAAAAGAGCATACTTTCATTGAAATAGAAAAAACAAACATGACATAAGCCCTTATAAAAGATCATTGCTATCTTCGAGCAAATGGTAGCAAAGTGCAATAAAAGAAAATGCCACATGCCAAGAAAGATAAACCTGTAAAACTAAAATTAGGGATCGGCACCTCCAAAAGTCATGTTCACCACTCTTTCTTCTCAAAGCTTCAAAAGACCGCTCTCAATCAAACTCCGAACCTTGTTTTTCAGAGCTCCACAATTTTCCAAAGTGTGGCTCGTACTTCTCACATGGTAGTCACACGCAGCATTAACATCATAACCACCGGGATAGGGAGAACCCTTTGGTTTGGACTGCACTAGAGTTAGAAGTTTCCCTTCAACAAGTATTGGGAGCAAGTCCGTGTACGTTATCAGTATCGGATGAAGAACCTCTAGAGGCTTTGCAAACAAGGGTGATTGACTATGGTAGCGGCAATGAAACTGAGTGTTTGGGCGAGAACTCTTCATACGACCCAGGGAATCATGTCTCCTTTGAGCAGTGATGCTTGGATCACCCAACTGCAATACCTCAGACTCTAACATATTCTGGACTAGCTTCTTAAATGCCACACAGTTTTCAATAGAATGTCCATGAACATGCCACATGATAGGGTTGAACCAAATCTGCCTGGTATAGCTATGAATACAACTCCTTGTATGAAATTGGCAGTAGAGTGAATTTCTCATTTTTTTTCTCTCGGGCCCTATTGTTTCCTCCATATTCAAACTTTGGGCACCCATGACTATAGCTTGAGATTGGGATGCCGTGAGGTTCTTTGTGGCCTCTTCGTGATCATTTTGCCTCCGAGTTAGTTCTCTATCCGTTGGAGAAGATAAGATTTCCCAGAGAGAATCTTCGACCTTATCTAACGCCAACTCGATGGGACATTTATGAGCGGTATGGACTACCTCATATTGGTTGAGGATGGCTTGGCTTTCAGCAGACAAAATTTTTTCCGCTATGAAGTCGTGATCCCAATTCTCACTCTCCTTTCGCAAGGAATCTTCCCTCACACCCTTTCTTTTGGTCATGGTGGCCATCATGCCCATCAATTCATTGACTTGCCACCTAGTTTTTTCCTGGAATTTCTTCATATATGTCATCAGCTCTCTTTGATTCTCGACCAAATACTTCTGGAACTGTTCGAGCTTATCCACCCTAGCCATTAGGTCATTCATGGTCCCGAAGTTGTATTGGCTAGAAGTCATTCTTTTTTTACTTCTACTTTCTAAGGTGAATGTTTTCCCCGACTAGTGATGAATATGATATAGTGAATGTACAAAATGCATCATTGAACAAAAATAATATTATGCCATGAGATAATGCTACTATGAAAGCATGAATGAATGCAAAGAGCGACACTGAGTTCAAAAAATATCATCGTTAAACGACTTGCATTAATGGGAACATTATATCGTTACAATAATCAAAGAAAACCCACTACGCATATGGTCTTAAGCTAGCATCTAGGTCAACAATCTCTCTCAAGATCCAAACGATCCTTTCTCCCTCATTGGATTCATTTTCCATGCAGTCTTGAAGTATCTTCCGCTAGGAACTGTAACTTTCAGGCGACCTCTTGCATCTGAGTTATCAAATGTGCCAATTCTTGTTCTTGCTTCCAAATAGTGTAAGTGGTGAATTGTAGTCGCTCTAATGTCGACATTTGGTACACTTAAACTGCTTCCCTAAAAGGGTCTCGCTGAACTCGACCCTCGGGTGTATTGAAGCTAAGACTAGAATTCCTTCTCACTTGAGATACTCTTTCTTATTCCAAGTTGTAAGTTGATTGTCGAACCAAGATGGCAAAGTGTCTGAGAACCTACCAAGCTTGCCCTGGAAAGATTTGTTCTTGTTCGGCTTAGAGTAGACAAGACCCTCACTAATCTTCTTGCAATTTACAAGGGCTTGATACTCTTCAATTGTGGGGGTTAAATCGAAGTGCCAATTGTGAAACAACTGTAAGCTGGATTCCAAAACCCTACCAAGGCTTGAAGTAGTGATTGGTCGACCAAAGCATTTAACAAGTATACAATGTCCCCATACTCGTCTTTGAAAGCATTTCTTGTCTCATAATCCCAACCATTCCATATTGGCCTTAATTCGGATACATCATTAAATTCTATGTTCATGAAAGTTTCGGCTGACATGGCTGACCTAAACCTAGCTGAAATATTGTCCCTGTCATGAAGTTGCTCTCTCTCTGACCATACTTGCACATCGAAATTCTTCTCGTCATTGCTACGGATTAAATCTCCTATTGACCTAGCCTTTAATTTCAGACTATTTTCTGACTCAATGTGCTCTTCATGATATGACAAGATATGCAGAATAAAAAGATAGAAAGAAAAAGAGCAAAAAACAAAAGGAGTGTCAGTTATTTAAAGGAAAAACAATAAATTCAAAAATGAGAAAAGATAAATACAAACAAAACAGACAAGCAAAAGACAAACACATAAAGAAAACCCTAACCACATGAATTCTAATTCGCTAAGGTTATCCGCATGGCTCTAATGGGGTGGGATTCCTAGATTCTCACGCATGGGTTCAGTTCTAATTAAGGGTACCTGAACCTATCTTATTACCTACTAAGGTAACAAGAACCCCAATTCTGGCCCATTACAAGCTTGCAAAGTGGTTTCGGTTCGAGGGAAAGCACGACCTAGTGACGTGGAGGGCTGCTCACGTGTCAAGAGGCGTGGATTTCGAAAGTGAATTATCGACCCTTTGAGGGCTACTCACGTGGGTATGTGGTTTTTTACTCCCACTTAAGGGACGGAGCTCGGGTATAGAGCTTGATGAACATGGTGCAACACATGTCGGTGATTCCTTAAAAATTAAATGAAAAATTAATTCGAAAACCACCAGTTATCAAAGCCTGTGCAATCAATGTTACATTTTTAATTAAGAATCGACCTTACTAAAGTCAATTAAAATTCCAACATTTTCCATTATTAAAAGCAACACATATTTTCTAGGCTTAACTCTCTCTCTTTTGTTTTATAAAAATAAAATTCATGTCCCCAACAAAGTCGCCAGGCTGTAGGGACCTTTTTTTCCTTTTCCTATAAGTTCAGTGCTACGGGTTGTCCCCATCAGTTTTTGAAAATGGATTTCTCTTGAAAATTCTTATTCTTTTGAAAAATGATTGAAACTTGGAGTCGCCACCGACCACTTGGATAAGGTGGGTCGGACACCACAAAACCAAAGATTTGTTTTTGAAAGGGTCAGGGAGTTGGTTACGCGTGGGGAAGGATTAGCACCCCCATCACGCCCAAAAATTGGTACCAAAATATTCGTTGCTTTTAAACAATAGAATTAATTGAAATTTGAATTGAATTTAATTTGGCGTACTTATATGAAAATTTGACCTTGATTAAACGGGCTTTATCAAATCAGTGGGTTCAAATTAATCAAATATTTAATTAATAAGGTTGACGATACATCGGACCATAGATTAAACCGACATCATAGAAGTCTGACTGCTGTGTTAATTTATGGTTCGAATCTCGCACGTCGCCTTTATGCATGGTGCAAATATTTAAGGTATGATTTATAATTTGTCAATTTTTTAATTACCATTTACCTTGGGCCGGTAAGGATTAATCCAAGTATTTGGTCAACATCCTTTAAGCTCGGACTGTTACGACACAAATATCAGAATTAATAAATATCTCATTTTTAGGGTTTAAGTTAATTAATTACCACATGCCACATAAAAAAAATCAAAGGTCATATGAATGACAATTATAATGTATGACAATGAAAAGCTTGAAAATAAACACACAAAAAGCCTACTAAAGTTCTAACCTAAAAGACCCAAATTATGAAAGTCCAATTAGTGATCTAATTGTTAACTAAATGAGTCCAATGTTAACCATGAATTAATTAAACCTAAGACTAGAAAACCTAACAATTTATGAATTATCTTATACCCTGATAATTTACTTGATTAATTTTAAAGTAGTATCCCAATGAGCCAATGATACTATTTAAAATGAATCAAGTTAATTAAACTTGATTTTAAATCAAATGTCCATCTAATCTCATTGCCAATTTTATCCTAAAAAGTTAATTAAGAAATTGTTCAACTAGTTTAATGAATTTAACATTTATCCCAATAAGCCAAGGATAAATTTAACTTGATTAAACTAGTTCGAACCTTAATCTAACCATGGCTCTAAAAAACTAATCATAAATCTAATTTAATTAATTTAAAGATTATGCCCCTATAAGTCGAGCGCACACCTTAAATAATTAAATTAAATTACCCTAAAACCTAATCTAAAAACTTAACCTAGTAAAATAAATTAAAACAACCCTTAAGCAAGCTAGCTAAGCTATGTACATAAATAAAGAACCGAACATGTAAACCTATATATATATATATAAACATATCTTTATTTTAGTTATATTATATAAATATGCAAAACAAGTAGCATACATTAAAATTATACACTATATATATATATATATTCCTTAAAACATATATTAAATACATCGTATTAAAAATCGTATATTATATATTAAAGCCATATATTATAATATATATATTAAAGCCATAAGTTATGTGCCATAAAATCATATATTTACACTATGTAAAAACTATATATTATACATATTATATAAAAAATCATGTATTATATAATAAAAAATTATAGATATTATATAAAACCATATATTATACTATATAAAACTATATATTATATATAAAAAAACCATATATTATATATATTATAAAAACTATAGGTTATGTTATATAAAAACTATATGTTATATAAAAAATCATATATTATGTATTACATAAAATCTATATGTTATATAAAAAACATATATTATACACAAACTATTTCTTATGACTAAACTATATACTATGTAAGAAACGTATATTATATGTAATAACTACATATTATATAACACATGTTATACACATAATATCTACACATTATACCATATGATAATCACATATCCACATCACAACCAAACAACATAGTCTAATATAGGAAAATCAATTGGAAAATTAATGAAAATAAAGATGCAAGACCCAAAAAATGAACATGCATGATAAAAAAAGGTTTTAAGTATGGATTTAGGAACCAAATTAGTAAAATCAGAATCTTTAGGGTCTAATCTAAGTAAAACATAAAAAGTGGGGCGAGATTGTAAAGCTCTTTGAAACCCTAGGGACTACGGGATTTAAAATGAGTATAAAACCAAAATATTTTGTTGAGAATGGAAATTTTTGCCCATTTTCACAACAAAAAACTGAAGAATGCTCTCCCATCTCCCTTCTTTGCAATGAACACCGCCGTTAATTGGAGCAAAACTCAGAAATTGATGACGCTTCCACCGCATCGACCATCATTTGACGGCGGCCGATGAACTCCAAATAACCGCAAAACTACTCATTTTCACTCCCTAAACCCAGATCTAAACTTGGATCCCCCTAAAAGACGATGCAAACTCCCCTTTTCTTAGAAATCAGAGGCCTTAAAACTCTTTTTTTTAAACCTGAGAACCTGAAATCCTTTTTATTTTGAAAAGCTAAGAACCCCTCTTTCAGAAACTAAAAGCCAAAAGCGAAGAGACTCGGGGAGATGAAACGACGCGAGGGAGATGAAACGTCAAAGGTAAAAACTAAACCTTAAGTCTTTCTTGTTTTTTAATGCTTCAAAATGTAAAGATGGAAGAATACCTCTGAATCTTTTTTTCTTTGTTCTTTATTGCTCGAATAAATCCAAAAAATCCCCTCGTTTTCTCCCCCTTACATTGGTTTTGCTTTTGTTTCTTATAGCCGAAAATTAAATGAATTTAAAAATAGGAAAGAAATCAAATAGAAACCTTTTATTGGTTGCTTCTGTGTGATTTGGGTGTATTCACATGCCTACCATTTTTCTATTATTCTGTTTTGTGTTTGTTGTTTTGCATGCAGTGCTCGACGGAGAAGGGACCAGTTTTGGCCTAGTTCATGTACGGCAGAAGAGGACAGAGTGATGTAACACCCCGAAATCTGGCTTAGTCGAAATTGGGTTCTGGGGGCCAGAATCCCTACATCAGAATCGTCAAAATATTGTATTAACATTGACCGCGAGGTCAAATGCATTAATATTGGAATCTAATTGATTCAAATTATTGTTTAAGGACCTTACTGAAAATAGTGAAAACCTGTTTAGTGGCTAAATTATAGAAATTGAAAGTTTAGGGGTTAAAGTTTAGTGTATTGAGAGTTGGGGGACTAACCTTGCGATTAGCCCCTCCTTAATTATAACTATTCATACATGGGATGCTTGGGATTAATTCCTTCAAAAGAAAGTGAATGGAAAAGTAAGGCTTACCCAATTCCTAAAGAAGCAAACACCTCTCTTGTCTTCATCATCTCTAAGCAAGCACGTCCATTGTTGAGGTTAGAAAAGCTTGAGATTTCTTCAGTTTATCGATATTGAGTCATTTCTGTTGATTGGGTAACCTTAATCCCCCAAACAATCATTGAAATCCATAGAGGATTTGAGAGCAATCTCAAGCTAGGTTTTTGCTACCCATGGATAATTCATAGATATTGTATATATCGAGTTTAAATATTGATTTTGATATCGTTATACTCATTTCAATATCGTAATATTGATTATAACACAATCCTATTGTTTACCTAGCTCAAGAAATTGAAAGAGAGCACCCATCATCTTCACCGGAAGCTAGGAACAAGAGGATTGCTATCCGAGAGCCATAGAGTCTCGGGGTTAGGCTAGGTGTCTTTCCCAATTTTGTTGTTATGAAACTGTCATTGCTAACCTCATTGCTAAGGATTATTGCATCGAACCGCTTAGCGGATATTGTGGTAAGCATCGGTAAGTTATCGCATCGAGTATTGAGCATTGTCATTGTTAATGAGTATTGTTAATGTCATAAACATTGTCATCATCATTGAATCATGGAACGATAGGATATTGGTTATAGAGCATTGACATTGCCATTGTTATGGATTATCGGTGTTGACATTGTTATTGTCATCGAAACATTGCAAATGAATTGTCGAGTATTGATATCGTTATTAAGATCATTGAAATATTGCTAATGTCATTGATATTATTATAGGACATTGATATTGAATCATTGCTCATTAATAAAGTCATTTAATATATTGATTATTGTCATTGCTATTGAACACCGATCATTGATATTATCACCGGACCTTGGATTCATAAGGATTTTGGATACAATTGGCATGCCATAGAATTCATGAGCTCAGTGTACGGGTGGAATACGACCTACATTGATTTGGCGAGGTGGAGGGATGTATTGTGATGTTGGTCATATTGGTGAGGCGGAGGGACTAGACCATTCATTGATTTGGCAAGGTGTAGGAATTCGCGTATCCACTATTCTGAATCGATTCAAGGGTTATTGTTGAATTATGGAATCAATGCCATTGAACATGATCATTGTATTGCTACTATTGATTTGTTGCATTGTTATTGTTAAGATACAGTTTGGAATGCATTTCATTGTTAAGTGTTTTAGTTGTGACTACCTCACTAGGGAAATTATGCCTAATGCATTTCATCTCATGCATTTCAGGTTGACCGAGTTGTTGGATCGAGATCGGAGAAGTCGGGCGATTGACAAGTCACAAACAAGCTAGAGTAAAGTACTTTGTCCTTATAAACTTTTAGAACAGTGGCAAAGTAGCTAAAATAGTCACTCATGGAACTTTGGATATGTATGTATTGCCTATGCTTTGTATAAGGCTAAATGGTCTTAAAATGACTTTTAAGTGATGCTAAAAGTGACTAAAAATGCATAGTTGACTCCTAAAGGTGAAAACCTGGAAAATGGATTCATATAACCCTAAAATTTGGCATGCAAGTATATTATAGTATTGAAATATTGTTGGTAAAGTTTCATTGCATTTGGAAAATGTTTGATAGGTCAAATGGACTAAAAACCAGACAAAAATTGACTTTACAGTGCAGGGCGTACCGATACAGGTCCAGATGTATCGATACAACCTTGCATAATTGGCCTAGGAAAGCATTAGTTAATCATAGCGCATCGATACGGGTCTAAGGTGTATCGATTCAGGTTTTGGCAGTAAGTTTTGGGCATTTAATTGCATCGATATGGTCTTAGGGTATTTTGAAACAGGTCAACTCTAGTCAACCCGTATCGATACAGTCCTAGCTGTATCGAAACGGGCATTGGTCAATGAAAGTTAAAAGTGAATCTGAGTATTTTCGTATTGATACGACATGATGGTGTATCAATACGGTATGATCGTTATTACAGTTATAAGACCACAATTAGCAAGTCAAAGTTGGTCAACCCGTATCGATACAGTCCCAGATGTATTGAAACGGGAATTGACAGATTCAATGGGTTCTAAATCATGCACACTCGTATCGTTATGGCCCAAGTTGTATCGATACAGTGGTAGTTAATTCTGTTAAAAGATTTAGACTACAGTTTTGCATTAGTTACAGATTGGTTAGTGAATGTTGTATGGTCTATTTGGATAGGTAAATGTTATCAGAATAACACAAAAATTTACAAGCTTACTGTTAATGTATCGAATTTCAGTATTGCATAGTTAATTGCTTGAAAGGACTCCTAAATTACCTAATTTATAGTTCAGTCCCTAAAACTTGTAGGAGTTAAAAATTAGCCCTAAATGATTAATCATTGTTCTTATTGAATTATTTGGGCTAATGTTTATGTTTAATAAGGGTTAAAAAGCTTGGCTTGGAATAAATAACAATCATTGATTGAAATTTTATTGCACCGATCATCGTATAGTCACTGGTAGCACGCTCCGACCCGATTCTCGACCAGGCCGGGAAAGGGGTGTTATAGGTGGCAACCAAGTTGTCAGGTGTGTGAACGTGTGTTGGGGAGCAGAACGGTCGGGTCATGATCTTCGTACGCGCACGTGAGACGGTCTGAGTCATCTGATCAACCTCGATCTAACGGCTGTTGAAGTGCGGTGCCAGAGATAAGGGTAACATTAGGGCATTCTCATTTGGCATGATCTGGGCCGTCCAATCATATTCCCAAATGTAACGATCCAGATTTAGGGTATTCATCAGATTAGGGCTTAGGATTTAATATTATCCAGGCCCGAAATAGGCCACTTATGTAATATTTTTTGGGCTTTAGAAAGTGTAAATAGACTGTAAATATATATGGACAATATAAATGTGCTCTTTATTATTTCTACTTAATCATAGTGTTTGGTTTTTTCTTTCTGTTTACATATGATGATATAGTATAATAAACCGAATTAATAATACTAACATAGCATATAATATTTTGGGGTTTTCCTTTGGATAACATCATAATAAATAGCTACAATAATATGATAGTAAATAGTAACATATATATAACAAAATCGAACTTCAACACCAATAGTACTTAATTGTAATGAACCAATAATACTTATAATGTTTTTGTTGTTTTGGGTTTTAATCATACATTCTTAATAAAATAGATAAAGTAGACAAACAAAGCCCCTTAAAGCAGATAAACTATATTTAACAACGGGTTAACACCCAGACAAAATTAGTGATTACACATCACTCCAGCTCTCATCCTCCAACTTGATCATCGTGTAATTATTTTGGTGTTGGCAAACCTCTGTGGCTCAATTGTAATACTTAGTACTTCTACCCCCACCTTTGATCCACTAACTGAGAAAACGTTGAAACCATAAACTTTCTTCTTGACGAAGAACTAAATCAAGGTCACATTTCAGCTGCTACTCCAACCCATGTAGATGATCATTAGTCAATAATTTTGACGCCCTTTCAATGCTTCTGATTTGCGCCATGAGTTTACATTTGCGTTCACCAATGTGGCCAAACACATTCTCATTCCAACTCCTAGCTTCCATGTGAAAGTTCTCAATATTAGAGACCATAGAAGCATCAGATTTCCAGGTTCCTTTGAGCATGTCCAAAAATGATTGATTACTTTGCCATTCTGCCAGGTATTTAAAATTCAATGGCCTTCTCAAACTCCCTAAAGGATAACAAGTCAACAAAATTGGTTAGTCGACCAAGATGCAAAATAGAAGATGTAGGCCATGCTTCACACCACGCATCATTAGCAACACACCTATCAAGCCTTTGCTGAAGATTTCCTCACTTCTAAGTAAAACAAGGCCCCTTAAACCTTAGATCAGTCATGGTAAGATGTTGCACAAACTCCCCAAACTTGTGACAAACACCAGCGCACCGTGTGGAACCACCTAATCTCTCAACTGAAGACAAAATCGCATCGAAGTCCCCACCAATAACCCATGATATTCCCATTCCTGGTTCAAGAGCCTTCAACTGACCCCATAAGCCATTATTTCTTCTCATGTCAGGGCTCATATAAACAAAGGTAATAACATTCTGAGAACCGGATTGCTGATCAATACACATAGTGTGGACAAATTGACTTGAAATAGCTAGCACATCCAGAGATATATTATTCTTCCAAAGAACCTAAATCCCCTGGAAAACCATTAGCCTCAGCTCGATAAGAATTAGGAAAACCATGCCACCAAATGATACGATCAACCTTTCTTCCGCTAATTCTTGTCTCTATCATTGCCACAATGTTAGGATCATGTTGCCTAAAAAAAGACTCAAACAACGGTTAAATTTAGGGTCTAAAGCACCATGTACATTCCAAAGTAAGGCTTTAAACATTAAAAAGAAAATGAAAAAAAACAAGAACACATCTTTTACCGAACCATATCATCAACAGTAAACACTTTATTGTCATGTCATTGCACTCCTTCAGTGGTGCTTGGAGATGCCTTCTCGACCACCTTGTCATCAGATTCACTAGCAGGCGCCCCATTCATCTTATAATGTAACGTCTTCGCAATTTATTCCCCAATATTAACCAAATTCGGATCACAATTCTCTTGTTTGTCATGAAATTTCTTCCATTAGGGATAAGGTCCCGAAGTGCCACTCATTTCACCTTAGAAAGACGTCTCACTATAACCGGCCCCGATGAAGTCTTACCCCTTTCCGCTTGTGATCGAATACCCCTTGGCCTGTCACTATCTCCCTCCGAAACATTATCAACTACCCTGACAACAACATGATTGCTCGAACTGAGTGAAACCGAAACTGGGATCACCATATTCTTGGATTCCATTTCACCATTTATATGGGTCTCCTTCCTCGCCACCTTAAGGGCTTTGTCATGAATTTTTTTACCACTCTCCGAACTCTTCTAGTTATCACTTAAGATCTTCATCCTAGCACTTTTCTTCGCCACAATCTTGTTTTTGGCCTTAGCTATCGAATCACTTCTTTCCCCAACACTCTCATTGTCTTTCCGATGCCCATTGGTCTTACCATACATATCCACACTAGGGGGACGTGCCTATGAGATGCAACCCCACTCTCATATGCTTGTGCCATTACTACCCCACATGTCCCTATACCCTTTGATTCCCCACTATGCCCCTCATCTCCTAGGCCCTCATGTGCACCATCTACAACATCATCATCACTGATTCTAACAACAATAAATCGACCAAGCCCTATATCAGTTACTCATTGCCCTGTAAAACCATTATTTGCACCAAAAATATGTTGTGGTTTCTAATTCTTGACTTGCATCCAAGGATCGTACTTTTCTTCTAGTGCAATAATCGTTATATCAACAATATCGGTCGCACGGTTTACCATTTTAGTCTCCGAAACAGGCTTACAATTTGCTACCATGTAACCATATTTCCCAAAAGAATAACATATAATAGGTAACTATTCATACTCAATCTACTATCAGACACCATCTATAATTATGCTGTAATGACCCAGATTTCAGGTCAATAATTTGGGTCTTAGATACGGGTTTTAATAAGGATTTAAGCTGTGAAAAGAGAGAGATGACATGTGTTTATTTTATGGGGATGTGGTTTTTGAATTTAAAAGATGGTGGGTGGTTGAAAAGTGGAGAGGATATTATGGAAGAGAAAGGAAAAGTAAAAGGAGATAAGATAGAGAGAGAAAGAAATGAGAGAGAAAATAAAATAGGGAGAGCTCTAAACTCCAATCTACAGAGATCGGGCCTTTTGATATCGACACCATTTTCACCATTGAGTTCCCCTCGCTGAGACGAGTCTGTCGATGGTTGAATAGTCACTGTCGGAGCCGCTGTAGAAGGAGGTAAAAAGTTTGAAGTTCTGGGTTCCTTGAAATGAGGCACTTTCAGTGGCTAAACTGCAAAATAGAGGGCACCACTGAGTTTATCAGCGTCAGAATAAAGGGCTGGATCTCACCGCTGTCGTTCGGCGATTGGAGAAGGCCCTATACGCCGCCCCTGCGAGTAGGCGTGCGTAGTAGCAAAGGGTGGGTACACATATGCTTTTGTGCACCGCGCCGCACCAGATGATGCTCACCCAAGTGTACCCTGTCGCACCAGATGGCTGCCCATGGGTGCACTGTTCCTACCCTGCATCGCACCACACCAGACCGCGGATGCACCGTCCCTACCCTGTATTGCACCACAACAGACCATCGGGCTGTTGACCTGGGTTGACTAGCCTTTGACTTTTTCTAAGGGATCCTACCTGAGGGTTTCTCGATGTTCTGGATTCAATGGCACAATTTGTTTTTCCAAATTCAAACTATGTAAGTTGTTTTTACGCATTTGATCCTTTGAATTCTTTAAAGTATATGTTTAAGTGATACTTATGATATTATTTGGTATACGAGGATTATTCGGGATCAGATATCAGGTAAAGTAGAATATTCAAAAAGCTCAGATAAGGATTTTAGCGATATAGGCTTAAGGTTAGTACACCTTGAACTCCTATCGCTTCATGAGCATCATAAATGTAATTGTTTTGCGTGTTAGTATCTACAAAATAGGTAGACGATGAATAAGCATAAGTAGAGACATGTATTTTGAGATCCGATATTTATGTAATGCATGATGATATCGTGAATATAATGTGGCTTGTGGAGGCTTTAGAGACCATGTAGGGTCGATTGTGATGCTTATATAAGTATTTGATGATTGTTTGACTAATTGAAATAATTGTGATGGCTTGTATGCTTGCTCGAATAGATTGCTGAGATTTGTTACATTATACTAAATGGACTAATAATTGGTGGGTTTTGAATAAATGATTTTTTGAGAGGCTCGATCGATCAATCGTGTGGCCAAGAGGGGGTGAATTGGTTTTAAGGTGATTTGAGAGGATGCAAAGATAAATTAAAAAATAGACACGAGATTTATAGTGGTTCGAGCTTCTAACCAAGCTCTACATCCACTACCTTAGCTTCCCACTAAGGATTTTCCCAAATTTAATATTGAATTTCTTCCCATTTTCTAGGCTAAGGAGGCAACCTGTAATACCCATATTTTGTCTAGGGATAATACTATATTAGTTGATTTGATATAAATAAAGCTATATAAATAAATAAATGAAATAAACCCAAAATCAGTCCATAAGTCCCAATAGTCCATTCCAAATGTCCATTACATAATAAAATCTCAAAAGCCCATTTAATAGTTACAAAAAGCCCAAAATTCAAATATTAATAGCTTTTTCCGCCCATTCTAATATACATCTAACCCAAACAAACACGCATTTGATCAAAAACCCAATTTCCCGCCCAAATCTAAATCCTAAAGGACACGTGTCATGCACTCATTAGCTCAGAAGTGTTCACATGGATCTTGTGTTTTCTCCCCAGTAGTTGGATCTAGCTATTGATGATGTCAAGAGGGTGATGCCATCTATGACATCATAGTGGTCAACCCCTATAAATAGCAAGGAAAAAGAAATTGTCAGATTTAATGGCAATTAATTACAGTAATTAAAGGAGCTAATAATTACCAAAATTAAAAGGAGAGAGAAGACTCACCCTCGGGAGTCGTACTACCATTGTGAGCTGAGGAGTCATCAGAGAACTCGAACAGACGTCGGGAACTCGAACCGTCATTAAACAATTGTTGTCGGATGATCACTAGAAAGGTATTTTTCTTCATCTTTGATTCCTGCAAAATAATATGAAATAGATTAGATCGGAGCATAAAAATGAGATCAGAGCTCATGTTTGTGGTAGTTGGAGTGGTTTAGGGTTTGTTGGAGTTGAGAATGAGTGTGGTTTAGGTAGATTTAGGCTCTAGGACGGGGAAGAAGGATGGATTTAGATGAATCTGGTTTAGTTTAGTGTTTAGGCTTGAAAATTGGATTTTTAGTTAATTTAGGGTTTGGGACAGCAGAGCTACGGTGGCTAGAAATCGCACGAGGCGACCGACGTTGCTTGCGGCAGCCGAGATTTGAATCCCTTTGGTTACTAACATCGGTGGATGGCCGGCGAGTGGTGGTTTGGATCAAGGCGGATGAGTGTGTACCGGAGTATGTCAGAGTTCATCGTGTTCTTTAAAACCATGAAGAACGCGGATGAAATTCATTCGAAATCTATGGATTTCAATCCGTTTAAGTGGATTTTCTAGGTTCAAGAAGTGTTAGTGGTTAGAGAGAATGGAGAGAGAGATGTTAGAGAGAGTGTGTGAGGGTGAGAAATGACCGAGCTAACTCAGATTTGGGCCTTTTATAGGCTGAGTTAAACGGTGTCATTTTGGCACTGGTTTAACCCAATACCCGCGTGCCTTAATCGGGTCGGATGAGGGGATCCGCGCCCTTCTTTCTATTTTCATGATTTGGGCCTCAGCTTTGTAATCCTTTCATTTTAGTCCATATTTTCTTATAATTTGGCTCTTCAATTCTGATTTTAAATCAATTTGATCCTAATTTCCTTTGTTAATTACTTTGATTAATGTATGATTAATGCATATTATTTTAAATTAAGCATATAGTATATTTGCTAGATCATATGATATACTTAGGTTTAATTATTAGAGCTTGTAGACTTTAGGTTCTCTAATTAGTTTTAGTTAATTAAATAAAGTAGGCCATTGTAGTAAATGAATGTATATTAAATACAAACTTTGGGGTTCACACTTGGATGGTGCTCCACTTGCTTGCAATGGGGTGTTATCTCAAAATTGGCCCTAGAGAGGTATATTTAATATACATTACAACTTTGAAATATATAAATTTACCTAGTTAATTTAAATAGAGCTTTAGTTTGAAATTACTACTTTAATTAATTAGAATGATATTTTAATTAGTGAATATCATTTGAATCTAGAGTTCTAAGATGGACGGTATTCAAGCAATTGATATTGTCTCATAAAGGCCTTTAAATTCAATGATATTCATAGTTTAATTAATTTAATTAAATAGAGCCTAATTAAGTTGGCATTTAAAATGAACAAGACGATAATAAGACATTCATTATAAACCTTTTATGTTGAAAATACATTTTTTGAATATGATTGAGGGTACTTCTTAACAGTGTGCTTTTAGTCTCATATTCGATCTAAAATGTATTTCCTTATAAAAGGCTATCTCCATTTGGAATTTAGATCCAGTTGATAACTATGGTTAAATTAAATACAAATTGTTATTCGAAATGCTAAAATGTCACGCGAAATTAAAAAGGTACTGATAATGGGCGTTTGTGGGGGGCGTTTGTGGGGGTGTTAATCCTTCCCCACACGTAACCGACTCCCGAACCTTAATTTTAAAGAAATAGATCTCTAGTTGTTTTATGGTGTTCGGTCTACCAAAGTGACCGGTAACGACTCCAAATTATTTTCAAAATTAAAGGAAAATTTGATTTAAAATGAAAACCCTAATTTTCAAGATTAAATAAATTAAAATGGACAAAAACTCTGATTTCAAAAAGGAATCAATCGTAAAGCCATTTCCACACGTTGGTTCAAAAAATGGCCGCGACATAACCCTTACACACTCAAAGCTTTCTAATCCAAAGCTTGAGTAAACCCTCTTTTACAAAGAGAAATGAATATCAAGCTAGGAAAACCTCTAAAGGCAATATGTTTGCACAGTTAAGCACTCACCCAAAACTAAAAACTTGAGCAAATATGACAATTTTGGCTCACTGGTGCTTTCTACAAAGAATATGAAAAATTAAAGCACTAGAATATTTTTCACAAATTGAATGTTGGCTTGATGTTCTTGTTGTTCCATAGATGCTTGGAGGTGTCTTTTAAACCCTCTAACAACTTCATGGCCATTACTAGCCGTTGGAGGTTGTAAATAGCCATCGGACACTTCAATTCTAGCCATAAATGCACTTCTACAGCAGGGTGTATTGGTACGCAGGGTCCGGTATTGGTATGGTTCTTGAAATAGAAAGAGACGTTGGAGCATTTATAACACTGGGTATCGGTATGCCATACAAGCGTATCGGTATTGTAGCAACTAAAAAATCTGAAATGTCCCACTTTAAATAAAAAATTTGATCAAAGGGGAAATTCTTGAAAAGGCTCATATTTTAAAATAAGACTTGGAGTCGCCACCGGTAACTTGGTTTAGGTAGATCGGACACCGAAAAACAAAACCAGAGATTTTAATTTCGGGATTCAGTTACGTGTGGGGAAGGGTTAGCACCCCCACCAAGCCAAAAAATTGGTACTTAAGGGTTCGTATCACATTTAACTAAGAAAAAATTAAAATTCGACCTAACGTAATTTTTAATCCCTAAAAATGCATGAATGCATGAAAATTTTATTCGAACGCATAAAACCTTGCACTTTACGGTACCTAAGGAGATGACGCTCGAAGATTTAGGAAGACACTCCCAAATAGAATACCGAAATCTCGAATACTAATCTAGATTAATGCAATTAATTAAATATGATATTTAATTATACATGGATAAAATATGAATGTCAACATAGATAAAAGATGATATAAATAAAATGGTAAACTTGATAAATAAAGGCAAAACATGATTACACATACTTCCAAATAAGAATACTACACGTGTTAAAATCATATATTACCAAACATAAAAACTATGACTTTATACATTAGGTAAATAAAAGTATTGAAATAAATATAAAAAGTTATATATAATCATATATATATATATAAATATAAACCACCATGCATATAAATATCTTGTAGAGTATTCCATATGTATATATACATTAAATAAGAAAACAATTTACATATATAAATATATTTAAAAAAAGGGAAATAAAGATATCATAATAAGGTATATGTATATATGGTAAGAATAAATGATATAAAACTTATAATATATATACATGACATGTTTAAAAAAAAAATAGTATATATACACGGTATTATGGTAACAAGTTATATACATATATATTAAACTATACACTTATACGTATTATATATATATACGGTATGTATAAAAAATATATTATAATATTACTATGTAACATAATACACAGCAACCATGACATATGTGCATACCTTACAAACGTAAATACAAACAATATAATGAGTATGTATTCAAATATACAGACTAAATTGAAATCTTTTAAAAATTTGGGAGGACCTCGAGAATAATTTCCCTAGGTAGAAAGGTACCGGGGCAAATAAAAAAAAATGGAGGTCCTTATTGTGTTATTAACTTAGGGCGGAGGTCTTTAAGTTGTAATTATCCCATTTTGTTTTAAACCGGGTATATAAGACATGCTTAAGCCCCCAAAACCCTTTTTCTCCCCATTTTTTTAACCGTTTCAAACTTCCCCTAAAATCTTTTGAGGATTTGGATGATTCTGGGGACAAACCCAGATCTCGAAAAACTCCCACCGTGTCAACCGCCATGCCTCGTCGTCAGCCCCGCTCGCCGGCGGCCGGCGAGTTTGAAAATCAAACCCCCAAAACTAGATCTAAAACTTTATTGTTGAAAAAGAAATCAACCCCCTCCCTTTTGAGAAAACTGAAGTCTAAAAAACCTTAAAAACCTATCTGATTCACCCTCGTCGGCCTTGTAAAACCAAAGGATTATCACAGGAGGGAGGCTCGTCCATCATTGAAAGCCTTAGGACGGCCGGAAGTCGAAACAACATAAAGGTAAAGACTCTCACTTTTTGATTCTGATATTTTTATTTACATGCAAAGGAAAAGAATGGGGATACCTTCTGAAATTGTCTCTCTTTTTTCGATTGATCTCCAAATAATGATTTCATATGGATTTATTACATGATATATATCCGATTTTTGCTTTGTCTACAAGAATGGGCAAAATAAATGCAAATACTTTAGAAGATTTCGAGTCTAATATCCCTCTCATTTTTTATTATTTTATGGATTGAGGGAGATTTGGTGGTCGTACGATGACAATGAATTTTTTAACAGTGAAAGAAGCCGTTGATGATAACACACAGCGGCATCAGAGGGTGGGAGGCGAACAGTCTCTCTCGATCAAATAAGATCTGAGCCATTGGATTAGATCCGATCCAACAGCTGACATCGCTCGAAGATGGATGGTCTTGATGATGGCTAGGCGATGATGTGGCGGATCCAGATGACGACACGTGAGAGCGAAAGGGCTGAGACGTGTCTTGCAAGCACGAGTAGTAGACGGACAATCGGTGCGTGATCTCTACGCAGGATGTGAATGGATGCCGGGCTTCAATCTTGGTCGTTGGATCTGGATTGATCCAATGGTCCACATGTGGCTACGCATAGGACACCAAATTAGATTAGGGTTTCTATTAAGTGTTGGGCCAAACAGGCCTTGTAAATGAACTAGATTGAACTATTTAATAAACTGATTGGGTTTTCATTTTTTTGTTATCTTCTCATTTATTTTAATAGTATATATAATAATAATGATAATAAAATAATTATAATGATAATAAAAAATAAAAACTCTAGTCAACAGACCCAATGTTTACAACTGCAACTCTTTGCTTATTCTAGTGAGCTGAGAATAGAGCAAAGATCATAAGCACTAATTTTATCCCACTTCCCTATTCGAAAATTTGAAGCTGCGAGTCCCTCCTATATGGAACTATTGCACTCTTCCTCCGTCTGAAGCCTTGGAGCTGCGGTTTCTTCCTATATAGAACCTTTAGCTTGTCCTCAGCGATGTATTTTCAGGCTGCAAGTCCTTCCTATATAGAACTTATTGCCTTGAAATCTTGAAGCTACGAGTTCTTCCTATATAGAACTCTTTGCTTTAAAGTCTTGAAGCTACAGGTTCTTCCTATATAGAACTTTTCGCTTCCTTTGGATGGATTCTTCGAGCTACAAGTTCTTCCTATATAGAACTTCTAGCCCTGAAATCCTGAAGCTATTAGTTTTTCCTATATAAAACCCTTCGCTTTGAAGTCTTGGGGCTTCGGGTCCTTCCTATATAGAACCTTCGGCTTTAAAATTTTGAACCTTCAGGTTCTTCCTATATAGAACCTTTCACTCCGAAATGGCACCCCATTTTCTTACGTGATGAGTACCAGGAAACTTTTCCATTGTTTTCCAAAAGGCTGAAGTTTGAAAAATATTAAGACAATGCCCTGATTTCTCGCCGTGTTAGCATGAAAAATGTTCATCGCTTAAGATCTACTTCCCCGGATGTGAAGTGAAAAACCTGGTCTTTTGCTGATTTCTTGAGTTCTTGTCAAGAAAATAAATAGTGTGTTTTAATGGTATGAGTTAGCATGCTCATATCTTAGGGATGTCTAACTACATATGATGCATGGTTAGTAGAATTACTCGGTCGTTTTTGCTTTTCTGATCAACCAATCTCAGTATTCTATTTGCTTCTACACTCTTTTGGATCTTTGTAATGGCGGTACCTGTTGCGCGTAATAAGTGCTACGCAAATGTGCAAGTATACACGTCGCAAGTTATAGTATAAAAGATATCGTCTCCACAGGGATTGGTGCTACTTCAAGATTCTAGTCTCTTACACTGTAAAAGTAAAAACACAAATAAAGGATTATAGAAGTTTAACTAATCTAGAAAGCAAATAAAGTAAAAGAAAAGATGAATTCAAATGAGAGAGAGATAGGCCAGGTTATCGTGAGTTGAGGTGTGATAGCCGATTGGATTGTTTTGGTAAAAGAGTGCACGGGCAACTCAGTTGCCGTGGCAACTTGCACAACGGGGTTGCCTTGGCAACTAATCGATGGTTGCCTGGGCGACTAGTTGGGCAACTACTTGGGCATCTGGGCAGCAACCTTCAAGGTTCGGCAGAGCGTTCTTCAATGGTTTCTTCTTATCCCTAAGTCGAAACTCTAGCTACTTGTGCATGCCTTGATAATACATCTCTGCGTGAATCAAGGGTGAACAACAACCAATCTTGCGCTCCTCTTAGCCGTTGAAATCCTTAACTTATTCCTAAGCCGGATTAATCTTCACCATCAATAGATTGAATAAAAATCATATTCATTCGTTTCTTGAATCTAACTCTCCCGATATTAGATAAATAGATGAAATCACGAGATCCTCTCCCAATTCACTCGCAAACAAGAATAAGAACCAAGAATGAATAAACCTTGAAATAGAAAAGTGCTAACTCTTATTACCTAAACAAAAACCAATAGTTTCTCACAACCACAAAACACAATAACCATAGCCAAGTAGATTTAGTTCATGGCTAGGTTCCAAAGAAACACAAGATAAACAATCCCTAGCATGAACCCAATCGAACAAGAAAGAAAAGATGAAGCTTGTCGAAAATCCCTTGCTTTCTCCCTTGGACTTGTCGAAATTTCCCTAATGCTCTCTCTATCCTTCTTGTCGAAATCTCCTTGCTATTTATAGGGCTAGGCCAAAGTCCTTCTTTAGGAGGAGTTTGAGTTGGAATTAAATTATCTTTAAAGAATATAATTCTTTATTATAATTGTATTCCTACTAGAACTTCTCCTATCTTCTTGGAATTTAATTCTTCTTTAATCTCTGCATAGAAATCAAATTCCTTTGGGTTTGGGCTTTGCTCCACGTCATCTTGGGCTTGTATAGTCATTAATTTCGACATCCCTATTGCATTTTCTCTTTGTCGACAATTGCCATGGCAACTGGCTCGGCGTCTCCTTCATGCATTGCCCTGGCAACTAGCTCGGCATATCCTTCATGCATTGCCCTGGCAACTAGCTCGGCATTGCTTTGGCAAGTGATCCTGCACATACACACACAAAGCACACCAAAGCAGCATCTTTTCCACAAAAACTACCAAGTTATGTAATCAAGCTCAACGATGGAAGGAAACATGGATTAATGCATGAATAGCTAATTATGCAACTAATATGAGCCTAAGTCTAACAATAATATGAGTAAAAAGGGTAAGAAAATTAGTACTTTTGAACACTTATCACACCCCCAAACTCAAACTATTGGTTGTCCTCAAGCAATGCAAACTCATAATTACCTGCCAAGACTTCAATTTTCACAAACTTAGCTTTGAACTTGATTTCAATTCTCTGAACCGGGGCACAAAGTATGATTGGCTTTTTATTTTTCGGAAAACTTAGGAGTTACTCGGAATCAAACTATAATGCTTGTGAGTGTGTGCGGAGTTGTGTGCAAGTTGATTTTTCGGATTCTAATGCAAACAATAGGTTTTCAAATTACTTCATTGGGTTCTTTTTAACATGTTTTAACTAGAGCCGGTTTTGGGCACCTCTAGTGTTTTGTTTTTAGTTTTATTAAGTTAATTTATTCGACTAGAGCCGGTTTCGGGCACCTCTAGCTATCAATTTTTTTAACACATACTAGAGCCAGTTTCGGGCACCTCTAGTGATCCTAAGTTTTAGCACATGCTAGAGCCAATTTCGGGCACCTCTAACATTCATCCAATTTTTATTCTAATCCCCCAATTTGTTAATTATCAACCTAAGTTTACTAGAATTCCTTAAATCAATCAAACCACAACAGTGTTTCATCAAATTTAGCATCATAGTAAAATTCTAAGTTTTTCCATGGTTATCCTAGAATAAAAATTCTATCAATTAAGTGCATTGGCAAAGTCATCATCGAATATTCATCAAATCTAAGCAATTTTTGTTTCAACTAAAGGCATGGCAAGCAATTTATGTATCCTAAATGTAATACTTAAAATGAATGTAACTAAACATGGTAACTACTAATAACAACCCCCCCAAACTCGAGTGAGGCATTGTCCTCAATGCATGCATAAAAATAACGAAAAATAAAAATGCATACGAGGACTTACTCTGAGAGTTCGTCATCGTAGATGATTAGTTTCCTTCTAGTCGGTGTCTTGATTCTCTTGCTTGAACGTGATGGTTGTTTTCTTGTTGCCGGTGGTGGAATCGATCCTCGTACGGGGTTGTCCTCATCGTCCTCTTCATCAATGTCAATGGCTTTTCGCTTGGAGGATTCAATTGGTGCGGTCTTTATTGGTTCAATGGAGGACTCGTCCGAATCTGAAAAATCAGAAAATGATTCCGTAGGAGTTGATTCGGGCTTAGGTGCTTTACCTTTGGCTTTTGCAGTGGTTGCCGGGATGTCTTTAGCTTTGGTTGTCGTGGCATCTTCAGGGTTGGTTGCCATGGCGTCAGCTTCCTTGGTTGCCGTTGCGACTGCTTCATTGGTTGTCAGGGCAAGGATCTCGGCGGGAAAGATTGGGAACGACACGCGATTGTCCGGGTACTTTTCTAGGATGGCTTGGGTGATGGCATTGTTGTGCTCCTTCATGTGCCGCATGAACACTAGTTGCCGATCTTTAATTTGCCTTAGACGGCTTGCCAATGGGTGTAAAAGTGCTTCAAAGTGTCCCGGGATTAATGGCCGAGTTGCCCTGGCGTTAGGTGCTTGGGCATTAGGGATTGCCGCGGCGGCAGGAGTTGCCGTGGCAATTGGAGGCCTTGAAGAATCTCCCGGTGCCTCTCCCATTAGCTTTCGGATTGGTGCTTGATTCCAACCAGACTTGGGTAGGGCCTTTTCATCGGTGGACTCACTCGGGACATGCATCTCCTTGCAAAGATTAGAAATTAAGCAAGGGAAGAAAAGAGAACCCTATCTTTTGAGCTGCATACAAAAATCTCATCACAAATAATTTTTCCAATGTTAATGATGCGATTATGCAAAATAGAATGTATGAGCAAAAGACGTGGTATATCAACGGTAGTATTGTGTGTGGAGGGCATTAAAGAAGTTTTAACAAACTTATTCCATAGTTTTGCCTCGGGTTTTTAAGCCGAAGGCGATTTATCGTGTTCTTTGTATTTACCGTCGTTCAATGAGTTCCCGATTGAGTGAGTTCTTGAAGCACCTTGTCGAGTTGCTTGGGATTGATTTGGTCAACGAAGGCTTGATGCTCGTCCTTCTCAATGTAAAGTCCGTAAAAGGTGTTGATGCTTTCGGGACTTATAAGTATGGCCTTGTCACGAACAAAAACATAAGGATTATCCGGGTTAGGTAAGTGAGCATAGAATTCTCTTACCCATGAGATGTTACCCGGTTCCGGTTGATGGCAAAAGATTTGCCACTTTTGATGTGCAATCCTCTTGAAGATGAATGGTTCAAGGCCGAAATCTTGATGAGAGTTAGAGTATTCAAAGCCTTGTTCTTCATGAATCTTCCGGCTTTTAAACTTGGATTGAAATCTTTCTTGAACTACCGGTGTAGCAAACTTCTTGTATCTTGGTTCTTTGGATGAACTTGGATGAACTAAAAGTTTAATCTTGGATGCCATGGATGATCTTGGTTGTGAGTAAAAATAAAGAAAAGAAAAGAAACTAAAAAGTTGCAAGATATAAAGTAGGAATAGGTTAAGGGTGATGGGTTTTATAGAAAAGATAGGTGGGTGGGATTAGGGGAAAATGAAAAAAGGGTTAGGTTTTGGTAGAAGTTGTCGACAAGGGGGTTTTGGTTAGGATGAATTGGAGGCTTTATATAAGCCTTAGATTCAGCCCATTGGTTTCCTTGTTGAAGATGTTTTCCTACTTGGTTTAGAATTCCTTCTTTATCTTGAACTTCTTTTCCTACAATTCAAAGACAAATCAAATAAGGATTAAAATTAAAGATAAACTAATAAAGAAAATAAATAAAGATGTGTAATAGGATTCTTAAACTTGAATAAAAAAAATCTATCCTAAAACTACTAATAATCGGAAAAATAATAAAATCAAAAAAAATAAAATAATTAAATAGTCGAAAAAAATAAAAATAAAAATAAAAATATCAAAAGGGAGAGCATGCTCATGCATCTCCTAAATTGACCACTTCCTTGTTACGTTCCACATGGGCACCATTGTAGTGCTTCAATCTTTGTCCATTAACTTTGAATTCATGGTTGTCAGAGATAGACTTGATTATCACGGCGCCATGGGAGAATGGTTTGACGACTTCAAATGGTCCCGACCATCTTGATTTCAGCTTTCCTGGGAAAAGTTTTAGTTAAGAATTGAATAGGAGAACTAGTTGCCCTGGCGTGAATTGTCGTGGCAATAGTTTCTTGTCGTGCCATTGCTTTGTTTTCTCCTTGTAGATTCGTGCATTGTTATAGGCGAGTGCACAGAATTCTTCTATCTCATTGAGATCCATCAAACGCTTTTGTCCGGCACTTTCCCAATCCATATTCACGGTCTTGATTGCCAGTACGCCTTGTGCTCGATTTCCACCGGTAGATGACATGTTTTACCATAGACAAGTCGGAAGGGGGACATACCTAAGGGTGTTTTGAATGCAGTGCGATATGCCCAAAGTGCGTCATCTAGTCTTAATGACCAATCCTTCCTTAAGGGATTTACAACTTTCTCGAGTATTCCCTTCAACTCCCGGTTGGAAATTTCTGCTTGCCCGTTGGTTTGTGGGTGATATGTCGTGGCTATCTTGTGTGATATGCCGAAGCGTTGCAACATCTTGGCAATTAGTCTGTTGTCAAAATGCTTGCCTTCGTCGCTGATAATTGCTCTCGGCATCCCAAACCGTGTAAATATGTTTTTCTACAAGAATCGCTACACGGTCTTGGAATCGTTGTTGGGAACTGCAGCTGCCTCTACCCATTTAGACACATAGTCGACGACAAGTAAGATGTAGAGGTTGCCGAATGAAGATGGGAAAGGTCCCATAAATTCGATCCCCCATACATCGAACAGTTCCACCTCAATGATGTTCTGGAGTGGCATCTCATGTCGTCTAGAGATATTGCCCGTCCTCTGGCAACGATCACATTGCTTGTAAAAGTCTTGGGCATCTTTGTACAATGTTGGCCAATACAAAACGGATTGCAAGACTTTGGCCGCGGTACGAGTTACTCCAAAATGTCCTCCATAGGGTGAAGAATGGCATTGCCGGAGTACATTCTGTTGCTCTTCTTCAGGGACACATCAGCGTATAACCTGATCTGCACATTGTTTAAACAAAAGAGGCTCGTCCCAAAAGTAATGCTTAGCATCATGGCGGAACCACTTCTTCCCTTGGTGAGTAATGCCATAAGGAAAAATACCACAAATAAGGAAATTAACTAAATCCGCGTACCAGGGTATTGCCGAGGCATGTGCCGCCGTGGCGACTGCTCCCAAGATTGCCAAGGTGTGTGCGTCAAATACTGCTGCGGCGTTGAGAGTTGCCGAAGCGTGTGCATCCATGGTTGCCGAGGCGTCGAGGGTTGCCGAGGCGTCGAGGGTTGTCGAGGTGTCTAGGGTTGCCGAGGCGTCTAGGGTTGCCGATGCGTTGAGGGTTACTGAGGCAACTAGAATTTGTTCATCCGGGAATGCATCGCATATCTCTAGATCCGCGTCCTCTTCCCTATTGCGTTCCAGACGTGATAAGTGATCGGCCACTTGGTTTTCTGTTCCTTTCCTGTCCTTAATTTCAATATCAAATTCTTGTAAAAGTAATATCCAACGAATCAAACGAGGTTTAGCATCCTTTTTAGCAAGTAAGTATTTGATTGCCGAATGGTCCGTATGAACAATTACCTTTGTACCAATTAAATAGGATCAGAACTTGTCAAATGCGAAAACTACAGCTAGTAACTCTTTCTCCGTTGTTGTGTAATTCACTTGAGCACTATTAAGAGTTTTACTAGCGTAGTATATCACATGGAAGGTCTTACTGTGCGTTGGCCTAGGATCGCTCCTACCGCGAAATCACTTGCATCACACATGAGCTCAAAAGGTAGCGTCAAACTGTGGAACGACAATGGGTGCCGATGCAAGCTTTTTCTTTAGGGTTTCGAATGCTTGGGTGCAAGAATCATCAAAATCGAAGACTTTATCCTGTTCAAGCAAATTACACAAGGGTTTAGTGATTTTAGAAAAATTATGAATGAACCTCCCGTAAAAACCTCGCATGTCCGAGAAAACTTGAATTCCTTTAACCGAACTTGGTGGGGGTAATCTCTCGATCACGTCCACCTTGGCTTTGTCTACTTCAATTCCCTTGGATGAAATCTTGTGGCCGAGCACTATTCCTTCATCCACCATAAAGTGGCATTTCTCCCAATTGAGGACTAAATCTGTTTCTTCGCATCTTGCTAACACCCTCTCCAAATTGCCGAGACAGCCGTCGAAGTCATTACCAAAGACCGAAAAATCATCCATGAAGATCTCAAGGAAGTCTTCGACCATGTCTGAAAAGAGCGCCATCATGCATCTTTGGAAGGTTGTCGGGGCGTTACACAATCCGAACGGCATCCTTCGGAAGGCATAAGTACCGTATGGGCATGTGAAGGTTGTCTTTTCTTGATCTTCTGGTGCTATGGCAATCTGATTGTAACCTGAATAACCATCAAGAAAACAATAAAAGGGTTTACCTGCAAGACGGTCAAGCATTTTATCAATAAAGGGTAATGGGAAGTGATCTTTCCTAGTGGCTTTGTTTAGCTTTCGATAGTCCATACAAACCCTCCAACCGGTCAAAGTCCTGGTTGGGATAAGTTCATTATTTTCATTGCTTACCACTGTTACACCTCCCTTTTTCGGTACACATTGTACCGGACTTACCCACGTACTATCGGAGATAGGGTATATAATGCCGGCGTCAAGCCACTTGATGATTTCTTTCATTACAACCCCTTTCATGGCATGATTCAGTCTCCTCTAGGCATCAATTGAAGGTTTGTGATCATCTTCCAACAAGATCTTGTGCATGCACACCGCCGGGCTAATTCCCTTCAAGTCGGTAATTGTCCACCCTATTGCCTTTTTGTGTAGCTTCAACATCTTGATCAGCTTCTTTTCCTGCTCAGGCTGTAACTTAGAAGAAATAATTACAGGCAATGTATTATCGGTCCCTAAGTATACATATTTTAGTTGCTCTGGCAATTATTTCAACTCAGGAATCGGTGGTTATTCGATGGAGGGTTTTTCGAGTTTACCTTTCTTACCTGAGTAATCCAGTGGTTCAAAGTATGTACCTGGTCGGTTGACTAGCCAATTTGCCTCTTCTTGTTGTTCCTCATAGACCGGTTCTTCATACTCCTCAGGTTCCTCTTGATCGGCAATGTAGTTGCCGAGGCAACTAAATTCCTCATCGAAGTTAAACTCTGCCGTGGCATGAAGTAGTTGGCATTCTTCTGGATCATCGACATGCCTTAGTGTTTGGAACACATTTAGTTTGACATGCTGGTCATTCACCTTCATTGTGAGTTCTCCCTTTTCAACGTCGATCAATGTTCTCCCTGTCGCTAGGAATGGTCTCCCGAGAATGATAGGTGCATGCTCATCTGCTTCACAATCCAAAACAATAAAGTCAGCGGGAAAAATAAATTTATCAACTTTTACCAGTATGTCCTCGATTTTTCCCTCTGAATGCACATAGGATCTGTAGGCTAGCTGCAGCATGACTGTTGTAGGTCTTGCCTTCCCGATTCCTAGTTTCTGGAAAACCGAATTAGGCATCAAGTTTATGCTAGCCCCAAGGTCGCATAATGCTTTCCCGACATAGTGATTTCCAATAGAACAGGGTATTGTGAAACTTCCGGGATCCTTCAACTTGGGTGGCATACAATTGTGCAACATTGCCATGCATCCCTCTGTCGCGGCAACTGTTTCAAACTCTCCTAGCCTTGTTCTTTTGGACACAATGTCTTTAAGGAACTTGGCATAGTTTGGCATTTGTTCAATTGCTTCCACCAATGGCAAGTTGATGTGGACTTGCTTTAGGATATCAAGAAACTTCTTGAATTGGTATTCTTGCTTTTGTCGCTTCAACCTTTGTGGGAATGGTGGTGGAAGTCGGATATCTTCGATCCTTTCATTGGTTTGAAACCTGATTGACGGTATTGCCGGGACATCTGGAGTTGCCGAGGCGGTATCAACTGGGGTTGCCGAGGCATGCTTATCGCAAGTTGCCGAGGCATCTTTATCGTCGGTTGCCGAGGCATGCTTATTGCCAGTTGCCGCGGCAATTCCTGGTTCAGCATCTGAGGCTTTGCCGCTAGGTTCGTCCTGATCTTTTTGTGGAGTTTTGTTTGACGAACGGGTTTGAACCTCTCTAAGTTGTTGGCCACTTCTGGTGGTGATTGGCTTACATTGCTCATGGCCAGTTCCTCTTGCGACTTCAGTATCGCTAGGTAAACCTCCTTGCGGTCTAGTATTCAGATTTTAAGCAAACTGTCTGACTTGATTTTCCAACGATTTGATTGCCGCCTCTTGGTTTTGCATCTCATCTCGGTGCTGTTAATAAAAGCATCAGTTCTTTTTATGAAATTACTATTCTCAGCCATATAAGATTTAGTTTTCATCATAAAAGCATTTAGAGAATTTTCCAAAGAACTAGATGTCGTCGGTTGTTGCTGCGGCATCTGTGGTCGTGGCATATTCTGCTGGAATCCCGATGCTTGTGCATTCTGATTGTTCTGGTTTAGAGCATTGTTGGGATTACTCCATGAAAAATTCGGGTGCTTCTTCCAAGCTGGATTGTATGTATTGGACATTACATTATTGCTCCGATTGTAATTCCCCACATAGAAGCTGGATTCCGGATTCTGCATACATTCAGAAGAATTATGGTTATCACCACATAACTTACAAAAAGAATCCATTACCTTGACTTCATGTGTGTGGTTTGGTTTTTGCATGTTCTGGACCATCTTGGTTAAAGTGGCCAATTGTGCCGAAATTGAATCTGATAATCCTAGTTCATGTATTGTGGCTTGGCGTCTAACTCCTCCTCTTCTAGTAGATGGGAATTGATAATTATTCTTGGCCAGCCTGTTGAAAATTTGCATCCCTTCCTCCGGTGACTTATCTAGGAGTATGTCGTTTGCCGAGGCATCTAGCATCATCCTTGTTGGTGTATTCACGGCGTTGTAAAACATTGTTACTTGAGTCCACACCGGGAATCCGTTTAGGGGGCATTTGTGTAGAAGTTCTCTATATCGCTCCCAAGCCTCGTACATGGATTCATCATCTGCCTGCCGAAAAGAAGTAATGTCGTTACGAAGCTTATCAGTCAAATTTGTATGATTAAATCTAGCAAGGAAATCACGACAAAGATCAGTCCAAGATGCTATGGATCCGGCAGGAATGCTATTCAACCATGCTTTCGCCCTATCCCTCAGTGAATAGGGGAATAGTCTTAATCGTACGACATCGGGGGTGACTCCGTGTATCTTGAATGAGTTGCAAATCTCAAGGAAAGATTTCAGATGTTGCCGTGCGTCTTCAGTTGCTGAACCGCCAAATTGACCTATTGTGTTGATCATATTAAACATTACCGGTTTCAACTCAAAGTAGTCGGCTTCAATTTCAGGTGCGACAACTCCTGGGTTAAGTCCATCAAGATCTTCTTCAAGATAGTCTCGAATAGTTCTGTTTCGTGCAAGAATCACTCCTCCTCCTGCTCGAACATCTTGATTCATATTGCCGTCTTGATTTGCCATTGCTTATCGTATCCTTCGTCTAAGTCTTTGTAAGGTTCGTTCGATTTCTGGATCAAAGGGATATTCTGGTGAAGTCGGTCTCGCCCTAGTCATATACCAATGCAAAACCAAAGTTTGTTAGCCCTTTGAATTTTAAACAAGAAAAGTAAAAAGAAAGTGCAAGAAAATAAAAACAAAGTCGCTATTGCCAATCCCGGCAACGGCGCCAAAAACTTGTTGCAACGTAATAAGTGCTACGCAAATGTGCAAGTATACACGTCGCAAGTTATAGTATAAAAGATATCGTCTCCACAGGGATTGGTGCTACTTCAAGATTCTAGTATCTTGCACTGTAAAAGTAAAAACACAAATAAAGGATTATAGAAGTTTAACTAATCTAGAAAGCAAATAAAGTAAAAGAAAAGATGAATTCAAATGAGAGAGAGATAGGCCAGGTTATCGTGAGTTGAGGTGTGATAGCCGATTGGATCGTTTTGGTAAAAGAGTGCACGGGCAACTCAGTTGCCGTGGCAACTTGACCAACGGGTTGCCTTGGCAACTAATCGATGGTTGCCTGGGCGACTAGTTGGGCAACTACTTGGGCTTCTGGGCAGCAACCTTCAAGGTTCGGCAGAGCGTTCTTCAATGGTTTCTTCTTATCCCTAAGTCGAAACTCTAGCTACTTGTGCATGCCTTGATAATACATCCCTGCGTGAATCAAGGGTGAACAACAACCAATCTTGCGCTCCTCTTAGCCGTTGAAATCCTTAACTTATTCCTAAGCCGGATTAATCTTCACCATCAATAGATTGAATAAAGATCATATTCATTCGTTTCTTGAATCTAACTCTCCCGATATTAGATAAATAGATGAAATCACGAGATCCTCTCCCAATTCACTCGCAAACAAGAATAAGAACCAAGAATGAATAAACCTTGAAATAGAAAAGTGCAAACTCTTATTACCTAAACAAAAACCAATAGTTTCTCACAACCACAAAACACAATAACCATAGCCAAGTAGATTTAGTTCATGGCTAGGTTCCAAAGAAACACAAGATAAACAATCCCTAGCATGAACCCAATCGAACAAGAAAGAAAAGATGAAGCTTGTCGAAAATCCCTTGCTTTCTCCCTTGGACTTGTCGAGATTTCCCTAATGCTCTCTCTATCCATCTTGTCGAAATCTTCTTGCTATTTATAGGGCTAGGCCAAAGTCCTTCTTTGAGGAGGAGTTTGAGTTGGAATTAAATTATCTTTAAAGAATATAATTCTTTATTATAATTGTATTCCTACTAGAACTTCTCCTATCTTCTTGGAATTTAATTCTTCTTTAATCTCTGCATGGAATTAAATTCCTTTGGGTTTGGGCTTTGCTCCACGTCATCTTGGGCTTGTATAGTCATTAATTTCGACATCCCTTTTGCATTTTCTCTTTGTCGACAATTGCCATGGCAACTGGCTCGGCGTCTCCTTCATGCATTGCCCTGGCAACTAGCTCGGCATATCCTTCATGCATTGCCCTGGCAACTAGCTCGGCATTGCTTTGGCAAGTGATCCTGCACATACACACACAAAGCACACCAAAGCATCATCTTTTCCACAAAAACTACCAAGTTATGTAATCAAGCTCAACGATGGAAGGAAATGTGGATTAATGCATGAATAGCTAATTATGCAACTAATATGAGCCTAAGTCTAACAATAATATGAGTAAAAAGGGTAAGAAAATTAGTACTTTTGAACACTTATCAGTACCCCATCTCACATTCGGGTTCAACCACTTTAGCTCAATCCTTTCAAGCCTCTGATATTTTCTATAAAGCATCTTTTTAGGTTTTCGCTTTAGATTTGCTTCTCAAAATGCCCCTTCGAGTTTTTATTTTGGCTTTCTTTTCTTTTTTTTCTTTTTTCTTTTTTTCTTTTTTCTTTCTCTCTCTTTCCCCTTTTTATGGGTTCCCTTTCAGGTTTTCTCCTCGTAGTTCTTTTATTTTTCATGATTCTCTTGCTTTTCCTTGACAAGCTTAAGCTTCGATGTCTGTGACACTCGCCGTCTGATCTCAGTGTAATCCCACATCTCGATGCTTGAGGTTTTCTTTTGAATATATGAAAGAAAACCTGAATGTCGAGGCAAACTTTATCTTCGAATCACCTACATTTTAGAGGCTAGAATACAGTAATACCAAGAAATCTTTTGCTTATCTTAAATCTATATTAATCTACTTGCTGAGTGCTTATAGAAACGATAAGAGAAGGCACGAAATAGTACTTCATTAAGATGGATAGATTTTGAAGTGATTTACAAAGTCATGGCAAACATGAAAAGATAGTAAGATACTATACAAATGTCCTAAACATCCACGGCATGAATGATGTATGAGCCCATCGTTCAAGGTAGAATCTTTGTTTGAAGCTCTTCATTGGGATGTTTAATTTTCAAGAGGGTCTCTATGTCGGGTGCCTGATCTTTACATCCACTTGACCCGCCCTTTACGGGTTTTCAACTCAAATCCTCATTTGGTTTCAAAATGCCCATTTCAGGTTTTCATTTTGAACCCCCTTTTTCTTTTTCTTTTTAAGATTTTCTTTCTCTTCTTTTTTGTTGTTGTTTTTTTTATCTTTTCTTTTTTTTATTCAAGCGTAGTATTTTTTTAATCGAGTCAAAGTTTATTGGATTTCTCAACTCCTTCCCGTCCATCTCTGCTAAGGTCAGTGCTCCCCCAGAAAAAGCTTTCTTGACGACATACGACCCCTCCCAATTAGGCATCCATTTCCCTTGGGAGTCTTTATGATTTGACAAGATCTTTTTAAGCACTAGATCCCCCTCTCGAAATTCTCTTGGGTTAACCTTCTTGTCATAAGCCTGCATCATCCTCTTTTGATACATCTGACCATGGCATATAGCTTTTAACCTTTTTCTTTGATGAGATTCAACTGATCATACATGGCATGTATCCACTCAACTTTGTCCAACTTCACTTCGTTCAAAATTCAAAGTGATGAGATATCTACTTCAATAGGTAGTACTGCCTATGTGCCATAGACCAAAAAGTATGGCGTTGCCCCTGTTGACGTACGTTCAGACGTTCGGTAGGTGAAATGAGCAAATGGTAGTTTCTCATGCCAATCCTTAAAGGTATATGTTGTTTTCGATATGATCTTCTTGATGTTCTTGTTTGCTGCTTCCACTGCCCCATTCATCTTAGGACGATAGGCAGTGGAGTTATGATGCACTATCTTAAATTGTTCACACACCTCAGTTATCATTGTATTGTTTAAATTGAAGGCATTGTCGGTAATGATTATTTCTGGTAATCCATATTGACAAATGATCTCTTTCTTCAAGAACTTGCAGACTGTCGCCTTGTGATGCTGGCATAAAAGGCTGCCTCTACCCACTTAGTGAAGTAGCCAATGACAACTAGAATGAAATGATGCCCGTTGGACGCCTTTGGGTGAATTTGCCTGATGCCATCCAAGCCCCACATTGCGGAAGGCCATGGTGAATTCATGGTGTGCAAGGGTAGCAGCGGAGAATGAATCTTGTTGGCATATATTTGGCATTTGTGGCATTTCTTGGCGTAGTCGATACAATCTCCGTACATAGTTGACCAGAAATAGCCATACCTCATAATCTTTCAAGCCATTGGTGTGTGTCTTGCATAGCCTATCGTGAAACTCTGCGAGAATATTGTTGGCCTCTCTAGCATCAACACACCTCAATAGTACTTGGTCTCTACCTCTTTTGTGCAAGATCTCGCCATCTAGGACATAACCAGTTGCCATTTTTCTGACAGTTCTCTTATCATTCTCGTTTGCTTCTTTAGGGTAGGCTTGGAATTTGATATACTGTAAAATATCATAGTACTAAGGATTTCCATCTGTTTCCTCTTCCAAGTTGCAACAGTGAGCCGACATTTCAAAGATTTGCATTTCAATTGGTTTCATTTTTGCTTTTGTACTTGCCTTGAACATTGTAGCTAAGGTCGACAGAGCATCCGCCATCTGATTGTCCTCTCTTGGAAGATAGGTGAAACTGACCTTCTTGAATTCTTTAATCAGCTCTTGGATTAAGTCGTAATACTTAATTAGCTTTGGGTCTTTTATTTCCCATTCTCCTCGAAGTTGGTAGATTACCAAGGACAATTCTCCGAAGGCTTGAAGCACCTTGATCTTTCTCTTAATAGCCGCAGACAATCCCATAACATAGGCCTCGTACTCGGCTATGTTGTTTGTACAAAAGAATTCCAATATACTCGTGAAAGGGTAATAGACATTTTCTAGAGAAATCAACACTACCCCTATGCCATAACCTAGGGCAATGGATGCTCCATCAAAATAAAGCTTCCATGACTTTTCTTCTCGAACCATCTCCTCTTCAGCTATGATACACATCAGGTCTTCATCCGAGAATTTAAAGTTTAGGGTTCATAATCGTATGAAGCACAACTCGCTAAAAAGTATACTATAGCACTCCCTTTTATCGCTTTTTGGCTCACATATACGATGTCAAACTCGGACAATAACATTTGCCAAAGAGCTATTTTCCCAGTTAGGGCTGGTGTATCCATCAGGAATTTCAATGGGTCTAACTTGGATATTAGCCAGGTGGTGTGATACAGCATGTACTGCCTGAGCCTTTTGGTAGCCCAAACTAAAGCGCAACACAATTTCTAAATTGACGAATATCGTGTTTTGCAATCAGTGAACTTCTTGCTTAAATAGTAGATGGCCTTTTCTTTCCTTCCGAACTCATCATGTTGCCCTATTACACAACCCATCAAATTTTCATAGACCGTTAGGTACAAGATTAACGGTCTACCTGGCACTAGTGCCACTAGGATCAGATGATGTGTTAGGTAATTTTTGATCTTTTCTAGAGCTTCCTGAAACTCTTCAACCCATAATCCTGGGTTGTTCTTCCAGAGTAATCTAAAGACAGAATCGCACTTGTCAGTCAACTAAGAAATGAACTGATATATATAATTAAGTAATCCTAAGAAACCTCAAACTTCTTTTTGTGTTCGAGGTGGCAGAAGGTCTTGAATAGCTTTCAGCTTGTCAGGGTCAATCTTGATTCCCTTTCTACTAACCACGAATCCCAGAAGCTTTCCAGACGTGATTGTGAATATACATTTAGCAGGGTTGAGCTTCAGTTGATACTTTCTCAATGTTTTGAACAACATTCTCAAGTTCCGAATGCGCTCTTCCTCGGTTCGAGACTTAGCAATCATATTATCCACATATACCTCAATCTCTTTGTACATCATATCGTGGAAGAGAGTTACCATGGATCTTTGATATATTGCCCAAGCATTTTTAAGCCTGAATGGCATCACTTTATAACAAAATGTGCCCCACTCGGTCACAAATGTAGTTTTCTCCATATCTTCTGGGTGTATTTTTATTTGATTGTATCCTGAAAAGCCATCCATGAAAGGGAACCATGAATGTCCCAACGTATTGTCAACCAAAGTATCAATATGGGGTAAAGGAAAATTTTCCTTTGGGCTCACTCTATTGAGATCCCTATAATCTACACACATGCGAACCTTTTCGTCTTTCTTTGGTACCGGGACTATGTTCGCAACCCATTCTAGGTATTCCAGAACCTTTAGAAAACCAGCATCAAATTGTTTTCTCACTTCTTCTCTAGTTTTTAACAGCATATCAGTCCTCATTCTCCTGAGCTTCTGTTGAACTGACTTACATTCGGGACTTATTGGCAACTTATGTACCACAATGTATGTATTCAGCCCCGACATTTCTTGGTAAGTCCAAGCGAACACGTCCTTGAACTCTTGAAGCAAAGTTATCAAATCGTGCATAGTCTTTGAGGAGATGGTGGTGCCAATCTTCACTTCCCTTTTGTCTTCATTAGTCTTCAAATTAAGAATCTCTACTTCCTCTTAATGAGGTAGGATTTGTTTTTCCTCACTTGCCATCAACCTTAGCAATTCCTCTAGGACTCTGTATTCTATCTCATCTTGCCCCTCATCGATTTCTGCCAAACACAAAGGTTGCTCGAAGTCTATCTCAGAACCAGATTCAGAATCATTTATACAGTTAATGGTAGGGACCCTGCACAAATTTAAAGAAAAATGTATTTGGAAAAGAAGAATATTCGTATGAAATGAAAAAAAATAAAAATTAAAAAATGAATGATAAATAAATAATGAATGTATGTAGCAAATGAAATGTTTTCCATTTGAGAAAGCGTGAAAAGTATTATTTTCATAGCATTTCAAGTATATTAACATAGTAGCCCTTTACAAAAGATCCCTAACACTCACGGGCGAAAACAGAAGGGTTGGTTCGGAGCATTACTCTGATTCTGTCCTAAAAACTACAGGCAGATCAACACTGCCCCAATAATTAAGTGATTCCCCTGGAAGGCAAGGGCAGATCCCAGTTAAAAACTTATTGACATTTCCACCTTCGGATATCATGTTGACGAGCATCCCTTCAAGCGGTTCACTAAACTTCTCCTTATCATTGAGCTTGTCACTCTCTTGGTATGCTTTATGTACCTTCTGTTCGGCATTGATAATCCCACCAGATACGAAGATATCTCTTAGGTGAGGAAAGGTCATTGGCCTTCATGGGATATCTTCTCCTTTGAACTTGGCTCTCCTCCGTTCTTCCCTCTTTCTATACTCTTCCTTTCTTTGCAGCATCCTAGGCTTATAACCCAGCCCGTATCGGTCTTTCTTGAAGGTAACCCTTTTTGCGCGTAGGCTTCCCTACAAGTTCTTCCCAAGACCTCTTCTCGTTTTAGCTCCTCGTCCTAGGGTCTCCCAGACAGTCATATTGGTACAATTGGATAACCTGGGGCATGGAATATTAGTTCCTTCTGTGACAAAAATCGCGTTCACAAATTCTAGAGCCCGAAAGGAACACTCTACAACGTCTTCATCAGGTGGGATATAGGGGGCATCGGATGTTACCGACGCAATGATGTCTTGCTCCGCCCCAACACTCACCAATATTCCTTCGATTACAAACTTCAGTTTTTGATGCAGCGATGAAGGAACAACACCAGCAGAGTGAATCAAGGTCTTCCTAGTAAGCAGTTATAAGTCGGCTTAATATATATCACCACAAATTCAATGACATGTTCTGTTGGTCCAATCAACAGGGGTATCTCGATTTTCCCCACTTCTCTTTGAGTTCCATCAAAGGCCCTCACAAAATTTTGGCATGGCTTCAAGTGGGAACTATCTACGGGTAACCTTTGCAGAGTTTCCATTGTTAATACATTTAATACATACCCATTGTCAATGAGCACCCCAGGCAAGACGTACCATTTGCAGTGGGTAGTGATGTTTAATGCTTTGGTAGACCTCATAACCCTATCTGGGATTTCATCATCACTGAACGTGATATAGTTATCTACATGAATATGTCCCGCTATTCAGTTCAATTAGGCCATCGAGATATCATCTGGAACAAAGGTTTGATTCAACACTTTCAACAATGCATTACGATGCTTTTCAAAGCTCAGTAGAAGCTCAAGTACTGTAATCATCGCCTGTTGTTTACGTAGCTGGTCGACAATAATGTACTCATTGTGCCTTAAAAATTTTTGCACTAGTGCTTCAGTCACAGGCTCATTGATTCTTATAGGAGGTTCTTCACCAAACATCTTTTCATGCTCGGTTACCGCACACTCACCTTTGTCTTCTACTGCCTTTGTTGTTCTTGGGGGATAACACCTACCACTCTTGGTGAAATATCCCACTTCATTCACAACTTCTATTTTCGACTCCATGGTTCCTCCTCTTGTGTGGGTTTTGCGTCTTTGGATAGCCTCTCCTCATTATATGATTCTGAAATTTCTGGCACAAAAACATTGGTAATAAAATTCCAAGGATCCTTTCATCTGTCTTTGAATTGAAAAGGGGTTGGGGCTGAGATGATAAGCTTAGGTAACATTTTCGAACTTTCCCCCTGGGACGAGCCCTCCTCCCTCGATTTGGACAAGTTGAAAAATGGCATATCCACTCCGTACTTAGGTTATCCAACATACACACATCCAATTCTTTCTGTTTTCCATCATTCCCTGGACCAGCTGTTTAAACTCTTCACAACGTTGGATCTCATGCCCTCATTCTTGATGAAACTCACAGTAAGGCCCAGATCCTTCTTGTACTATTTCCATGCCCATCTCTATTGGACGTGTCATACACAGCCGTTGGAACACCCATCTAAGATGGGATTTAACTTTAGACACTTTTCTTTAGCTCTTTTACTACCTTCATATTCGATGACGTTCACGCCACGACCCCCGTGGTTTGGCAAAGGGTTAGCAGCCACGTTTGGTTCATCAAACTTTAAAACCTTAGTGTTTACCAAGCTCTGAACAAACTTCTTAAAGGAAAGATAGTTCTCTATTGAGTGACAGGGGGCACCCGCGTGATAGTCATAATGCGCCTTTTCATCATACCATAAAAGGAAATGGGGCTTGTATGGAGTAACATAATATGGTCGGAGCTTGTGGTTGTGAAATGGTAATGTTTGTCGGGACACAATAGGTGCTTGTAGTGTTCACCTTGTTATCATTCTTTTTATAATTTCTCTAGGGGTTCTCCCCACTGTCGATCCTCCCACTCTTTATTGCCACTTTAATCAATTCTCATATTCTCACTAGGTCAGCAAAAGTCTGGGTGGTATTATTTATCAAACGGTCAAACAATGCACCTCTTAAAGTGTTCACGAACATAAGTGTGATCTCGTGTTCGGGAATGGGTGGTTGAATTTGGGCAGCAACATTATGCCATCTTTGGGCATATTGGCGTAGATTTTCGTCTGACCTTTGCTCCATTCCTTCCAGCATGATTCGGTTAGGGGTCATGTCTGTCACATGTTTGTACTGCTCGATGAAGGCTCTCGAAAGATCCTTCCATGATTGATATTAGCCCAGATAAGTTGGGTATACCACTGAATAACTAACCCAGTCAAGCTATCCTAGAAGCAACGAATCAGTAGTCTTTCATCCTTTACAAAGGCCGCCATTTTCCTGTAGTACATAGTTATATGAGCAGAGGGGCAAGTAGTCTCGTCATATTCATCAAAATCAGGTGTTTTGAATTTTGGTGGGAGAATTAAATCTGCCACGAGGCTCAAGTCATTTGCCTGATTCTCTTATTCGCTTGCCTCTTACATAGACTTATATTTTTCCTCGAAGAAACAAAACCTTTCTTCATATTTTTTCTCCACTTTAGCTCTAATCTTTTTTTACCACATTCAAGTCTGGAACTTCATCCTCATTGCCTATCTTTACATCGATGGGCTGACTTGTAGATGCTCTGGCTTGGTAGGCTGTCGATACCCCGGCAGGGTTGATGTACATTCTCGGGAGCATGTGTCCTTGATTAAACCCTAGCGTGAGATGCAGTCTTCTCTGGATCTTCAACAGCATTATCAGAATTTTTTTCCTTACCAACCCTTTTTTCAAGCAACGCCGTTATTTGAGCCATAATTGCAACTTGTGACTAAGTGATCTGGTCAATGATGCTTTGTTCGGCTCGACCAAAATGGGTTTCGAGGTCTTTCTGGACCTGTTCTAAATTAGACACCCTATCCTTCATTATTTTTACTTATAGACGAGTACCGTATTGGTGCGGAATGGTTGCAGTTTAAATTTTCTGCCATGATATTTTCCATAATTAACTTTATTATTTTAATAATTGAATGCAATGTATAATGTATATGATTAATTAAAAGCAATTAAATAATGTGTCAAAATGAATGCAATGAAGGTGTTGATTCTTAAATAGTTCTTAGAAAGACTTTCATTCGAAGAAGAGGTCTGATTACAAAAGGCTAACATAACACGTTACAGATAACGGCTAGCTTCTATCCTTAAGGCCTCAACTTCACAAAATAGGGTACGGATTCGGAATCCTAACTCTGTAAGATAATAAGTTACAGATAGCAGCTAGCTTCTATTCCTAAGGCCTCAAATTTACAAAGTATGATGCAAATTCAAAATCCCAACTCTGTTTCCGGATTAACACGTGCATAGAGCTTGGCTGCTTCCCTTGCCAAGCCTTGGATATACTGAGCCACTCATTGCGCCTACACCATAACATCCATCATTGCCTTGTGTTGGTCCCTGATCAGCTGACCGGCCTGCTGAGGTCCCCAGACAATTCGACTATTATCCTTCTATAAGGCTCCTTCAAACAAGGCGAGTCGCTCCCTACAATCTCGTAGAGTGGTTTCCAACTCAGTTACCCTTACTTTCAGTGACTCGTTTTCATCTCGAGAAAGACTCAGAGCGGCATTATCTTGGTTGTGATAATCATTCAAAAGCCCTTCCAACTGTATCATCTGAGCTTCAAGTTCTCGGGCAATTACATTCATTTTTTCTACCTTCTACTCGGTCAGACCCTGACTGGCTTGGTGAGCTAACACCAACTGTGCTAGCTGAGCCGCTAAATTTTGAATCTGATATTGACTAAGAGTTAACTTGTGAGTGACAGTTTCTAATTCCTTAGTCTTTTTTTCAACCTGTTTTCGGCTAGCTTTATATTTTCGAGCATAGCTGTCAGTCTTATTTCTTGCCTTCACGAGTTTGATCGTCAGTTCTTTGGCAGTGGTACCCAAGTAATTCTTTCACAAATTTTGCTCCAATTCTAACCAGTATTGTCTCAAGTCTTCATGTTTGTCTTCGAGTACCTTGTTCTCTTTTAGGATTTCCTCCTCTCGATTCTTGTATTTGACCAAGTCAACCGATGCTAGATAGTTTGTAGCTTCAAGTTCGGAGACACACCTTAGAGATTGAGATGAGGTTTGCATAAGATGAAGCATCATCATTCTCGCCCTTATTGTTTCCATAGAGTTTCTCAAGTTTCTCCTATATTTCTTTGGCACTTTTATATGTGGAGACTTTCTTGGAAATGTCTTCATTGAAGCCACAAAGAAGAGTGTGCATCGCCTTTGCGTTTAGCTTGGCCTTCGTGTCATTTGCACTCATTTGCTTCTTCTTCTTCTTAAGAGCTTCCAAGTAACCATCTTCAATGATTTCCCAAACCTCAAAATCAAGATATTTGACGAAATACTTCATGTCATTGCTCCATTGGAAGTATGCTTTTCCTTTAAAGAGCGGAGGACGCGAGATAGAGCGGTCTTCTTCAAATCTTGCCATTTTCTTGAATGGTGGACTTAGAGCAAATGATTTTTACTCCTAGATAGTAGTCCTTCGATGGAGATAAGGCTCTAATACCAATTGAAAGGCTTGAAGCATGCTCGAATCGATCTCTAAAAACTGTTAAGAGAGTTGAATTGAACTTCCAAATGAATTGGTTAAAACTAATAAAAATGATAAACAATTTGTACGATGGCTTTAGAGTGGTCTGACTACCCAACCGAGTCTACATCCACTACCTTAGCGCACCAATAAGGATTTCTCAATTCACTATGAATTCTTCCTTTTTTCTAGGCTAAGGAGGCAACCCTTACAACCTTATCTTTTAATGGCTAAGATAGAACCACTCTAGTTTTTACATAGGCTAAACTAGAGCCTCTCCCTTTTACAATGTTTGTTTGGTAAACTAAATACCTCACAAGGTGGGTGTTTACACAATGATTAAGCTCACAAGAGCATAAAAGATAAAAGCAATTAAGTACTCTCTAAACACTATATACAAGAGAAATAAGGAAATAAGACTTGAAAGCTAATTTCTCTTGATCATTTTGCTTGGATGTGTTCTCTAAAAAATCTTCAAGTGTTCTAGCCTTCATATTATAGTTAGGAATAAACTTGTGTCTGTTTGTGACCGTTAGGGAAAGTTTGGAGCCATTGGCGACATTTTCTAGCCATAAATGCACTTCTATAGCATGTCGTATTGATACACGGGGTCTGGTATCAGTACGGGTCCTAAAATAGAAAGAGCCATTGAAGAATTTATAACACTGGTATCGGTACGCTATACAAGCATATCGGTACGAACCTAGGGGTATCGGTATGGCTGAGGTCGTATCGATACTGAAATTGACTATTGGAATTTGGAAAACTTGGGGATGGAAAATTGTATCGATTCGTTCAAAATCGTATCATTGAGCTTTGTAAACTTAGTAGAGTAGATGTGTACCATTGAGCTTTGTAAGCTTAGCTCTTAGAATCGTTGTTTCCATGCGTACGTTGATCGTCGGATCATGGGATCAAAGAGCACTATTAGTTCAAAATTCTAGCATGTGGTGTCTTCTAGAGTATGATACGTGGGTTTAGAGGGCTATGTATTTATAGGACATTACATGTTGGAGTCTGTAATTCTTATTTTGAAATTATATTAATCAAACCAAATGTTCAAATGTTTTGAATTAAATCAGAGGTCCTTTTATACATTTTTGATTATTTAACTATATTTTCACTTATGGGCTTTAAATGTTTTAGAAATAACTTGTTTGGGTTAAACCCAGTTTGATAATTTTATGGTTTTTGGGTTGGGCTTGAGGCCCAATTATGACATCCGGATCGAGAGTGTTACAACAGTGGTATCAGAGCTTAAATATAGATAGTTATAGGAAAGCACGGGGTGGTATAGGTGTTTTAGTAAGGTGACTAGTGAATACAAGCCCTTAAATTAAGTTCGTACTCCTTAAGATTTGAATCCTGATGGTGCGTCCAATGTTACGACTATTAAATGGTTACGATCATGGCCGAAAGGGATGAGTTAAATGTTGAGCTTCTCATGAGAGTGATTCTGAGGGCGGGGTCGTCCCAGATTGTTGAGATACGAGTTAGTTGAATGATGCCAGAGTTGAGAATGTGTCCTCCTCCTGCCATCTAAATGGTGTCTTCATTTTGTGTTATGGTCGTTTTAGAGCCTTTGAATACGTTATGAGAGTTTGTGGCAAGGAATCTTCATCATTATGCGTGAATAGTAATTGTGTTGTGGGTATGGATAATTTGCTCTTCAAATCGATCAATGGATGCACATTGGTTGGAGGACCCTTTGTTCGCTTAAAATGAGTCTTGGTGATACTTGGAGAGTATCATCTCCCTTTTCAGAGGCATTTCTAGAAGATGGTGGATTCAAAATCCACTAGTTTGTTAGAGTGTGGCCGAAGTTAGGCGTTCTACAGGTTTGATAGAGCTATCTTCTTGAGAGTTGTTGTACCTTGGAAGTTGGTTTGGTTAACCAAGTGCGACACTAACCTATAATGTTGGAAGTTATACTCGAGACCTTGAGACTTTGAAGGAAATCAACCCTTGGTAATGAGAATGTTAAACCGTTGCCCTTCTACCATGATCTTCGTAGTGGATGTTTAAGGAAAGGAGCAACGGATTGGTGAGACATGTTTGACAGATAGACAGATGTAAATGTGTGTAGTTCAACGCTTAAGAGCTTTCAGTCTATTATAGTGTTTGTTTATGCTTCTCGGAGGAGTCATCAGGATTTCCTTCCCGTCAAGGACATGAGTGGATGTTGAGGTAAGACTGTGTTGGACGTCGGAGCCTATTTCCTTTGTTAGAGGACACTGACACAATTGAGAGAGTTAGAGGTTATGTTGTAGCGATGTCCTTTTCGCTAAAAAAAGTATTTTTATTTATTGTTTTGTTTTAAAAATAATGTCTTCCGTGGGGTTTTGTGAAAAATCTTTTTTCATTTAGAAATTGGAGTCGCCACCGGCCACTTAGGAAGGCCGGACACCATAAAATTAGAGATTTTAAAAATGTTGGGTTCGGGAGTTGGTTACGGATGGGGAAGGATTAGCACCCCCACACCGCCCAAAATTGGTACTTTAACAATTACCGCTTTATTAATATTAGACTTTCCGAATTAAAGTGACGATTAAATTAAAATATGGTTATAAGTGCAAGTAGATTTTAAAGGCCCCGTTATCCGAGAGTAAACGCCCAACCACTATCACTACGTCTGATACTGGCCCCGTTTACACTCGATAAAAGGGCACCGCATTGACAATTTATATATCTCTTATGCAATCTTAGCAAATAATTTTAAAACATACGTATACATCAACATGATTTTAAAACATACAAGGAACGTCACAAAATTAAACAATACTAATAAAATATGTGAACAAGAAAAAAAGAAATAAAGCTTCTAAATAAAAAAATAACCCTATCATGCTTAAACATATAAAAGTGATCCACAACTATATCACATACATGACATGGATAAGATACGATGTTAAACTAAAGAAATAAGGCAACAAACCTAGACATGATACTAGAATCAAAAACATCAAATAAAAACTAAAACCTAGACACCACAATTTTACACGAAACTAAATCAAACATGCAATAAGGTACTTAATTTCCTATCATGCTTCAAGATCAAACAAACACATAAATAACATACTTATATACATAAAAATATGGCATAGGTATAACATGATAACCAAACTAAAACAAAATATCTAAAGCGAACATATATGTATCATATGGATGAACAAATTAAAACATAAAAAACAACACCTTTAAAAACAAAAACAAAGATGATATAAAAACATATATTGAGGTGATGAACACAACAAATATATCAAGAAGGTCATAAAACAATAAAATAACAAAAAACAAGAGACATAAATGATTAAAATAGAGGACTAAAATGAAATAAATGAAACAGAAATGACAGAAATTGGAGCAATAAAGACATGATCTAGGGACGAAATTACAAACCAGGCGAAACTTAAAAGGACTAAACATGTAATTGAACTAAGGGGCGAGCTCGGAGTGAAAATTTCAAAAAAACGGTGGGACTGGAGAGGTAATTTCACCATTTAAAATCTGAATTCGGTTAATCAAGGGACCGGATTAAAATTACATGAAAACATACGAGGACCAAGGGTGTAAATAACCCAAGGGGCGAGACCGTTTTGAAAATTCCCAAAGCGTGGTGGGATTTATGATGATATTTACCCATTTTCTTTTTATTTCCCCTCTATAAAACCAATAGCCGGCCCCCTTTATTCATTTTTCACTCATTTTTTTGCTCTAAAGAGAGAGAGCTCTCTCATTTCCCAGAAAATACAACCCCAAACCCTTTAGCCACCACGGTTATAGGGGTCGGCGGTGGTCTGGCTACTCCGGCCACCACCCTCAACACTCAAAACATTCCAAAACCCAACCTAGACACCTCTCGAAAACAAAAAAAACCCCTCTACTTTTGAAAAGACCGAACCAAAATCCTTCGATTTTGAGATCACAAAGCCTAGATCCCTAACGTTTCGAGACAAAAACAAAGAAAAAACCCTCTACTTTTGAAAATACCGAACCAAAATCTTTTGGTAAACTATATCTTTTCTTTTTGGCTTATTACTTACATGCATGCATAAAATGAGGGAGAAAAAAATTACCAATGGAAGCTCTGTGTTTTTTTTTTGTATTTCCAGAAAGACTGATGATATTACAATTTTTGTTGGTTTAGATATATGCATGATCTCTGATTGTTTTTGGTAGAAAATGAGACTTGTAATACATATTTTTCTGCGATTTGGTGCTGACAGACTATTTTTTGGTGTTTTTTCACGTTCTCTAAGCGGCGGTTGGTAAGGCCGGCATGGGGAGCGGCGTGGTGGAGATGTCTTGGCCAGATCCATTCTCGACCGTTAGATCAGATTTGATCCAACGGCTGAGATGCCTTGAAGATCGAACGGTCCAGATGCATGCTTGAATGGCCGGGACTGCACCAGATGATGCCACGTGGCGTACAGTGATCTGAAAGGCCAGTGTGTGCTCCACACGCGTGCGTGGAAGTCATGTGGATGGCGAGTGGGCTTACGCGCGGCGGATGAGAGGTCTTCATGCTTCAACCATGGTCGTTGGATCTAAATTTGATCCAACGGCCCTCGTGCAGCTGCGCAAAATAAAGGGAGGGTATTAGGGCTCCATTATCTGATCTGGATTAGGGTTTTTAGGATGCGAGTTAGGGTTTGGGCCGGATATGCCATGTAAACTTAAGTGGGTTTTGTAATTAAGGATTGGACATCTAATTTGGATTTTAATATACTCTTTTTTATTTTATTTTAATTTTAGCCCAATAGCATTAATAATTATAGTAATAATAACAATAGTAATAATAATAATATATGCGTACACACACATATAATATATGTACATACAAATTAATATACACATACAAACATCCACACGTATGTATACATACACGTATATTAATTAATATATACATGCAAACGTTAATATATGTAACACATTAATATAATATACAAACATACATGCATATATACTCATATACACATGGTTTACGTACACATTAATCACACGTATAGTAATGAACATATAATATAATACGTATACATGCAATGATAACATATTAATTAATAAACTAAAGTAGATTAACACAATACTTATACACCGGATAAAAATGAGTGATTACAGTTGCCCCTCTTTGCTTGTTCTTGTGGAACGAGAACAAAGAAAAGATTATAAACACTCATTTTTATCTGACTTCCCTGTTTGTGGATTTGGAATCACATGTTCTTCTAGAACTCTCCGTTTTTTCTTGGCTAATTTTCAGGCTCGTAAGTTCTTCCTATATAGAACTTCTTCACCTTCTGATCTTGGAACTATAGGTCCTCCCTATATAGAACCTTTCATTCTGAAGTCCTGAGTTACGATTCCCTCCTATATAGAACTTTTCACTCTGAGGCAGTAAAGCTTGGAGTCCTTCCTATATAGAACTCTTCACCTTTAACGCTGGTTTCTCCTATATAAAACCTTCTGCGTCACAGACGGATTCTTTCGACTGAGAGTTCTTCCTATATAGAACTGTTAGTCTTCGAACCCGGGAGCCGCAAGTCCTTCCTATATAGAACTCTTAGCTTTTGAAATCTCAGAGTTACAAGTTCTTCATATATAGAACCTTTTACTCTAAGATAGTAAAGCTTGGAGCCCTTCCTATATAGGACTCTTCGCCTCCAACACAGCGGGTTTTCCCTATATAAAACCTTATGTGTCATGGGTGAATTCTTTCAGCTGGGAGTTCTTCCTATATAGAACAGTTAGTCTTCAACTTGGAGCCGCAAGCCCTTTCTCTATAGAACTTTCAGGTCCTGAAACCTCAGAGCGACGGATTCTTCCTATATAGAACCCCTCGCTGTGGGCACTTGAAAATATAGGCCCTTCCTATATAAAACCTTTATCTTCACATTTGGGATTCACACCAAAATGGCTACCGATCTAGCCTTACGCTACCTAGGCTGCCATTATCTCTGGACTCACGCTACTAAGGTTGTCCATGCTTCTCTAAATCTGCAGATACCTGTCTAGAATAGACAAAATGCCATGACAAATGAGTTAGCATGCTCCTAATCCTAGGGATGTCTAACTATACATGATGCATGAGTGTCAATATCTCGATGCGCCTGCTTCTGTGATCAGTCAATCTCGACTCTCCACTTTACTTTCTCTTCATTTTCTTCTTCTGGTGACGATACCCCATTTCATTGTCGGGTTCAACCATTTTAACCTTTTTTCTGAATTTCTGGTTCGAAGTTCTAAAGATCCATTTCGGGTTTTCACTTTAGAGGTTTTTTTCTTTTTTTTCTCTTTTTTTTGAGGTGCCCTTCTGGGTTTTCACCTGGGAAATCTCTCTTGTTGTCTCGAATGCTTTCTTTAAACAAACGGCGTATGTGACATTGGTTATCTTACCCTGGTGCTCGAAGCCTTCTGCTCTTCCCGCATCAACATACATCATGTGGGCAGCTAGAGGGGAAGCTTAATACTGTTTTCTAATCATCTGCATCTTCAGGGTTAGATCACAGTAATGCTCAGAAATCTCTTATTTATCATAAGCCTATGTTAACTTATCTGCATGATGTTTATGGCAACTAACAAGAAAACAAGGAACGGGAGCTCAAAATGTGATTTATTACGATTAAGGATTTGGAACAATTTTGAGATGGTCATGGCAAACATGAGGAAAAGGAAAATCAAAACATGAACTACAAAACCTCAAAGTATCCACAGTATGAATGATGTGTGATCCCGTCAACCGGAGTAGAATCTTTGCCTGGAGCTTCTTCTTCTGGTACTCGTGGGGACAACTCTTCTCTCCGAAGGTCCATCCTCAAAAGTTATCTGAGTCGCCCTTTACGGGTTTTCGACTCGGGTCCTTCTTTTGCTCCAAGATGCCCTTTTTCAGGTTTTCACATTGAGCTCTCTATTTTTTTTGGTGGAACGCCCTCTCGGGTTTTCGCTCGACCTCTCTTCTTTTTCTTTTTCTTTTTTTCTTTTCTTTTTCCCTTTTTTCAAACATAGTATTTCTTAACTGCATCAGAATTCACAAGATTCTTCAACTCGTCTCCATCAATTTAAGTTAAGATCAATGCTCCTCTTGAAAAGGCCTTCTTGACAACGTATGGCCCTTCCCAATTGGGCATCCACTTTCCCCGAGAATCTTTCTGAATCGGGAGGATCCTCTTAAGTACCAGATCTCCCTCTCAAAATTCTCTCGAGCGCACCTTCTTGTCGTATGCTCACATCATCCGTTTTTGGTACATTTGACCATAGCAGATAGCCTTTAGCCTCTTTTCTTCGATGAGATTCAACTGGTCGAATCTGTCTTGCACCCATTCGGACTCTTCCAACTTTACTTCATTTAGGACCCGAAGCGACAGAATCTCAACCTCAATAGGGAGTACTGCTTCTGTGCCATACACTAAAGAATAGGGCGTTGCCCCCGTCAATGTGCGAACAGATGTCCTATAGGCGAAAAGAACGAATGGCAGCTTCTCATACCAATCCTTGTAGGTATATGTCGTCTTCGCGATAATCTTCTTTATGTTCTTGTTTGCTGCTTCCACTGCCCCATTCATCTTAGGGCGATAGGCTATGGAGTTATAGTGCATTATCTTGAACTAGTTGCATACCTCTGTCATCAATTTGTTATTCAGATTGGAAGCGTTGTCGGTGATAATCCTTTCTGGCAAACCGTATCGACAAATGATTTTCTTCTTTAGGAATTTGCATACTATCGTCCTTGTGATGTTGGCATAAGATGCTGTCTTCACCCACTTAGTGAAGTAGTCTATGGTGACCAAAATAAAGCGGTGCCCGTTGGAAGCCTTCGGGTGAATTTGCCCAATGACGTCCATGCCCCACGCTGCAAAAGGCCACGGAGAATTCATAGTGTGTAAAGGTAATGGAGGAGCGTGAATCTTGTCAGCATAAATTTGGCATTTCCTGGCGTAATCGATGCAATCTCCCTCCATGGTCGACCAGAAATAGCCATATCTCATAATTTTTTGTGCTATAGACAGCCCATTGGCGTGCGTCCCACATAGACCATCGTGTACTTCTGCCAAAATTTCCTTCGCCTCCCTGGCATCCACACATCTCAATAATGTCTGCTCATGACTTCTTTTATATAGAATCTCCCCATCCAGAACATATCCCGCTGCCATTTTCTGAGGTTTTTTTGTAATTGTCGTTTGCCCCTTCGGGATACTTTTGAAACTTGACATATTGCAAGATGTCATAATACCAAGGGTTGCCATCTACCTCTTCTTGCACATTACAACAATGAGCCGACCCTTCAAAAGTCTGCATCTCAATGGGCTTCATTTCTGCCCTTGTGTTCGCTTTGAACATGGAAGCCAAGGTTGCCAAGGCGTCTGCCATCTGATTTTCTTCTCTATGAAGGTAAGTGAAAATGATCTTTTCAAACTCCTTGGTGAGCTCCTGGATCAATTCATAATATTTTACCAGCTTCGGATCCCTGGTTTCCCATTTTCTGTACAACTGGTAAATCACTAAGGATGAATCTCCTAATACTCGAAGTTCCTTAATCTTTCTTTCAATAGCTGCGTTCAGTCCCATAACACAGGCTTCATATTCGGCTATATTGTTGGTGTAGAAGAATTCTAGTCTGCTGGTGAAGGGATAGTAGACATTCTCTATAGAATTAACACGACCCCTATCTCGTGTCTGAGGGCGTTAGAGGCTCCATCAAAGTAAAGCTTCCATGAATTGTCATCTGAAACATTTTCCTCAGTTGTAATATACATCAAGTCCTCATTCGAGAAATTAAAGTTCAATGATTCATAATCATCCGAAGCACGACTAGCTAGGAAATCCGCTATGGTGCTTCCCTTCACGGCTTTTTGACTTACATACACAATGTCGAACTCGGATAAGAGCATCTGCCAACGGGCCATCCTCCCTGTTAATGCTGGCGTTTCCATTAGGAACTTCAAGGGGTCTAGCTTGGATATCAACCATGTGGTATGGTATAGCATGTACTGCCTAAGCCTTTTGGTGGCCCAAACCAAAGCACAACATAGCTTCTGAATTGGCGGGTACCGTGTTTCGCAATCATTGAACTTTTTGCTTAGGTAGTAGATGGCTCTTTCCTTCTTCCCAGACTCATCGTGCTGCCCCAATACGCAACCCATTGAATTCTCAAAAACTGTTAGGTAGAGGATTAAAGGTTTGTCTGGTACCGGCGCGACTAAAATCGAAGCATTCGTCAAGTACCTTTTGATCTTCTCCAGGACTTCTTGACATTCCTCATCCCAGACATCGGGATTATTCTTTCTAAGTAGTCTGAAGACTGGTCACACCTATCTGTTAACTGGGAGATGAAACGGGCGATGTAATTTAGCCTCCCCAGGAAACCTCAAACTTCCTTCTAAGTATAGGGCGGTGGGAGATCCTGGATGGCTTTCACCTTATTTGGATCGATCTCAATCCCTCTCCTGCTCACTACGAACCCCAAGAGTTTTCCAGCTATAACGACAAAGGTGCATTTGGTCGGGTTAAGCTTCAACTGGTATTTTCGCAGTCTTTGGAATAGTTTTCTCAAATTCTGCAGGTGCTCTTCTTCTGTTCGGGACTTAGCGATCATATCATCCACGTATACCTCTATTTCTTTATGCATCATGTCATGGAAATGAGTCACCATCGCTCTTTGATAAGTCGCTCCTGCGTTCTTGAGTCCGAAAGGCATCACCTTGTAACAAAAAGTGCCCCACATGGTCACGAATGTGGTTTTCTCCATGTTGTATGAGTCTATCTTTATCTGGTTGTACCCCGAAAAGCCTTCCATGAATGAGAACTATGAGTGTCCTGCGGTGTTGTCAACCAGCGTGTCAATATGTGGCAGAGGGAAATTGTCTTTAGGGCTAGCTCGGTTGAGATCCCTATAATCTACACACATATAGACCTTCCCATCCTTCTTCGGTACTGGTACAATGTTTGCAACCCATTCAGGGTACTTGGCCACTTCCAAGAAGCCAGCATCAAACTGTTTTTCACCTCTTCTCTGATCTTTAACAACATGTCTGGTCTCATTCTCCTGAGTTTTTGCTGTATTGGTTTGCATTCTGACCTCATCGGCAGTTTGTGTACCACGATGTCAATATTCAAACCCGGTATATCTTAATAAGTCCAGGCGAAAACATCCTTGAATTCCTGGAGTAGAGATATCAGTTCGCGTCTGGTTTTCTAGGAAAATGTAGTCCCGATCTTTACTTCTTTTCTCTCTTCTTCAGTCCCCAAGTTTACAACTTTTGTTTCTTCTTGGTGGAGCATGATTTGCCTCTCTCCGTTGGCCATCTTCCTCATCAGCTCTACAGGGACCTCGCGTTCTATCTCATCATTCTCGTCTTCAATTCCTGCTGAGATCTCGGGGCATTCAAAATCTACTTCGGGATTGGACTCAGTATCATTCATACAGTTAATTATGGGAGCCATGCATTAAATGAGAGCGAATGTATTGGGAAGAGAATGATTTTATATGAAGTGAATGAATATGAATAAAGCATGAATGAATGAGATGTTTGTCATTTGAGAAAACGGGGAAGATATCTTTTCATTTTAAACAAAAAGTTAACATAGGTGCCCTATACAAAGGATCCTCATTTCTTATGGGCAAAAACAAAAAGGTTGATTCGGAGCATTACTCTGATCTAGCCCTAAAAACCACAGGTAGATCAACGTAGTTCCAATTATCAAGAGTCTCTCTGAGGCGGCAGGGGCGGATGCTGGTCAACACGCTGCTGTCATGGTCATTCCCAGCTATCATGTTGATGGACATCCCCTCGAGTGATTCACTAAACATTTCTTTCTTATTGAGTATGTCATTTTCCTTAACTACTTCTTCGACCTCTTGTCCTAGTCGTTTGAATCCTCCGGAGATAAAAGTATTTCTCAAACGAGGGAAAGACATTGGTCTCCATGGAACGTCCTCTCCCTTTAATCTGGCTCTTCTTTGTTCTTCTTTCCCCTTGTACTCTTCTTTTCTCTACTGTACTTGGTTTGTAACCCAGCCCGAAACGATCATTCTTAGTTATTACACTCCTAGCTCGTAGTTTTAGCAACGGTCATCTTGGTGCAATTAGATAATATGGGGCAAGGGATCTGATTACCTTCCGCGATGAATATGGCGTTCACCAGCTCTAATGCTCGAAAACAGCATTCTGCAGCATCCTCATCATTTTGAATGTAGGGGGCATCTGATGTCACTGAAGCAATGATCTTTTGCTCAGCCTCCACTGTGACCAACTTGCCTTCGATCACAAATTTTAATTTCTGATGCAGTGATGAGGGGACGGATCTTGCAGAGTGGATCCATGGCCTTCCCAATAAGCAGCTGTAGGATGGTTTTATGTCCACCACCACGAAGTCGATCACGTACTCAGTCGGCCCAATCAATAGAGGCGCCTCAATCTTTCCAAGTGTTCTTCTTTGTGTGCCGTCGAAAGCTCTCACGGTGTTATGACAGAGCTTTAGGTGAGAATTATCGATTGGTAGCTTTTGTAGGGTCATCATAGGTAGTACGTTCAGTGCTGACCCGTTGTCAAACAATACCCCCGGTAACACATACCCCTTGCAGTGGGTTATGATGTTAAGAGCCTTGGTGGACCCCATTCCTCCTTTAGGGATCTCGTCATCACAGGATGTTATATGGTTATAGGCGGTGATATGCCCCACTATCCTGTCCAACTTCGATAGAGAAATGTCCTGGGGTACAAAAGTCTGGTTTAGCACTTTTAAGAGTGCCTCACGGTGTTTTTTCTAAACTCAGGAGCAACTCTAGCACTGTAATCCTTGCCGGTTACTTTCGTAGTTGTTCCACTACGCTGTATTCACTATGTCTCAGGAATTTTAGAAATTCTTTGGCTTGAGCCTTGGTTACTGGTTCATTTATCTTTGGAGGTGGTTCCTCACCGAATATCTGCGTGGGGGTAACCGATGTATCATTTCCTTTATCTTTGGCAACTTCAGCAGCCCTCAAGGTTTTTGAGGAGTAACATCTGCCGCTCCTCGTGAAGTGGCCAACCTCACTAACATTCTCATCACTCTTGGCTTGCTCGTCTTTCGGTGTGGGCTCTTCTTCAACTTTATGTTCTTTTACTTCACCAGATTCTGGCTTTTCTGGTAGGGTCATATTCATAGCATAGTTCTAGGGAGTTTGCCGCATATCCTTGAATGGGAACGGGAATGGTGCTGAGATGATGATCTTGGAAGTCACCTTAGTAGCTTCTCCTTGGAAGGAACTTGCACCCTCTGGCCTAGAGGAGATGACAAAAGGTCTATCTCTCCCGTATTTAATGCTGGGGTTGTCTGTCATATGTACGTCTAACCCTTTCCTTCCTGTAGGCTCTTCGAAGAACTCTATTTGCTTGTCGTTCATCAATTGCTACACCAATCTCTTAAACTCGTCGCACTGTTGGATGTTGTGTCCTCCGTCCTGATGGAATTCACAGTACACTCCACATTCCTTCTGCACTACTACCATGCCCCTGTCGATCAAGTGGGCCATGCACAATTGCTGAAATATCCACCGCAAATGAGACTTGATTTCTGACACATTCTATTTAACCTTCCTGGTAGAGTACTCTTCAATAGCATTCACTCACATGTTCCCGTGATTAGGTAATGGGCTAGCAGCTACACTTGGTTCTTCAAACTTCATTACCCAAAAATCGATTAGACTCTGTACAAGCTTCTTGAAAGCAAGGCAGATCTCCGTAGGATGACCAGGGGCACCACCGTGATAATCGCAATGCGCATTCGGGTCATACCAGGACAGAAATGGCGGTTTGAACGGAGTAAAGTAGTATGGACGGACCAAATCCGCTTTGTGCAACTGAGAGTAAAGCTCCGAGTACGAAACGGGTAATGAAGTAAAAGTTTGCCTCTTTTTTTCCTTTCTTGGGGTTCTCTCCTCTCTTTGGCTCGAATTTTGTGCTTTCCCAATAGATGCCTGTGGCTGTGAGACTGTGAAATTTTTTGGGGCGGTGTAAGTACTGGCAGTGTTCACCTCATTCTTCTTGTTGTACTTCCGAGAACTTTCCCTGCTATCAATTCTACCGTTCTTGATTGCCAATTCAAGGGACTCACTAGTCCTAATTAAATCGGCAAAACTCTGAGTTGTGTTATTAATGAGGCGATCACACAGTGTCCACTTCAGTGTATTAACAAATAAAGGTGTAATTTCATGTTCGGGGATGGGTGGCTAAATCTGGGCGGCCACTTCTCGCCACCTCTGGGCATACTGTCGCAGACTTTCATTGGATTTCTGCCCCATATTTTATAGCATAATTCTGATGGGCATCATGTCCGTCATGTGCTTGTATTGCTCGATAAATGCTCTTGAAAGATCTTTCCAGGTTTTAATGTTTACTCGGCTCAACTGGGTATACCATCGCAGCGCCGCCCCAGTCAGGTTGTCCTAGAAACAATGAATTAATAGCTTCACATCCTTGAGGTAGGCTGCCATCTTCCGGCAATACATTGTCACGTGTGCAGAAGGACACGTGGTTCCATTGTATTTGTCGAACTCCGGCGTTTTAAATTTTGGTGGCAGGACAAGGTCGCATACCAGACTTAAGTCACTGGCATCGCTTCCCGATTCTTCTGTAGTTTGCAGGGCTTTAAATCTTTCTTCCATGATACGAAACCTCTCCTCCCATTTCTTTTCTACCTTTGTCCTGATCCTTTCGACCAAGTTCAAGTCTGGCACATCGTCCTCGTAGAGTGTTTTTGTGTCAATGGGTTGATTCTCAGATGTCCCTACCTGAAGATTAGTAGACATCCCAGCAGGGTCAATATATACCCTTCTGGCCAGATTTGGCGTAGCCGGTTGAACCTTACTGTGAGCTGTGGTACCTTTCGGCTATTGAGCGACTTCACATTTGACTCTTTTTCTGAGGCTCTTAGCCAACAACGCAGTTATGTCGAACACTATCGACGCTTGTGACTGAGCAATCTGGTCACTGAGGCTTCTCTGGGCCTCATCAAATCTTGCTTGCAGATCTCTCTGTCCTTTCTCTATACTGATTATCCTATCTTCTATGAGTTTGCTTTGTAGTCGGGTAAGGTATGGATGATGAATGATTACGGCTAACTTCTAATTTCACACTGCCACAATATTTACAATATTAATATGATTGCAAAGAAAATAAATGCATGTATAATGATGCAAATGTCATGATGCAATGCAGGAATATATGCAAATAAAGGTACTGATTCCGCTGGTAATCACCCTTTTGAACTGCTTTCACGGGAATTAAAAGGGTCTAGATTACAATAGAGTTCGCATTACAAAAAGGAGGGTTCCTAATACAAAAGAGTCCTAATTACAACACGGAGTCCTACAGATAAGCCCTAGCTCTATCCCCTAACTTTCCAATAGCCCTGAGCAGCTTGATAAACCTGGGTGCTTCTTCCATGCATGCGGCTATGAAAGGTCAAAGAGTTTTGGCTTCGGTAGCTAAGTCACTCACATGCCTTGCAACTCGCTGTATGTCCACCATTAGGTTCACGTAATACTGGTCTCTATCATGCACCATCTGGGCAGCATCACACAGTCTTCTTTGGCAATAATTATCTCATCTGGTTGCAGCTTCTTCGAATACTCTTATTCTTTCCCTATAATCCTGAATAGTTGTTTCAAGTGACTCAATCTGGGTGCGCAACGTACCAACTTCACGCTCCCTTTTCTTGTAGTTCGATAAAGCCATTCCTCTGATGGTAAGTCTGAAAGGAGTGTTTTAATCCTGCCAACCTTCCCTCTAACTCGACATTCTAACTTTGGCTCTAATTCAGGCTTTAGATGGTATCGTCGTACAATCTTTGTATTTCTAACAGTCATTTCCTGCTACCTATGGACCTTCTTTTCCAAGCGGCGGTGTTCTCTCTTTCGTAGCTGACTACTTGTTTTCCTTTGCTGATATCTTGCCTAGTTCTTTACTTCTCTTGATCGATGGCCTCCTTGAAAGACCGTCTTTCCTCCTCTGTAGCTAACTTGCAGCTTTCTATCTCTTTCTCGATCGCTCGCTTGCCGATCTCTCATTCTTTTTCCACCAAACGGATACCATTCATCCTGTCATTTTCCACGGCTATGAACCGACTTTGGCTGGCCTTCTATACTTTCGCTTGGAGTAGGAAGGTATCCTTCTGGTAAAGAGCATTTTTCTCGCTCAAATCTGCATTCAGTTTCTTCAATTGCCTAATGATCTCGTTCTGCTCGTCGACCTCTAAACTCGCTTTATAAAGCTCGCCCTCATATTGAGTCTGTTGGGTTTCCATCTCCCTCTTGATTTCTTCGAGTTCATTTCATAAAATATCAGCTTCAGACGGTACTACTCTGATAAGCTCCTCAAGTGACACGGCTGGTCCCTAATCAGGTTCTGGAATCTTATCATTAATCCTCAAACGTCTCCAAAGATCATAGTCTGGGGTGATCATACGCTCGGTATCTCCTTCCACCCTGATCCGGTAACAATGGTCCCAAGCCCTCATGATAGTCTGAACTTTTTCCTTGAACTCACTTTTGAAAGGAAATTCACTTTGGCTCAATCCAGCGGTATTGGGAACAAACTATCGTGATCTGAACTGTCGGGACACCATAAGCGGAGCACAAGCAATCCCACCGTGCAGCCCCAACATCATCAACCAGTTATAATCACCGCAATTGTACAAGAAGTAATTAACTCTACCGAGCCACGGGACCCTCCATACTATGTCTTCATCTTGAATGTTCATGAAGAAACTGGACCATTTCTTCGTCTTCAAGTTTTCTCGCCACTCTTTTGCTAAGTACTCGTGTAAGGGCGAAAAGCCTTGAAAGGATATCACTGGTAGGACCCTCGTCGGTGTCTTCCACATGTGGCTCTGAATCCATACCTGTAACAGTTGTGCACATCCTCGAAAATGTCATTCTTTGTGCTTTCGACTGGCATTTAAAGAAATGAAGGTCTCGGCCAAGATTGCTGGTACTGGGTTCGCCCTCCGTTTCATACGCTCAAACAGATCTAGAATGGCTACATCAATGTTTCCAAGAGTTCTCAGAAAGATTACCAAACCATATATTCCCAAGGCAAATAGGTTTATCTTCTTCCTCTCATCTGGATGTGCAAGTATGATGTCTCGAATACTCTCCCATGCAAAGATTGTACTGTCTCCTCGAAGTCGAATTAGGCCATTAACCCAATCATCACTCATACCGGCAAAGGTTGTGAGCTTTGAAGTGTAATTCTGATTCCTCGGCGGTTTTGCATTGATCCAATCCATTGAAGGTAAAGCAGCAAAAAACAGGATTCCAGAACTGAAAAATACCTCGGAGTAAGGGCAGAATGACTCAAACGTATAACAGTTGTGCAATGTCGCCATAACTATCACAGAACATGTCTTGTAGTCTTCGGTCCCATCCTTCCCAGATGCTCTGAAGATCCCATAAGTCGTTCTGTTGAAGACTCACGTAGGTGTACCCTGCTACTATGCTCTCGCTCGGAAAACTATCCCCTTGGGCCTTCTGATTGACCTCTGACCAATGCTTGACTGACAAATTAAGCTCTTATTTCCTAAGATACCTTTTTTCCATGGTGAAAGACTTTCTGATCGGGGAAACCACTTGATCCAGTACCTTTATGTAATGCAAATGCAATAATGTATGCAAAAAAGTAAAAGCAAAAAGAAAACAAGTCAGTACCGGATAAAATTAATAAATATATAAATAAAAGGATGAATTAAATAGGATAAACACACAAAACAACCCTATTTATCCTGTCTAAAACACCTAAGGTTATCCGCATGGCTCTAAAAGGGTGGGTTTCTATATGTTCTCTACATGCAGTTTTGGTTCTAGGAGGTACCCGAATTGTCCTCGTTGTCCTCTACTAAGAGTAGCAAGGCCCCCGATCATCACCCATTATAGGCTCCTTTCAACCGGGTTCAATTTAGGGGGACCCATTCGCTTATACCTGTACGAAGGAACGATATCCTTACGAAAGCATAAGGTACTCGAGCCCCGAAGGTACTTGCTAGGCCTACACGGGAGAACGATATCTCCACGAAAACATTAGCGTTCCCCCCCCACTTAAAAAAACGGGTTTATATGTCATACTTTAAATGCTTCAAAATAAACGCGCAATTATAACCGAATGTTAGTTTAATAGTCCCTTTAATCCGGAATTTTTAATATTAATAAAACGGTAATTATTTGAAAAAGCTTGACTCTCATTTTGTTCTTGAAAAAACAAATAATAATCCCCAGCGGAGTTGCCATCTGTTGCGATGTCCTTTTCGCTAAAAAATTTATTTTTATTTATTGTTTTGTTTTAAAAATAATATCTTCTGTGGGGTTTTGTGAAAAATCGTTTTTCATTTAGAAATTGGAGTCGCCACCGGCCATTTAGGTAGGTCGGACACCATAAAACCAGATATTTTAAAAATGTTGGGTTCGGGAGTCGGTTACGGATGGGGAAGGATTAGCACCCCCACACCGCCCAAAATTAGAACTTTAACAATTACCGCTTTATTAATATTAGACTTTTCAGATTAAAGTGACGATTAAATTAAAATTTGGTTATAAGTGCGAGTAGATTTTAAAGGCCCCGTTATCCAAGAGTAAACGCCCAACCACTATCACTACGCCTGATACTGGCCCTGTTTACGCTCGGATAAAAGGGCACCGCATTGACAATTTATATATCTCTTATGCAATCTTAGCAAATAATTTTAAAACATACGTATACATCAACATACAAGGAACGTCACAAAATTAAATAATACTAATAAAATACGTGAACAAGAAAAAAAGAAATAAAGCTTCTAAATAAAAAAATAACCCTATCATGCTTAAACATATAAAAGTGATCCACAACTATATCACATACATGACATGGATAAGATACGATGTTAAACTAACAGAATAAGGCAACAAACCTAGACATGATACTAGAATCAAAAACATCAAATAAAAACTAAAACCTAGACACCGCAATTTTACACGAAACTAAATCAAACATGCAATAAGGTACTTAATTTCCTATCATGCTTCAAGATCAAACAAACACATAAATAACATACTTATATACATAAAAACATGGCATAGGTATAACATGATAACCAAACTAAAACAAAATATCTAAAGCGAACATATATGTATCATATGGATGAACAAATTAAAACATAAAAAACAACACCTCTAAAAATAAAAACAAAGATGATATAAAAACCTATATTGAGGTGATGAACACAACAAATATATCAAGAAGGTCATAAAACAATAAAATAACAAAAAACAAGAGACATAGATGATTAAAACAGATGACTAAAATGAAATAAATGAAACAGAAATGACAGAAATTGGAGCAATAAAGACATGATCTAGGGATGAAATTACAAACCAGGCGAAACTTAAAAGGACTAAACATGTAATTGAACCAAGGGGCGAGCTCGGAGTGAAAATTTCAAAAATGCGATGGGACTAGGGAGGTAATTTCACCATTTAAAATTTGAATTCGGTTAATCAAGGGACCAGATTAAAATTATATGAAAACATACGAGGACCAAGGGTGTAAATAACCCAAGGGGCGAGACCGTTTTGAAAATTCCCAAAACGCGGTGGGATTTATGATGATATTTACCCATTTTCTTTTTATTTCCCCTCTATAAAACCAATAGCTGGCCCCCTTTATTCATTTTTCACTCATTGTTTTGCCCTAAAGAGATAGAGCTCTCTTCTTTCCCAGAAAATGCAACCCCAAACCCTTCAGCCGCCGCAGTTATAGGGGCCGGCGGTGGTCCGGCTACTTCGGCCACTGCCCTTAACACTCAAAACGTTCCAAAACCCAACCTTGACACCTCTCGAAAACAAAAAAAAACCCTCTACTTTTGAAAAGACTGAACCAAAATCCTTTGATTTTGAGACCGCAAAGCCTAGATCCCTAATGTTTCGAGACAAAAACAAAGAAAAACCCCCTTTTGTGGCTCACTCCTCGGAGTTTATCGCTGGCAGGGAAGGGTTTTCTTTTGGTAAACTATATCTTTTCTTTTTGGCTTATTACTTACATGGATGCATAAAATGAGGGAGAAAAAAAATACCAATGGAAGCTCTGTGTTTTTTTTTTGTATTTCTGGAAAGACTGGTGATATTACAATTTTTGTTGGTTTACATATATGTCTAATCTCTGATTGTTTTTGGTAGAAAATGAGACGTGTAATACATATTTTTCTACAATTTGGTGCTGACAAACTATTTTTTTGGTGTTTTTGGCACGTTCTCTGAGCGGCAGTTGGTAAGGCCTGCATGCGGAGCGGCGTGGTGGAGATGTCTTGGCCAGATCTGTTCTCGGCCGATAGATCAGATTTGATCCAACGGCTGAGATGCCTTGAAGATCGAATGGTCCAGATGCATGCTTGAATGGGCGAGACTGCACCAGCTAATGCCATGTGGCGTACGGTGATATGAAAGGCCAGTGTGTGCTCCACATGCGCGCGTGGGAGTCAGCTGGATGGCAAGTGGGCTTACGCGCGGCAGATGAGAGGTCTTCATGCTTCAACTGTGGTCGTTGGATCTAAATCTGATCCAACGGCCCTCGTGCAGCTGCGCAAAATAAAAGGATGGTATTAGGGCTCCATTATCTGATGTGGATTAGGGTTTTTAGGATGTGGGTTAAGGTTTGGGTCGGATATGCCATGTAAACTTAAGTGGGTTTTGTAATTAAGGACTTGACATCTAATTTGGATTTTAATATACTCTTTTTTATCTTATTTTAATTTTAGCCCAATAGCATTAATAATAATAGTAATAATAACAATAGTAATAATAATAATAATATATGCGTACACATACATATAATATATGTACATACAAATTAATATACACATGCAAACACCCACACGTATGCATACATACACGCATATTAATTAATATATACATGCAAACGTTAATATATGTAACACATTAATATAATATACAAACATACATGCATATATACTCATATACACATGGTTTACGTACACATTAATCACACGTATAGTAATGAACATATAATATAATATGTATACATGCAATGATAACATATTAATTAATAAACTAAAGTAGATTAACACAATACTTATACACCGGATAACAATGAGTGATTACATCTGTTGCGAAGGCGCAACCTGGATGAGATTTATTTCGTTTAAGTGTTTCACCTAAGGAAGAACCGAGCTTTTTCGCCAGTAAGAAGATGGTTTGTTGAGGTGATGTTTAAACCGTTGATAGCTTGTTAAGTAATAGTGAGGGATTGTTATGTGTCTTCTAAGGTAGTTGACTCGTTTAATTGATTGTGAAGTACCCGTGTGTTTTCTTGGGTTTGGTTCGAGAATAAGATGGTTACGGTTAAAGTGTTAGAGGCATGTAGTTTCAAAATGAATTTTGGAATGAGGACTTCTCTCTTTAGGGTGTATCGTGGTAATGTTTGATATCTGCAGTGATGGTTGAGGTGTTTCAGTGATGATAGGGTGATGACCACTATAATGTCGCTCGAATATAAGTTTAATGCCTTGCATGACATGTGTGAATGTATAAAGAATATAAAAAATTGATATTTGGTGAGATAATTACCTTAATGACCTTGTGTAGGAGAAATGTTGGTTACCTTGTGACCAGTTAAGGGAGTAAGGGTTTGAGACTTCATAAATGTCTTTGTTTTGTATCACAGTTTCCTTAGAAGGAGCTGGGGAACACTAGTGGAGATATGAGCTATGTGAGACCGTTTTATTGTGATAGTGATGCCTGAATTGATTAAAGTCGAGTAATATTTCGAGATCTTCAAGAATGCTTTGTTGTTTTGTCAGGGTTGTGTTTTTGTGCAAGAAGAGGAAAGGGTGTACCTGCCCCAACCGTGTGAATTTTGGGTGCTTGATCTTTAAGAAAATTGAGATTAGGACAACGGCATGATAATTAAGAGTTGTTGATCGATCACCACCTAAGTAAAGTGAACATGGATAAGTTATAGATTGTACAAAGTTAATCCGAGTTATAGTATCATGTTCCTCATGTGGGGTGATCAAGGATTTACAGCGATGGCTGTGAGAAGGAGTACAAATACTAGCTCTAGCAGTATCGGTACTTGCTTTTTTGGTGTCGATACTGATCAGATAGTGTTGATACCTATGTTGTTTAATTGTTAAGCTTTATGTTGAAGATTAGTTAGTTTTAGAATCCGTGAGAAGTACTAGTTGCTTATAGTGGGCTCGGTGTTATGATTGGATTTAGGTCCGATGGTTTTTGATAAACTTTGAGATCTTGTTGTAAGTGTTTTAGAGAAATGTATCAAGGCAAAAGATTCTTCATATATGGTACAATGGTCAATATATGGTGAATTTTGAGAGTGGCAGTTTGTACCAAGCTTTCGCCACGTGATTTGGGAGACAATATGGAGTCGTGTGTTTGAAATGGTGATAAGCAGTTGACTTGCCCTCAATTAGGAGTCTAACATCGAGTTTTTCAGAGCTGTTGTGATGTTTTGGTGTTCTTTAGTGGAAAATTAAATGGATGACCGTAGATCTTGTAAAGGATTGGTGAATACAGAATTTCGATGGGATTTCATCAAGTAATGAAATAGTTTTTAGTAGGTATCATTTGATATTTTTGGTAAGGTGAGATCTAGATGGAAAGTCTGCTTGGTTTGTTTAAAGGTTAGGTTGTATGACACTGTGGTGTGTACATATTACCTTTTGACATAAGATTCGAGGTTGTGATGGAACCTTATCCCTTGAAGGATTGCATATGATGATAGATTCGAGTGAAGGTATAAATGATGTATTTTTCGGACACATTATAGTTTAGAGTGTAAGACTCTTGTATGAACCGAGTTAATGAAAGATGCTTTAGTTGCCGATATAAGTAATCATGCCGAGTTTAAGGTAATTGCTTGTGGCGAGTTGAGACGTAGTTCATTTCAAAAGTCTTACATCCGGCAAGCAATGTTTTTTATAAAATATGCCATTAGAGTTAAAGTCTCCTTCAGGGAGTCATCACGAGAATAACTATTTTGTTTTGGTTGCATCGGCTGTTTAACCCCTAGTTCTTGTAGATCATACGATGTATAGAAGTTTTTTTAGCATTAATCTTTTGGGTTCTACAATATAAGTTAAGTTTCTTGATGACATTTTTGGTGTGACAATTTTGTCGAAGTACCGATGGGTTTTGTGTGTCATCTATAATGTACTGAGTGAAGATGGATTCCATCTAAGAGAGAAAAAATAGACGATATTATATTTCTATCGTTAGAGGACAAATATCATGTTTGAAAAGCGTTGTTGAGATCAGAGTAGCGTAGCGGGATGTGTTGAGAATATTTGAGAGTTATAAAGGTTTTAGCATCTTCTTGGGTTATAAATACAAATTCCGAGGATGAAATTTCTTTTAAGGAGAGGAGAGTTGTTACGACCCAGATTTCGGGTCAATAATTAGGGTCTTGGATTCAGGTTTGAATAAGGATTTAAGTTGGGCCTAAAGTGAAAATGAGGGGATGACATGTGTTTATTTTATGGGGATGTGGTTTTTGAATTTAAAAGATGGTAGGTGGTTGAAAAATGGAGAGGATATTATGAAAGAGAAAGGAAAAGTAAAAGGTTATAAGATGGAGACAGAGAGAGAAATGAGAGAGAAAATAAAAGAGTGAGAGCTTTAAACTCTGATCTATGGAGATTGGGTCGTTCGTTGTCGACATTGCCAACACCATTGAGTTATCCTCGCTAAGACGAGTTCGTCGATGGTCGGAGAGTTGCCATTGGAGCCGCCATAAAGGGAGGTGGAGAGTTTAAAGTTTTGGGTTGCTTGAAATGAGGCACTTTCGGTGGCCAAATTGCAAAATAGAGGGCACCACTAAGTTCACCAGCGTTGGAGCAACGAGATTGGAGCTCGCTGTCGTCGTCTGATGACTGAAAAAAGTGCCACCACGCGTCGTCCCTTCGAGTGGGCATGCACAACAGCGAAGGGCGGATACAAATATGTTTATGTGCACCATGCTGCACCTGATTATACTCATCCAAGTACACCCTGTCGCACCAGATGGCTGCCTGTGGGTGCACCGTTCCTACCCTGCACCGCGCCACACCAAATTAAACCTGGCAAGCTATTTTTACGTATTTGACCCTTTGAATTCTTTAAAGTATGTGTTTAAGTGATACTTATGATATTATTTGGTATATTAGGATTATTTGGGATCAGATATCATGTAGAATGGAATATTCAGGAAGCTTGGATGAGGATTTTAGCGATATTGGCTTAAGGTTAGTACACCTCGAACTCCTATTGCTTCATGAGCATCATAAATGTGATTCATTTGCGTGTTAGTAACTGAAAAATAAGTAGACGATGAATAAGCATGAGTAGAGACCTGTATTTTGAGATACGATATTTATGAAATACATGACGATGTCTTGAATATGATGTGGTTCGTGTAGGCTTTAGAGACTGTGTAGGATCGGTTGTGATACTCATATAAGTATTTGATGATTATTTGACTGATTGATATAATTGTGATGGCTTGTATGCTTGTTAAAATAGATTGATGAGATTTGTTGGAAATTATACTAAATGGACTAATAATTGGTGAGTTTCGAATAAATGATTCTGAAGCCGTAATTAACACTAATCGAATAGATGCGCTAGTAAACAAACCCTTATGACTTTTATAAGCTTTAAGGATCAAAATAAGTGTGGTAAGACCGTAATTCAATGAAATAGTGCAAACCTATATATAGGGTATCGGTAAGAGCTTTGATCGTATTGGTATGTGTTTGGGTGTCGTATCTGTATGAGTCGACTCGTACTGGTACTTGTGGAAATTAAAGATTTTTATTGAGCAGTTTCAGTATCGGTACACGTGAGTATACTGATACCCAAGGATATTGTATTGATACTTGTGTAAGGGTACCGGTATCCGGTACGATAAATAATCTATAAGTACAAGTTAAGGATGAGAATCGATGTGAACATTATTAATTGAACTACACCTTGAATAAATGTGATAACATGGTTTAATAGCGCTAATGAATGAGATTAATTATATACGAGCTTAATGAGTAGTAAATAGGTGAATTTTGAGTGATTTGTTGTAATAGCAATCATAGGGGTCCTTGGTGGATTGTGTGTTGTTACGTGCCAAGTATAGGCACTTGTGTGGTTAAGTCACCTTTGATTGATGAGATCTAGATACCTAGTAAAAGAGTGTTGCAACACCATAGTTAGAGATGCCGGATGTACGTTCCTGACACTGTATGACATCGGGCCTCGTCCGAGGAGATATGCCGAGTATGGGTGTACTTTCCGAGGTTGTGTGATACTAGGCCTCACCCAGAGAGAGACTGTGTGTACTTTCCCGATGTTGTATGACACCGGGCCTTACTCCAGGTTTGTGATATGACTTGTGTGTTTTCGCTCAGACGATCTAGTGAGATCCCTAGTATGGTTGGGCCTTGTGTGTCATGTATGATGTATTGTTGTTGGGAACATGTGTTTAGGCGACTAGTGGTAGTGCCACATGTTTATTTATCTATCCTTATTGCTCATACTAGCTTGCATGCTTATGTTTATGATGAACATGAAGTATAGTAGAGTAGATGTGTACCACTGAGCTTTGTAAGCTTAGTGCTCGGAATTGTTGTTTCCGTGCTTAGGTTGATCGTCGGATCATGGGATCGAGAAGCACTATCAGTTTGGGATTCCAACACGTGGTGTCTTCCAGAGTACGGTACTTGGGTTTAGTGGGCTATGTAATTCTTATTTTGAAATTGTATTAATCGAATCAAATGTTCAAATGTTTTAAATTAAATTAGAGCTCCTTTATACCATTTTAATTATTTAACAATATTTTCACTTGTGGACTTTAAATGTTTTAGAAGTAACTTGTTTGGGCTAAACCCAGTTTGAAAATTTCATGGGTTTTGGGTTGGGCTTGAGGCCCAATTGTGACATCCGGGTCGAGGGTGTTACACTAGATGAAAGAGGTTCATTCAAATCAACAACCACAACCAACCTTGCAAACTTGCCCCTTCTGCCTTCTATGGTGTTGTAATCAATTCGAACAATATTCCCCATAGTCCTTGCAATAACAGGAAAAATATTCTTCGTGTAGTAACAATACGACAATCATGGTAACCTAACTCAAACCACAATCTTAGCCGGGTGATCGGTAGCGGTGGAAAAACTATGGCTCCATGGTTGAACCGTAAGGTAACAACCATAGATGAGCTATGGTCCCCCCCATTAGGACCTTCGAATAATCTTCAGACTTCGTGAAACGAACGAGATAGTATCCATTATCCAGATCAACTAAGACAATTTCACCACCCGGCTTCCATAGTGACTTAACCCTAGATTCTAACGCTGAATAACCAATAGAATGACCCAATAAGCGGACGACAACAGAGTTCGACAATTTTGCTTTAATCATTGTCATGCACTCTATCCGAAAAGGTAATTACCGGAGTACCATCTAGATAACTCACCTTCACATCCTCATCACAAACCTCAATATCCAATTCAAGAATTTTGGGAGCCTGTTGTGATGCACTTTGTGTACCAAAAACCATATCCCGAAAAGATGACTTTTGGCGTGCTCACCAACCCTTCTGATCAAGGCTGTCCGTGACTAGAGAGTCTGTAGTGTTCACCACCATCGTCTCTAAAAGACCAGAATCATTCCCATCAATCACACACTCCATGTCTACATCGCCCGTAGCCTTCTCCGAAACATCAGAACCATCATTTTTTTTACGCACAGATTCATTCTTAGACCCTTCAATTATTAGCGGACCAGACCCTATAGCTCGGACGACCAATCTGTAGCCAAGAAATATATAGATTTCATCATGTTAGCCGGTCGTCCCTCAGACCCAGTGGATGCCGGCGCACCCGCGGATCCATGATTGTCAACAATAGGGTTGACTTTCAAAGGCTCCACAATTTTTGGAAAAAAATAATCAATTTTAGAATGTCGTCTTTGACGATAGTTTATGATATTATGTCATCTATTAATTTTTTTATCATTTATAGCACATTTTTATCGTATGTAATTGAAATAGTCATTTCTTTAAATATTTTTATATGTTATTTTTTAAAATAATTATTAGGATAAACTATTAGATGTCACCAAATTATTGACGTTGACTCATTTTTATCATTGAACTTCTAATTAGTCTAATTTTAATACTAAACTTTATTTTTCGATTCGTTTATACCACTCCCCGTTAAATCTTTAACCGCACGGCGACGTGACTAACGATGGCGTTGAATCAAAATGACATTGTTTTGCAAGAGGAATAAATATAAAATTTTGCACATGATAGGATTTAAACCAGTCATAAGGGGAAAAAAAGGCAAATGTTTAATCATTAAATCGACTAGAGATTTGGTAATATTTTAACACAAATAATATTTGTCAAATTGTATTTGAGATTAACATGCTTTTCAAATGGTTTTATTTTTATTTAATTTAGCCCCTAAATTTTTTTATTTAATCCAAAAGTAACCTTTTTTGTTTTATTTTTATAATCTAGTATAGTATTTTTTTAATATAGATTCCTAAAAATTTTATTTGATCCGAAATTGACCCCTATTTATTTCTAGACAGAAAGGTCAACTCAACTAGTCGCAAGAAGAAAGGCTGGGTAGGATCGTAAACTCATCTACGAACACCTAACTGCCGAGGCTGGTTCCAAGCCTTAGATAGGAATTCTCGGGCTTCTCTCGACCTATGAAGAAAAGCTTTTTTAGATGTTATTAAAAACATTGTAGGATAATCGGCATCCGTCCCTCGAGAAAGAGTAAGATAGGCAAAAAGGCATAGAGATACGATATTAGAGAATTCTAATAAAAAAGGAAAGAAATATAATCTAAAAGATCTTTTTCTTGAAATTTTGGGTTTTTGTCTATCTTTTTATTACTTATATTTATATCATATTTATCTTCAATCAATATTATCTTTATATTGATGTTGTTTTTGTTTATTCAATTTCAATATTATAAGTCCTAATTAGAATAGGAATCTGTATGTTATCAACAATTTAGGGTCTATAATTTTTATAATATAGTCTGATTTTTAATACACTTTTATTTTGTTTTGTTTAGTCCCTAAAGTTTTTAGCTAACACGAAATTGACTCATTTTTGTTTATGATTTTATACTAAAAAAATAGAAACAAATAGCGGTCTGTTTCGAATTAACTAACACTTAAGGGACTAGACTAAACAAAAATAAAACTATATTAAAAAACCAGACTAGATTATAAAAATTAGAGACAAATAGGATTCGATTTTGGATTAAATAAAAACTCTAGGTGTTCAGTTTCGAATTAACTAAACATTTTAGGGACTAAACTAAACAAAAATAAAACTATATTAAAAAACCGGACTAGATTATAAAAATTAGAGACTTCGGATTAAATAAAAACTCTAGGTGTTCTATTTCGAATCAACTAAACACTTTAGGGACTAAACTAAACAAAAATAAAACTATATTAAAAAACCGGACTAGATTATAAAAATTAGAGACAAATAGGAGTTGATTTCACATTAAATAAAAACTCTAAGGACTTAACTGAACAAAAATAAAATTATATTAAAAATATTGAACTAGATTATAAAAATTAGAACTAAATTGGGGTTAATTTCAAGTTGAATAAAAAATTTAAGAATTAAACTAAATAAAAATAAAATCATACGAAACCATATTAATTTAAATTACAGTCTAACATTTATATTATGAGTTAAAAAATTTATTAAATTTCAAAGCTGGTATAGTGGTTAATTTTTGCTTTTCTATTCATAGGACTTGTGTTTAAATTCTCTTTGAAGTAAATTATATATTTTCTCATCTTATAAAACGGTTTGGTTTTGGGCAATATAAACATTAAAATAGTCTTATCGCTTTAGTTCGTTGTCCACATTAGCCACTATTAATTAGGTCATTGTGCAATTAAAAATTTAACAACATATTAACGTAAATGAATTAAAAATTAAAATTTAATGTTAAAATTAAAATAACTAAAAATTTAATAACAAATATAATTTAATGTCAATAATTTAATAGTATGTGATGTAGTTTACTTTATTAAAATTTATTATTGAGGTAAAAAAAATGCGTTTAATGGGCACCCACACGTCGAGGGTATCACCAAACCCTAAAATCCCATAAAATATTCTATTTTTTAACCTTGAGCTTTGGGCCCCAAAATTTGAATCTCAAAACTAGCCTTACTCTGTCTTCAAAAATCCCTCCTTTTCTTCCTCATATCCTTCTGTTTTATCAGTCTACCGCCACCCTATCTCATTTTTGCACCGAAAAAACCCTAGCCTTCAAACGCCAACTTCCAAGAATGGGCAAAAAGAAAGCTACCCCTCGATCCAATGACCCCAAACATCAAAACCCATCTCAGGAAACTCACGACCCTTCCAAAGATTCAACCTTTACAAAATCTGCCAACCCTTTGAGCCGTCAATCTTCCATGGAAGATCCTAATGAGAAGCTCCGAAATCTAAAGTCTCTCAACTCTTTACTTGTCAAGGAGGCCTTTGAAAGCAGGCAACAGATTGAATCCTTGGCTCAAGCCAAGAAAGCTCTCGAGGCTGAGTTGAGGTTAAAGAAGAAACTTCAAGCCGAGGAGAGTGAGAAAGATGTGAGCTTTGAGTTGCAAAGTGAGTTGTTTTCGGTTTACATGGGGACCCAAATGGGGGAACTTGGCGTTGAGATGGAAAAGATGATTGGGGCCCTGAAAAGAAAAGTTAACGGACTGGTGGGTAGTCTTGAAAATGAGAAGGAGATGTTGAGTTTTGTTTATAAAGAGAGAGATTTGGTAAGGAAAGATTTTGAGTTGCAGTTTAATGAGGGTAAGTTGATGAAAGAGAAACTGATGGAAATGGAGGAAAATGAGATGAAGTTTGTGGAAGAAATTGAGAAACTGAAAGTGGAATATGATAGGTTGGTTCGGGAGAAAGATGACTTAGAGAAAGTGAAGAGTTTGGTTATGAAAGATAAAGATTTGTTGGAGAAAACCATGAAGGATGCGGCGGAAGAAGTTGGGAATTTGAGAAGGGAGAATGAAAAGATTGTGAGGGAAAAGAGAGGGATTGAGGTTCAGAAAAATGAGCAAAGATTGAAGATTGATGAGATGGAAAAGGAAATGAGAGAAATGAATGAAGTTATATCAAATTTGAAGAAGGAAGATAGGATTTTGAGGTCGAAGATTTTCGAGTTGGAAAAGAATTATGGTGAAGCAATGGACCGGGAGGCTGAAAGAGCGATCGAGATCGGTGCATTGGTGGAAGAGAAGAGAGCAAAAGAGTGGAGTGTTGAAAGGTTAATGGAGGAAAAGGATTTTCTGTCGAGATCATTGGAGGCAATAATGATGGAGTCAGATGATAAGCAGAGAATAATTGAGAAGTTGTTGGAGGAAAGTGCTGCAGCTAGAAGAGTGTTGGGAAAAAATGAGAAGGAATTAAAGGATATGCATAACAAGATTGAGGAACTGTCTGGAGAAAAAGATGAGATCGAGAAGGCCAAAAGCCTTGGGGAGATTGAAAATATCAAGTTACACAATGAAGTGAGTGAGCTGAAGAATGGTGTGCAGAGGCTGCGAGAGGAATGCTTGGATCATCAAAAGAAGAACATTGAATTGATTTCTGAAGTTAGCTGTTTTAGAGAGTTAGTTGATCAAGTAACACTTCAGAAGGACGATGCTTTGAAACAACTCGATGAGGAGAAGCATAATGGTGTTAACTTGAGATCAAAAGTTACGAAAATGGAGAATATGCTCAAGGAAACTGTGGAAGAGCTGGCACGGAAGAAGACTGAATGGCAGAACCTAATCAACGAAAAGGAAGAGATGGAGAGTTACATTGGATCAATGGTTCAAGATAAAGATAGGCTGCATAAGGAACTTTTGGAGGCAACCGGAAGTTTTAATGATTTGAAAGCTAAAATGGAGTCTACCTCCATTAATTACGAGCGATCATTGACTCTGTTGAAGAACACTGCTTCACTGTTATGTCAATCTAAAGCTGAAAACAATGAGAAATCAACGGAAGAAGCAACTGTTGCTGAACAGAAACTTGAAGGTGGAATCGAACCATATGCAATGGAATTGGAGGCAATCAAAAAGGCATTTAAGAACAAAGAGACGGTGGCTCAAGTCTTGAAGCAGAAAGTTGAGTTGATGGAGAAATCCATGGTGGAAACAGAAAAGAAAAAGAGTTTCTGGACTTTGGTGTCTTCTGCTACAACAATTTTGGCTGCAATTACTTTTGCATATGCTGCAAAAGGACGCTGAGTGGTATGGTTACCTGGTTAACTTTGTTTTCATCACAAGATGTTTCTTTACTTGTAGGATTAACTGAGAAAACTCTAATGTAACAACGTGGTATGTTGTCTAGTTTTGAACTTTAGCTCAGTGATAAATAATGGGTTCTTGGATAAGTCGAGAACACCTTTTTAACTGCTTCATATTTGAGTTATATTCATCTGTGTTGTCTGCTTCTATGTTATTTTGTTGCTTTTACTGTTTGGTTTTGGAAAATGAAAAATGCAGGCTACAAAAGGTGAACCAAATTGATTATATATGCCATGAAATCAGTAAATGGAAGCTAAAGTTTTTAGTTGAACAAAAACTTTCCTATTTCACTTGTTCTTGCTTTATTTGATTAATAAGTCTTTGTTATCCGGGATTATGTGTGAGTTTCAGATATGGATATGTTCATTTTTTTTCTTAAGGATATTCATGAATTTGGAGAGTTTATATCTTTATATCCATGCGTCAAACACGAGCACCGGATGTGGTTATTTCTTTAAAGAAAGTGAATAGTTGAACGTAGATAGTAGTTGTTTGAAGTTTTATGTATTCGTTCACTAGGTATGTTTCTTGATGACTAATTCAGAATAGATATAATACTTGAACATATATCAGTGGGACATTTATAAGCTAAGAGCTTATACAATTACAAGCTTTCATTTCAGTTGGACTTTGATAGGAGATGAACAAATTGTAAGATTTCTTTTGTACTTGGCTCATATGTTACTCGGATTTTGGTTTGAGTTTCGGATATGTGTATATGTTTGACATGGGTTCGTTTAAAAAAAGTTTTTTTATGCATATGGAAAGTTGTATCGTCGTGCTCGTATCCAGATATGCTTTACGAGTAGGGATAACTCGTATCTGGATATGCTTTACGAGTAGGGATAACTTGGTTGGGTCTTAAACATTCAATCATGAGTCGGGAGAAAATGAAGACATGGGTTTCCAAGTTTTACATGCTGCAATCCCCATGAATACGAGTCTTGTAGGTTTGCATCCGACACAAGAAAACTTCTATGAGCATCTTTAGAAGGCCATATGTTTATACTCGTATACGAACCGGAAAAGGATCCTTTCTTCTCTATCATAAATATAAAACAATCATAAACCCTAAATCTCATAGTCAAAATTTTCTCATATCTTATAGAACAATATAATTGTATGTACAGTTGCCCAGAAGAGTTTTTCAAACAATATAAGTGCAAACAGAACAGCAATAATCAAAGAAGGGGACATTAGCCGAGCACCGACCCTCTGTTTGATGAGTACCCATACCTTATGTGTATATATCCCCATCTTTTCCTTTTGTAACAAGAAGCCAGAATTCGTATCTCTTCTGTGCTAAACGTTGACGAAAAGACTCTAACCAGTACAAGAGATTTGTCAAACTATATAGCATCCATTGTCTGGATTCCAGACACATTTTGCTACTTGCTGAAATACCTCTTCTTGTGGCTGCAAACTTCCCAATCACCGTGAGACCGTGTTGTTTATGGCTGCCTGTAGGTAAAGTTAATTCTATTTAACAAGCAGAACTCACGAATTCACTTATCTCGTCCATGACTGTATGGAAGTGATTGTTATTAGGCAGCAAGTAGAAACCAATTGTCGCCTGTTCCATATATAAAAGTTTAACCTTGTGGCCAGCCTTTTTAAGCCCTTCACAAAGACAACAATGAGAACCAGATTTAAGCAAACATATTTCCAAATACCAAGTCTTAAGACATGTATAAACAATTAAACATACAGGGTCATAAGAGCATGGGACCTTTCGAATTCATGTTCCAAAATTAGTTTTATGTAACATTAGCCGAGCACCGACCCTCTGTTTGAGTACCCATACCTTATGTGTATATATCCCCATCTTTTCCTTTTGTAACAAGAAGCCAGAATTCGTATCTCTTCTGTGCTAAACGTTGACGAAAAGACTCTAACCAGTACAAGAGATTTGTCAAACTATATAGCATCCATTGTCTGGATTCCAGACACATTTTGCTACTTGCTGAAATACCTCTTCTTGTGGCTGCAAACTTCCCAATCACCATGAGACCGTGTTGTTTATGGCTGCCTGTAGGTAAAGTTAATTCTATTTAACAAGCAGAACTCACGAATTCACTTATCTCGTCCATGACTGTATGGAAGTGATTGTTATTAGGCAGCAAGTAGAAACCAATTGTCGCCTGTTCCATATATAAAAGTTTAACCTTGTGGCCAGCCTTTTTAAGCCCTTCTACATAAGCCAACTGTCAAACCTGAATAAGGTCCAATCCGGCAACCACAACAAGACTCTTTGGAAATTTGATTCCTTCAAGACTTTTACCATTCGGACCAAAAAGGATTACATGCAGGATGGTCTCGGTTTCCGCCTTCGGGGAGAAAAGCTCTCCTGTACCAGTCTCGGTCTTGTAGAGTGACAAAGTATTTCCCATCTAAACGTTTTTCAGAATCAGTTCTTTGTTGACCACCAAACATTGGATTGAGCAATATATTTCCCAATACATCGATTCCAGATTCCACAGCTCGTGCTGCAACATGGTGTGCAATGTTACCACCAGAGCTATCCCCAGCATTCGAATCTTTCTGACTTTGAAGCCATGATCTAGAGTTCACCCAGTTAAGAACAGTCCACCCATCATCATAAGCACACGGATATCTATTTTCAGGTGCGCGTCGGTAATTCACTGAAACAACAACAGCGTTGCAAATACCCACCAATCGTTGACATAGAGTGTTGTAAATAGCACTATTTGCTGAGGAATGTGCAAAGCTCCCACCATGAAAGAAAATTATAACAGGGACAACCTCACCCACAACAGGCTTCTCGAGGGCAATGATATTCAGTTGAGGCTCTTCAGCAGTTGCCGGTCTGTAAATCCGACAAAGGAGGCTCGTTGCACAATCAATGAGGACATCAAATGAAAAAAACCCATCAACTGGGTTCAGATTTGCAGCGACTTTACGATCGAGAAACTCTGCCAAGAGGCCATTGAAAGTGCCATCCGGTCAACGAAGAAGATTGTAAGCCAACTTAAAACTGGAGATGAGTACCCATGTATTTAAAGGAACCACCATCTAGGCAATAAGATTATACATACAGCATGTTAGCAACCAAGACATCATGAAATCAAATCTAGAAGAAAGATGTTCGTTTACATCCAATTTTATGTTGGCCTCTCAAAATTCATCAAATACATGAACTGAAAACCCTATAGACCCAGAAATTAACTGCACTCACTTGCAAAGATATACAAAAAACATTAAGAATTATATGTTATGATGCCAACAACCAATGCAGAAATGGTCATGTAAGTCCATATTTTGACAAAGTATTCAAGTCAAGTGTTATCATCCTACAAAGCAAGGTGATCCAAACCAATAACTATATATGATCTTCAAAATCCAATGAACACCAACAAAGAAAAGGAAAGAAAAGAAAAAAAAACAATTACCACAAAGGCTTAACCAAATCAGAAAAACTCCAACTTTCTTGGAAAACAAACTAAATATCATGTTAACCAAACAACCCAATTTAGAGACAAACGATACAAGTTAACCAAAGAAATTAAGGGAAAAAATATTGTACCTTGCATTCATTGAGGTTGACTTCATTGCTACCAGACATTTCCCCTTCAACACTCAGAAAAAACCCCAGAAGCTAACAACATATATTGTTTTGAAGAAAAACTCACAATTCATATCACAAACCAAAAGCAAATGAAAAATATAGCCAACAAAGATTTAGTCTTTTCTCCACTCCAGAGATCCCTCTTTGCCATTCTTTTTTCTCCTTTTGCTGTTCCAAATCAACAAGCATAAGGGCAAAAGAGTAAAAAGATTCTTTTATTTTTTTGAATAGAAACAGATAAAAGAGTCGTAAATATAAGTTTTAATACTTAAATAGGTGCTTACATTATACCTGATTTTTGGATAGATGCATATAATATTTTCGGTTTAAATAAATGTTTAATATTTTATTTTTTAATATTTTTTACAAAAAGTTAAAAATATTTTGTTATCCATTAAAAAAGCGATACATAGTTTATTTTTATTTTTTATAAATTAGAAAATTTTAATTTTATTAAAAAAATTCAAAAATCTTTAATTTCACAAAAAGCCTCTTAATCCCTATCCCTAAATTACTAAACACCAAAATTCCTTCTTTCTAACTGTCGATTCAACTACCACCAACCATTATTTCTTTGCCGACCTTCTACAGTAGACAATCTCAACCTTATGTCGTCAGAAATTGATGAATAAATGGCCAAATGGACCATGAACATGAAACGTTAAACCTTTTTATCGAGTGATAAAAGACAAATGATAAATGAACGAATGACGAATTAAATTGCTTGACTCATACCACGAGAGAATGAGACATCATCGCTATGATGGTGGCATAGTATTCAACGGCGATAAAGGAGAGATTTAAAAATTTTGGGTTGTTTTCAAAAACATTGAAGTTTTTTTATTCTTTTAAAAAAATAATGTTTTTTTTTATTTTTTAAACAAACATAAATAAAAATTAAAAAATAAGTCGCATATCAAGTTTTAATTAGATGACAGATTTTTTTAACCGTTGTTGATAAAAAAACCTATATAGAGTAGCTGAATAAAATGTTAAATACCTATTTAGACATTTATCTAAAAATTTAGTATAGTTTAAGCAACAATTTGAATATTAAGCCATAGATAAAGTCATAAATCATAAAGCTCACTACAATATAAACCAAATTTGTTATAAAAAAAAGAGTAAGAAATACCTGTCAATTCAGACTTCTACCGCATATGTGACAATATTTCAACTATCACCATTTTTTAAAAAATAATAGTAAGTTGTTGGGACCCTTTAATTGGTAAAATAAAATATGAATTACCTTAAATTTTTCTATGGTCTAAAATGATATTTTTAAAAGGCATAAAGTCAAAAATATACACTAAATGTTTGATTGAATAGTCATTTTGACTCATATTCTTTTTGGAGCAATTCAACTATTAACGTTTCATTTTGGGTCGAAATAACCCTGTACGTATGAAATATGTTAGAAAACTAATGATAAACAGTTTGAAATGAGTTGACAGAATGATAAGTCAGTAGAAAAAAAATTATTTTATATTTTATATAATTTTATAATATTAGTTTTTGACTGATGTAATATTTTTCAAGTCTAGACATTTGTCTATATGGTACTGCCATGTCGGCGTGCACTGCCATATGTGTTTGTCCTATCATTTCAAGCCATTTACCGTCAGTTAACTGACAGCTTTCATCCGTAAATGGGTCATTTTGATCCAAAATGAAACATTGTAGATTGCATTGCTCCAAAAAAGAATAGGAACTAAAGTGACTATTCAATCAAACTTTGAGGGCATTTTTTGGTTTTATGCTTTTTAAAAAGTACTTATATATTTGATTTAATCAATCTCAAACCAAATTTTATATATATATTGAACTTTTCATAAATATTCCAAGATAAGTTAATGTAAATTACTTAAAAAATTTGAATCTCCGAACTAATAATTTTAAAATTACTTGTATATTTAATATCATCAATCTCAAACCTAATTATATTTTAATAAATATTTTTAATAATAATTATAATAATATATTATAAAAAAATGTGCGGTAGAGATGATGTGGAGCGGACAGAGATGATACGGAGAGGGTGAAAATATAAGTGTGCAAAACCGGATTTAGTTAACTTCAAACATAACAAGAATATTGAACAAAGGGAATTTCTGAAAAAGTGCAGTTTATTCGTGAACAAAAAGAGTCAATTCGACCTCTCAGTAGACCCTTCAATTTCCTTTATAAAAACTCTTTCGTTTTCTTCAAAACCTTTCTCTCTCGTTTTTAACTCCCGAGGTCTTGCTTTCCGACGGCTTCGGCTTTGCTGACTCAAGGTTTTGAACAACCAACTTCTGATTGTTTATTATTTTTCAAGGGAACTAGTTCAAATTTTATTGCTTTAGTTATTTATGTTGATGGTATTGTTATTGTAGGTTTTAGTAAGTAAGAAATTAATCGAGTAAAATAATTTCTTCATGATACTTTTAAAATAAAAGATTTCGGAGAACTATTTATTTAGGATTAAAAATTACTCGGATCAAATTTTTTCATGATTAAAATTGCAAAAAATTTAGTTTAGCATGAAAGAACAAAACATATCGAGATAGATTGTCATTTAATAAGAAATAAGTGATTGTTCTTATTATGGGTGTTCATTGTCGGGTATCCAATGTATAAAATGGCTCAAGGCGCGCGGCTTACTAAAGTGAGGCACAATTTTTGGAAATTAAAAATTTATTAATCGAAGTACAAATAAAATGAGGAGCTCGATATCTTCAACCGAATTGCTTGCCAAGTGGTGGAGAAGATGTAATTTGAGTGATGGTGGTGAAAGCAAAAAGATAGAAAAATACAGAATTTAGAGTGGTTCAAGCTTCTAACCAAGGTCTACATCCACTACCTTAACTTCCTCACTAATGATTTTAACAAATTCACTCTTGAATTTCGTCCATTTTTCTAGGCTAAGGAGGCAACTCTTACACATTCAAAACTTTCTATCCCAAAGCTTGAGTAAACCCTATTTTACAAGAGAAATAAAAGCAAACTTATAAAATCCTCACAAGGTAGATAGTTTGCACTTTTAAGCACTCACCCAAATCATAATACATTTGAACATACATTTACAATTAAGCTCACAAGTATTGTCTATACAAGAAATTTGACAAATTGAGCACTAAGACATTTCTTGATCATATGATTGTTGACTTGAGGATCATTAGTTGTTTCATGGTGCTTGAAGGGTCCTTTTAACTTCCCAAAATGCGTTTCTAGCCGTTGAGATTGAATTGGAGCCATTGGGGGCTGATTTCTATGCAGTCTTTCCCAATCTGGTACATGGTGTATCGATACACGGGTTACCCATCTCGATACGACCTCTTTGGGAAAAAGCCGTTGAACCTGGAAACATGAAGGTGTATCGATACACTTGAAGGTGTATTGATACGACCTTGTTTGAAAATAGCCGTTGGGGGGTTTGACGCGTAGGCGTATCGAAACACCAAGAGGCGTATCGAAACGCCTTGCCACCGTATCGATACAGACTTGCCTGTATCGATACGGGTTTTGGCAGAAGAAAAATTACTGTAGCTGAAACCTTAAGGTGTATCGATACGGGATACGACGTCGTTCTACACAAACCAAAGAGACAGATGCCTGACAAAACCACCGCGAAAACTCCACACATAAAAAGAAAATATATATATTTTCCGGCGAAAACTCAAAAAATCGGGTGCCACGTTGGCAATCCTCGTGAGCCTCCAATTCACCAATCACATTCCACCGAAAGGCGGAAGCTTTGCTTTACGATGCCCCGCGCGCAACCCTCTCTTCTGGAACCCTCCATTGATCAATTTATAACGACACTTTCGCCATTCCTCATCTTCCATTCCTTTTCACCAACGAGATTTAGGGTTAGGGATTCTGAAAGATGAGCCCCCCGGAAGGATCAACCAAAGGAGGAAGAGGGAAACCTAAGTCATCGAAGGCGGTTTCGAGGTCACATAAGGCTGGGCTTCAGTTTCCGGTCGGAAGGATTGCTAGGTTCTTGAAAGCCGGGAAATATGCCGAGCGTGTCGGTGCCGGTGCTCCCGTCTACCTCTCCGCCGTATTAGAGTACCTCGCTGCCGAGGTGAGATTTCTCGTGGTTCCAACGATTGATTCCCTGTTGATCGATTCGTGCCACTATGGTTTTTAGGGGGAAATTTGTGATTTCATACTATTTTACATTCTTACGATGTATTTGATCTGAGATTTGATGCGGTTTGAAATGATCGATTTATGGTTAATTGATTCGTCCGATTAGATTTTTTAAGAAAAAAACTGATCTGGCATGCCTCAAAATCTTTTTATTACTACTTACTGAATTAAATTTATTTGGTTTCGATTTTGAATCTGTGGTTAATTGATTTGATATTGTTTTCAGGTCCTAGAACTGGCTGGAAACGCAGCGAGAGACAATAAAAAGAATAGAATAGTTCCAAGGCACACCAGCTAGCGGTGAGAAACGATGAAGAGTTGAGCAAGCTGCTGGGTTCAGTGACCATTGCAAATGGAGGTGTCTTGCCCAACATTCACCAGACTCTTCTTCCTGGTAAAGCGGGTAAGAACAAGGGTGATATTGGCTCTGCTTCTCAGGAGTTTTAGGCTATCTTGGCTTTTCTTTTAAACACTTGTATGCTGTGCTATGCTATGCAATGTTTTGTTTTGGACCCCTCATGTTACCTTTTTGATCCAAGTTGTTATAATATCAAAGCTATTATATGAAATTTTCTTCTTCATTTCCAGTTCCCATTGTTTAATTAGATTAACTGTACCTTCATTCATCACACTGATTCCCCAAAGAAGTCTAGAGAATGCTGAGAAAGAAGTTGTTGGGTCTCTTAACTTGATATTTATTATGGCTTAAGTGTGTGCAAACGGTCAGGTTAGGTTTTAGTTTTATACACCCTTGAAGAGGGCTAAAGCAGGGTATCTTTTATGTGAAATAGTGTATTCGGTGTTGGGAAACCTGCTGCCTCAGTCAAATCTGCGTATTTTTGGAGGAAGCTTTAAGCCATTAAGCTTCCATTTAAACCCCACATGTTTCTACATAAGCTGTGCGGTTCCAAATTGTTTACCATCTAAGGGGGAAAAAAGGAAAGAATCCCTGTTTTTTTTTTAATGTGAAGTGTTGCTTGTGCGAGGAAGGATGTATCATGTATGTCCATACAATACAATCATCTTTTTCTTCACTGTCAATTGGTTTGCTTCTGACATGGGGCTTAGAAGCCAAGGCCATGAGGAGACCATGTGCGTTGCTTGAGTGCTTAAACAATGGTGTTGTGAGGTACAGCTAGTCCTACTCCTGCATAAGGAGACATTGTTGCCATACTTTTGGAGTAAGGGCAGTTGCATTTGGTTTTTTGCTTTTGTTGATTGCCACTCTGACCCATCATGTTTATTCTGCTATTGTAACTGGAAATGCTCGAGGATTTGCTTTTCAATTCACTGTCATGTGTGCTACCTAACGAGAAATGCTAGCTTTCGTAAAAACAAGCCAAAGATGCATGAGAACAGAAAAGAGGTTAAAAAACCTAGAGAACAAAGCAACAACATCCCAACAGAGCAAGGAAAAAATATAGGGAAACACAACCATAAAACAAACAGGGGAAACACAACCAAATAAGGAAACAGGAAAAACCAAAGCAAGAGCAAAGCTAGCAACATCAATCTTCATCTGCATGTTGAATTGGGGGCACCGAAGGTTAAAACTTGATAAGGAAGCCAATAAACTGACATCGCGACAAGATGCATGGAGGCGTTGATGCGTGGTGATAGAAATCAAGCCAATAGACTCCCTCAAGAAACAACAAATCTGAAAAATCAGAAACAAAAACACCAAGAAACCACCCAAAAAAACAACCACCATTTGAAGGTCTCATTTCCTCAAAATCGAGCGTTGTCTCCAGGGAGGGCACAACCGACGCTGGAGGGAGGGGCTCTCGTCAAAACGGTCGGTGGATCCATTTTTTTTAGATATTTGGTACACGAGTGAAACTAAGGACAAAGTTAGAATTGAGGGTTAAAGTGAAAACATGAATATTTAAAAAGTGAGACAAATGTATAATTAAGCCATGTTTTAAAAACTTTATGTAACAAAGGTAAAAAAAATTGGGGTTGGGGGCATGGCCCCTCTTGGATATTTAATCTTTTCGTCCTTGGTTAAAACTATTTAAATTGAAAAAATTATTGGTCATGTTTGATAATTAACATTTATTATTAGTTGATTTGACTATCAAAATGTGTTTGTTGATTTAACTAGTATAATGTATTAATGAATTGTATAAAAGTGTTTCGTAAAATTAATAGACAGTTGATAATTGTTTGATTATATGAGTAAGTAAAATAATATATAGAGACATAATTATATTCAATACTTCTTTAAATAATTTATTAGTAATTAATATTTTGTATTTATTAATATTAATTATATTATAAAAAAATAATTTTTTAAATATTATTATTGAACATATAAGTTAGATGTATATACTAATTTCTTGTTTGTGAATTTGTATTTTTAATATAATTTTAATAATTATTAAATTTAGATGTATAGATTAATTTCTTATTTATGAAATTATATTTTGAATATAATTTTATTGATTACTCCTCTTGTTCCACAAAGATTGTTATTTATTGATTTTTTTTAATTTTGACTTATAATTGTTTAAAATTTATTATTGATAAAATATGAAAAATATATTTTAAAAACCTCTAATTTAATAGTTTTTGAATATATATGTTATAAAACTTAATTATAGTTAAAGTTTACAAAAATTGACTTTAAAAAAAAATAAGGACAATTTTCGTAGGACTGAAGGAGTATTAAATTTAGATGTATGTCTTATTTATTGTATTAATTATTAAATTATCTTTTTAATTTTATTAGTTATTCAAATCTATGTTACTTAGATAATTTTTTTTATAATTGTCAAGGACAAAAGAGTCTTTACAATTCTTTTATCCAAACTTCTATCTCAAAAAATTCTTTTTAGGAACTTTTTCAAATTGATAAAATTCACCATAGTGCTATTATAATCCTCTATTTATTAAACATCTAAATTAATAGATTTGAATGATCAAACATATAAAGTTAATTTAAAATCTAATTTTAGCTCAAAAAAAGTTTACCAAACAGGGCCAGTAAGAGTAGGGATGACAACGAGCTAAGACGGTTTTTTGGTTGACCCATCCCGCCTTGAGAAATAATATATTTTTACCCCCGAGTTTTGAAATGTAAATTCGTACTTAATCTGACTCGAATTTTTCAGATTTTCTTATCTTTTTCTATCAATTCTAGATTATCTCACGAACCAAATAACATAAGAAAATATGGGATATCTATAAAAAAATAATATGAAATAAAATAACCATAAAAAACATAGTACTTTTTTCTCATGTTTATTGTTGTTGAAAAATATTTCTTTTTCTCATGAAAAAACTGTCAATATCAGAATAAAAAATAATAGATAATTACTGTTGCGTGTGATAAGTGCTACGCAATTGTGCAAGTATACACGTCGCAAGTAATAAAGTGATATGAGTATCGAGTATCGTCTCCACAGGGATTGGTTTGGGCCACTTTGCTTAAGTTACTGCACTGTGAAAAGTAAAAACACAATTAAAGGATTAAAGGACTAATAACTAAACTAGAAAGCAATAAAGTAAAAGAAAAGATGAGATCGATTGAGAGAGATAGGCTAGGTTATCGTGAGTTGAGGTGTGATAGCCGATTGGATTGTCTTGGTAAAAGAGTGCACGGGCAACTCGGTTTGCCGTGGCGACTTGCACAACGGGTTGCCTTGGCAACTAATTGATGGTTGCCCGGGCGACTAGTTGGGCAACTACTTGGGCGATCGGGCAGCAACTTCAAGGTTCGGCGGAGCGTTCTTCAATGGTTTCTTCTTATCCCTAAGTCGAAACTCTAGCTACTTGTGCATGCCTTGATAATACATCCTGCGTGAATCAAGGGTGAACAACAACCAATCTTGCACTCCTCTTAGCTGTTGAAATCCTTAACTTATTCCTAAGCCGGATTAATCTTCACCATCATTGGATTGAATAAAGATCATATTCATTCGTTTCTTGAATCTAACTCTCCCGATATTAGATAAATGGATGAAATCACGAGATCCTCTCCCAATTCACTCGCAAAACAATAATAAGAATCAAGAATGAATAAACCTTGAAATAGAAAAGTGCAAACTCTTATTACCTAAACAAAAACCAATAGTTTCTCACAACCACAAAACACAATAACCATAGCCGATCAAGTTAGTTCATGGTTGGGTTCAAAAGATATACAAAGAATAATCCCCAAACCATGAATCTAATAGAAGCAAAGAAGAAGAAGAAGTCGAAATTCCCCTAATGCTCTCTTGTCGAAATTTCCCCCTTGCTCTCTCTATGGATTGTCGAAATCTCCTTGCTATTTATAGGGCTAGGCCAAAGTCCTTCTTTGAGGAGGAGTTTGAGTTGGAATTAAATTATCTTTAAAGAACATAATTCTTTATTATAATTTTATTCCTATTAGAACTTCTCCTATCTTCTTGGAATTTAATTCTTCTTTAATCTCTGCATGGCAATCAAATTCCTTTGGGCTTGGGCCTTGCTCCATGTCATCTTGGGCTTGTAAAGTCATTAATTTCGGCATCCCTATTGCATTTTGTCTTTGTCGACAAATGCCATGGCAACTGGCTCGGCGTCTCCTTCATGCATTGCCCGCAACTAGCTCGGCATATCCTTCATGCATTGCCCTCGGCAACTAGCTCGGCATTGCTTTGGCAAGTGATCCTGCACATACACACACAAAAACACACCAAAGCAGCATCTTTTTCCACAAAAATCACCAAGTTATGTAATCAAGCTCAACGGTGGAAAGAAACATGAATTAATGCATGAATGACTAATTATGCAACTATTATGAGCTTAAGTCTAACAATAATATGAGTAAAAAGGGTAATAAAATAGTACTTTTGAACACTTATCACGCCCCAAAAACTCGAACTATTGCTTGTCCTCAAGCAATGCAAACTAACAATTACCGCCAAGACTTTAATCATCAAAGACATGCTTTAAACTTGAATTCAAACCTCGGAACCGTGGCACAAAGTATGATCACCTTTAAATTTTTTTCGGATAGCACAAAAATTTCCCGGAACAAAACTATAATGCTCGTGACAATGTGTGTGCGTAGTTGTGTACAAGTTGATTTTCAAGATTCTATGTGAATAGTAGGCTTTTATCAATTTAATTATCAGGGCATTTATTTTAATTTTCACTAGAGCCAATTTCGGGCACCTCTAGTAAAGTAAGCAATTTCTCATTTTATTTTAGTCGACTAGAGCCAATTTCGGGCACCTCTAGCGATTCTTTAATGTGCATTAACTACTAGAGCCAGTTTGGGCACCTCTAGCAAGAAAGTGTATTTACTACTAGAGCCAGTTTTGGGCACCTCTAGCAAGAAATTAACTTTTAATTTTCAATTTTAAATTTACCCAAATTTTAAGCAACCTAAGTTCACTAAGTTTCTTTGAATCAACAACCCACAACCGTGTAAAAAATTCAGCATCATAGTAAAACTCTAAGTTCTTTTCATGCAATCCTAAAATTAAAGGTTATTTCAATTAATGCAAATGCAAAAATTCATCATTGGATATTCAACAAGTCTTAAGCAATTAAATCAAATTAAAGGCATGGCAAGTAACATATGCAACCTATATGTGATTGCTAAAGATGAATGCAACTAAACATGAAACTAACTAGAAACCAACACCCCCAAACTCGAGAGAAGCATTGTCCTCAATGCATGTAAAAGTGAAATAAAATTTAAAAGAAACTAAATGAAATGAGTTAGTCGAGAGGTCGTCACCTCGAGTGATGAGTTTCCTTCGTCTTTGTTTGCTTGATTCAATTTCCGGTCGGTGGTTGAATGCTTGTGGCTGGTACCGCGTGAATAGCATTGCCTTGATTTGGTCCATGTTTGCCGATGCAGGTTTTTACTGCATGTGCATCGATAGTTGCCGAAGCCATTGTTGTTGCTCGGGCATCGCCATTTCCGTTGTGGTTGCTTGTGGCGAGTAGTCGGCATAAATTTCCTTATCATGGTGGTTGTGAGTCTTGTTGTGGAAAAGAAAATAAAGAAAACCCGAAACTAAAGATAATGAAGAAAAATAAAATATATCCTAAAAAAATAAAGAGAAAAAATAACAAAAAATAATAGAACAAAATAGCTCAAAAAATAAAAATAAAAATAAATGTATCGAGGTTGCCGTGGCGTCGAGGGTTGCCGAGGCATGCACATCCATGGTTGCCGAGGCGTCGGGGTTGCCGAGGCGCGTGCGGCCCCATGGTTGCAGAGGCGCGGCGTGTCGGAGTTGTTGCGGTGTTGAAGGTTGCCGTTTTCGATACTTCTTATAGTCCATCCGCACCCTCCATCGGGTGATAATATTGCCCAAAAAGAGTTTGGCAAATGTGCTTGCCACTACTCCCTTTATGCGTTACCATGGTGGAGGTGTCTTTCTTCTTTGTTCGCTTGTAGTCCATGTATACTCTCCACCTTGCTACTATTCCGAAGGCACAAATATATTAATAGGAAAAATTATATCCATTCTCAACCATTCAATTACCTCATTCTTGTCGACTTCTATCATGGTTGGATGTAGCCTTTGTTGTCGTGGCAATTGTTGCTCAAGCCAATTGCCGTGGCAATCGTTTGTCAAATTTTGCTCTAAGTCAAGGGAAGAATCAATTTTCTCAAGAGCTTTATGAATCCAAACACCTTTTTCTTTTGGCCTCTCAAACATCTCCATCAAGAGAGATTTGATGGCTTCAAATCTACCAACCTCGGTTCCTCAAGACATACCGCAATGGACGAGGTGAGTTTTTAAAGAATTCAAAAGGTTCAACTATTACCTGCTCATATTCCATTGGCAAAGTATTATCATCTCGTTGATCTTGCATGTGGTCGAGTAATTGCCGTGGCAATTGTAGATGAGAGCAATCTATAGATTCCTGCTTCAACATCAACGTTGTAACCTTCGGGCATCGGTTCCTCGAATTTGCTTGTAGTATTATTGTTCTCAGCTTCACCGAGTGTTGTCGCGGCATTGCTCGCTCAGCTCCTCAATCATTGCCGAGGCAATTTGTTGTTCATGCTCATCATGTGTTGGGCAGTCTCTCTCATTGGCATCCTCTTGACTTTGAGGTTCTAGTTGTTCCTCACACATCGGAGAGATTTCTTGCCTTGGGACGTCAGTATCCCTAGGAATGAATTGTTGATGCATGTTATCCATGACATATGTGGATCTCCCAATTGATCTTCAATCCCCTAAGGTTGCATCCCACCGAGCTATCCTCGTATCCATAGATTTTGATAGTTCTCGAATCTCTTCAATTGATCCGTCAAGTCTAGCCAAGGAAGCTAGTAACGTTTCCTCCAAGGAATTGGAATGCTCTTGAAAAGGACTACATTGCCATGGCATATCTGTTGCTGCGGCAAAATTGTTATGGTAAAAAAATTTTGAGCTTTTTGACCATACCATGAAGAATTTTGCTGTTGGTTCCCTCTATGGTCCTCCATGTAGTTATATTTACCGAAAATGTGAGGGCAATTTTCAAACACATGATGTTCTCTACACATAGCACAAGATTTTTCCATGGTATAAGTTCTTTGGGCTTTTCTCGGTTCGTATGGGTAATCATCAAAGGGTGTAAGGAACTCTTGATTGGATTGATTCATATCTTCCAACATCATCTCTCGAATAGATTGGCTTTTATTTCCCGACATGTTGATGTCCCTTAACTTGTAGCGCACCTATTTTTTTTTTAATAAAACAAACAAAAAGAAAAGTTAGTAAAACTAATAAAAAAAATGCAATAACAAAAACAACTAACACCAATTGCCAATCCCTGGCAACGGCGCCAAAAACTTGTTGCGTGTGATAAGTGCTACGCAATTGTGCAAGTATACACGTCGCAAGTAATAAAGTGATATGAGTATCGAGTATCGTCTCCACAGGGATTGGTTTGGGCCACTTTGCTTAAGTTACTCGACCGTGAAAAGTAAAAACACAATTAAAGGATTAAAGGAGTTTAACTAATAACTAAACTAGAAAGCAATAAAGTAAAAAGAAAAGATGAGATCGATTGAGAGAGATAGGCTAGGTTATCGTGAGTTGAGGTGTGATAGCCGATTGGATTGTCTTGGTAAAGAGTGCACGGGCAACTCGATTGCCGTGGCGACTTGCACAACGGGGTTGCCTTGGCAACTAATTGATGGTTGCCCGGCGACTAGTTGGGCAACTACTTGGGCGATTGGGCAGCAACTTCAAGGTTCGGCGGAGCGTTCTTCAATGGTTTCTTCTTATCCCTAAGTCGAAACTCTAGCTACTTGTGCATGCCTTGATAATACATCCTGCGTGAATCAAGGGTGAACAACAACCAATCTTGCACTCCTCTTAGCCGTTGAAATCCTTAACTTACTCCTAAGCCGGATTAATCTTCACCATCATTGGATTGAATAAAGATCATATTCATTCGTCTCTTGAATCTAACTCTCCCGATATTAGATAAATGGATGAAATCACGAGATCCTCTCCCAATTCACTCAAAACAAATAATAAGAATCAAGAATGAATAAACCTTGAAATAGAAAAGTGCAAACTCTTATTACCTAAACAAAAACCAATAGTTTCTCACAACCACAAAACACAATAACCATAGCCGATCAAGTTAGTTCATGGTTGGGTTCAAAAGATATACAAAGAATAATCCCCAAACCATGAATCTAATAGAAGCAAAGAAGAAGAAGAAGAAGTCGAAATTCCCCTGCTGCTCTTTGTCTAAATTTCCCCCTTGCTCTCTCTATGGATTGTCGAAATCTCCTTGCTATTTATAGGGCTAGGCCAAAGTCCTTCTTTGAGGAGGAGTTTGAGTTGGAATTAAATTATCTTTAAAGAATATAATTCTTTATTATAATTTTATTCCTATTAGAACTTCTCCTATCTTCTTGGAATTTAATTCTTCTTTAATCTCTGCATGGCAATCAAATTCCTTTGGGCTTGGCCTTGCTCCATGTCATCTTGGGCTTGTAAAGTCATTAATTTCGACATCCCTATTGCATTTTGTCTTTGTCGACAAATGCCATGGTAACTGGCTCGACGTCTCCTTCATGCATTGCCCTGGCAACTAGCTCGGCATATCCTTCATGCATTGCCCTGGCAACTAGCTCGGCATTGCTTTGGCAAGTGATCCTGCACATACACACACAAAAACACACCAAAGCAGCATCTTTTTCCACAAAAATCACCAAGTTATGTAATCAAGCTCAACGGTGGAAAGAAACATGAATTAATGCATGAATGACTAATTATGCAACTATTATGAGCTTAAGTCTAACAATAATATGAGTAAAAAGGGTAATAAAAATAGTACTTTTGAACACTTATCAATTACCCCAAAAAACATTACCATAATAAGAAAATATATCATGAGAGAAATACCTAAATTATACTTTTAACACTTAACGAAATAAAAAATGGACATTGTGTTCACGCTCTATTGATTAACAAAGAACATGCAGCCCGATATTTTAGTGGTTCAAGGCGAACAAAAAATTTAGCTACTAATTAGAAATTTAAATTACGATTACAATTATATTTTCGATCGTGTTGTATTAGCACGATTATAGCGATTATAGACATAACGAATGCTATTGGGATCAATGCGATCGCGGTTATAAATTTTTTTAATAATATATGCCATTGTTGACATAACGGTTGCAGATATCACGGTTTTGGACGATGACATTACCACTATATAGTAGTTGTTGCGGTTGAGACCGTTATTGAAATCTCAGTCCCTAGTAACAAATATTAAAAAATAAATAAATTTTAAGAGTAGGTCTATAATAACAAGTATTGAAAAAAATTAGGCCCCTAATAATAAATGTTGAAAAAAATGAATTTTAATAGTATGCTCATAATAACAAATATTAAAAAAAAATCGGGCACCTGATAACAAATATTGAAAAAAATTGGATCCTTAATAATAAGTATTAGAAAAATATTAAAAATTTAAGAGTAGACCTATAATAACAAATATTAAAAAAAAATTAATATAAAAAACACCTCAATTCTTGGGAGGCAGCTAATAACAATATAATAATTATTTATAGGTATATCTAAAATTCGTATTCTTATTAAACTTAAAAAATAAATTATTATTAAAATCTTGATTATGACCTTGTAACCTACTAATATCTAGACTAATTAAAAACCCAACAGTTGGTGTAATTTTTATTGAATTATAAATTGTTTGTGAATAAATTTTCTTGTGTTTTTTAAGTTTCGCGTGGTAGTAGTAAAATTTAGGCTAAAGGGTCAAAATTGCCCCTGTAGTAATTCGAAATCAGCAATGTTACCGATATTTTTTCTATAATTTTACCCTCAAAGTCATTCAATTGCAGCAATTTTGCCCTTTGACCAATATTGACCGTTAAAGTGCCAACGTCGCAGTTAACGGTGCCGACGGAACAATTTTACCCTCAAAGTCATTCAATTGCAGTAATTTTGCCATTGGTTTATTTAGTATTTGAATAAAATTGGATAAATAATTTGGATTTCCGAGCCGAACTTTAACAAACAAAATATACAAAAAATCGATTAACAAATTGATGTAAATATCTTTTGGGTCTCTGATAATTTTAAAAATAAGCAAAGTGAGAACTCTTATAAAAAATCAAAATATTCTTATTTTTTAAAAAAATGTATAAACTTAATAAAAATAAATAGATATTCAAAAAATTATTGAAAATAAAAATTAATATAAAATTAAAATGTATTAGAAATTATAAAATAATAAAATATAAATATAAAGTAATAGTATTTATAAAGTATTAAAAGAATTGAATAATTTCATCAAATTTTCTTTCGCTTTTCTATATCAAACTGAAGTTCATTAATATTTGATAAGTTTTATTACTACTCTAATGGAAGGACGATTCCATTGAAAATATGTTCAAAGAATATTAGTTGGCTTAACATAACTAGAAACAATCGAAGACTTTTTCAATGAATTTTATAAATATTTTGAGTTTTTGATTTTTTTATATTTATATTTTATCATTCGATGAAATTGTTTTTTAATACTTTATAAATACTTTTTAATTTTTAATTTTTAATTTTTATTTTATATTTTTATTATTTTATAATTCCTAATACATTTTAATTTTTATATTAGTTTTTATTTATAACATTTTTTGAATATCTTATTTATTTTTAGTAAGTTTATGGATTTTTTAAAAAAATTAAAGAATATTTTGATTTTTTGTGAGAGTTCTCACTTTGCTTTTTTTTTAAATTACTAGGGACCCAAAGGATATTTACACCAATTTATTAATGGATTTTTCATATATTTTGTTTGTTAAAGTTTAACTCGAAAACCAAATTATTTATCCAATTTTATTCAAAAACTAAATAGACCAAGGGCAAGAATGACTTCGATGGCAAAATTGCTCCGTCAACACCATTAACTGTCACGTCAGCACTTTAATGGTCAAAGGACAAAATTGCTGCAATTGAATGACTTTGAGGGCAAAATTATGGGAAAGGGTAGCATTGCTGATTTCGAATTACTATAGGGGCAAATTTGACCCTTTAGCCTAAAATTTATCTTTCAAATGAGGTAGATATTGTCAGATATTACACAATATAAACGGTGTAAAAATCGTGTTAAAAATGATTCAAATCTATTGTTTTAGGGTGTTAACCATGACTTTATAAGGATGTTTTGGGGGGCATTATTATATAAAAACCCTTTTTAACTAGTTATTTACATAAGTGACCCCGACCAATGTTATTTAGAAAAATGACCCCAAAATTGTCCACGTATGGCGACCTCGCATTATCCAGACCTAGCGTTCTACACATAGCGAGGTCCGTCCGCCGTGGACCGACTTTTCATATTTGTAATTTAAGGCACATTAATGTATCACAATAATTACTGTAGGGACCTCGCGTTTTGCACATAGCGAGGTCCCATTAACCGTTTAAAACCCTAAACCCTAATAAATGTATTTAAAAGGTTATAATTATTTGACTTAATTAAAATCTAACTTAACTGACTTAATTTTTTAATGTGTAATTTATATATTATAATTATTTAAATATATAATTTGGTGTAATTATTTGAAAAATCCTAAGTATTCGGAAGATGATGTTTAATCGTATATAAAAAGTAATTTAAACTAATTATTTGTAAGATCCTAATTTTTTGAAAGATGATTTTAGTAGATGGAAAATTTTAATTATTTGTAAAGATCCTAATTATTTGAAAAGATCCTAAAGCATGGTAATTTGACCTAATTATTATTAAATAAGAATCTTTAATAAAAATCTTTGATAAAATCTTTATTTTCCTTAAATTAAATATCCTACTTATTGTAGAATATTTGAAATCAAAACGTCCTAATGTAAAAGCATTTCATATTTATTAGGATCAAGATTTTGTCTAAAAAATATATTATTTAAAAGAAAATATGGTATTTAAATTTTATTAGTATTTAATATGTTGTGTTAGTAATTAATTATCTCATTTAAAATATTCTTTATTTTTTAATTACAGTAAAAAATCAAAATCTTATTCGAATCACAAATTAAAATATGATATTTAAATTTTATTAGTATTTAATATGTTGTATTAGTAATTAGCTATCCAAATTAAAACAGTGTTGATTTTTTAATTACAGTAAGAAATTAAAATCTTACTTGAATCACCAAATAAGGAGAAAATAAATAAATTTAAAAACCCTTGGAACTCGTTATCTGCAGAAAGCGAGCTCCAGTTAAAGAGCTGGAATTCGTTCGGACTGAATCATCGCGGCTTTTCAACAGACCTCACGTTTCGCAAATAATGAGGTCCATTGATGTCACTTCGTATGGGGTGCGAGGACTCCTATAAATAGGGTCAATTCTTTCAACTTTTATCATATCAAATTCTCTTCTCTTGTTCTTCAATTACTATTCTCCATTGTTTTTATTTTTAAAGTCTTCGAATTTTTGGTACTATGACGAGATTATTGAGGCTCGACGACAGACATGTGTTCAATTTCTGGTGCTCAAACCCCGCGATAATTTTTTAATTATTTTTTTATTGTTAATATTTTATTTAGTAATTTATGAATTTTAAATTTTATTTTGAAGGGGTATGAACGTTCCTTGAATTGTTTCATCAACCGCACGGGAGCACCACATCAGAATATTGTCCCTTATTTGCATGAATTCGGTTTTGGCCATGTTTCCCACTTATTTGACGATCTGAATTTGAACTATCCGATGATTAACGCGTTACTGTAGAGGTGGAGCCCGAGACACTCACATTTCATCTTCACTACGATGAGGCAACTATTACCTTGCAAGATGTTGCATTTATTCTCCGTCTGCCCGTTGACGGTGAGGTTATCACCTGGATTGTGGAGGCATACTAGTCGGGTGTGTGTGAAAACTTGCTTGGAATGAGGCCGGAGGAGGACTATTTCGATTGTGGCAAACTCAAAATAATATTATTGGACAACAATTTGACCAACCTACCCCAGACGCTGATGAAGTAACGATGACCAGCCTACCCCAGATGCTGATGAAGTAACGAAGATGGTATAATTTTTTTTATTTATTATTATTTATATATTGTGAAATTTATTTTATTGAAAATAATTTAATATTGAAAAAATTGCTTTTGCAACAGTTTGCTCGTGCCCATATTGTACGAGTTATTGGGGGGAGGGTCTTGATGCCAGACAAATCTCGCAACAAGGTCCATTTGATGTGGTTGCTTCATCTAGTGAGTATTGTGGAATCCAAAAACAAATGTTGGGCAGGGGCAGTGTTCGCATATCTATTTCGGGAGTTATACAGAATCGTCAACCCAGACGAACGTGGCATTGGCGGGTGTCTTTGTTTGCTGCAGTCTTGGGCATAGTTTTGAATGTCGTTTTTAAGCCCGACACCTCGAAACCTAACCCCATTCAAATTCCCACTTGTTCAGAGGTACTAATAAATATTTATTTTATTATTTTGTTTTTTAATATTAGAATACTTAGAATTATTTTTTTGAATTATAGGTGGTTAGGTCAATTAACATACGCAGGACTACCGACCACCCAGCGGAATTATCGACTGTTGATCGATAAGACAGATGGGGTAAATTTTTTAATCGAATTTTTTTATTTAATTTTTTTAAATTGGAATTTTTTTGATCAAATTTTTTAATTTAATTTTTTTAAATCGAGTTTATCTAACTGATTTTACATATTTTTTTGTAGTTCATGTGGACGTCGTATGAGGATCTTAATATAGGCATGTATTCTGCTTGAAATAATACTGAGTGGTATCCTACCGACCGTGTGCTATAGCAATTCAACTATGTCTAAGGAATTCTGGATGAGCCACCCAATTTGGACGCATTGCAAGACGGAAGTCCATTGGGGCCATCATCACACGAAGTGGATGTAGCTGTGGATGTCCCGTTTCGGTAGACGACCCCGTATTTTGGAACCCATTTGAGACTATAGTGTTACCTATGAGTATATGCCATGGTACCATCAAAATGAGAAGTCGCATTTACTAACCCCGAAGGACTGAGAACGAGAAATAGATGTACATCCCCAAAATTGTTCGCCGACACAGCATCCTCCGACGCAACGTGGTACATGTACAAGGGGTGGTGGCCAAGACAAAAAGAACACACGCTCCTTGGGCATCATTATCGGGAACAGTAGAGGCACCTGTATAGTCAGCCACCCAACCAGCGATACCAGTGCCAGCACTTGCATTCCAGCAGTCGACTTTCTCCTTATTTCAACCCACGGGTAGTAGTCAATCGTTTCAGCAAATAGGAGTTCGTTAGAAGGTTTTTTCACAGACGTTTTTTGTTCGCTTATGATGGTTCCCCTAGTCTACTATCCGACACTACCTTCTGCATATATTCATCCAGTCTACAATCTGACATAGTTCGGATCTAGTATTGTGGATCAGGCACCGCCGTAGAGCCTATTCTTCACCAGCCCTAGTGCGAGTGGTGGGACTCGTATTTTATTTGGGGATAACAATGACGATGATGATAATGATGCTGATGGTGGTGGTGCCATTGTTCGAAGGAATCTACGTCAGGATCGTCGTCCACTATGGTACAGTACGAGTGGACATATGCATCATTAGAATGATTATGTAATTTCTTTTTATTTATGTAAAACAACTTTATTATCATTTAATCCAAAAAATTATGTTATATCGTGGTAGAGCTTGTTAGTTACGTTTATTATAATTTATAATTACAATTACTTAACAACGTAAATAACATTATAATTACTTAACAACCTAAATAACTTAATAACCTAAGTTACGTTTAGTTGAAATATATAGAAGATGAGTCAGTTTCCGCGTCGTCATAGTTTGTGAACAAATCTGATGTTAATTTTAGTTCCTCATTTTTTTGCTTTTTATCCAGTCGTCTACTGTAGTTACGTATCAGAACTGCATCTTCATCTTGTGTATATAGAGTTGCTTCTTCATTTTTGGATGAAGAAACAACATCATCAAATTTTACAATTAACTCGATGTTCGTATCCCTGACACCAATGTAGCTTCTAAACATCTTTCAAAGGTCTCTAGCGTTTGATAGGGGGAGCATGTAATGCGCCCTAGGGCTGGGCTCATCAACGGGTATTTTCGCCAACAAACAAGACATTTGGCGTGTTGTAGATTCTCTAAGCTACGTTGAAATCAAATCATATAGCTTGTCTCTATTGACCTTGCTGCTGAAGGAAGTGTAGGAAGAGGTTCCGAAATAGAACACCATTGTAGAAAAATCTTGCCATCTTCTAGACACTTTTGGCTGTAAAGAAACGCCTACAGATCAAATCATTTTACTATAGCTAACACGAATTGAAGTTTTTATATTCGGTGATGCACTTCTTAAAAATTAGAACTCGCTTTCTGTAGATAGCGAGGTTGCTGCCATGTTAGGAATCTCTAAAGACCTCGCGGTCTGCAGGATGCGAGGTTCCTGCCATGTCAAGAATCTCTGTAGACCCCACATTCTGCAGGACGCAAGGTCTAGGAATCTCAGCCTTACTAACAAGACGTGTCTGATAGGATTGAAAAAATTGAAGGTTCCCCGATTTTTGTAGGGAAACAACTGTCATTCGGGGTACCCTTATATTAGACAGAAGTGAAGTTACATTTAACACCAAACACTTGGTGTCAGTTGCAGCGGTTCATAGAAGACAAGGACAGGAGAAGTTAGGTACACCAACTTAATATGCGTGACGACTCTTTCAGACAAGTGTGTCAATTGTATGTTTATGCAAGACTTCTCGATTATTACATAATATGAATTAAAAACAAGGTCGCTAATGTATGTTCTTCTTTTTGGATGATCGTAGATATTCACAAAATATGTCGAGATGAGGAAGTATTACTGCCTTGGTATACTATGACGGTGATATTATGGCCAATGCATCTCTCGACGTCCTTTTTCGGTCCTCAAATACTATAACCCTAACGTTGCCGAGGAAATTAACGTATAATAAGTTAATGAAGGAAGTGAGGAACAATGTTCCACATGCTCGTGGAAAAAATTTGTAGCCGTTGAAGTATCGACTACCTACGTCGTACGAACTAGTAACGTACTCACTGTTCCATGTCATAGAGAACGGTGATGTGGAGTTGATGCTGGATGCCCACTTGCAGTATTCACTCGAAGGACCCTTGGAGCTGTATGCAATATTTTCTGACGATGATTATGATATCGTACTACCAAATTGGTGGTAGGCGAATTTTGACTTTGATTCTAATGCCAACATTCAGAGCCTGACAGCTAATTTACGCCATTTCAACTTATTAACCACACAAAGTGCACGCAACAACTTCAGTGAATCATCATTTGCTATGCCAAGACATTCTTGCATATCCAATTTTAACTTTGACTTGAACCTGGCATCGAACGTTGACTTTGGTGCATCATCGTTCGATATGGCCACACATTCAATATACAAGCCGTGCAATATGGGTACTGGTGCATCATCACCGCAAAACTACATGATGTCGCAAGACCATGAAGCGTTTAATCCGTTCGACGATTTCATATCTGGACGATATTCAACGTATATCACTACTGCGGAGTATGTTCAATAACATGTGGGGAGATATTCTTGTGTTGGTTTTGTCGACCTTGATCTTGGTAATACGTTTCATGAGGGTTCTCACAATCGATGAGCAATTGCTAAATCTGTTGCCATAGCATTCGACGACTCATACCTATTCTGATTTAAGGGTTTAGAAAACTGTAAGGAATAACCGATAAGGGAGTCGGGCCTGATGATGACGAGAAAAACCCCTTCCACGATGAACCAAAAGACCTTGACATGCCCGATGAAGTGGAGAAATACGAAGAATTAGAGGATGTAGTCGAAGTCAACGAAGAACATGCCTAACCCACCAACGTTCCATACTGTACCAATATTCTATATCTTACCGTCCTAGTTTTTGTTTACCAGCCACTATCACACTTCACGATGATTGATATCGAAGCCTTCAACGTTTTGGAATTTTCACAATTCCAAGAACTTGAGCAGTAAAACTGACGTGCTGAAGGTGAACTCAGTATTGGGATGACCTTCTTGAGGAAAAAACTCACCGTGGCTACCATCAAGAACTACAACATACGTAACTCAGTTACGACAACTATAAAGAAGACTCAATCAGATTACTACATTGTAGAATGTGCCCACAATAGCCAAGTGTGTAATTGGAGGGTTTGTGTATCATGCTTGAAGAAGCTGAACCGAATATGGCAGATCACAAGACTCGAGGGGCCTCATATATGCACTGTCAGTAGACTAAGTCAAGATTATCCTGACTTGGATGTGCACGTGCTCTGTGACACCTTCATTCCACTGGTCAAGGCAAATCCGCGTGTAATGGTTGCACGTGTATTGCTGCAGCCAAATCTCGGTATGGCTACATAGTTGAGTACCACAAAGCATGGTACGCAAGGTGGTGGTGTTACCTCTCCAAAAATACTATTTTTAATGCCAATTTTACAATGCTTTTGCTTGTTTTTAGGTACTTTTAATTGCATTAGGTTGTCAGAATCATGCATTTGCATAAGTAGTTTAATATTCTATCTATACCAGTGTGAAGGGTTGTTTTGTGGCTATTTTGCAGGTTTGGAATAGGATTCGGCCCAGGAAAGCAACATATTTAGGTTTGCCAAGGAGAATGCCAAGTGTTGTTGGCATAGAATGACCAGATATTGCCAAGCACTTGTTGGCAAAGAAGTGAACTTGATGTCACACCTAGAGGCTATTGAACCCCCCAAAAATAGGACTAGATTAGGCTCCTAAAAGATCGCAAATGGACCAATCTCTGAAAATATAACAGATAAGGTGATGCCAAGCTATGTTGGCAAAGATATGCCAAGCTTGTGTGCCAAGGCAACATCGGCATGATAATGTCAGCCTTAGCCTGATAAGCTATCGTACATATTAGATAAGACTTTATCTCTTATCCCTTGAGCATTTGAATTTTGAAATTAAGAGCTATCCTATCCCAACAAAGTCAGATAACGTGGTGCCAAGACTGGTTGGCAGAATCATGCCAAGCTTGGATGCCAAGGCAGTATTGGCAATGCGACGAAATTCCTAATCTAATCAGCTTTCATTCAAATTCAGATAAGATCTTATCTTTTATCTCTTCAGCATTTAAAATTCAAATGAGAAGCTTATCCTAGCCTTTCTTACACACCTATTTAAAGACCGATGGAGAAGATCAAAGTGTGTGAGATCGTGAACGTAAAATGCTCGAGTGAGGAGTGATCAGAGTGAGGAGTTGGAGTACGACGAGTGACAATCGGCTGCACTGAGGAAGGTGATTCAATCACTTTGAGGGCTTCATCGAGAGACCCATCTCGTTCATTCTCTTGTTTTTATTGTTTTTCATTTTATTTTAATGGTGATGTATTCGAAAATGGTTATGGTTTTGTTGGTTAAATCCCTCACCGTGAACTAATTTCATAGTTGGTGGGGGATGTTTGATTTAAACGCTATTTTTATGCTTAAGTTTCTTTAATAACAAATCTATTTCGGCAAAGTTTTTCTATTTGGCATACTTTGATTTTTCCTAAATACTTTGCCAAGCAAGAGCTGGCACTGTTGGCCTATTGCTCATCAATATCTTAACAGACTTGGGGTGGCAACAATTGAGTTTTTGAATACTAAGGAAAGAAGCTTTGAGAGAAGTCGTTCATGTAGATGGACTTACTTCGGGAGTGATATCTACCCCTTAAGAGTATAGATTTGTTCTTAATCAAATCGGTTTATTTAAAAACATGCACTATAGAGATATAGGGGTTTTTATATGATCGACTTAGAGCAATGAACATCGAGAGAGTCTTTGCTAATTTTGAATGTGCTCGGCAAACAATGCCAAGACAAATTGACATTAAAGGCTGACAAGTCATGAAAAGCTTAGAAATCAAGCATTCCCTGCCAACGCTCATCACTCATTAAAAGACCTTCCTTGCCAATGTCTTTGCTTCACTTTTATTTCTTTTCTTATTAAAATATTTCCAAAACAAACATCTTTTCTTCTAAAGCAAGTAACAATCAAACAATCGAATTCTAGGTCAATCTCTGTGGGATCGATTCTTGGCTTAACTGTTGTATTACTTGCAGACCGTGTATCCTTGCACGTAAAAGACTCTTGGCACTGTTTTACTAATACATACATTTTGCCCCTTTTGCCAGCATTTATAACACATTTCTTCTAGAGAGTCTACAAGTTTTTGGCGTCGTTGCTTGGGATTGCAACGAAATTGATTGTTTTGATTTTTACTTGTCTTTGTTTTAGTTTATGATTATTTTCTTTTTTATTTTTCTAATATTATTTTTTAGTTTCATTTATTTTAGGTACTTTTAGGAAAATGGAAGATTTGAGAATGAGCCTTAGAGACCATATTGGAGCTTATAACCGATGGCATAACCAAAATCTTTTTCCATGGTATGATCAAAGAGTTGACATTTTTGCTTACGATAATGTCATTAATGATACAACACATATGCCATGGAAAAACAGTCCTCAACATCAGTCGAGTTACTCATACGATGATCAAATAGACTTCTATGATGATTACAACTTTGCAGATACAACGCACATGTCTTGGAAAGAGAACTTACACTCTAGTGAGGATATGAAAGCTAGGATGGATGCTGAATATCAAGAGATTATTGAAACAAGCAGAAAAATTGAAAATCACATAACACTGATTTTGAACAGCCTGAACAACATGCCACGACAACTAGCTCAAGGGGATTCTGAATCCAAACCAAGAAGAGGATGGACAAATCGCTCATAACTTGAGTCCCTGAGCGCAAGAAAGCCTCATAAGTGATACTGAAATCACAAGGATAAGCGATGAGCCCTGGACTGTTAAACAAGTCGAGAATGAAACACATGCCAAGCAGCCGATTATTTGCCAAGAAGAGAAATTAGTGCCAGCAGGTGAACCCAAGGAAGTAGACAAAGAAGAGGCTGAGGCTGATGATGCCATACCACTATCTAATGCTAGAACGCTATCAGATGTCAGACAGTAGTTGGATGCCAACACCACTGCGACAAAACCAGTAGAGCCACCATTTGCCAATCTTACGTCGGTATGACAAGCAGGTATCACTGTTGACAATCTCAAAATTTTTAAATGCACAGATGGAATTGAATGCCATGCAGTTGAGACAATGGAATCCATTTTAGATGAGAACCTGGAATTAAATCACCATGGAATGAAAACCGATGCCATCAAACAAAAGTGCGATGGCAAAACAATTGAGTGGCAGAGAAGATCAATTCTGGTCAGAACTGATGCCATAAAGCAATGTGTGCTCAAATGGCTTGTTGCTGGAAGGAAAAGTGGATGCCAAATGACTGAGTGTGACGAGCTGAAGCAGGAATATTTTTCTGCAACAAAAATGCCAGAGATGATGCGGTTCAACACTGAAGATTTCATGAAGATTCTGGAACAAGATAAGGATGACTATCCTCGACAACAAAGAGATTCTTCAGTTTTTTAAGGTGGTTGTTCAAAGCTACCATGGCAAAATGTTCTCTTTCATTATGCCACCAAGAGTTCGGTATACTCAAAGGAAAGTAATTCTTCGGCTTTCTAAGTTGGTTATTCAAACAAAGGATTGCCACATCCTATCATCCACCAATAAATAGCCAGTGCCTGAAGCACTATTTGGAAGAAACTTAGAACAATGCCAATGAGGTTATCCTCCTGATAGAGGTAACATAACATCGCCAACAGGTTTGAATCTTTGTAAATATTAGGTTAGTTATTTTTATTTGTTTTTAGGTTTCAGGATTTTTAGTAGTTTCTATTTCTTTTATTTTTTATTACTATTCCTTTGTTGCGTTGAAAGGTTTTCTTTGATTATGTGCAGATTCAAGGACAATGCCAAGGAAGGATTTGGCATGAGACGACTGTGATCCAAACATGAGCAGTTTTGTGCCAGGAACAATGCCAAGGTATCCATTGCCAGGCTAAGCAACTCAAGCGCAATGCCAAAGCAGCTTGGCATGTGGTGGACTGAAAAATTGGGAGAAGAGATTAACCCTAGCTTGATTAAAATTGGACCATTAAATGAGAGAGATTATTTTTCTTTAAACTTTAACCCTAGCCGCCTAAAAATTAGGTTAAAATTTAAATTTAACCTAATCACTCTAATCTTTAACTTATCATATCACTTACAACCTTATCACCTCATCCTTATCACTTTAAGCCTTTTTCAAATCAAACCTTTTTATTCTTTTTTTCATCATTATCTCCAATTAATCGGCTACCATTATTATACCCTATTAAAAACTCAACCTTTCTACCTTCTACTTACCTTAGCCGATTTAAAGAACCAAAATCTCTTTCACTTCTTTTTATCAAGCAAGAACCAAGATCCATATTTTCTCTTTTTCTTCCGTTGTTCAAATCAAACCTTTTTATTCTTTTTTTCATCATTATCTTTAATTAATCGGCTACCATTATTATACCCCATTAAAAACTCAACCTCTTTCACTTCTTTTTATTAAGCAAGAACCAAGATCCATATTTTCTCTTCTTCTTCCATTTTTTAAACCGTTCCAAGCTCTTTTCTTTTCAATGGCTTCTTCATTAATCCCATTCAACCGATTTTTCAATGAAGAAATTCGTATGAAATTTGAAAAAAGCTCCGCTTCGAGGTCCTTTTGTTACGAGAAGCACTTTGACTTCAAAACCGACACCACCATAGTTCATGGCCATTGTCGACATGCACAAGTGGAACTCTTTCTGCCAACAACAAGGGGAGATATATGCCACCATAGTTCAAGAGTTTTATGCCCATGTAGTGACAAATGATTCACCATTCTTGATGATTAGAGGTAAATGCGTGCGTTTCGATGAAGAGTATGTTAACTCAATGTTTTCTTTGAATGGTATAAGGGATGCGTACTTTGACTATGTTGAATCCATGACCGCTGCCAAATGCAATAAACTATTGGCAGACTTATATGAGCCTGGCACAGTTTGGACAGTTTCATCAACGGGCCATCGAACGGTGAAGAGGTTGGCGTTGAAGCCACAAATGAGAGGCTGGAATTACTTCATCAAGGCAAATTTGTTGCCTACGTCTCACAATGAGACTATTTCGAAAGAAAGGCTAATTTTTTTGCACTCCAACATTAAGGGGCGCAAGATCAACATTGGCAAGATTATCATCGAGAAGACTTATAAGTATGCTGTGAGAGGTAAATGCAGTTTGTTTTTCCCTTTGCCTATTTTTAACATTTGCATGCGCCATGATGTGCCTAGGCTTGATGAAGATCAAGGCCAAATAATAAAGGGAGCGACAATCACTACCGCCATATGGAGAAACCTCATTGCTGTTGAGCCAAAGGAAAAAGGAAAAGGAAAGGCCAAAACTGCCACACCAAAGCCAAAGGTAGAGCCAAGCAGTGTGCCAGAGACCATACCAGCCAGTTCGTTGGCAGTGCTGTCCCAAGTTTATCATCGCTAGGAGATTATTCTCCAAAAGCTAGTGATAGCCGAAGACCTTAATGCTAAGATGAGGCATTACACAAAGGAGAGGGATGCTATTATCAGGGAGGTGCTTGAAAAACTATCCCCTGAGGTGGTACAAGCATTCCCAGTTTTCCCCCATGATCCCTCTACTAGTGAGGAAGCCTTACCAGCCAGTCCAACTAGTCTAGTTAGTCAAGCTAGTCCAGTTATGCCAGCCAGTCCAGCTAGTTCAGAATCTAATGCCACGGTTCCTGTATCCTTAGTGATAGTTGAATCTGCCAGCATCGATTCCTTATCCAAATCAGAGGAAACCCCAGTCAAAACACCGAAGGCTAAGCAGTTACACCGCTAGTTGAATTTGCCAAGAAAACGGAGGAAGTTGGAGCCTCCACTACTGCAAAGCCATCCATGACCAAAATTAAGTGCAAAGCTCCCGACCGTGGCAGCTTTGTCAAAAGGAATACCCGATTAACACGAGAAAAAGTCTCCGAGGGGGAGTCCTCTTCTACTTAAACTCCTTTGCATTCCATCTTATTGCATTCACATGATCATGTACATTTTTATTTTTCTGTTTATATATATGTGTGTGTTGTTTCATGCATTGAGGACAATGGACATCTTGGGTTTGGGGGTGTGCATTTCCTAACATTTATGCCATGCTATGCATTATACGTTTAAATTTTTTTTTACTTTTGCTTGCCATGCCATATAGGTCATATAGATAGTTGCATGCCGAACCATTAAAAAAGAAAAAAAATTGCCTTAATTTTAATTTTGAAGAATGTTAGAATTTGTTAGGCAAGTTTAATTTGATCTAGGTATTTTTCCAATGAGGAAATTTAATCTTTAGTTGACATGCCATGCCAGTAGAGTAGTATGACAAGTTAGCTTGGAATTTGATCTATAGTTTAGGGAATTGAATTTACACTTAACACATGATATATATCTAGTTCCCTAGAAAACTTAGATTATTTGAAACTATGCTCAGATTAAAAAAATTTGAAAAATGATGCCAGGGTAAAAAGAAACTAATAAGGCAGCAATGTTCTGCCAAGGCAATAAAAAAATTCTCCTCTATCTAGGGATAATAAGTTACTTGGGGCTTCGTGGTTTGCTCCCTCTTAGTTCTCAAGTCCAAAACCCTAGGGTATGAGTTGAAGAGAAAGCCTAGTGATATTTGGATTAAGGTAGGGATTCATGGTATGCTCCCTCTTATCATTCACGCTAAATAGTGTCACGAAGCAAGCTTAAATTAATGCCAACAAAAACCTCGGTACGAAAAAGAAAAAAAAATGATGAGAATAAAGATCTGAGTTTAGGTAGCAAAATTGGCTAAGGGAGTGAAAGGATATTGGATGCATATTGCCTACACATCATGCACTCTTCTTGAACTTAGACTATAGTTATATTACCAACTTGGCATTATTGCACTGAGATACTGAGGACAGAAATAGAGCCAAATTTTGCTTGCCAGTATCTGTTGGCATTCCAACCAAAATTTTGTCGAGGTAACTTTTTCACAGCTTTTATTTTTCTCTGTTTGTATTGCTTAAGGACAAGCAAAGAGTTAGGTTTGAGGGTGTGTTACCTCTCTAAAAGTACAATTTTAATGCCAAATTTACAATGCTTTTGCTTGTTTTTAGGTACATTTAATTGCATTAGGTTGTTAGAATCATGCATTTGCATAAAGAGTTTAGTATTCTGTCTATACCAATGTGAAGGGTTGTTTTGTGGCTATTTTGCAGGTTTGGAATAGGATTCGGCTCAGGAAAGCAACATAGTTAGGTTTGCCATAGAGAATGCCAAGTGTTGTTGGCACAGAAAGACCAGACAGTGACAAGCACTTGTTGGCACGCCAAGAGGCTGTTGAACCCCAAAAATATCAGACAAGATCAGGCTCCTAAAAGATCGTAAATGGACCAATCTCCGAAAAAATAGCAGATAAGGTGATGCCAAGCTATGTTGGCAAAGATATGCCAAGCTTGTGTGCTAAGGCAACATCAGCATGATGACATCAGCCCTAGCCTGATAAGCTATCATACAGATTGGATAAGACTTTATCTCTTATCCCTTGAGCATTTGAATTTCAAAATTAAGAGTTATCCTATCCCAACAAAGCTGGATAACATGGTGCCAAGACTGGTTGGCAGAATCATGCCAAGCTTGGATACCAATGCAGTGTTGGCAATACGATGAAATCCCTAATCTGACCAGCTTCCATTCAAATTCGGATAAGATCTCATCTCTTATCCCTTCAGTATTTAAAATTCAAATGAAAAGCTTATCCTAGCCTTTCTTGCACACCTATTTAAAGACCGATGAAAAAGATCAAAGTGTGTGATATCGTAGGGGTAAAACCCTCGAGTGAGGAGTGATCGAAAAGAGGAGTTAAAGTGCGACGAGTGACGATCGGCTGCACCGAGAAAGGTAGTTCAACCACTTGGTCGAGAGCCTGGATTTGAGGGCTGCATCGAGAGACTCATCTCTCTCATTCTCTTGTTTTTATTATTTTTGATTTCGTTTTAATGGTGATGTATTCAAAAACAGTTATAGTTTTGTTGGTTAAATCCATCACCATGAACTAATTTCATAGTTGGTGGAGGATGTTTGATTTAAACATTATTTTTATGCTTAAGTTTCTTTAATAACAAATCTGTTTCTGCAAAGTTTTTCTATTTGGCATACTTTGATTTTTCCTAAATACTTTGCCAAGCGAGAGCTGGCACTGTTGGACTATTGCTCATCAATATCTTAACAGACTTGGGGTGGCAACGATTGAGTTGTTAAATAGTAAGGAGAGAAGCTTCGAGAGAAGTCGTTCAAGTAGATGAACTTACTTCAGGAGTGATATCTACCCCTTAGGAGTATAAATTGGTTCTTAATCAAATCGGTTTATTTAAAAACATGCACTATAGAGATATATGGGTTTTTATATGATCGACTTAGGGCAATGAACATCGAGAGAAGCTTTGCTAATTCTGAATCTGCTCGGCAAACAATGCCAAGACAGGTTGACATTAAATGTTGAAACGACATGAAAGGCTTAGAAACTAGGCATTCCTTGCCAACGCTCATCACTCATTAAAAGATCTTCCTTGATAATGTCTTTACTTCACTTTTATTTCTTTTGTTATTAAAGTATTTCCAAAACAAACTTTTAAAACAAATACCTTTTCTTCTAAAGAAAGTAACAATCAAACAATCGAATTCCATGTCAATCTCTGTGGGATCGATACTCAGCTTAACTGTTGTATTATTCACAGACCATGTATACTTGCACGCAAAAGACTCTTGGCACTGTTTTACTAATACATACATTTTGCCTCTTTTGCTAGCATTCATAACATACTTCTTCTAGAGAGTCTACAGGCAGGCCATACAGAAATTGTATGGCCAGTGGGAGGAATCGTACAAAGACTTACAGCCATGGCTAAACCTAATGTAGAAACACATACCGTGAACAATTGTGAAGCTGGAAATTGTAGCAGCTTACCAAAATGATCGTGTCGTAGGAGGAGTGTGTCAATTCCATCGGCTATTTTTGGAGATTTCCACAGTGCGTCAATGCATTCAAATATTGCAAGCTCATGGTTTAGATTGACGGTACTTGGTTGTACGTCAAATACACAGAAATTTTGTTACCGGCGGTTGCACAAGACTATAATAGAAAAATCATTCCTATCGCCTTCGCAATAGTCGAACAGGAAGATCTCGAGTTCTGGTATTCTTCTTTTAGAACTTACGAAGGTATGTCCTATTTCATGTTATGCGTGAAAAAGAAGGTGGATTATGTGTTATTTTTGACAGAGGCACGACGCTCCTATGGGCGATCGAGCGTATGGGCCTGTCTTGGCAACCTTTCCAAATTCATGACCGGTATTGTTTACGCCATATTGCTGTAAACTACTTACAAAAGTACAAGAATGATGATGAACGTCAAATGGTTCTTCAAATGGGTACTCTTACTCCACTCCTTTCCATTTAAGATATCTTTCTATTTATTATTCATCGTTAACTACACCATATTTTTATAGGCAACTCATATTACGTGCAAGAGGTTGACGAGCTGTTTGAAGAACTTCTACTCATGAACAAAGATGGCTACGACTACCTAGCTTCAATCCCAAGGGAAAAATAGCTTCGATTGTATGATGGTGGTAAACGATCTGGTCACATGACAATGAACTTAGCTGAGGCCGTGAATTCGTCATTGAAGGGAGTGCGGTATTTAACTATCACCTCCGTTGTCAAGATGACATATTATCGATTGGCTACCCTATTTGCAACCTTCGTAAAGCAAGCAAAAGACTATATGGAAGGTGGTCACATAGTCCACCCATACCTTCGCGATAAATTTCAAAACTTCGCGTGACATTCAAATGCGATGAGTGCTACTTGCTTGTCATGCTGACAACATTCGTTCCGTGTATCGAAATATTCGAGGTTGTTGGAAGGCATATAATACAACTCATATGTGGTTAATCTGCAAGATAGAACCTGCGAGTGAGGAGTATTCCAAACATTCAAGTACCAGTGTCGGTACGCTATTGCTGCTTGTTTATCTGTACGGATTAGCTACATACCAATGGTTCACCCAATATACTTACTCAAAACTGTATCCAAGGTTTATGAATACGTGTTTCTTTCTATTGGGAATAAAGTTGATCCGGCTGCAGTTGATAGTGAACCTATAATATGGCCAGATTTTGGACTATGACACAAAAAAAGTCATCCACAATCAATGCGGATTTATTGTGCTGAGGATTTGGTCAAACATCAAGAAAAAATCGGGCAGTCAAAACTATACAGTAGATGTGGGAATCCCAGACACCAAAAAAACAAATGTCCTAATTGTTTAGGCCTCTGTATTAATTAATTGTACTTTCTTATTGTACCAATGTTATCTTAAGTAATAAGATCTCTTCGTTAAGGTTTCCAGTGTTTTGGAACCATTTTAAACGTGATTATTTACACAGTTAGGGATGTTAATTCCTATGTGCCAATACCAATTAATTACAATTCTCCACAACCTTTTTACACAAAATTTTACTTTTAAAATAAAATAAAATTAAATGGACCTCGTTATCTACAGAATGCGAGGTCCAGTGCCACGTCAAATCTTGCACGTTCTCTGGTGTTGACACGTCGAATCTTTGTGGAAGTCACGTTTTGCAAAATGCGAGACAAATCTATATAAATCAGAACTTAGGCCAGACAAACTCACTGACATTTGCTTGCTATCAACCCAAAATTTTCTAAACTGTTGTCAATTACCATCATATCCGAAGAAAAAAACCACTACCCCAATGGCAACAAACCATGTTTCTAGAATATTTATCTGCTATTCGTGGGTTGACAGTTTTCGTAAGAGGGATGTTCTGCATTTTTGTTCAAGATGAACGACATATCACAATATAATGAAAACGTGGTCTTCTTATAGTGCCGACAATCCTCTTAACATTTTTTTGAGGTTGCAGGTAACTTATTTTTATGCCTTAATCATGGAGGCTAGGTGAAGACCACCGCTTGTAACCATAGTCGAAGCTTCTACCAGTGCAGCTGATGATGGAAGTGGGTTCCAATTGCAACCTTTGAGGGGACCTCAAAATCCTCAATTGTCTACATCGTCAAAGTATGTTTAGGGATACAATTGATCCGTTACAACGTCGTTGACCTCGCCCCAGTTATGTACAAGATGCCATCTTTGACCGGGATCAGTGGCCTAACTATCATAATCTATTTTCTTCATTTTATATGGACTACCTACCATATTCTATTTTCTTCATTTTATGTATTTGTTTGAAAAGTAATAAACTTACATTGTTATTTTACCCTAAAAAAGCTTCAAAACCATTTTTCACGCGTTTGTTACACTTGCTAATTAAAATTACAGATCAGTTATAATTGCAGTTGCTTAACATCTAAAGATTACATCTACAATTATAATTCTCATTTTAAATAACAATTACTTACAATTACAATTACAATTACAATTACAAGTGTAAAAAATGTTACACTAATCAATACGAATTCACTCAAACTATTTGCTGCTTCTCTCATAGAATTTATTTATAGACTGTGGAATTTAAGATTTCAATCATAAGTAAAAAAAATTGGACCTCGCGCTATGCATATAGCGAGGTGTCCAATGACATGTCAATATGTACTTCTCCTGCCACATTAGGAATCTCTTCAGACCTCGCGTTTGAGGTCCATTTAAAATGTGACCAAATCCTTCACATTTTGGAGGTCGCGAATGTTTGCCTATATAAGGCAGAAACGAGGGCAAACAAACCCACCAACATTTGCTATCGCTTGAGAAAAATCTGTATCAGATTCTAAGAGAATGTACAACTGTTGCTACTAATGACAACAGATCACAAATTAGGAAAACTATTTTACAAATTTATTTCCCTGATATTGCGATCTGTTGATATAAGTAGTTGCATTTATACGGTGACTATATTATTTTGGTCGGTTAATAATATTGGCGATATGTGCCTTCCGTGTTTTAGTTCAAAATCTACAACAAATCGCAATATCATGGAATGAGTGGTCCTTTTTAAGCGCTGAGATCAGCCTTGAGCTTTTGTTCGAGGCTACCGGTAACTTCTTCGTATGCCTTCATCGTGAAGGCTATAGGAAAACCACCGCATGTAACGTAGTTAGAGCCTCTAGCATCATGGATGATGATGATTATCGGGTACTCACGAAATCCATGAAGCTAGTCCTCGACTGTCTACATCGCGGAAGAAGTTTGGGGCTTCAACAACTAGGACGATCTATGGCGTCATTTCTCTACATCAATGACACATCTCTCGGCGGCCATACAACCCAGACAAACTATGGCACCTCTCGTCTAAATCAATTCCTATGTAATTTATTTTGTCTGTATGTTTAGGGGTACAATTGACCGTTTGTTTAGGGTAGATTTTTCCCGTCTACGTGGCCTAACCCAATAATTTATTTTCTTCATTTTATGTATTTGTTTCAAATTAATAATTTCACCGTGTAATTCATCAACAAAAATAAGCTTTGGAATCATTTCGACGCCAAAAAATTAGCTTCAGCACCATGATTTATAATTACAATTACTAAACGACTAAAATTTTTAGCTTCTTATTTTTTTAATTATAATTCCTTTTAATTACAATTATACGCCTTCGATATTACGCCTCTAAGCTTAAGGATTACGCGAATGCGACGATTAACTTCTCGGATAAACCCATCAAACATGATTTTCAAGGCATTTTACCTTTTTATTCATGCCAAAAAATAAGCATTGGAACCATTTTCAGGGTCATTTTTATACCGTTTACAATGTCTGTTATGTGCCAATATCAGTCTCAAATAAAAGATAAGTTCCAATACTAGGCTTGTAACCTAAAATATGAAGATTATTCTAATAATAACACGAGAAAGCACCTCCAACATACCTATCAAGACATTTCGAACCATTTTCAACGTGCTTTTTATGCAGTGTGCAATGTCTCGTACGTACCAATATCAGTCTAAAATGAAAGAGAAGTTTCAATACTACGTCTCTAAGCTAAAAAATTACCAAAATTATAGGGCTAATGGCACGATAAAATGCCTCGAACATGCCTATAGACCCTTGTATTTCAGCATGGATTAGGAGGATCTCGTTTTCTGCAGAACACGAGGTCCCTTTAATTTCTATCACGATATATTCAAAACGCGAGGTCTTATCTAGTAATTTTAAATTACGTAATATGAAAAATTGGTCCACGGCGGATGGACCTCGCTATACGTAGAACGCGATGTCATAAGTTGCGTTTTCCAGAACACGAGGTCGTCTAACGTGAACGCTTTAGGGGTCATTTTTTTTAAATAACATTGGTTGGGTCATTTATGTAAATAACTATTTTAAAAGGATTTTTTATATAATAATGACTGTTTTGGGGATTTTAAGGTATGTTTGAGGTTTTTTTTTTGTTTTTTAAAGTTTCGTGTGTAGTAGCGAAGTTAAATAGAATCTGTGTCCAAAAAGCGTCCAGTCAAGCACATATTTCTCGTAAAATTTACGCGGTAAATTAACTTCTTCACCTCTTCAACTAACCGCTACGAACTTGTGGTTGGTGAAGCGCAGGTCCCCTAATTAAAAATTATTTACAACGATAATGCCTTATCCCGTTTCAAATTCATTTGAAACTCGCGTATGACAGGATACATGTTTATTTTTTTACCTTTTAATAATATGAGAATCTCTATGTCGGATGGAACATGCGCTTGTCTGGGCGCGGGTTCGCAATTTGTCTAAATAATCTCGAAGTGGTTTATTGGGTTGATTTTGCCACCACAATCCATTAAACAGTCATGACTAAAGGGAAAATCAAGACAAGTCACAAGATTTTGTTTTTAACATTGGTCAAGTTTGTGCCCGAAAAACCAAACCCAAAGTCCCTAATTGAAACCGCCACACAAAGCAACAAAAGCACTAAAAAGGAGTCAATAGCCGCCCCCAGAAAGTCTAACAAATTTGTTTTCCGAAATCACTTTCCGAAAATCCCCTCTTTTTTACCCCATCTCGAAGACCCAGAGGAAAGCATTTCTCTTCCCCCCCACGAAGATGGCTGTTCATTGGGCACTGATGTGCCATGGACTGGTAACTCTTATTGTAGTTGTGTCCTTCCTTTGTGGGCAATGGCCGATCTTCCAAGGAACACCCATTAGCTCCATCCACCGTTTCATCACTTTTGGAGCTTATCGATACTTCCTGTACGCCCCTTTCTGCAAATTTCTTTGATGGGTTCTTTTATCTTTGCGGTGACTGACTTTTGGTTTGTTTCCAGGAAGTTTGTGGGGGCTGTTTTTGGAGACAAAGAAACAAATTCGATCCTTTCCGTTGAGTATTATTGTTGTGATCGGCCTAATCCTATCTTGCAGGTATGGTTTTAAGTTAATCAATTGAAATTATTGAATTGAAGCTCCTGGAGATTGAGGTCCATCTCTTATCTGAACGTTGTCGTGTTTCTTAGCATGGTTATGAATGATTATGTATGAATATTGTATATGCATTGGCTGTAATTTGGACTGTTATTGTGGAATGAGAAATTGGAAGTATTATTATAGCATGAGTAATGATGATTAGTTTCAGTTAATTTGATGCTAAGACATTGAACTAATTAAGAGGTCCTAGGACCGGGCGAGGACTTGAAACTTGAGCATTAACCCGCATAAGTAGGAGCTACAATCGCTAGGCCAAGCCTCGGTTCTTACGCTTGATTATTAGATGATTGGCAGAGTTCTGTTTTGTGTTTGATACATGATTCACGGGGTTCAATTGATAGGAAACAATGTGCAGTAAATTTGATGAATGTGGATATACTTAATAGAGTTGTCCGAAGTCAACTCCATTGCTAATGCTGATGCTTCAATTATAACAAAACCTTGGCAATATTATCAAACCAAATTGCTTTCAGATGCAAATGGCAGCATCGATGATCCGGAAGTGCACTACATTGTCATTTAAATATCCATTGTTGAGAAAGATGAAGATTGTTCTAAACAAGAAATGAGGGCTTTTTTTGTTCATATTAAGGTCATCGTTTTCCAACTTTCTTGTGATAGATTATATACTTGGCAATACTTGGATCAGCTTATTACATTATAGTGAAGACGTCCTTTCAATATATACCTGGATATTATCTAAGTGGAGTTCATAGGTATGTGCTTAGAACTGAACCCTCTGCTGTAACCTGATTCTTCAAAGTCATTGTTTTCATTTTTTGCACTCATTTTTCATTTTTATATTTTTTCAGGTACACAAGTTTGTTGGCAGTTGCAGTTGGGATTCTGCTCTTTCTTTTGACTAGCTTTTCAGATCCAGGAACTGTAACAGTTGATAATGTTTCACAATATCTATCTATTTATCCTTATGATAATGTCATATACACAAAGAAAGAATGCTCGACTTGTAAACTTCCAAAGTAAGTTCATTGTATTGGTGTCATAGATTCATATCTATTGATGTGTGTTTTTAATTCTGTCAAACGTGATTGGATTATTCTTTTGATCAAGGCCTGCTAGATCCAAGCACTGCAGCATATGCAATCGATGTGTTGCCCGCTTTGATCATCATTGTGGGTGGATGGTTTGACATCTCTAACTGTTCTTTTTTTTCCCACTTCGTGTACCGAGTTGTTCTAATTACATGTTAAAAATATCTGATTCTTATGTCTACTTAAGATGGCATTTACTTATTTCAGAATAATTGCATTGGGGAAAGAAATACACGATACTTTTTGGCTTTTCTTTTATGGTGAGTTCTTCACTATCTATTAGTTGCTAGCAATCTATAATTCGATTTAGTTTCACTTAATTTCTTTTTTCATTTTCTGGCCAGTAATGTTTTCTAGGAGAACATGAGCATCCTCTAATTACTCGATTGAAACACGTTAACTTTGACCGGAACTTTACAATAATCAGATTTTCACTACCATTGAGGTTGCTTTTGGTTGGATTGATGATCTAACTCCAGTAACTGAGCTTGAATTTCATCCATTAATATGAGTCACTTGTTCATTCCTGGCTTTGTTCGAGATCAAGAGCAATGCTCATCCTTTTCTTCCTTACATGTCTGTGCTCGATTTGTTCTAATCTACAAGCTACAAATATAAGTTGTTTTCTTGTTTTAGTTATCGTAAATCGTGTTAAAGTTATATGAAGTGTTCTGCAGGCATTTCCTTCTTTGCTTGTATGCGACAATTGGTATTGGATTGGTTCTTGCCGGAAGATTAAAAGAATTAAAAATTGTGCATATTTTAACAGGTAATATCAATTCGGACCGAGGTTTTCTATTTTCTTAATGATTCACAAACTAAATTTTCTGTAACATTTCTTCTTCTTTTTTCCAGTTTATTATGGTGTTGAAACTTCTTTTCGCAGTTTAGCCCCTCATATCGTTCAAGTGAGTGCAGTACTTTTTAGATATTCTCTGCTTTGCATTCAGGGTTTTGCTGTAGATATTTCGAGTTTAATACATCGTCTTTTGGGTTCTTTTTTGCAGTGGCTGTTAGGTTCATATAACACCCAAATACTTCTTATGGTGTTTTTGGCTATAGTTTCACTCTTGTTGGCTGGTTTCTTTGCATATCATGCTAATCTTTGTCTCACAAACACCACAACAAACGAGGTGAGATCTGTTTTGACATTGTGAGCACCCCTGATTAATTCGATACCCGGCCGGCCTTGACCGAACATAAACCGGAAATACTTTACCATGCTGATTATTAAGTTGTTAATAAAAACAAACTAGAATAAAATGTTCTCATCTGGGTGAAGCAGCCTTGACCAAACCTAAACCTGGACTATGCTGATTATTAAGTTATTGACATTATATACTAAAATTTAACGTTCTCATCTGTCCGGAAATGCAGACGTTCAAGTGGCAAGACTACATTAGCTGGCAGAAGAAACTGCATGAAGCACGATCAAGTTCGGCTGCATTGAAAGCAAGCATCAACGGGATGAATAGCGAAAGAAAGCTTCCAGAGAACAAATGTAAATCCTTCTTCAAAAGGTCCCGTCTAGAGAATACCGAAGCTGTTGTCACAAACAATGTGTATGATAGAGGATTCCTTCACAATTTGTATGAGGTCATTTTTCCTGTTCGGATAAGAGCATCGAATTTGCATACCAAATCAAAATCTGGCTAAGGCCGTCAAATGTCAATTACAGATTCATCTATTCTCCCGAGTTCCGCAATCCAATCCGTGTTTACTTCTAGTCACCATGTTGTAAGCCAGAGATTCAATATGGATGATCATATTTAAGTCTCAAGGGTTCCATTCAGATTTCGGGTGATGGTCTATTGTACAGCTTCTTGATGGCTTGGTATTATTGTTCAGTAGACTATAAATCCATGTATCTGTGTTGTATTCGTACTGTTTGCACCGAGTAAAAAGATCATTATATTCTCTTTAATGTGATTTAAAAGGCATGGAATCTAGGTAGGAAGGAATCTGTCCGACTGTGGTGGAGACAAAGGAATATATGAACTGGATTTCCAACAAGATTCTTGTAAGTGCTTCTCCTATATTTGTTTCATTTCTGACATCATTTTGGACCTCCATTGTTCTTATTTATAGTATTATTGAAATTGAAAGGCAAATATTGAAGAATTTTACCCTCTTCATTCCATCAAGTTGCCGTCTTGACTTGCATGAAGAAGATTTTAGTGAATGGAACACTACCCTATATGGTGGGAGCTGAGATGTCTTTTCCATTTTCCTTTTTGGTCATTTCCAACTTACACAATTGTATATGATAAAGTTCTCATTGAAAAAAAAGGCACTTTATTAAACTATTTTAAAAGGATAATTATTTCATACACTGACGGTGAAAACTAAGAGTTTTCACAAGAGCCTTCATTTTAGGGTTTAGCGTTAGAATTTAGTGTTTATAGGTTAAAACTTAAATCTTTACTATATTACCCTAAAATCTAAACCCTAACCTATAAATTCATAAATTTTAACTATAAACCTTAAATTCTAACCACTATCCTTAATTTTAAACCCCTACACCTAAATCCTAAACTTTAGACCCTAAACTAAGTCTCTAAATCTTAAAACTAAGACGCTTGTGAAAACTAGTGTATTGAATATAATTCTTTTCAAAAATTCAAATTCCCTTTTTCAAGATTTCTTTATATATGGAAGACAAGGTTGGAGAAATCAGAGTGAACATTTAGTGGATGAAACGTAGGGCAGCACTTTCTTTATCCCCTACAAACAATAATGCTTTCAAGGTTACTTTACAACAATTCTTTTAACTTGCTTTAGTGGAATCATTTCTTTTAACAATATTAGCTATGAATTTCATGAGTGGTATTATTCAATTGATTTGAATCACATAAATTCTTGTCTTCTTTGCTTCTTATCCTTTGATCCCACCCCAACACGACTCTCGTTGATTTGTATGTGTAATACTCATATTTTGTCTGGAATTATTACTATATTAGTAATTCGATATAAATAAGGTTAAATAAATAAATAAATGTAATCAATATCAGTCTATTAATCCCAAAAATCCTTTCAAAATGTCCATTACAATCATTCAAATTTGAAAGCCCATTTTAAATATAAAGCTCAATCCTCTTACAGCTCATTATATCAGATTACAAGTCAAACAAATACAATTGAACCCAAATCTTTGTTTTCCCGCCCAAAATTCAATTTAAGAGACACATAGCGTCTGTTCATTGGCCAAAACCAATAGCCATGGATTGTAGTTTTTCTCTCTTTATTAGCTAGATCCAGTTGGCATGCTGATGTCAACTTTACATCATCTTAGTCTCCTACTATAAATAACATGAGAGAGGTTGTTACATCATCTTAGTCTACTACTATAAAGTGGGGATCCTATCGGATCTAGTAGTTTTAGGGGTTTTAAGCTTCGAAATCGGCATTTTTGGAAGAAGTAAGGGTTCTGATACGATGGCCAGAGATCGTTAGACGGCGGCCGGCGTCACCTGCGATGACTGTGATTCGAATCTCGATGGCCGACTAACATGTTGGAGCTCGTTCGGAGGTGGCGAGTTGAATCGAGTGGCGGATGTTGGAGTATGCCCAAAGACCAATCATGAGATGGTTGTAAAAGACATATTTATTTTATCATGTTTATTAATATAAAGCCATTATTATTTTTCAGTCTTATTCTGTGCATTTATAAATAAACTAAATTATAATAAAGTCCTTAGAATAATATAGTTATTCTTGAATGTCCTTAGTTGAGTATTATTGTGGGCATAAACAAAAATACTATATTTAGATTAATATGTAGTTGATTGATGACAAAGTGTTGTCATTGACATGAAGATGTCAAAATCAATACATAAGTATGTGTTAGTGAACGACATATTGGACTGAATTGCTATGAGCATGTTTCTTGGATTATTATGTGACAGACACAACATTGCTCATAGTGATAACTACATGTATGATCCTTAGACTTGAGATCATCATTATTTCAACATCGTGAGTGACATATTTTGATGCGGTCAAACGTGACTACACTATAAAGACTGATATTGGATATGTCGTAATCTATGTAACAGAATATGGTTGATCAAGATAGGATTTGTCCCTCCTACATAATATGAGTAATATCATAGGCCACTTGATTGAGTTGAGACTAGAAAATGCATGGCCATGCTCGAATAAATTGATATGAGATATCATAGTTATTCGTTTATAATAGTCTACTCACGATATCAAGAAATATTAGATGGACTATACAAGTGTGACTATTCCATGACTTGTGTCTGATCTAGATATGAGGAAAAAAGTATGTAATACATGAAAATAGTTAATCACGAAAAAGGTTATGTCGAACCACGACTTCCTGTAACTTAGGTAGCAATGATACATTGCTAGATGCCACTCATTTCTTGTAATATTAGAATTGTTCTAGATATTACTACTAACGTTGCATAAACCTACAAGGGTCACACCTATGATTGAAACGAACAAATATCGACTAGATAGCATGTGTACAAACTTGTTGTACACGTAATAAGTAAAAACCGAAATTATTATAATTATTGTAATTATAGATAATCTCATTTATATATATATATATATTAATACTAGATAATTATTGTGATTATCAAATACTATTAAAATATATATTCCCTCCGTCCCACTTAAGATGTCTATTTTGTGTTTTAAAATTGTCCCACTTAAAATGTCCCATTGAAAAAGTCAACAACTTTTACAAGGCACATTTGCCTTTCTACCCTTTCTTTAGTTTTCCAACAAAATAAAATTCAACTTTTCAAGGATAAAATTGTCATTTCAATTATTTTACATCACATCTTGTAGCGACCTTTTTGAAAAGGATAATTGTGTAGATCGTACATAAATTTGGTGCTACGAATTATCCCCTTAAATCATTACTGAAAATCTTTTAATGGAATGGGGATTTCTTTTAAAAAACTTTAATTTTTGAAAACGATGAAAACTTGGAGTCGCCACCGGCCACTTGGGTAAGGTAGGCCGGACACCATAAGAAACTAGAGATTCGTTGTGAAAGGGTTCGGGAGTTAGTTACGCGTGGGGAAAGATTAGCACCCCCATCACGCCTGGAAATCGGTACCAAAATATTTGTTGCTTTTAAAAGAATGAAAATCATTGAAACTTATATTGAATTCAATTCGGAGTTCTTAAATGAAAATTAACCTTAACTGCACGAGGTTTATTGAATTGGTGGATTCAAATTAATTGTACATTTAATTAATAAGGTTGATGATATATCGGACCATAGATTAAACCGGCATCGAAGAAGCCCGACTGCCGTGTTAATTTATGGTTCGACGTCTGTACGTCACCTTTATGCATGATGCAAGCATTTAAGTATGATGTGATGATTTTGTTAACTTTTAATCTATTTACCTCGGGATGGTAAGGATTAATCTGAATATTTAGTCAACATCCTTTAAGTTCGGGCTGTTACGACACAAATATTAGAATTAATAAGTACCTCCCTTTTACGATTTAGATTAGTTATGAATGCAATTAAGATCAAAAGTTATATGAATGACAATTAAGGCATGACCATCAAAGGCACAAATATAAACACACAAAAGGAAGGCCCAACTTATTAGAAAGCCCAATTAGTGATCTATTTATTAACTAAATGATTCTAATACTTAACCCTAAATTAATTAGCCATAAAAGACTAGAAACCCTAAATTATGGTGATTAAATTGTAATTTGATGTCAATCTAAACTTGAAATTAATTTTATCGTAAAAGTAATTAAGAAATGTTCAATTAATTTAATGAATTTAACATTTACCCCAATAAGCCAAGAATAAATTTAAATTCACTAAATTAATTCGAACCCTAATCTAACTATGGCTCTAAAGAACCTAATCCTGAAATTAATCTAATTAATTTAAGGATTGTGCCCCTATGAGACGAGCGCGCAATCCTAAACTAATTAAATTAATTTGATTAATTCCACTCAATGACACAAGGCCTATACTAATCACACTAAATCAATACAAGTAAATATAGACATAACTAAACATTGTACATTATTTAAAGAAAATAATGGATAGACTTTAAAACTATATACATATATATCAAACAAAAACATACATTGTACATTTTTCACAAAATTCTACTATATACTTTAAAAACTATATATTATATACAAAAAATATGTATATTACATTTTACGAAATTATACTATATACCTTAAAAACTATATATTATATTAAAAATATATATATGTATTATTTTATAAAATTATATCACATACTTTGAAAACTATGTATTATAGGTCATATATATATCATTTTACAAAATTCTATCATATACTTTAAAAACTATACATTATATATATAAAAATATATTACATTTTTAAAAAATTCTATTATATACTAAAAATATATATATATATATACACTATATATAAAAACATATACATATATTACATTTTACAAATTTCTATTTTCTACTAAAAACATATATATTATAGGTTGAAAATATATACATATATTTCATTTTACAAATTTCTGCTTTACCTACAAATATATATTAGACATAAAAATTATATGTTACACTTTTAAGGATTTCTATCTTGTACTAAAACTGTGTGCATGTTAAATCCCTAATGTATACCATTCCAACTAACTTTCACCCACAAAATAATGTTCACAAACGAGTAATATTAACATAAGTATTATACTGAAAATTACGGGAAATAAATGTGCAAGTTTTGAATTAAAATGCATGAAGAAAAAGAATAAAAAGTTTCTAATTTAAAACTGAAAAGGGACTAAATTGGATAAATTAAAAATCAGAGACCAAAATTAAAGATATTTAAACTGGTGAAAAAGAGACTAAATTAAAAATGATCGAAAAGTTTCAAGGACCCGAGGCGTAATTAAAATAGGCAGAATGGCTTATTGGCGTGATTATCCCACGCAGAGGGACCAAAAGTGTAATTGGACCATGCGGAAGGACCGCATGCGTGATTATTTTAGGGCGGAGGGATTTAAAGTGCAATTAATCCATTTTTAAAACAAAACAAAATATAAAAGACTTATTTTGGCCAGATTTTCAATTCTTTTGGCATTTTCTTTAAAGTTTTATAAACCCTCCCTTGCTCTCTCAACCCTCGATGAGCACCGCCGTTCATCGGGGTATAATCCCAGAAACCGACCGCCATCCGCCGAACCCAAAACTAGCCAAAATCGACCCCTTTTTTCCGTTCTAATCTTAGATTCAAACCTGGTTTTTTTTTAAATCAACCCATTTTCCTGTTAAAACCCCAAAACCGAGGCTAGAAATAAGATTTCCGCCACCATGTACTCGCACCGTTTCACCATATTTTACCTCGAGGAGGCCGGGGCTTATTAACGGCAGAGCGACGGTTGGAGGAAGCCGAAACAGCACAAAAGAGATGCGAATCTGCGGGGGTAAACTCTAAACCCTTTGTTGTTGTTTTTTATATATACATGCATGTTATATTTCAAACTGAAAAAAAGGAAGAATAGATACCTTGGAATGCCTTTTCTTTGTTTGTATTGATTCTGGATTTTTTCCCGCTCGAAAACTTAGGGCTTACAAGTGATTGCTTACAATCTTATATGCTTATTTCGATTACATCATTGCTGCCTATGCTATTGTTTGCATTTCGAAGCAAAAATTTAATGGTTGAACTGTGGATGATGATAACACTGATATCCTCTATTTTTTATGTATTTTTGGCTGATTGGTGGTTGTGGAGTTGGCGGTGGTCGTACGGTGGCAGCGGAAATTCCGGCGGTGTGGCAACGTAAACGGGGGAGACGAAACGGTGCATGCGCGTGAGCGCGCGAGGGGGCTGAACAGTCGGGGAGTACATCACATGCGCACATAGGGAGCTGGACGGTCGACGCATGACGGCGTGCGCGAAAGCTAGGCAGACATCGAGTTTGATCTGGACAGTTGGATCAGATCTGATCCAACGACTAGATCTTGGCGGCTGTAATAGAAAAGAGAGGGCGATCAGATTATTTTTTAGGGTTTTTTTGGATTTTGTTATATTGGGTTTAGGGCCAAATGGGTTAATATGTAAACATTTGTAATGGACTTGGACTTAATAAAATATTATTGGGTTTTAGTTATTTTAATTACGATATGTTTTCTTTTTTATTATCAGCCTATTTTATAATAATAATAATAATAATAATAATAATAGTAATGATAATAATAATAATACATATAATATAACATACATGTATAATATGCATACATACATATATAAACAAATACAAAAACATTAGTACACATTACATATACACATTATACACTTAATAGCATATATATATTTTTTGACTTTTGGGTTTTAAATAACATAACATATACTATGATAATAAACAATATAATACGATAGTGAATTAGGTAACAATATAGCAACATATATATGGGTAATACTAGTAATATTTTTGGTGTTTCTGGTTTTAATGAAGACAAGTAAAGTAAACAAAGCTCTTAATATATTTTTTTAGATAGTAGTAACATATATAAGCCCGAAAAATAAAAACGAGTTCACCCCGAATAAAATTAGTGATTACACATCTCTTACACAAACTTTTCCCCCTTAAAATTGCGTGAAAAGTCAACAATAGACATATTAAGTGGGACGGAGGGAGTATATCTCTAAAGAAACCTAATCAAAGTAGAATCATATTCTACATATTTAATTATATTCGGTTAAATATATTGTATATTTAATGAATCCAAATTTAATTAGAATTAGGTTTTTGAATGCTATATAAAGGCATAAGATCTAGTAGCCGAATATATGCCTACGAAAAACCTCTCTAACAATTAAAGAAGTAAAATATTGTTCGTTTCATTTGGGTGGACTGCGTAGAGGTCGAAAAGCTGTTGTGGCGACTTGGATTCGATATCGTGCTAGAAGAATTGGATTCTCCTAACTCCATGCAGTTTTTTAGATTTATTTAAGGTAACATTTCATCATTTTCACCTCGAATTCATTCCTCGTACATGGATCACTAGCGGAATATGCCATATAATTTTTCTGCTACGTCATGGGGTGTACCAACGTTTCCCAATAGCGGAGTCAAATGCGGTTCGTGGCCGGAGTGTATGATGTTCATCAAGTTCTTATTGAACTTGGATGAACACCATCCTAAAACCTAAGTATTTGATCTGTTTTGGTGAGGAAATCTGGGCAGGAGTGGTTTATAGGCAGAGAGTTTAGAGAGAGAAGAGTGGGTAGTAAGAGAGAGTGAAATGGGATTATGAACGAGTTGGCTCGGTATTGGGCATTTTATATTGAGTCAAAACAGTGCCGTTTTGGCACCGAGTCAAAGGGGATCTGCGAGCTTAATCCGAGTCAGATATCAAACTCGCACCCTTCTTTTGGGCTCTTATATTTTGGGTTGCTTATTTTGTAATTCTTTCAATTTCGTTCTAATTTCAATAAAATTAGATTTACAGTTTTATTTTCTTTCAATTTAGTCATGAATTTAATTGTTTAATTATTTATTTTAATTGTTTAATTTATATGTTGATACATATTTTAAAATAACATGTATTAATTGTTAGATAATTAAAGAACACTTAGACTTAATTGTTAGAGCCTTTAGTTTTTTAGGTTCTCAAATTAAGAATCAATAATTAAATAGGTGAGATAATTATAGTAAATTAGTGGTTATTAAATGGAAAGCTTCGGAGCTCAAATTTGGGTAGTGTCCCACCGCAATGGGGTGTTATTCCAACATGGTTCTAAAGTAGAACATTTATATTCATTACAACATTATAATTGGATGGATAATTTAGTTAATTAATTAGAGCCATAGACTTTAGGGTTCTTTAATTTGAATTCAATAGCTAATTAAGGAGATAATTGTAGCAAATTGGTGAATGTTAAATGGAAAACTTAGGAGTTCAAATTTGGGTAGTGTCCCATTGCAATGAGGTGTTATTCCAACATGGCTTTTAAGTTGAACATTTGATATTCACTATAATCTTATAACTTGATAAATAACTTATTTAATTAAATAGAGCCTTGATTAAGACTAGAACTTTAAATAATTAGAAGGCTTAATTGGAAAATAAGTGCCCAAACTATGTCCTTTTTTTTCAGTTAGGTGCCCATCAGAAAAATGAGAATGAAGTGAATGGATGTAACGTTCAAAGCTATCTGAGCCGCAACAAAAAAAGGCCAGTTGATTCGTCATAGCTACCTCAAAAAATTCCTCGAGCAAGTGCAAATCTGGAGATATTCAGAGTACTTGTTTCAGACTTATTTCCTCACCTGGTTGAAGGACAATATATCACTCCTAAGCCAATGAAGGTAATGCCAAAGCCATCTGCCCATAATTATGATCCAAATCATGTTTGCGACTTTCATATGGGGGCACCAGGACATGCTACCAAGAAGTGTAGACCTTTAATGGAAGAAATTAAGAAGCTAGTCAATAATGGATTCTTGACACTAGAATTAGTTCAACAATGGTAACGAGTGGGGCAAGTTGTTATACCAACCGAGGAATCAAAGAACCAGGACGAATGCTTCCAAGACTGTTTGGAGTTTTGAGAAGTCTGTGTTACCAATGTTTCTGCTCCAAGTGGTTACAATCCACATGTACCATTTTTGAAGTAATACATGGAAATAATTCTGCTACTTCTGCCCCAAAAGTAGTAGAGATTTTTTTAGGGGCATATGTCATGTTTGTTGGTTTTCATTTCAATGAAATATTGTTTTTGAAATACATGAATATATGTATATCCCTTCTTACCCTTGTAGGCCCCTTGATTCAATTGCAAGATGCGGCATTGATTCTGGTACAAAGATCGTTTGGATGTTGTGAAGACGATGAAGTAAAATTTATTTCTCAGTCTACTCTGGTCGGCAAAGTAAGAAAAGGTCTGATTACTACACCTTTTATGATGTTCAATGATAAATCTTAGAAATTCATAAATAGTGAAGTGGATTAGACAATTTTAACCAAAGTAGAGTTGCTTGAAATTGAAGTTCTATGTTGTTGAGTGTAGCAATCGATCGAATAAAGCCAAGAGGGAGTGAATTAGATTTTTAGAAAGTGATGGAAACTAATTTAAAAGATAGGAAATTGCAAGGTGATTTATAGTAGTTCAACTCCCTTAATGAAGTCTACATCCACTACCTTAGTGACCACACCAAGGATTTTCCACAAATCCATTAATTTGTCTTTTCTTTAGGATAAGGAGTAACCTTACACAATTCAATAGACTTATACCCCAAAGTCTATTGAATCCGTTCCCAAATTTGAGTACAAATGAGTAAACTAGAAAATCCTCACAAGGAAGGTGTTTGCAAAGTTTAAGCTCTCTCACACACCCAAGAAACACTAGGAAATTAATTACAATGAAGAACAACACTAGTGTTTACAAGAAATATGGAAAATTGAGCACAAATTGGATTTTGATTGCTTGACTATTTGGATATACTTTCTTGTTGCTTCATTACTATTTGGAGACCCCTTTTATATGATCTTGATCTTTTTTAACCGTTGGGAGACGTTGGAGGGAGTTTGGAGCCGTCGGAAGCCATTAAAACCGAGCATTAAATGCTCACCTACACAGAGGTTTCGAAACCATTAAAGAGGTTTCAAAACCAGATGGTTTTTCAAATTGAAAAATAGCCATTATAGGGCCAAGGTTTCGAAACCTTTACAGAGGTCTCGAAACCTTTGCTAAGGTTTCAAGAACCTGGCCATTCTGCCAGAGGTTTCGAAACCATAAAAGAAGGTTTCGAAACTTTCATTTAAAGGCATACAATTTGGCTAATTGTTGACTTTTAAAAGTATATTCAATATAGGTACAAAGTCAAACATTTTATAAAACATTTTGACAAGTTTGAATCAAGTTTTTGACAAATTTAATTCGAGAAGTTTACTTTACAAATTTTTACAAGTTAGTCTTTGAAAATTAAATTTAAGTTATATCAAAATCAAAATAATTCTAACATATGCGTAGTCTTCTATACTCTAACAATAAGAGGGAGGAAGAAAAGAGAAAAAAAAGATAGAGAAAGAAAAAAAAGAAAAAGATAGAAAAGAAAAGCGAGGAAAGAGAAAAAGAAAGAAAAAAGTTGGAAAGAAAAAGAGAGAAGAAAAAGGAAAAAAAGAGAGAAGAAAAATGAGAAAGAAAGAAAAAAAGGGAAAGTAATGAACTATTGAATAAATAAGTCTCAGAACACTCTGATGGAGTTGTGGGGGATGTCGACAAATCTAATAAGGAGCTATGCTCCACCCGTCCAATATCCAAGCGTCAGAGATGTATCTTTGAAGACGCGTGTATAATAATAACTAGTAACAATAAGAAATACACACGTGCACTTATAGAATTTTATTCTAAAAATGATATTTATGCATTTTACTAGTTAAACAAGTCCAGAAAGCTTCAACACATTTATGAGTGGAAAGGAATGAAGAGAACGAAAAATGAGTTATTTTTAACTGGATCGAGCAATGCGGTAATCATAGGATGTAAACTGCGTGATCTGGAAGAAATTTCATAACTTCAGGTGTTGCCAAAACATTCACAAGATATTATAATCAAGGGGGAGTTGAATCTAAGACGCTCTTGAACTTGATATCCAGGGCATCATATTCTATTTTCTTTCTTTATATTAAGACTCTGATTTTTCGGGTCTTGTAAGATATCCTTCATTGAAATGCTGATCAGCAAGCTAATATTTTTATAAACAAAAAGATTTCCATGTATTGCTTCAAAGTTAAACTTCAAAATGCAAGATCGTGGATGCAAATGATCGATTTGTCATGGTAAAGATATGGTTGGGTATGAGACGTTCATCTATTTGGCATTTTTTTGGCCGGAAAGATGAATCGCCCATCAAGGGCCATGGTGAAGACAATGAAAAAAAAGTATGCATTATATATTTCAGGGACCTAAAGTAAGTTTCTACCATGGGTTCTTGTTGTAAAGACATGAACTTGATAAAAGTTTAGGGACTAGAAGAAAGTCCAGGGACTTGAGGCATTTGCTCGCCCAAAATGATGAAAGAGGGGCAAATTCTACATGATGAGGCAAGAAAGAATCAGTGGGGCATCATTGTGCATAAGAGTGCAAATCAGAGAGCAAGAAGGAGTGCAGAGCCTAAAAGAATTTGGTTACTAAAGAATTCAAAATCTGCTCAAGAAGAATAAGAGCTCAACAATAAAATTTTAGGGCAATTTTGTCGGGGCATGAAGAGAGTAAGAGCTTAAGACAAAACTCAAGAAGATCAAGATAAGCAAGATTTGAGAAGAACAATCTCAAGAGATGGGATACCGTTACAACAGAAGCAAAAAACTCAACGGAGAACCAAAAAAGACCAGAGTGCATCCGAGTGGTCCTTAGTTGTCACAATTCATACACCATATATAGTTAGGCATCTATAAGATAAAGAGAATACTAACTCATGCATTCAAAGCATTTTTGCACATTTTGGCAGGAATTTACAGAATCAACAAAGAATAGGCAAGATTTCAATCTACAACTTCGAGATTGGAGAAGTAGATACAACAAAGATTCAACAAATATTTCAACCCATTTGAAGAGGCAGATCTCAGCAAATATTTCAATCCATTTGAAGAGGCGGATCTCAACAAAGATTTCAATTTGTTTAAAGAGGCAGATCTTAGTAAAGATATCAATCCGTTTGAAGAGGCGGATCTCAGCAAAGGTTTTCTAATTGTTTGTACAAGACAGAAAGTGCAGTGCAACTCTAAAACCTTCGGGTCATTAGTAAGTTCTTCAGGCATGATGTTAAGTCATTCGGGACATTACCTTCGGGAGTGATGTGATTGTTTGCATAAGACAGAAAATGCATTACAATCCTAAATCCTTCGAGTCATCAATAAGTCCTTTGGGCATGATGTTAAGTCCTTCGGGCCATCACCCTCGGGAGTGATGTAATTGTTTGCATAAGATAGAAAATGCATTACAATCTTAAATCATTCGGATCATCAATAAGTCTTTCGGGCATGATGTTAAGTCATCCGGGTCATTAACTTCGGGAGTGATGTGATTGTTTGCATAAGACAAAAATGCATTATAATCCTAAATCCTTCGGGTCATCAGTAAGTTTTTCGAGCATGATGTTAAGTCCTTCGGGCCATCACCTTCGGGAGTAGTGTGATTGTTTGCATAAGATAGAAAATGCATTACAATCCTAAATCCTTCGGGACATCAGTAAGTCCTTCGGGAGTGATGGGAACATTTGATTGTCTGTACAAGAAAGAAAATGCAGTGCAATTATAAAGCCTTCGACTCATCAATAAGTCCTTCGGGCATGATGTTAAGTCCTTCAGACCGACACCTCTAGAAATGATGAGAACTTTTTAGATGACATCATAGTCAGACAATGGGGGCATGGTATCGAAAAAGATTTTAACCTTTTGGACCATCAGTTTTAAGGAAAAGAAGGAAGTTCAAGTTACCAAGTTGGAAAGCAAGATAGTCAGCTTCGGACTCAAAAAATGAAGATTCACAGTTTGTTTGGTCAAAAGTTTCAACGTCTCTTGTTGAAGCACCTGGAGTTTCTCAATGATTTACCTAAGTGATACATTTTCTTTGCAATTAATGCTGAAAGATTAGAGATAGATTCAATTTTTGCAGGTCATATATGTTTCAAGCATAGAAGGGGATCAATCAACAAAGGAAGAAAAACAAAAGAGCTTATATGAGCTTTAGACTGAAAGATCGAGACACCTTAGACAAATAAAGTAGTGGCTCTAAAAATCTCAGTGCTCCAAGCGAGAAATTAGAGATATTTCATACCACTTCAAGTTGAATTCTTATTAATTGATAAATTTTCTTCTTGCAGGTTTAGTTTTTCCCCAGAAGATGAGGTGAAATGACATTCACAGCAAAGAATGAAGCGCTCATAATGTGAAGAGTTTGCCCGGTAAAGACCGCAAGCTCTTAATGTGAAGAGTTCATAATGAGAAGAGTTCATACAACAAAGAATAAAGACATCCTAATAAGAAGAGTTCGCCCAACAAATGATCCAGAAGAGCTCGTTTGTTCGACACCTTTATAGAGAGAAAGGTGGATCAACATTTTCAACATTGGATGAGGGTCAACTTTTTTGCAGAGAAAAGTGGATCAGTATTCTTCAAAAGAATTAGTTCAGATTTCAGTGCAGTCTTGACAGAAAGATTGTGAGGTTCATAATAAGAAGAATTTGTTCAAGCTTTCTAAAGAGGAAGGAGTGAAAGTTCGTAATAAGAAGACCTTGCAGCTTAGAGCAATAGTTGGCAAGTTCGGACAAAATTCGTGTCTTTTTAGTCTTTGCCCTATTCATGTTCCACAACAATGAGCAAAGAGGGGCAGCTGTAATACCCGTATTTTATCCGGGGTTATTACTATATTAGTAATTCAATATAAATAAGGCCAAATAAATAAATAAATGTAATAAACCCAAAATCAGTCCATAAGTCTCAAAATTTCTTTCAAAATGTCTATTACAATCATTCAAATCTGAAAGCCCATTTTAAATATAAACCCCAATTCCCTTACAGCTCATTATATCAGATTACAAGCCAAACAAACACAATTGAACCCAAATCTTTGTTTTCCAACCCAAAATTCAATTTGAAGAGACACGTGACATTCGTTCATTGGCCAAAACCAATAGCTACGGATTGTGATTTTTTTCTCCTTATTAGCTGGATCCAGTTGGCATGCTGACATTAGCTTTATATCATCTTAGTCAACTACTATAAATAGCATGAGAGAGGTTGTCAGATCATTAACTACCATTAAGTACTAATCATTAGCTGCCATTAATAATAATAATAATAATAATAATAATAATAATAAAAGAGAGAGAGTGTGTGTTACCTAGGGAGTTAAGCTGTTAGAAACCGAACTGTCGTCGGAAGTGGATGAATCGCCGAAGGCCGAACAACGTCGGAGCGGCCTACTTGTCACCGGAGAAAGCCGTGCGACACCGGGAGTGTAGACTAGAATCATGAATTTACAACAAATGAGGTCTATTTCCTCACTATTTTGATTTCTATAAAAACAAGTTAAATATCAGATTTATGTACATGCATGCTAAATCGAAGCAAAATAAATCTGGAAATGTATAAAACAAATTGAAATGATTCATGGTGGTCGGAAGGCTTAGGATGTCTGGTCGGAGTTGAAAATGGGCATGTATTTAATTGTTTAATTGTTTATTAGGATGTCTGGTCGGAGTTGAAAATAGGTGAGATAATTATAGTAAATTAGTGGATATTAAGTGAAAAGCTTCGGAGATCAAATTTGGGTGGTGTCCCACCACAATGGGGTTTTATTCTAACATAGCTCTAAAGTACAACATTTAATATTCATTACAACATTATATTCAGATGGATAATTTAGTTAATTAATTAGAGTCATAGACTTTAGGGTTCTTTAATTAGAATTCAATAGTTAATTAAAGAGATAATTGTAGCAAATTGGTGAATGTTAAATGGAAAACTTAGAAGTTCAAATTTGCGTAGTGTCCCATTGCAATGAGGTGTTATTCCATCATGACTTTTAAGTAGAACATTTAATATTCACTATAATCTTATAACTTGATAAATAACTTAGTTAATTAATTAGAGCTTTGATTAACACTACAACTTTAAATAATCAGAATGATAAATTAATTAGTGAATATTATCTAAATTTAGGGGTTTTAATATGGAGGGTATTCAAGCAATTGGTACTATCTCATAAAAACCTCTAAGTTTAATAGTATTCATAGTCTTAAACAATTTAATTAATTAGAGCCTTTTTATATTAGAACTTAAAATAAACAAGACAATAATCAGACATGCATTAAAAACTTTTTATGTTGGAAATATATTTTTGAATATGAATAGGGGTGTCCTACGTAATTGGGCGCTTTTTAATCTCATATTCGATAAAATATACTTCCTTATAAAAGGATATCTCCATTTGGAATTTAAATCTAGTTAATAATTAAGGGATAAATTAAATTTGAATTATTATTCTTAAAATGCCAAAATGACACATAAAATTAAAAGGTACCGATAACGGGCGTTTGAGGGGTGCTAATTCCTCCTCACACGTAACCGACTCCCGAATCCAATTTTTAAGAAAATGAATCTCTGGTTGTTTTTATGGTGTCCAGTCTATTAAAATGACTCGTGACGACTCTAAAATATTTTCAAGATTAAATAAAGGAAAAATCCAATTTAACATGAAAAATCTAATTTTTCAAGATTAAATAAATAAAAGGTAAAACTTTAATTTTCAAATATTAATCGTCAAACTATTTTCCCACATGATTAAAAAAGGTCACTACAATAATAGTATGCATGCATGCACAAAGACAGAGACATGTTTTAAGTGCGAGGGCTCTTACCCCACGTGCAGTTTTTTTTTACTTATACAGCTCTTTTAAAAACTAAATTAATTATAAATTTATCCTCACTTTTGTACACTTTTGATTTAAGACCACTAGCTCCTTTTCCTTTGTTGTTAGATGCCGTAATTAAAAAGCTAATGCACTTGCTCATATATTCAAAAATGTCTTCATGTTTGCTTATGCATTTTAGTCGCTAATAATGTGTAATTGGAATTGAAAAAAGAAGCAAGGTAGCTTAAGGTGATAGGTTGTGGATAGATGGTGGCGTTTTAGCCGTTTGATGCATGGTCATGGGTTCAACAATACTTCTCCAACGAGCGCTAGAGCATCAACCGGAGAAACGATACCAAATAAGTACGAGTAGTGTTTTGACCAGACGTTTTCTCGCCTGATTTAGCGCCCAAACGAGCGTTTCACCACAGCTGAAAAATCTAGCTTCTCTGGAAATAGGCGTTGAAGGCCAACGGGCGTTTCAAAATCTTTACTGAATAAAGTACTAATCTAATTATATTCGAGACCTGTTTAACCATCAAATTGTAATTCCTATAATCTTAATTATTTAGAGTCTTTTTTAATAAAATTATTAAATCTCGATTTATAAGTTAATAAAACAAACGCAATTCTCATAGCATGTATCACGAAGAGAAATGCATGTCAATGGATTGGTCCATGATTCAAGTCCGAGTTACAAGAAACTGTTCAATTAAATAATCATATCTCCATCGAGAAAGGGTTTACGTAGATCTTATTTTCTCTTTTAAATTATCCTTTGTAACAAAAAATGGTTAAGGTTATAAAGAAAATCAAATTGACCTCTCATCCAAAATCATGCATAAACAAGTTTTTGTACATTAAAAATATATAAATAAATTCTTTGACTAACAAAATCCGTCTTTGATTGTCAAGTTGTTAACCCGACCGATAAATATGCTAGTTTACAGAGAAAAGTCTACTTTTATATTTAACCAAATCTTCCTAAATCTTTTTTATTTTGGTCAAATATGTGTAATTAACAATAAACTTATTTCAGGAATATTCTTTTATTTTTGATCAAATTCCTTATAATTGAGAAATTTATCTATTATTTTGTAATAGTCTGAACTGATTTTTTTTGAATTGAAACTGATATTTTATTTTGCATCATATAATTTTCGTTATAAATAGTAATTACCTCCACAAACTTACAACTTTGAACACTAATTTGTCAATGATCGAAAACTCCAATTTTATTTTTCTGATTGATCCCCACTACCGATTGGATTTTTTTTGCTGACGTTTATAAAGATAAAGCAACTTTAAAAAAAGAATCTTTTAAAAATAAATAAATAAAAACCAACCCATGACCACTATTAAATATTAATCCCAAATTATCTAAAGATTCCATGTGTAATATTTGTGGGAAATATTTACATTTTCTCTGTAAATTTTCTAGGAAAATGATTAGTATGCAATGGGGATTGCGTTGGATTCACGTTCTTGAAAAACAATTTGACCATCTATTACCAACATCACTTGGATTGAGTGAGTGTGAAGGAAGAGGGTTCTGTCTGGTGTAAGGAAAGCATCATATTCTAAAGTTATTTATTATCCATAGTCCACAATAAGTGTCCGAAATAAATATTTTTCTCAAATATATATACAAGAGGCTATTTTATTTTGGACTAATTTCAATTCAACAATGTTCTTTTTTTAAATTTATCAATTTAGTTCTCAAATTCATGAATTGAAATAATTTGGTCTATTGAGTGTCGTTGACTAACATATTTATTATCACCAATTATCCTTTGTGTTAGACTCGATACCCTCAACCGTTTTACTTGCCAAGTGGCGGAGAAGATTGATTTTTGGGTGTTTGTGGTGGAAGCAAAAGGTAGAAAATATTGACACGAGATTTAGAGTGGTTCCGCTTTTTAACCAAAGTCTACATCCACTGTCTTAGCTCTTCACCAAGGATTTCGCCAATTCACTAAGAATTCTTCCTCTTTTCTAGGCTTAGGAGGCAACCTTTTACAACCTAAACTAACAAACAAAGTCTAGCATCCAAAGCTCACAGACCGAGCTTTGGGAACACTATTAAGCAAGAGAAAACTTAGCAAATGAAATTCCTCTCTAAAGGTTGATGTTTGCACACTAAAGCTCTCGCCCAAATCCTAGAACACTTGAGCATACATTGACAATTTGAGCTCACAAGTGTTTGTCTATACAAAGAATGGAAATTTAGGCACTAAGACAAATTCGACATCATAATGTTGTTGACAATAGGATCATTAGTCTTCCCTAGATGCTTGGAGGTCCCTTTTATACTCTCAAAATAGTTCATAGCCGTTGAAGACCGTTAGGGATGAATTGGAGCCGTTGGGGCCTTTATTTCCCGCAATAAATGCAGTTATGGAGTTGTCTGTATCAGTACGCATGTAGCCATATCGGTACGGGTTTTTCAGAAACTAGTTGTACTTTTTCCAGCTGATGCGTATCGATACGCGTAGGAGCGTATCGGTACGGCCTACAGTTTAAAAGACAGTTGAGAAATTGACCGTTGAAAAGTAGTTAGGCGTATTAGTACACGATACATCCGTATCGGTACGGGATACTAGCCGTTGGGGGGTTTGATAAATAGGGGTATCGATACGCTTTGAGGTGTATTTGTACGATCCTTTCCGTATCGATACGGCCAAGCTATACCAGTACGAGTTTTGGATACTGAAAAATCTTTGTAGCTTAAAACCCTTAATCGTATTAATACAAGTAGACCCGTATCGGAACGGTAAACATAAAAATCAGAGGTTTTGTTACTTTAAAAACGTTTTAAGTTCTTCCAAAGTCTTGAAAAAAACCCATAAGACATATTTTCAAGTTGTTTGGACTTAATAGTATTTTGAAATCTTTTCAATTAGTCCAAAATTAATTTTCAATTTATTATATCAAAACAAAAATTTTAACACTTTGTCATGTCAAACACTTCATCGTTTAACTAACATCGTTTGAGTTAGCATGTTCATATGCCATTTTCTTTAATAAGTTAATATTCTCCAATAAGATGATGATGTGGCAGTACAATTGATGTGAATTTTTTTAAAAAAAATTGTAATTTTAAAATAAAAATTCTAAAATTCTTAATTTGTACTATCACGACATCAAAATTGACCAGTCATCATCGAAACGGCAAGACAATTGACGATAACAACTCATGTGGAAGCAGATAGTGGTTGCATGTACATAATTTAATGACTCTGTCAGTCAAGGATAGTTAAAGACCGATATTAATACAATTCAAGAGTTCGAGGGCTAAATTGATGAAATTAAAAAGAAAAAAACAACATCACTGATTTTGGAAGACTATGAGGGTTAAATTGATGCAATTGAAAAGGAGGGACAACATTACTGATTTAATATTATTACAGAGGTAAAATTACTAAGAGATTTCTTTTATGTATATTAACCATATTTTATATCCATGTATGATATACATAAAACACAAATAAAAGTTCATATAACGTATCGTATTATACTTATATTAAGTATTTGAACAATTTCTTCCTAGGGGAGGGGGAATGGGAATTTTTGCTCCTAATGCAACCTAAAAGAAAAGGAAAATATCAACTAAAAGCTCTAACCACATGCTCTAAAGATTGTTAACTATTATATATTTGTATCCATGCCATGAACTATATGAACATAAAATCAGTTGTATATAGAATTCTGAGGATTTAATGAGTCAAAAAAATTCAGAGGATTTAATGTGTGAAAAAAAATTCTGAAGATTTACAAATATGGAAAGCAAAATTTTAGGGGATTCTTAATAGGAATATGATTCTGATTCTGATTCTAATATGGTTTTATTTAAACTGGGATTCAGACTTAAACTTTAGCTTCACTTTCTCCACTTTGTTTCGATCTTTTTATCAAATTTTGAAAGGCTCAGTCTTAGTGTCTCAGGTATGAGCTTTGATAGCTTATTTTTTACACATATATACTTCATAATCTCCCCTTTATGTTCTTAAATACAGAGTTTTTTAACCTAATGTTTGGCTTAACTATTATGGGTGTTCATATTCAGTGCACATAGTGGGGTTCGAGTTATTAAAATTGTCTACTCTTAAATATGAGTGTGTAACAATAAGTGATTTCTCTTAAAGATGTGTTTTATTCTTTTTGAATAGTCTAAAGGTGATTACAAGGTAATATCTGTTCATAAATATGATTAAATATTTATTTCATATAATTGTATTACATTCAATTTGACAAGCCTCGAATCTGTCGAGTAATTTTAATAAAAAATGGATTTTTATCTTTAAGAGGCATGGGTTTATACAGTTTATGTAAGTGTGTGAGTTTGAAAGGACTAAAAATAAAGAATATATACTAGTATAAAGTTACACCAGAATGTTCAAAAAAATTTATTGTTTTATGTTTTAATTAAATTTCTTGAAAGTTGAAATATTTAATTATCAAAGTTGGGCCACAATTACTGTCATAATCTAGATGCTGCATTTATTACAACTTTAAATTTAATGTTGTTAGTTTCAAAATTCTATATATAAACATGTGGGTTCACACTTTAAGTTCTCACACAAAGGGAGATGATATAAATAGGTTCACCTTCTACATCTGGGATTTGAATAAACAAAGACTTCTGATTTTCTGAGTCTTTTTCCTTTTCTGTTCTCTCTTTTTGTTTAGCTCTCGAGAAAGTTTTAACTGCTGAGAAGAATAATGAATGCATTAGTGGCAACCAACAGAAACTTTAAGCTGGCAGCCAGACTTCTTGGTTTGGATTCTAAGCTTGAAAAGAGTCTGCTCATTCCTTTCAGGGAAATTAAGGTGACTTCTGTTACTTTGATTCTTTATTTTTCTTTTTCGAAATTACTCGATGCATATCTAGAAACATGTACGAGGAGACCTCAGAAAAAAAGTTGAACATATCCGAGTCGAAATAACATAGATTCTGACCTTAATAGATGTTCGAAATATCTTGCAGGTTGAATGCACCATTCCCAAAGACGATGGCACATTGGCAACTTTTGTTGGATTCAGGATTCAGCATGACAATGCTAGAGGCCCCATGAAAGGAGGAATCAGATATCACCCTGAGGTTGTTTATATCTCCGACTCTTTATTTTTCTTGAAGTATAGCGCTCATCATGTACACGTATAGAGAGAAAAAAGGGGGTAAATCGAATATGATCGAGTCGAATATATTCCCCGAATGAGAGTTCTTAATATGGTATTTGAATAATGCAGGTCGACCCTGATGAAGTGAATGCATTGGCACAACTAATGACATGGAAGACTGCAGTTGCCAATATCCCATACGGTGGGGCTAAAGGTGGCATAGGATGTAATCCTGGAGAGTTGAGCAAATCCGAACTTGAACGCCTCACCCGAGTTTTCACTCAGAAAATACATGATCTTATCGGCATTCACACAGATGTTCCGGCACCGGATATGGGCACGGGTCCACAGGTGATTATGTTATCCGGACTCTTCATAAAGTATCAATCCGACATGTATTCAGATATGATCACGGGTATTTGGTACTTAAATTGACAAATGTTGTATTGTTTTTGTTGGTTAACTACAGACAATGGCATGGATACTAGACGAGTACTCAAAATTCCATGGCCATTCACCTGCTGTCGTGACCGGAAAACCAATTGTAAGCATCAACTTCGCATTGTATTTATGCTAGTTTAAAGCAGATTCGCGTGTTCATGTCGTGTTTATATAGTTTTTATTTTTTGTCTAGGATCTTGGAGGATCACTAGGCAGAGATGCAGCCACTGGCCGAGGGGTACTCTTTGCAACAGAGGCTCTTCTTAATGAACATGGAAAGTCCATCTCTGGGCAGAAGTTTGTAATTCAGGTACATTTTTAATGCCAAAAGGACTAAATTTTGACACAAAAAACTGAGTAGCTTAAAAATGGTGAATTACATTTTCAGGGTTTTGGAAATGTTGGATCATGGGCAGCACAACTCATCCATGAAAAGGGAGGGAAGATTGTTGCAGTAAGTGATATAACAGGGGCCATTAAGAACAGCAAAGGCATTGACATTCCCAGTTTGCTCAAACATGTCAAAGAAAGCAAGGGTGTCCAAGGGTTCCGTGGTGGCGACTCCCTGGATCTGAATTTGATTCTTGTCGAAGACTGCGATATACTCATCCCCGCTGCACTTGGAGGCGTCATCAACAGGTAAACGATTGTCGGAATTTGAACTCGAAATTAAATAAGTCAAGTACGGATTCAATTGGTGCTAATTGTTGAACTTTGATCTTTAATGGAAGGGAAAATGCAAATGAGATTAAAGCTAAGTTTATAATTGAAGCTGCTAACCATCCAACTGATCCAGAGGCTGATGAGGTTGGTGACTGTGAATTCAAGTAACATAGATAACAACACATTTTCATTTATTTTCTTTTTAAAAACTTGCAGATTCTGTCAAAAAAGGGGGTGATCATTCTTCCAGACATATATGCAAACTCTGGAGGAGTGACTGTTAGTTACTTTGAGTGGGTTCAGGTATCTTCTCAAATCTTGCACATACATGTACACATGCAAATGATGTCCGTTACCAGACGCTAATCGGTCCTGTTCGATTGCAGAACATTCAAGGCTTCCTGTGGGATGAAGAGAAAGTGAACAATGAGCTAAAGACATACATGACCAAAGGGTTCAAAGATGTGAAGGGGATGTGCCAAACCCACAGTTGCGACCTCCGAATGGGAGCCTTTACCCTCGGCGTTAACCGCGTTGCTCGTGCTACTGTTCTTCGAGGTTGGGAAGCATGAGACTGCTAACTGCTAATGTTGCTTTTGAATAAACATGGAGGTTACTATGTAGTATGTACCTCCTCATTCTTGTCCGTCAACCCTCATTTAGAAATGAAGTTGTCTTTTGTATTTCTTGCTTTATAATGTTGAATTCTACCTTAATACATGCAATTATTGGATTATAGGCCGAGCAATTTTGAAGACAACACAAAAATTAACATCCACGTAATATGATTATAGGTTTAACCGTAAAATAACTGTTTATATTATATTTTTTAAATAGGTTCTTAAAGTTTTTTTTAGGTAAAATATGTGTCTAACGTTTAATTTCGTAATTATTTTAAGATCTTTTTGTCAATGACTGTTAAAAAAGTTCAATCTTTCTATCATTACATAACACGTGATCTATTTATTATTTTTCATTTTAAAAAATCTTTAACTTTTTTAAAAAGAAAATCAAAACTTTAATTTTTTAAATAAAAAAACTCAAATTCTTAAATTTTCCTTCTACCGTCGTCTGCCATCGAATACCACGTTGTAGCCGTAGCAATGAGGTTTTCTCTCTCTGCACGAGTCATAAAGTGTAATTTGTCATTTGTCGTCCGATCGAAGACTTAACGTATGTAGTTCATTCATCATTTTTAACGACATAAAGCTAAAATTATGAATTGTGGGGGTCAACAAAGGGGTGATTGGTGACGACGATCGAAGGAGTGGAATTTAGAAATTTAAAGATTTGGATTATTTCGAGAAATTAAAGTTTTTAAACTTTATTTATAAAATTAACAATTTTATGCTTTTTTTTAATAAAACCTTAAAAAATGCATAAATAGACAAAGTGTCATATTTTAATTAGATAATGAATTTTTTTTAATATTTATAAATAAAAATCTTTTAAGCACTTATATCGCTCAAAAATTACTTTTAAGCACTGATTTTGAAAAAAATATAATTTGGACATTTATTTTATAGTTAAGCCTATGATTATATAAACCGCTGTGTCTTAACAGATTAAGACCATCTTGATACAATTTAAGCATGAATCCTATTCAAAAAGGATAGCAACCATATTAAGATATTGCACCTTGGATAAACAAAAAAAATTCTGAAATAAATGTCTCCCATGAACACAAAAGTAACAATTAAAGCTTGGCATCAAATTCTCAAAGTTGTATTCCCTTGAAAACCGAAAGGGATGGCAGATAACCGCACTTGTAATGTTACAACATGTTATTGCTCTAAAACCTACCTCTACCTCTGAATCCACCACCACGGCCACCACCTCTAGGACCACCCCTTCCACCTCTCGGGGCACCCCTTCCACGAAATCCACCACCTCCACGACCACCTCCTCTACCACCACCTCTGCCTCCACGACCACCTCTTGAGCCACCTTGTGCTTGTCCCCTACAACATTACATGTTAAAATATCACAAGTTTTTTTTGAATCACAGAGGAAGTTCAAATTATATAGAAAGAAGGAATGGTAACTCCAAGTTAGAGTAAGATTGATAAAATATTCCAATATATCAACATAATGCTAAACATTGTGGAAAAAAACATATGCTAAACATAGGGTGAAAATGAGCACAGATTGTCGACAAACAAATCACGCAGGTGCAAATTTCAACAAACTATCCATGACAAATCCAAGCATATAAGATTTTAGAGCACGACGACTGAAAACAACTCCCCGACATAATCATCAATCCTATGAACTGAACCGCAGTTTTCGGACAAGAAAAATGATAGCAAACATACTTCGGCTGTGGAAGAAATCTTGCAAGAGGCAAAAGCTTGCTCGGATCGATATAAAACCTATCACCCGCGGCGTACGAAGTTGCCACAATACCTTCTAACAATTTGATTGAAAAATACTGCAACAAGAAGAAAATAAAACAAACAAAACTTCCATGAAGTCCCAACTCTTGAGTAGACAAAAATTCAAACCAGAAATTGAACTCACGGATTCATTGATAGGGCCGAAGATTTCATCAACTTTACCAATCTGGGTCTTGTTTTGGAGATAGATATTAGCATTAAAGAAAGGTATTTTCTCATTGGTAAGCTTTGTCACGGCATCACCTTCACACGCATGAAGGAATGAAGAGACCTCTGCATGAATAACAAAAAGAGAAAATTCATGTTAATATCTTTTACAAACAAAACAAAAGAGTGGGAATATAAGGCAAATACAATGGTTTCGCATTCTTTAACTACACATTTAAGCTTATAATGCAAGAAATAATAGTTATCGACGAAAGATAGGGAAATCCGACATTGAAAACGAGGGTTTTTTTTTAGCTTTTCTTTGCATCAAATCCCTTCTTCTATAATTAAGCTTCATTTTCTCAGCATCCACTAGGAAGAAAAAGCACGGAGAAAATGCAAAGGAAAAAAGAGAATAAATAATGAATAATTAATTAATAAAAAGTTACTACTTACTCCTCATTGCCTCAGAATGGTCTCTTTTATATTTTCATGGCATCCAAACAAAAAAAACAAACAGAGGCAGCTAAAAAAAAACAGAAATAAAACTAACCAACAACTTCAGCAGGAGGTCCTTCATCACGGAAGCCACCGCCACCACGTCCTCCACCGCGACCAAATCCTCCGCGGCCACCTCCTCTACCTCGACCACCGTCCCTTCCGCCCCTAAAACCTCCGCCGCCTCTCGGTGGTCTCATTTTTCTTTTGCTTCTCTGAGTTAAGGCTTCAAAGGGTTTTGAGTTTTTGTTTAAGGGTTTATACTTGCAAGTGAAGTGTACGATGTAAGATCTAAATGGGCCTTAAGCCCGGTTAAGTTAAAAGATTTTTTTTTGTAAACTATGTAAATAGTTTCCCGATTATAGCACGATTTTTGTTGTGTCCCGCAACTAAAAAATATTACAAAATAGTCACCCAACTTAAAAATAACAAGTTCATTCGGTTCCGTTAAATATTTAACGGTTAATGATGTAACAATTAAAAAAAATTGTCATAATAACAAACTTAATTAATTTAGTCATAATTTAAAAAAAAATCAATAAATCTAGTCCTATTTATTTATTCATTCTATAAATTTAATCTTTTTTCTTTAACCTTTCACCCTGGCATTGCCTCCCTGTTTTGACGACTCTAAGTTTCGTCCAATGACTCTTTCGCTTTACTCCCCTCGCTCGCTCGCCCGAACGACCCACACCCTTCGGCACTCGTCCCCGCACCTTGCTTGTGTACTCCAACAACCCCGATCCTACACAACAACGCCTTGCTAGGACTAAATTTATTGAAAATTTCTATTAGGACTAAATCGATTGAACGTGTAAATGTGGATGACTAAATGTGTTATTATATCAATTTTTGTTAATTGCCACATCATCCACCGTTAAATTTTTAATAACACCAGACCAACTTGTTACTTTTTAAAATCGAGAGACCATTTTATAATTTTTCATAGTCGGAGGACTCAACAAAAGAATTACCATACAGTTAGGAGTCTATTTATATAGTTTACCCAATTTTTTTATTTGTGTTGATTAAATAAAGGGCAATTATTTCATATACTTGCGGTGGAAACTAAAAGCTTCTACAATTGCCTTAGTTTTAGAGTTTAGAGATTTAATTTAGGGTGTAGGGTTTTTTGTGTCTATGTTTAAGAGTATATAATTTAGGTTTTATAAGTTAAAACATAAATCCCTCACCATATTACCTTAAAACCTAAACCTCAATCTCTAAATCATAAATTTTAATCTTAAATACTAAATTCTAGCATTTATCCCTAAATTCAAAACCATTAAACTCTAAACTTTAAACCAAATCTCTAAACCCTAAAACTAAGGAAATTGTGGGAATTTTTAGTTTTCCACTGCATGTATATTGAATATAAAGGACTGGCGGTAGAAATTAAAAGTTTCCACAAGCGCCTTAGTTTTAGGGTTTAGGGTGTAGGGGTTTAGAATTTATGGATAATGGTTAGAATATAGGGTTTAGGGTTTACATGTTAGTTTTTAGGGTAATATGGTGAGGATTTAGGTGTAGGGGTTTATAATTCCTAAATTCTAAACTCATGTACCTAAACCCCTAACACTACACCCTAAACTAAGTCTTTAAACCCTAAAACTAAAGCGCTTGTGAAAACTTTTAATTTCCACCGCCAGTGTATGGAATAATTACTCTGAATATAAATCCTTAAATAAATTACTAGTAAACTATTAGATTTCAACTCATAACTTAATATTTAATTTAATGGTAAATTATACAAACGGTTATTAAAAATTGATTCTTCTGTTTTTTTGGTAGAATAACAAAAAAAAGCCTCCAACGTTTGAATGTATAGTCAATTGGGACCCTAATTCTTTTTCTAGAGCTATCCACTCAACTTTTTATTTTGGTTCAAAAATACCTCTCGTTGGATAGAAACGGTTAGTCAACAAACGGACAACGACTAAAGCTGACTGGGCTGACACACGTGTACTTTGATGCGATGTGAAACTTCTACATGTAAGAAGTCAGTGGCATGGTAGACCGCGGCATCAGATTTTTTAATAAAAAAATAAAAGTTTAAATTATTCGTATCCATTCGGAAGTTGACACGTGGCAGCTGGCTTAAAATTTTATATAAACTGTCATAAACATAGACTTTACTCGAAACTTTATTCTCATATTTAATTCCTTAATAACTCTTACATCGATTCAAGAACGCATACTCCTCTGTAGAGCTAAATTCCATCCTTCAAGCTTTTAAAGCATACATTGCCTTGAAAACTTATCTTGTTCACCATGACATGTATATACTATTGTGTCACTGGCATCTTGATCATCCACATATCCACCTGAAACAATAATGTTAGTGGCAATTGGCTCTCCGTTTGAGCCTTGGCTCTCAGACAAGTAATCAATCCCTGCTTGAACTTGCCCAAGTAACCCCACCACACAAAGCTTCATTATGATATAGAACAAGTCACCTATTTCAATACTTGGGATCGCACCCACTATTCTTTTATCACGATTTAATCACATCCCTCGGTCCTTCATCACTTCGGCAACCTTTAAATCCTTGCACACCCGTTGTTCGCTCCCCGTCCCATCCTCTAATCTTCCTCCATAATGGCCAAAATACGAATGAAATCGTACATCATCCATGCTCTTCTCACAATATCCCGAAAATACCTCTCTTCTTTGATCCCCAAATTTGTCAGCCGAACCAACTCAATGAATCTTGCAGCCTTGCGACGTGAAACGGCGAAGGAGAGAGATTGGTCCGGGTTGGAGGCATTAGTTGCAGTTATATCAGAGGTTGGTTGTGGTTCTTCGGGTACATGTATATGATGGCCTGAGAATTTGAGTCAAGTACTTCAACGCCGTCGTAATTTTGTAATTTTTGGGTGAAAGGAGATCGGAAGAGCTCGGAGATTTGAAAATATTCAGAATACATTGCGTTTTGGTTGTCGATGAAAGAGGGAACGTTAGATGGAGAAGCAATTTTGGATTAGAAAGGAAATCAGGAGTCTGACCGAAAGGACAAAAGATAAAATTTTCTTGTTGGGAATATATTGGTGGTGTTTCGACAAAAGATTATTGCTTCGGTTCAAGTTTAGGTGCTAAAAGTTTCATGTTGGCGATGTTGTTGGTGGTCACGGAGGAGGAGGTAGCGAAAGTGGTGGTTTGGGCAAAGATCGACGTCTTGAAGAGGTACAATAAATTTAATTTCTTAAATTTTAAGTCAACCAGAATGTAACGATCTGGAATTTGAGTTTGATTCGGATATAGAATTTAAGTTTGGTATTTAAATAAAAAGGATGAGAATTATTGATCGATTTGTGGAAGAGTTGAAGACGGGGGCCTTGAGTGTGATTTACTCATGTTGGGCTTGGAAGACACTTTATTCGAAATAAAGTGGGTTGGAGGGAGGGGAAATCATATTTTTTTCCTCTCTCTTCCCTTTTTCTCTTTCTTTCTTCATCTTCCTCCATTTTTGTGCCCTCAAGCTTTCATGCTTGATCCACCACTATAGAAGCTGTCGTGCATAACACCATCGTCGCCAAAGTGTTCCCCTTGCCGTGAGGAGTCAATCAGTGGTCATGGCGTCACTATCAGAGTTGCAGTGGAGGAGGGTGAACAGAAAGAAGTTTAGAATGTGCTAGAGGAGGGAGTTTGAGCGGCCAAAACGGGCTTTGGAGGCCACCAGTGTCGGAACAATAGGATTGGAGCTCGCCATTGCCGTTCGACCACCGGAGGACGCCCCACGTGCCGCCAGTGAGGGTGGATGTAGATCTGCCCAAATGGGTGCACCATGCTGCGGTGCACCGTGCCACACCGGATCTGGCACACTTGGGTGCACGTGCACTCGTCCGTATAGGAGTGAGCCCCGTGGGTGCACCGTCTTCCCCATGCACTTGCGCGTACTGGATCATATACCTAGGGTGCACCGAGCTTACCATGCACTGTACTATACTGAATCACTAGGCTGTTGACCAAACCGTTGACCAGCTGTTTGACCGGCTGTTGATTCTTTTCGGGGTGTAATCACTAATTTTGTCCGGGATGGACCCGTTTTTATAATAAGGGGCTTATATATATATGTTACTACCTAAAGTTGTGTTATGGGCTTTGCTTATCTTGAACCATTTTACACAATATAGATATATGATTTTCATTAAAAATTCAACAGCAATTAAAATGCTACTATTGTTACTTGCTAATACATCTAAGTGTCATCTTTTAATATCTAAATTTCCATTATGTTTTATTATTTTCTAATGAAAGCCCTAATTAATGTGATGTATTATTTCTATCGGTTGTGTCCTATCGTTGTTACTACATTAGTGTTACTGTTATTTTCGGTAAGTAGTCTTCACTGGTGTTACTATATTTAAGTATATAAAAGAATATTATGAACTATGGAAATAAATAAAAACCTGGATATATATATATATATATGTATATATGTCAGCCCATATATATATGTAATTACAATCTAAATAAAACCCCAAGTTTTAAATTCAGTCCATTTACATTAAGCCCAAAAATTAAAAAAGGAAAATATTACATACTTAGCTCATTTTGGGCCCAATAAAATTAAATCCCCTTTCACCCTAATCTGATAACAAAAGAAAACCTAATTCCCCATCTTATTTGTGCATAGCCCATTCCCTACCGTCAGATCTGGCAAGATCTGACGGTCCAAAATGAAGCAAGAGGGACTCTTTAGATCATTACGCACTGCACGCGCGGCTCATCATTTCCCCACTTGCGCGTGTACAACACCGGCTACCCTTTCATTTTCCCAGTCGAGCGTGATGTCCGCTTGCCTTCCGAATGCTTCCATGCGCCATCATCGTACCTCCATGCTGGCAAGGAGAACCAATGGCCCGGTGCCACGCCACTGTTGTGCTTCCACGTTCGCTCCACGTTGGCCGGTCCTCTACTGGTCCCCCTCCTCTCCTCCCGTGGTCACATGTAAAAGGGGAGAGCAAAACAAAATCAACAACAATGTCAGATGCACAACAATATTTCAGAGAAAACAACAGCAACCAATAGGATTAATCGATTCAATTTTTGTATATTTCTAAAATTCATGTAATTTCGGTTATTAAAACCGAATTCAAGCAACTGTAAACCCTAACAAGCATAAAGGGATATTTGGGAGAATCAATAGAAAAACAGAAAAGCCTCAAGCTTCAGAGGTATCCTCTTCTTTCTTTCTTTCATTTCATTTCAAAGCATTTGCAAAAAAAAAAATATAGAGATTTAGGGTTTCTGTGGTTCTTACCCTCGTTTTCCCCTCCTTTCGCGTCAATCTGTCTCCTGCCGCCATTGACAAACCTTACAACCTCCCCAAGTCGTGTATGGTGAAACGGAAGGGTGAGAATGGTGGAGTAATCGGTTTCGAGTTCCAGTTTTGCCTGTTTTCTGTTTTTGAAAAAGAAAGGGTTTGAGTTTCGGAACACTAGGGTTAGATCTGTTTTTAGGGTTTTGGCTTCTCCGGCCACCGTCATACGACAGCTCGATGGCCGAATTTTGGGTTTCGCGGCGGGGGACTGCCGGAATCTGGGTTCTTCAAGAACCCATTTGAATACAGGGGGAGGTGTTATAACACCGGGGTTCTGTTTTTGCCGAAAAGGGAAACAAAATGAAATAAAGAGGTTTTTATAAACCTTTTTTGTTTTAAAAATGGGAAAATAACATAATAAGGACCTCCGCCTCGTTATAATCACTTATTTAGCCCTTCCACTTTTTAAATTATGCGAATAGTCCCTCCGCGTTCTTGAAATCCCCTCCGAGGCCATTCTGCCTTTTATAATTACAACCCGGGTCCTCGTAACTTTCCGTTTTTTTGCAATCTCGTCCCTATTATCCTTTTAATTGAGCCTCCAAATTTTATCTCTTTTCAATTTAGTCTAGTTTCTAGTATTTAATTTCCCACTTCATGCATTTTATTTATGGTTTATTTTGTTCATATGTTATTGCTTTTTATTCATGTTTGAATCTTTTTTTATCGGTTGAAATATTCATATGGAATGTTCGTTTTAGAGCATAGTGTTATGTGTTATTTATATGTGGTTTATAGTATAGAATATATGGTTTTCTATTTTAAAACTAGCAATATAAGGTTTATTTAAGATATATGTAATATATAATTCTTGTAGAAAGTTATAGTTTTATAAAAATATATATACTAACAAAAATGTTTTTTATATACATATGTGATTTAAAGAGATTTATAATATATGTATATATCCTTTTCCTCTATATACAATATGTATTTTTATAAAATATATATATTTTATATTATAATGTATAATGTGTATTTGTCCTTACATTGCATAATTTATTTGGGTTTGTAAAACAATATATATATATATATATACACATTTAATTTTTAAGGAATCACCGACATGTGTTGCATCATTTCATCAAGCTCTATAACCAAGCTCCGTCCCTTAAGTAGGAGTGAAATGCCACATACCCACGTGAGTAGCCCTCCACGAGTCTGTAATTCACTTCCGGAATCCACGCCTCTTGACAAGTGAGCAGCCCTCCACGTCATTAGGTTGTGCTTTCCGTCGAACCGAAACCAATTCGCAAGCTTGTAATGGGCCAAAATTGGGGTTCTTGTTGCCTTAGTAGATGATAAGATAGGTTCGGGTACCCCAATTAGAACCGAACCCATGTGTGTTAATCTAAGAAGCCTACCCAGTAGAGCCATGTGGATAACTATAACGAATTAGAGTTCCTGTGTTTAGGGCTTTCTTTTATATGCTTGTTTTTCGCTTAACTTACTTAATTTTACCTTTTCTTGTTTGCAAGTTTATTGTTCACCCCATGACTAACCTTTTCTCTCGTTTCCTGTCCTCTTTATCTTTATTTTGCATATTATGTCATAATCATGAAGAGCACACTGAGTCTGGGAATAGTTTGAAATTAAAGACTAGATCGATGGGAGACTTAGTTCACAACAATGACGAGAAGAATTCTGATGTTCAGATATGGTCGAAAGGGGAACAGTTACATGAGGGAGATAATATTGCCGAGGGGTTCAGATCAGCCATGTCAACCATGACATTCATGAACACCAGATTTAATGATATGCCTGATTTGAAGTCAGTATGGAACAGTTGGGATTTCAAAACAAAGAGCACTTTCAGGGAAGAGTACGGTGACATCACGTATTTGCTAGAGGTTTCAGTTGACCAAGCACTACTGCAAACCTTGGTAGGTTTTTGGAACTCCGCCTACAGTTGCTTCATGATTGGTAACTTCGATCTCACTCCTACAATTGAAGAATACCAGGATCTTATAAACTGCAAAAGGATTAATATGGATCGAGTATATTCAAAGCCAAGTAAGAATAAAGCTTTTCGAGGCAAGCTTGTTAGGATATCAGATACATTACTGTCTTGGGTCGAGCAGCAGGTCACCACTTGGAATAGTAAGGAGTATCTTAAGTGGGAGGAGATCTTGGCTTTGGCTTCTGTGCGCCCTGTGGGTCGAGTTCAGCGAAACCTGTTTGCGTTGTTGATCTATGGTTTGGTATTATTTCCTTGAGCATTAGGCCTTGTTGACCCATCAGTTTTGGATCTTTTTGAACGTTTGAGTAGCGGGACTAATCCAGTACCTATAATTATGGCCGAAACCTTCTGATCCTTGAGATTCTGTAGGGAGAATGGTGGAGGACACTTCTAGGGATGCCCACAGCTTTTAACGGTTTGGTTCTATAGCAATCTTTGGACCAATCCCAGCTTTTCCAGACCCCTTTATGATGGTAAGTTCTCACCCTTAGAAGAGTTCTTATGAAAGGATGACTGGCCAACCCGGAGTTCTGAGGAGGTATGGCAGGACATTCTCTAGAACCTAAAGGAAGAGGATATAGTTTAGAGAGCACCTTGGTTGTTGGAGAAGAATGTTCTCTATAGATGCAGAGAGTATCCATGGGTACCGTTACTTGGCCTTTGGGGGCATACTACCTATGCACCTCTACTAGTTCTAAGACAATATGGTTCAAAACAGTTCGTGCCAGCCACCAAAGGGCTGAATGAATTCAACGTGGATTATGCAAAGGAGAAGGGCTATAAGGAAATGGTATACAACGCTTCCTCAACCTAGAATAGTGTAAGACGAGTTAGGATCATGAATGCTCCATACATGGTTTCTCCTGAATATGAGGCATGGCGATTAAACCGTGTCAATGACAACATTTCGCGTTTAACCCCCTATAGCAGGAGATCTTTAGAAGAAAGATTGGCCACACTCCCTACCGAGGCTGATCTGATGAGGAAACAACTTGAAGAAGAACAAAAGACGCAATTCAAAGAGGTGGTCAGAGACCTACAAAAGAGGAGAGAGGAGCTAAAACTCGAACTCAAGTCAGAAAAAGAAGAGATTCAACAGCTAAGGAGGTTAAGTAAAAGCAAGAGAGTTGCAGAAAGTGGGTCGATCGAGGGGCTGAAGCTCCGGCTTAAGGAAGAGAAAGCGCGAGCCGAGAACTATAAGAAGATGTTTCTTGAGAACAAAGATCGAGTGCTCACTTTAACCCAAGAAATGAAACATCTGCGAACCTCCCATTCAAAAAAAATTGAGAAAGAACAACAACAAAGCATAACCTTAAGAGATCAAGTGAAATGTTTGGAAAAGTCTCTTTTCAAACACAAGGGCTCGACTAGCAAGTTGAAGGCCAGCAACTCAGAAAACCAAGCTTTGATGACACGTGTCCAAGAGTTGGAAGCCGAGGTTCAACAACTCAAGGATCATGTAGCAAGCATGAGAGGGTCAATTCAAGTACGCCCGACTCTGAGTTTGGAGCAGTTGCACTTTGCCGCCTACACGATTTGGAGGCAGGAGCAAGAATTGGCATGGTAGGGAGCTCAGATGCAAGAGGTCACCCGGAAGATACAATTTCTAGCTGAGGACGCTACTGAGCTTAATGATTGTGTTGATGATGAATCCAAGGAAGGAGAAAGGATTATGTGCATTTTGAGAGAGATCATCGACCTCGATATTACCTTGAAACCATATATGTAGTTAGCTTTCTCTATGTTATTGTAACAAGACAATGTTCCCATCAATGAAAGTCGTTTAACGATAATATTTGCCGAATTCAGTGTTGCTCTTTACATTCATTCATAATACATTTAGTTGCATACCTCATTTAATTACCAAAATTAACTAAAGGACTTTTCATTTCAAAGAAAGTATTTTAATTCTTAAAATTTCAATCATTCCGCACCAATACGGAACCCGGTTACAATCCCGAACCATGGAGGATAGACTAGCTAAGGTAGAACAGGGGTAAAAAGACCTTGAAACGCGTTTGGACGGGATTGGCCAAGATATCAGGGACCAGATAGCTCAGTCACAAGATGTTGTTATCACTCGGATAACCAATTTGTTAGCAAAGATGAAGGGCAAAGAGGGAATCTCCATTGACAGCCTAAATTTTGACGAGCAAGAAGGTGTTTTGTCTCATATGAAGGTACAACCAGTTATACCAGAACCCGGGAAAAGAGTTTACATTAATCTCGCGGGAGCTTCTGCTGACCCTGCTGTTGGGGCATCTGCGAGTCACCATGGGGGAGATCTTGATTTGTGAGTAGGATACGAGAACGAAGTGCCAGACTTGAGCATGATGGATGAAGTTGAGAAAAGAATTAGGGCCGATATGGAGAAGAAGTATGAGGAGCGGTTTCGTATGCTCGAAGAGCGACTAAAAGCCATCCAAGGGGCTGATGAACATGAGAATGATGCAAGTGATTTGAGTTTAGTGGCGGATTTGATTCTCCCACTCAAGTTTAAAGTGTCTGACTTCAACAAATATGACGGGACCACTTGCCCATCAGCACATATTACCATGTACTGTAGAAAGATGGCTACTTTCGTGAAAGATGAGAAGTTACTTATCCACTAATTACAAGGGAGTTTGACTGGGTCTGCAACTCGGTGGTACACCATGCTTAGCCGAGCTAATATCAAGTTATGGAAGGACCTTCGAAAGGCCTTCATAGAACACTACAAGCATGTAACGGACATGATCCCTAGTCGAATCATGCTGGAAGGGATGAAGCAAAGGTCGAATGAGAATCTATGCCAGTATGCCAGAGGTGGCGCGACGTGGCCCCTCAAATTTAACCACCAATCTCTGAACATGAAATCACGCTGATGTTCGTTAACACTTTAAGGGGGCGTTGTTTGATCGTTTGATAACAACACTACCCAAAGCTTTACCGATATGGTGAGAACCAGAGAATCAATCGAAGTAGCAATAAAGAGCAGAATGATCGATAGTGGGGAGAATACTCATAAGAACTACAAGAAAAGAGATAACGAGGTGAACAATACAAGAACCTACGCAGCTTCGAAGAGTTTCACTATTTCACCACTACGAGCTGTGGCCGGAGGAGGGCAGGGCTCAAACAAGAAGGAGACCAGGGCCCCGTAGAGGGAAAATGAGAAGATGTCATTTACCCCACTCCCGGTATCGTATGCTGAACTATACTCATAACTGCACAAGGCTAATTTGGTCCGACCTTTATTATGTCACTCCTTTCAAACCTCAATTCCCTGTGTAGTACGATAAAAAGGCAAACTATGAACATCATGGTGGCATCTCGGGACACTCAATCGAGAATTGCATTGCATTCAAGAAGTTCGTACAAAACATGATAAATTCCAAGGTGTTGTAGTTAGATTAACCGAATGTAGCCTCTAACCTGTTACCAAATCACGGAGGCCGTGGCATAAATACAATCGAAGAGGAGTACACTAGGAGAGCCAAGATGAGCGTGTCCGAGGTCAAATCCCCTCTGAGGTGGGTGTTTTAGCAGTTATGTATCGCGTGCCTAATCGATAGGGGTATGGAGTCGTGTAAGAGGGAAGCGGATCATATTGTGAGTTCCACCAAGAGGAAGGACATGTCATTCAGTGTTGCGATGAGTTTAAGCAGATGCTTTAGAAAATGATGGACAATAAGGAGATTAAATTCTTCGTGAAAGATGAAGAAAGGAAAGAGTCAGATGTATCCACATTGGATACCCCCAAGATCAAGTATGGGGTAGATCATATCACTCAAGCCAAAGCCAGAAAGCTCATCCTAAGATGAGAGCTCCAACGTAACTTCCAAAATACAGATTTTGGCTCTGACTCCTTTTTCGTTTAAGGACGTTCAGAAGGTCCCATGGAGTTATACTGCCCACATCTCTATACTAGAAAAGTCAGAGATACAAGGAGATGAGAAACCATCTGATAAAGAACCTCAGAGGAGGAAGACCCGGTAGGACTAAGCACCGAAACGATAAATGAAGTAGGACATTTTACCAGAAATGGAAAATACTATTCACCAGAAATGGCAAATACTATTCACCAGAAATTGCCGAACTTGTAAAGATTTTCGGAGAAGAACCTCCCCCCAAAATTCTTGAGCTAGTGATAGAGAGTCAGGCGCAGGAATTCTTGAGGTTCCTAAAGCACATCGAATACAATATTGTTGAGAAGCTTAAAAAACAGCAAGCACGGATTTCAGTACTCAAATTGTTGTTGAGCTCAGAAAAGCACCATGATGCATTATTGAAAGTATTGAATCAGACGTTCATCCCGGACGATATCTCGGTAAGTAAGTTAGATAGAATAGTAGGCAATATTACTATAGATAACTACATCACCTTTAGTGACAACAAAATTCCCGACGGAGGCATGGGGTCAACTAAGGCTTTGAACATCACCACCTACTACAAGGGGCATGTCTTACCGGGGGTGCTTATCGACAACGGGTTCAGCTTGAATGTATTACCGATGGTGACCCTGTGAAGGCTGCCAGTGGAGAGTTCACACATGAAACCGTGTTAAAACTCCGTTAGGGTATTTGACGGAACCATAAGGGATGTTATTGGGAAGATAGAGATACCATTGTTGATCAGTCCTACCGAATACGTTGTTGAATTTGTGGTAATGGATATCCGACCCACTTATAACTATTTGCTAGAGAGGCCATGCATTCACTAGGCCGGAGCTGTGCCTTCATTCTTGCACCAAAAGTTGAAGTTTGTTATTAATGGGAAGTTGGTAAGTGTGGGAGCTGAGTAAGACATCATTGCTTCTGTAACCACCGATGCTCCTTATGTCTAAATTGATGAAGATGCTGTTGAGTGCTCCTTTAAGGCCTTAGAATTCGTGAATGCTACATTCATGGCAGAGGGAAGCAAGATCCCATGCCTTAGACTATCAAATTGCACCAAGATGACAGTCTGGCAAACCCTGGGACGAGGAGCCAAGAAGGGTAAAGGGCTCAGAAGGAGTTCACGGATGCTTGCGCGCCAAGAGTGTCATCGGCAAAAAGGATCGGTTTGGGCTCGACCACAAACCCAATTTTCATCAGAGAAAGTTAGAATATAAGAAGAGAGAAGAACAAAAGAAGGCCAAATTCAATGGTGAAGACATCTCATGGGAACCAATGACTTTCCCTCACTTAAAGAATATTTTTGTGTCTGGGGGAATAATCAATATGGAGGGAAAGATACACGAAGCTTGTCTAGAAAGTGCCAAATTCAGTAAGGAGGAAAGGTTCAACGAGGCACTAGAGGGAATGGACGTCAACATGATAATCAAAGAGGAGAAGAGTGGCAAATACTTGGTCGAAATCCTCCATTACCTCCCGGGGAAACACTCAACAATTGGACTGTTGTAGATCTGCCAATAGTTTTTAGGTCGAGATTAGAGTAATGCTCAGAACCAACCCTATTTTCTTTTGCCCGCGAGCAATAGAGATCTTTTGTAAATGGCTCCTATGTTAATCTGCTTGCTTTTAATTCAATAAAAATGATGCTTTCTGTTTTTTCTCAAATGGAAAACATCTTGTTTTTTGTTTTTACATTTATTCATTACATTCATTATTCATCATTATTTTATTTATCTCATTAATTCCATAAGAACATTCTTTTTTGTCCCGATACATATTCATTCAAATTGTTTCAGGGTCTCTATTGTTGACTGTATGAATGATTCTAAGTCTAACTCTGAGATAGATTTTGAGCGGCTCTCGTGTTTGGCAAAAGTCGAGGAAAATGATGATGAGATAGAAGTAGAGATCCCAGATGGACTACTCTGATTAATGGAAAGTAAAGATAAACAAATCTTGCCTCATCAAGAAGAGTTAGAGATCTTCAATTTGGGAATGGAAGAGGAAAAAAAGAAGTGAAGATTGGTACTACCCTCTCGGCTAAGACCCGGCGTGAATTGATTAAGTTGCTTTAAGAATTAAGGGATGTTTTTGCATGGACTTATCAAGACATGCCAGGTCTGGACACAGATATTGTAGTGCATAAGCTACCGATCAAGCCATAATATAAGTCGGTTTAACAAAAACTCAGAAGGATGAGACCAGAAATGTTGTTCAAGATTCGAGAAGAAGTAAAAAAATAGTACGATGTTAGTTTCTTAGGAGTCTCTAAATACTCGAAGTGGGTGGCGAACATAGTCCATGTTCCTTAAAAAGATGGGAAGGTCTGTATGTGTGTAGATTACAAAGACCTTAATAAGGAAAGCCCCAAAGATAATTTTCCTCGACCTCATATTGATACTTTGGTTGACAACACCGCGGGGCATTCGTGGTTCTCTTTCATGGATGGTTTCTCGGGATACAACCAAATCAAAATGCATCCTGACGACATAGAGAAAACTACGTTCATGACCATGTGGGGAACATTCTGTTATAAGGTGATGCCTTTGGATTGAAGAACGCTAGAGCAACTTATCAAAGGGCCATGGTAACCCTTTTTCATGACATGATGCACAAAGAGATCGAGGTATATGTAGATGACATGATCGCCAAATCTCGAATAGAGGATGAGCATATTCAAAACTTGAGGAAGCTCTTCCAAAGGCTAAGAAAGTATCAGTTAAAACTCAATCCGACAAAATGCACATTAGTCGTCATTTTCGGTAAGCTTTTAGGCTTCGTGGTTAGCCGAAAATGGATTGAGATTGACCCGGATAAGGTGAAGGCTATTCAAAATCTCCCGCCACCTCAAACCCAAAAAGAAGTTTGAGGTTTCTTAGGAAGATTAAATTATTTATCTCAGTTTATTTCTCAGTTAACCGACAAGTGCGACCCCATCTTCAGGTTGCTCCAAAAGAATAATTTGGGAGTATGGGACAAAGAGTGTCAAGAGGCTCTGGATAAGATCAAGAGATATTTGACTAATGCTCCAATTCTAGTAGCACCGGTGCCAGGAAGGCCGTTGATCTTGTATCTGACCGTCTTTGGAAATTCAATGGGTTATGTCTTGGGACAACATGATGAGTCTGGGAAGAAAGAAAAAGCAATCTACTATCTGAGCAAGAAATTCACCGATTGCGAAACATGGTACCCGCCGATTCAGAAGTTGTGTTGTGTTCTGGTATGGGCTACCAAAAGGCTCAGGCAATACATGTTGTAGCACACCACGTGGTTGATATCCAAGTTGGATCCTTTGAAGTTCCTGATGGAAGCACCAGCGCTAAATGGAAGGTTGGCCCGTTGGCAAATGCTGTTATCTGAATTCGACATATTGTATGTGAGTCAGAAGGCAGTAAAAATGAGCGCTATACCAGACTTCTTGGCAAGCCGCGCTTCGAACGACTATGAATCTTTGGACTTTAATTTCCCTAATGAGGAAGAGACTACTTTAGAGGATGAGATATGGAAGCTCTACCTCGATGGGGCATCCAATGCCTTAGGCCATGGAATTAGGGCATTGTTAATCTCTCCAGAAAATGTCTACTATCCCTTCACTAGTAGATTGGAATTCTTTTGCACAAATAACATCACCGAATATGAGGCTTGTGTTATGAGTTTAAATGCGGCCATTGAAAGGAAAATCGAGGTGCTTCAAGTTTTCGAGGATTCGTCTGTGGTAATCTATCAGTTACAGAAAGAATGGGAAAAGAGAGACTCGAAGTTGGTCAAGTATTACGACCTGATTTAAGAGTTAATCAAAAGTTTTGAAAGAATCAGCTTCACCTACCTTCCAAGGGAAGACAATCAAATGGCGGATGCCTTGGCAACGTTGGCTGTAATGTTTAAAGCAAGTACTGAGGCCGAAATGAAGCCAATCGAGTTGAAATTTTTTGAGATACCGGTTCATTGTTGTAGTTTGGAAGAGGAGGCAGATGGTAACCCATGGTACTATGACATCCTTTAGTATATCAAGTTCCGAACCTACCCCAAAGGGGCCAATGAAAATGATAAGAGAATCATCAGAAGAATGGCGGCATGATATGTTTTGGACGGGGAGATTTTATATAAAAAGGGTAAGGACCAAATACCATTAAGGTGTGTCAATACCCAAGAAGCAAAAAACATATTGGCCGAGGTGCATGATGGGCTCTGTGGGACACATGCTAACAGTTTCTCGATGGCTCAAAAAATCATGAGGTATGGATATTTTTGGTTAACCATGGAAGGAGATTGTATTGGCTATGCAAAGAAATGTCACAAGTGCCAGATATATGCCGACAAGATCCATTCTCCCCCATTACCTCTGCATACCATAAACTCACCATGGTCGTTCGCTGTATGGGGAATGAATGTTATTGGTCAGATTCATCCCAAGGAATCCAATGGACATCGCTTCATTTTGGTTGTCATCGATTACTTTACTAAGTGGGTAGAAGCAGCATCCTATGCCAGCATTACAAGAGCAACATTTTGCAAGTTTTTGAATAAAGAGGTAATTTGTCGTTACGGCTTGCCAAAAAGGATTATTACCGATAATGCCTCTAACTTAACCAATAAAATGATGGACGAGGTGTGCAAGCAATTCAAAATAGCACACCATAATTCCACCACCTATCACCCCAAGATGAATGAAGTGATAGAAGCGGCAAACAAAAATATTAAGAAGATCATAGCAAAGACTACAGACACCTTCAAAGACTTGCATGAAAGTTGCCATTTGCTTTATTCGCCAACCGCACATCTGTACGAACTTCCACTGGGGCAACCCCATACTCATTGGTCTATGGCACGGAAGCAGTACTACCTATCGTAGTAGAGATTCCATCGCTTCGAATTCTAAGTGAGGTAAAGATGGAAGAAGCTGAATGGGTGCAGGCTCAGTTTGACCAATTGAATCTCATTGAGGAAAATAGGTTGAAAGCCCTTTGCCATGGCCAGATGTACCAAAAAAGAATGATGCGAGCTTACGACAAGAAAGTTTGCCCAAGAGAATTTCGAGAAGGGGATCTAGTGCTTAAAAGAATCCTACCGACTCAAAAAGATTTTCGCGGGAAATGGATGCCTAACTGTGAAGGACCTTACATTGTTAAAAAGACCTTTTCTGAAGGAGCATTGATCCTAACAGAAATGGATGGAAAGGTGTTGAACAGTCTGGTGAATTCAGATTCGGTTAAGAGGTACTGTGCATAAAAAGGAAAAAAGAAAAAAAGAAAAAAAGAAAAGAGAAAAAAGCGGAGTGAAAACCTGGAAGGGTGTTTCGCAAAATAAAATACCTAGAGTGAAAACCCAAAAAGGGTGCTTTAGGTATTAAAAAAATTAAAAAAAGAAAGAAAACAAATGGGGGTTCAAGATGAAAACCATAAAATGGCGTCTTGAAACCAAAAGAGGATTTGAGTTGAAAACTCGAAAAGGACAACTCAGATGACTGCCGTAGATTAGGAAACCAATAAAGGAACCCTCTCGGGAATCAAGGAGTTTCAGCAGAGAATTTCTAGAAACAGATCTATTTCAGTTGATGGGCTCTCGCATCATTCATACAGTCAATAATTGGGATACAACGTCATGCTTTGTTTCCATTTTCTCATATGTTTGCCATGACTTTCAAATCATTCTAAAATTCTGAAATATTAATGAAATATTATTTCACATATTTTCATGTCTTTTTTACAAGTATCCTGCAAGTAGGTTAACGTAGGTTTATGAAAAGCAAAGGTTTCTTGGTATTACTATATTTTAACCTTTAAAATGCAGACAGTGCAAATAAGTATATTGGGGCTGAACCAAGGGGAGGCTCCATTTATTGGGTATAGGAAGAAAAATAAGACCCGACCACATCATGTTTCAAGACTGCCACATGGAAACAAAGAGATTTTGAGTATAAAGCTGTCCCTGGACAAAAGAACTCGAAAGAGGACCGGAATAGGAAAGAAAAAGAGAAATAGAGAAAAAAGGAAAAGAAAAAAAAGAAAAAAGAAGAAAGAAAAAAGGAAAAAAAGAAGAGAAAAAAGGAAAAAAAAGAAAGAAAAGAAAAAGGAGAAGAAAAAGAAATCCAAAGTGAAAACCTGAAAGGGCACTTTGGGAAAAATGAATCTAAGGTGGAAACTGAAAAGGCGTTTCAAGACGAGGGGATGTCAGAAGGTTGGAATGAAAGGGGGCATAGATGGTAGCACCTAAGCATGAGGCAAAACACCATTCGTTGCAAAGAGAAAGAAGAAGAAGAAGAAGAAGAAAGAAGTGAAGATGAAATCAAAGAAGGATTGATCGAGGAAATAAAGGCTTGTGGGAAAAGCGATTAAATCCCGTCAGTCATGCATCATATGTAGACTAGACATCCCTAAGATAGGAGCATGCAAACCTACACTATCATACTGTTGCATCTCTTTTTGTAGATATTTAAACTACAAATTTCAAGGATTTCAGGGGAAGGGTTTTAAACTCGCCATACTAGAATTCTTGGGTGAAAGAGGCAGATACTCATAGTTCGGAGTTTTCAAAGCGAAGGAGGCAGATACTCATAGTTCAGAGTTCCCATAGCAAAGGAGTTAGATACTCGAAGCTCAAAGATTTTAGGCGAAGGATTTCAAACTCGCCATATCAAAGTTCCTGAGCGAAGGAGGCAGATACTCATAGTTCGGAGTTTTCAGAGCGAAGGAGGCAGATACTCAAAGCTCAAGGATTTCAAACTCGCCATATTGGAGTTACCAAGCAAAAGGGGCAAATACCCGTAGCTCAAAGACTTTGGAGCAAAAGAGCCAGATACTCATAGCTCCGCGTTGTAGGGAGAAAAACGGCGAACGGTTCTATATAGGAGGAACCCGAAACTCGAAATCTCCTAACAGGGAAGTAGGACAAAATTAGTGCTTATGTTCTTTGCTTTATACTTGTTCCACAAGTATAAGCAAAGAGGGGCAGCTATAATCACTAATTTTATCAGGGATGAACCCATTTTTATAATAAGACGCTTATATATATATATATATATGTTACTACCTAAAGTTGTGTTACGGGCTTTGCTTATCTTGAACCATTTTACACTATATAGATATATATGATTTTCATTAAAAATTCAACAACAATTAAAATGCTACTATTGTTACTTGCTAATACATCTAAGTGTCATCTTTTAATATCTAAATTTCCATTATGTTTTATTATTTACTAATGAAAGCCCTAAATATTGTGATGTATTATTTCTATCGGTTGTGTCCTATCGCTGTTACTACATAGTTAGTGTTACTGTTATTTTCGGTAAGTACTCTTCACTGGTGTTACTATATTTAAGTATATAAAAGAATATTATGAACTATGGAAATAAATAAAAACCTGGATTTATATATATATGTATATATGTCAGCCCATATATATATATGTAATTACAATCTAAATAAAACCCCAAGTTTTAAATTCAGTCTATTTACATTAAGCCTAGAAATTAAAAAAAAAGGAAAATATTACATACTTAGCCCATTTTGGGCCCAATAAAATCAAAACCTCTTTCACCCTAATCTGGTAACAAAAGAAAACCTAATTCTCCATCTTATTTTTGCGCAGCCCATTCCCCACTGTCAGATCTGGCAAGATCTGACTGTCCAAGATGAAGCAAGAGGGACTCTTTAGATCATTACGCACCACACGCGCGGCTCATCATTTCCCCACTTGCGCATGTACAACACTGGCTACCCTTTCATTTTCCCAGTCGAGCGTGATGTCCGCTCGCCTTCCGAATGCTTCCATGCGCCATCACCGTACCTCCATACTGGCAAGGAGAACCAATGGCCCGGTGCCACGCCACTGTTGTGCTTCCACGTTCGCCGGTCCTCTACTGGTCCCCCTCCTCTCCTCCCGTGGTCACATTTAAAAGGGGAGAGCAAAACAAAAGCGACAACAATGTCAGATGCAAAGGAAATTATAGAGAATTCAGGGGCAAGCCGGCAAACATAAAGATGCACAACAATATTTCAGAGAAAACAACATCAACCAATAGGATTAATCGATTCAATTTTCGTATATTTCTAAAATTCATGTAATTTTGGTTATTAAAACTGAATTCAAGCAACTGTAAACCCTAACAAGCATAAAAGGATATTTGGGAGAATCAATAGAAAAGCAGAAAAGCCTCAAGCTTCAGAGGTATCTTCTTCTTTATTTCATTTTATTTCGAAGCATTTGCATAAAAGAAATATAGAGATTTAGGGTATCTGTGGTTCTTACCCTCGTCGTTTCCCCCTCATCTCGCGCCAATCTGCCTCCTGCCACTGTTGACAAACCTTACAACCTCCCCAAGTCGTAGCTTCAGAGGTTTTTTTTTTGGGGTTTTGGCTTCGTTAGCCCCCGTCGTATAGCGGCAGGCACGGCGGCTCGATGGCCGGATTCTGGTTTTCGCGGCGAAGGATCGACGAAATCTGGGTTCTTCAAGAACCCAGATGAACACAGAGGGGAGGTGTTATAACACCAGGGTTCTGTTTTTGCCGAAAAGGGAAACAAAATGAAATAAAGAGGTTTTTATAAACCTTTCTTGTTTTAAAAATGGGAAAATAACATAATAAGGACCTCCGCCTTGTTATAATGACGTATTTAGCCCTTCTGCTTTTTAAAATTACGCGAATAGTCCCTCTGCGTTCCTGAAATCCCCTCCGAGGCTATTCCGCCTTTTATAATTACAACTCGAGTCCTCGTAACTTTCCGTTTTCTTGCTATCTCGTCCCTGTTATCCTTTTAATTGAGCCTCAGAATTTTATCTCTTTTCAATTTAGTCTAGTTTCCAGTATTTAATTTCCCTCTTCTTGCATTTTATTTATGGTTTATTTTGTTCATATGTTATTGCTTTTTATTCATGTTTGAATCTGTTTTTTTTTATCGGTTGAAATATTCATATGGAATGTTCATTTTTAGGGCATAGTGTTATGTGTTATTTATATGTGGTTTATAGTATAGAATATATGGTTTTCTATTTTAAAAATAGTAATATATGGTTTATTTAAGATATATGTAATATATAATTCTTGTAGAAAGTTATAGTTTTATAAAAATATATATACTAACAAAAATGTTTTTTTTTATATACATATGTGATTTAAAGAGATTTATAATATATGTATATATCCTTTTCCTCTATATACAATATGTATTTTATAATATATATATATATATATATATATATTATATTATAATGTATAATGTGTATTTGTCCTTACATTGCATAATTTATTTGGGTTTGTAAAACAATATATATACATTGTATTTTTTTATGCGTATAAAATATAGTTTCAAAAGATATAAAAAGGAGTATTATGTGTTTTCGACACATTATATATTGTTTTTTAAAAAATAGTATAGTATATATTTAAAAAGTGCAATATATTTGTCATGTGTGGGCTTGGGCTTTTAGTTTAGGCCTTGATTGAAATAGTTTATGTTTGACATACTTTTAGTGTAAGCTTGGTTTTAGTTTTGGGCTTTTATTTTTAGGCCTAGTGTTAGTAGTTTGGGCCTTTAGGTTTTGGGCCTAGCCAATAGTTTTTGGGCTTTAGATTGGTTTAAAAGGATTAACTCAATCAATTTAGATCGCGTGCTTGTCTCATAGGGGCGTGATCCTTAAATTAATTAAGTTAATTCTAGGTTTAGATTCTTTAGAGCCTTAGTTATATTAGGGTTCGAATTAATTCAATAAATTTTAATTTGCTCTTGGCTCATTAGAGTAAATGTAAAATTCATTAAATTAATTGAATGTTTCTTAATGGTTCTTATGATAAAATTAATTTCAAACCTAGATCAACGTTAAATCTCATATTAAATATCATAATATGTTAGGGTTTTAGTCGTTTAGGGCAATGTAATTTAGGATTAAACATTAGAATCACCTAGTTAATAATTAGATCATAATTCGGGCCTTCATAGGTTAGGTCTTGGGTTGGGCCTTTTGCGTTTATTTTTTGTGCCTTTGTTTGCCATTCCTCAATTGTCATTCATACGACCCATTAACTTTGCATTAATTAATCTTGGATCATAAAAGGGAAGGTATCCATTAGTTCCGATATTTGTGTCGTAATAGTCCAAGCTTAAAGGATGTTGAACAAATATTTGAATTAATCCTTACCAACTCAAGACAAAATTAAAAGTTAACGAAGTCATTACATCATTCCTTAACTATTTGCACCATGCATAAAGGTGACGTGCGGGATTCGAACCATAAATTAACACGGCAGCCAGGCTTATTCGATGTCGGTTTAATCTATGGTCCGATGTATCGTCAACCTTATTAATTAAATGTCCAATTAATTTGAACCTACCAATTTGATAAAGCTCGTTCAATTAAGGTTAATTTTCAATTAAGGTCACCGAATTAAATTCCTTTCAAATTCTGACAATTTCCTTCAATTAAAAGCAACAAATATTTTGGTACCGATTTTCGGGCGTGATGCGGGTGCTAATCCTTCCCCACACGTAACCAACTCCCGAGCCCTTTTCAAAATGAATCTCTGGTTTTGTGGTGTCCGGCCTACCTTATCCAAGTGGCCGATGGCGACTCCCAGTTTTCAATCAGTTTTCCAAAGAAAAAGAATTTTCAAAAGAAATCTCTTTAAACCAAGATTATAAAGAAATGATTTTTGGGATAACCCATAGCGTCGAACTTATAATTTTTCTAAAGGTTTCTCAAAAGACGTCGTTACATGGGGGACCCTACTCGAGAGTTTCTCGACGTTCTGAATCCATTGACGCGATTCGTTTTGCCAAATTCGAACCCAATAAGTTGTTTTTACACGTTTGACCTCGTGAATTAAATCGGGGATACATAAAATTAATGTATTTTTGTATTCGTTTTTATATATGGAATATTCGAGATCAAATATCGGACAAAGTGGAATAATTGGGAAGCTCAGATGAGGATTTATCACTAATGCTTGAGGTTAGAACACCTCAAGCTTCTATTGTTTCATGAGCATCATAAATGTTATTGCTTTGTGTGTTAGTATATGCAAAATATGTAGACAATGAATAAGCATGAGTAGCGACTGATATTATGAGACTTGATATTTATGAGATGCATTGAAGTTGTGAATATGTTGAGACTTGAGGAGGCTTTAGAGACTGTGTAGGGTCGTTTGTGATGCTCGTGTAATTACTTGATGATTGTTTGATTGATTGATAATCGTGATGTCTTGTATGCTTGTTCAAATAAATTAATGTATTCGATGGAAATTGTGTAAGAGATAAATAATGGTAATATTCAAATAAATGATTATGAAGCTGGTAATTAATATTAATTGAATGATTGCGTTAGTAAACAAACCTTTATAAGCTTTAGGTATCAAATAAGAGTTGTAATATTGTAATTCGATGAAATTGTACGAAGCCGTAAATAGGGTATAGGTATAGGTACGAGCTTTGGCCGTACCGGTACGTGATTAGGGTCTTACCGGTATGAGTCGACTCGTACCGGTACTTGTGGAAATTGAAGATTTTTAGTAAGCAATTTCAATATTGGTACGCATGTGAGTATCGATACCCAAGAATGTCGTACTGATACTCGTGTTCGCGTATTGGTACCCGATACGCTAAATAATCAATAAAGATAAATTAAGGGTGAAAATTGATGTGTATATTAATAATTGAATTATGACTTGAATAAATGTGATAACATGGATTAATGGAGTCAATGAATGAGATTAATTTTATATCTCTCCATAAAGTATTAACAACTCGATAATGTAAAATAAATGATGTGCTGATGATTAGCAACAATATGGGGATCCTTAGGATCACGTTGCTTGCATGTCGGATAGGCATTTGATTAGTTGAGTCTCATTAATTGATGTGATCTGGATACCCAATGAGAAAGTGTTGCAATAGCATGGTTAGAGATGCCGAATGTATGTTCCTGAAGCGGTGTGGCACCAGGTCTCATTCGAAGATGCTCGACGAGAGATTCTAAACATGGGTGTACGTTCCCGAAGCTGTGTGGCACTAGGTCTCACCCAAAGATTGTACGTTTCCGAAGTTGTGTGGCACCGGGCCCCACTCTAGGTTTCTGGTTACTACTTTGTGTGTTTTTGCTCGGATGATCTAGTGTGATCCCGAGTATGATTGGGCTTACTGGGCCATGTTTGATTATTGCTATGATGAGAGCATGTGTTTGTGCGGCTAGTGGTAGCGCCATGTGTTTATTTATCTCTTCTTATTGCTCGTACTTAGGGGTGATAACGAGCCGAGATGAGCCTGAGCTTGGCTCAAAAATAGTGTTATTTGGCTCGGCTCGGGCTTGAGGGTCGTTGAGCTCAAAATTTTAGGCTCGAGATCGGCTCGAAAACAATACTAATGGGCTTGGCTTGGGCTCGAAGCTCGTCAGGCTCGGCTCAGCTCGAAATGGCCAATTTTGCTATAGTTTTTTTATATAAAAGATTCATTAAAAGCCCTATCGTAACCAACACTAAAACGAAATTCAATGACCGAAAATGGGAAAAGAGTGCCAAAAATTAGATTAATCCAAATAACCAGTAAATATTCTTACAATACAAACACATAATTAAAGAAAATACAAAATCAAACAACAACCAACTGAGGAAAATGCCCAATTTATTTTAGTTAATTTGCTTTTAGTGGATTTTTCCTAATTTATTTTATTACTTTTCTTTTGCTAAATATATTACTTTTAGTATATATGTAGCATATATATAATTATTCTGAGCTTGTTCACAAGCTTTTTGAGCCGAGCTTGGGTAGGCTCGGCTCGGCTCGTTAAGGACTCAAGCTGAGCCTAAGCTCGAGTCGAGCTCACTCAAGCCGAGCTTTGACCGAGCTAAGCCCGAGTAGCTCACGAGCCGGACAGGCTCATTATCACCCATACTCGTACTAGCTTGCATGCTTATGTTTTATGATTAGCAAGAAGTATAGTAGAGTAGATCCGTACCACTGAGCTTTGTAAGATCAACGCTCGAAATCATTGTTTTCGTGCGTAGGTTGACTGTTGGATCGTGGAATCGAGGAGCACTATCGGTATGAGATTCTAGCATGTGGTGATCTTCAGAGTACGGTACTTGTGTTTAGCGGGCTATGTATTCATAGGACCTTACGTGGTAGAGTTTGTAATCTATATTTTGAAATTGTATTAATCAAATTGAATGTTCAAATGTTTAAATTAAATTGGAGCCCATTTCTACCGTTTTGATTATTTATCTATATTTTCAACTGTTGGCTTTAAATTTTTTTTGAGAAATATCTTGTTGGGCTAAACCCAGTTTGAAAAATTTTATGGTCTTTGGTTTGAGCTTGACATCTAAAGGTGACATTCGAGTCGAGGGTGTTACACAGAAACTGCAACGTGTAAGCTTCTGAATGGACATGAATAATTAATGTTTTATTTTTAAAAAAATCTGATGTGGTAGTCTGCCATGGCATCGACTCCTTACACGTGGCAATTTCACATCATTGTTTAAGGACACATGTGTCAGTTCCAGCCGTTGATCGTTTGTTGACTAACAACAATTCCATCCAACGAGAGGCATTTTTGAACCAAAATGAAACGTTGGGACAGATTGCTCCAAAAAATATGGACCCAATTGACAATACGTGCAAATGTTGGGAGGGGCAATTTAACCAAATATGCTCCGACTCAAGTTTACTTTCTGATATTGTTCTCATCACTACTGCTCATAGCAAGTTCTTCTCCAATGGCTATAATCTCGTATGGGCAAGTTTTTCAACGGACATGATCCGTTGAATGTCTTCAAGGCTCCAAGATCGCCAAAATCGTGACTACTGTGTCACCACCTCTAATCTCTAACCTAGACGATTATCGTGATTCTTTATAGAATAGAGGAAGAGAAAATGAAGCCAACCACTGCATTCAAAGGCCACTCATTTATATAATTATTTTAATTTTTTCGGCTTAAGGGTATCGTAAGCCCTTAAACTTTTGAAAATAAATTAATTAAGCCCCTAAATATTTTTTTGCACTCAATTAGGCCCGTATACTCTAAAATTTCATCAATTCACCCATTTGACCAACGTTGATTGTTAAATCTAACAGTTTTTGGACTAGTAGGTGCAACGTGTCCTGTTATAGTGTTGTCACTTGGTATTTCCAGAAATTTTATTTTATTTTATTTAAAAAAATCTTAAAATTTTCTAAAAAGTCTAAACAAATTATAAAAAAATAGTTCCCTAAAAAATTCGTAACTGTCATATGACATAACTGTTTTGTATCACATGGAGGTAATATCTCAAGAAAAAAAAATCAAAAATTGATGGTCAAAGTTCAGGTGCTTAATTGATGAAATTTTGGAGTATAAGAGCTTAATTTGGTGCAAAATAATTTTAGGGCTTTGTTAGTACCTCCGAATATTCACCGCTACGTGTCAAGACTAGACGGCCCCCGACGAATGAGCAAGACCTCAAACAGCCTAACATAGAGGATATCACATATGTGATCATCGTAGACCACTACGCGTGGGATCACCCGTGAACTATGCGATGCTCTTTAGATCCAATGACGCACGTGATCGCCATATGCGAAAGGTTGAACCTAGGACGTCAAGTCATAGATAGTCCAAAAGAGACACCACGACAACCCAATCTTGACACTTGCCCTAGTAGTATAAAATAAGGCATACAACAAGAATATTGAGGTAGGTCTCATCCCAAACACCATTGCCCACAAAGAACAAGAGAAATACAGAAACTGTAACCCAAAGTAGCCATCTCGACTATCGTCCATTTTGACAATCAACAATTGGTGCGGTGAGCGTGGACCGAGCATGCAACCTTCAAATTTTTTGATAAATTTTAGGATTCTGAGAATTAAAGGTGATACCTTGGTCAAATCAGACGGGAAAGTAGTGGAGAACAGTGGCCTGGCAAATTGGCCAACCCAGAGACCATGCAACAACTATAATGGTTAAATGGAAACGAAGGTTCATGCAAGGCTAGGCTGAACAATGAAAAGTCACAGAATTGAAGAGTAAGAGACTAATTAGATGGTTGCCCAAGAAAGGTAGGGGCAAAGAAACTGGGGGCAACAACCTCAGGGTTAGGCAACATAAGAAGCAACCCAGATAGTAGGGGCACTATACACATATTAACCGGAACGGACGAGGAGTGGAACCAACCAAGCTCTAAACGTAAGACACACATACAGGGAACGATACCACTCCCGGTAGAAACACCAAAGAAGTTGAAGTACAAAAAATTATGGTAAGTCTCGTTCTAAAAAAAAGATGAAGGCGACATATAGGGTGACGAAAGTAATGACCCGATCATCGTCACGACTGTGATAGTTGGGTCTACTGTGAAAAGAATATTGGTTGATACAGGTAGTGTTGTGGAAATGTTGGTTTGGAAAGCATTTAAGCAAATGGGAATTCCCAGTTCGAGACTAAGGCCGACAGGTTAGGTATACGGGTTTGCGACCAACCCATTAAGGTGGAGGGTTCCATCCAACTCCCCGTAACCATAGGAGATAATGACAATAAAACCATGCAAACGACTGTTTTCCTGGTCATCAATAGTCCCTCTACTTTCAACGCCCTCTTCGGCAGACCCATAATGAGAAAAGCTAAAATGATGGCTACCCCTTTTCTGCTTACATGTCAAGTTTCCCACACTTTTAGGAGAAGGCTCCATGCAGACCGATTAAAAGACAGCACGGCAGTGCCATGTTCTTTCACTCTATCTAACCCAGAAACAGAAGGGCCATGACCACACTAGTGGAGAAGCTCCGCCATAATAAAGAGGACCTGAGGTCAGTATTTTGAATAAAGCTATTGAGAGCCTATACCTCAGGGAAGGTGAAAAGCTCAAAAAGCCAGAGTGTACAAATGATGAAAGTGGAGATTTACCTAGATGAGCCCGAAGAAAACTGCCAGAATCATAGCAGGGTTAGACAAGCAAAGTAGAAGAAGATTGATAAGGTTATTACGAGACAACGTTGATGTTTTCACATGGTCGGCTGTAGACATGCCCGGGATATACTCAAATGTTGTTGAGAATTCTTTGCGCGTTGATCCAATCGTAAAATCTGTTCGACAAAAAAGAAAGTTTTTTGAGGAAAAGGTACAAGCCATTAGACAGAAAATGGAAAAGCTGATCATAGCAGACATCGTCAAAAAAATTAGGTATCTACAATGACTAGCGAATGTAGTCATGGTGAAGAAGCCCAGCGACAAGTGACGGATGTGTGTAAACTTCGCCCATCTCAACAAGGGATGCCCTAAGGACAGTTTTTCATTGTCATCCATCGATAGATTAGTCGATGCTTCAATAGGTCATAAGTTCATGAGTTTCATGGACGTTTTTTTTCTTGATACAACCAGATTGCAATGGCAAAAGAGGACAAAGAAAAAACGGCCTTCATTGCTGAGGGTAGCCTCTACTGCTATAAGGTAATACTGTTTGGATTAAAGAATGCAGGGGCAACGTATCAAAGTTTGGTCAATAAAAGTTTCCGTTATCAAATAGGAAGAAACATGGAAGTTTACGTGGATGGCATGCTAACCAAGAGTACTTTTTAACAATACTTGGTTGATCTGCAGGAAGTCTTCGATATTTTACGCATGTACAAAATGCGTCTCAATCCTGAAAAATACACATTTGCAGTAGGGATATGAAAGTTTTTGTGTTTCCTAATCTCTGAAAGGGGCATTGAGGTAAATCTAGAAAAGATAAAGGCAATTTTAGATATGGCACCACCGAAAAACACCAAGGATATCTAGAAACTCAATGGCAAAGTGGTTGCCCTAAACAGATTTGTGTCCAAGTTAGTAGATAAGTGCCTCTCGTTCTTTAAAGCTTTGAAAGGTCCTTTCTAGTGGACAAGGGATTGTCAGAAAGCATTCAACCATCTAAAAAGATACTTAGCTAGTCCCCCTCATTCTAGCAGTACCTAGAGAGGGGAAAACCTTACTCATGTACTTGGTGGCCACCTAAGAAACTGTAGCAGCAGTACTGGTTTGACAGGATGAGAACATCCAAAGGTTAGTCTATTACGTTAGTAGGGTCCTACAGTTGGTAGAGAAGAGGTATGTGAGAGTGGAGAAATTGGTTTTCACCTTGGTAATAGCAGCCAGAAAGCTTCGTCACTACTTTCAAGCACATCATATAGTCATCCTCATAGAGCAACCTTTCAAAGATTTATTAGGAAAGATGGATGTTCAAAGGCAGTTGTTAAAATGGGGGGTGGAGCTTAGTGAATTCGGAATAGAGTATCGACCATATAAGGCAATCAAGGCTCAGGTGCTGGCCGAATTTGTCGTAGAGTGGATGTTCACAACTCAAACAACTTCGCTCCCTAAAAATGCCAGTATCAGTGAGAAGGATCAGGAGGTTCAACAGCCTTCCTCGGGGCTCAAAACAGAGCAGGCTGCGGGTACCCAACCCTGGACCTTGCATGTCGATGAGTCAATAGCTATCAATGGAGCAAGAGAAGATGTGCTATTGAGCGCACCTAATGCAATAGAGGAATGAAAGTATGTGCTTAGCTTCACGTTCGCCCTATCCAATAATGCAATAGAGTATGAAGCTCTGATAGTGGGTTTAGAGCTTATGACAAGACTTGAGGTAAAGTCGCTGCAAGTATTTGCCGATTTAAAGCTGGTGGCTAAACAACTGTTTAACAAATACGAAGTTCACAATGAAACACTCCCCAAATACCATTAGAGGGTGACATGTCACAACAAGTTCATTTATATTTATGCATCATATTATCCATAATTATCTTATTTTATTTTACACACAACAAAATTTTGTGGAACTAATCCTCTGCAATGTAGGACTATTAAGACAGGTTAATCAGTACACCATAACACAAATACCTAGAGGAGATAATGCTAGAATAGATGCTTTGGCAAGATTAGCAGCAACACTCAAAATCCAAAGGAGAGGTAGGTTCTTGATGGAATATTGAGAGTACCCTTCTTTTGTAGAAGAAAGCCATGTGTGTCTACTTGATACATGAGATACTTGGATGAATCTAATTATGGGATACATCAAGACGAGATTGTTACCCGATGATAGGACCCAAAGAGTTAAATTAATGTGACGAGCCACCCAGTACACCATCATCAATGACATTCTATACAAGAGGGGATTTATGCATCGCTTTTACGATGCTTAGGACCCGAGGAGGCCAAGTTGGTACTACAAGAAATTCACGAAAGAGTCAGCAGACACCACCCAGGCTTACATTCCTTATCCCATAAAGTAATTAGGCAGGGCTAATAATGGCTCATAATGCGAAGAGACGCTAAAGAGCTGGTAAGCAAGTGCGTACCTTGCCAAGAGTTAACCATATTACCGAGGAAACCAACAACATTACTTAAATTCATCATAAGTCACTGGTCGTTCGCGATTTGAGGTATCGACATCTCGGGCCCATTTCTGTTGGCAACATGCCAACGAAAATATCTGGTAGTTGCGTTGGACTATTTCACCAAGTGGATAGAGGCAGAGCCGTTAGCGACGATAACAGAAAGGCAAATGTTGAACTTTTTATGGAAATCTATAATTTGCAGATTCGACATCTCCCATACGATAATCACAGATAGTGAGACTCAATTCTAAAAAAGATTCAAAGAATTCTGCACGAGTTTCCACATCACACTGATCCAAAGTTTAGTTAAATCCCCACAGACGAATGGTCAAGTTGAAGCGGTTAACAAGAAGATAATGTCTACGCTTAAAAAGAGGGTAGGTAATGCAAAAGAAATGTGTACAAATGGATTACCAGGAAATTTATGGGCACTTCAAACAACTTCCCACACTTTTACATGTAACAAGTACTTTAAATTCATGCCCACAATGTCATCATTACAATATATTATTCCCCCCAAATGTAAAGATACCTATATTAAATCCCTAACTAACCAAAAGCGGGAGAGACATCATTCAATCTCACATATGGCACAGAGGTTGTTATACCAGCAAAGATAGAGGTTCCAACATATAGAACCGTGCAGTACGATGCTGATACAAACAACAAAGTCCTCTGAGTACAACTCAATATGTTTGAAGAAGCAAGAGCCACTACAACAATTGTGTCTTTTAGTGACAATATTATTGTGACTTTGAGTTATTTTGTCACAAATGCTATGTTTTTTGTGACAATATTTTTATGACACTATTAATATAAGTAATTATGATACATTGACATTTGGTCACTGATATATTAGTAGTTGTGACCATTACATTTCGTTTCACAATTAAATTGTCACGACAATGAATATTTTAACATGATTTTGTTTGTAACTAAAACTTCGTCACTGATAAAGTACACATATTGACGCCAACTTGTATTTTGGCGGGAATAAAATAACAGTGACAACATACAAAATTATCACTATTATTTTAAATTGTTGTGTCAAAAAAAATTAATTGTCACTAAAAATTATACTTTCTGTCACAACTTTTTTGTCACTATTAAACATTTTAAATTAATTTCGAATTAATTTTGTCACAATAATATTTTTTTTGTAACCATTAAAATAGATTTTATTACAATATAATTTTTTTACAAAAAATTATTAATAAGTAATAAAATTATTTCAAACTCATCAAACTATTAATAAAGAATTGATGACAATATACAAAATTTAATTTTATTGTAATAAAAAATATAGAATAAAATATTTCATATTAAAAGTTTTATTTAATAAATAAAGTAACAAAATATGAAAGAAAAATTTAATATTGAGACTTAGAAATAACTTTAAATAGTATATGTTCAATCATCATCATCATTAATAGAAGTGGATTTATCGTAACTAAATTAAGATAGTTTGTGTAGCAAAAAATTCGTTTATCAAGTCCAGAAGCTAGATTAAGTAGTTGTTTGTTGAGCAATTCACTTGCTTCATCATGCAATTGGTAGACATGTTGTAACAAATAATCATCAAATGTAGAAAAAAAATATTACATAGCTAACCAATAATATACTAACAATTTACAAGTTATTTCATATCATCCTAAATATTCTTATGAAAAATATTAAAATCTACAATCAACTCTAAGTTTTAAAATTTTCAAATCCATATCAAACACTAAATTTTTTATTTTTTTAAATCCATAATTAATTTCGAGAAGTTAATTATATTTTATATTAATTTTAAGATAGTCCTCCATGTTAAAAATTTTATTTTCTTTTAGTTTTTAACCATTTTAAAAAATCTATAATACAATTTAAGCCTTTTCAATGCAGAATATATGTCTCAACTCATTTTTAATTTATTTTAGTCCTCTAGCTTAACACAAAATTATGGGCTCCTATTTTAAGATGCATTTCTACAAATTCTAACTTATATCTCGTATACACAAAAAATAAACTCTACAAAAATGTTGTAGAAAAAAATAATCTTTTTTGTTTTTTTTAATTAAATTATATACAAAATTATTATTAAAAATTTTAATTTAAATTTTAGAGTACCTAACAAATAAATGTCATTTTTTATCTTAAAAAATTACTTATCATCAACAAGTGCTGAAAATAGTATAAAAATAATTTTAAAATAATAAGTGAAAATTAAATGTGTTTTATGTTTTTTAAAACACTTGCTTTCCACCACAATCACCATAAGCATCCACTTCACCACCAACTATCTCATACTATATATAATTTAATTTTTTTAATTATCCTATTTTAGCTTCTTTCAATATCTCCAACTTTTATTTCTCTTTCTTGCATCTTTCAAGAAATCGACGATGTCATTTATGGTAAGGTATTTTTCTTTCTTCTTTCTATATCTTTTAGTTTTACAAAATATTATTCATGGATTTATAATTGTGTTGTACTATTATGTATGTTTTCAAACTTTTATTTTATTTTATTTTTAAAATAAGCTGACTGTTGTAATACCCCAAAATTTACTAAGTTGATTAAGGGTCATTTAGTACTAAGATAATAGATTAAAAGCTAACTTAGTGACTAAAATGACAAAAATGCGAAAGTTGGGATTTCTTTAATTATGGGTTTCGGAAAGGAAATTTCTAAGGTTTAAAGGTCTCATGTGATAGATAGAGAATTGAATAAGTTATTTTTAAAGTTTGGTTGAATTCCAAGAAAAATTGGAATGGGAATTGAAGTTTAAAAAGGTAGTGACCAAAATGTAAATTTTGAAAATTTTATGCCTAAAATATAAACTTTGGAAAAGTGTGGGGACTAAAGTTGTAATTTCCCAAAATTTAAGGGTTTTTTATTTCATAAATAAACAGATCACCTAAGGGTGTGAATCGAATGCGGAATTATTGGCTCGATCTGATACTTCGATTATTGGGAAAATCGCAGTAAAGTTTAAGTGGAATTCGGATACTTGGACCAAACTGGAAAATTTTGAAATTTTTCCATATGATAGAGAAAGGTTATAAAAGTCATTTCCAAGTGTTGGAAATACTTTTAGTTCGATTCAAGATGAACCCTACAGTTTATTTCTGAGTAAAGGATTATTTATTAGTATATTAGATCGAATGGAAATTTTGGAGACTGATCCAAAAGCTATGGAAAAGTCATAAAATGTTATTTTATGAATATTTTATTATGGTTGGTTGAATTCTAACTAGATTTAGTTAGATTTTAATGGAATGGCAATTTGGAAACAAACTAGTAAATAAAGACTAGTTGGAGGGCTAATTGGTCATTTGACCCCAATGGTAATTTTGAAATATTTAAAAAGTTATAAGGGCAATTTTGGAAAGAGGAAATGGAAGATTAAATCTTGGCCCTTGATTGATGATAAAATCAATCGCAACCATTGGATAAAAAGGGCAAAATTGCAATTTCACTAAATATTCATTTAATAGATATATGTGTAAAATAATGGTGAAAAGATGAACAAAATTTTTCTGAATTACAAATGTAGAGGGTTTTACGAATGTTTTGTGATACCTCTGACTCGTATTCAGTATGGATACGGGAAAATGGGTGTTACATTTATTGGTATCACAGCTGCAGGTTTAGCCGATTCTCAGCCTAAATGGAAGTGCTTTTATGTTAAAAAGAGTATACATGCCACCAGGATATCAATATTACTGATCTGGTGTTTTTATGATCTGATTGATGTCGCTCCTTACTAATATAAATTGAGAGGAATTATAAGAAATATTTGAGTCAAGAAAGCGTGATGAACTGATAAATTGGAAGCTTGTGAAGGAATCAAGAGTAGTAATAATAAGGTTAATGATAACCCTTCGGATAAATCGGAACAAGAAAGGGGAACTGGTACAACAAGGAGTGCCTGTGTCAGATTAAGGAATTGAAAAGTTCGGGAACACCTGAATTGAAAGGAAAAGCAGATTAAGGTCCAGTGATTGTTGATTTATAGTTGAATAACCTAAGGATTACACTGGACGGATTCCACTGTTTGGATACCGAGAAATTGGATGGAGATGTCTTATTGCTCCGAGATTTAAGCTAGATTTGAAAACCATCTGAATTTGCTTCATAGCCAGGATTACACATATCAGTCTGAGTTTACTACATCAGGACTGATAAAGATTGGGATGATTCGAAAATCATAGAAGGTACATTTCATCTTTTTGGATAAACTTGTATTGATGTTGATGGGTCCTAGCTTTACACATTCGTATATAAGTACGAAGTTGAATGGTGAAGGAGATATCCTTTTAAAACCTATTTCAAGTAATATAGCGGTCATAAATTTGTTGGGTTGTAATGTAAGGGAGAGTTGAACATTGGAATTGCTCGATAAAATATAAGAAATAGAGTTCCCGATAAATTTAATGGAATTATTTTTCGAGGAGTTTAAGATGATGGTAGGCATGAATTGGTTACCTTCCTATCAAGTCATGATGAATTGTCGCATAAAGCGATTAGTATTAAAAAAAATACAGAAGGTACAAAAATAGTAGTAGTTGATAAAAGGGTAAATCCCCTTTCCAATGTAATTTCAGTTGTTTTGTTAAAGAAATTGTTGTTATAAGGTTGTTAAGTTTTCTTAGCAAATGTAGTGGAGACCTCGGGCTGTTGAAGTTAAATTGAAAAATAACTCAACTGTCCAAAAATATCCGGATGTATTCCCAGATGGGTTACTCGGAATTACCTCTAGATTGAGAGGTGAAATTCAAAATAAAGATGTTACCAGGCATTGCACCTAAATTAATAGCCCCGTATAAAATGGCTTCGACCGAACTTCGAGATTTAAAGGTACAAATTGCAAGGAATGTTAGGTCGATGTTTTATAAAGTCAAGTGTGCCATCTTGAGGGCACACCAGTGTTAATTGTGAAAGAGAAAGACTAATTTCCATCAGCTCGAGAAGGTAATAGTAAAGAATAAATATCTTCTTCCGAAGACTGATGATCTTTTAATTATTTAAAAAAAGAAAAAGAAAGAAAAAGAAATTCTAAAAACAACTTTTTGGACTCGGTATGAATACTATGAGTTCGTGATGATGCCTACGACATTTATAAACCTAATGAACCAAGTATTCTAATTTTGCTTCGACCAATTTTTGGTAGAGTTCATTGATGATATTTTGGTTTATTCGAAGAAAAATGAAGAACAAGATGCTCAATTTGCATTGTTCTTCAGACCTTTCGAGAAAAGAAGCTATATGCTAATTTGTTAAAGTGTGAACTTGGTTGTCAAAAGCTGTTTTATTAGTTATGTGGATTTGGCAGAGGGGATAAGGGTATATCCCAAGAAAGCACAAACTATAGTTGAATAGAAACCTCTGAATAATGTTTTAGAGGTTCAGAATTTCTTGATGATTGTCTCCTCATTGACCAAGCTATTGAGGAAAGAAATGCTATTTAGTTGAATAGATAAATGCTAAGAAATCTTTGAGACATTAAAAGAGATCTTATTAGAAGCCCCGGTACTAGTACAACCAGAATTGGGTAAAGATTATGTGGTGTATAACGATGCTACTCATAATGGTTTGGGATGCGTACTTAGGTAAGAAGGAAAAGTAATGGTCTATGCTTGAGACAATTTAAGATATATGAGAGAAATTATCTTGCTTAGGATTTGGAGCTAGCAGTGGTTGTATTTGTTTTAAAAGATATAGCATCATTATTTATACAATGAACGATCTATATTTAAGGTTATAAAAGTTTAAAGTATATGCTTACTAAAGAAGAGTTAAACTTGACGTAAAGAAGTTGGATTGAGCTTTTTAATAATTATGATATGGTCATTGACTATCATCCAGAAAAAGCTAATGTGGTAGCTGACGCTCTCAGTCGAAAGACAATTGTTGTCTTAAGAGCTATGAATGCAAGATTTGCATTAAAAGAAGATGGTGTTTTGATTGTCAAGTTAAGAATAAAATTTACCATATTAGATTAAATAAGATATATTTAAAGAAAGGATGAGAAATGTTGTCAATGTTCAAACAAGTGGAGAAGAGTGAAACTGAAAACTTGGAAGTTAGGTTTGATAGATATTTGTATCATCAAGGAAGAATTTCTGTCTCAATGATGGAAACTATATGTTGACCCTGAAAGAAAAGATATTTAATATGAAGTTAAGGATAAAGTATTCCTTAAAAGTTTCACCTTGGACGAAGGTGTTATGGTTTGGACAAAAAGAAAGTTAAGTTTAAAATTTATTGGGCTATAAGAAATTGTGAAAGGAGTTAGTCTGATAGTTAATCTTAATAGTTAGCTTTATCTTTGGAAATGAACAAGATTCATAATGTATCGATGCTTTGGAAATATTGATTAGACCTCTCACTTGTTGTTACTCCGGAGAAAATAGAGATTCAGTCAGATTTAAGCTATGAAAAAGAATTGGTAAAGATCCTAGCACATGGAGTCAAAGAACTAAGAAAACAATACAATCCCATTTGTCAAAGTTCTTTGACAAAAATCACAAGGTTAAAGAAACAATTTGAGAGAAAATATAAGAAAATAGTTTTCTCACCTTTTGAATCAATGTGTGTTGAAAATTCGAGGACGAATTTTCTTAAGGGGGAGAGAATTGTAATACCACAAAATTTACTAAGTTGATTAAGGGTCTTTTACTACTAAGATAATAGCTTAAAAGCTAACTTAGTGACTAAAATGACAAAAATGCGAAAGTTGGGATTTCTTTAATTATGGGTTTTGGAAAGGAAATTTCTAAGGTTTAAAGGTCTCATGTGATAGATAGAGAATTGAATAAGTTATTCTTAAAGTTTGGTTGAATTCCAAGGAAAATTGTAATGGGAATTGAAATTTAAAATGGTAGTGACCAAAATGTAAATTTTGAAAATTTTATGCCTAAAGTATAAACTTTGGAAAAGTTTGGGGGACTAAAGTTGTAATTTCCCAAAAGTTAAGGGTTTTTATTTCATAAATAAACAGATCACCTAAGGGTGTGAATCGAATGCGGAATTATTGGTTCGATCTGATACTTCGATTATTGGGAAAATCGCAGTAAAGTTTAAGTGGAATTCGGATACCCGAACCGAACTGGAAAATTTTGAAATTTTGCCATATGATAGATAAAGGTTATAAAAGTCATTTCCAAGTGTTGGAAATATTTTTAGTTCGATTCAAGATGAACCCTACATTTTATTTTTGTGTAAAGGATTATTTATCGGTATATTGGATCGAATGGAAATTTTGGAGACTGATCCAAAAGCTATGGAAAAGTCATAAAATGTCATTTTATGAATATTTTATTATGGTTAGTTGAATTCTCACTAGATTTAGTTAGATTTTAATGGAATGACAATTTGGAAACAAACTAGTAAATAAAGACTAGTTGGAGGGCAAATTGGTCATTTGGCCCCAATGGCAATTTTGAAATATTTAAAAAGTTATAAGGTCAATTTTGGAAAGAGGAAATGGAAGATTAAATCTTGGCCCTTGATTGATGATAAAATCAATCTCAACCATTGGATAAAAAAGGCAAAATTGTAATTTCACTATTAAATGGATTTAATATTCATTTAATAGATATATGTGTAAAATAATGGTGAAAATATGAACAAAATTTTCATCTTTTCCAGCCTTGAAACGTGGAGAAAGAGGGGAAAGAAGAAGAAAATTTTCCAAGGTATAGTTGGCTAGCCATAGAGTCATAAACAACTGTATAAAGATTCTAAGCACTTTAGGTAAAGTGCAAATTTTATAAATACTCATTGAGGAGTATACTCATGCATGGTTTGAGTATACGGACTTACTACGGGTGCTAAGCACTTCGGAGTAATTTCATAAAACTCAATGAAGGATATATTGTATACTCCGGTAAGTATACAGAAGCACTTCGGTGCTAAGCACTCCCGGTAGAGTGTAAATAATATACTTACTCAAGAAAGGTTGGGTATGGGGGGATGACTCATGTATATAGAATCTCTTAATTCGATACCTTGGGCTAAATAAATTGAAAAGAATCGAAAAGAAACAGGAAGATAAGCTTGAAAGCTTGCAAATAGAAATGGAAAAAGGTATGGGTAAGCATTGAAAGCTTACGGATGGAAATGGCAACGGTATTGGTAAGATCTAATCTTATCACTTGGATATACATATTTATTTATGTTAACGAGCATATAATGGTAAGGTGATCATATGCATTGTTAATCATTAATATTGATATTATGACAATTGCACTTGAATTCGAATTATTGCCTCACTAAGTAAATACTTAGTGTGTAACTGTTTTACACGTAGGAAAGAAGAAATGGTTGGAGTAAGGAGCATATACGGACATCATCAATCAATAACAGGTACATCAGTATCAGTAAGATACCTTTTAATACTGTTTGATATTTACTAGTTGGCATGTATATTAAAAGGGTATGCCTGCTCTGATAGAATTGTGTTTTATTTAGTATCTGGATGAATTTTAAATCAGGCAGTATTTAGGTAATTTTATTAATTATATCAAGACAAATTAAATTGATAAGTTGCTGCCTGAAAATAAACTCGATTTGAAGATGAAAATATTATTTTTAAACTTTACGCGAATAACTAGATTTGTAAATAAAAATTAAATACATTGTAATATTTTTAAAGAAACAAAATTTTATCGAATTACAAATGTAAAGGGTTTTACGAATGTTTTGTGATACCTCTGACTCGTATTCAGTGTGGATATGGGAAAAAGGGGTGTTACAACTGTGTTTTCATAATTATTTAGAATGATGATTATTTGATTGAATTTTTTCATGTTTATATGTATTTTATTTTATATTTATTACATTAGATTGATTAAGTTTCCATAGTTATTTAAACTGATAATTTCATTTTCAATTGTTTATTTTATATATTTTTCATACCATTAATATTATTTTTGGTGTTAGATTGTTTTTGAGAATTTACATTGTTCTCTCACTGCTTGTTTTATTTTTTTGGGTTTTAATTATTTATTAGTTTGTTTCTATTTGGTAAATGTGTTGGTTAATACATCTCAATCGAATTAATTAAAGAATTTTTGTTTTTAACTAGTTTTTATCTCAAATGACATAATTAATTTTGTATACTGATTAACTTATTCGTTCTCTTTTCATCTATATTTTGTAGGAAAATGTTGAAGAGTGAACTTTGGTGTGGATTATTTGGCTTGGAATTCTATTTAGATATCTTAAAAGTAAAAATATATATTATGAACTATTTAGTTTTTTTTAGAATTTATTTTCGATGTTGATGGTTTAATATTAATTACATTTTAGTTTACTTATTCGCTTTAAAATATTATAATTATTCATTCGTATTGAGAAAAATGAAGAAGTGGTAGCACTTTTATGCAATCATATATTTATTCACGAATGGTATTTTTAATAATTTAAAATTTTTAGATGTAAAAAATATTAATTGATTAGTGACAAGATAAGTCTAAATAACTCGTCCATAACCAACGATGAGGCATTTATCTCTAATAAAATTGCATACGTGACAATTTTCTGCAACTATTGAAAATAGATTTAGAGACAATATATTCATCACACAAAATAGTTAGAATGACGAGTTTTTGTCACAACTTTATTTTTTAGTATCAAATAAATTGGTCACAATTTAAAGAGTTATTGTGACTATTTAATTTATCACTATTGTTAATGATTATAATGTTCAATACTTGCTCACAAAATTTGTTATTGTGATTTATTTTCTTTGTCACAAAATATATTTTTTGTGACAAATACAATTATCACAATTGCTAATAATTATTGTGTCAAACATTTGGTCACGAAAAAAATACTTATTGTGGCAACATTGTTGGTCACAATATATATTTTTAGTGTCTAACAATTTTATCACAATTTCTATTGACTGTAGTGTCTAATATTTTATCACAAAAGATAAAAATTTGTGACAAACTTTTTATCACAACATTTGTTCCTAGTGTCGAAAAAAAGCATCACGAAAGATAGAGTTAATAGTGTAAAAAAGATGGTCACAAAAAGTTCACAATTGTGACAACTTTTGGTACAACTGTCATTAATATAATAATGACGGAGTTATTAGTGACGATGTGTGAGACTTGAAAATTTTGTCACTATGGATTTAGTGTATAAATTTAATATTTTTAGTGACTATTTTCACCGTCACTAAAAGTGCTTTTCCTTGTGTAGAGATAATGGTAGAAGAAAGGAACCAAGTTGTTGCGAACTACTATAACTCGCGCGTAAACAACAAGAAATTTCAGTTGGGAGGGGAAAGATGGCCCTACATGGGAGGGACCGTATAAGTCCGCAAGGTGATTGCATTTGGGGCATATAAAATCACAGACTTTAATGGAAAGGAGGTTCCAAGTACATGGAATTCCAGACACCTCAAAAAGTTTTATCTTTAAAACTCTATAGATTATTCAATACAAGCAATATGCACAAGATATTAGTTGCATTTGATGTCTAATGTTCCAAATCAAGTGAGCCAAATAAATAAGGGGTCGTATGAGCATCCGACACTTTCAAGAAGTGTGTATAAAGGAATCAGCTCAACGATCGACGCTTTCGAAGTAAGCAAGCCAAATAAAAAAGTGGTTGTATGAGCGTCCACCACTTTCAAGAAGTGTGCATAAAGGAATTATCTCAACGATTGCCGCTTCCGAAGAAAGCAAGCCAAATAAACAAAAGCATAAAGGAATTAGCTCAGCGACCGCTGCTTTCAAAGCAAGCGAGCCAAATAAACAAAGGGTCGTATGAACGTCTGTCACTTTCAAGAAATGTGCATAAAGGAATTTACTCAACGATCGCCGTTTTCGAAGCAAGTGAGCCAAACAAACAAGGGGTCATATGAGCATCCACCATTTTCAAGAAGTGTACATAAAGGAATCAGCACAACGATCGCCCCTTCCGAAGCAAGTGAGCCAAATAAACAAGGGGTCATATGAGCGTACGCCACTTCAAGAAGTGTGCATAAAGGAATTAGCTCAACGATTACCACTTCCAAAGTTTATATACCAATGCCAAACTAACAAAGTCACTTAGAAATTAATAAAATATATAATAGACAAAGCTATCTCACGAGGGGCAAGAGTCCTTTTAGCCTAGCAATAGCACCAGTGCGTAACCCACCAATGAACTAGTTGCAAAAAGGGGGCAACAGCCTACCAAAGGTTTTTATTTGCATATCACCATCATAAAGGGAGAAAAGCGCGATACGAACACTAGAGCACAAGCATAATTTCCAACTCACCACCCATTCACCATACATTATTTCGCCATTAGGGGGAAAGAATTCACCTTAAGGAAAAAGCATCATGACGATGCGAAACTGTAAAAATAAAAAAATCCTCTACGACTCACAAACCTCTCTCTCATTTCTGATTTTGTCAAAGCCACACAATTGATAAAAGCATGCGATTCATAGGAAATAACATTCACATAACTTGTTTAAAGAAGATAATCCTATTCGCGAATCAAAATGCATAAACAAGAACATCGCAACCAACGAATACCATGTGCGGGGAAAAATCCGTCAATTAAAATGTAATGCCACAGTTTTGGGCCTAGGATTTTTTAGGTTGATTAGACGGTCCAATGGACCGGGATTAGAGATTCGAGATTTATATGGGATTAAATATTTTTGGTGTGAGAAAAATATGGGAAACTATCTAAAATTATTATTTAATGCATGAATATTTTTGGGTAAAGTCAATTTTGGAAAATGGAATCTAGACATTTTGGCTATTGACCAAAATGTAAAGAATGAAAACTGTTTTTAGTGACTATTTTGAAAAATGGTCAAATCTTAGAATCCTTAAGGAGATATTTTACCTAATGTTTTTAATATGATTTTCCTCTTAATTGGGATTATTTTAATGAGTTTTAATTAAGGAAATTAAAAGGGAATTAATTAAATGAGGTAGTTATTTCCTAAAAACATTTTTGACGTAACTTCTTTTCTCAAACTTTTCTCTCAACTTCTCTTCAGCCAAACACTTTATTTTGCATTACAAATTTGAGGTAATGGTCATAATTTCTTGGACTTTTGATTTTTAATGGATTATTCAATCTTGTTTTCCAAAATCTCATTGTTTTTCTTTGTTTCTCAAGAGTAAACATCCAACTGAGAGGGAACTCGCTCACTAGAGGTAAGATTCATTCTTCTCCTCTAATGAATGGTTCTTTATTGAAATTACCAAGTATTTGATCATTGTTTAATGTTTTCTAATGAGTCTTAATGATTTAATTGTGGAAACTGGGTAAATCAAGGTTTAATTGATGAGATTAAGTGATTTTCGTTTCAGATCTATTTTTTTGAGCTCTTGATTTGTTATAATCATAATTTTGATATTTTATAATGTTCATAAGTTGTTTCTAACATTGGAATTTTGAAATAAGCGAATCTCTAATTTCTTAGGTTGCTAGTGTTGTGTTTTGGCGAGTTAGGGGTGTTTAATGAATGCTTGAAGCATAGGGATGATGTTAGGTTTTTTTTTATTTTAATTGAAGATAACTGAGGGATTAAACCTTTAGGTTTTTTTTGGGTTAAGTTTGGAGGGTGTTTGATGTTGTTTACGGTTATTGTAGTGGGGTTTCGATTAGAGTTTGAGGGGGTTTGTTGTGAATTGTTGTTGCTGGGTTTGTGGTTGCATTTTGATGCATTAAATATCCTGTTTTTGTGTGGTTAAATCAGGGGAGATTAATCCTCAAGCATGTGGCACCGTTTCAGAAGCTTTGGAGGAGTTCGCATCGGTGAACGAGGTTTTGCAAAGTTGGTGAGTGAGAACGTGGATTTTAGCTTTGAAATGGTTTAAAGGTTATTTTGGGGAGTTTAAATTAATCTTGAAATGCTGGTTTAAACTTGGAAGTAAGTATGATGAGATTTCTCCCTTGGTCGTGCTTTGGCAAAATTGTTTTTATGCACTTGTTTTTTATTACATGGTACCTACTGTTTAAGCATGTTTTATACTATTTTGATCATATATTGATGATTGATGCATTGGGAAAATGATCCATGTAAGTATGTGGAATACTTGTTAATGCATGGTCTAATGCATTGGAAATGGTTTTGGAATGTTGCATATAAAAACAGTGAGGTACATGGTTAATAATGAATTATATTAGCAAGTGATATGGTTTAAAATGTTATCGGATATAGTTGGCCGACCATAGGATTAATAGTGCACTATAAAGAAGTCACATCGGGTGTTGAAGGGTTTATGTGTACCAAATACTCCACCATGAGTATCCTAACGGTTGAGGGGTTATATGGTACTGAAAACTTCCATTAATGGATTATGCATCTAATCAATGATTTGGTTGTGATGGTACCCGATTGTGATTGTATCTTGAATTCCAGTTGAGATTGCATAAAGTGTTGAGAGGACACTTGTTGAATCCGTGTATCTGATGTAGTATTTTGTAAAGTGGACCTTGGTTTATTATCACTTGAAAGCCAATATAATTGATAATGTATCATGTTTATGGATTATGTTGTATAATATTGATTTATATATGTGTAATCTCTAAGCCTTGCATATGGGTTGTTATGCATGAGAAAGCTTAAATTGAGGGTTAGAAAATGGGATTTTGCAGTTGATTCATGATACATCTTGCATATGGTTTAATATGCATGTTTTGGAATTGTTAAGTGCATAGATTGAAAGGCATGATGTTTTGAAAAAAGGTTTTAAAATGTTGAACTCATGTGAGTTGGAAACCGGTTTTAATTGCATTGATGGTGTTGTATTTGAGTACTCCTCACTAAGCCTAGTGTGCTTACGCTCTCTTTGTCCATCAATATAGAGAATTAAAGGATGGAGGTAGCAAGCAATCTATGGGAATTCCAAGGACTTGAATAACTCAAAAGTATGGTTTTTGAACTAGACTAGTAGTAATAAAAGCAATGGGGTTCATTGTTGTTGTTTGGGAGGGTTATTTGCTAAACTCCCTATTTGTGCAAGTTATAATGTTGTTGTGGTGTTGTACGAGGTTTTATATGATTGGTTTTGATGTGGATTTATGTTTTGAGTTTTGGATGGTTGAGCTTTTAGGAAGCATGCCTCTAGATTCTTGATTGAAGTATGTTATGTTTTAAGCATGTTTCCTTGATAATCTGGCTTGGTTTGATCCTTAGATAAGTGGTTTACATGTTTAGGGATGGTTAAAGCATGTTTGAATCCTTGATTGTCTAAAAAACTAGCAAAAGTGTGCATTTTGGGTCAGGCTGTACTGATACGCAGGGCCTCGTATCAGTACGGGTATTGTAACACCCCAAAAATAGGGTTGGACGTTTAAGGGTTCGATAGGGTTTGGTTCGACCCGAATTGGCCGATTTGAGTAGTTTCAGTAGATTTAATATTTTAAAAACATGAGTGGTGGAAATTAAAATGAGTTGAGGGTTTTAAAAAGGTTTATAAATGTTATCAAGTAATTTGGTAATTTAATTGGAAGTTTAATAAATGAGATTAAGTGGAATTGTGTTTTAGTGACTAAATTCTAAAAAGTGCAAAACAGTTTTAATGACTATTTTGTAAATAAGCCAATACTAAGAATCCTTAGAGAGCTATATTTTCCAAATGTTTAATATGAAAATAACCACCTTAATTGAGTAAGAATTGACGGTTAATAGTTTTCCTAAATCATTTTTACAATTATTTGGATTTTCCCTCATTTTCTCTCCTAATTTTCCCTCACTTTCCATTTCAACTTCCAAACAAGATTTTCCATAATTCTTTGCTGATTTTCAATGGAGAGTTCACCATTTGATTCTACGTTTGTTTCTTAACAAAGCCTTACAAGATTTTCTCAAGGAGTTCATATATTTCACAAATTAAGTTTCAAGAAAATCTTACGTCAATTTTGGTGGAAGCTTCTTCAAAGGGGACGATCAAGGCAAGGTTGCCTAGTTGCGTACGTTGCTTACCGGTGGTTCAATTCACGTTGGTGATGTAGAGACTTTTTTGATAATCGATACGAGGTATCCCACGTTTTAAAAATTGAATTTTGGAGGATTTCTTTTAAAAACCATATTTTGAAAATAAAACATGGAGTAGCCACTGGCCACTTGGATGAGGTAGGCCGGACAACATAAAACCAGAGATTAAAAAAAATGGGTTCGAGAGTTGGTTACATGTGGGGAAAGAGTAGCACCCCCAAAACGCCCGAAATCAGTACCACATCACACATTGCTTTTGTTTGATGGAAATTTTGAAATTTAAACTAGATTTAATTAAATGTTCATAAATGAGTAGAAACTTTGATTAAGTGGGATTTAACATTTGACGAGCTCGAATTAATTAAGAATTTAATTAATAAGGATGACCAAAATCCGGACCATAGATTAAACTGACATTAATTAAGCCTGACTGCCATGTTAATTTATGGTTCGAATCAAGTACATCACCTTTATGCATGATGCAAACAATTACACATGATGTTATGACTTGTCTAATTTTACTCATCCAAAGTTTACTTTTAGAAAATATAAATTAATTCGAACATTTGGTCAATATCCATTAAGTCAAGATATTACGACACAAATACTCGAACTAATAAACACCTCCTTTTTATAGTTAAGATTCATTAATTATCAAAGTGTTAAATGTAATTAAAAAGGTTAAGAGAATGACAATTAAAAACATGTCACAACATATATACTAACATAAAAACACAAACAAGATAAAACAAAGGCATATAAAACAACTAAACATAAATGCCAAATAAGAAATGAACACACACATGCACATATTAAGATAAAAATGTAAATAATATAATATATAACATAATAATATAAATATATAAAACCCTTTAAAACCGTAACATCATCATAATCATCATCATCGTAATAATAATAATGATAATAATAATCATAATCATAGTAATAACTTTAATAATCATAATCATAATAATAATAATAATAATGATAATAATAATAATAATAATAATAAGTATGATGTCATAGCCTTTGTATTTTAGGCAACAATGTATTTGAGTGATACTCTTTCCAAAGTTAGGAGATATGTATCTTGAGGATTCATCCATAGCCCTTGGATCGAATCATCTATGATCGTTAGATCGTAGGAGGTGAGCCTATAAATAGAGGCCTTCACCCGCCATTATAAATCATCCCATCCCATATTCCATCTTTCACTTCTTTGAGTTTCTTGAATAAAGAGTTTAGAATTTCTCTTCACCTTGTTTTTTCTTCATCTTCCTTGTTTTGCCTATCCCATTTTTCCCTCGAGCTTTCGCTATTCTAAGCACTCTTGCTTAGTGATTGGGGAGGCTGACTTAATTTTCGACTAAGATCATTGACTAAGGCCGCACGGACCAGCTAGTCAGACTCTAGCATACGTTAAAAAGAAAAAGGGAAACATACATTTAAAAGGAAACAAAGCTAAACATATATACGTTACAACTGTAGCAAAAATATGTAATATATTATACTATATTATGTACTATATAAATTGGGTAAATATGAATTATATGTATATTAGGTAAAAACAAATAACACATATACATATATTAGGTAAATTAATATATATATATATTGCCATATGTATTATATAAATTATAGAAAAAGGTTAAAAAGAAACATATATATGCTATAAGCAGATGCTGGAAACGAAACATAAATTAAGATTAAATGATATTAAATAGCATATTAAAAAAAGGAAAGAACATGAACGAAAGAGATAAGTTTACCACAGGTTTCGGGCCAAAACAAACAGCATGAAAAAGGTTTAAGGACTGCAGAGATAAATATTCTTTGACGGAAGGACTTAAAAACGCAAATAACCCATTTTCACTCCTTGGTATATAGACAAAAATCTGAGAAACCCTATCTAATTGCTTTCATAACTAAAATAAAATCTCTAAAATGCTTTTTTTCATTTCATTTGTGATAATCTCCTCTTTACATTGTTTAGGGCTTTCGGTTTTATAACCAAATATAGATCGAAAAAAACAAAAAGAACCAAAAAGGGTTCTCTGATTTTTGATTTTTCAATATGTCTGAAATCTTTCCATTTTGTGATATTGCAGGCGATTGCACGACGACCCGAGAAAGGGCGATTGCATGGTGGTCCAAGGGCGTGAGGTGTCGGGAACCAAGAAGTCACAAGGTTCCATTGGTCTACGTGGCTCTATCATGACCGTTGATGAGGATCGAATCTAACGGTCATATTTTCTTGAAAAACCGACGGTTTAGATTGCTATGAAGATGATGATGTGGCAACCATTTGTTGGTTGGAAGGTTCCCAAAGCACTGACATGGCCCCTTTGAGTATTTTGTAACATTAATGAGCTTCCTTGTATCCTTCTCCCTATTAATTGAAGATTTGAAAAGCCAAAATATGAGGATTATTTTATTTAACTAATACTTTGGCTTTAATTTAATATTAAAATATTTTGATTTTTAATTTAAAATAATGATAATAATAACAATAATGAAAATAAAGTAAATCGAGTAAAAGACCCGGATAAAATTACTGGTTATAGGCGAGTAAGGCGAGGCATATTAGTGAGTGTTTAATCACACTAAAGCTCTTTACAGGTTTGATCGAAGGATCATGGGGGTTTAGTTATTGCCAAACAAGTTTAACTAAGCTCAAGCGTAAGTTGTTCTTACCTTGTTTGAATACTGCTTTGACTTGAGCTTGCAGATTTCATGTTGGTTTAAACACGATTTGATTTACATGTTTTGGTTTTGAACATAGTTTGCTTTACTTACTGTAAATGCATTGTTTTGAATTAATATGCAATGATTATCAAAGTATTTGAATGCTTTTGAACATTGAGATATGTTCCTAAAAGGAATGTGTTGTTGCCTTGGGCAATGAGATTTTGCATATGAATTGGCTTATGAAATGCATTGGAAAACAATAAGTAAATTTATTTGAAAATGATATATTGGCTATGTGAAGTGTTGAGAAAGTGTCGGATATAGTTGGCTAGCCATAGGATTAAAGTGAACTATAATATATAAAATCGATTGTGTCACAGTCCTTGAGAAAAAACGGTTTAACTAGGCTATTCGGACTATTGAGTCATCACTTGGGTATGTGGTTTAACTAGGTAGCCCCTTGTGATGATATCTTGCGATTTAACTAGGCAATGTATGAGATTTAGTGGAGGTGATCCCACAGAGAGCGGTTAAGAGATTAAGTTCACAAGCAATTAAAGTAAAAGGGGTTTTTGTGTTTGAGTTGAAGAAAGCAATTTAAGTAAAAAGGAATTCAATATAATTTGGAACTCTAGTCAAGGTAGAACTTGGAATTTTAACTCAAGGATTTAGATCATTGACCCACTAAAGATAAATCAATCAATCTCAAATAGCTTGGTTTCAAGTTATATGATAACCCACAAATAACTTAAATCTGTTATTTGATAGAAAGTAACTTAATAACCCATAAATTACTAACTCTTATTATCAAGGTTAAAATTCTTTAGATAACTCACTAAGAATTAAAATGTATCAAATAGCATTAGGAACAATAGAGACCCAAAGCACATACTCTTCCTAAGCATTAACCCGTTAACTTATGAAGAATATGAAGTCATACCTTTAGAAATCTAACCCGAATTTATTTACCACTTGCGTCAATAACCCATGACTTGGTTGTATGTATAAATGATTTGATGCATATGTGATTAAAGAGTTTATAAATGATTTGATGCATATGATTGTTATGCATGATTTGTTGTGGAAAGAAATGAGGTAATGCTTGGGTGATAAAAACATGTTTTGAAAACAAGATGGTTTATAGTTTTCAAATGGTTTTAATCACATATGAAATGCTTGGGAAGTAAGCATGATTTGGTAACAAAAGGCTTAATGGTTTTAAAATGGTTTCAAATTGCATCAATGTTGATTATGAGAATCCTCACTAAGCATTTGTGCTTACGCTATCTTTTCTTTCCATTGATGCATAGCAATAGAATCGAGGGACAACATTAGTTTGGCAAGGGAGGTCTAAGATCAAGATATTTGCTTAAGTATGAAACTCGGTTTTAAATTCGGTCAATAAGGTAATGTGTTTACCACGTGTTGGGGAATTTGTAATCTAGATTTTGGTTGTTTGTGATGGATTATTTGCTGTGGTTTGATGGCCTTTGAGGTTGGATTTGAGGCATGCTGTTGATGTCTTGCAAGCATGAGGTTATGCCTTTTATTTTCCTTTGATTCGCATAATTGTCGAATATGCTTTTGATCATGCTTTCACGATGCTATCTTGTCTTAAATGATGGTAGAAGAGTGTTGATGCCATGTCTATGGTGGAAATATGCCTAGTGTCTCTTTTTGATTGTTGAGTTTATTGAAGAATAGAAAGCATGCCTCTAGAATTGTGATTGAAATATCTCTTCATGTATTGATCATGTTATCTTGTGTTTATAGCATGGTTTGATCCTTAGATTAGTTGTATATATGTTTATGTTAAGTTAAAGCATGTTTGAATTCTTGCTAGAGAGAAAAACCAGCAAAATTGGACATTTCAAATCTAGGGGTATCGGTACGGGTAGAGGTGTATCGATACGAGTAAGTTTATTTTTGGCTTGGGTATCGGTACGGGTAGAGGTGTATCGATACGATTTTGAGCTACTAGAATTTTAGGAAAATGGTTTCTAACCCATGTATCAGTACACTTAAGGGTTGTATCAATATGCCCTCACGTATCTGTATGCCCATAGACTGTATCTGTACCCCTTGTCGTTATTCTTTTTGTTTTGGTGTTGAAGGTTTTGAGATTCTTTCATTTTGGTCCCTGATTGTTATGCATGCAACTAAATGTTATTAGATGGTCGTTTTAAGCTGAATTTTGGCAAGCATGTATGTAACCTGACTAATTGAAGAATGGTAACTTAAAAGTTAATTAAGTCCTCCTAATTTTCAAGATTTACAATTTGGTCCCTAATTTGCAAATATGAGTAATTGGATGTCAAATCGACGCTTGATTGAGTTGATATTTCAACCGCTGCTAGTATGCACACCTTAGGTCAGAATGTTACATCTAGACAAGATAAAAAGAAAAAAATGGTCCTAATCTTAATTAATCATATCGGGTTTTGTTTAATCAAAACCCAATGTAGCTCGCTCGGTTCGGTCTGGCGTCTTGGCCCAGTCGAGGGGGTTACAGGTATGCTAGATGTTGGCCTTTGATTGATATAGGGATGGTCGTACCGATACGAGCTTTAGCTACTAGAAATCCACTTTTTGCAACTGAGCCCGCGTACCTATATGTCGTGGCTTCGTACCAGTATGCCCTATTGGATTGAAGCCCCGTATCGGTACGGGTGCCCCGCGTATCGATACGGGTTGTCGTTAATTTAGTTAATGTGATTCCTGAAGTTTTTGATTATTTTATTTTGGTCCTTGATATATGTGAATTCAATTGTATGAGCTTGAATTGTCGTTTTGGGCTAAATTTTGGCAAGCAAGCATGTAACCTGACTAATTGTGGATTGGTAACTGTAATTTTGAATAAGTCTTCTTAACTTGCGAGATTTACAATTTAGTCCTTAAATTGCAAATGCGCGTAATTGGATATCTAATCGACGCCCGATTTAATTGAGATTTTACCCGTTGCCAGCATGCACACCTTAGGTTATAATGTTGCATCTAGACAACATAAAAAGGAAAAAAGATCTAAGTTTAGTTAATCGTTTCAGGTTTTGTTTCGGCAAAACCCAATGTAGCTCGCTCGGTTCTGTCCGGCGTCTAGGTCGGGTCGAAGGGGTTACATAAAAAATCAATTCATACGCAAATAAATCAATACAAGTGACCATAATACCCCAAAATTAGTGAAAGCAAAACGCTTTTGTACAAACAAGAATAAACAAAATATTACACTCGTGAAACCCATGTAAGGAAAAAATGAAGAACACTTGAAAATATCTCTAGTAAGACCAATCTGGAAAAGCTTATAAATTGACAGCAATTCCTCCTGTTGGGAAAGAAAATCAGGCTTCTTAATGCCACAACCAAAACACACAGAAATGACAGATATCTCCCCTATTTACGTTTTAGCTCCGCCATAAGAACATCAAGTGTGAAGCCGTTCATGGTCACGGTTGCCGATGCCACAAACACCGTAACCGATTAGCAAACAACTATCTTGATCTTACATATACAAGCAACACGACAAATGCCCATCACATTCACAGGTTTGACAAACTGACTTCCATTCGCCGCGCAAAAAGTGGTTCCAAACACCAACGCACAATGGTATTCAAAGAGCCTCGCTCTTAAGATATCCTAAACAAACTGTTTGTTGGCATTCATCACCACAAATGGTTGCAGATAACTTTCCGAATACTATTGCTTGTCGATACAAATAACCTAGACACTAAATAACACTCCCCCAGGATTAGTAAAACAAAGCTTCCACTTATCCCTTATTATTACAAATATGTTTTCTCTTTTTCCCACACCTCAGAACATGCAAGATTGCAAGACAAAATGAAAATGAAGAAAGTCTGCACACGATAAAGTAAGCCACTCTTAAATCAATTCACCATAACATACATACAAAGAGTCATATTTATAGTAGGAGAATGACAATACCAAGCCAAAACATTTCAGTTTCCAATAAAATATATCATGCAAGATACTGAGGAGAAAATTTAATGCCTAGATCCTGAAATCTCGAGTAGCCAATTAAGATCATGCAACTTTCAAACTTCTAGTCAATAAACTCATGAATAGTCTCATACATCTACCAAAGCTAATCAAAACCTTCATTTTTTCATCATGGTCTACCCCGAATTGTCTACATCACCATAAAGAGCTAACACACATGAAACATAATACGCAAATATCAAGGAGCATAATTATAGCAAAAAAATGCAACTAATGAAATAATAAGATACAACATAACACATTATTTTGATAGCCAATACAACCAAAAACTACAAATAATGGGGATAGCAACCAAGTACAACGAAAATCAGAAAAATCATACCTTGGGGGACAGAAACCCTATAAGTAAATCGTACGAAAAACAACAAAATTACTTTCGTGAGTCAATTTTTAGATGAAGGCAAAACTCCTTTTCCACATCAGTACATAATAACTAACAAAATACAAAATGAAACATCACGAACCATAAAGTATATAACAAAATAACACAAACTCATATCAAGAGATAAGACGATGTGACAACCACCTCAAACTAATTAATTATGTTTTACCCAAACGCCCTACTAGCTCGAACAGTGTGAACATGATATCCAAGAATGTCGCAACTAAAGGAATCAAAGAACTTCCTGATCAAGATCAAAAGAAAGTAATAAAATAATTCTTTAGCCCTTGAAAGAAGGCCACCTTCATAAAATAAATGTATAAATATATGTAACGCCCCAGTTTTGGGCCTAGTGGTTTTGAGGGTTAGATTAGATGGTCCGGTGGACCAGGTTAGAGATTCGAGTCGATTTTAGGATCGTATATTTTTACAAGGGATAAAAATATAGAAAAATGCTCTAAAATATTTATTAACTATATATTGATTTTTGGAAAAGACGATTTCAGAAAATAAGATTTGGAAATTGGACATTTCGGGTTAGTGACCAAAATGTAAAAGTGAAAACTACTTTTAGTGACTGTTTTGTAAAAGGGTTTAACTTAGAATCTCTAAGGAGCTATTAAGCCTAAATGTTTTTATCAGATTTCTCTCTTAATTGGATTAGTTTTAAAGTGTTTTAATTAAATGATTAAAGATGATTTATTAAAAGAATGGTAGTTATTTCCTAAAAACAAAATTGACTTAACTTTTCTCTCTTGAGTTTCTTTCAAAATCTCTTCAGCCAAACATCTATTTTCTCAGTAAATATTTGAGGTAATGATCTTGTTTTCTTAAGCTAATGATTTCTAATGGATTCCACAACTTTTTTCTCTAAATCTCATTGATTTTCCTTTGTTTCTTTAGTGTAAAAATCATCCAATTGAGATAGAGTTTTCAATATTTGGAGGTGATGTTTGCTCTTATCCATTAATAATGGCTCTTTATTGAAATTTCCAAGTTCTTAATCCTTTACAAATGATTTCTAATTAGTGTTGTGGATTTAATTGAAGAGAAATGGTTTAATTGAGATTTAACTGAGGTAATTATGAGATCTTCATTTTAGATCTGGTTTCGGAGTTTATGATGAGGTTATATCATGATTTTGGTGTCTTACGATGATAATGGATTGGTTTTATCAATAGGATCCCGAAATCAAATGAATCTCTAGTTCTTTGAGTTGCTAGTTATGAGTTTTTGAGGTGTTGTGGGTGTTTATTGGTTGATAGAGGTATAATGATGTTATGAGATGGTTTTTAGAAGTCTTTTGATGTTAATTGATGTTTGGAAGTGTTAGGTTATGGCTGGGTTAAGTTTTGGATGAGAATCAAAGTTGTTTCAGATAGGTGTTTTGATGGTTTTAAGCAAGGCAATGTTGAGGAATTGCTTTCTGGGGTTTTGAATGCATTATGATGCATCAATCCTATGTTATAATCGTTAAAACAGGGGAGAACGTTTCGGAAGCTACCAGTGAAGCTTTGGAGGTTTCAGACGCTTGATTGCGCGTCGGCGAACCGAAGTTTCACATGTCGATGAGTGAGAACATGTTTTCCAGGTTTGGAATGGTTTAAGGGAGTTTAAATCTAGTTTAAAATGCTCGTTTAAACTTGGAAGTAATTACAAAGGTTTTCTCTCTCGGTCGTGCTTGTTTTACGAAATGATTTATGCACTTATTTTGATTTACATGATTTCCACTGTTGAAGCATGATTTCAAATATGATGTCTACTGTTTTTGATAAAGCATTGATAAAAGATGCATTGGGGAATGATCCTTGTAAGTATGATTTATACTTGTGAAAGCATGGTTTGATGCTTGGGTATGTTTTGGTAAATTGCTTTAAAAACAGTGAGGTTCATGGCTAATTGTGAATTATATTGGCAAGTGATGGTATGTAAATGGTTTTAAAATGTAATCGGATATAGTTAGCCGGCTATAGGATTGAGTGCACTGTAAAATAAGTCACCTTGGACATAGAGGGGTTGATATGGGTACCAAATACTTCGTTCAAGTACCCTAACGATTAATGGGTTTATGGTACCGAAAACTCTCATTAGTGGGTTATACATCTACCGATGAGTGGTGTTGAGGGGTTGATATGGGTACCGAATACTCCACCATGGGTGTCGCAATGGTTGAAGGGTTTATATTGTGTACCGAATACTCTTGTGTGTGAACCTTGTGTTACCAGTGAGAATGTATGAAGTGTTGGGAGAACACTTGTGAATCCACGTATCCAATGTTGTGCTTTGTAAATGGAACTTGTTGATGATCACTTGTGAGCGAATGTAATTGTTAATGTATCATGTGTTGTATAATGGATTTATACATGTTTACTCTTTAAGCTTTGCATATGGTATGTTATGCATGGGAAGGCTTAAATTGAGGTTAGCCATATGAGTTGTTGTTGGTTTAATGATACATGTTGCATATGGTTTAATATGCTAGATTTTGAATGGTTAACGTGCATGGTTTTGAAGGCATGATGTTATTAAATAAAGATTTAATCATGGATTGAAAAGTGATTTCAATGTGGTATAGAAACCGGTTTTAAAATGCATTGATGGTGTGTTACTTTTGAGCACTCCTCACTAAGCCTAGTGTGCTTACGCTCTCTTTGTCCATCAATGCAGAGAATTAAAGGTCTGGAGGCAGCAAGCAAGTAAAGGTGATCCAAGGACTTCCTATACAAACGTATGTTTCCAAAGTAGACTATGTTTAATAAGGGCAATGGGGGATTCCTTATGGTTTTGGGAGATGTTGTTGAACTCCCTGTTTGAGCAAGTTTATATTGTTGTTTTGGTCTTGTAAATGGCCTGTTATTTTTGGTTTATGCCTTGGTATGTTTTTTTGGTACCTTGTTGGGCTTGGTTCATAGGTTGCATGCCTATAGTTTCCTTTTGATGCAAGATAACATGTATGGTTGATGTTTCTAGTGTTTTTGGTTGAGGATCGATCATTGTTTATGTTACTAATGTCTTAGAAGCATGATTAGCTTAGCTTATTTGTATGTTAAACCAGAAAAAATGGGCATTTCAGGCCCATGCGTATCGGTAAGTGAGGTACTGTATTAGTACATATAGGCCAAATCTGGCTTAGCATATTGGTACAGGGAGATCCGTATCGATACGGTCTTAGAGGAAAATGGTTGGGCATATCGGTACGCAGGGCCATATCGATATGATATTGTGCTACTGCATAATAGAATTTAAAACCCATCAAGACCGTACTGATACGGTGCTTGGTGTATCGATACTGTGACAGGTAAGTTGGTTAATTGGATTCTTTTGAAGTTTCTGATTTCTTACATTTTAGTCCCTAGAAGTTGTGTATACAATTGAATGAGTTTGGATGATCAAATTGAGTTGGAATTTGACATGAGAGTATGAAACTTGACTAATTGAATATTGGAAACTTTAATTTGGAAATAAATCCCTGTAATTTGTCAAATTTGCAAATCGGTCCCTAATTGCAAATCGGTCCCTAATTGCAAATCGGTGCAATTGGATGTCAAATCGACGCCCGATTGAGTTGTAATTTCACCTGATGCTAGTATGTACACTTAGGTTAATAATAATGCATCTAGAAAAGATAAAAAAATAAAATGGTAGTTTATTATGGTAAACCTTCCCAGTTTACTTCAACATTCCTCGTGTGACTCGCTCGATTCAGTCTGGCAACGAGACCGGGTCGAGGGGGTTACATTTGGTGGTATCAGAGTTAGGTTTGTGATAAATTAGGATGTTGGTAAGTTGTTATGATGTTTTTGTGAGTTATATCTATTGTTTGCTATGCACGGTGTTTGCGATATGTACATTGTTTGTTTTATGCCATGTTGAGGGGAAATTTTGGGAAACCCATTACCTTATTATCGTAGTCTGAATTATTTTGATTTTTTAAATGGAAGTCTTGGATACTTGCTTGGAGCTAGCCTAATTGTTTGGTTTTGGTTTGTTATCATGCCTTAATTGTTTTAGCATGGTGGGACCCAGGAGAGAGTTGTGATTTGGTGTGATTGCTGCTATTGCTGGGCAGGGAAGTCAGGAGAATGTTGTTCCTCCTGGAGGGATACCACCATTTCTGCCTCCTCCACAGTTGGATAGGTAGCAAGTGCCACCTGGGCAAGCTGGGCTAGGGTTGGGCGATATGATGCCTTTGATTCAGGCGATGACTGAAGCTTTCCAGGCTGTTGTTGCTATAGTGCAAGTGCAAGCACCAGCTGCTGAGCAAACGGGTTTGCCGTTGGAATGTTTGGTAGTTTGGGTGGTACTGAGTATCGTGGTTTATCGGCTGAGGCATTCGAGGCTTGAATGGCCATTATGATCTGGATATTGGATCAGATGGGGTGTAATAATGCTTGTAAGTTAGGATGTGCAGTGTCCCTATTGCAAGGTGATGCTTACAGTTGGTGGACGATTGTAATTGCCGACATAGAAGCCGAGGATGTGAATTTGGAGTTTTTCTGAGCTGCCTTTAAGAAGAAGTATCTGGGAGTTAGATACTTGGATGACAATAAACGTGAGTTCATGTCTTTGGTTCAAGGTAGCATGATTGTGGTTGAGTTTGAGGTTTAGTTTGTTCGTTTGAGCCAATATGCTCTTGAGTTGGTGCCGAGTGATAGTGTTGAGGGGATTAATCGATTTGTAATTGGCCAAGAGGGGGTGAATTGGCTGTTTGAAATTGGAAGTTGCAAATTTAAAAGATAAAACTTGAAGACAAGGCGATTTATAGTGGTTCAAGCTTCAAACAAGCTCTACATCCACTACCTTAGCTCCCACTATGGATTTTGAACCAATACCCACTAGATATTCTTCCCCTTTTCTAGGCTTAGGAGAAAACCTTTACAAATCGGTTAATCTTTCTACCCAAAGATTGGTTGCTTGATAGCTAAGCTATGCTAGAGAAATAATTGTTTGGTTGCTTGACAAACAAGTTATGCTAGTTATGATGTTTTAATGGATTAAGATTTCGAACACTTGGTAGGACACCATATAATTTGAATAAAATTAAATGTCATAAACAAATTTTTTGTTATGTAAAGATAAGTTTGACGAAATTTAGATTGTTTCTTCATTTGAATCCATGATTTGGATGACATGTTCGAATGCTTAGTGAAAGTCTTGAATGGATTATAATTTGGAATGAACTTGATTATATGAGCCATGTTTTTCTAAAGCTATAAAAACCAAATTACCTTGTTGATATAAAATTGCTTTGAGATTGATAATTGATTTTAGTTATGTTCGAGTCATATGAAACCCCTAGTTTCTAAGATCCAATGAAATTGGAATGTTTAAATAAAAGCAAAATTTGTATGCTTCTACGTACCAAGTATCTTATGCTAGATCTGGATATAATGAGGTAGTTCGTGTGCTTAATGGTTTGTCTTATAAATTAATTGAGTGATATGTTTATGAGCTCATGCCTGATGTTTTTATGCAAATGAGTTTGATGTCAATTTTTACATAGTCGAGTATGAAGATTTAAATTTTTGACCATGATTCCTATTTGGGAGATAAGTTTTAAAACATGATAAGCTTATTTCGAATTGTATTATGATGTAAGATGTGAACTTGGTACTTATGAGTTGAAGATACATGCTATGAGTTATCAATTGGAGTGTTATGTATAATGAGTGAGTTCGCATGCTTGAATATGGAAGATAATAAAAAGTTTTAAATTACCCCGAAATTTGAATGCATGCTTAGCTGTGATGTACTAAGACATTACTTGTTTGTTTGTTTTTTGTTAGCAAAACTTTCTAAACCAGTTTATCTCCTAGACGGGGTAAGGGGTGTTACAGCGGTTCTCTTCCCATCCCATGATTCGGGAAAAGAATAGAGAAGCTTTCGAACTAGCTTATCTTCGGTAATGATCTCATCAAAGCCCTTGAGACCATTTACTATGACGAAGAATCGATCAAACATTTTGGAGACGCTCTCATCGGGCTCCATCTTGAAGTTCTCATAGCTCAAATTAAGGATTCCAATCTTGGTCTCCTTTACATCGTTGGTTCCTTCGTAGGTGGTCTCTAGCTTGTCCCACACCTCCTTCGTACTTGTGAAAGATGACATCTTCGTGTACATGTCGGGTCTAAGTGCACAAAAGATGATGTGTAGGGCCTTGTTATTCACTTGTAGTCTTCTTCTATCTTCATCCGTCATCTCTACCTTTGTCTTCAGGATGAGTCTTCCTTCTTCATCTCTCTTCATGGGAATGATTGGACCATCTTCTACTACATCCCAAAGGGTGTAGTCATTGGACTTAATGAAGAGCCTCATTCTATTCTTCCAATAGGGGTAGTTATCCCCATTGAGGAACGGTGGTTTGGTGATAGATTGTGACTCGTACAAGTTTGGCCCGAAGGTAAACGCCATGGCTTTGATTTTTAGTCGATTGATCTTCTTCTAGGATCTCGTCTTGTGGATGTAAGTCTCTCAAAGAGTTTGGCTATGATACCAATATTGTTGAGGGGATCAATCGATGTGTAATTGGCCAAGAGGGGGTGAATTGGCTTTCTGAAATTGGAAGGAGCAAATTTAAAAGATAAAACTTGAAAACAAGGCGATTTATAGTGGTTCAAGCTTCGAACAAGCTCTACATCCACTACCTTAGCTCCCACTAAGGATTTTGAACCAATATCCACTAGATATTCTTCCCCTTTTCTAGGCTTAGGAGGAAATCTTTATAAATTGATTAATCTTTCTACCCAAAGATTAGCCAAGACTCTCTCTTTACAAAGAAGAAATGGAAAACTTAAAAGTATCTCTCACAAGATTGATTTGTTGCCCAAATTACAAACCAACTCTCCCCAAACTTGAAAGAAATGTATACAATGAAAATTACAACAAGTGAGGTACAAGAATTTGACTCTTTAAGCTCAAGGGTTTGGATATATGCTTGAATGTTGAAAATAGTTCAATTTGTTGTTGAGGCTTTTGAGGCTTGCTTTTATACCTTCTCATTGATTTCTAGCCGTTTGGGTGGTTGCCATCATAAATATAGCCGTTGGGCAGCATTTTTCCCGCAATAAATGCTCAACTGCAACCAACCGTATCAAAACGGATGGCATCGTATCGAAACGCCTGAGTAAAAAAACTTTAGCCCATATGAAGGCCGTATCGATACGGAAGGAACCGTATCGAAACACTTTCTTACAGTGTCCTTTTAAGTTAAGCCCATGTCGAAACGCTCGAGGGCGTATCGATACGCCTAGGCGTAAAAGTTGAGTTTGGCTTTAAAAACACATAGAAAAATTTATGGGATTTAAGTTTTTGACTTTGAATAATTTTGTACTTGAAAAATCCTTGTCAATTGTGAGTCTTTGAGATACTTAAAAACTTATTTTCTTTTACTAATAGGTTTTTAAACAATTTGTTATATCAAAATCAAACTTTGGTTTTACAATCTCCCCTTTTTGATATAACAAAAGCAAGTTAAATTTTTAAGTCTTTTTGAAAAGAAAAACTCCCTTTACTTTAAGATAGGTTTTAAAAGCGTTTTTGAAAATTTAAGCTCTTTCTTCTCCCCCTTTTTGTTAGATCAAAATAAATGATAATAAAGAATAGAAACAAGAAATATAACAATGAAGCATAAACCAAAGCATAATCAAAGCAACATAATTATCATTTAAAGTGCAAAGCAACATAATCCAAATCCAACTTAAACAAAAAAAAAACAAACTAAAATCAAAGCATAGGTGCATAAAAATAAAAAGCCTAATATGACATGTTTGCAATGCAATGTATGTTTATGGAGCATCCTCATCATCCTTGTCCTCTTGATCTTCATCTTCGACAAGGGTTTGAGTGGCCTGAGATTGTCTCCAGTCATGTGTCTTGAGCATCCACTATCAAGGTACCATGTGTTTTGACTTGAAGCTTTGGCCTTGTAGCAATGCTCCCCTATAATATCCCGAAATATATCCTAGAAGTATGTTACTATTTTGGACATAGTTTAATCTGATTAAAGACATCTTTAGAATGATTAATTAAATGAATTAAGGACTATATTTCTAGGTTGGGAAAATAGGAGAGTTAAATAAAGATGACTAAAATGAGAATCTTGTTAAATTGCATGCAAAATCAAAAGATAGACAAGGATTTCACACATGTCATCACCTTTGGAAACCATGTGTGGAGATTGTTTCAGTCATTGTGGGGAGTTTAACAAAACAATTTCTTTTTCCCCTCAAGTGACCGAATCACTCAAACAAAGGAGGAAGGCTTCACCTTACCATGGAGTCTCGAGTATGGAGTTTGAATTGCTAGTTTTTGGAAGCTTATCTCGAATAAGCTTTAGGATGAAGGTGATGCACTCCTTGTTCTTTTAATTTGAATGGATTTATTGAAATGCTATATGAAATAATTAGTTGTTCAAATAATGTGCCAGTTGTATTGTTCTTATGGAAATACTAGAATAAAATTCATAGTACGTTTGGGCTTGAATTACAAGGTATTAAAGCATATAGTTGATGCTTTGGTGAATTGTTTTGTGGCTGTGTATGTGGAATTATGTGAAATGAGGGCTGTTTGGTGATGATATATACATATAGAGACCGAGTCGAACCTGAATTGAAATTCTTAGGGAAATCAGAACATAATTTCAGTAGTAAAAATTGTAGAAGGCTGTTTTGATGTATATGAAAATGTAAATGCATTTGTTGTCTGTTTTGAATTGAATCATAGGTGATTATATTTATATGAATTGGATTATTTGGTAGGTAAAAGTTTATACATCCAGCTGAGCAGTTTGGTAAATGAAAAACTCGAATTTGTCGATTAAAACTGGGCAGAACATGTATTTACCTGAACCACCGGGACTGTTTTTGGACTTGGATAAATGTGTGAAGCTGTTTGAATGTGTAAATGCATATTTGGGATTGCTTTGAGTTCTTTGAAAACATGTTGGGCTGATTGGATTATGTATGTGTATTTACATAAAATCTGGGGGACTGTTTTGCATGATTTAATAACGTTAATGGACTGTTCTAAGTACCTTGAAACTAGGTAGACTGTTTTGTGGATGAACAAATGTGTATATATGAAAATTAGACAGATTTGAGTAAATAGAAAAGCATGTAACCTGCCTTGAATTTTTGTGTATACATATATGTGAAATTTGGACTGTTTGCTATGTTAGAAAAATGAAGAGGGTTGTCTTGGAGCTATATGTATATATGTTATACTTTATGGACTGTTTTTGGTGAAAATTTTATGGACATAGAATTACTTGATGAATGATTGAAATTATTTACTAGATCCTAATATGTATACGCATATTCCTTAATAATCTTAGACCATGAAGATATAAAGGAAGTAAGGCACGAGCTAGATCGAGTAGTGGAAAAATGGAAAGGAATTTTAAGCCGGGAACCAAGATAGCTTGGATCAACTGTGAGTATAGTTTAAGGTCTTGGGATAGGTTGAAACTATCCCGAGCATCTTAATTAAGATTTAAATGATCTTTGCTTGATTTTAAAGTATATTGTGCTGATATTACTAAGCTTGGATAGTGCTCATTAAAAAGTACCTTACGAGATGAAAAATTGGTTGGAATTATATTGTGTGGATTGATTTTGTGGCTACATTATATGACTTTACATAAATTTGACATGATATAGTCTAAATATTGATATAAGTATGTGAATCTTGGTCTATGCTTAAATTGAGAATGATTGAAAATAAGTTGAGTTCACGTAATGCATGTATTCTGGTTGAATAAGTATGTGATGATAACAAATGCTTGTTGATTCGAGAGATACGAATAATCAAAAGTTGAGATGTACCATGAAAAAGGCCTTGATGGCGATGTTAAAAAGAATATGGAGCAATGCTCATATATATTGAGAAATTCACTTGAGGTGAATAAAGGCCTACTGTGAAAGACATAAGTTTTGCGATATGATAATGATGTGGAGCTATGCTCAATATGTTTCTAATATGATAAGTTGAATGTAAAAGCCTTGGTCTCGAGTCAGTCTTAGGTATAGTTGGCATGCCATAGAGTCTACAGAGTTCCTTGATAGAATGGACTACGGTCCCTTGTTTGGTACTTCGAGTACCCTTGCTTGACGACAAACGTCATAAGATTCGTGTACCTAGACTGGGGATTTGATTCTCAAGGCTATGTTAACTCGAAAACATGAAAGTATAAGTTAATATAAGAAAAAATTTGAGATAACTTGCTTATCAAGAGATGCTTGTCGAATGAAACTTGAATAATCTTCTTTTGAAGAGATATGTTTTAATAAAGGTTTACATGATAGTGAATGGGTGATTGTTCATAATGTTATGCTTATGATATGATAAATTAATAGCTTTGTGACAAGTAATGCTGATTTTGGAATCGTTACGCTGGAAATAGAGTCCTAATGGACTGTTTTAATCTTGAAAATATGTGTGCATGTAAATGAAATTGTTATGCTGAAAATAGAGTCCTAATGGACTGTTTTAACCTTGTAATTGTGTGAACATGTAAATAGAATTGTCTTCCTGAATTTAGAGACTTAATGAACTGGTTTGATCATGTAAAAATGTGTACATGTAAATAAGTATGTTTTGCTATATACAAATGTATACACATGTTTAAGTATTGTTTTGAATTACATTGAATACATGTTTGAACCTAAAAAACATGTAAATAAGAGTATAGGTCTGATGGGAAATATAAAGATGATGTCGAATAGGGGATTATAAAATATGCTATGTAGATGATATGCTTGATGTCTTAGGGGATATGAAATTCAGGTTTAAAATAACTTATGTTACAAGTATCCGTGACATGTATTTTATCTGACTGCTTGAATACCTATGTCTTGTCAGATCATATATGGCTATGTGTTAATGTTCAATCTGAATGTCCTAGCTTATTCTAGAAAATCTTTGTTGAGCTTTCTCATATATAACTTTGTGTAATAACATGTGAACTTGAATAGTTCCTTTTTATTTAGGTATATGGTAATCCATTATCTAATTAATTCGAGTTATACTTGGAAATGGATATATGTTTGATAAGTATTAAGTTGTGTAAAGTTGCCATATTTCGAATGATTATTCATATGCTAGCAAAGAGAATTGTACTGGTTTAGAGGGCAAACTATCCCAGGGTCATGCTCGAATAAAACTTTAAAAGCTAAATTACTAAATTCACGATTACTTGATTAACAAGCATTGTTTTCAACATAACATTTGTATGACATCTCTGTAAATAAAGGAGGCTATATTAAAGGTTGAATAATTGAAGTTATTGAATAATTTAATAACATTTCAAGATGGGATATATTAGTCATCTTACATATCAAGTAACACCTGAAGTTACATCACCAGTTATTCAAGTAGTAAATAAGACATATGAAGATATATTTCGTATGGTCAGAATTATAGAATCCAAGAAATTTTATAAGTTATAATATAATGTTAGTAATTCGTGTATTAAATAGTATGAATCCTATGGTAATGAAACATCTTGGTATGAATAGATAAGCCAAGTTAGGTTTTACTTGAATGAATGAATCTCATGCCTTGTTCGAATCATATATGACTAAGGTGTTTGGTTATTGAAAACCTTTATGAAGGTACATAGGCTCTATTTGAATTCCACATGAGTACTTTCCTACGAAAAGTCAAGATACAATGTGTATATAAGGAAATATCTACCTATCGTTTGAATGCTCATAAATATATAAATGCTTAAGTTTTGTGGGTATTCTTCTTGTATGCGTTCATGTCTAAGCTTGCTTAGGTATGATGCAAGGTTGTGCTAATGATTCGGTTGAGTACGTTTAATCATATATGAATCGATAATGGTGTTTAGAATTTTAATTACCTTAAACTATCTCACTAAGCATAGGCTTATATTATCTTTTCATTACATTTCAGGGTGAACTGTTTTAAGGGCACCCTCTCTAGCTTGGACCAGGTCACAAGTTTCTAGGTGTATGATCTTAAATACCTTACCAACTCCTAGATGGTGGCACATCGTAGTCATTAATGCATTGAGTTTTTAGATTTCCTTTTTGGGTCGCTTGTACGTATATGATTCTTTCGATTATTATTTTAAGGTTTTTGTAAAGGGCCCTTAAGTATTCTTTTATGGTTACTTGCCTTATAAGTTAAAATGGATGGCATGTTTGCATGGCTGTTTGATGTTTAGTTAAGCCTTGAATTGTTAATAATTGGCTGTTAAACAATGAGTACAGATTTAGGCTTAATATAATTGGATCATACCCTGTCAAGTGGTATAGCCGTATGTTAACTAAAGGCTAAGTTAAGTAAAAGTTAGTTTGTCGAGAAATTTTTTTCTTGGCCTTATCTTTCGAAGGTAATTGAATCTAGATAGATTTGATGTTATAGCATTGAGATGATTTGATCATAGAAAATAGATGTAGTTGACCTCTTTTGTAAGAAATCTTTAAAATCGCATGATATGTTACGATGAGCTAGACATTTTGCTCAAAGATAAATGGCAGAATAAGCTACGTTAGGCCAGAAATTTAAATGCCTATTATTTGAATACTTGGCTGTTAGAATTATACAATTTTCTTATTGGGTAATCTAAGATAATTAGATCTGATTTTAATTGGTATTACATGAATGATCAACAATTAGAAAACAATGATTTACGGTCAACTTATACGACCATAATTATATTATATTACTTCCTAAATGATTTGAAATTCGCAAGTATGTATGTAAGGGTAAGCTTTGTAATGTACTGGATGGAACAAGAATTTCATATGTTGAGGGTTTATAGTATTAGTTTTACACATAACATTAAGAAGTGTAATGCATTTTATGAACAAATGATTTATGTGTTTTTTCTGTGGTATGTTCTTACATGTTTGCAATTATAGGTTGTTGAAAAGAACCTCTGAAACATTTTGTTAAAAGTTTTAAATTTATCCTGTTTCTAGGACACATGCTTTCTTGAAAGTGGTTAGGTCTTTGTGTGTTTGTGAGATTTCTTGTTCAGTAACACTTCTTAATCTGGTTTCCACCCAAGCTGGGTTTGGGGGTGTTACATCCCCTACAAACAAAGAATTAAATCTTGGTTTTTGGTACCCAAATCATTTTGGGTCCATGTGAATTAGCTCCCAAATACTTGTTTCCTTAGGAATCCAAGATGCAATTGCATGAATGTTATTAGAAGCTACAAGTTCCTTAGGAACCCATACACTTCTAAATCTTTTACCTTTAGGGTACCCTTGAGAGCTTCTTTGTTTGTGGTTCACAAAGATTCTTTTTACATAGTTGGTTTTAGAAGATTGACCTTTTTCAAAAGTAGTAGTACCAACTTTGTTCAAAGAAGCTTTGAGTTCATTCACCACTTTGTGGTGATCATCATGGAATTTGGAAAGAAGAATTTTTAAATCAACATTTTCATTTTGAAAATATTTTAGGTCATCTTGTAAAACCAAAATCTTCTTTTTAAGTTCTAAGTTGGTTTTGGAAAGGGAATCGTTTTGGGTTTTTAAATCAGAAATCATTTTCTTGTTTTTCAAAACCGATTCCTTATACTTCTCAACCAACTCATTGTAAACCTCTTGTAACTCATCGTTGAAGCTCATCAAAAGTGAAATCGAAAGTAGATGAGTTACGGTTTACCTTAGGATCATCATCAAGAGCCATGATGCAAAGGTTGACCACGTCTTGCTCCTCTTCATCGGATGATGATTCCTCATCGCTCCAAGTAGCAACATGGGCCTTGAGCTTCTTCTTCTTCTTGAAGCTCTTCTTCTTGAGTTGAGGGCAATCGGATCTAATATGCCTCGGCTTCTTGCACTCATAACAAATGAGTTGATCGTTCTCCTACTCTTTGTTCTTATTCTTGAAATCTCTTCTTCTTTGAAATTTTCTTCCTCAGTTGGACTTCATGAACTGAGAGAATCTCTTGGCTACCATAGCCAATTCTTCAAACTCATCCTCGCTAGATTTGTTTTCCTCTTGAGAAGCCTTGAGAGCAATTCCTTGCTTCTTCCTCTCTACATCTTGCTTCTCCACTCTTTTCTCTTATCTCTTCTTTTCTTCTTCTATTTCTTGCTTCATGATCTCATGAGTAAGGAGAGATACCACCAATTCATCGAGCTTCAACATCTTCAAATTCTTGGCCTCGATTATTGCGGTTGTAATACCTCAAAGTTTGACTTAGAAGTAAATATCATTTTTTTTGTTTGTGACTCACTTGATTTTTAGTAGCTTTGGATTAAATTAATTAATTTAGGCAAGGACTGAAATTGAACAATGAAAAGAAAGCTAGCTAAATTAAAAAAAGGGTTAACTGAATGCTTAAGCAAAGTTTAAGGATTGCATGTAATCTTTATAGAAGTGTAAGGGGCTGCACACTTGCCATCTTGAGATTAATTTGGAGTTGAGGGATCGATTAAGTGGAGAACAATCTCCAATGTTCTCATCTCCCTCACCTAGCCAAAACCTCCATTGTTGAGGGATTTTGGAGAACAAGCTTATAGAGATTGCTCTTTCTAGCTCAATTCATGCTTATTAGCTTGTTTGTTTAGAAAAGAAGGTGACAACATTCTCCCCTCTCTTTATTCGAGCTTAGATTAAGTTTTGATTCTAGATTCTCATGAATTTGAGGTTGCTAAGATTGTTAAGATTTGAAATTGTGAAACATGATTCTTATGTCATTCGAATGATAATCTTGTGATATGGTATTGAAGTTTATAATTGTGATTGAGGGCTGTTAGAATAATGAAAGGATAATTTGATTGCTAATAAACTGTTTTGATAAAATTGTTGGAGGATTGAGTTGCTAATACGTAATGAAATTGAGTTAATTACACCTGGGACTGCCTTGTAAAACTGAATCTGTCTGGGGGACTGTGTGGCGTAATTTAGTAATATTAGAGGGTTGTTTTGTCTAATATAAAAACAGGGGAAATGTTTAAGAAGACATTTAAGGGCTGTTTGATTGAAAACAATAGAAATTGAGACTGCCCTGCACTTATAAAAATGTTTGGGGACTGTTTTGTGTATACATTGTATGTTTAGGATCTAGGGCTGTTCTGGACAACTATGGAAATTGTTGGACTGCTCTAATGATAAATATGTATGTTATGGACTTACTTTGATGCTCATAAGTATGCAAATTAAGTAAATGGGCAGTTTTGTTTATGAATGTGATGAATGGACTGTTTTGCTAGAATAGGGAATTTTGTGGCCTGTTTTGGAGCATGCGTTTTACATACGCATCAAAACAGGGCAGCCTTGAAATCACTTGAACATAAGCAAATTAATTTGAGCATATATATGTGTAAATGTGAGCAAAGGACAGTAATGCATTCATGTAAATGAAACCTGGGACTATCTTGGAATGTTTGAAATGTCATGGACTGCTGTGTTTATAAAATAATGTAACTGAGTATTAGGTGTGTAGCGACCTTTTTGAAAGGACAATCGTCGGATTATCCCCTTAAATTATTAATGAAAATCTTTTAAAAGAATGGGGATTTCTTTTGAAAATCTTAAATTTTGAAAATGATAAAAACTTAGAGTCGCCACCGGCCACTTGGGTAAGGTAGGTCGGACACCATAAGAAACCAGAGATTCGTTGTGAAAGGGTCTGGGAGTTGGTTACGCGTGGGCAAGGATTAGCACCCCCATCACGCCCGGAAATCGGTACCAAAATATTTGTTGCTTTTAAAAGGATGAAAATCATTGAAATTTATATTGAATTCAATTCAGAGTTCGTAAATGAAAAATAACCTTAATTATACGGGCTTTATCGAATTGGTGGATTCAAATTAATTAGACATTTAATTAATAAGGTTGACGATATATCGTATCATAGATTAAACCGACATCGAATAAGCCCGATTGCCGTGTTAATTTATGGTTCGACTTCCGTATGTCACCTTTATGCATGATACAAACATTTAAGTATGATGTGATGATTTTGTTTAACTTTTAATCAATTTACTTCGGGATGGTAAGGATTAATCCGAATATTTGGTCAACATCCTTTAAGCTAGGACTATTACGACACAAATATTGGAATTAATAAGTACCTCCATTTAACGGTTTAGATTAATTAGGAATGCAATTAAGATTAAAAGTTATATGAATGACAACTTAAGCATGACAATCGAAGGCACAAATATAAACATACAAAAGGGAGTCCCAATTTATTAGAAAGCTCAATTAGTGATCTATTTATCAACTGAATGATTCCAATGCTTAACCCTAAATTAATTAGCCCTAAAAAGTTAGGAAACCTCATTTATGATGACTGATTTGTAATTTAATGTTAATCTAAACTTGAAATTGATTTTCCCCCCGTAATTAAGAAATGTTCAATTAATTTAATGAATTTAACATTTACCCCAATAAGTAAATTTAAATTCACTAAATTAATTTGAACCCTAATCTAACTAAGGCTCTAAAAGACCTAAAATTTGATTAATTCTTATATTTAAAAGAAGATTTAGATTAATTAAGTTAATTCATAATCTAGTCAAAAGCCCAAAAGAACAAAACAAGGCCTATAAAACCAAGCCCATTTTAAAGCCCAAAATTCTTCCTAAATTAAAACTATCTAACAAAGGCCCCAAAAATCATATACATTAAGATACATTATGTATTAAAATTATATCATATATAAAAAAACCTATTATTTTAAGGAAACTAAAATGCAAAATTACATTATTATATCTTTTAAAAATTATATCTTATATTTAAAGAAAACTATACATATATTATAAACAAAAAATATACATTATATATTTTACAAAATTCTTCTATATACTTTAAAAACTATATTATTCACCACATATATATTCCACTTTTACAAAATATTATTATATGCTTCAAAAACTATATACTTTATACACCAAAAATGTATTATTTTACTAAAATTATACTATATACTTAAAAAAAAACTATATATTTTATCAAAAACCTATATGTATGATTTTATAAAATTATACTATATACTTTAAAAACTATGTATTACAGGTCATAAATATATATATTACATTTTACAAAATTCTATCTTATACTTTTAAAAACTATACATTATATATATCAAAAGCATATAATGCATTTTTTTAAATTCTACTATATACTAAAAAAAATATATATACTATATATTAAAAACATTTATATATATTACATTTTTACAAATTTCTATTTTATACTAAAACATATTATAGGTTGAGAAATATATATTTTATTTTACCAATTTCTACTTTACCTACAAATGTATATTAAACATAAAAATTATATGTTACACTTCTATTTTGTACTAAATCTATGTGCATGTTAAATCTCTAATATATATATATATATATATATGTCATTCGAACTAATTTCATCCATAAAATAACGATCACAAACGAGCAATATTAACATAAAAATTAAATTGAAATTGCTAGAAGTAAATGTGCAAAATTTAAACTAAAAAATGCATGAAAAAGAATAAATAAAAAAATTTAATTTAAAACTGGAAAAATGACCAAATTGTGAGGAAATAAAATACAGGGACAAAATTAAAAGAAAAAACGAGGACGTAACTGAAAACATCAAAAAACTGTGAAGGACCCGATAAGTAATTAAAATAGGCAGAATGGCTTCCCCTTGTAATTAGACCACACGGAGGGACTAATAACGTAATTGGACCATGCGTAAGGACTGCGGGCGTGATTATTTTAGGGCGGAGGTCCTAAAATACAATTAACTCTTTTTAAACATTTATAACACTATAAATACCCCTTTTATCCGAAAATCTAATCCTTTTAGCCATTTTTTTCTTTGTTATAACACCCCATAAATGATCTTCACCATTCTTCCAGTTCATCATGAACTCAGATTCTGGCACCCCTCCGCTGTGTTTTCCAAAAATCGGTCGTCTCACCATTTAAAAAAAAACTTCGATTCGAACCTAGTTTTTTCAAAATTGACCCCTTTTCCAGTTAAAACCCAAAAAACTGAAGCAAAAAAATAGGGTTTCGGCTGCCATGCACTCGCACCGTTTCACACATTCGGCCTCGAGGAGGCCAGGGCTTCTCAACGGCGGAGCTATGGCAGAGAGAGGGTAAACCCTAGCCCCTTGTGCTTATATATATATATATATATATATATATATATATATATATATACATGCATGTTGTGTTTCGAACTGAAAAGGAAAAAAAAAGATACCTTGAAAGGCTTTTTCTGTTTTGTATTGATTATGGATTTTTTTTCCGTTCGAACTTAGGGTTACAAAATGATGTTTACATTGCTTTATATTCCTCATATTACTCATTGTTTGCCTATCCTATTGTTTAGATTTTTAAACAAATGTTAAATGTCTAAACTGTGGATGATGATGTTATGATATCCTCTGTTTTTATGCATTTTTATATGATCGGTGGTTGCGGAGTTGGTGGCAGTCGTACGGTGGCAGCGGAAATCCTGACGTTGTGGCCACGCAGATGGGGAGATAAACCGGTGCAGGCGCATGAGGGGCTGAAAGGTCGAGGCGTGCATCACATGCGCACGTGGGAAGATGGACGGTCGACGCGTGACGGCACATGCGAAAGTTGAGCAGTCCTCGGGTTCGATCTGGACCGTTGGATCAGATCTGATCCAACGACTAGATCTTGGCGGCTGCAATGAAAAAGAAGGCTTATCAGATTAGTTTTTAGGGTTTTTGTTTATATTGGGTTTGGGCCAAACAGACATATGTATTATTATTTATATTTTTTGGTTTTAAATATGTAATGGACTTGGACTTATATAAAACATTGGGTTTTAATTATTTTACTATGATATGTTTTTTTTAATTAATTATCAGCCCATGTTATAATAATCCTAATAATAAACTTATAATATAACACATATTCATATATGAACAACAATACTTACACTTAACACGTACATGTAATCATACATAATACGTACATACAATCATACATGCAATATACATACATTCATAGTTAATGATATTGAAGTAATAATGAATACATACATACATGCACATAATACCTATACACACTCACAATAAAACAATAGTAAACACATACATACAATATACTATCATGCATTACATGTGATACAACGTTCATTCATACAAACATAAAAAAACGTGGATAATAACCATACATATAATAATTACATACCAGGGGCACACATATAATAACACACATTACTTAGTAATATTTATACACATATAAGCCCATTATTGCAAAAACAAAAATAGGTCAACCCGGACAAAATTAGTGATTACAAGGTGCTGATTTACCCTTGAGATAGGGCTTTGGGACTGCTTAAAATGAAACTACTTGTGCACATAAATAAATAAGTAGTTTTCAAGTATTTGATTGATAGGCAACTCTTTTAATGTATGAATGTACTTCTTGTTATAATTAGACCAAGAATGACTTGAGGGAGAAAAGAATCAAGTAGAACAATCATGGGACAAACAAAAAGGGAATTGTGATCTGGGAACGCAATTAGCACTAATTAACCTATGAGTGTAGTTTAAAGTCTCGGGATAGATTGAAACTATCATGAGCATGTCTTTATTTTGTTTGTTTATATTGTTGTTCATCTAGTTAAATTATGCTTGTGCTCCCAAGCTTGGACTACAAGATATGTACTATATTACAAGTACAATATGTGGTTAAATATGATTAGGTTGTTATGAATTAAGTGATGGTTTGAATGTTACAAGCTTGATAGAAACCTCGTCTATGCTTGCTATCATTTTGAGTGTTTCATGTGGTGAAATATGATTGATATGAAAGGTTGCAAAACACACTTATGTAAGTAAAGGAAATTGAAATTTATGCTCAACTATGATGACAATCAAGACATGTTCTTTTGATTTGTAATATAGGAGCCATGCTCATATTGAGATTTACTTGTACATGAACTTGATAAGTCAAGCAATATGATATGATATATGATATTCTGTAAGGAGAAATGCTCATCCATTTTGCTATGATAAGATAAGAAAATGTGAAAAGCCTTGGTCTCAAGTCGGTCTTAGGTATAGTTGGCATGCCATAGAGTCCATAGAGCTCGTGTTTGGGGTGAACTACGGTCCTTATTTGGCGACAGTAGGAGGGAAGTTTTGTGGTCACTTGGCGACAGTAGAAGGGATTCACCGGTACTGCGCGTACCATTTTATTTGGCGACAGTTGGTTGGGGATTCATGTACCAAAGCTGTTTATTGATTCTCAAGGCTAAGTCAAAGACAAATAATGAAGTTTATAAATCAAGTTAAAGAATTATCTAAACACTACTTGTGATCAATAATACATGTTCATGCTATTCAATGCTTGCTATCTTATATGACAAGTAATATGTATGTATGAGATAATATGTTTGGCAAATTAGATAATACATGTTCATGCTATCCAATTCTTGTTATCTTATATGACAAGTAACATGTATGTATGAGATATTATGTTTGGCACATTAGATAATCCATGTTCATGCTATTCGATGCTTGTTATCTTCTATGATAAGTAACTTGTGTGTATGATTGATAAATTTTGTGACAAATAGTTATTGTCTATTATGATAGTAAAATTTGTTTAAAATAAGTCATGCTCGATAACTTACATGTTAAGTAGCATCTATATATGTATACTCAAGATCTAAATACTATTTTGGATTAACCCAACTATGACTTGGTCTGCTTTGAATATTTACTTATATATACATGAATAGTGGATTGTTCTAAACAGATTGAACTATGCCTTGGACTGCTTTGAATGTCAATTTGTAAACACATAACTAGAGAACTGATTTGAATAAAATACAAAGTTTGAATGGACTATTTTGAATCTATAAAAATATAGATATGTTTTATGGACTGTTTTGAGTATACTACAAGTTTGTATGGACTGTTTTGAATCTATAAAAATATAGATATGTTTTATGGACTGTATTGAATATACTACAAGTTTGAATGGACTGTTTTAAATCTATAAAAATATAGATATGTTTTATGGAATGTTTTGAGTATACTACAAGTTTGAAAGGACTGTTTTGAATCTATAAAAGTATAGATATGTTTTATGGACTGTTTTGAGTATACTACAAGTTTGAATGGGCTGTTTTGAATCTATAAAAATATAGATATGTTTTATGGACTTTTTGAGTATACTACAAGTTTGAATGGGCTGTTTTGGACCTATAAAAATATAAATAGACATGTTTTATGGAATGTTATGAGTACAATTGAAGTATTAATGGACGGTCTCAAATATATATAAATGAGTACTCATGAATTAAAAGTACTATGGATGTTAAACAAAAGATATATATTTATAAGGAGAATAAGTTACTTGAAACACAAGGCTATGATAAAAGAAACCAAGAAAGGAATCATGACAATGACTTGCATAGCAAGAAATGTCAACTTGTGACTATGATATGTTATGATTAAGATATCCTTGTCTATGATATGCTTTTCTAAGAAAAGCTATGCTTGTTGTCTCGAATGATAAGAGACCCTATGACTATGTTGCTTTAATTTGACCAAATTGATACTTCATGGACCTTGGTTAGCTTTGGGGAAAGAATAGGAACTGATAAAATAAAGTATTATTATTATTTGTTTCTGAAATTTAGAACTACCTCACTAAGTGTTTGCTTACTCTAATTTTTCATCACCTTTCAGTGTATTAGCGCTTTCGGTTAACTTTCGAACCGGTCAAGATCTCCATCGCTTAGACGTATGGGTCGTAATCTTTTTAGAGCTCCTAGTTGGTGGCACATAGTAGTTATATTGCATAGTGCATTTAGATCATATTTTGATTATATATGTATATAAATTTAAAAAAGTATTCAAGTTTTGTAACGGGCCTTTAAACTATTCTTTTATTGGTGATTGTTTGCTATATATGCTTTGATAGTTAGAATAATTGGGTAGTTTCTTGATAGCTAAGCTATGCTAGAGAAATAATCGTTTGGTTGCTTGAAAAACATGTTATACTAGTTATGATGTTTTAATGGATTAAGATTTCGAACGCTTGGTAGGATACCATATAATTTGAAAGAAATTAAATGTCATAAACAAATTGTTTGTTATGTAAAGATATGTTTGACGAAATTTAGATTGTTTCTTAATTTGAATCCATGATTCGGATGAAATGTTCGAATGCTTAGTGAAAGTCTTGAATGGATTATAATTTGGAAAGAACTTGATTTTATGAGCCATGTTTTCTAAAGCTATGAAAACCAAGTTACCTTGTTGATGTGAAATTGCTTTGAGATTGATAATCGATTTTAGTTATGTTTGAGTCATATGAAACCCCTAGTTTCTAAGATCCAGTGAAATTGGAATGTTTAAACAAAAGCAAAATTTGTATGCTTCTACGCACCAAGTATCTTATGCTAGATCTGGATATAATAAGGTAGTTCGTGTACTTAATGGTTTGTCTTATAAATTAATTGAGTGATATGTTTATGAGCTCAGACCTGATGTTGTTATGCAAATGAGTTTGATTTCAATTTTCACATACTCGAGTATGAAGATTTAAATTTTTGACCATGATTCCTATTTGGGATATAAGTTTTAAAACATGATATGCTTATTTCGAATTGTATTGTGATGTAAGATGTGAACTTGGTACTTATGAGTTGAAGATACATGTTATGAGTTATCAATTGGAGTGTTATGTATAATGAGTGAGTTTGCATGCTTGAATATGGAAGATAATAAAAAGTTTTAAATTACCCCGAAATTTGAATGCATACTTAGTTTTGATGTACTAAGACATTACTTGTTTGTTTGTTTTTTGTTAGTAACACTTTCTAAACCGATTTATCTCCTAGACCGGGTAGAGAGTGTTACAGCGGTTCTCTTCCCATCCCATGATTCGGGAAGAGAATAGAGAAGCTTTCGGACTAGCTTATCTTCGGGAATGATCTCATCGAAGCCCTTGAGACCATTTATTATGACGGAGAACCGATCCAACATTTTGGAGATGCTCTCATCGAGCTCCACCTTGAAGTTCTCATATCTCAAATTAAGGATTCCAATATTGGTCTCCTTTACATCGTTGGTTCCTTCGTAGGTGGTCTCTAGCTTGTCCCACACCTCTTTCGCACTTGTGAAATATGATATCTTCGCGTACATGTCAGGTCCAAGTGCACAAAATATGATGTGTAGGGCCTTGTCATGCACTTGTAGTCTTCTTCTATCTTCATCCGTCATCTCTACCTTTGTTTTCAGAATGAGTCTTCCTTCTTCATCTTTCCTCATAGGAATGATTGGACCATCTTCTACTACATCCCAAAGGGTGTAGTCATTGGACTTGATGAAGAGCCTTATTCTATTCTTCCAATAGGGGTAGTAATCCCCATTAAAGAATGGTGGTTTGGTGATAGATTGTGACTCGTATAAGTTCAGCCCGGAGGTAGACGACATAGATTTGATTTGTAGTCGATTGATCTTCTTCTAGGATCTCTTCTTGTGGATGTAAGTCCCTCAAAGAGTTTGGCTCTAATACCAATATTATTGAGGGATCAATCGATGTGTAATTGGCCAAGATGGGGGTGAATTGGCTTTTTGAAATCGGAAGGAGCAAATTTAAAAGATAAAACTTAAAGACAAGGCGATTTATAGTGGTTTAAGCTTCAAACAAGCTCTACATCCACTACCTTAGCTCCCACTAAGGATTTTGAACCAATATCCAGTAGACATTCTTCCCCTTTCTAGGCTTAGGAGAAAACCTTTACAAATCGGTTAATCTTTCTACCCAAAGATTAGCCAAGACTCTCTCTTTACAAAGAAGAAATGGAAAACTTAAAAGTATCTCTCACAAGATTGATTTGTTGCCCAAATTACAAACAAGCTCTCCCCAAACTTGAACGAAATGTATACAATGAAAATTACAACAAGTGGGGTACAAGAATTTGACTCTTTAAGCTCAAGGGTTTGGATATATGCTTGAATGTTGCAAATAAGTTTAATTATTGTCGTTGAGGCTTTTGAGGCTTGCTTTTATACCTTCTCATTGATTTCTAGCCGTTTGGGTGGTTTCCATCATAAATATAGTCGTTGGGCTGCATTTTTCTCACAATAAATGCTCAACTGCAAACCAACCGTATCGATACGCATGAGATCGTATCGGTACGAACTTGAAAAATAAAAAGAGACGTTGTGCAGGTAAAAAAAAGAGCGTATCGATACACGAGAAAGCGTATCGGTACGATCTTAGTGTAAAATAAGGGGCGTATCAAATACAAATAAGGTTGTATCGATACAATTTTGCTCACTTGGGCTACTGTTTGAACCTGTATCGGTACGCCTTGAAGGTTTATTGATACGGTTAACTAATTTTCAAAATTGCATGTTCCCAATAACTGACAAGGCAATGTTCGAATTATAAATGAAAATATTTGAAAAATCTCAACCACCGTATCGATATGTTGTTCTTAAATCTTAAACCCAATATGAAGGTCGTATCGAAATGGATGACACCATATCGAAACACGTGAGTAAAAAACTTTAGCCCATATGAAGGTCGTATCGATACAGAAGGAACCGTATCGAAACACTTTCTTATAGTGACCCTTTAAGTTAAGCCCGTATCGAAACGCTCGAGGGCGTATCGATACGCCTGGGCATAAAAGTTGAGTTTAGCTTTAAAAACACTTAGAAAAATTTATGAGATTTATTTTTGACTTGGAATGATTTTGTACTTGAAAAATCCTTGTCAATTATGAGTCTTTGAGATACTTAAAAATTTATTTTCTTTTACAAATAGGTTTTTAAACAATTTGTTATATCAAAATCAAACTTTGGTTTTACAGATAGGCATCGATGTGATCATTTCCGCTATGGTTTGGTGCAAGAAGTGAAGACGTACTTGTTGGCTTCAAATTACACTAATTTCGACGTGTTGGTGACACGGACGAAGGATATTGAGCAGAACTTGGGTTTGTTTTCTTGTATGAGTGGTTCAGGCTTGGGTAAGAGAGTTGCAGACTCTAGCTCTAGTGTTGGTCAATATAAGAGGTACCTTGATAAGAGGTATCGCTATGATGTGAGACATTACGGCGGTGCTCGATGTGGAGCACAAGGTCAGGGTAATCGGGTTAGATTTGAGCTTAATCCTTGTTGGGCTTGTGGATCACGTGAGCATTTGAGGCGAGATTGCCCGCGTTTGACCCGTGAGGGGTAGGCTCTTATTGCTATGCGTGTTAATGTTTGCAGGAGTTGTGGATCGAGTGGTCATCTTAGACGCAATTGTCCGTTATTGGCTGGTGGTGGTCAGGCTAGGGTGCTTATGGCTGCACCTCAGTGAGGTTGTGGTCGTGGCCGTAGATAGTTTTAGCGTAGAGATGAGGGTCCGAGGATGGTTGTTCATGTTGTTGTGATTCAACCTAAAGGTGGCAGTCCCGCGAGGGTGTATACACATCGCGATGGACGTAACGACACCGATGTGATTGTAGGTACATTTACTTTGTAGTCTTTGCTGTTGTTTTCTTTGGTTGATTCTGGTTCTACACATTCATACATCTTGCATAAGCATGCACTATTGCTTGATGTACCTGTTGAGGTGTTAGATGTTGAAATGCAAGTAACGAGATCTTTTGGTGAAATGGTTGTCACAAGAAAGGTGTTTAGGAGATGTCATTTGTCTGTTCAAGGACATGTGTTTGCGGTTGATTTGATGGAGTTGTCGTTTCATGGTTTTAGTGTAATCCTGGTAATGGATTGGTTGTCTGAGTATAAAGCTGTGGTCAATTTTGAGGCCAAGCGAGTTAACTTGAAACTTGTTGAAGGTTACGAAGTGGTAATCATGGTCAAGAACGTTAGATTCTTGTCTAATGTTGTTTCAGCTCTTGAGGCGGGTTAGTTGTTAGAATCTGGGTGTGAGGCTTATTTGGCCTATTTTATGAATCCGGTTTGAAAGAAGTGCGTCTGTAGGACATACATACGATATGTGAGTTTCTGGGTGTTTTTTTGGAAGAGTTTCTAGGTTTGCCACCAAATCGAAAGGTTGAGTTTGGCATCGAGTTGTATGAAAATATAGCTTCGGTGTCAATTACTCCCTACCGTATGGCCCCAAAAGAGTTGAAGGAGTTGAAGACACAACTTCAGAAGTTGCTTGATCGAGGGTTTATTAGGTTGAGTGTTTCACCTTGGGGTGCACCGGTGTTGTTTGTGAAAAAGAAAGATGGCATGACGCGGATGTGCATCGATTATCGGGAACTAAACAAGTTGACGATTAAGAACAAGTATTATTTGCCAAGGATTGATGATTTTTTTGATCAGTTTCGAGGTGCTTTGGTGTTTTCTAAGATTTATTTGAGATCTGGGTACTATCAGTTGAAGGTGAAGGATGTGGATGTACCTAAGACAGTTTTTCGTACAAGGTACAGGCATTATGAGTTCTTGGTGATGCCATTTGGTTTGACTAATGCCCCTACTGCGTTCATGGACATGATGAATCGGGTGTTCCACGAGTTATTGGATCAATTTGTGGTTGTATTTATCGATGATATCCTTGTGTACTCTCGTACCGAGAAGGATCATGATCGATGCTTGCAAATTGTGTTGCAAGCTTTGTTGGATAATCAGTTGTATGCTAAGTTGAGCAAATGTGAGTTTTGGCTTAGGGAGGTTGTTTTCCTTGGACATGTGGTGTCGGTCGAAAGAATTCGGGTTGATCCTTATAATATTGAGGCGATGAAGAATTAGAAGTCACCTAAGTCGGTGCAAGATGTTCGTAGTTTCCTTGGTTTGGTGGGATACTAGTGTATGTTTGTGGATGGTTTTTCAAAGGTTGTTGCTCTTTTGACGAAGTTGTTGCAAAATAATATTTGTTTCGAGTGAATGGAGGAAAGGCAACAAGCTTTTGAAAAGTTCAAAGAAGTTTTGACGCAAGCCCCTATCTTGATTTAACCTGAGTCGGGCAAGGAGTTTGTGGTTTATATTGATGCATCTTACGTTGGGTTAGGTTGTGTGTGGATGCAAGAAGGGAAAGTTTTAGCTTATGCATCTAGGCAATTGAAGGTGCACGAGCGCAATTACCCTACCCATGATCTTGAGCTTGCTTATGTAGTGTTTGCTTTGAAGATTTGGAGGCATTACCTTTATGGTGAGAAGTGTATTGTGTATACAGATCATAAGAGTAAAAAGGATTTGAATCTTAGGCAACATAGATGGTTGGAGTTGCTTAAGGATTATGATTTGACGATTGAGTATCATCAGGGAAGGCTAATGTGGTAGCCGTTGCCTTGAGTAGAAAGGTTGTGGTAGAGTTGCGGGCGATGTTAGCACGGTTGAGCGTGACATGAGATGGCAAATTGTTGGCTGAGTTGCAAGTTAAACCATCTTTATCACAGTTGATTAAGGAGAAACAGTTGTTTGATGATTCGTTGGTTTCGCATGTTTCTAACATTGCGGAAGGTAATTCGATGAACTTTTGTTTCAACGAGGAAGGTGTTTTGTGCTTTAAGGATCGGATTGTGGTGCGTAATGATGGTGAGTTGAGGCGCAGGATTTTGGTTGACGCGCATAGTAGCCCTTTTTCTATGCATCCTGGTAATACTAAGATGTATCGTGGGTTGAAGGATGAGTAATACTGGATGGGTTTAAAGAATGATGTATCTGAGTTTGTTGCTAAGTGTATGGTATGTGAGGGAGTAAAAGCTGAGCATCAGTTTCCTTCCGGGTTGTTGCAACCGTTGAAGATACAAGAGTGGAAATGGGAGAGAATCACCATGGATTTTGTGTCAGGGTTACCCTTATCACCGACTAAAAAGGATTCTATTTGGGTGATTGTTGATTGGTTTACGAAGTGTGCACATTTTGTGCCGGTGCATATGATGTATACCTTGGATAAGTTGGTGGATTTTTACATCGTCGAGATTGTGTGTTTGTACGGTATGCCTAAGTCCATAGTTTCAGATAGATATACACTGTTTAAATAGAGGTTTTGGGAGTGTTTGCATCGAGCCTTGGGTACACGGTTGAGTTTCAGTACTTCGTATCATCCTCAGATAGATGGTTAGTCTGAACATGTGATTCGGGTCTTAGAGGATATGTTGAGATGTTGTGTTACTGATTTCTAAGGAACCTGGGAGAAACAGTTACCTTTGGTGGAGTTTACTTATAATAACACTTACCAGGTGAGTATACAAATGGCACCATATGAAGCTTTATATGGTAGGAAGTGTAGAACGCCTCTTTGTTGGGCGGAGGCGGGAGAAAAGTTAGTTACCTTGCCTAATGTGCTTAAAGGGACAACAGAGAAAGTGAAGCTTATTAATGATCGGTTAAAAGCGGCTTTGGGTTGGCAAAAGTCTTATGCGGATTTAAAGCGTAGGGAAATAAAGTTTGCGGTTAGTGACCGTGTGTTTCTAAAAGTTTCACCTTGGAAGAAGGTGATGAGGTTTGGTAAGAAGGGAAAGTTGAGTCCGAGGTTTGTTGGACCTTACGAGGTGTTGGAACGCATTGGTCCGGTGGCTTATAGATTGAGGTTGCCACTGGATCTTGAGAAGTTACATGATGTTTTCCATGTATCGATGCTCTAGAGGTATAGATCGGATCCTTCTCATGTGATGTTTGTTGAGGAGATTGAGTTGAATCCAGATCTGACCTATGATAAGGAACCATTAAGGATCTTGGATGAGGACAATAAGGTTCTTCGTGGTAAGGCCATAGAGTTGGTCAAAGTTTTATGGCGACACCGAGGAGTTAAGGAAGCCACGTGGGAAAGGAAGGATGACATGAAGAAGCATTTTCCTTACCTTTTTCCGCCAGGTAAAAATTTCAAGGATGAAATTTCCTAAGTGTGGGAGAGTTGTAACGCATCAGTTTTGGGCCTAGTGGTTTTGAAGTTTAGATTAGACGGTCTGGTGGACCGGGTTAGAGATTTCTAGTCGATTTTGGGATTGTATATTTTTACAAGGGATAAAAATATAGAAAAATGCTCTAAAATATTTATTAAATATATATTTATTTTTGGTAAAGTCAATTTCAGAAAATAAGATTTGGAAATTGGACATTTCGGGTTAGTGACCAAAATGTAAAAAGTGAAAACTATTTTTAGTGACTGTTTTGTAAAAGGGTTAAAACTTAGAATCTCTAAGGAGCTATTAAGCCTAAATGTTTTTATCAGATTTCTCTCTTAATTGGACTATTTTTAAAGTGTTTTAATTAAATGATTAAAGAGGATTTATTAAAAGGATGGTAGTTATTTCCTAAAAACAAAATTGACGTAACTTTTCTCTTTTGAGTTTCTCTCAAAATCTCTTCAGCCAAACATCTATTTTCTCATAAAATATTTAAGGTAATGATCTTGTTTTGTTAAGCTAACGATTTCTAATGGATTCCTCAACTTGTTTTCTCAAAATCTCATTGATTTTCCTTTGTTTCTTTAGTGTAAAAATAATCCAATTGAGAGAGAGTTTTCAATCTTTAGAGGTGAGGTTTGATCTTCTCCTTTAATGATGGTTCTTTATTGAAATTCCCAAGTTCTTAATCCTTCACAAATGATTTCTAATTAGTGTTGTGGATTTAATTGAAGAGAAATGGTTTAATTGCATTTTAATTAAGGTAATTATGAGATCTTCGTTTTAGATCTGTTTTGCTAAGTTTATGATGAGGTATATCATGATTTTGGTGTATTGTGATGATAATGGATTGGTTTTATCAATAGAATCCCGAAATCAAATTAAGCTCTAGTTGTTTGAGTTGCTAGTTATGAGTTTTTGAGGTGTTGTGGGTGTTTATTGGTTGATGGAGGTATAAGGATGTTATGAGATGGTTTTTAGATGTCTTTTGATGTTAATTAATGTTTGGAAGTGTTAGGTTATGGTTGGGTTAAGTTTTGGATGTGAATCAAAGTTGTTTCGGTTGTTCCGGATAGGTGTTTTGATGGTTTTAAGCAAGGCAATGTTGAGGAATTTCTTGTTGGGGTTTTGAATGCATTATGATGAATTAATCCTCTGTTATAATGTGGTTAAAATAGGGGACAATGTTTCGGAAGCTACTGGTGAAGCTTTGGAGGCTTCGGACGCTTGATTGCGCGTCGGCAAATTGAGGTTTCGCGTGTCGGTGAGTGAGAACATGTTTTCTAGCTTTGGAATGGTTTAAAAGGTGGTTTAAGGGAGTTTAAATCTAGTTTGAAACGCTGGTTTAAACTCAGAAGTAAGTACAAAGGTTTTCTCTCTCGGTCGTTCTTGTTTTACAAAATGATTTATGCACTTGTTTTTATTTACATGATTTCCACTCTTGAAGCATGATTTAAAATATGATGTCTACTATTTTTGATAAAGTATTGATGAAGGATGCATTGGGGAATGATCCTTGTAAGTATGATTTATACTTGTGAAAGCATGGTTTGATGCTTGGGTATGTTTTGGTAAATTGCTTTAAAAACAGTGAGGTTCATGGCTAATTGTGAATTATATTGGCAAGTGATGGTATAGAAATGGTTTTAAAATGTAATCGGATATAGTTAATTGGCTATAGGATTGAGTGCACTATAAAATAAGTCGTCGTGTACGTAGAGGGGTTGATATGGGTACCGAATACTCCATCCAAGTACTCTAACGATTAAAGGGTTTATGGTACCGAAAACTCTCGTTAGTGGGTTATACATCTACTGACGAGTGGTGTTGAGGGGTTGATATGGGTTCCAAATACTACACAAGGGTGTCACAACGGTTGAGGGTTTATATTGTGTACTGAATACTCTCGTGTGTGAACCTTATGTTGCCGGTGAGAATGTATGAAGTGTTGGGAGAACACTTGTGAATCCGCGTATCCGATGTTGTGTTTTGTAAATGGAGCTTGTTGATGATCACTTGTGAGCCAATATAATTGTTAATGTATCATGTGTTGTATAATGGATTTATACATGTTTACTCTTTAAGCTTTGCATATGGTATGTTATGCATGGGAAGGCTTAAATTGAGGTTAGCAATGTGAATTGTTGTTGGTTTAATGATACATGTTGCATATGGTTTAATATGCTAGATTTTAAATGGTTAAAGTGCATGTTTTTGAAGGCATGATGTTTCTAAATGATGGTTTAATCATGCATTGAAAAGTGATTTCAATGTGGTATAGAAACCGGTTTAAAATGCATTGATGGTGTGTCGCTTTTGAGCACTCCTCACTAAGCCTAGTGTGCTTACGCTCCCTTTGTCTATTAATACAAAGAATTAAAGGTTCGAAGGCAGCAAGCAAGTAAAGGTGATCCAAGTACTTCCTATACGAACGTATGTTTCCAAAGTAGACTATGTTTAATAAAGGCAATGGGGGATTCCTTATGGTTTTGGGAGATGCTGAACTCCCTATTTGAGCAAGTTTATATTGTTGTTTTGGTCTTGTAAATGGCCTGTTATTTTTGGTTTATGCCTTGGTATGTTTTTTTGGTACCTTGTTGGGCTTGGTTTATAGGTTGCATGCCTATAGTTTCCTTTTGATGCAAGATAACATGTATGGTTGATGTTTCTGGTGTTTTTGGTTGAGGATCGATCCTTGTTTATGTTACTAATGTCTTAGAAGCGTGATTAGGTGGTTAGCTTAGCTTATTTGTATGTTAAACCAGCAAATATGGGTATTTCAGGCCAATGCGTATTGGTACGCGGGGTACCATATTAGTATAGATAGGCCAAATCTGGCTTAGCATTTTGGTACGGGGAGATCCGTATCGATACGGTCTTAGAGGAAAATGGTTGGGCGTATCGGTACACGGGGCCGTATCGATACGATATTGTGCTACTGGATAACAGAATTTAAAACCCATCAAGACCGTGTCGATACGGTGCTTGGTGTATCGATATGGTGATAGGTAAGTTGGTTAATTGGAATCTTTTGAAGTTTCTGTTTTCTTACACTTTAGTCCCTGGAAGTTATGTATACAATTGAATGAGTTTGGATGATCAAATTAAGTTGTAATTTGACATGAGAGTATGAAACTTGACTAATTGAATATTTTTAACTTTAATTCAGCAATAAGTCCCTGTAATTTTTCAGATTTGCAAATCGATACAATTGGATGTCAAACCAATGCCCGATTGAGTTGTAATTTCAGCTGCTACCAGTATGTACACTTAGGTTAATCATAATGCATCTAGAAAAGATAAAAAGAAATAAAAAAAAGTTGTTTCTTGTGGTAAACCTTCCCAGTTTACTTCAATATTCGCCTGTGACTCGCTCGGTTCAGTCTGGCGACTAGACCGGGTCGATGGGATTACAATATAGATGGAACCAACAATCATATACTTTCACTACAACCACCCGACAAACTGCTACCACTTATTACACCTGCAAGACTGGTGCGATCACTAGTAGGAGAAGATGCATTTGGATCAAAAGCAAGAGGAACCCCAACTGTAACACCCCCTTCTCGGCCTGGTCGAGAACCAGGCCGGAGTATGCTACCGATGAACTAAACGGTGGTCGATACAATAGTTCCATGCAATAAACGATGATATCAGGCCTAACATTGAAGAATAAGCAAAACAAAGTTCAAATTACTCTATTACGAGTCTATGATTATCCAATTAGGACCAAATTATAACATTTACAAGTTTTAGGGGCTTAATCGTAATTTTAGTGTTTTAGTGGTCTGATTCTGAAACTTATCTTACCACAATGAAATTCATCATGCAAACAGTAAACATACAAAATTTCATATTATTCAGAGTTCATATGCTCTTTCAATTAAGCCATGCAATAATCAGTGACCATTCTATAAACAATACAAAACTGGGTTCTTTAACTTTTAACAGAATTAATTGTCACCGTACCGATACCCTTATGGTCGTATCAGTACGCTAAACCTAATTCTCAAATCCCAGTTTCAAAGGTAATGGGACTGTATCGATACGGTTGAGGTCGTACCGATACAGGTTGACCATGTTGACTTCGTATCGATACACTTTGACCCCATATTGATACCATTTTTACACCCAAATTCCAGTAGCCAAAATCTACACTGATATGCCTAGGCCGTATCGATACGCCCTTTGTTGACCTGACCAAATATACAAGGTCGTATCGATACACCATCAACCGTATCGATACGCCCTGCCTTGTAATGACAGATTTTTGCTGGTTTTTATTCACTTTAACCTATCAACCAAGGTCCAAATGCAATGAAATTTTACCATAAAGTTTTAAACATAATAAACTACTAGCATGCTAAAATTCGTGTTAATCTGAATCCATTTACTATATTTTCACCATTTAGAGCCAAATATGCACTTTTAGTCCTTTTTAAGCCATGTGAAAAGTTCATTTAAAGCCTTGTGCACTAACATACCACAAGCACAAAATATACATATAAAAAGGGCCTTATATGACTCTTCTAAGTACTCTGCCATCCTACTAGGAGTTCATAGGATCAATATACATTACTTCAAGCTTGCTTGTGACTTGTACAACGCAACAACTTCTCAAATCTCCGACGTTAAATCTCTTAACCTAAAATGGATGAAATGCAATGCATTAGGCATACTTTGCCTAGTGAGGTAGTCACAAATAAACACTATGTCATGGAAATGCATTACTACTCATATCTTTACAATAACAATGCAATAGATCCATGGAAGCAATGCAATGATCAAGTTCAATAATAATAAAACCATATTTCATCAATAACCCTTGGATTGATTCGGGATAGTGGATATGTGAATTCCTACGCCTTGCCAAATCAATGAATCGTCTAGTCCCTCTGCCTCACCAATATGACCAATATCACAACACATTCCTCCGCCTCGCCAAATCAATATAGGTCGTAGCCCTAGGACTATAGTCCACCCGTACACTGAGCTCATGAATTCTATGGCATGCTAATTGTATCCAATGTCCTTCAAATCCAAGGCCCGGTGACAATATCAATGATCGGTATTCAATAGCAATAACAATATTCAATGTGTTCGATAGCTTTATCAATAAACAATGATTCAATATCAATGTCCAATAATATTATATATGTTAATAGCAATATTTCAATAATCTCAATGACAATATCAATAGCCAGTGGTTGTTATACAATGTTTTGATAACAATAACAATGTTGACATCCATGATCAATGACAATGGCTATTTCAATGCTATATCAATATCCTATACTTTCATGGTTCAATGACAATGGCGATGATAATGGCAATAACAATAGTCAATGACAACAACGATGGCTATGTCTGATGTTCAATGACATTGACAATGCTCAATGTTCGATGCGATAACTTACCAATACTTACCATAATGTCCGATAAGTGATTTGATGCAATAATCCTTAACAACGGAGTTAGCAATGACAATTCTATTAACGATGAAATCGGGAAAGGCACCTAGCCTAATCCTGAGACTCCGACTACACTCACCTCGATAATCTGATGCTTTTACGGCTCTCGGACAACGATCCCCTTGTTCCTAGCCTTTGGTGAAGTTGATGGATGCTCTTTATCAATTTCTTGAGCTAGGAATTCAATAGGGAATCGGTTAGATTCAATTTTTACGATACCGAAATCAATATAACGATGTCAAAATCAACATCGAAGCTTAAAATAGCTATTAGCTATCAAACTCCATGGATGGCCGAACCCTAGCATAGGATTAAGCTTGATTTATCCATGGATTTAAATAATAGCTTGAGGGAATAAGCTTACCCGTTTGCTAGGATCATTTCGATAACAATAAACTGAACAAAACTAAGCTTTCTACAACTTAAACAATGGAGATGTGTGCTTGGAGGTGGAAGACAATAATAAGGTGATGTGCTTGCTTGATGAAATACCGGTTAAGTTTACTATCCTTTTTCTTTTTCCATTTTAACAAAAGCTTAGGAGCTTTCCTTATGAAGAAGCAACTTCATCAGATCACTCCACGATGAGTGATTTTAATTTGAAGATGAGCTAATCGCAAGGTTTGTCCCTCAAATCTTGGCAAACTATACTCGTAGTCGCATCCGCGACTGCTTTAACTTTATTAACCACATCAGCGTCGTTGGTAGTGTAACACCCCCGACCTGGATATCACAATTTGGGCCTTAAACCCAAATCAAAACCATTAAAAAATCTCAAATGACGTTTAGCCCAACAAGTTATTTCTCAAAAGTATTTAAAGTCAATAGTTAAAAATATAGATAAATCATTTAAATAGTTACAAAAGAGCTCCACTTTAATTTAAAACATTAAACATTTGATTTGATTAATACAGTTTCAAAATAAGTACAGACTTAACCACGTAAGGTCCTATGAATACACATCCCACTAAACACAAGTACCGTACTCTAAAGGTCCCCCACATGCTAGAATCCCAAACTGATAGTGCTCCTCGATCCCATGATCCAACGATCAACCTACACACTGAAACAATGATTCTGAGCGTTGAGCTTATGAAGCTCAGTGGTACACATCTACTCTACTAAACTTCCTGCTAACCATAAACATAAGCATACAAGCTAGTATGAGCAAAAAGAAGAGATAAATAAATAGGTGGATCTACCACTAGTCGCCTAAACACATGCTCTCAACATAGCAATCATCATACATGGCCCACAAGGCCCAACCATACTCGAGATCCCACCAGATCCTCCGAGCAAAACACATAATGTCATAATCACAAACATGGAGTGAGGTCTAGTGTCACACAACCTCGGGAGCATACACTCATGCTCAGAATCTCACATCGAGCATCAATACTCAGAACCTTACATCGAGTATCATCACTTGGAATCTCACATCGAGTGGAATGGCTCAGAATCTCGTGTCGAGCATCATCACTCAGAATCTAACATCGAGTGGTCTTCTTCTGTTGCCACACTCTACCACTGAGAATCTAGATCCCACCAACCAACGGCAACACAACCACACAAGTGCCCAAAATTGGCACGGCTCAACATACGATCCACTAAGGATCCCTATGGTTTTCTATTTCAAACAAGTCACCCAACATTTACCGATTTATTACTCATTATCGAAGTGTACATTAATTATCTCTATTAATCCATATTATCTCATTATCATCTTACGCAAATTCTCATCTTTTATTAGCATTATAAATTATTTCGTTCAGTGCGTACCAATACTCTCACGCGTACCGAGACGGCTAAAGCACGTGTCTTTACCCTAACCACAAGTCCGTACCATATCCTCAGATTATGATACTACAACGCTTTATTTGATCCCTAAAGCTTATGAAAGTTATTAGGGTTTGTTTGCTAACGCATTTAAACGATTAATATAAATTATCGGCTTTATTATCATTTATTAGAATAATTAACCCTTAGGCATGATTCCCATCAAATCCCATCAATTTATTCGAGTAAACATACAAGGCATTACAGTTATCAACCAAACTACAAATCAACACTATCACCCAAACATCGCAGACGTCCCTACACGGTCTCTAAAGTCTCAAACAGACTTCTCATATCCATATTTTCATCATGCATCTCATAAATATCGAATCTCAATATACCGGTCCCTACTCATGCTTATCTATCATCAACCCATTTGCAACCACTAGCCAGCAAGGCAATCACATTTATGATGTTCATGAAGCAATAGGAGTTTCAAGTGTACTAACCCTATGCTGATACCGCTAAAATCCTCATCCAAGCTTCCCGAACATTCCACTTGACCCAAAATCCACTCTCGAATAATCCTCGTATACCAATTAATATCGTAAGTATCACTTAAACATATTCTCTAAGGAATTTGAAAGGTCAAATGCGTAAAAATAGCTTATTGGGTTCGAATTTGCTGAAACAGACTGCGCCATTGGATCCAGAACGTCGAGAAACCCTCGAGTAGGGTCCCCTAGAAAAATCAACAGCCTGGTCAACGCTAATCAACACTGGTCAACTACCCTAGTGATCCAGTACGGTGTGGTACATCATAGCAACCATGCACCTTCATAGCATGATCTGGTGCAACCAGGTTCACGTGAAACCGGGTCTGGGATCCGGTCTGGTGCGGTGCACCGGATCTGTGTGCACCCGTCTGGCCAGGCACACACTTACTCGTATGGGCGGGGCGTGGGGCCTCCTCCGGTGGCCGGATGATGCCAGCGAGCTCCAGTCCAGTAGTTCTCCAGTCGATGAGCACGTCGGTGTCCTCCATTTAAAGTCGTTCTGGCCGAAACATGGCCTTTGATTCTTGGTCGGGTCTTCTTTTCCTTCACCCCGGTGAACATCGGCGACACGATGACCACCATCGAACTCCTCTCGATGAGCTGAAGATGATGGCGGCAGTAGTGCACTCCATGACGGCTCTGACGACCGTAGATCAGAGTTCAAAGACTCCCCTTCTACCTTTTTTCTCTCTTTCCCTCATTTTTCTTTCTCCCCTAAAAATATCTCCTTTATTTTTCTTTCTCCCCATCACATCACCAACCACCTTTTATTTTCCAAACTCCCACTTTTCTTTTCCTTTCTTCCTAAAATACCTTTACTTATTTCATCTCCTTTAAAATCTATCACAAAGACCAATTATCCAAGATTTGGACTCCCAAACCCAAGGCCCAATAAATTTGGTTTGAAGCACAATTCGCTAACCCAATTTTCGGGTCGTTACAACTCTCACATCCTTAAAAGAAATTTCATCCTCAAAATTTGTAATGGTAAACCATAAAAAATGATACAACTTTTATAACTCTCCAACATTCTCAAGCATAACCCGTTGTGTTACTCTAACCTCTCACAACACTGGCCAACAACAACCCTCGTCTTCATACGATACAACATAATATCAGCTGATTCTTTTTTCTTAGAAGGGATCCATTTTCGCTCGATACAAATCCAATTCAACTGACCATTTCCTTTAAAGAGATCCATCGCTACTCGATGCATAACCCAAGCCATAGATCGAGTCCAACGGTACCTTGACCAAAGCGTCACACAAAATGTTATCAAAGAAATCAACTTGTGTTGTAGATCCCAAAAGATTGTTGCACAACTAAATCCTTCTACAACTCCGTACAATCTAATGGAACATGAGGTTGAGCAACTGTTACAACCAAACAAAACAATTCCTTATCGTGGCGACTCCCGAAGGAAACTCTATCTCAAATGTTATACTTTTTTCAACTCATTGCTTGCCCGATACAAGAATTTTGAAACGAATGGCATCTTGACTCGCCATAAAATCAACGTGATACTCATGTCGACAAATAAAGCAACTCCCACAACTTGGTTTATGTATGAGTCTATGCCCCAAACCATAGCGCATCTCGAAACCATGTCATCTATATCATTACTTGGATCTGTCATTGCATGGAAATCCCACCAAGGGATAAGGTTCCATCATAAACCTCGAATCTTGTACTAAAAGGTAGCATGTACTCACTGTAGTATCGTATAACCAAACCCACAAACAAACCAAGCAGACTTTCTAACTGGATCTCACATTTTCCGAAAATATCAAACGGTACCCACCAAGGACTATATCATTACTCAAAAAATCCCATTGAAACTGTGGGCTCACAATCCTTTATAAAATCTGTGGCCATTTATTTGATTTCCACTGAGAAACATCGAAGCATCACAAACCTCTGAAGAATTCAATGTCCGACCCCCAACTGATGGCTAGTCAACCACTTATCACTATCTCAACACTTGACTCCATGTTGTTTACCAACACACGGCCAAAGTTTGGTACAAACAATCACCCTCAACATTCATCATATACTTACCACTTTACCATATAAGAAGAATCTTTTTCCCTGACATGTCTTTCTCAAAAAAACACCCACAACAAGATCTCGAGTCCATCCAAAAACCATCTAACCCAAATTCGATCACAATGTTGTATCATCTTAATTACAACTTGTAGCTTACACAACCATCTGAGAAATAAGCATCGATACTTCATAGAGCTAGTGTTGGTACTCCCTTACACAACCATCGCTGAAAATCCTTGATCACCCCACACGGGCAACCTGATACTCAAATATGAACTAACTTCGTACACACCATCACTTAGGTGGTGACCGAACACACAGTCAACGATTTCCAATTACTTCGATTCACGTCGCTATCCAAATCTCAAATTCTTTAAAGATCAAGCACCCAAAATTCACATTGCAGGCACACCCCTCATCCTTCTTGCAAAAAAAATACAATCCTGTTAAAACAATGAAACAACGTTGGAAATCCCAAAACCTTACTCGACCTTAATCGAGTCAGAACCATTGTCACTACAAAACGGTCTCACGTACCTCAAATCCCCACCCATGTTCTTCGGCACCTTCCAAGGAAATTATGATATAAACCAAAAGCATTTGCGAAGTCTCGAACCCTTGATTCCTTAAATGATTATACGGTAACCAACATTTCCCATACACAGGGTTATTAAGGTAGTTATCTTTCCTACACTTATCTTTTACATGTTCCTTATACATTCACACGTGTCATGCAAAGCAACAAACTTATATCCGAAAGACAATATGGTGTCCCCACCCTATCATCGCTGAAACACCTCAAACATCGCTATAAACATAAAACGTTATCATGGCACGCCATAACTAGAGAAATTCTTATTCCAAAATTCGTTTCAAGCTACAAGCCTTTAACACTTTAACCATAACTATCTTAAACTCGAACCAATCTGAGAAACACAAGGTACTTCACAAACGATTAAACGAGTCATCCACCATAGGAGACACGTAATAGCCACTCACTATTACTTAACAAGCAATCAATGATTTAAACACCACCTAAACGAACCAACTTCTCACTAGGAAACAAGCCTGGTTCTCCCTTGGGTGAAACACTTAGACAAAAGAAACCTCGTTCAAGTTGCGTCTTCGCAACTAAGCCTCTAACTTTCTCAACTGGGTTGATGTCCTCTAACAACGGCGATAGAAACCGACGTCCAAATCAATATTACCTCAATATCCACTTATGTTCTTGATAAGGAGGAAGTCTTGAAGATTCCCCCAAGAAGCATAAACAAATACTCTGACAGTCTAAAAGCTCTCGAGCATCGAACTACACATATTAGCATCTATCGATCGATCACACATACTTCACAATCCCGTTGTGCCATTCTATGAACAACCACCATGAAAATCCAGATGGAAAGGCAATGGTTCATCATCCTCATTACCAAAGACTAGGTTCGCTCGAGATTTCAAAGCCTCAGGTATAACTCTCAACATCACTGGCTAGCATCGCGTTCAATTAACCAAAACAATTTCCAAGGTGTAACAACTCCCAAAAAGGTAGCTCTCTCAAACATGTAGAACGTCTACTTCGGCCACACTCTAACGAACTAGTAGATCCCAAATCCATTATCTCTGAGAGACACCTCTAAGAAGGGCGACGATACTCTCCGAGTATTGACAAGACTCACTTTTAAGCGAACAAAGGTCATCCAACCACTATGCATCCACTGATTGATTCCGAAAGTAGTTTTTCCAAACCCACAACACAACTGTTATTCATGTACAACGATGAAGATTCCTCACCACAAACTCTCAAAACGTAACCGAAGGCTCAAAAAGACCACAAAATGCAATGAAGACACCATTTAAATGGGGGACGATGACACATCCTCAACTTCGGCATCATTCAACTAACATGTATCTCGACAACCTGAGCAAAATCGACACCAAAATCGCTCCTAAGAGCGGCTCAACGCTTAACTCGGCCCTCTCGGCCACAATCGCAACCATTTTTATCATCGCAACATTGGACGCACTATCAAGATTCCAGTCTTTAAAGAGTACGAACTTAATTTAAGGGCTTGTATTCCCTAGAAACCTTACCAAAACACCTATACCACCCCGGGGTTTCCTAGAACTGGCTAAACCTAAGCTTTGATACCAATCTTGTAACACCCCCAACCTAGACGTCACAATTTGGGCCTCAAGCCCAAACCAAAAACCATTAAAAAAATCTCAAACAACGTTTAGCCCAACAAGTTATTTCTCAAAATCATTTAAATAGTCAACAGACTAAACCACGTAGGGTCCTATGAATACACATCCCACTAAATACAAGTATCGTACTCTGAAGGCCTCCACATGCTGGAACCATAAATCGATAGTGCTCCTCAATCCCACGATCAATGATCAAACGAAAACAACTATTTCGAGCGTTGAGCTTACAAAGCTCAGTGGTACACATCTACTCTACTAATCTTCATGCTAATCATAAACATAAACATCCAAGCTAGTACGAGCAAAAAGGAGAGATAAATAAACAGGTGGCGCTACCACTAGTCTCCTAAACACATGCTCTCAACATAACAATCATCATACATGGCCCACAAGGCCAAACCATACTTGAGATCCCACCAGATCCTTCGAGCAAAACACACAATGTCATAATCACAAACCTGGAGTGAGGCCTGGTGTAACACAACCTCGGAGGCGTACACTCATGCTCAGAATCTCACATCGAGTATCAATATTCAAAACCACACATCGAGTATCATCACTTGGAATCTCACATCGAGTGGAATGGCTTGGAATCTCGTATCGAGCATCATCACTCGGAATCTCACATCGAGTGGTCATCTTGTGTTGCTACACTCTACCACTAGGAATCCAGATCTCACCAACCAACGGTGACTCAACCACACAAGCGCCCAAACATGGCACGGCTCAACACACGATCCACCAAGGATTCTTATGGTTTACTATTTCAAACAAGTCACCCAACATTTATCGATTTATAACTCATTATCAAATTGTACATTAATTATCTCTATTAATCCATATTATCTCATTATCATCTCACGTAAATTCTTATCTTTTATTAGCATTATAAATTATTCTGTTCAGTAGGTATCGGTACTCTTATGTATACCGAGACAGCTAAAGCATGTGTCTTTACCCTAACCACGGGTCCGTACCATATCCCCAGATTAAGATACTACAACGCTTTATTTGATCCTTAAAGCTTATGAAAGTTATTAGGGTTTGTTTGCTAACACATTTAAACGATTAATATAAATTACTGGCTTTATTATTATTTATTCAAATAATTAACCCTTAGGAATAATTCACATCAAATCCCATCAATCTATTCGAGTAAACATACAAGGCATTACAATTATCAACCAAATCACAAATCAACATTATTACCCAAACATCGCAGATGACCCTACACGGTCTCTAAAGTCTCAAACAGTCTCCTCATATCCGTATTTTCATCATGCATCTCATAAATATAGAATCTCAATATATCGGTCCCTACTCGTGCTTATCTATCATCAACCCATTTGTAACCACTAGCAAGCAAGGCAATCTCATTTATGATGTTAATGAAGCAATAGGAGTTCGAGGTGTACTAAGCTTATGTTAATACCGCTAAAATTCTCATACAAGCTTCCCGAACATTCCACTTGACCCAAAATCCACTCTCGAATAATCCTCGTATACCAATTAATATCATAAGTATCACTTAAACATATTCTTTAAGGAATTTGAAGGGTCAAATGCGTAAAAATAGCTTACCAGGTTTGAATTTGGCAAAACAGACTACGTTATTGGATTTGGAACGTCGAGAAACCCTCGGGTTAGGTCCCAAAAAAAGTCAATGGCCTTGTCAACGCTGGTCAATGCTGGTCAACTGCCCTAGTATCCTGTGGGGGGCATTGCATTTTAGCAGCCATGCACTCGCATTGCGTGACCTGGTGCGGCCAGGTTCATGTGAAACCAGGTCTGGGATCCAGTGTGGTGCGGTGCACCGGATCTGTGTGCACCCGCCTGGCCAATCACACGCCTACCCGTATAGGCGGAGCGTGGTGGCAAGTGGGGCCTCCTCCGGTGGCCAGACGGTGCCAGTGAGCTCTAGTTTGGCATTTGTCCAGCCGGTGAGCACATCAGTGGCCTCCATTTACGGTGGTTCTGGTTGGAACATGGCGTTTAAAGCTTGGCCGTATCTTCTATTCCTTCACCCCGGTAAACGGCGGTGGCAGTAACGATATGAGGACCACCGTCAAACTCCTCTCGATGAGCTGAAGACGATGGAGACAGCGGTGCACTCCATAGTGGCTCTGACGACCGTAGATCGGAGTTCAATGACTCCCCTCCTACATTTTTCTCTCTTTCCCTCATTTTTCTTTCTCCCCTAAAAATATCTCTTTTATTTTTCCCTTCCCCATCACATCACCAGCCACCTTTTATTTTCTAAACTCCCACTTTTCTTTTCTTTTCCTTCCTTCCTAAAATACCCTTACTCATTTCATCTCCTTTAAAATCTATCACAAAGCCCAACTATCCAAGATTTGGACTTCCAAACCCAAGGCCCAATAAATTTGGTTCAAAGCACAATTCGCTAACCCAATTTTCAGGTCGTTACAGGTAGCTTTCAGAACCATAATCTCATTCTTATGAGACTCTTCTAACTCAATTAACCTTATCGTAAACTTCGCAAAGCTCTCATCTGCTACATTCTTTGACTGTAGCTCTTCTCTCAAACCCTAAATTTCAGTTTTTAAACTCTGTTCAGTGGCTTCGAGTAGCTTCTTCTTAATCCTAATAGTGCGATCGAACTCAACATCATTTTTGGAAATCTCTTCTACATGCTGTCTATATAGCTTCTCCATACGCAACCAAACGTCAGCCTCATGTTTCTTTAGTAGCCCCCCCAAATAGGCAGTATAAGCCTCCACCTTCAACTGTAATTTTTCATTTTCTTCAATTAGGGTAGCATAACCTCCCGCCTTCAAGCGTAACTGCTCATTTTCCATAACAAGAGCCTTCACGTTCCTCTTTATATATACTAAACGCAGCTCAACTCTTGAATAAGACACCAACCCCCTTCAACAGTCCTCTGAATACTGTTACACGGCCTCGAGGCACCAAATTTATTGGAATACAACTCAGGTAACCTCCTCAATGTAGACTCGAATTGAAGCCACCCCTCTTTTTCTAAAATCCCTTTCCAAGGAAAGAACACCTAACATAGAGCTAGAGGCTCACCACCCTCACTAGAAGAAACAACTGCAGACAATGACACCAAAGGAGTCGTCGCAACCACCGAAAAATCCACCATATCAACATGCACGGCCACATTGGGAACACACCCCGTAGAACAATAGAAAACAATAAAATCCGTGAAAGATACCCCTGCGAGGGTATTAACAAGCACAATTTATCAACAAAATTAAGTAGCAAAAGACAAAAGTTACAATAAGCAAAGCAAAGCAAAGCAAAGCTAATCAACACACCTGGCGATAAACAAAAAACAAGCAAAGCAATAGCCAAACTAGCAAAAGCAATATCCCCAACAATGTCAGTTACAATAAGAAGACGGGAACTGTGATGCTCACATACAACAGGGAAGGCATCGAGGCCAGACCTCAGTAAATCTATAACAACCCCAGCGTTCGATACGAGCCTTTTTCCTGATGTTTTGTCCTCGACAACCGAAAGGTGCTTTCTAGAGACATAAGTTCTCATCCACCTCGCTACACTTTCCCGTGCCGCTTTCACAATATACACCGAACCCCATGTAGGCATACTTTACAAAATAGGAAAGCCCCCAACACAAGGAACAATGAGAATCACGTCTATAGAAGATGCCGCTCCAGGCATTAAGGCCAATACGCAGGACGAACCAATCTCTCCGCTATTTAAAGCCCCTAAGGACATCACTTATGCCAAACCTGATGACCCCAATTGTTCCTCACTAGATGAAGAAACTAACATACCTGTAATTGTAGCCAAATCCCCTAATTCGTCATCAGCAACCTACGAAGGGAGGCCAACCACTTATGCCAAAAGGAATACGTATCAGTACCAGCATATACAAACAAACAACGAAAGTTTGTTTTTCTTAAAAAACTATCACGGACCAATGCCCATATTCATGCGCCTTGTCGAAACCATTTTTATGCGAGAAAATATCTTGGCGATTAATTTTTGAAATTAAGGTTTTACCTTTTTTTAATTCGATTTTGAAAATCATTTTGGAGTCGCCACTGATCACTTCGAGGTAGACTTGACACCATAAAAACAACCAGAGATTCGTTTTTTAAAATTTAGGTTCAGGAGTCGATTATGTGTGGGGAAGGATTAGCACCCCCATAAACGCCCGTTATCGGTACCTTTAATTTTACATGGCATTTGGCATTTCAAATGATATTTTGAATTTAATTTAACCCTTAATTATTAACTGGATTCAAATTCCAAATAGAGATATTCCTTTTATAAGAAAATATATTTTTATCTGAATATGATATTAGAAGCATCCAGTTACGTTGGGACACCCATATTCATATTCAAAAATATATTTCCAACATAAAAGATTTTTTAATGCATGATCGATTATTGTCTTATTTATTTTATGTTCTAACTCAAAAAGGCTCTAATAAATTGTGTCTTATTTAATTCTATGAATATTATTCAATTTTAAGACTTACATGAGACAACACCTGATTGCTTGGGCACCATCCATGTTTAATCCTCAAAATTATATCTAATATTCCTAGTCCAATTAATTAATCTAATTGTTTAAGTTCTAATCCTAATCAAAGGCTCTAATTAATTACTAGATTAATTATCATTTTTAGGTTCTAACAAATATTATTTTTCTATCTTAAAAGTTTATGTTGAATAACACCTAATTGCTTTAGGGCACCATTCAAATTTAAACTTCTAAATTTTCCAAATAATACTTGTTAATTTTTTTACAATTATCTATTCTATTTAAATTATTGAATTCTAATTAAAGAACCTAAATATTAAGGCTCTAAACAATTAATATTAAAGTCTAGGTGATTTAATTATCGAGCAAATAAATCTTATATGCTCAATTTAAAGCATGCATCACTTATATAATTAACTACAATTAAATAAAAACAATTAAAACAAGACTAAATTGAAAAGAATTAAAACTTGTAAATCTGATTTTTATTACAAAAAGGACCAAATTAGAATGAATTACAAAGTTTGTAGCCTAAAGTATGAGAACCCAAGAGTAGGGCGCAGATCCTCTATCAGGTCGGTTCGATCTAAGGGTCACCATATATAAAGCCCTACAACCCGAAATTTGCTTCTCTTTTCCCATTTTTTAGATTTTCACTCTCTCACTACCCACTCTCTCTCCCAAAACTCTCTTTCCACTAACAAAAATTACGTAGAAACTTAACCCCAAATGGATTAAACACATGGGTTTTCCTTGGTGTTCTTCGAAGTTCTTCAAGAACTTGAAGAACGTCCAAAACTCCGACGATAAATCGCCATAGCCTCCGCCCTTCAATCTTCAACCGCCACTCTTCAGTCATCTTTGGCCATTCGTCGACAACCAGGATTTGAATTCTGACCGTCGTAGGCGACGTCGCCCACTATCCGATCGCCAAATAAAACCCTAAACTTTCCCCAAATTTAATCCTAAACCCTAGAAACTAGCTTGTTTCATCAAAAATGCCCATCTTCCCCGATCTAGACCTAGTTCAAAACGGACCTGATTTCCTCTTTGACTCCTCCTCTATTAAGATAAGTGCTCTGGTCATTGTTTCCTTTTTCCGATATGCGTTCATGTTTTTCTAGATCTCCTTTCATTTTCATGTCTATTATAAATTGACTTCTTTGTTTGCTTATTTGCAGGAATTAAAAGATGAAGGGAGATCTGTATACCTTCGCAATGGCAAAATGGTGATTCTGACATCGTCTCCTGTGACCAATGAGCTCCCCGGTGACTCTCTAGCTTTCAACGGCATTTCCATTCCCGAGGTAAAGTTTTCTCTCTCTCTTCCTTTATTATTATATCTATTATTATTAGTTTAAATATTGGGTAATTAATGATTATTAGTTAATGATTTGATAACTCTTTCTCTCTATTTATATCATAGTGGATAATGACGTCGTTGATGATGTCACAGGCATGATATCACTCTATAGCTGACACCAATAAAACCATTATCTGTGTGAGGCTTTATAGACCAATGAGAGAACGTCATATGGCCACTTGGGCAGGAGAAATAGATCTTCAGATTTATTTGTGTTTCTTGAGCTAAAATGGGCCATAAAGAATTTAATTTTGGGCAAAAAAAGCTTTTAAATGAGCTGGCAATGAGTTGTAAATTGAGCCTTGTTTTGTATCTTTGGGCTTTTTGATACATGTATTAGATATTATGTACATGGACATTTTATTTATGGAAATTTGGGATTTTTGGCCTATATTATTTATTTATGGGCTATTTATTATTTTTGTATATTTTGGTTTTATTTATAGTGAAATATATATATATGGGTATACCCAGATAAATTTTGGGTCTTACACGCCTCTTCGTCCTACGTTCCAAACGGACGCAGCTCCCCTCATCCCCTAAATTCGATAAGACTGACGAGATCGAGACTACCTGCTTCATTCCCCCTCTACCACGACTAGAACTAGATGTACATGGACATTTTATTTATGGACATTTGGCATAACCCCTCGGAGCGACAGGAGCGGCTTCCTCGCTAACCTCATCTGAATGAGCATCTTCATCACGATACCTCCAAGGACAAGTGCAAATGCCAACATACTCAGAAAAGAAATTTCTCGACTCATTTTCAATACCCAGAAGTACCCTTGCCACTCGTTCGTCACCTCATTCGCCAAAAGGCCAAGCTTCCGCACAAATGGGCACATTCGCCAAAGAACCACCCGGAAAAACATTCAAATCCACTCCATCCCAACCATTGGTACTCTTTCCCTATAGACAATGCACCCAGATATTCCTAAGAGTACATATGTCTTCACAGTGCAAAGACAGGTCACTCTCTAACCTCCTGAGAAGTTTCAACTCGGCGGGTGACATTTCCTGTACATCCGAAGGGGCAACCCTATCCTACGACGGTTGACGCCAAACAATGGAGAACAAACAAACCCCAAAATTACACTCCACTTTAATATACTTCGCCCTATCCAGACGAAGATTCACAGCATAATTACTCATTACCAATGCCCTCCCTATACAATGACCAATGCTTATGAAACCCTTCACATTCTTATTATGACCAACCATTACGTTATAGCAATAACAAAAAACATTAATAGAGGACTAGTCCCCCTATATTTTGCAATTCAAAAAATAGGTTATCAGAATCCACCAACTAGCCCTACCTAGTTGGTCCGGCGCCATATTGTACCAGTTCAACCAATCTACAAAAAAGGAATGCAATGATAGATGAAACCCCAGCATCCTCAACAGCATAAAGAGGAACCAAAAACCACTACCTCTCTTCATCGAAGCAAGCACTCAGGTAAAATAACCTCTACGACAAGCTAAACTGATAATGAAAGTTGTTGACATCAATGAGACATCGACACTTTAAAGTTTTCAACATCTCATCCCCATCTGTAGTACAAAAGATTTATCATTCACCACAATAGACGAACTATCCATCAGAGTAAAAGTAAATATACCACATTTTCTTCAAAAACCAATAGAGAACGGCTGGCGAAATAACCAAAATAAAATATTGGAAAACAACAATAAACCCTATTTATAGCCGAGAGTCATGTCATCTTCAACACGCTTCGCTAATAAAGATATTTATTATGTAAAATTTCATATATAGCGGATTACCCTTAAAGGAAAATCGGTCGGTTCATCACAAAATCTTATCACATCGCCTGCTATATATATACCCTTTGAAAGCCTCTGTACGATGATCTACCCTCAGAATTTCAAGGTTGGTTTGCCATAAAAACTCATGCCTAGGGAATCCACTTCTAAATCTCACAGGTTCGCCAAGGTCACTTTATAACCTTCTCTTACCTTGGGGTAATTGTTAGTACCTCCGAATATTCACCACCACGTGTTAAGACCAGATGGCCCCCGGTGAATGAGTAAGACCGCGAACAGCCCAACATAGAGGATATCACATATGTGATCATCGCGGACCATTATGTGTGGGATCGCCCAAGAACTATGTGATTCCCTTCGCATCAACGATCACATAACTACGCACGTGATCGCAACGGATGAAAGATCGAACCTAGGACGTCAAGTCATAGCTAGTCCAATCGAGATGCCATGACAACTCAATCCTAACAAGTTCCTAGTAGTATAAAACAAGGCATGTAGTAAGTAGAACGGGGTAGATATTATCCCAGACACCATTTCTCACAAAGAACAAGAGCAATACACAAACTCCGACCCAGAGCGGCCATCTCGACCACCATCGGACCGCCATCTCCGACCCATGTCCATTTTGACAATCAACAGGTTTAATTATTTTTAAAAACGTTTAAGGACTTATAACACCTTGGAATTCTATTGAGAGAGAGAGAGAGATAACATGGGATGGTGGCAAGGGTTGTTATATGATAAGTCTAATATTTGCATATTTTCCACATATATATACGTATATTTTAATGTTCTAATCTAACTATAAATCTATATTTTAACAAGTATTTGATTTTTGTAGGGATTTTGACAACTAAAGGATAATACATGCTTAAAAGAGAAGTTTTAGTTGGATTTGGATTTTAAGGAGCACTTAACATAAGAAGAGGAATTCTACTTCAAGTTGAACTTTTATGTTTTATATTATATTTGGAGTAGGATAGAGTTTTAAATTAAATCTTATTGTAATTCCTTCTCCTAGTTGATGTAAATAACCTATATTATAAATAGGGTCATGAGGAGAAGAGAAATCAATCATCCCATAATTCTCATTCTTCTCTTCTTTGTTGATTTCCTTTCTCTATGAGTTGCTAAACTCATTTTCTAGTTAAGGTGTAGGTTCGATGTTTTAATAAAAGTTTTTAGTGAGATTTCTTGTTCTTCATCTTCTTCATCTATTTTCAAGTATTTTTATATCTTCTGGGCTTATTCAACACGTATATATTGGATTATATATATACGACAACCAATCGAGGCATCCTTGATACAAGTGGTAAGTAACCAAGCAATGGGTTAGAAGGTATGAATTCATATTCTTGATAAGTTAACGGATTAGTGTTTTGATAGTTTATGTGCATTGTGTTTGTTAATTCAATAAAGCTATTTGATAGGTTTTAATTCTAAGTGGATTATCGAAGGATTTTAATCTTGATAATAAGAGATAGTCATTTATGGATTATAAGTGATTATCTACTAAGTAAGAGAGATTGGGTTTAATTGTGGATTATCAATTAACCTATAATCAAGCTATTTGAGATTGATGCATGTTTATCATTTGTGAAGTTCAATGATCTAAAACTTGGATTAATACACCGAGATCTACCTTAACTAGAGTTCCTTTTAATATAGAATTATCATTTACTTTAAATTGTTTTCTTCAATTCTACTCAAACACAAACCCCCCTTTACTTTAATTGCTTGTAATATTAATCTCCTAACCGCTCTCTGTGGGATCGACCCTACTTGCCGCTACTACAAATCCAAAGAACAAGTAGGTATTGTTTTTGATGGATTCGACACCCATCAAAAATTAGAGCCGTTGCCGGGGAGTGGTGTCAAGAAGCTAAGATCACTTTTTATTTAGTTTAGTTTTTTATTTTTTATTTTTTCTTTTGTACTTTTATGCTTCTCACTTCTCTTGTAGATAAGAATTTTTTTTGTTTGATCATAATATCGACAAAACTGAAAAGCGAACAATCATCAACATTATGGTCGCGAACTTTCAACAATTTAGTTCAACACATGACATCGTTTCTCGACGTGTGAATGAGACATGTGAGATTTGCATAAGTTAAGAGTATGTAATCGATATGTGCCCCACACTCAAGGTAGAAAGTACCAAGGACGCCAAATGCATTGGAGGACCTTACGGCCAAAAGAAGCACAATCCATACGCACATACATACAATTCCTTGTGAAATGACTATTCACACTTGCATTATGGGTAAGGACATCCGCAAGAAGTCTACCAAAAGGCCCAATCGTATGCACAACATGTCTTCCGCGAACAAAGTGTTTTTCGTGAACCTCAACCACCAACGTAGCCTTCTTTAGAGGAACTTATGAATAAAATCGAGAGCAATTTAGAGCATATGCAACAAGAGAGAAAAATTTTCCACAAAACACAGGAACCGTGTAGGCCCACTACGAAGACAACAGAGGAAGAAAAGAGTGCAAACTCACCATGCCCCATACCCTTGGCGAACGGAGAACATGAACATGAAAAGGAGAGTTTTTCTTACGCGGCTAACGAGCAAATTGAAGGGATGGAAAATGAGCCTTATGCAGACAAGGATGATGCAGATGCTAAACAGGATGCGAATAGAAGCCAGCTTGATGCGGATGGTGAGAAATGAAGGATAATGAGCTTTTCGCGAACGATGCACAAGAGAATTCAAAGGAGAATCTGCCAAATGAGCAAGGCAAACATGAAGGTGCAAAGGCTAACAAACCTTCCAATTTTTGGCTAACACATTTTCCTGACAAAGATGGCAATCCCAAAATTCTAAAGCTTGTGAAAGACGAAGCTGGTGCAAATAGTCTTGTGCCACCCATTGTGGTTCAACCATCTTTACCTCAAAGGTTCTCACAGACCAAAAAGGATGACCTGGAACAAAAAATTCTTGAAACAGTTCACAAGGTTGAGCTAATCCTCAAAAAACCTATGAAACAAGATATCAGATCAGGACAACTCCTTGCATACAAAGACATCATACCATGGTACACGGATATCGCATACAATTTTGTGACAAAGAAATTTTCAACTTGTACATCACAGGTTGAGAAAGACAAGATCAAATGCAACGCGAAGCCGTACCTATGGGATGACCCATACCTATGGAAGATAGGAGCAGATCCAGCCATGGTGGCGAATATCAACTGGGATCCAGGGATCCATCCAATCAATGCCAAACCTCCCTATAAACTTGCAATAAAACTACCATGGTAGAAGAAAGTTTTCAAATCAATCAAGGACAAACCTCCTAACGAACACATTCTCACCGTAACGTGAAAATGGGAGTTATGTCTAGCCAAAGACGTTAAAGAAAATCGCTTCATGGGAGGCAACCCATGTTTTATTTTTTATTTATTCTTTTTATTATTCTTTTGTTATGAATTTTTACTGTTTTTTTCTCTTTTTAGGTACAATGAGTAGCACTTATGAAAAAAAATGCAACTGTGCCTCATGTTCTTCAGGCAAAACAAACCACGATTTAAATATGCCCACGCTTCATTTCCCATCCACGCCCTAAACCATCACACGCCAAATAAGGGAGTATTCTTTTCCCTTAAAACTTTTATTGCTTTATTTTATGTATGATGATTTTAACATTAAGGATAATGTTTAGTTTAAGTGTGGGGGTGGAAGTTTTTGGTTGAAAATTTTTGTTTAAATCTTGATTAGTTTTGCCGAAAATAATAGGAAGAAAATATGTGAAATTCATGCTTATTGATGACTTAGAAAATTTTCTTTCACATTGAATTTCTTTTAGAATCAACATGTTGAAGTTTTTGAGAATCGGGATCCTAAAGTAAAAATGAGACTGATATGAAGAGTAAATTGGGATTGATAAGAACTTTTTATCCTTGGAAATCGTTGCTTGATTAATTGATTTGATAGTTGGATGGATAAAATTGGACACAACATAAGCCACATTTGTGAGATTTGAGCCTAATAAGCATACATCTTTTATGCTTCATATTTTTCTTTAATCGAGTGATTGTTAAGCATGATTAGTTTCTTCTTGAACTTGCAATGTTGTACATGTTAAGACCACATAGGATTGAATTACTTGAGATGATTAAGGCACTTAGGTATGAACCTTGAGCCAAAAAGCATACCTTGGTAAATATGACCACTAGAGAACCACTTTTGAGCCTAAGCCTTTTGTTTGGAAATTAACCATACTACAAGCCCAGTTTCTTTTTGTTGATTTCCTCAGTTTGCACCCGAATTTGGAGAACTACACACTTTCCTTACTTTAAAAAAAGGTGAAAACTTAAGCAAAATAAATAAAAAATGGGGAAAATCTTGAAAACAAGGAAACGAAAAGAAAAAAAATCAAAGAGAAAGTTGTCTTGCTTGTTCAAAAAAATTCAAAAGAAGATAAAAGACAAAAAAAAGTGAAAGATTGTGTTGTCACTCGATTTTCACCCGAGTCAAGGTCAACTTGGTTATTTTCTGATTCGAATATGAAAGACCAAATCAGATTCAAATTAAAATCAAAATTTAGTATTTTAAATTTTAATTTTGAATTTTTATCAGATAAAAAAGAAAATATTGGCTCAGATTTAAAAAAAATCCGGGTCAAATCTACTCCAAGGAAGAGTTCGAATCTGCACTAAATACATAAAGTAGAAAATACCCAAAATAGGCCTTTTAAATATTCCGAAAATAGGCTTTTTTTAGGTTAAAAAAAGCCTGTATAAAGGGGTTCAAATCATTATATTACACACACAGTTTCTTATGCAATTTTACTCTAAAAGTCTTGAGAAAGTTGAGAGAGTTTTGAAAGTTTGTGCTCAAGCTCTTGCATTTTGGGATTCAGAGTTGGAATAAAAGTATTGAAGTATTTATTTTATTATTTAATTTATTTTTCTTGATTTAATTGTGCGTATGGAACTTTCCAATATTATTTTTTTCTTTCCGTTTGTTTACTTATATGTTTGATTTATTTTTTATATTTTAAAGAATTCTTGTAAAAAAATTTCTTTCAATTTATTTTTTTAATCTAATTCGTCGTCACTATAATTTTCCATTACACATTGTTAAACTTTTTTCTAAAATTCTTTTCTTAATTTATTTTTTTCTTTTCCCAATCATGATTTAATTTCATCTTTCTAACTTCACAAAAGTTCTTCATAATTAAATTCTAATTTGCACATAAAAATGTTTTTCTAAGATTTTCTTCTTTTTTACCAATTAATCTTGAAGGTGATATCAACTGTTTAAATTTTGTAAATTATTTTTGATACATGAAAGTTTATGTAGATTTTATTTGTTTTATGTTCTTTGGTAATTTATTTGCAATTCTTTTTAATTTGCTTTAAGTCCTGTATAAATATGTGTGTGTTTAATTTTTAATTCTTTATTTTAATTAGATCTTTATTTATTACCCTAGGTTGTAACAATTGTTGTTATAACAAGTAATTAATTTAAACAAAGTCATTAGGGTTAAGTTCTAAATTACCTTAGTTAAAGCCTTGTAAATATGATAAATAAATTCTTCTCACATTTAATATTAATAAAATACACTTAATTATATTTTAACCATAATGGGTAAAATTTACCTAGATAATATTTTTAGGATAATAATTCTTAACTTAGAATAATTAAAAGCTTTAACTCACCATTAATTTCTTTGTTTGTATGCTTAAAAAAAGTGAAACCTAACCAATGTGGTGTCCTATTGAAGAAAAGTGACGGGTTAGCGCCTGAAGTATTAGTGGTGATTATAGTTCACTTTTCGGATATTAGGGTTGTTAAAAAGAAATCAAATTCATAAATGGGCGATAATTTAAATTTCATGTAAACTTGCAATTTCTGACTTTAAAACCTTTTTGTAATCGACAAGGTACCGATTTTGAGCGTTGTGGGGGTGCTGACCCTTCCCCACACGTAATCGACTCTTGAACCATTTTTTTTTGTTTTTGCAAACCAAAACCGTTGTTTTAATAAAATAAAATATTTTATTAAAATGACTCATCTTTAGGTGATCGAATCACACCTTTTAAAAAAGATTGGTGGCGACACCGTTGTTTTTGCGTTTCTAAAAAAAGTCGGGCCCCGAAAATATGTTGCGACGGCTTTGCGACTCTGCTGGGGAAATTTTTGTTTTTTTACAAAAAAAAGAGTTAGGGCACAAGTCGATTACAATTGTGTTTTAATATCGGAAATTGCAAGTTTGCATGAAATTAAAACTAATTGCCCGTTTATGAACATGATTCCTTTTTATGCATTTAAGACTTAATAAAGCTCTATACCCGAGCTTCGTCCCGTTGGATTAAGTGGGGGGGAAACGCTATTGCTCTCATGGGAATACTGATTCTCCGTATGGGCCTAGTAAGTACCTACGAGGCCCACACTCTATGTCTTCGTGTGGATACTGATCCTCCGTGTGGGCATAAGAGTGAGTCCCTCTTAGTTGAACCTGATTCGCTTGCAGCCTATAATGGGCGAGAATCAGGGGCCTTGCTACCCTTAGTAGGGGACAGCGAGGGCAATTTAGGAACCTTTTAGAACCTAACCATGTGTGTGAATTTAGAGCCCACCCCATTAGAGCCATGTGAAAAGCCTTAGGACCTAGAAGTGGGTCAAAATTATTTCGTAAGAATAATCTATGGAGACATGTCCAAAAATATTGGAATGCACTGCCCAATATTATTTATTACACTGAAATTATTTTGGACCTTGTAAGTTTTATCCTTTCTTATGTTCATATATGTTTGGTTTACTAATCATTTATCTTTGCTCTTTCTTGTCTTGTTTTGTTTTGCATGCATCAGTTCATACTTAGAAGGGGTTGATTCTAGAGACACTTGCTTAGTAAGAAAACAACTTTTGACCATGGATGGAAGATTCCTTCAGAAAGAAGAGGACAGTACGGATGTATATCACTGGTCCAAGGTCAACCAACAGGAATATGGGGACAGTTTGACAAGTGACCATGTGACAGAAACTTCAGAGTATGCCTACATTAGTGTCAAAAAATAATGTTCAAGAGCTACATGAAATCTGGGAAGGCTTTGACTATTCAACTAAGCAAATTTTCCTTGACACCTATGGCGACGTAGCATATTTGTTGCATGTAGAGGTAGATGAACCGCTCCTCAAAGCACTAATTCAGTTTTGGAACCTCGGGTATTGTTGTTTCACACTCAATGGTGAGGATATGATGCCCACAATTGAAGAATATTCTTCACTTTTTAACTTACGTGAGGTGAAGAGGGACCGAGTCTATGCTAAGCGACCTAAGAATAAGAATGCCCACTTGAGGCTCAAAATTTTTACCGGTATGGGAGACGAATGGGTTAAAGGTCTAATACAGAAAAGAGGGGGCAGTTTCTTATTCCCCTGGTGGAGTATCTGAAACATAATTCTCACTCATCATGATAAAGAGAAAAGGATAGATCTGCTGGCAATAGCAATTTATGGCCTGGTTATCTTCCCAAGAGTGTTGGGCAACATCAATATGGCCATGTTAGATCTTTTTGAGCAATTGAAAAGAGAGACTAATTCGGTGCCAACGATGCTTGCCGAAACCTTCATATCTTTGAATGCCTGCTGAAAGTTGGAAAGAGTGCGTCTCAGAGGATGTGCCCAGTTGCTTCAGGTTTGGGCCCTTAGCCACTTTTGGAAGTGCTCAACCTTGACTTTTCCCAACATATTCTCCCCAAATTTCTCTTCGCTCTGGGAATTCCAAAAAGAGAAGTGGCCAGTAATGAAGAGAAAAAAGTGGACAGATATCTTTCGGGATCGTCGTGATCAAGACATCGTTTGGAGAGCTCTATGGTTGGGCCACACTAAGGATTATGGGGTTGAATTGGTTGTGCTCCTTTGTTGGTCTCTCGTCAGTACAGCTCTCGACAATTTGTACCTTTCGGCCTTGATTCAATAGAATTCGAGTTTCAGGGAGAATTTAGAGAGAAAGTTCAAGCTATCAATGACGAATGGAAGCATTGATACTCTATGAAGGTAGAGCATAACAACAATTTTACTCCCGATTACGATGAGTGGAGGCGTGCGAGGGTGAATGACAAGATTCTACCACCTACCGGTCAACCAAAGCCTATATAAGAGCATTTGAAGGTGATCACATCTGAAGATGATGTTTTAAGGGCTGAACTCAAAAGAACCAAGGTCAAGCTGGATTCTCTAGAAGAGCAACATGCGAGAGACCTATACGAGGAAAGCTTAGAGGTGGAAAATGTTGGAGTATGCCCAAAAATCAATCATGAGATGGTTGTAAAAGACATACTTATTTTATCTTGTTTATTAATATAGAGCCATTATTATTATTATAGTCTTATTTTGTGTATCTATAAATAAACTGAATTATAATAAAGGCCTTAGAATAATGTAGTTATTCTTGAATGTCCTTAGTCAAGAATTATTGTGGGCTTGGGCAATAATAATATATTAAGACTAATATGTAGTTCATTGATGACAAAGTGTTGTCATTGACATGGAGATGTTAAAATCAATACATAAGTATATGTTAGGGAACAACATACTGGACTGACCCACTATGAGCATGTTTCTTGGATTATTATGTGACAATCACAACATTGCTTATGGTGATAACTACATGTATGATCCTCAGACTTGAGATCATCATTATTTCAACATCGTGAGTGATATATTTTGATATGGTCAAACGTGTGTCGTAACTGACTACACTATAAAGACTGATATTGGATATGTCATAATCCATGTAGCGAAATATGGTTGATCAAGACAGGATTTGTCCCTACTACATAATAGGAGTAATATCATAGGTCACTTGATTGAGTGAGACTAGAAAATACATGGCCATGCTCGAATAAATTGATATGGGATATCATAATTATTCGTTTATAATAGTCTACTCAAGATATCAAGAAACATTAGATGGACTATAGAAGTGTGACTAATCCATGACTTGAGTCCGATCTAGATATGAGGACAAAAGGATGAAATACATAAAAGAAGTTAATCACGGAAAAAGGTTAAATCAAACCACGATTTCATGTAACTTAGGTAGCAATGATGTATTGCTAGATGCCACTCATTTCTTGTAATATTAGAATTATTCTGGATATTACTGCTAACGTTACATGAACCTACAAGGGTAACACCCTATGATTGAAACGAACAAATATCGATTAGATAGCATGTGTACAAACTTGTTGTACACGTAATTAGCGAGAAACTAAAATTGTTATAATTATTGTAATTATGGATAATTTTGTTTATATATATATGTTAATATTTGATAAGTTACTGTAATTATCAAATATTATTAAAGTATATATATATATCTAAAAGAAACCTAATTAAAGTAGAATCAGATTCTACATATTTAATTATATTCGGTTAAATATATTATATATTTAAGAATCCGAATTTAATTAGAATTAGGTTTTTAAATGCTATATAAAGCCATAAGGTCTAGCAGCCAATCATATCTCGTTTCTGAAAAACCTCTCTAATAGTTAGAAAAGAGAAAATATTGTTCGTTTCATTCGGATAGATTGCGTAGAGGTCGGAACGCTATTGTGACGACTCAGATTCGATTTGGTTATTCTGAATTCCTTACGGATTTCCAAATTCCAAATTTATTAAGGTAATGCTTCATCCTTTATCACCCTAAATTCGTCCCTTGTGCATGGATCACTGGTGGATTACGCCAGATAATTTTTCTGCTGCGCCATGGGGTGTACCGGCGTTTCCCAACAGTGGTATTAGAGCCACTTGTACGATACAAATTCAGACTTAAATACTTGGATGATATTTTTGTATGAGATGCATGTTTTACTTTTTATTTTGACGAGTATGTGATGTTTGTGCGAAACGTAGAAATTGAATCCAGTCGCGATTAATATGTTAATCTGTTTTAACAAATTTTTACGATCGATGGTAAGTGTTAATCATGTGTTTGTTGCAGTAAGATTTTGATAATCATATGTTAATAGTTGACATGATGAACATGCGGTTAAGATAGCAGATCGTTTTTGGCAGAGGAATAATGGTTGTTCCAGAGTGAAAAACCTTAGGGATTGAAAAATCCCAAAAACACGAATCTATTGATAAAAGTTATCAAATCGTGAGGTTTTTCCATAGTAATCGAAGTGCCAAAATTAAAAAATTTCCCGGTATACGGGCAGACCAAACGGCCCCGGATCTGCCGGACCGCATAGGCAACAAAGGTCGTATGAACTATTTAGGTAATCTTAATTAACAAGATAAAACATGTGTATGTTTTGGATGATATGCACGGTGTTTGAAATGCATGGTTATAGCCCAAATAGCCTATTTACTTTGGTTTTATATAAATACGACATGTGTGTCGTGCCTTTCTTTCTTCTATTGTAATTCTCTTCTCATCTTACTCTCTCGTACGTAAAATGAGTTTCTGAAAAATTATAATATTTACGGAGAAAGCATGGACCAAAGGATCAGACTGATGGGCCGATCAAAGGTGGATTAGGTGCTTGAGAAGCAAGTTCTATCTTTAGTAATTTTGATTCTCCCATTGGCTTGGGATGGGCCAGCTTAGTTTTAAGGGCTATAACCATTGCATTTATATTTACTACTTTACATGTATGTGATACAATGTATGTTTTTAGCATGATGGTAACTAATTAGATCATAATAGAATGGTGAGATTAATATAACAAAAAACCCTCCATATTTAATTAAATTTAGTCAAATTAGTCATCCAATATTAGCCCTCGTTAAAACCTCGATCGGTACTATGTAGGTTTTGCCAAAGCAAAATACTTAGATCTATCCTGGTTAAACGCGAAGAATAAGCAAGTGATATTCACTGGTAGTAATATTGGTTAAACTAGGCTGTTCTAATAAGATTAGAAACCTAAAGACTAATGATTGTTCAAGAACTTTGGTGATTGAAAAAAACAATACGAAAGTGCATGTCTAGGATTGGTTCTTTGAAAGACTTGGTATTTAAGCATGCCCAGTACACCACCTCTCTTACATAAGTTACCTACCTGGTGCACTGTTCATTATTGTTCTTTCTATTAGACCATATGAACTTTTGTTTTGGACAAATAGTTTTTCATCAAATATAGGAATTACATGATATGTAATTAGCAAGTGTTGTTTACCTAAATAATTGAATTCTAGGAGTAAAGCCAAAGTTGACTTAGAATAAAATGAAATATGAATACTTACCCACTAGAAATACTTTTAGCAAGTTTTTCGATTTTGAGGGTTTTTAATAGTGGGAATGTTATTACTTTATAAACATGATAAATAGGTACTTATAAAACATATTTTATCGTTGTAGATTTATGGGAAACACATTATCATTGCAATTCGTCCTTGAGAAGGACAAATTAAATGGCTTGAACTTCCTTGACTAGTTCCGCAATTTGAAGATTGTCCTCAGACAAGAACGGAAACTAACAGTCATCGAAGAACCTGTCCCAAAACAGCCAGCAGATAATGCATCTAAAGTTGAATTGGAAGCCTTTGAAAAATACTCAAGTGACATGGTAGATGTCGGTTGTTTGATGCTTGCGACCATGACCCCTGAGCTTCAAAAGCAACATGAGGACATGGTTCCCTATGAGATGGTTAAAAATCTCAAGGAATTATATGAAGGGCAAGCTCGTCAAGAGAGGTATGAGACCTCTAAGGCTTTGTTTCGATGCAAGATGGTTGAGGGAACTCTAGTGGAAACTCATGTTCTCAGAATGATAGTGTATATTCAGACCCTAGAAAAGCTGGGCTTCCCTCTAAGTGTTGAATTGGCTATTGATGTTATCCTACAATCGTTGCCGGATAGTTTTAATCAGTTTGTTCTTAATTTCAATATGAATGAAATTAACAAATCATTGCCCCAGTTGCTTGGTCAATTAAGAACAGCAGAGAACAACATGAAAAAGGTTGGCTACAAACCTATTTTGATGGTCTGAAAAGATAATAGAAAAAGAAAACCCAACACCAAGGCAAAGCCAAAGCCCAACAAAGGAAAGGCTGCATTGAAACCCAAATGAGGAGTTACAAAAGAAGGAAAGTGTTTCCATTGCAGCAATGCTGGACATTGGAAAAGAAACTGCCCTGTCTATCTTGAGGACATCAAAAAGGCAAGAGAAAATGGACAGTCTAGATCAGGTATTTATGTTATTGATATTAATATATCAACATCTACTTCTTAGGTATTAGATACCGGTTGTGGTTCTCACATTTGTACTTCTGTACAGGGACTAAAAAGGAGTAGAAAATTGGCAAAAGGAGATGTGGACCTACGAGTTGGAAATGGAGCAAGAGTTGTTGCATTAGCTATGAACGTATACTTTTTCATTATCAAGTGGACTTGTTTTAGATTTAGAGGATTGTTATTTCGTACCTAGTTTGACTAAAAACATTATTTCAATTTCTTGTTTGGACAAGATTGGTTTTGAGATTATTATTAAGAATAATAGTTGTTCTTTTTCCCTCAATAATGTTTTTTATGGTACGGCTTAATTAATCAATGGCCTCTATTTCTTAAATCAAGACAATTCCATATATAACATAAATACGAAAAGATCAAAAACAAATGACTCTAATCAAACTTATCTCTGGCATTGTCGCTTGGGTCATATAAGTGAGAAACGCATATCAAAACTTCATAAAGATGGATTTTTAGATTCTTTTGTTTTCAAACAATTAGATATTTGTGAACCTTGCTTAATGGGAAAAATGACCAAATCACCATTTGACGGTAAAAACGAACGAGCAAGTGATTTATTAGGTCTAATTCATAGCGATGTATGTGGACCGATAAATACACAAGCCAGAGGAGGGTTTCAATACTTCAATACTTTCACTGACGATTTCAGTAGATATGGGTACGTTTACCTAATGCATCATAAATCTGAAGCCCTTGAAAAGTTCAAGGAATTTAATAATGAAGTTCAAAACCAATTAGGAAAGAGTATCAAAGCTCTTCGATTAGATCGAGGAGGAGAAAACTTAAGCCTAGAGTTTGATGAACTTCTTAAAGGATGTGGGATTGTCTCACAACTTACGCCTCCAGTTACTCCACAACACAATGGAGTCTCTAAAAGGAGAAATCGAACATTGTTAGATATGGTTCGGTCAATGATGAGTCATGTTGATCTTCCAACTTCCATTTGGGGACATGCGCTAGAAATAGCTGCTTTCACACTAAATCGTGTTCCATCTAAATCGGTTCAAAAGACGCCATATGAGATGTGGACTGAGAAACGTCCTAGTATGTCTTTTATGAAAATTTGGGGATGCGAAGTTTATGTTAAACATCATATGTCTACAAAACTCGAACCTAAATCTCATAAGTGTAATTTTGTAGGGTATCCTAAAGAAACAAAATGATACTATTTCTTCAATCCATCTGAGAACAAAGTGTTTGTTGCTCGAACGGGAGTCTTCCTCGAAAGAGAATTTATTTTCAAAAAAGGAAGTGGGAGAAATATTGAACTTGAGGAAATTCAAGATCAACCACTGATCACTGAACCAGAGATTGAGCAACAACAAGTTCCACAAATAGTTGAGGAACATCCAATCGTTCTTGAAACACAACCACTGTGAAGGTCTATCAGAGAACGCAATGCACCTGAGATATATAGATTTTTTGTCACATTGCATGGAGATGTTCTTCTCATGGACCAAGATGAGCCTAGAACTTATCGGGAAGTAGTGGAGAGCCCAGACTTTGAGAAATGGCTAGAAGCCATGAAATCCGAGATGGATTCCATGTCAGAAAACCAAGTATGGACTTTGGTTGACCCACTCGAATGAATTAAGCCCATAGGGTGCAAATGGGTTTTCAAAAAGAAAACCAATATGGATGGCAATATACAAACATACAAAGGGCGATTGGTCGCTAAAGGATTTCGTCAAATTCATGGTATAGACTATGATAAAACCTTTTCCCCTGTTGCTATGTTTAAATCTATCCGGATATTGCTTGCAATACCTGCATATTATGATTATGAAATCTGGAAAATGGATGTCAAATCCACTTTCCTTAATGGAAAATTAGAAAAGGATGTGTACATGACACAACCTGAGGGTTTTGTCGATCCAAAAGATGCCCTAAAAGTATGCAAGCTACAAAGATCCATTTATGGGTTGAAGTAAGCTTCTCAGAGTTGGAATCTTCGTTTTAATGAGGCAAACAAAGAGTTTGGTTTCATTAAAAATGAAGATGAGCCATGTGTTTTCAAGAAAACTAGTGGGAGCACTGTTACATTCTTGGTATTGTATGTGGATGGCATACTAATAATAGGAAATGACATACCTACCTTATAGTTTGTAAAGACGTGGTTAGGAAAATGTTTTTCTATGAAAGACTTGGGTGAAGCAACCTATATATTAGGAGTCAAGATCTATAGAGATAGATCAAGACGACTTCTAGGACTAAGTCAAAATATATACATAGATAAAGTACTAAAAAGATTCAATATGGAAGAATCTAAAAGAGGATTCTTACCTATGAGACATGGTATTTCGCTCTCGAAGGAAATGTGTCCTTCAAAACCTCAAGAGAGAGAGTGCATGAGTAAGATTCCATATACTTCGGCCATTGGATCTATCATGTATGTCATGCTATGTACACGTCCAGATGTATCATATGCACTAAGTATGATAAGTCGATACCAAGTAGATCCCGGTGAAGGTCATTGGGTTGCAGTCAAAACATCCTTAAGTACTTAAGAAGAACTAAAGATACATTCCTTATGTATGGAGGTGAGGAAGAGCTAAGTATAAAAGGTTATACTGACACAAGCTTCCAAACTGATAAGGATGATTCTCGATCGCAATCAGGTTTTGTGTTTTGCCTTAATGGAGGTGTTGTAAGCTGGAAAAGTTCAAAGAAAGATACAGTAGCAGATTCTACAATAGAAGCCGAGTATATTGCAGCAAGCGATGCTGCAAAAGAGGTTGTTTGGATCAAAAAGTTCATATATGAACTAGGGGTCGTGCCTAGCATATCAAATGCTATAGATCTACGTTGTGACAACAACAGAGCCATCGCACAAGCAAAAGAACTCAGATCTCACCAGCGATCCAAACACATAACACAAGGGAGAGACAGATCAGGTAGTGAAGATGTACAAGGACCTAGAGGGAAAGTTTGAGATACAAATAGTGGATTTTCTAAAGTTTCAAGCCATGGTCTGAAACGCGGATTTGAGAAAGACTCTAGAATAGTGGAGGCAAGAAATAGAACAAGCCATGGGAAAGGAAAAAGAACATGGCAAACGGGAGAGAAAGAAAGAAAGGTCAGCAAGCAGTCAAAAATGAGAAAGGCAAAAGAACCATCGAGAAGGAAAGAGAAAAAGTGGCTACATGGAAGAGAAAAGCCCATGACAACAAAATCTGAGTGTATGAGCTACAATCGCAATGTGATGTGACCCATGAGAGGTTGAAACAGAGCCAGTCCATTGTTTTCAAATTACATGCCTGAGTGGCAGAACTAAGCCATTCTCTACATGCACTTCAAAATCATCACGCATATATCGAGCTTCAGGCTAGTCAGGCAGAAAATGAAACTTTGAAGGAACAAGTGGAAGCTATGGAAAACACCATCCATGAGTACAGAACGAAGATTTTGGTCCTTCAATATGCCATTGATAGGGACAATGATTATTGGTTCACTAGGCTTAGGAACAATGCCAGAAGGTTCCAAGAACGAGATGAATTTGATAAAACTGTTATGGCCCAAGTGCAAGACGTGGCCAAACATATGATGATGCTAGCTACAGAAGCTACAACCTTACGCCAGTACGTCAAGCCAATTGGGGAGGTGGGGCCACGGCTCGTATGGTTGATAGAGGAAATAAAGGAACTGTGTGTTCAAGCAGAGAAATATTCGTAGATGCATCCAAACTTTTGTAATAAAGATCTTCTTATTCAATAAAAAGCTAGTTCTATGAGCAGTTATTTATAGAATCAATGGCCCTTCATTTACATTCATGCATTTTTCTTTTCACGCATTTTCATTTGTGTTATATTAGTTTAATTCATATCATTGCATACATGTACATACATAAGAATCTAATTGAAGCAATTTGCCTTCGAGAAATCCAAAATAGCAAAACCAACTCACAAATATGGTACTCGGTTTAAAACCAAAGCTATGACTACGGAGGAAAGGTTGACAACTCTAGAAGCAAACCACAAGAGTACTCAAGATCGGCTCAATAAGTTAGAAAAGGACATTAAGGAGGAAATTGCGCAAGCCCAAAGAAACACTGTCAGCCAAATATCGTCCATGTTGGGATTTAGAGACCCAAAAAGAGGAAATGCGGTCGAAGCTGTTGATATTTTTTCACCCCAGACTCGGATAACCACACAGACATTTCCACCGAATTGGAGGTCCTAGATCCTTATAACTAGAAGCTCAGCTCGTATTCCAACAGAGTTCGGAATAAGTCATGGGGGAGCCAAGGCATTGAGGTTCTCAATAGGCCAGCCAACAGAGCTAGGGTGAATATGAGGCTAGAAGATCGATTTGATAGGCTCAAAGAGATCATCAGAGCCATACAATGAGGAAATATTTATGGTGGTGTCTAGGGATCTAAGCCTAGTGTCTGACTTGGTGGTTCCTCCAAAATTCAGAGCTCCTGACTTCGAAAAGTATGACGGGACCACTTGCCCTTTGGTGCACTTGACCATATACTGTCGAAAAATATAACCACACTTGGGAAATGAGAAACTGTTGATCTATTGTTTTTAGGACAGTCTATCAGAGTTTGCTACACGATGGTATACCCAATTGAGTCAGGTCAACATACATAGTTGGAAAGATCTGTCGAGCGCTTTACTCAAACAGTATGAGCATGTGACAGACATGGCCCCAGGAAGGGTTGTACTGCAGGGCATGGAACCAAAGCCCAACGAGAGCTTTCTCCAATATGCCTAGAGGTGGCGAAGTGTGGCAACCCAAGTCCAACCTCTATTATTAGAAAACAAGGTTACTCCAATGTTCGTGGAGAATTTAAATGGTCCCTTCTATGACCGTATGTTAAACCATGCCACTGAAGGTTTTGCAGACATGATCATGAATAGGGAGTTGATATTGGCGGCCATAAAAAGTGGAAGGCTCAAAGAGGAAGAGTATGACAAGCGCCTATAACTTGAAATACTCGAGTTTGGATAGACTTCATGCCCTTCTAGAATAATTCTTCACCACTGAAAATAAAGAATTTTCCCAAACGTTGTTGGGGTCATACCTAAAACCAACCCTTTTGTTTTTGCCTGCGAGCATTAGGAATCTTTTTAAGGGCTTCTATGTTAATTTACTTACATTCTTTTTTCTCAAGTGGCAAACATTTCATTTCTTTTCCTTTTTTCCATCCATCTCTCTTTCAAAGTACAGAGCCTCTATTATTGATTGTATGAATGATTCTTGGATTTAATCCTGAGATAGAGGGGCAATAAAGTGTGTTCAGGATTAATGGGGAGATCCTATTTTGAATGATTTTCCTCTCAGACATTGTTGTTAAGGTCTTTGAATGGAGTGATAACTCTAAACATCTACCAACTGAAGACTACTTCTTTTCGATGGTATTTGTGTGTGAAATGACATTTGGCATTCCTTCATTACCTTTCACAAAAAAATGAAAAAAAATACCCCTCGTTATCCCCTTTGAGCCTGATATTTTTCTTGTTATTTAACCCTAACCAAGGATCACTCCCCACACTAGAAGGCAAAAAATATGAAAGGTTGTTTGCAAAAAAAAAGAAAAAAGAGAGAAGAAAAGAAGAAAGCATATCAGATCAAGTTGAATATCCTACATTCTAAAAGAAAAGGACACAAAAGGCAAAAAAAAGGAAGAAACGAAGAAAGAAAGAAAGAAAGAAAAAGAAGTACAAGGAAATTTTGAAAAAAAAAACTTCAAATGAGGCATGTGCTAGAAAATGAAATGAACTCTAGGGTGAAAACCCAAAATGGGCAATCTAGAGTGATCCAGAGAATAAAAGAACAAAGAATTCATCAAGATAAATTGATCCTTTGTTTAATCACCCATAAGTATATATTTGAGCCTATATATCTTTTCCTTGGCAACCTGAGCTTAGCCTACATTACAAGCCTCTAAAGACCATTTGGATCACACACGAATATTTAAGAAAAGGAGTTCATCTTCAGAACACATTCCGCCTTATTGAGTTAACCTTTCTTCAAGGACCTTGAAATTTCTAATGTCTGATTGAGATTAGAAAAGTGGGAATTAAAATTTGGAGTGTGTGTGAATCAAAGAGAGCCACCTAAAAGCGGGACGCTATCTAGTTGATGGATTTATAAATCATTCATACTATAGATTTTGGGGCATCTGACTTTCCTCTTTTCCATGTTTGCCATGACTATTTTCTTAAAATCCCCATTTTTAGCCTTTTCTTGCATCTGCCATGACTTCTTCCTTTAAACTATCATTTCTAGCCTTTTCTTGCATCTTACAAATAGGCTGACATAGATTTATGAAAAAACAAAGGATTTCTAGGTATTGATCCCAACCGTAGGGAACCAATAACAATTTTTTTCCATCACTTTAGGAAACATTTGAACCTCAATTTGAACGGGGGCATCACCTTGCATGAGAAGGTAAAAAAGAAAAGAAGAAGAAGAACATGTGTTGAAGAGTTTTAAGTGGACTATCTTGTCAAGCAAGATCCACACATAAGATGTAAGATCCCTAAAGCATAAAAAGAGATAGAGTCATGCCCAGTGGCTGAATTGTGCCATCAAATTGGGGCAAGTTATGTCAACTAAGAGTTTAGGATCCTTGATTTTGATAGGCATGAGAAGAAGATATTAAAGCGCTAACATCATGCAAAGACATTCAAGGCAAAGGTTTAGCGTGCAAATGCTTCAAGATGCTCTGTAGGGGCAAGAATTTGAGAATTCACAAGAAGCGCTAAAGGTGCTTAATGTTATTTTAAGGGGCATATGAAGACTTGAAGCTTTCAAGACCATTCAAAGAGGCATTTCACTCGATATTGATGTATCAACTACAATGATAGTAAATAATGAGATATTTGCCTACAAAGATCAAATGTTTTTCCACAAAGCAAAAAGGCACAAGGAATAAGAATGGTGAAGCAGAAGACGACCATTTAATGAAGCAAAGAGATACAAATAATATGGATGGCAAAGTAGAGACAGCAGAGATGGCGAATTATCTGGTTAAAATGAGTTAAAAAGACTATAAAACTTGGCAAGCATTCGTGTTTTAGACATCCTTAGGGGCATGCCCATTATAATTGCATCATATATCAGGTTTTTACAAGTATACAAAAACTCTTCAGCAAAAAAACCTACCCATCCATTCAGGCATAAGGAGAATGAAGCCCGCTTATCCTTTTAGGCGTAAGGAGATTGGAACCCGCTCATCTATTCGAGCATTCAGATAATAGAATCTGTCTATCCGTTCGGACGTAAGGAGAATGGAACCCGTCTATTCTTTCAGGCGTAAGGAGAATAGAACCCGTCTATCTGTTCGGGCATATGGAAAATGAAACCTACTTATCTATTCGAGCCTCAGGAGAATAGAACCTGTTTATCTATTCGAGCATCAGGAGAATAAAGCTCGCCTATCCTTTTAGGCATAAAAGGGATGGAGCATGCCTATCTATTCAGGCATCAGGAGAATAGAACCCACCCAACCATTTGGGTATCAGGAGAACGGAGCCGAGCAGCAAATCGGTGATTGGTGAAAATCAGTGCCTTCTGTTCTTTGCTATATCCCTGTTTCACCGAAATAAGCAAAGAATGGGCAACTATTGTCACTCGATTTTCACCCGAGTCAATGTCAACTTGGGTATTTTCTTATTCAAATATGAAAGACCGGATCAGATTCAAATTAAAATTAAAATTTAGAATTTTAATTTTGAATTTTTATCAGATAAAAAGGAAAAGATTGGTTCAGATTTTTTTTAAAAAAAAATCCTTATCAAATCTACTCCAAGGAAGAGTTCGAATCTGCATTAAATACGTAAAGTATAAAATACCCAAAATAGGCCTTTTAAATATTCTAAAAATATACTTTTTCAAGGTTAGAAAAGCTTATATAAAGGGGTTCAAATCATTGTATTACACACACAGTTTCTTATGCAATTTTACTCTGAAAGTCTTGAGAAAGTTGAGAGAGTTTTGAAAGTTTGTGCTCGGGCTCTTGTATTTTTGGATTCGAAGTTGGAATAAAAGCATCAGAGTATTTTTTGAGGTATTTTATTTTGTTATTTAATTTATTTTTTATTGATTTAATTGTGCGTATAGAACTTTCCAATATTGTTTTTTTTTCTTTTCGTTTGTTTATTTTTATGTTTGATGTATTTTTTATATTTTAAAGAATTCTTGTAAAAGTTTTTCTTTCAATTTTTTAATCTAATTCGCCGTCACTATAATTTTCCATTACACATTGTTAAACCTTTTTCTAAATTTTTTTTCTTAATTTATTTTTTTCTTTTCCCAATCATGATTTAATTTCATCTTTTTAACTTCACGAAAGTTCTTCATAATTAAATTTTAATTTGCACATAAAAATGTTTTTCTAAGATTTTATTCTTTTTTACCAATTAATCTTGAAGGTGATATCAACTATTTAAATTTTGTAAATTATTTTTGATACATGAAAGTTTATGTATATTTTCTTTATTTTATGTTCTTTGGTAATTTATTTGCAATTCTTTTTTTAATTTGCTTTAAGTCTTGTGTATATGTTTGTGTGTGTTTAATTTTTAATTTTTTGTTTTAATTAGATCTTTATTAATTACCCTAGATTGTAACAATTGTTATTGTAACAAGTAACTAATTTAAACAAAGCCATTAGGGTTAAATTCTAAATTGCCTTAGTTAAAGCCTTGTAAATATGATAAATAAATTCTTCTCACATTTAATATTAAGAAAATACACTTAATTATATTTTAACCATAATAGGTAAAATTTACTTAGATGATATTTTTAGGATAATAATCCTTGACTTAGAATAATTAAAAGCTTTAACTCACCATTAATTTCTTTGCATGTAAGCTTAAAAAAAGTGAAACATAACCAATGCGGTGTCCTATTGAAGAAAAGTGACGGCTTAGCGCCAGAAGTGTTGGCGGTGATTATAGTTCACTTCTCGGATATTAGGGCCGTTAAAAAGAAATCAAATTCATAAATGGGCGATAATTTAAATTTCACGCGAACTTGCAATTTCTGACTTTAAAACCTTTTTGTAATCGACAAGGTACCGATTTTGGGCGCTATGGGGGTGTTAACCCTTCCCCACACGTAATCACTCCCGAACTTGTTTTTTTGTTTTCGCAGGCCAAAACCATTGTTTTAATAAAATAAAATGTTTTATTAAAATGACTCATCTTTAGGTGATCCAATCACACCTTTTAAAAAAGATTGGTGGGGACTCTGTTGTTTTTGCGTTTCTAAAAAAAGTCGGGCCCCAAAAATGGGTTGCGAAAGATTGAATCATTGTTTCTCCCAAAATTAAATTTGTGCAAAAAAGCTTGATACATAAGAGAAAAGAAGTGTGAAGTTCTTCGATTCAAAAAGCATAAAAGTCCTTCTCATCATACCATGTCCTAAGCCACGTTACAACCAAATTCAAAGATCTTTTGATCTTGTAATTCGGCCCAACTAGTGGTGGAGATGTGATATATTTGCAAGCCTATGGTAAGACTCTTTTACATGCTTTGACTTGAGTGTTGTTGTCCCTTAAACACCTTGAGTGAATTGAGTGAATCCTTTGTGAGTGTGTTTAATTTTATTTCATCTTTAACTTCATGATAATTAATTGGGTGATTATTTGCTTGTGCTAAATTGCAATCATTGACTTATTACTTCTCTTACCCTTTCTATTTTCCAAAAGGACCCTAGGTTTTGAGTTTCAATATGCTTGAGGACAAGCATAATCCAAGTGTGGGAATATATGATAAATCTAATATTTGCATATTTTTTACATATATATACCTATATTTTAGTGTCCTAATCCAACTATAAATCTATGTTTTAACAAGTATTTGATTTTTGTAGGGATTTTGACAACTAAAGGATAATACATGCTTAAAAGAAAAGTTTTAGTTGGATTTGGAATTTAAAGAGCACTTAACATAAGAAGAGGAATTCTACTTCAAGTTGAACTTTTATGTTTTATATTATATTTGGAGTAGGATGGAGTTTTAAATTAAATCTTATTGTAATTCCTTCTCCTAGTTGATGTAAATGACCTCTATTATAAATATGGTCATGAGGAGAAGAGAAATCAATCATCCCATAATTCTTATTCTTCTATTCTTTGTTGATTTCCCTTCTCCATGAGTTGCTAAACTCTTTTTCTAGTTAAGGTTTAGGTTCGATGTTATTAATAAAAGTTTTTAGTGAGATTTTTTGTTTTTCATCTTCTTCATCTATTTCAAGTATTTTTTATATCTTACAAGCTTATTCAACACGTATATATTGGATTATATATATACGACAACCAATCGAGACATCCTTGATACAAGTGGTAAGTAACTAAGCAACGGGTTAGAAGGTATGAATTCATATTCTTGATAAGTTAACGGATTAGTGTTTTGATAGTTTATGTGCATTGGGTCTCTTAATTCCGTAAAGCTATTTGATAGGTTTTAATTCTAAGTGGATTATCAAAGGATTTTAATCTTGATAATAAGAGTTAGTCATTTATGGATTATTAAGTGATTATCTACTAAGTAAGAGAGATTGGGTTTAATTGTGGATTACCAATTAATCTATAATCAAGCTATTTGAGATTGATGTAGGTTTATCTTTTGTGAAGTTCGATGATCTAAAACTTGGATTAATACACTGAGATCTACCTTAACTAGAGTTCCTTTTAATAGTAGAATTCTCATTTACGTTAAATTGCTTTCTTCAATTCTACTCAAACACAATCCCCCTTTTACTTTAATTGCTTGTGAACTTAATCTCTTAACCGCTCTCTGTGGGATCGACCCTACTTGTCGCTACTACAAATCCAAAGAACAAGTAGGTATTGTTTTTTTATAGATCCGACACCCATCAAAAATTGGCGTCGTTGTCCGGGAGTGGTGTCAAGAAGCTAAGTTCACTTTTTATTTAGTTTAGTTTAGTTTATTTTTATTTTTTTTATTATTTTTTCTTTTCTACTTTTATGCTTCGTTCTTCTCTTGCAGATAAGAATTTTTTTTGTTTGATCTTGATATCGACAAAACCGAAAAGCAAACAATCATCAACATTATGGTCGCGAACTCTCAACAATTTAGTTCAACACATGGCATTGTTTCTCGACGTGTGAATGAGGCATGTGGGATTTGCATAACTCAAGAGCATGTAATCAATATGTGCCCCACACTCCAAGTAGAAAGTGCCAAGGACGCCAATGCCATTGAAGGACCTTACGGCCAAAAGAAGCACAATCCATATGCACATATATATAATTCCTTGTGGAAGGACTATTTACACTTGCATTATGGGCAAGTACATCCGCAAGAAGTCTACCAAAAAGCCCAATCATATGCACAACATGCCTTCCGCGAACAAAGTGTTTTTCGCGAACCTCAACCACCAACGAAGCCTTCTTTAGAGGAACTTATGAATAAAATCAAGAGCAATTTAGAGTAGTTCCAACAAGAGAGAAAAAATTTCCACGAAACACAGGAATCGCGTAGGCCCACTACGAAGACAACAGAGGAAGAAAAGAGTGTGAACTCACCATGCCCCATACCCTTGGCGAACGGAGAACATGAACATGCGAAGGAGAATTTGTCTGACGCGACTAATAAACAAATTAAAGGGAAGGCAAACGAGCCTTAAGCGGACAAGGATGATGCGGGCGCTAAACAGGATGCGAATACAAGCCATCTTGATGTGGATGGTGAGAAAACAAATGATAATGAGCTTTCCGCGAATGATGCACAAGAGAATTCAAGGAGAATCTGCCAAATGAGCAAGGCAAACATGAAAGTGCGAAGGCCAACAAACCTTCCAATTTTTAGCTCGCACCTTTTCCTGACAAAGATGGAAATCCCAAAAATCTAAAGCCTACAAAAGACAAATCTGGTGCAAATAGTCTTGTGCCACCCATTGTGGCTCAACCATCTTTACCTCAAAGGTTATTACAGACCAAAGAGGATGAGCTGGAACGAAAAATTCTTGAAACAGTTCACAAGGTTGAGCTAATCCTCAAGAAACTTGGGAAACAATATATCAGATCAGGACAACTCCTTGCATACAAATACATCATACCATGGTATGCGGATATCGCATACAATTTTGTGACAAAGACATTTTCAACATGTACATCACAGGTTGAGAAAGGCAAGATCAAATACGACACGAAGCCGTACCTATGGGATGACCCATACCTATGGAAGATAGGAGCAGATCCAACCATGGTGGCGAATATCAACTGGGATCCAGGATCCATCCAATCAATGTCGAACCTCCCTATAAGCTTGCAATAAAACTACCATGGCAGAAGAAAGTTTTCAAATCAATCAAGGACAAACCTCCTAACGAACACATTCTCACCATAACGTGAACAAGGGAGTTACATCTAGCCAAAGACATTAAAGAAAATCGCTTCATGGGAGGCAACCCATGTTTTATTTTTTCTTTATTCTTTTTATTATTCTTTTGTTATGAATTTTTACAGTTTTTTCTCTTTTTAGGTACAATAAGTAGCACTTATGGAAAAAATGCAACTGCGCCTCATGTTCTTCAGGAAAAACAAACCACGACTTAAATATGCCCACGCTTTCTTTCCCATCCATGCCCTAAACCATCACATTCCGAATAAGAGAGTATTCTTTTCCCTTAAAACTTTTATTGCTTTATTTTATGCATGATGATTTTAACATTGAGGACAATGTTTAGTTTAAGTGTGGGGTGGAGGCTTTTGGTTGAAAATTTTTGTTTAAATCTTGATTAGTTTTGCCGAAAATAATAGGAAGAAAATATGTAAAATTCATGCTTATTGAAAACTTAGAAAAATTTCTTTCACATTGAATTTTTTTCTTAGAATCAACATGTTAAAATTTTTGAGATTCGGGATCCTAAAGTAAAAATGAGACTGATATGAGGAGTAAATTAAGATTGATAAGAAATTTTAGCCTTGGAAATCGTTGCTTGATTAATTGATTTGATGGTTGGATGGATAAAATTGGTCACAACATAAGCCACATTTGTGAGATTTGAGCCTAATAAGCATACATCTTTTATGCTTCATATTTTTCTTTCATTGAGTGATTGTTAAGCATGATTAGTTTCTTCTAGAACTTGCAATGTTGTACATGTTAAGACCACATAGGATCGAATTACTTGAGATGATTAAGGCACTTAGGTATGAACCTTGAGCCAAAAAGCCTACCTTGGTAAATATGACCACTAGAGAAACACTTTTGAGCCTGAGCCTTTTGTTTGGAAATTAACCATACTACAAGCCTAATTCTTTTTTGTTGATTTCCCCAACTTGCACCCAAATTTGGAGAACTACACACTTTCCTCACTTGAAAAAAAATGAGAAAACTCAAGCAAAAGAAATAAAAAAGGGGAGAAAATCTTGAAAACAAGGAAACGAAAAGAAAAAAATCAAAGAGAAAATTGTCTTGCTTGTTCAAAAAAATTCAAAAGAAGATAAAAGACAAAAAAATGAAAGATTGAATCATTGTTTCTCCCAAAATTAAATTTGTGCAAAAAGCTTGATACAAAAGAGAAAAGGAGTGTGTAGTTCTTCGATTCAAAAAGCTTAAAAGTCCTTCTCATCATACCTTGTCCTAAGCCACGTTCCAACCAAATTCAAAGACCTTTTGATCTTGTAATTCGGCCCAACTGGTGGTGGAGATGTGATGTATTTGCAAGCCTATGGTAAAACTCTTTTACATGCTTTGACTTGAGTGTTGTTGTCCCTTAAACACCTTGAGCGAATTGAGTGAATCCTTTGTGAGTATGTTTAATTTTATTCCATCTTTGACTTCATGATAATTAATTGAGTGATTATTTGCTTGTGCTGAATTGCAATCATTGACTTATTACTTCTCTTACCATTTCTATTTTCCAAAAGGACCCTAGGTTTTGAGTTTCAATATGCTTGAGGAAAAGCATAATCCAAGTGTGGGGTATATGATAAATCTAATATTTGCATATTTTTCACATATATATACCTATATTTTAGTGTTCTAATCCAACTATAAATCTATGTTTTAACAAGTATTTGATTTTTGTAGGGATTTTGACAACTAAAGGATAATATATGCTTAAAAGATAAGTTTTAATTGGATTTAGATTTTAAGGAGCACTTAACATAAGAAGAGAATTTCTACTTCAAGTTGAACTTTTTATGTTTTATATTAAGTTTAGAGTAGGATAGAGTTTTAAATTAAATCTTATTATAATTCCTTCTCCTAGTTGATGTAAATGACCTCTTTATAAATAGGGTCATGAGGAGAAGAGAAATCAATCATCCCATAATTATCATTCTTCTCTTCTTTGTTGATTTCCCTTCTTCATGAGTTGCTAAACTCTTTTTAGTTAAGGTTTAGGTTCGATGTTATTAATAAAAGTTTTTAGTGAGATTTCTTATTCTTCATCTTCTTCATCTATTTCAAGTATTTTTAAATCTTCCGTGCTTATTCAACACGTATATATTGGATTATATATATACGACAACCAATCGAGGCATCCTTGATACAAGTGGTAAGTAACCAAGCAACAGGTTAGAAGGTATGAATTCATATTCTTGATAAGTTAACGGATTAGTGTTTTGATAGTTTATGTGCATTGGGTCTCTTAATTCCGTAAAGCTATTTGATAGGTTTTAATTCTAAGTGGATTATCGAAGGATTTTAATCTTGATAATAAGAGTTAGTCATTTATGGATTATTAAGTGATTATCTACTAAGTAAGAGAGATTGGGTTTAATTGTGGATTACCAATTAATCTATAATCAAGCTATTTGAGATTGATGTAGGTTTATCTTTTGTGAAGTTCGATGATCTAAAACTTGGATTAATACACTGAGATCTACCTTAACTAGAGTTCCTTTTAATAGTAGAATTCTCATTTACTTTAAATTGCTTTCTTCAATTCTACTCAAACACAACCCCCTCTTTTACTTTAATTGCTTGTGAACTTAATCTCTTAACCGCTCTTTGTGGGATCGACCCTACTTGCCGCTACTACAAATCCAAAGAACAAGTAGGTATTATTTTTTGACGGATTCGACACCCATCATTTTAGCTAGGGTAAGGCACCCTTACGTTGCGGCTAAAATGAGGCGATCCTACACAATTTCTTACCTAAGGCAAAATCTACACAAATTCTTACCCATTTAGTAAGAATTTATATAGTTACACACATTCTTACCATATTAACAAGAATATCGGTTCTACATAAACTATTACCCAGCTCTATACAAATTCGTATAAAATTGATAAAAATTTACGTTAGCCGCATTCTAGTCAGTTTTTTTAGACTTTACCTTTGATAAAAAGAAGCTGGGATGGTGGTGAGTGGAGTGCCAGTGATGACTTTGAGAGAAAGGATCAAATTTTCTTTCAGTGGGGTATTTTATCGAACATGTGCGAGATGCATAATTTCCCATTTAGCCCCCTAGCTTGAACTTGAAGCTAAATCTTTTTTCCTTCCGTCACCGCCTTTGATCTTTGGCCGATGCTGCCATAGCTCTGACCGTTTTATAATAGTGGGTGAAGATAAGTGTAATATGAATGTGATGGATTTGCTTGGCACTGGGCGTTTAAAATTATCCGGCCCGTCGGCCCAATGTTATAAATTAGGGTATTTTTTTTCCTTTAGAAAAATTACGGTGGAGTCGGGCTCATGTCATAAAATTCGAACTAATAGGTACCATGAAATCTGGTTAAATTTTCTAATATTTTTTATTTTAAATTTCTATAATTTTATAATAAAATCGTTTATTTTACCTATATGAGTTTCCCCCGATTATTTTGCATATCCCAGTTTTTTTGTTTTGAAATATGCATATCCCAGATTTAGGCCATGGTTTGCTTACCTCTATTGCCCATTTTCTAGTTTTGTATAATGTTTAAGCTATGGCCCATTTTTTTAGCTTTGCTTGTAAAATGATTTTGTTTTATACAAGGCTTGTAAAAAACAATGTAATGTTGGCAAATTCCCTCTATGTTTTTACATTACCCAATACTGTGATTTGTTCAGTTTGCTCTAACAAAGATTACAACTTAAATTTTTCTTCTTTATGTTAATGGTCACTGTAATGTTCAATCGTTCATTGCTTTAGTTATGTTTTGTTAATTATATTCTTATTTTAATTATTTATGTTTGATAATTTGCAACCTCCAAACATGCTTTAATTAATATTATTATTGATTTTTAATATTTATTTTTTTCTACGTTTTCTAATTATGATTTGGAAAAAAATAAACCGAGTACTTTATGAACCGATTATCAGGTATTTGACTAGCGAGAACCCGGATTTAACGGGCCGGGATGCGAACTGCTTTTTTATTACTCGAGGAACCAAATACTTGAAATTATGTGTACCTAGTTATGAACACTGACAGATGTAGTAAGGCTTTAGATTTTTTTTATTATCTATTTATTAAGTGTGTTGACCCTAAAATTTTATTTGTGACTACTTTAAAAATCTGAATTTCCTTTATTAGTTATTCATTATACTGAGTGTACTCACCTTAAAATTTTATTTGTACACTTACATACAAAACTTTTTATGTTATTAATATTTAATTTATGTTTGTTCACCTTAAAAAAATTTCTAAATTCGTCATTGTTTATTGCCGGGGCGAAATTGCACATAATAATCTTCAGTAAACCACATACATAAACTTGTTAGAAAAGTCTTTAATCCACGAAGTAAAAATAGACAGTAAAATCAAATATTGATATTATTACTGAATGGAACATAATATAAAATAAATATAAGAATATTTGTAATATAAATCAAATATTAAAACAATAAATTGAAATCGTTTACTTGTATTTCGACATCAATTCAGATGAGTAAAATCGTTGAGGCATGTGAAGCCACAGTTTCCTTGAGACATATTCCTTCGCTCCTATGGTGCTTGAAAAACGTTAGACGTCTATCTCCCATGATACAACAACGGAATGAACACATCAATAGAACATGATCAGCGAATCGTTACCTCGCATTCTTCCATCACCAAAAACTAATTTTAAAAATTACAGTAAAACAACAGAAAAATTTCTGTGCTTTTTTAGTTGTATTTAACCCAATAGGTTTACACGGTATTTATAGGGTTTCACATAGTGAAATATTGGAAACTTTTAACCTAATGAAGCATTTAATATTGAGAATCAATTGATTCTTTTAAAGAATCATTTCCAGAATTACTATCTGAATTAAAGGTAACTTTAATATTTACCATTTTAATTCCAAAATAGAATTTGGCAAATATATGTTCTTATTTGAGGAAAATTTTATTTCAAATTTGAAAAATTCCGGACTAGGGGTGATAACGAGCTTGATCGGGTCGCAAGCTACTAGGGCTCGGTTAAAGTTGGATCAAAGCTCAGCTCGAGATCTTAACAAGCCGAGTCGACCCAGGCTCGACTTGAAAAAGCTCGTGAACAGGCTCGAAATAATTACATATATATATATATATATATATATATATATATACTACATATGCAATAAAAGTAATCTGTTTAGCAAAAGAAAAAAATAAAATAAATGAAAAAAAATCTACTAAAAGCAAATTAACTAAAATAAACTAAACATTATCCACTAGAATAAATTTACAAAACTATAAAGAAAAAATAAACCACAAAACTCACAATTGTTTTACCTCAATTCTCACGTGCCACTAATGCTATCTTTTTGTAAAGAATTGATGAAGATCAATAGAATGAAATTATTTTTTCTGCTCTTTAAGTTTATTAATAAAATTTTATGGTGCTGCACCATTTATTTTTGCATAATAATAAGTTGAATTGTTTTAATGAATTTATAATAAATATGCTCAAGAAAATAAGAGGAGCAAAGAAGAGAGTGTTTAGAATCTTGGACTAAAATAATGGAAGGCAAAAATAACTAATGGATTGTTGTTGTAGATTGTTTTGTTTTATGAAGACTGATGCATGTTTGTGGTTTCATTTTCTTTAGTTGGAAGTTGTTTGGTTTTGTATTTTCTTTGATTAGTATTTGTATTGTAAGAATATTTTTTGGTTATTTGGATTAATCTAATTTTTGGGCACTTTTTTCCCCTTTCTCGATATTGAATTTCGTTTCAGTATTGGATATAAAAATGATTTTTAATGAGGTTCCATCTTTTATCACTCTGAACCTTTGCATTACCCATGTGCACGTCTACACATTTACAAACCAACAATTAGTTATACATTTTTTCTCAATAACGTTTGTATCGATTTTTCATTCAAAGCAGTAAAATATCATTTTTTTCCGACACCATATATAAACTCATATAGACAGTCCAAGTTCCAAATTCCTAAATGTTTATGGCAGATGTATAAAACATTGAAATGAAAGCAAGAACCCAATAGAATCTCCTAGATTCAAACGAATATATGCATAAAACAGAATCCATAAACAACAAATTTTATCCAATAGATTGAACATATATGTTCAACAGTTGAAATTACATATTCACAATAACAAGAAATAACAGACACAATGGATCTGAGGATTATACATTCAAATTTCACAACCACCAAACTGAAAACTCATTTCAGGATATAGGATATAATATATGTTTTAAAGAGGAAAAAAATAAAAAAAATATTAGAGTTATGACCTAAATTTTATTTTGGACCAGCCGAATATTAATAAAAATAATAATAGCAAAAGTGGGGTCTATTTGGGCTGGCGAAGAGTGGCAAAAGTGATAACGGAACTTATCAATTCGTGTAGAACTTTACTTCACTCTTTGGATATTTGTTGAAGAGTTGAAAACTCAGTTAGAGTATAATTACTTTCTATGATAGAATTACTTTCTATCATATAAATAAGTACTAGGGATTAAGAATTAGATTATTGTATTCTTTTGTTTTTGATATAGTGAAAATCTCTCCTTATCTGTTTGTGTTTTTTTACTTCTCGAGTTTTCCACGTAAAACGTAATTTTTTTTTCTTTTTTTACAATAATCTATTTTTTGTTATTATTGTCTCGATAATTATAATAAAAATAATGGAGACAATGGACACTCTTTAATGTAAGCCCCAAACTACTTAAGAGCTTGAGCTCGAGAACTCCAATGACAACCTGCATCTTAGGTGAAACACGACTTGACTTCATGATGTCTCGGGGCGTACAAGGGCCCGTGGCAGGCTTTAAAGTGGTGGCTGAAGTCCAGGGACGGAGGCACCACTAGTAGGCACATTACTAGTGGGAGGGGCTGCTACCCCTCCGGGCAGGGGAATTTTTTTTTTTATAACTTTAAATTTTTATTTTTTTTGAAAAAAATAAAATAATTATAGATTGTTCTTTGTCTTTTAAAATTTATGTTTTGTTTTCACCCCAAATCTTAGTTTTATCTCTGCTAAAGTCACAATTCGTAGCATCCGCATATTAGTGGAAGGAGGAGACTCGAAGAAGATGAAGATTTGGTGAGAATAAGAGTTTGAGGCAAAACAAAAAGTGGAAACAAAAATCCAGGAGGCTATCGTTTTTTTTCCCGCTTTGATTGTTTGGATGAAGAAGCTGAAGATACAACTGGGGTTTGTGATAAGAAAAAAGAGATTTCATTAAAAATGTGGTTTGATGTTAATTTTTTAAAATTATAGTTAAAAAAGATGTTAAAGGATTAAATTGAAATTTTAGTTATAGTTTAGGGCTAAATTAGATATTGATTTTTTTGTTAATGTACCACAACATCAATTTATCAACCATTAACGACTGAGTGACTATTTTGTTATAAATCGATAATGCTAGTGATTGTAACGTAACTTTTGAAACTTCAGTGGTGAACAATGAAACATACTCAAATTTTAGTGACCATTTAATTTATGTAATTTAATTAACATTGTTAGGATGGACAGCCTCGTACCCCGAATATGGACCGTAAGATGGACATGCATTTTGCAAAAATAAAAGAGATTTTTACCGACAAGTGTTGGGTGTAATGACAAGACACATTGCACTCTTAAGGAGAGAACGTAAATTCAAATTTTAAAGATGATATTATTAAGAGGAAGAGTCAAGAATGCTGAACATATACCATATGAACATACACTATAAAAAGTGTTATATTTTGATACACAAGTTGTGTAAAACAATTTACACAACCCTTCATATTTTAACTATAATAAAATTCAAAACTTAAATTTCTAACGCTAACACCCTAAAATCTAAACCGTACACCCTAAAGTCTACATTATAATCATAAACCCTAACCTAAATTCCTAGACCCTAAAATTGAAAGGCTTGTGTAACAACGGATTTTTCATAAAAGTTGTTTTTTTTTATCAAGTTTGAAAGATCAAATTAGACTTAATTAAAAGTAAGTGGTCAAACTATACAACTTTTTAACTTCAGATGTCTTAGGTATTTTTTTGATAAAAATAAGTGTCTAATGTTGTCTCTATTATAATGTTAGGTGTCTAGTCGTTAATGACTATTTTAAAAAGTATGTTAACCAATCAATGTTTGATATATGACATTAACTTTAATTTTTTTTAAAAAATTCTTAAAAAACATTAAAATTTTATTTTTTAAAAGAATCTCAAAATTTTAAAAATTTATAGAATACTCCTCAAATCCCAAAACCTCGAATAGTCACCGTTGTTGTCGTCGAAAGCTATGTCTACCACTTCATTCGTCGAATCAAGCCTATCATTTCTCCCAACCTATCATCACATGAATCCAACAAACGTCGTGCCAACTCAACATTAAACGACAAATGTAAAATCGTTTGTCGCTCATCGATTTTCAGTGACAATAGATTGAGATAAATGGTAGGCTTGATTCGATGAATGAAAGAGTGGACACAGTAACGACTGTCGCTGATGACAACCGTGATTATTTTGGGTTTTGAGATTTTAGGAATTTAAGAACTATTTTAAAGTTTTCTTAAATTTTAAAATTTTATTTAAAAAATTAAAATATTAAAAATAAAAATTTAATAAAAATAATTAAAAAATAAAATCTATAACTTGTCAAATTTTAATTAGTTAATAAATTATTCTTAACGGCGGTTAATTATTAGACATAAAATAAAACTTTAAACATCTAATTTTATCAACAAAAAAAAAAAGAAAACTTTAAATATGCTTCTTCGGATCTAGGGTTAGCTTTCTTCTTTCCTCCTCTTTTCTCACTACATATCTCGCACTTTCTCTATCGGAATCTACGTCCTTTGATCTTCGATCATGGCCGCCTCTCAGCGTATTCTTGCTACCTTTACTCCTTTGGATATGCTTTGTTTTCTGTAGATTTATACATGAATCATTTTTATCCTCTTTGTATTGGTTTTTTTAGTTCTTAGTATTTTTCCAGTTGGTTTGAACTGTTAACTCATTCATATATATAAATATTGATAATTGTCTTCAATGAGATTTCTGAGGTTCATTCATTTTTCCCTCTCTTACTAGTTTACATAAAATTTCAGTGTTAATGGATCTGGGTTTGATTTGTTTTTGATTTTTTTTACCTTGGATTATTGCTGTTGAAATATTCTTTGATTTTTCTGGATGTGTTTTAGAAGTGTTTACTATTTGTTTATTTTTTAAAGTTGGTTGATGATAGTTTTAGAAGCTTATGGATTTGAATGTGTTTATATATGTGTATCTTTGCTTGTTATTTGTATATAGAGACAATTGTATGGGGTGATTTATGTGACCCTGATAGCTTTCAAGTTATGGCTTTGTTTATTTCTCAGTGATATGCTTTGAATATATTTAAACTTTTTAGAGTTTTAATTTTTACTTTCTCACTTTGCTTTTTATCCTTTACTTCTACAATCACAGAAATAGCGGATTCAATGGATAGTTTGTCTTTGGGTTCACAAGCCAAGACCACGAAAGTTCCCGAGCCTATCAAGAAGGTACTACTTGGATATTTGAAATGCTTGCTTTTTAATGGTTAAACGTGTGAATCTATACTAGTTATATGTGTAGGCTGAGTGTCCTATTTGATAGGTTTAATGTATACGTTTGACAGGATATTTACGGTGATAATGGCTCTTACATGTATCTGCAAACTTTTGGTTATATGCCGTATGGGGCGTACTCTGTTCCCAGTTCACCACTTCCTGCTATCGGACATGATGGTCAGCTACATGCGCTGCAAGAATATTATTATCCGAAAAATCCTTATTACCAGCCACCTATGCAAACTAGCCAAGCAGATGCTTTTCAAGTGCAGATTCCAACTGCAGCTGATCAAGCTTCTTTACCTGTTGAAACAAATAAAGGAAGTTTGAGCACAGTAGCAACTGGTAATGATGGATCTGGGTCTTTAAAATCATCTTTCAAGAGCTCTTCACTGAATCCGAATGCTTTCTATAAAGGAGGATTCGCATCAGGTAATCTTTCTCAAGGTTATCTGGATCCAAGATTTAGCTATGATGGGATCCAGTCACTGATTCCTTGGTTAGGTATGTCAATATGTTGTAATGGGCAATTTGAACATACTGCTAATAGTGGGTTTTCATATACAGACAACCTTTCATTTGGCAGGAGTCAGAACCTGCATTCCTTCCATAATGGCATGGTATGTCTAAATTGCCTTGTAACGTTAATTAAATGTCACATAAGTGAGTTCTATTATGAATGACTAATTGTTCTAATGATTTCATTTGCATGCAGAATTTGCACAATGTAAGAGCATCATCAGGTGTAGGCCAAGGATACGGATACATGAACCACATTTACCCTAACAACATGACCTACGGTCATTATGGGGACTCCATTAGAGGTGGTTTGGGTTATGGATCATATGGATATAGTGCCCGAAAGAAAGTACAAGGGTGGTATAATGTTAGCTATAACAATAAATATAGATTTAATGGTTATGGGAAAGAGAATATGGATGGTTTGAACGAGCTAAACATAGGACCTAGAGTGAAAGGGTATAAGAACAAGGATGGTCTTGGAACTGCAACACTAGCTGTTAAGGATCAGAACCTTCCACTGACAGAAAACTGTAAGGACAATGCTGTTCCTCTTGTAGCAGATGTGGAGCAGTATAACAAAGAAGATTTTCCCAGGAGTTATTTGGATGCAAAGTTTTTTGTCATTAAATCATATAGTGAAGATGATGTTCATAAAAGCATCAAATACAATGTGTGGGCTAGTACGTCTAACGGAAACAAGAAACTTGATGCAGCATTTCGTGGGGCCAATGAGAAGCCTGATGGCTGTCCTATATTTCTGTTGTTCTCGGTGAGTACGATTGGCATTACTATCTTCTGTATTGATTTACCGAATTTATGATTTGCTTGATATTTACTAAGCCTGTGTCTTTTTCAGGTAAATACCAGTGGACAATTTGTTGGATTAGCGGAGATGGTAGGCCCTGTTGATTTTAACAAAACTGTCGAATACTGGCAACAAGACAAGTGGACCTGTGAAGTGGCACATCGTTAAGGATGTCCCGAACACTTTGTTCAGGCATATAACTCTTAAGAACAATGAAAACAAACCTGTGACTAATAGTAGGGATACCCAGGAGGTATTTTCCTCTCTGATTACGTATTCAATAGCAACTTTAATGTTTTACATCCTTCTTAAAATGTTTGGTGACTGCCGTAGGTTAATTTTGAGCAAGGGATGCAGATTCTTAAAATCTTTAAGGGCCATTCCAGTAAGACATGCATCCTTGATGACTTTGAATTTTATGAGGCTCGTCAAAAGATAATCCAGGAGAGGAAGGCTAAGCATCAGTTGTTACAAAAACAAGTATGCTGGACTCTGATTATATATCCTGCTCCTGAGTTTTTTCCCATCATTTATAAATGATGTCTTCTAAATTGTTTAAATATGTACAGGTCTCGAGTGGGGAGCCTGATGAAGAAAATATGGCAATAGAAAAGGAAACTTCAGAAAAACCTGTTGAAGCAGAACGAACGGTTGCCTCAACAGCAGCAGATGTAGTAAAAGCGAACGGAGATGTTCAACCTATTGAAGGGAATGGATCAGTTGCCGCAACTGAAGTTGCCCCCCTATGAAATCAGGTTGTTTCGCGAGTGCTCAGGTAGTTGGCTTCCTTAGATTTTGGGATAGGGGTTGTGTACTTTTTGGTTGGTTTTTGAATATTTGTTAGATAGTGTCACAGCATATTATTAGGATATTTTGAGTATATTTTATGATCTGGGACTGGGGTAGAGCTTATTCCAAACTCCAAAGTATGTAGGAATAGTTTAATCACCTTTTAAAGTGTTCCAAATGTGTCTGTTCAATTGCCCCTTTGAGTTTGTCTGTTTTTGATATCTTTTGTTTTGTTTAATGAGAAATGAGTTGAAGGGAGGGGGGGGGGGGGAATTGCTCCAAGTGGTATTTTTGCTCCCATTTACACCTTTGCATGTCTCTTTTGTGAGAAATTGTATTTACTTTTGGATATAATCAAATCAGTTTTAATGTGGGTTATTTTTTTTGAAATAATTGAACTAAAATTAATTTGTTTCATCATCTCATATGATTAATTATCTAAAAAAACTACTATTGAAAAATAATATTGAAACTAGCAAATTATGTTATACCTTGAAATTCTACATTAAAATTCTTTTGTGAGAAATTGTATTTACTTTTGGATAGAATCAAATCAGTTTCTGGTTTTTGTTTTAAACTCAGTTTCTGCAGTCAAATTTTCAAACTTTTCACATTATTAGTATTATTTTTTATTTTCAAATAAAAATAGAAGGTACTAAAATAATATAAATCTTGTTACTTTTTCAAACACAAGAACTAATGTATGAAAAGGTATTCAAATAATATAAATTTTAAAATTAATTGATTGTTAATGCAAGGACTATTACGTAATGGCCCAAGTATCGGTTTAGTGATTCGGGTCTTGTAATTGGGTTTTTGGGTAATTTGAGTGTAGACTTATAGTCTTATTAGGATGAATATTGAGCTTGTTAATATCCTGGTTTCTCCTTAAACCAAATGTGGGTGGGTGCTTATTATAAAACTTTGAAATTTGAGGGGGAAATAACCAATTTGACCATTAACCCCAACCAAATCTGATTCATCTTTTCATAGGATTTTGGGGGACAAAAAAAGCTAGATCATTTATGATCAACAGCTCTCTCCATCCTCTATATTCTTTTCAACATTTCCTTGTTTCATCTTCTCATCTTTTCCATCCCTTTTCTTTTCATTATTTCTGATCATTTCCAAATTAAAGTTCAAAAGATAAAATCTTCATAGCTAAAATTCTCTTTCAAATTCATATTTCTGTTCTCCATATTCTTCGTCATTTAAGGTAAAATCTGTCTAGTAAGGAGTTTTGTCATATGAGGTTTTAGAAGGGGATAGAGATTAGATTTGGATTCCACTAAGTTTTCATGTAACACCCTTTAACCGGTTTGAAAAAAAACTTAGTATAAGAGATGTTACCACAAAACAAATCAAACAATAAACACACAAAACTTAAACATATTAAATACAAAATCAGAGAAATTGGGCCCACATTAAAACTTATCAATTATTTTAGACAAAAGAGACTAAATTGTAAAGTTTTAAGATTCAAGGACTAAATTGTAAAAGCTTAAAAGTTCAGGTCTATAAAACAATCCTAGACTCATTAGTCGAAGGTCCTAAAGAAGCATATAAATTTATTTCATTTACTTAGAAGCAAACAATCAAATCAATCTTCTAATTTCTATATATACACGTAGAGACAGCTTTAAAGAAATTTAATACGTTTACCGCAAACTCAAATTTCAAAACAAGACATCTTTCGATCTATACAAGACATAGTGGAAACTGTCCAAGCAATATATTAATCTAACATGAATCGAAAAAAATCATAACAAGGATAAATATTTACATGCTTAACCGTCACAAAATACATCAAAGACAAATGATTAAAGCTTAGCAAATATCATATCATAGCAAATAACTCACAAAGCCTCATAATCATTAGGTTCTTTGATTCAAATTATTTCCTTGGATTTTAAGTAACACTCGGAAACACTTAGATTTCTTAACATGGAGATAGTCTTGACAACAAAAGTAGCTTCAACTATCGGTTTAATTCTACTTTTGAAGAATCCAATAAAACACATTTGTAATGGAAGGAAGATGATCCATTAGAAGGTTTGACTATAAATACGAGGGTAAGACTCATGAAACCCCATCGAGAACTGCATGGTTTGCTCCCTTTGTTGATCATCCAATATTTGCGAACACTACCATAGTCGCATTGCAAACAAGCAAAAAGAAATTACTTTTGATACCATATATAAGAATATTAGAGTTGAGGAAGATTTCTTATTATCAATGTATAGTTAATTACAATGATAATCGAATGCTTATTATATCGGCTGAGCTTCATATATATAGTTTATGAACAAAAATCACCTGCCCCTAAGTATACCCCGCACTAAAAAACATTAAAAAAATTAAATTATAAACTCTAACCCTAAATTCTACATCCCAAACCCTACACGCTCAAATTCCTTAAACCCTAACCATAAACCCTAACTTTAAATCCTAAATTCTAAACCATAAACCTATTCTTTTAAAGTTGGGCACCAAAAGAGCATAGTTAGTGCATGCAACTTTCATCCATAATTTATAGTTACAAAGCTAAACTATCTAACTATATTGTAATAAACTAACTGAAGTAGTAAATTGACTAACTATACCACCTTTCATATCTATTCTTCACATCACGTAAGTTTTGTTTTGATAGTATATCGAGTTTAATTAATTGTTTCCCACAATTTAGAGCAAAACAAAACAAAGAGAAAAAATTCACCTAAATCCAACGATGATGCTTAGAGTTGTCTTAATATATTATGTATGTTCAACCATTATGGAAAAAAAATAAAGAAAAACAATTTCCTAACTTGTTTCATTAACTATTATTATACGATTAATTTGATATATAAGAAGAACAAGATAATAACTTTTTTTTAATATTTTTGGCTTAAATGCAATGAAACATGATTACCAAAGAATTTCAATTCATTGAATTAAGTGATATTCGGATTATAAATTTTTGTTTTTGTATGTATTTTCTCGGGGGAAACACAACTTTGGTCCCTATTTTTTTTCTCATTTATTTATCTCGGTCTTGTGACCAAAGTCGTCAATATCACATGACATCTTTCATGCAAACTGTATAAATCACAACATTTTTCTCAAAAGGATACAACGGTTTCTCTTTTATTGTTGGAGAAAATTCGTCGAGAGAACATCTCGAACTTCTCCTTTCTCCCTATCAACGTAAAAATATAACCATTTTACTCATCACTTTAGAATTAACCTTAGATCCCTAAATAAATTCAGACTTATTTCCTTGTTTTTTATTCAAACAACAATATTTCTTTCATTTGACCAATAAAGAGCCTTAGACTAAATTTAAATACAAATAATTAATAAAAATACTGAAAATATTTAATAATTAAATGTTTCTATTTTAGAACAGTAGAATAACTAAATTGATAGAATCCCTATAATAAAGGGACCTAATAAGTACTTTCATGCTAAATGGTTAGCTCATTCCTCCATTAGGGTTGTGAAAAAATATGATCCAAGAAATTTTATCCGTTTATCTGACTTGAGAATTCAAATGCTTGATCCACTTTTTGATTTTTGGATAATTTAAATCGATTGTCCGAAAAAATATATAATCATATCAGATACAAATCATAATATTTAAGTTTTAAATTATCTAAAAATAAAAGTAGGTCTTTTGCTGTATCGGATTTTATTATCTTGTTCCTTACTCTTTCCTTACTCTTGATTGTAGTTTAATTTCACGTAAGTACTTATTATTTTAATATTTTTAAGTTTCAATTTTTATTTAATTTGATCCCTCAACATAATTTTTATTTATTTATTGTATATTTATATTTATTATATTTATTATTATTATTATTATAAAAAATCATTATTGTTTTCTCGGTAATTAGTATATTTTATAATATTATAATAATCATTATTATATAATATATTTTCTCTATTTTGTTATATTTATTTTAATTATTTTTATTACTATAAATATTATTAACTTTTTACCATTACAAACTTATTATTTTATTATTTGATTATTATTATGTGATTTAAAAAAAAATAAATTTACTACTAATAATTTTAAAAGTCAGACATGCAATTAAAAATTTAATATTTAAAAAATTATATCCAATTTTCAAATAAAATATGAATAATTATTTATTCTATTCAAAAATTCGGATACGAGGATCAGATTAAATATGTACACCCCTACTCGACATAACCGGCAGAACCCGGTAAGTCTCGCGGTTTAATCGGGTAATGCAGTCGTCGTCTATAAATATGCATCTTAGGGTACAAAAGGCCAACACGATTGAAGAACAGCCTCGCTTTCTCTTTATAATCCAAAACTCAAAATTCTCAATCTTCAAAACGAGACGCTCTCTACTCCAATTCCCTTCCTCCTCATCTCATATATATATACACATACAAACTCACACAATCTACAATCCAAAACCTATATAAGACTCTTTTTTCAAAATTTCCCCCCTCTTTTCTCCTCTATATATTGCTGATTCGTATTAATTTAGCCTTCAATGTTAAATTGATTTGATTCGAGGTAAATTAGATTTTTTTTTTGGTTCTGGGTTCTTCCTAGTTTGCTGATTTATCCAAACCCCTCAAATTTTTTAGAAGAATCGAATTTTATTATATTTGTGTAAAATTAGATATAGGTTTGTTTGTATTTTGGATTGTTGGAGAAAACCCATAATTTTTAGTGGTGAATTTGGTGTTTTCGTGGGAGGAACAAACAAGAGAATGTCAGAACAAGGCGGTTTGGAAGGGAGCCAACCAGTGGATCTTTCCAAGCATCCCTCTGGCATTGTTCCCACACTTCAGTGAGTCTCCTTTTTTTTGCCTTTCTTGCCTTGGATTCTGACACTTTTTTGCGTGTATAAAGTTTACAGATGCATGCGGTAGAAAATTTTATTGACACTCAAGTGTGACTTTGTAATGCGACGATGTGAAGTTTTTCAATTTCATTTAGATATCTTTGGGTTAATGTAATTTTATGTTTCGTTTGATGTACTTGATATAGCCACATAGTGCCTTAGATTCGGATGGTGGATAATTTTGATAAGATGAACACTAAATAAATCATATCAAATATGATTGTAAGCTTCGTCTACTTGCCTGCTAGCTGAATTGAGCTCTGCCGGTTTAATCTCGAATTTTGTCTTGTTCTGAAGTGGAATAACTAGAATGGATTTTAAGAGGGCTTGACTTTTCGGTTGCAAGTTGCAAATCTGATTCTAAAGGAAGTTGAAAAGTGTTGCATTTGGCAGTAACTTTGCGTCTGAGCATATATCTTCTCCCTGCTTGTTAAGTTTTAACACTTTGTGACTATGTGTTAATCCATATCAAACTTTCAACAAAATTAAAAAAATGGAAATTTCTTCCTATATCCTCTATTAAAAATTTAAAAACAGAGATACTAAAACTGTGCGGTTAAAATATAGAAATCTTAGTATTAGTTTATTGTGTTTCTAGGAACATTGTGTCTACTGTGAACCTTGATTGCAAGCTGGACCTTAAACAAATTGCATTACAAGCTCGAAATGCAGAATACAATCCCAAGGTATGCCTGGGATGGCTAAATTCTAGCTACATCGTTTTTGTTTGTGCATCGTCTGATTTGGCTGCTGTTTTCTGGTTCTAACCTTTTAATTTATAAATCAACACTACAGCGTTTTGCTGCTGTCATTATGAGAATCAGGGAACCAAAAACTACTGCTTTGATTTTTGCCTCTGGGAAAATGGTAACTCCTTTAATGTTAGGAATTACAGTTATATGCAGTTATTTGATTGTTGCGTTTACTGTCGAATTTCTTTATTAAATAACCAGCGCATCAGCCCATGAATGATGTCATTTTGTTCCATTATTGACTGACTTAAATTGCTTTCTCCAGGTCTGCACTGGTGCTAAAAGTGAACAGCAGTCTAAACTGGCCGCAAGGAAGGTAAATTATTGTTCTTGAAATACTTATTTTGTTCTGTTTCTGTTATAATTATTCTCATCATTTAATATAGGGGGATGCAACTATGAAGTTGCCTATAACTGACATAATTTTTGTTCATTCAGTATGCCAGAATTATTCAAAAGCTTGGGTTTCCAGCTAAGTTTAAGGTAATTCACTGCATTTCTTTTCTTGTGCGATACAAGCTTGTGAAATTACATGTATGAGATAATATGTTACTCTTCCATTCTGTTTTCCCTGGTTGTTTTTACCTGTTTTTGATGTGATCTGCCAGGACTTTAAAATTCAGAACATTGTTGGGTCTTGTGATGTCAAATTTCCTATCAGACTTGAAGGTCTTGCATACTCCCATGGTGCCTTTTCAAGTGTAAGTGGGAGTCTCATTCATTGAATTGTATCCTTCTATATAAGAACATCGGATCTGCGTGTTTGTATTTGCGTTTGGGATTCTCATCTATGTGTGCCCTTCTCCATGTATGTATGTATGTATGTATGTATGCCTTGGTCTTTTTCTGTGAATTCCTTGAATTGCACTTTCAGCCTTATGTTAGGCTCAGGGAATACGTTGAAGCTGCCTTTTATTCGGTAATTAAATAGCCTTGAAAGAATGAAGTTAAGCCTGGGTTTGTAATACTTAAAGGTTTTTAGTTCTTTTTTGGTATTTTACTTGGGGATTTCTTTGTTTTTTGTTTTGGTACGAGTGTGAGATTATTAAATGGTGTGCTTATTTGATGTTTAGACATTTTTGTTCGGGTCAATGGTTGGTACACAATTTATATTGTTTTAATGCAGTATGAACCTGAACTCTTTCCGGGCCTGATCTATCGTATGAAACAACCGAAGATTGTTCTTCTTATTTTTGTGTCAGGGAAGATTGTGATCACCGGAGCGAAGGTAATTATGTTTGAGCAGTGTTCATGTGTTATTCATTCCATCACAAATGGGATAACTAATTTTCTTCATTTCATTCGAGTGTTTAAGGTGAGAGATGAAACATACACCGCCTTTGAAAATATATATCCGGTCCTTAGGGAGTTCAGGAAGAACCAACAATGGTAGGAAAGCTGTGCCCCCTCTCCCTCTCTCTGTAGTGATTGACTGACTTAAGCTTCTGACCTATCTTAAAACTTGCTGGCAGATGTAGCTTTGGATTCGACTTTGACTTCGGCTCTCTTCTGCTTGGGAGTTGAATTTGTAAGTGTGAATATAGAAAGAAATGAGGATTCCATGGTGGTTTATGTATAACTGTGCTACACATTTTGCTTTCAATTAAAACCATCCTACTGTCTTTTACCCCAAGAATCAAACCCTAACCCCGCCCCAAAAATTATTCGTCTATATCCGTCCCCACTCCAACCCGAAAAACGGAATCATTTGTTTCAATTAAATAAAACAGATTGTTTCGATCGAAAGAAGATTACAAAGGCAACTAACATATCAAAACCATTTATTTGCAGAAAGAGTCATGATAAGAATACAAATTCTGAGAGTCCTCAAAAAATCAACTAAAATGCAGTTGAAAAAAAATCAAATCGAAAGTAGGGACATTGCCGAAGAGAGGCTAACAGGGTTATTCTCAAATCTTTCTCCAAATTGGCAACAGTGTGTGCTAAACTTATATTTTCCCTTCAAATTCACATTATTTAAAATCCGTCTTAAGTTTGAACAATACTCTAAAATTGACAAGAACCCACAAAATCAAAATAACAGTACTCATAAAGCATGCAATATTGTAATCGGAAATTAAAACACAACTTAATCGATACGTATATTTAAAAAACAGAAAATAACAAGAACCCATAAATCAAAATGTGATTTTGACTTAACCTTATTAAATTAAAAATAAGGAAAAGAACCGAGAAAGGAAAAAATAGCAGAACGTGAGGAGACGAAGAAAGGAAGAAAATATTAAAAAAGATTTTGGGTGAAAGAGACTAAGATGAAATTTGAGAAAGCGAGTAAAGAGAAAGAAATAAGAAGTGAGAACAGCAAGAGGGTGAAAGAAAATGGGAAGAGAAAACCCTAAGAATATGTATATATCTAATGGCATTTTAGTAAGTATTATAAAATATATATTTAGTTAAAATATTTCGGGTCGTAATCTTTTTTATCTTAAATCTAAATTATCCTGACCCCCCAACCCCGACTACATTCTTCCCAAAACTCATTCCAAACCTAATTTTCAAAAGAAAAAAAAAACCCCTATATGGTCGGAATCTGTCAAGCTCAGGTCTAATCATCATTTCTAAATTCAACCATTTGAAAAAAAAAGGTTTAATTTCTTTATAGACTTTTGTTTTTTACTCTTTTGTAATTTGTTGTATGTTTTAATTTCTGTTATGTGGGTTGGGTGGGTCTACCTATAATATATAAATATTGAGTTTGAAATATGATGTTTGGGTATTAAAATTAAGGCTTATATTAAATAACTATCTAAAGTATATTAATTTTTTATTTATATATTTAAAGTATTTTTAAGTTAAAATAAATACTTAAATATATATATTTTGTCATAAGGAGCATAAAAAAGATATAAAATTTAATTTTTAAAAGTTCAAAAATTTTTCTGTTGGGGGCATAAAAAGGTAAAAATAAAGACAATTTTTGTTTAAGACGTTAACTTTTCACAAATGAAACCAAAGTCTTTGAGCCCCTACGTTTGAACCTATGTTTCTTTAAATTACTCAAAGTCTTGTCTTAAACAATACGCAATAAAAAAAACAAAAAACAAAACTACAATCTAGCTTCAAATATCTAAATGTTATGTAAGAAGCAATCTAGATATGGGTTTGAATCATATAGAAGAGCAAATTTCTTCCCCGACACCCGATGATTAATCGAATGAAACCGGATTTATATTCTGAAATCTTGAAGATCAAGAATCTCAATCTTCAGCTCCAACTAAGACCATTGAGATCAAAGTGTTTGCAATTTGAAGATCCAAGGTTATGTTCTTGGTCAACATTTAAATCCAGCTTTGTTGCAAAGTAAGGCAATCTATTAACTGATTCCACCCTTTTGTTTCCTTCATCTTTTAGAGACCCTTCACATGATGTCAAGCAACTATCCATCGAGCAATCGTTGGCAGGCGTCGATTGATGGTATAAACCTTGTAATTCTTTCAAATCCAACAACTCTGAGTTCAGGCAGTGGTTCGTCACTTTCGAAACCAATTCCGTTAGCTGAACTTTGGCCACCTCCAGCCCCCCGGTGCCCAAATTCTGTCCATGGAGTGTCTCTTGAGCTTTCTCCAGCACCGACTGTAAGTATTTCCCTTGCGCCTCGATCCGAAGCTGTAAATGCCGCTGTACCTGCCCGTAACGAACGATCAAAAACACATCCTCGTTCGTAATTTAAGCCTCTGATGGAACTTAATATCGTTATGTACCTCGAGTTGCTGATGCAACCTTCTCTGCACTTGGATTTGCATTTGCGTTTGCAGCGCTTCCCCTATTTGTATTCCCCTGGATTGATGAACATCCAAGTCAATACACATATACATACACATACACATACACATACACATGTACACACATACACATACACATACACACACACACACACGCATGTACACATACACATGATTTTTTTGGAAACTTTGTTTTCCTACATAATTTGTATATAAAAAATTAAAAATACATATATATGACACTCCTTTTATTGATAAAATGACACCCCTTTATAAATAAAATGATACCCATTTATAAATAATTAACCATCCTTAAATATAGTTGAAAAAATGACACACTTTAAATAAATTTTTGGCTCCGCCCTTGCATATACATATACATATAGGTTATTGGATGAAAAAGCAACAATGGGGATTTATCGTCTTACTTGTTAGCCTGAGGTCCAATACTTAAGTTATTCATGGGGGAGCTGTTTACTTCATATATTCTTTCGTCTGCCATTGTAACCGCACCTATATTCATTGCTTCAAAAATATAATCTTCAGACATACATATATTACAATTGAAGACTTGTTGGAAAAGGAATTAACACTGTCGTCTTACCTATTTTGGTGCAGCCATTATTGGTTTGAGCGTTGAGATTTTTACTAAGCCCGTATTTCTGCAGTCAAAACGAGAGATATATCATAATCACCGGATATTCGATGTTTCCGAACTGTCTCTAACTCACTATAAGCTTTGAAAACAAAGAGAAGCTATCGAAAATTCGATATCTTGGTATGATGTTTGATAAATTACCTGAAGATGACTTTTGAGATGGTATAAGGTAAGGCCTGGAATTCCCATTAGTTTCAGCACCGTTTTAGGTGTGGCCTCTGCAACAAATACAGAGAAAATAAGTAGTACTAGTATACAATTATCACAGTTTTTATATGTATAGATGCATATGGTTTACTCACTGTCGGCTCCTCCGAGCTGGTCAACGGCTTCGATGAATCGCTCGTGAAGATCAGGCGTCCATTTCTGTCTTGGCCTGGCATCGGTAGAAAGTAGGAGGCTGGAATCTCCATGGAGGAATAAATGCCTCTCATTATGAATCCCCATTATCGAACTTGGCTTCATGTTCTTCCCTTGATGTTGATGATGATGGTACATTTCTGGACTTGGAAAAAACAAAACCAAATGTATGAAATTTTCCTAAACCTCTTCACCCTTCCCTTGTGGCCACTTCTTACAAGCAAAAGGTGAGCTCCAAGCATTGCTTTATAAAGCAAAACAGGGAAGAAAGCATAGAATCTTGGACTGAAACGGATGGAACTACCTCACCCCATCCAATATTCAGTCTCACTCGATAAAGTGATATTGTCTCTCCTCTCCCGATGCTTGATCTTAACTTCGTCCCTGACGGGCCACCTATACATATATTTATTACGTCCGTAATCACGATAAAAATGGCACGTAGGTTATTATTAGTTTTATTTATGTTGCATTAGGTACTGGGATTGATCCATTAATTTTGTTGGTGAGAATTCATCATATTCGTCCCTACTGGCCAAGAATCTTATTCCACGTATTTTATAAAGTTTTGAAGGAATTTTCTGACTTGGGTTACAGGAATCCACTATCTTTTGGAGTAAAATCTAATAATAGTGGGCACATATGTATAATGTATGTTGCTATTATAAAGTTTAACACGAAATTAAGTGACCAATTATGTTATACGTGTTATAGGTATTAAATTGTCATGAATTTAAAAGTATAGATACTATAAGTCATATTTATAACTCAATGAGGAGCAGAGTTATAAATATTAATAAACTGTTTTAATTCAGTTTATATAATGGGGTAGTGGTCCCTAAGATATAGGTTAACTTGTTTTCTCTTCTTCTCTGTCAGAGAATTTTACATCAAAAGTAAATCTATCATCTTGGAAGATTAAACCCTCGTTGAAAATCTCTATCAATAGATTCAGGTACGCTTCCGCAAATCTAGTCTTTATTCTTAATGATTTGGCATGTATGGATCTTGGGTTTATTATTCGTATGAATATGTCTTGGTTTTAAACAAGTGGTATCAGAGTCAGGTTTGTCAAGTCATTTGAGAATAATCCATGTAATTGGGTACAATTTTGTTTTCTATGTTTTTATTTCGTATATATTTTCCTCGATGGTTCTATTGTGCGATAACCTTTATGTTGCGTTAATAATGGAGATTTTCAATCTCGTTTTTTCGATTTGTCTGGTGAATTGAAATTGAGTTTGATCGTTGGTTGCTTTTTCATGCAATTGGAGATTAATATTTTAATATTTATTGTTGTTTCTTTTTTTATGCAATTGTGAATTGTGGTTTCAATTTGGGTAAAATCCTCCATTAATGTTATTGTTGGCTCTAGGGTTTATAACCGTAATGAATATTTGTCCATTTTATGATTTCATTAGTTACGGTAAAACCCTTCTTGAATATGAAATTGCTTTTACATTATGATACTGTATCTCAATCTATAATATATATATTTTATTTAAAATATGTATTTAATTCGGTTGAATCAAAATTTTAGTTTTAATCATTAGGTATAAAGATAAATCTTTATAAAAATCTAAATTCTTGTTTTGGCTATGTCTAATATTTTAGTGGGTTGATTGAAACACAATGTCAGGAAAGTGACTGCTTCTGCATAGATTAACTTATTTAAAATATCAAGATGTTTGTGTCATTGTAATTCATGCGTTTATTAATTGGCCCAAAGGAAAATTAATATTTGACCGAATTTCAACGACACCTGTGGTAATAAATATGTGACAATTATAAGGTATTTTATGTGTGCAATACGTTAGTCTAAAGATTAATCTGTTGTTCGACATAGTTTATTGTCAATGTTTGATTACTACAACAAGAGTACCGCTTACTGTTAATATTATTGTCCAAAGACTTGATATTAATGTTGTGTTTGGCATCTTGAGGGGAATTAATCATTACTTTGAATTTATTTTTTTACTTATGAAATATTGATGTGAGCCTGTTTATTTTTATTTTGTTTTATATCAGCTAGTTCTTCTGCTGCCACAATATCTGCTAATGTCAATTCTATACCCATGCTTAATGGGACAAATTTCAAGGAATGGAAAAGGCACTTACTCATAGTGCTTGGCTGTATGGACATAGACCTTGCATTAAGGCAAAAAGAACCTGCACCTCTTACCACGGATAACACTCTTGATGCAAAAAGGGATTTTGAGAGGTGAGATCGTTCTAATCGCATGAGTCTGATGATTTTGAGAGGTGTAAAGAAAGGTATGAATCTTACTTTAGTCTGTTCTGAGGTTAATTTAGCTTCAGTACCTAGAAACACTTGGTGGTTAGATTGTGGTGCTACTACTCACATAAATGTTTCTATGCAGGGTTGCCTGAGCTACCGAAAGCCAAGTGATGGTGAAAGAAACATCTTTGTGGGCGATGGAAAATCGATGGAAGTTGAAGCAATTGGGCATTTTAGGTTGTTATTAGGAACTAGTTTTTATTTGGATTTGAAAGACACTTTTGTTGTTTCGTCTTTTAAGCGAAATTTAGTTTCAGTTTCTTTATTGGACAAATTTGGTTATTGTTGTTCATTTGGAAACAATCAGTTTACTTTGTCTTTAAATTCAAGTATTGTTGGAACTGGTTATTTAAATGCTTATGACAACCTTTATTTTCTAGATACAATTGCGTCATATAATGAAACATTGCATGCGGACTCACGTGGTACTAAACGCAAATTAAATAAGGAAAATTCAGCATCATTATGGCATAAACGCTTAGGTCATATCTCAAAAGGTAGGATCGAGCGACTTATGTCTAATGGTATTTTAGAATCTCTTAACTTTACAGACTTTAGTGTTTGTGTTGATTGCATCAAGGGAAAACAGACCAAAACCAAGATATTAGGTGCCAACAGATCTACAAACGTCTTAAAATTAATTCATACTGATATTTTGGGCCATTCCCTATGACATCTTGGAATGGTCAACAATATTTCATAACATTCATAGACGATTACTCACGTTATGGGTACCTATATCTCATTCATGAGAAATCTCAATCTTTGGACGTGTTCAAATCTTATAAAGCTGAAGTTGAGAATCAACTCAACAAAAGAATTGAGAAAGTTAGATCTGATCGTTGTGGTGAGTACTACGGTAGATATGATGGCTCAGGTGAACAACGTCCATGACCATTTGGAAAATTCCTAGAGGAATGTGGTATTGTCCCACAATACACCATGCCAGGATCACCTAGTATGAATGGTGTAGCTGAGAGACGTAATATGACTCTTAAGGATATGGTAGGAGTATGATTGCTCATTCTACCTTACCTGAGTCACTCTGGGGAGAAGCATTAATGACAACAACGTACATTCTAAATAGAGTACCAACTAAAGTAGCTGAAAAGACACCTTATGAGCTTTGGACAGGTCGAAAGCCTACTCTAAAGCACTTTCACATTTGGGGATGTCCAGCTGAGGCACAACCTTATAGGCCACATGAAAAGAAATTGGACTCCAAAACAGTAAGCAGCTACTTTATTGGTTATTCTGAGCGGTCTAAAGGCTATAAATTTTATGATCCCACGATTAAGAACATTTTTGAGACAAAAAGTGCAACATTTTTTGAGGATGTTGAATTTGGAGGGAGAAATAAGGTTAGAGACATTGCTTTTGAGGAGGAACCGAGTTCCAACTCAGTTCCTACTATCACTTTTGATAATGTTCAGGTTCCCATACCTGCCATTAATCAAGAAGTGAATCCAGAACCTCAACAAGACAATGTTGAACAACTTCCTCCTATTCAGGATTATGTAATTGTTCCAAAAGAACAAATTCAACAACAAATGCCATTAAGGAGATCCACGAGAGAAAGGAGAAATGCTATTTCAGATGATTATATTGTATTTCTCCAAGAAAATGAGGATGACAATGGAATGTTGGAGATGATCCAATCAACTTTCATCAGACCATGCGAAGTATTAACTCTCAAAAGTGGATTAATGCCATACAGGAAGAATATAAATCCATGCAAGACAATAAAGTTTGGGAACTTGTCTCATTACCTGAAGGAGCAAAACCAATTGGTTGTAAATGGATATTTAAAACCAAGAGGAATACAAATGGTAATGTGGAGAGGTGTAATGCATGTTTTGTAGCTAAAAGATATACTCAAAAGGAAGTCATTGACTTTACATAGACTTTCTCTTCGGTTTCATCGAAAGACTCTTTTAGGACAATAATGGCACTTGTAGCTCATTTTGATCTTGAGTTACATCAGATGGATGTTAAGACTGCGTTTCTCAATGGAGACATTGAAGAAACAATTTATATGGTGCAACCAAAAAACTTTGAGTCGGAAGACCCAAAGAAAATAGTTTGCAAGTTAAGGAAATCCATTTATGGACTCAAGCAAGCTTCTTGTCAATGGTACCACAAATTTTATCAAGTAACCATTTCGTTCGGTTTTGAGATGAATATTGTTTTTGATTGTGTGTATCATAAGTTCAGTGGGAGTAAGCATATATTTTTGGTTTTATATGTAGATGACATTTTGTTTGCCACAAATGATATAGGCTTATTGCACGAAACCAAGAGATTTCTATCTAAGCATTTTGAAATGAAAGATCTTAGGGACGCTTCTTTTGTTTTAGGAATTTAGATACATCGAGGTCGATCTCGAGGTATTCTTGGATTGTCACAAAAGAACTATATCGATAAAGTACTTAAAAGGTTTGGCATGCAAAACAGTAAACCAATGGACACCCCTGTCGCTAAAAGAGACAAATTTTGTCTTGCCCAATGCCCTAAAAGTAACCTTGAAATTCAAGAAATGCAGAAGATTCTCTATACATCAGCTATTGGGAGTTTAATGTATGCTCAGGTTTGTACGCGTCCGGATATTGAGTACATTGTTGGGATGTTAGACAGATATTCAAGCAACCCTGGTATGGACCATTGGATAGCAGCCAAGAGGATTATGAGGTATCTTCAGAGAACAAAAGATACATGCTCATTTATAGGAAATCAAATCATTTGGAGGTCGTAGGGTATTCGGATTCTAATTTCGCTGGGTGCCAAGATAGTAGAAAATCTACATCAGGCTATATTTATCTGTTAGCTGGAGGAGCTATATCCTGGAAAAGTGTCAAATAAACACTTGTAGCTTATTCCACCATGGAAGCAGAGTTTGTAGCATGCTATGAGGCATCAAATCATGGAATATGGCTGTGGAACTTTGTCACTAGGTTGCGCATTTTGGAGAATGTAGAAAGACCACTTAAATTATTTTGTGACAATAAGTCAGCAGTACTGTATTCCAACAACAATAGGGGCTCGTCTAAGTCAAAGCACATAGACATAAAGTTCCTAGTTGTAAAAGAAAGATTGCAAAGTGGACAAATATCCATAGAACACATTGGGACAAACTCCATGATAGCGGATCTGCTCACAAAAGGTTTGCCACCCAAGATCTTTGATGAGCACACTACTCATATGGGTGTTGTATCGTTTGAGGATATTATTGTTTGAGTGGGAGTTTGTTATTTGTTTGCTTTATATTTGTTTTCGGACATTTATGTATTTGGTTATTTTCTGATCAGAAATAAAGTATTCATTTCATTCACTCTTTTCTTATTTTGATAAGGACCTCACTTAAGTTTAAAGAGGACCAGTTGGAAATAAGCACGTTCAGTTCACATTTACATGTAATTTCCATGCTACGCATCCATGATTGATCTATGTCATTTGATTATGTTTGTATATGTGACAATTGATGGGTTCAGTCATGATTGATATGGCGAAGACCGTTTTGATCCTATACGGATATAGTTGATGGACGAGATTTTTAAAGACTACCTATTGTATGATAGCAAATTTTTGAGCTCATAGGGTTATACATTTTTCAGGAAACATATGTTGCCCAAGTGAGAGATTGTTGGAGTAAAATCTAATAACAGTGGACACATATGTATTATATATGTTGCTATTATAAAGTTTAACACGAAATTAAGTGACCAATTATGTTATACGTGTTATAGGTATTAAATTGTCATGGAATTAAAAGTGTAGATACCATAAGTCATATTTATAACTCAATGAGGGGCAGAGTTGTAAATATTAATAAACTATTTTAATTCAGTTTATATAATGGGGTAGTGGTCCCCAAGATATAGGTTAACTTGTTTTCCCTCCTTCCCCGTCAGATAGTTTTACATCAAAAGTAAACCTATCATCTTGGAAGATCAAACCCTCGCTGAAAATCTCCATCAATGGATTCAGGTACGCTTCCACAAATCTAGTCTTTATTCTTAATGATTTGGCATGTATGGATCTTGGGTTTATTATTTGTATGAATATGTCTTGGTTTTAAACACTATCTACATTTGTTCTCAGCACCTTCAAAAAAGGGCCTCCCATGCCTTCTCAACTTCAACAAAGATTCCTACAACTCTTGTTCCCTTCACCTTGTTGTTTCAACTCCCTTTTCACTAATGTTATTTAATATCCAACTCTGTATTTGGTTTAAACTTTGACGTTTGTCAAATTTAATGTTCAAATCCTGATATTTGTTTCGAGAATATCAAATGACTCTTTTGACTAAAGCACTTATGGGAAGCTTTGGGATTAGTTAAATACAAGAAGAAAAAGATGGATAAAAACGGAGGGGGAAAAGACGCTCTTGAAGATTGTTTGGAAGCAAGGAATGGGAATAAGGAATTCATACCATTTTGTCTCCTTCAGTAAGTTTGCCACTTATTCAAGCCTTTACAATATTTGTTTACAAACAAGAAGGGGACCCAAAATCTCTTCAATTTGCACAAGGAAGCATCTTCAAACATTTTATCGAAGTTTTCAAGTTCGAATATTAATAATTATTTCTCATTATCTATAGGTTATTATAGATAGATAAATAAATAGATAGGATTAGGATTTACATACACACAATGTAAGACTATGTGTTGTACACGATTTTTTGGATCGTTGGATGTGTGGAACGGATGGATGAGATTAACTCCTTACTTTTTTTTCCTCAAGTGATAATCTTCACATATCCCACTTTAATCTAAGCCATTCATTTCACACATCTAGTGATCCAGAAAACATATAAAACTTAAAAATTCTTATACTTTGTAAATGAATCTTATTCCATTTCATATGTCTTATTAGTGTGAATACGAATATATATATATATATATATATATATATATATATATATATATATATTTGAATAATTGATTACTCGATTTAACACGAATATTCTCTTATTAGTGTGAGTAGGAATATCAGTGGCAACTTTTGATGGCTCTCTTGTATGAATCTATAGTGTTCTTGATCTTTCTGTATTCAATTACTTTCTTTATCCTAATTAAGTTATTGCTAGAAAAGGCATCTTAAACAGACATGGAAGCTTAAATCAATGTAAGATACCATGACATATACATGCAAATTCTTCCATCTGCATGAATCTGCACGTAGAAAACATGGAGCTAAATGTATGAACTCATGCATGCCAATTGCCATGAGGTTTCAAATCATCATTTGAAACATAGCAAAAATATTGTTTTTGCTGCCTCTCTGATTATCGACTAACGTAACAACTTTTTTTAGTTTAATTCCTCCTTAAGTCTCCGGTAATGTAATGAGATTAAGCTTTGGTCCCATTTTTCTTAGTTCATAATTTCAAATTAGCCCCGTATTCATTTTTAATTCAATGAAATTCAGTTTTCATCCTAGTTCCATCGTTGTGGCTATTAGGGATGTCAGTGGGGCGGGTTTTTGCAAGGATTTGCCTATTTTGCATCCAATTAATTAAGGATGGTTATATATTTTGTAGGTTGTAGGGCGGGAATGGAGATAAAAATTAGATTCGCCATGGGTAGTGGGGTAGGTGTGCATACCACTTTGCATCCTCCCCATCCCCACCCGCCTCGCATCATCCCCTCTCACCCCACATCATCCCCACCCGCCCCAACAGATCTTATAACATGCTATTATAAATATTATTAAAAATATAATTAGGTTTAAGTTTAATTATATTAAATATATAAATATTTTTAAAAGTATCACTTTGGATCATTCAAATTTAAGGCAATTTATATTGACTTGTCTTGTGATATTTATAAAAAGTTCTCTCTATATAAAATTGGCAGATTAAATATACAAATATTTTTAAAAATATTAGTTCGAATCAAAGTCAAATTTAAGATAATTCATATTGTCTTGTCATGGAATATTTATGAAAAGTGTATATATATATATATATCAACTAGTTTTACACTAATCCATGACCATTAGATGAGTGAAATGGATGGATGAGATTAGAAGTAGGATATGTGGAGATTATCACTTGGAAAAAAAGTTAGGAGTTAATCTCATCCATCCATTTCACCCATCTAATGGTCATGAATTAGTGTAAAACTAGTTGAGTTTTACATAGCGTAAATAGATCCTAACCCTATATATATAATATTTACTTTTTTCGTAACAAATTTGTTTTATATTTATTTAACTAATACTTAGAAATATATCATATAAAGTGGGTCATGAAGCGGGTAAAGAGGGGGTTAGTTGAGTCTCAGGACCCATGTAGGTGGTGGGGAGATAGTTTTTGTTTTGCGGGTTACGGGACACGAATAATTTTATATTTTATATTTGCAACGGGTTGTAGGGTAAGAATAAAGATAAAAATTCTTGATGTGGAGAGAGCATCATCCGCACACGCTCATCCAATTGACGTCTCTAATGGCTATCTTTGTAACCCTAGTATATTTCTTCCACTTAATTAAAGCTTCTATCTACAATGGAATTCACATGCAAATTTATTAATCAACCATTTGGAAGTCGAATATAAGGGACGTGTTAGAACTTAAATATAGCAAACCGTTTATTCTTTTTAATCTAAGTGTTTATAAAATAATTGGTTACTCATTTTAACCCGAAATATCTAAACTAAGCACAATCATGAATTTGTTTCCAATTGTGACACAAAAAATGAACTACCACAAAAGAAAATAAAAATAAAATTTGATTTGCTTATCATAAAGCTTATTGTTTATGGTAGACTGTAAGTTCAATACGCTTATGCAATGTGTCAGGTGTAAGTTCAATATGCTTATGCTATAATAACTACTAACTAGGGCTGCATTCGGTTCAATTTTTGGCATGTTGAAAATATTTTTGAAAATGTTTGAAAAAAGCATGGGCTGCTGATTAGTCCACGCATAATTCACTTTCTTCCATGATATGAGAATTCAAAATATTAACACAAGCAGATTTTAGACTTCACCATTACCGTGGCATTTTAAATTAAAGGTTAAAATACACCGTTCATCACTCAACAATCTTCTCACTCCTATTTTGGTCACTCAACTTTTAAACTTTTCAATTTAATAACTAAACTTTATACATTAAACGTTTTTGGTCTTGATTAATGTTGAGTGACCAAAATAGGAGTAAGAAGATTGTTGAGTGATGAACGATGTACTTTATCCTAAATTAAAATATTAAATTGATACATAATTAAAAGATGTTAAAAGAAATGATAATAAACATGTCATATATAAATTTAATTGTTCAAGCGTTTAACTATCACAATATTGAAGTTGATCAAACATAGTATTAAAGCTGATAGTAACATAGTTAATTCATGGTTTCTCAAAATTCTTCCATATTTCAGCTCTCATGAGACTAATCCATCTATATTCCAAGTCAAACAAAAAGTCCTTAACCATGAGTTCCTTCCCAAGCAAAAACAATAACCACAAAGCATCATAAGTTTACACCCTACAAAGAAACAAAAGTAAATAACTTCAATTTAAAATAAGGAAAATATTGAAACCTGAAAAATGAAAATAAGAGCAGCACAATCTTTCAATAATTTAAAGGCTTTTCAGATCATTCTCGATACTTGTATAAATGTTCTAATGGTTGCTATAAAACTTCCACCTAAATGGGAACTCGTGTTTATGTATTCATACAAGTACCCATTCAAATTGCTTTGTACATGGAAGTTATAAACTACACAAGCAACACAACACGTGAAATCAACATCAACCTAAATATGTATAAGTTAGTTAAGCTGGGTATAATCTGTTAGATGCACAGCTGGGCTTAATCTGTTAAATGCATAGCTGAACTTGAGTCTGTTAGGCAGTTACATTGGGCATCAATAAAAGCCCATGGTATTAGAGCCATTTTTTCCGGAGATTCTGGCGTTTATGAGAGCTGTTCGTGGTCGTGTGTGGTATCGTTTGGTTTTTGGTTGCGGTGCTGCGTTCGTCGGGCGGTGTTGTTCGTTCATCTTCTCTGGAGCTTATATGGTGAGATTGTTCCTTTCGCTTTTATTTCCGGTGATTTTGGATTCTGGATTGTTCGTCGTCTAATTGGATTTTGGATTCTGTTTTATCTCCGATTCTAGTTCTGTGCTTGTCTGCTATAAATCTGCTTTTATGTTTTATTTCTGGTGTGGTTGTGCGAGTATGGTTATTTAATCAGTGTCAACTGATGTTTTTCGATCTGGTTCTTTGCGCTGCTTGCTAGATCTGATTCCTTGGGGTTTACTCTCTTATGCGTTGTTTCAGGTGTCTTCTCTGATTACTTCTGATTCTCTGCCTATCTGTTGTGATCTAAATGACGAATAGTGAATTTGATCGGGTTATTACTGAAACTAGTAGTCAAAATGCTGAATCTACGGTTAGTTCAAATAGTTTATTCTCCTCGAAAAAGATTAATGTGATTTGGATGAACATAACTACCTATTGTGGCATCAACAGGTGTATCTCACCATTAAAACACATATGTTGCTCAGATTCATTGATTCCAATGTTAAACCTCCCCTTGAATACATTAATAAGGATAATCAAGATAGCATTAATCCTGAGTTTGAGTCGTTTGAAGAATAGGATGGGACCTTGGCCACATGGCTTTTGTCCACTGTTGGTGAAAATGTTCTGCCCTATCTTATTGGTCTCAATACTGCATCTCAAATCTGGAATACCTAAATAGAATTTATAGTGGAAAAACAACTTCTAGGTTAATGTACTTTAGGAGGCTTTTACTCTAAAAAAAGGAGACTCAAGTATGAAGGAGTTCTTGCTAAAGGTTAAAACTATATGTGATAATTTGGCTAATTTTTGTGAGGTCATTTCAGAGCAAGAACATGTTACTGCTATTCTGAATGGGTTAACTCCTGAATATGAGTCTGCTATAACTGTGTTAACTGCTGGTTCTACTCCATCTACTGTTAGTAATGTTAACACTACTTGCTTGATGCTGAAGCAAGACAATCTACATTTCATAGTCAGATTGTGGCATGTGCTCATGCAACTACTCTGCAACCATCTGTGTAACATCCCAAAATATAGCATAGAAGTATGATGCTAATTTATTAGTAACTCAAATTGATTAAAAGATATCATTGGAATAGAGAATTGATTAATCAAGGACTAATTAGTGAAGTTGGGAAGTTTGCTAGCTATTATGATAAACTTAATTAAAATTCTATTTTGGTGGGAGGTTTGCATACTAAACTTTTAGGAATTGGAGGATTAACACAAGTGTCAATCTAGGAAATAACCATATGTAATAGTGATGGAAGAACCAGCCATGAAGTGGAGAATAACTAAATTCATGGTTATCATCATCTCCTTCATGGAATCGAAATGCTCTAGAGAGAAATAAGTGAGGGAAAACTTACTATTTGGTGTTTTTAGCTAAAAATTTGGGATTTCAAGTTCGAATGGAGTGTTAGAGGAAGGTGATCTCTTGTCCTTTTCATGTTTTGTTGAATCTTTGGTTTAATTGTAGAAAAATATATGTATATGAGCTTCTCTTGAATCCTAGTGTGAGCTCAGTGTTAGAAAGATGAACTCATGACAAATTTTCTCTTGGATCATTCGAATAATATGCTTAATGGATTTCCGCGTTTTGGTGAACTTGTGATGAAGTTTAATTGTGTTAAAAATGCTTGAGAATGAATCTATTTTTGATGTTAAGAATAGATAAAATACTTGGATGGACTAATTTTGCGTGTGGCGTTGTGCTTGCATTTGAAATTGTGGTTACACGGCAGGTAGAAATTGTCATGGGCCAATTAACTTAATTAGAGACTAATTGACCACATTAAGACTACTGTGAAACTGTTTTGAATTGTTAAGAGAACATGGGAGGGACTGTTTTGCATATTTAAAACTAATAATGGACTGTTTTTGATGTATTTGCGTATACATGTTTAGCTGTCCTGTTTTGAATAAATATGAAAGTTTATGTACTGTTTTTGATATGTATTTGTGTACACATGTTTAGCTAGGCAGATTTGATTAAATATGAAAGTTTAAGGACTGTTTTGCTTTAATGTAAGTGATGATGGACTGCTTTGTGAATGAAAAAGTGATTACATGTATTTAAGGACTGATTTGTATTGAAATAAATGCTAGTGGGATGTTTGGTGAATATATAAGTGTGTGCATATGAAAATGAAATTGTTTGAATGTATAGAAGCACGCTAGGGACTGTTTCGAGTACACTGAAAGACGCTGGACTGGTTTAGTTGTGTGTGTAGTTATACATAAAATTTGTGGACTGATTTGAGCATGTACTTATTTATATATGGAAACAGGACAACATTGCAATTACATGAATAATTGTGTACTGAGTTGGGCATGTATGTGTGGGTATGTGTAACGGATTGTTGTACATTGGTGGACATGTTAGTGGACTGCTTGTGTGAAAATATATGTAATTATGAATAATGAATAGTTTTGTAAGTGAATGTTTGTTTGGAATTGTGCTAATACCTAGTTGCACTTCTTGTTGCAATTAGACCAAGAAGAAGTTGAAGGAGTGTTGTAATTATGTATATATGTTTGTTTTATGGACAGTTTTAAATAAGATACAAGTATACATAGACTGTTCTGAATCTATAAATGTATATATTTGTTTTATGGATAATTTTGAATAAGATACAAGTATACATGGATTGTTCTGAATCTATAAATGTATATATATGTTTTATGGACAGTTTTGAATAAGATACAAGTATACATGGACTGTTCTGAATCTATAAATGTATATATATATATGTTTTATGGACAGTTTTGAATAAGATACAAGTATACATGGACTGTTCTGAATCTATAAATATATATATATATATATATATATATTTGTTTTATGGATAATTTTGAATAAGATACAAGTATACATGGATTGTTCTGAATCTATAAATGTATATGTATGTTTTATGGACAGTTTTGAATAAGATACAAGTATACATGGACTGTTCTGAATCTATAAATGTATATATATATGTTTTATGGACAGTTTTGAATAAGATACAAGTATACATGGACTGTTCTGAATCTATAAATATATATATATATATATATTTGTTTTATGGACAGTTTTGAATAAGATACAAGTATACATGGACTGTTCTGAATCTATAAATGTATATATATGTTTTATGGACAACTTTGAATAAGATACAAGTATACATGGACTGTTCTGAATCTATAAATGTATATATTTGTTTTATGGACAGTTTTGAATAAGATACAAGTATACATGGACTGTTTTGAATCTATAAATTTGTTTTATGGACAGTTTTGAATAAGATACAAGTATACATGGTCTGTTCTGAATCTATAAATGTATGTTTATGTTTTATGGACAGTTTTGAATAAGATACAAGTATACATGGACTGTTTTGAATCTATAAATGTATATATTTGTTTTATGGACAGTTTTGAATACATGGACTGTTTTGAATCTATATATATATATATATATATATATATATATATATATATTTTATGGACAACTTTGAATAAGATACAAGTATACATGGACTGTTATGAATCTATAAATGTATATATATGTTTTATGGACAGTTTTGAATAAGATACAAGTATACATGGACTGTTTTGAATCTATAAAATTTGTTTTATGGACAATTTTGAATAAGATACAAGTATACATGGACTGTTCTGAATCTATAAATGTATATATTTGTTTTATGGACAACTTTGAATAAGATACAAGTATACATGGACTGTTCTGAATCTATAAATGTATATATTTCTTGGGCTGGTAGAGAACTGGGTCGAAAAGTACTACCGGAAAACATATCAAAGATTTGGAGCTTTATCGGAGTAAATAAACTTATTCGGATCATTTATTAATCTCTTTTAAGGCTTAACAGAATTATCTTATTAAGAATTACACAATTCGTGATCAGTTTTAACCCTTTTTGAACTTAGGGACTAAAATATAATTTTTATAAATTAGAGGTCCTTATTGGGATTTCTCTTCACTAAACTATAATTAGACTTACCAATTATTAATATGTGAAGTTACGTTATTATCAGAGATCGTTTACCTATCCAATTAGACTATGCAAGTTTTAGTGACCATTATGCAAACTTCTTAAAATTGGTTTCTATGTCTTTTAACAGAATTAATTAATTCCGTACCGATACCCTTAAGGTCGTATCCATACGCTAGGCCAAATTTTTGAGTTTTCAGATTCAAGGATAACAACCCGTATCGATACACATTGACTAAGGTTGACCTGTTTCGGTACACCCCAAGGCCGTACCGATGCAATTTACTTCCCAGACCTTTCTGCCGAGGTTTGTATCAATACATCTTAACCTGTATCAGTACGCTCTATTTTTCTAGGTCCAAATATGCAAGGTCGTATCGATACAGCTTGACCCGTATCGATACGTCTGTCTTGTAATGACAGATTTTATCTTCTTTTTTTATTCGAATTAACCTATCAAACAATGTCCAAACCCAATAAAACTTTACTGACATGTTTTAAACATCATATTCCACCTGCATATCAAATTTTATGATCAATTAAATTTGTTTACTACATTTTCCCTATTTTAGGCCAAATATGATTATTTAGTCCCTTTTAGCCAAATATGATTATTTAGTCCCTTTTAGCCAAACATAAAAAGGTTATTTGAGGCCCCTTAAGGTTTATCCATACCATAAGCATGACTCATACAACAAAATGACTAAAAGTAACTAATCTAATTACTTTGCCACCATTCTAGGAGTCTATAAGGTTGATATGCCTTACATTATCAACGAAGTGACTTGCCCAAAAACTTTCTTTAGTTCCGATCTCGACCTCAAACTTCTTAATCTGAAACGTATGGAAATGAATGTATTAGGCTTATATAGCCTAAGTGAGGTAGTCATAAACAATTATATAAACATAGAATGAATCTATCACGATCCAATGTTAATTATGATGATGAAAACAATAGCATGAGATCCAAAAGTAACTTGACATAATCAATATGCAATATGGCAACAATAATCAATGCTATGTCAATATCAAAGTATCATAATATCATATATCGGATGTAAAGCAGAATTACATATCATCACCTTGGACATAGTAACCAATGGATACGCGGATTCCCCTGTACGCCACACATATCGAAAATAGGCCTTAGTCTTGAGCCGTAGCTCCGAAAAATATCCTTTACACAAGCTGACCTTATTTCACCTCATATAGGCAGTAGCCCCGAACCGTAGTCCAATTGCTTACTTAGTGAGCTCAAATAACCCTATGGCATGCCAATTGTTTCCAATGTCCACAAGTGTTCAAGGATTACACATATCATCATAATTCTTACCTTCGTGCCTGTAAGCCATAACATATCGGATCACAAATTGAGCCTTAGCTCCACATATCATATCATAACATATACATATCAAAATTTACACATAGCATGTTTCAAATGTCGTATACGAACTTTACAACATACCACAATATTGAAAACTTACCATGCTTACCATTGGCACCCACATATGCTTTCTCTACTTAAGCCCTTAAAAAAAATGCAATTACAATCATAAAAACAAATGCAACGGAATAGCACCTTGCCTATCCCTTGACATAACTACACTCACCTGATTCAAGCGTACGTCTTGTATAACAAGATCAAGATTCCCAAGCTCTTCCCTCAACATTCAAATTTGTGACCAAACGGGCAACATTCATGAAAGCAAATTACCAATTCGTTAAACATATATTAAGTTAAAGAGGTCTAATAAGCTTTAGGAAAAATATCTTCAAATGTCTTACCTTAACGGTGACACCAAGTTACTCATTCGAAAGCGTTGATCTTAGCTTTCCACTATGAACCTCATCTAACTCCAATTGAAAACTAACTTCCTTTATATTCCCACACTTGCCTATTATTGCCACTTCCAGGAGTTTTTGAAAGCGTCGAAACATCTCATTTATTTGTATGGAGAAAACTGAAACTGAAGTTCTCCCCTCTCTTATTCGATCCGCTCCCCTCTGCTTACATATATATATATTTGTATGGTGACCTGTTACTTATTCCTTGTATAAATTCTTAACTTCCTACAGCTAGTAGCATCCTTTTAATTCTTGCTTGAACCTTATCTTGACAGGCAACCTTGATTAGGAAATGGAAAGGTAAGTTGTCGTTAAGAGTATGCGCCAAACAACCCTCCTAGCAGCCCCTACACTGGACACGCAAGCACACTCATTTGGTCATAGTTGCACATTTTTTTATTTACTAACATTTAAGAGAAAACCCTTACCCAAAGGTTTTCTATTATACATATTATAAATTCATTTATTACCATCAAAAGTTCTTCCTTTTCCTTATCATTTCACGTGGCTATCCTCTAGCCAAAGTTTTGGCTTTAAAATTCCATGAAAACACATGGCAATGGTGACTCACCAATATTATGGTAAATCCAACAATTTAGCCATAGGATTTCCCACCTTCTATACTAAAGTTGCCTTACTTTATGTCTTGTTAATCTAGTCACTTATTCATTTTTCATTCCTGCTTAAACTTTGTATTATCCATTTTAATCACCATATGATTTAATTGCCTAGTTAGTCCTTCACTTACCTTACCTTTTCATGAAGACGAGTTATGGTCAAATTTGACTTTGAGTCCTCAATAAACATTTCCTTCATACGAAGAAAGGTCATGACTAAATTGCATTATTAAACCTTGTATTCTTGAACTTTTATACAATAGCTTTGAATCTTTGCATCTTTGCAAATTAGTCACTAATCATGTTCCCAATTCTTTCGATTCAGTCACTAGGTAGTCTAATTTAGTTTAAAGACATTCTAAATCATCTTATCACATTTTAACCAAAGACCTCATACTTTCAAACTTTGTAATTTAGTCCCAAATCATATATACACATTAAACCGATGACTACATAATTAATCACTTTTAGCCCAATAATCTATATTTCAAGTATTCTTTTATCTGTCAGAATTGAACTTTCGGTCTTCGGAACTGATTTCGGACTAGACCGGTGTTCGGGGTGTTACACATGGACTGTTTTGAATCTATAAATGTATATATTTGTTTTATGGACAGTTTTGAATAAGTACAAGTATACATGGACTATTTTGAATCTATAATGTATATATTTGTTTTATGGACAGTTTTGAATAAGATACAAATGTACATGAACTGTTTTGGAATCTATAAATGTATATATATGTTTAAAAATGTATACTCATGAATTAACGGTACTACGAATGTTTTAAACAAAATATATTCAAGAGAAATAAGTTGTTAGAATTACAAGGCTATGATAAAAGAAGCCAATAAAGTTTATATGATAAGTAATGAGTCATGATAATGACTTGCATAGCAAGAAATGCCTATTTTGAATATCCAACTGGGTGAATAGCTATGCTCTATTCGAATACCTATATGTTACATGAACCTACTTATGTTTGAACCACCAATGTTTAAGTGTAATTTCTTGATTGAATTGTCTTGGCCTAAAATGGTTAAGTTGTCGACCAAGCTTAGAATTATATGTGTATGAGTAAAAGATCTAAGTGAAAGGATGGATTATTGTTCCTTGTTTTAGATGCTTCACTAAGTAATTATACTTATATATCCTTTCACTGTCTCCCAGGTTAAGTTTGTTTTTGGTTAACTATGAACATGGACAAGATCACCGAAAGTCGATATTGTATGTCTTGAATTTCTGGTAGTTAAGTTGCATAATGCATCTAGTTTCCACTTTAGCTATATATGTATATAAGTCTGATAAGTATTCAAAGTTTTGTATTGGGCCTTTAATTATTACTTGGTGGTTGCTTGCTGTATATGATTTAATAGTTAACAAGATTGAGTAGTTGCTTGATAGCTGAGTTATGCTAGAGTTTTATTTGAATATTTTCTTGTCAAATAAGTATGTGAGTTATAATGGTTCAATGGATTGTGATCATGAATAGTGGGTGGGACACCTTATAATTCGAATAAGATTAAAGGTTATAAACAAAATGTTTGTTATGCTAAGAACTAGTGATTGATGTGTATTGTATATGATATGTTGTTTAAATATCTGTAAGAGTCTTAGGTTGATAGATCATCTTGATGGCATGTGGTTGCAAGCTTATATATATATATATATATTAACATGAGTTAAACCCAATTAAAAGTGGTGTAGTTTGAATGGTTAGTCTAATGGTTAGACTAAGTAAATGGTTAAATGTTATTGAATATTGTATTGGTCATGCTATGCAAAGGTTTTATGTGTTGGGTTAGGTTTGGTTTAAGCTTCGAATTAATTTGATCTTAGTAATTAAAAGTGGCTATCACCTTTTTGCAAAAAATCTAATAAGCTTCATGATAGCTTAAGCTAAGTTAGATTTAAAGTTCAAAAGATTTCTTGTGGGTGAAGCTATGTTAGGCATAAGCTTTGAATGCTTGTTGCTTAGGATACATGATTGGTAGTGATATGTGTTGCTTAGTGGTTAATCTAGATTAATAAATCTTGATATTAAATGGTATAACAAGGAGTTGGTAAATAAGTTAAAAGGTTTTTAAATGTCTCACTAATGAATGAAGTGGTTCAATCCGGTTGGCCTAATTTGTTCCGACCTTAAAAGATTAAGAATACTGAGTAAGCCACTTTTGTATTAATTGGTCAAATATCTTTAATGGTAAAAGATTTTGATTACTTGTGAAATGCAAAGTTTTTTTATTCCAGTTATGATCCTGAAATCTTTATAAGGTAACGTGAGTTAGTGTTTTAAATGGTTGCTAAATTTGAGTAATCAAAAGTAAAACCTTGTCTTTGATTTATCTTTGGTTCTTTGAAAATAGATCTTACATGTGCTAAGTCATTCTTTGTTTGTTTCGAAACACTTCCTAATTTGGTTTACTCCTAAGCCGGGTTAGGGGTGTTATAATCTGGGTCAGAGTCCACCGTTCAAACTATATTTGTTCATTCTCCTGAATCTATGGCTCATAATGCTAATACTGATTATTACCCTAGGAATGACACTAATAATAATAGAGGTAGGGGTAGATGGAGGTCTTTTCGACCTCAATGTCAATTATGTGGCAGGATGGGTCACTTGGCTGAGAAATGTTATTCTAGATTTGATATGAATTTTAAAAATGAGGCTGCTAGAACTACTCAAGCTGCTACTGGTAGAGGTCATTTTTCTGCTCAAGCTCACACTTTTGTTTGGCCTTCTTATACTCCTGTGTATTACATTACTCCTCCAGCACCTATGTTTTCTCCTGCCTTCCAGAGTTTCTCTCCTGGTTTCATGTCTGTTCCTCCTGGTGTTAATCCTCAACTGGTTCTTAATAATTCCTTTCTACCTCTGACAGGTAGTATTTCCCCTTTCACTCATCAAGAAACCCCTATGCAGAATTTAGTACCTATGTAGGTGCACCTTGCTACCCCTGATGTTGTTGAGGACAATGCATGGTACCCAAATTCAGGAGCTATATATCACATCACCAATGATCCCCAGCATCTTCAGGCTGACACTTCCCCTGCTTTTGGCTATGTACAGGTTGGAAATTGTAATGTACTTCCTATTACTTGCTCTGGTCAAGCTACTTTACTTACTTCTAATAGAAATTTTAAGCTAAAAAAATCTATTGCTTGTTCCCAAGATACCTAAAAATCTGATCTCTGTCTCCAAGTTTACACAGGAAAACAAAGTCTCTCTTGAGTTCTTCCCTAGTTTTTTCCAACTGAAAAACTTGAGTGGAAGACGGGTTCTACATGAAGGCTATGAAGCTGATGGGTTATACAAGTTTGACTTGATTAATAATGGTTCATATTCATTGAATAAGGATATTCCCGTTAGAAATTGTTTTGTATCTTCTTCTAGTGTTCTGCTTTTAGAAGTATGGCATAGGAGACTTGGTCATCCAAGTCAAGAAGTCCTTGTTAATGCTCTAAATAAATGTAATATTCCTTTTATCAATAAAAATAATACTGTTCTTTGCCAAGCTTGTCAGTTAGAAAAATTTCATAAATTGCCTTTTGCTAAATTTTCCACTGCTTATAATGACCCTCTTAAATTGGTGGTTGCTGATGTTTGGGGCCCAACCCCCTTTCTATCTAATGGGTTCAGATACTATGTTGCTTTATGGATGCTTTTACAAGATATACATGGATCTATTTTCTTAAATAAAAATCTAATGTCTCTGTTGCTTTTAAACAGTTTCACATGCTTGCTGAAAGATAGTTGGGGGTCAAACTCAAGGCACTACAGACTGATGGTGGGGGAGAGTTTGTTGCCAGAAGACATTACCTGTACACTCATGGTATCCATCACAGAGTTTCTTGTCCACACATCCGAGCAAAATGGACTTGTTGAAAGGAAACATCGACAAGTGATGGAAATTGGGTTGACTATGCTCGCCCAAGTCAGTCTACCTCTTCACATGTGGAATGATGCTTTTGCTTTTGCTGTATTTTTGATCAATAGGCTGCCCACATCTGCGTTATCAGGTATGATTATTTGAGAAGTTTTTTCATATTAAACATGATTACAGTAATATTAGAACTTTTGGCTGTCTGTGTTATCCTTATACTAGGCCCTTTAACCAACATAAACTTCAGTTTAGGTGTAGTCCATGTGTGTTCCTTGGTTACTCTCCGGGATATAAAGGCTTTAAATGTCTAGATCAGTTTGGAAAAATTTATATTTCTCAGCATGTTAGATTTGATGAGTCAGTGTTTCCTTATGTGCTATTCTCACAGAGTCAAAGGTCTGACTCTAAGGCATCTAGGGGCAAGTCGTCCTTCTATTCCTATCTCTGTCACTTCGTGTCAATCTCAACCAGGCATCAATATTGGTTCTCATTCTTTATCATCTCATGTGACTTCTTCATTTTCTCCTGTTTCTTCTACCTCAGCAAACTCATCTGCTTCTCCCACTCTATTTCACACCACTTCTATTCCATCACAGACCACTACTACCTCACCATCTTCATCACCGTTTGCTACTACTACTCCACCACCACATATCACTTCTACTTCACCACCTCCATCACCATTTGCTACTACTACTCCACCACCACAGGCCACTACTACCTCACCACCTCCATCACCATTTGCCACTAGTACTCCACCACCAGAGGTCACTTCTACTTCACCACCTCCATCACCATTTGCTATTGCTACTCCACCACCACAGACCACTTCTACTTCACCACCTCCATCACCATTTGTTACTACGACTCCACCACCACATGCTACTTCTATTTCATCATTTGTTCCACCACCATCTTTTATTTCTTTCCCACCTCGATCACCATTTGTTACTGCTACTCCATCACCACAGGCCACTTTTGTTTCATTATTTGTTCCACCACCATCTTCTATTTCCTTCCCACCTCCACCACCGTGTGCTCCTGTTACAAATTAATATCCCATGATTACCAGAGGAAAATTAGTGATCTTTAAGCCTAAAGTGTTTATCATTGAATTCAAAAACAAGGAGCCTGTTGATGTTTTCGAGGCTTTCAGAAGTCCTGGTTGGACTGTTGCAGTGTATGTAGAATATTCTGATCTCCTTAAAAATCAGACATGGGAGTTAGCTGTTTGACCTCCCAATAAGAAATCTATTGGTTGTAAATGGCTCTCTAAAATTAAAAAGAAACCTGATGGCTCAGTTGATAGACTTAAAGCCAGACTAGTTGCTAAAGGCTTCTCTTAGAAAGTTGGTTGTGATTATAGGGAAACTTTTAATCCTATATTCCGATCTGCCACTATTAGAATTATTCTTGCTGTTACTATTATTCATCAATGGCCTATAAGGCAAATAGACATCAACAATGCCTTTTTAAATGGCACTCTTTCTAAACAAATTTACATGGCTCAACCTCCTGGTATTGAGCAGGTAGGACCCAATGGTGAGAAATTGGTCTGTCATCTTACCAAGGCACTGTATTGGTTCACCAAGAGCCTGATTTGACACTTTAAAAAGGTTTTTTATTGATAAGATAGGGTTTGTGTCCTCTAAAGCAGATTCCTCCTTATACATTAGGAATACTAGTAGTTCTCATTTGCTACTTATGATGTATGTTGATGATATAATCATCACTGGTAGCAATCTGTCTGAAGTTGATGTTCTTGTTCAACAGATACATGCAGAGCTTTCTCTTAAAGACTTGGGTGAACCAGGTTTTTTTTCTTGGCATGGAGATTCATCAAACTTCCAATGGTATTATGCTGACTCAACAGAAGCATGTCACTGGGCTGTTAGGAAGGACAACAATGCTCAATACTAAGCCCACTCCCACTCCAATGGTTGTTGCTTCCAAAGCTACAACTGATAGTGGGTAGTCCTTTGAGGATATACAACTCTATAGGAGTTTGCTAGGTGGTTTGCAATATGTTTGCTTGACAAGTCCTAACATTGCATATGCAGTTAATAGAGTTAGCTAGCATATGAACTCCCCTCTTGAAATCTATTGGAAGGCTGTCAAGCGCATTCTGAGATATTTGTCAGGAACTGTTGAATATGGCTTGTATTTTAGATCAACAGAAGTGTTGAATCTTGTTTGTTATGCCGATGCTGATTGGGCATCTTCTCTTGAGGACAGAAGGTCTACATCTGGTTATTGTATCTTTCTTGGGTCGAATCTTGTAACTTGGTGTTCCACAAAGCAAGTTGTGGTATCTCGATCTTCCTCTAAGGCTGAGTACAGGAGTTTGGCTAACATTGTTTCTGAACTTACTTGGGTGGAGCATGTCCTTAAGGAAATTAATTTTGGTTTTGAAGGTAAACCAACTGTGTGGTGTGACAACTCATCTACGGTTTCTATGTCTGCAAATCCAACACATCGAGCTAGAATAAAACATGTTGAAATTGATCTGCATTTTGTCAGAGAGAAAGTTCTTGCTGGGCAGCTGCTTGTGAATTTTCTTCCCTCTTCTGAGTAGGTGGATGACATTCTCACCAAGCTACTTCCTCCTGTGGTGTTTCCTGCCATGAGTGAAAAGCTGGGATATTTTCTTTTAAATGTGTTCAACAAATAGAAGAAACCAAAAAAAATATCAAAGTAGTATACGTATAAGTCAGTTAAGCTGGGTATAATATGTTAGATGCACAACTGTGCTTAATCTGTTAAATGCACAACTGGACTTGAGTCTATTAGGTAGTTACGTCGGGCATCTATAAAAGCCCGTCTTTAGACTTGTATTGTTTTAAGTTGAAAATAATAAAGATCAGATTATTCTCTTTGTTTCGTTTTATTTTCCTTTTTCTATTTCCTTGCTTATTATCTAGGTTATACCTAGATTCTATCAATGAGAACATTAATAAATCCGAATGAACTGGTTTGTACATACATGAAAGATATAAACTACACAACACATGAAATCAACATCGAAATAAAATTAGAATCCAATCCATTGTCTTGAAATAAACTAAATTGCAATGACAGACACTGCACTTATTTTATACTACATAAATTGTCGTCGAAAAAAATAAAAATAGTTGAACAAAAAAATGCAATGGCATGAACTATAATTCAAGCATAAAAAAGATCATACCTCAAGAAAGAAAGCAGCAGTCATATAAAAGTTTTATAAGCAGCAAGCCAGTCTGAAACAAAACAACGAAAAAGGGAGGGGAGCAAAGCAAACAAGAAAACCATTATAACTAACAGAAAAAATGATCCATTTAAAATAATGAAAGCAACACCAGTTAATACCGAAATGATAACCAAATATAGGATGTCATTACAAAAATAATGACCACAACAGTTAAGCCAAAGGGAAAAAGGGACTAAAATCTGTTATTATTTCTTGTCAAGAAAGAGACTTGTTAAAAGATAATGAAAGAAGATTACCAGAAATGATAATCAAACATTAGATGTCATACAAAATTAATGGCCACAAAACATTTAAGCCAAAAGAAAAAAAGGAGTAAAATTTATTATTAGTTCTTGCTGAAAAAGAGACGTATTAAAAGATGGGTAAAACTTTGATACACAGGCTGTGTATTTACACAAGCTTGTGTATTTACACTATAAAAACTCAAATCCTAAATTACTAACCCTAAAAAACTAAACCCCACATTCTAAACCCTAAACCCTAAATTCTAATAACTAACCTTGAATTCTAAACCCTAAACTAAAACCCTAATCCCTAAAACTAAAAGGCACGCCTGTGTATCAAAGTTTTTTCCTTAAAAGATAAGGGGAAAAAGACTAAATTGAAGACAACTGCAGCATAAAATCCATTCATTAGTAGCATATGAAAAATTCCACAACTTTGTTTCAAGATTTCTTTAATGTCCAATTAATTTATAGCAATGAGAACAATACCGAATACATAGCAATGAGAACAATGAACTCAACAAGTAGTCACAGTAAAAAAACGGATAATGTTCATTCTAGGAGACCCAAGTTCAATCACTTTGTTTACAAGGTGTATGTGCTTTGTCAAAAGGTTAAGAATATGTATGCACGGATACTACCTTGTAATCACCTTGTACAAGTTCCATCTTCAATCAATCATCAATAGTCATTGTTGTTTCATTTAGCCTCAAATCTTCGAAACTTATTTTTAAGTCATGAAATTTTCACAAATGAGAATACATACATAAATGAAAAAAATATATTTATAAGTATTTATATAATTAACACCTACCACTCTTAATGTCTTCCATTTCTTCCTTTTTTGGACCAGTACAGGTGAGGACCGCATCTAATTTTGAGCACAAATGAGGCACTCAATAATTTTTGGAGTTAAAGAACTCTGAAAAGGGCTATGAATGCAACCTCCAGTGTTAAAAAGCAGATTTTGAAGCCACTGTAGACAAAAGAATAACCAAAATATCTCGAGCCATTAAAGAAATTATAGGATAAGTCTTATTTTTGTTCTTCCACCAAGCAAGCACATCAAATTTGTTAACATCGGGTTCTACTTTTTCTTCCAAATACTTTTCAAGTTCAATTTTACCTTCACAAAATACACTTTGAGCCTCCTTTTGCACTTGGACTTGGAGTGAGCAAACAATCTCAACCCTAGAGAGATTAGATCTTTAGATATACCACTCAACAAACTATAATAATGAAAGGTTCATTTAAAACCAACGGGGTTAGTTCAAGTGGTAAGCGGTTTCATTCTGCTTAAGCAAGTCTCGAGTTTGAGGCGTTGTGTATGCAGAATATTCCCGCTGAGAGATTCACCCACCAAGGTATGTGATGCGGGTCAATCCGAATTAGTAAGGAGAAAGCCTTGGAAATTAAAAAAGGGCAACAAAAAAAAACAATTCATTTAAATTTTGTTTTACAAGTACACTCAACTCCTCAACTTTTTTCTCATCATAAACTTCCTCAATGACAAAGATCACATAATCCGTCTTATGTCTAAGATCTAAAATCATAGAAATGAATAAGAGTGGATTAAGATTCTTCATATTTCCCTAATAGTTGTGGTATTTTCCCTTCATATTTGCAGCCATAAGTTTTATGGTTGAGTTTGGTTCATTTAGCTTGTCAGTAATCATTATTCCAATGCCAAACACAACATGAAAATAATAGTTGCTAGTAACATATGAAGAACCAGACAATTTCAAAATAGCATCATAAAAGGACATTAAAAAGGTAATAAAGCACGTCCATGCTCCCAATCCAAGTCACTAGGTAGACCTTTTATTTCTGCACTTTGAAGCTCATCTGTATACTTAAAATCTTGCTCTCCAACCTATAAAAAACTGTTTCAAATTTCAAGGCAGCATCTAATAATAAAAAGGTTGAATTCCATCTAGATTCAACAACCAAGAAAACTGAACCCTTGCTCTTAATTTTTTCTTGCTCAACAAACAATTTAAACCTTTGCATATATCTAACAACCATTTTTTTTTAAAATTGAATCATCCAAATCTTTCAAACCTTCTTTAACAATTAGATTTAAGATGTGTGCACAACACCTCATGTGAAGGTAGTCACTCCCTTGAATGCTTTGTTTCCAATTGTTAAGTCTTTTCTTCATATACTTAATTGCAATATCATTGGAACTAGCATTATCTACCGTGATTACGAGCACTTTATCTATTCCCCACTCAATCTGGGTGAATGGCTAGGAATAAGAGTAAAACCCAAGATCAACTTAAGCAATTTTAATTCACCATCAATAAAATGAAGCGTGGGACACAAATAACTAAGGTTTTGTCTAGAAATTGAAATATCAGTAGGGAGACAAACCCTTTGCTTGAAATCCTAAAATTACTCTTAATTTTTTTCTTCTAAGTAAATTTCCACGCAATCCTTTGTTACAGTGAATTTAGAGGGAACTTGGAAGCTAGGATGCAATATTGTAAAAATCTCAAAACCCCTCATGCTCAACAATCCTAAAAGGTAATTCATCCATGATAATCACCCCAGCACAATATTTTCTACACAATGCTTGATCAATTTTTCAAATAACTAAACCTGAAGATTTTTGCCCATCCTCTTCTGCTTTGAAATATAAACTTCGTTGTGTTTCATTTATCTTATTAAATGGATACCAAGTGATTGTGCATTACACTAATTTCACTTCTAGTTGGATATTTAAGATTTTTCTACAATAATTACAACAGCAATGTGGTACATCTCCAACTAGACAAGGCAATTTAGTAAAATGGACGTAAAATGAAAGGTAAACATTGTAATGCTGTTAATTTCTTGAAATTAGTAATACTGTGAAACATAAAGAATTGCAGAAGATACTTTTTTCTTAATCAATCGGGAAAAAATAGAGGCGCGAACGATGAGATCTAGGAGTGATGGTAATCGTAGATGAGTGTGGACTCTGTTCGTCAAAAATATCTCAGATCGTCTACATTGGCAAAGTGTGTGGAAGTCGTTCGATCAACACAGAGAGGTGAGTGACGTGTTTATCCCAGAAAAGAGATCTCAAGATAGCTCTTTCTTTGGTTTTGTGCGTATGGCCAATTGTGCATACGCGTTACGGGCTATAGAAAGACTACATGGTTTATGGCTGTACGGGGCTAGAATGAGTGTGACGATGGTTCAAAGAGGTGGGAGGGAATCCTTTTGGAGACGGACGAAGGGTGGTGGGTCTAGCATCAAGGAGGGTCTGTGGAGTTCGCCACATGAGAATGTTGTGCAAATAGGGAGAAGTGTAACGGGACAAGATTCTAGACAATACTGACAAGTTTGTAGAGTTTTGGATGCGAATAAATTAGAGGTGTTGAGCACGTGTGCGGTGGCTTGGTGTTACTGAACTATTAGTGGGGAAATCTTAATCTTGGAATTACACAAGGCAAATTTACAGGGTTGTTCGCTTATGCGCATCTCGGGGTCTATATTTTTGCTTATTTGCACAAATTATTTGGATCGACAGGCTGTGTTATCAAAGGATGGTTTAGATCAATGGTTTGATCGGGTGGTTGAATGGTAGCCAGAGATTTCGTTTGGATGCCGTTGTGTTTGGTTATTAATTTTCGATTTACCGATACACTTGTGGTCTGTCGCATCTTTCCAAAATGTGGCAAAGAGCTGGGGTACGTTCGTTCATACAGACGAGCCTAAATCTTTTGAGAGAGCACGAGTTTTAATTGTAACTGAGAAGTTGGAGTGGATTGATGAAGTATTAGAAATTGTTTGAGGGACAGTCTTTTTTAATCAGAGTGCATGAAGTTGATGTTTGTTAAGTGTGAAAAACTATTGTATTTTATACCCTTTTTACTTAGTTTATTGTTTAGACTTAAGCCCGTTTAGTTGCATTTGTAGTTATTTATGCATAAATTCATAGTCATTCCGTTTATTGGGCTTGACCTTGTGTTTTGCTATTTTTGTGGAGAAATCGCTGATGTGTTGTTCTTTTTTTGTGCATGACGAGTTGTCCAGCCACTTGCTAAATGTTGCCAAGGCAAGTCATGATAAAGTCATTATCTCCAGGATTCATTCAATCACTTGGATAATTATCCAGATTCAAATTCAAATTAAAATCTACTGGAGATAAAGATAAAAAGATTATCCCCTATATTTCGAAATTCAAATTGAGATTTCTACCTTTATATAAACACATCACATCTTCAACATCAACAACGAATTAAGAGAGATAGATCGGAGTGTGAGATCAAATCAAGAGGAGGATCGGATCGTGGAGGTGCTTTGCTCCTCCAGATTTTATTTCTTTTCTTTTATCTTTCAAATTTACCCAATGTTTGAGTTTTATTCTTTGTTGATTTCTTTCAACCTAACCATTAACTAAATTAATTGGCTTGGGTTATTGGTTATGGCGTTTGTGAACGAATGAGTTGTTTTGGTTTTTAATTCAATAAATCTTTGTTTATTCATTTCTTGGTTCATTATTTAATTCCTAGTGAACTCGGGAGAGAGACTTGGATGAATCGATTTATCTAGGCTCGAGAGAGCTAGCTTTACGAAATGATTGAATATGGTTTCCATTTAAACATCCATTGGTAGAAACTAATTCGCCTTAGGGATAAGGAGTGAATTTCAGCGATTAACAAGAGTTCATTGATCGATGATGTCCACCAAAGGTTAACGCATAGATGTATTGTCGATGCTTGCACAATCATCAGTTCTTCAGTTATGGATAATTCGTAGGCATTAAAGAACACTTGTTGAACACCGAAGGGCAATTAATTGCCATGATGATATATCCGACAACTACGTCATTACACTCAATAACCCAACCTACTCTCTCAAATCGGTTTTCTCTTTCATTTATTTAAATTCTTTTAGAATTAGTTTATTTTACTTATCATTATCTATCATCATGAATTTATTTCTTTTATAGTGCATTAACTTTAGCAAAATAGCCTAAACCAATCTATGTGGAGACGATACTTGATACCTATGTATACTTGCATCGTTTGCATAGCATTTAAATCACACAACAATGTTATTCAAGCTCATGATATTGTGTGTGAGTGTGAGGAGGAGGATGCTAGTGGCGATGATAATGACCAAGAGGAGTGCCAACGACGGACAGCTAGGACAATGTGTAGGAGGGTGCGTCTGGTTGATCACAGGGATCGAATGAGGCTGCAGCAGGTTCACGTGTGTTTTGGAAGACAAACGACTTATGAGAGGGCTCCAAGCCGTAGAATGTTTCGAGTCTGTTGTGCCCTGCGAGGGTATGGTGCATGATGAGGTTGTTGGGATGGTGGGGCGTATGGAGATAAAGTCTAGGGCATTTCTAGATATTGTGGCTTGTGACTTGGCTGGTGAGGTATCGGTCGCGATCGAAGCAAGGTAACATTCATGGTTTAATCAGGATGCGAATGGTTTACAAGGTGATGTGGAAGAGTTTGGATTGGTTTCAAAGTCCTTAGGAGATATGGAGATTGTGGAATTTCAACCAAATCTAAACTCTTCTTTGAATTCAAATTTAAATTCTGTTTTGCATTCAATTTTAAATTTTGTAAATAACAGAACTATTCTTCCTTGTAATTCTCTCGCTAAAATTATCATTTCGAAAGGTGTGGGGCGTAAGGTGATGTCGGTCAATGCTCTAGTAGATATCACGCTTTCACCGGAACAACGTCGAGTGGTAGAGGCTACAAGAGGTAAATGTAAGCGGGACAAGCCTCAGAAGGAATCGGTGAGAACGAATGTTATAGGAAATTAATCCCTTACGAATTCTGATTTTCAGTTTAGACAGTGTGTAATCCTTCGGGAGGCTGAGGCGATGGTGCAATTGGGTTAGTTGGTTGGAGCGGAAACTTCTGGTCGAGAAGAAGATATTATTCGAGATATCTCACATATTATTGTTGGTCGTAGAAAGGTCCTCTGAAGAAATGGATTATGTTGTGGATTATTCGCAGCTTTGGGAGTACTGCGAAGAGAAGATGGGTTCATGATTTTTTACGATTTTATTGCAGGAATCAAAACTTAAGGAATTTTCAGCATTTTTAGTATCGAAGTTGTGGCCTTCGGACTCATTTGGGTTTGCCTTCTCTGTGTCGGTGGGTGCATCGGGTGGAATTCTTGTTATATGGGAGCTGTCTCGGTTCTAGCTTAGTTTCACTGAGTCCTATTGAAGTTTTGTGGTGATCCAAAGGCAGTGGCTACATAAGGATTTTGCGTGTGGGATGTTGGATGTGTATGCACCGTGCGAGTGTGATGAACAAGTAGTTTTTTGTTTGGTGAGTTATCAGCTTTTCTTGGAGCTAGTCCAAGAGTGGCATGGTGCGTCGGAGGAGATTTCAATGCTTTCCGTTGGGTAACGAAAAGGGCGGGGTGCCGTTTGGTGCCACATGGATGGATCAATTTTCGGATTTCATCAATAGTATATGATTAATGGATTTACCGTTGCGTGGCAACAAGTTTACTTGGTTTGGCTCGACGAATAGTTACAGATGACTGGATCAATTCTTTGTATCACCTATTTAGGTGGATCGATTTAAGCAATTACAACAGATAAGCTTGCAGCGTATGCTATTATATCACTCACCTTTGTTGCTGGCCTATGATGATCGTGATTTGGGGCCTCGCCCCTTTTGTTTTGTGAACTGTTGGTTGGATAGTAGAGTGAATTTGCTGCGTTTTGAGTATGAATGGCCACATATTTTGGGTGTTGAGGCTGGTGGTGATAATATTTTGGATAAGTTGCGTAATTTTAAGATGTTCTTGCACACGTGGAATCGTGACGACTTTGGTGATGTAAACAAAGCAATTGAGTCTTTAGAAGAGAAAATTAAGGGGATTGATGCAAATGTGGTGATGGTGGTGTTTTCGAAGAGGTTTTAGAACAACAAAGGACATGGATGCATGCGCTGTGGAAAGCTATCTGCACGAAGGAATCGTTGTGGCGACAAAAATCCTGCGTTTCTTGGTTGAGATTGGGGGACATGAATACGACATTCTTCCATAGAGTAGTCAAGGTGCGCACAGTGCGAAATTGTATTACAGGCTTACAGATTAATGGAATATGGGAAACGAATACTAGTCATTTACATGGTTTTGTGCTGAAGGAATTTCGTAAGCATTTTGCTCAAGAGCCTCATTTGGGCGTGTGAGAGATTTCAGGGGTGTTCAGAAGATTGGATTCAAGCTTGGCTGCTCGTTTGGTTTTAGCATTCTTGAAAGCTGAAGTTCAAGCTGCGATATGAAATTGTGAGGACTCGAAGGCCCCGAGTCCTGACGGTTTTAGTTTTGATTTTCTCAAGAAATATTGGGAGTTTATTAAGGGTGATGTGATGCCTTTTATGCATAACTTTCATATGCCGGGACGTCTTCCAAAAGGATCAAATGCAACATTTTTTGTTCTCTTGCCTAAGAAGGATGCTCTAATTTTTCTTAGCGATTTCCAGCCAATAAGCTTGTTGAATTCCATTGATAAAATTTTGGCAAAGACTTTGGCATGCTGGTTGCAAGGGGTTTTGGTGAGCTTATTAGTGAGACACAAACAACGTTTGTTAAAGGTAGATAGATCGTGGATGGGATTTTGTTTGAAAATGAATTAGTACATTCGCTTCTCCAGCTCGAGAGGTGGTAGTTTTATTTTAAAGCTAGATTTCGAGAAGGTGTACGATTGTGTGTGTTGGTCATTTTTGGATGATTTTTTTGCACGAATGGGTTTTGTCTGTACTTGGTGTGTGTGAATTCATGAGTGTATTAGTACGACTCAACTCTCAGTTCTATTTAATGGTTCGGCTACGAAAGAATTTGGTATGGCCAGAGGCTTACGTCAATGAGATCATTTGTCTCCACTATTATTTATCATTGTTGCAGACGTTCTTCATGTGTTGATGGAAAATGCGTGTTCGGCTGGTGTTTTTAGAGGTGTTCGAGTGGCCGACGGTCTTTTGGTGTTGCATTTGCAGACGAAACAATCTTGTTTTTCAAAGCATCGATTGAGGTAGCAAGGAGTGTTCAGTGATTTCTGCATTGCTTTGAGGCTTGTTCAGGCTTGAGAATTAATTTCCAGAAATCTGCGTTATTTTTATTTTTTGTCGAGGATGCGTTGTATAGTGAGTGGCGGAGTTTTTGGGTTGTGATAAAGGATTGTTGCCATTTACGTATTTGGGTTTGTTGTTGGGAGTAAATCCTTGAAGTAAGGCTATGTGGGACCCTTTAGTGGCTTGTTTTCGATCTAAATTGGCTGGTTGGAAAAGTTCGTCGTTTTCGTTTGTAACCCATGTGACTTTGATTAATGCAGTGCTCTCTTCTTTGTTGGTTTATTATATGGGACTGTTTGTAGTGCCAAAGAGCGTGATCGCGAAACTTGACAAGATACGGAGAGGCTTTCTTTTGGGAGGTGTTGGCTTGCAACGCAAGATGAGCAGGGTGAGTTGGGTCATGGTATGTCAACCGCGGCGATTTGGGGGCCTTGGTGTTGTTGACTTGCAGATCTGTAATGTTTCTTTTCTGTCTAAGTGGACGTGGAAATACGCCACGAATTCGCCATCTTTGTGGCGTGTCGTGATTGGGGCGAAGTATGGTGAGTCTATTCTGAGCTGACGGCTCAATGATAAAGGAATGCAGTCGATGTCTACCATTTGGAAACAAATTGTTGCCTCTTCTTGTTCGGAGGTAGGTTCACTTCATGACATTTCGAGTTTCTTTTGGAAGATTGGTTCTGGGGATTGTGTTGTTTTGGCTTGATCCTTGGTGCATTGAGGAGCCTCTAAAGAATGTGTTCCCATGCCTATTTATGATTGCATCTAATAAACTGGCTATGGTTTGTGAGTATGCAATCTAAGGGTCTTTTGATCATGATCAGTGGAAATGTTTCTTTTGGCACGACTTGCGTGTTTTTGAGCATAGGTCGCTTCGAGAGCCGTGGACGTTAGTTCTTCCTTTTCGATTGCGGGTTGATGTTTAGGATCACTTGTTTTGAAAGTTGGATCAAACTGGTACGTTTTCTGTTAGGCTTTGACACATCGATTGCTCTTGGATAATGTTGGAGATAGCGTGATTGGAGTTTGTTTTGTGTGATGAGTGTTGGTTCCGCCCAAGTTTTAGGATTTTCTATGGTTTGTGTGTTTAGAGAGATTGCCTAATTTTGCTTTTTTTGTCACAGTGGAATTAGTCTTAATGATGTTCAAGGGCCGTGTGTTTGGTGTGGTGAGGGTGAGAATGAATTAGATCATCTATTGCTCTTGTGTAGCTTTGTTAGTAAAATTTGGGAATGGTTTCTCTGACATTCAATTGTCGATGCCGAGGCTGCTCAAAGAGATGCTTGGTCCGAATATGCAATGCTCATTTTTGAGGGAGGCGAAATAGTGGTGGATTACGTGTGTCGTTGCACTTCTATGGTCGATTTGGTTGGCCCGGAATGAAGTTGTGTTTAATGGTAAGACATTTCCGGTGGAGGAGATTTGTTTCTTGATTAAACTTTGGTCCTTTTATTGGGTTCGAGTAGGGAAGGATGCTAATAATATTGATGAAGTACAGTGGTGGTGCTAATAAACTAACATTTAAAAGTTTAGCTGCAGGTGTTAAAAGACTTGGTCAAAGCTTAAGATAACTAATTCATAATGAACATAAAGAAAGTGAACTAATTAATCTCTAGCAGAGCTTCATTACAAGCTGATTAAACACAAGTGAAATCAGAAAAGAATCAATCATTTCAGCATCAAACGAAATAGCATAGAAAGATAAGAAATAAAGTATATCTAAGGAAAATATATCAAATATTCATATAAGTGTAAATTTCAACTAGATGGTTATACAAGCAAAATTCTTAGGTAAAACATAGCTGTAAATAACAAGTATTTTGTGAAGAGAAATAAATTTTCTTCTCTTTTTCTACATTTTTATTGATAAGAGTATGACCTATTTATAGTTTACATAGGAGACATAAATTGGGAAAGATATAATTACACAAAATTACAACATAAATTTAGTTCCTAATTTATAGCTACTATTGACTAGAATATTAGTGAAATAATTCCTAAATATCAACAACTAGATATTTGCAAATATAATTCCCTAATTTTCTGCAATATACACTCCTCTCAAGCTGTGAAATATACATTGTAAAGTCCCAGTTTAGATGTAAACTTATAAAAAAAATGTCTCTTGGTAGTGCTTTGGTAAGAACATCAGCTAGCTAGTCCTTTGTAGGAATGAAATGTAGTTTAACTGTTCCTCCATTGTCCTTTCCAGCAATTAAATGTCGATCAATTTTCACATGCTTGGTTCTGTCATGATGAATCATATTTTTGGCAATGCTGATAGCTAAGTAGCTATCACTTTGCAACTCGAACTCTTCAAAATACTTAGGTTCTAGTTCTACCAAAAATCTTTGTAGCCACATTCTTTCACAAATTCCTAAAGCCATAGCTCTGTACTCAACCTCAACACTGCTTCTGGCCACCATTGGTTGCTTTTTGATCCTCTATGTGACTAAATTTCCCCACACGAATGAACAATAACCACTAGTAGATTTCATGTCAGTTAGCTCACCTGCCCAACTTGAATCAATAAATATTTTTACTGATTTGTCTTCATTCTTCTTGAAGATTAAACCATGTCCAGGGGTTATCTTCAAATACCTTAAGATTCTATACACAGCTTCGAGGTTTTTTCCCTTGGATTACCCACAAGTTTTTGATACTGCTATTTGTTGAGAGGACTGCCCATTTCTTCTTGTAATACCCGAAATTTGTTCGGGGTTCATACTTATATATATATATCTATAAATAAAACAATAAATAAATAAATAAACAGTGAGTATAAATAATAAACCTAGTGTCCATTTATATATAAAAAATCCATTTACAATACAAAAGCCCAAAATTCAGTTTCAAGGCCCAAACTCTTTCCTAATGAGTATTCCCGCCCATTTTAATATCCAACAAACACAAACATTCAGTTGTCCTGCCTAAAACCGCCACATGGCAGGCACCTATTGGCTCAGACCGATTTCACATGGATAATGGTTTTGTTGGCCACTGACATCATCCATGAGACGTCAACGATGACGTCATGGTGCACATACCTATATAAAGGAAGAGAGAGAAAAGTCAAGGATAATTATAATGCAATAATTACGGGAATTAAAAGAAGAGAGAGTTTACCAGAAGCTGGAGAGACACCGAGAAGTCGAAAAGATCACTAGAGCTAGAGATCGGAGCACCACTGGAAACGCGAACGGACGTCGGAAAAGTGCTGGCCACTAGGCAATCAACTCGTCACAGCATCGAAGGTATATTTCCTCCATTCTTTTCATTTTCTGCAAAATAACCATGAAAAACATTAGATCGAGCATACATATTAAGGAAAAAAGAAACAAAATAATAAAAGGAAATAAAAACATAAATGACCGATATACTTTAGTTTTAGGGGTTAGGGTTTTAGTTTAGGGTTTAAAGTTTAGGGGTTTAGGTTGTATAGGTTAGAATTTAAGATTAGTGTTTAGAATTTAGTAGGGTTTAGTTTTTTAGGGTTAGGATTAGGAATTTAGGATTTGAATTTTTATAGTGTAAATAGACAGGCTTGTGTAAAATTAGTTTTACACAGCCGGCGGCCAAAGTGTGGAACGATGGAGTCGAAGAGGGTATGGGCTCGAGTAGAGTAAATTTAAGTGGGGAAGAATGGGAATCCTATCAGATTGGGGCTTAAATCTACGTTTAGGATTGGAGAATTGAGGGTTTTGAGAGTTTTAGGGTTTGGTATGGCGAAGGTACGGCGACGTCACCTACGGCGGCCGGGATTCGAATCCCGGTGGTTGATGAACACCAGAGTATGGTGGCTGAGGATCAATGTGGAGGAGATAGTGGAGGAGCATGCCCATGTTCTTGATGTTTATCTGTGTTCTTCAAGAACATGATGAACATCATGGTTTCTGAAATTTGGTGTTTGTTAGGGGAAGATGAGAGAATTTGAAGAATGAAGAGAGAGAGAGAGGGAAATCGAAAAATGGAAAAAAAGAGAAATTGAAAGTTGAAAAAGGGCCTTTATATAGGCGTTATCCACGGGCTCAAGGGCCCGCGAACCCCCGCGAGTCCCCGGATGAGCCCGCGCCCTTCTTTCCCTTTTCTTGTAATTCAACTCTATTTTTATAATAAAATTTCAATTTAGTCATTTTTCTTTGTAATCCAGTTCTTCAGTTTTGATAATCATTCAATTTAATCCCTATTTCAGTTGTTAATTTAATTTCAATTGTGATTAAATCATATGATTTGATGCATGATTTAAAACAAGCATATATTTTATTGTTAGATAATTAAATTCTCTTAGATATAATTGTTTGAGCCTTAGATACTAATTTCTTTAATTAAGAATTAAATAATTAAATTAAGAGAGATAATTGTAGAAAATAAATGAGTATTGAAAGGAAAGCTTTTAAGTTCTAATTTGAATAGTGTCTCATTGCAATGAGATGTTATTCAAGGGGACTTTTAAGTAGAATATTTGGTACTCATTTTAACTTAGAATATGAAATTAACCTATTTAATTGAATTAAAGCTTTAATTAGTGCTAGAACTTTAATTAATTAGGTTCGTTAATCAATTTAGGAATATTGTTCAATTTAGGGTTTTAATATGAGTAGTGCCCAAGTAATTGGGTGTTATTTTATAAACACCCCTAATTTAATAATATTCATAGCCTTTAAACAACTTAACTAATTAGAGCTTTTTAAGTTAGAACTTAAAATCGACAAGATAATAACCGGTCATGCATTCTGTAACACTCCCTTCCCGGCCAGTTAGGGAATCGGGTCGAAAAGTGTTACTGAAAATAGATTTGGAGATCAGAAGCTTGTTCGGAGTTTGGAACTTTATTCGGAATGTCTTTTTAATTTCTTCTAAGACCTAACGGATTAACTTATTAATAGCTTATTCAATTTGGGGTTAATTTTAAATTTTTTCGAATTTAGGGACTAAATTGTAAATTTTACAAATTAAGAGTATTTATTAGAATTTGATTTTCCTAGCCATCAATTAAACTTATAAATTATTAGCCTATAAAATTTTGTTATTAACGAAGGTCATTTACCCATCGGGTTAACCCTCTTAAGATTTAGTGCCTATTATATAAACTGTTTAAAACAATGGCTTAAGTCTTTTAACAGAATTAATTGACACCGTACCGATACAGTACACTTAGGACCGTATCGGTACGCTAAGCCAAATTTCTCAATTTTAGAACTAGGGGTGACAAGCCCGTATCGATACATTTAAGCCTGTATCGATACGCATTGACCAAGGTTGACCCGTTTTAGTACACCCCAAGGCCGTACCGATGCAATTTTCTTCCCAGACCCTTCTGCTGAGGTCCGTATCGATACAGCTTGACCTGTATCGGTACGCTCTATTTTCCTAGGTTCAAATATGAAAGGCTGTATCGATACAGCTTGACCTGTATCGATACGCCTGTCTTATAACGATTGATTTTATCTGGTTTTTATTCGAATTAACCTTTTGAATGATGTTTGAATGCTATGAAATTTTACCAGCAAGTTATTAATCAATAATTCTAATAGCATACCAAAATTTATGGCAATTCAAATCCGTTTACTAAGTTTTTACCTTTGAGTCCCTTTAGGCCAAAATTGGCTAGTTTATCAATTTGCAAACATATTATATTTCCCATTTTACACCTAGGCACTTTAGGACCATTACATACATATCAAAATAGACCATTGTAACATGTATAAGACCTATGCCACCATACTAGGAGTTTAGAACAAAACGTAACATACATATGGTTGATGAGAGTGACTTGCAATCGCAACTACACGATCGAAGCTCGGAATTCTTCAGAGTCCTGGAATGCATGAAACACACAGATGTTAGGCTTACATAGCCTAGTGAGGTAGTTATAACAAATGCAAATAAGTTCTTAATGGCATAGATAACACATAATCGTGCTTAAATGACATAAGTGCACCATTAGTCATATATAGATCATGCTCAAGTAATTATCATATTTCATATACCAAATGCAAAACATAAATTCATATAATTTCCTTGGACATAGTAACCAATAGATACGTTGATTCCCCTGTACGCCACATATGTCAAGAATAGGCCTTAGCCTTGAGTCATAGCTCCAGAATCCCTTACACAATCCAATATTTTCTCCCCACGTATAGGCTGTAGCCCTGGACCGTAGTCCAATCCCTTACTTAATGAGCTCGAATAATCCTATGGCATGCCAATTGTATCCAATGTCCACAAGTATCTAAGGTTATATAATTTATCACAAAACTTACCTTATGCCCATAAGACATAACATGTCGGATTACAAACTTGAGCCTTGGCTCCACATATCATATCATACCATATTCGTGACAAAATCTATATGTATAACATAGTTTGAATATCATATATGAGCTTACAAACGTATCAAGCAACATTAAGTACTTACCATGCTTACCATTAGAATCCACATGTAATTTGCTCTACTTGAGCCTTTAAACAATATGCAAGTAGTAAACATAAAACAAGCGCAACGGGATGGCACCTAGCCTATCCCTTGACACAACTACACTCACCTTGAATTTCGATGCTTTCAAGGCCCTCAGATTTCAACTCCTTTGTGACTAGCTTTTGTTGGAGATGACGAGGGGTCTTTCTCTACTTCTTGAGCTAGTCCAAGATTAAAGGATTACATTAGAATTAAGACCAATGTTTCACAATTGTTTTCAAGCTTACCAAGCTCGTAGACAACATCGAAATAAGGAATTTGATCATTTATCACATGGGCTTAACTTGAACATTCAAGACCTAATTCTTAAAATTAAACTCTAAGGATTGATGGACTCATCAAATTGGCATAGGGGTTTTACTTACCGAGTTACAAGCTTTCAATTGGTGTATTGAAATCAAGCAAAGATTGAGGATTGGATCGTGGTGCTTGCTTGAGCTTGAAGATAACAATGAAGGTGTGTGCTTTTTTGAAGTCAAAGGATGAGTTTAGTTTATGGGAGATTCAAAAAAAGAATGAGAGATTTCCTTATTCATTTTAAAACCATCCAAATTTTCCCTAATCATTGTCCCACCTTTCACTTAGCCAATGTGAGGGTTTCCCTTAGGTAAGGGTTTGCTTAACCCAATACTCAATCATCTTTCTTAACCCTTTCCATTATTGACTATTGATGTCTAATGGTCATCTTTTCTGATCACTTTCATGTGAGGGGAGGCAAGCAAGCAGGTGACTCAGCCCTATTCTGCCAATTTTTACAAATTGGTCACCAAAAACAATTTTGACAAAGGCCCGTATCGATACAGGTCCTACCGTATCGATACGTCTTGCCCAAAAGCAACATTTTCAGCATTTTCAATGGAACCCTAATTTCTATTCTTTACAAGAAGGTCCAACAACTTAATTAAACCCAAATAACTTTCATTACTTCACAATTGGATACAAGATTCAGTAATTACATCTTTCAGGCATAACCGGTACATAATTTATGATCACCGAAACCTAATTCTGACTAGACTGGTTTTCCGGGTGTGACACATTCAAACCTTCTATGTTGGAATTTAAAATCCATTTGATAATTATGGTTAAATTAAATTCAAAATGCTATTTGAAATGCCAAAATGCCATGTAAAATTAAAAAGGTACCGACAACGAGCTTTTGTGGGAGTGTTAATCCTTCCTCACGCGTAACCGACTCTTGAACTCAAACTTTAAAGAAACGAATCTTTGTTTGTTTTTATGGTGTTCAGTCTACCAAAGTGACCGATGGTGACTCCAAATGTTTTTTTAAAAAATATTAAATAAAAAAGAAAATTAAATTTTTATGATTAATTAAATGAAAAACCCGATTTAATAAGAAAACTAAAATTTCAAGATAAAATGAATTAAAAAGGGTCAAAAACCTAATTTTCCAAGATTGATCGTTAGACTATTTTCACACCCGGTTTAAAATGGTCACGATAGCTTGGTATCTCTGTTGGGGATTTGAATTCGAGAGTCAGGCCTAACTAATTAATTTTATGTGGCATTTTGGCATTGAAAATGGTAAGTTGAATTTAATTTTTCCTATAATTATTGGATGGAGTTTTAGAAAGAATAGAGGTAGCTTTTCTGTATGATATATCTGTCATTCATGCATAGCCTTCTACCCGGAATTTTCACCCTTATGTGGGAGCGAGACATGATCCGACGCGAGGCTCTCTACCTCCGAGTTTGAAATTTTGTCTTTCTTCTGGTATACCAACCTTATACAACGTGAGGTATACGCCTATGATATAAGGGATCGTATACTCCTGAATTGATGTCTTGCTGTTGTAGTAGACAGTAACGACAGTTCGGGTACCTAAAGTCTAGAACAAAAATCGCATTCTGTAATCTAGAAGCCCACCCCACTAGAGCCAGACAGGAACCTAGGACAGGATGATGCCGGTTTAAATAGACTTATGTGGTTATTTTCTCTACTTTATATCATCTGCTTTATTGTGATATTAATTAGTCTATTTGCTTTCAATATTAATTCATAGTACTGACATAATATTTTTTTTGTTTTGTTTGTCTTAGTCTATTGCTTTAAAATGAACCATGTCATGTTGCATTATTTTGGTATCGGTTCAAGAATCAGTCGATTAGGAAGTATTCGATATGGCTGAAGGGTCCAAGAAACTAGGAGAAGACAATACCACAGTCTGGACATGGTTAGAGCAAACTCAGCATGAAAAAAGGGATAGCCTTCGTAAGGGTGACATATCACAGGTGAAGAATTATGCGAAGCTAAATACTAAGCTGAATGATTGTTTACCGGAGGTTAGAGCCATATGAGAACAGTGGGAAAGTGACATGAAAGTACCTTTTCAACAAGAATTTGGTGACATAGCCTTATTGTTGTACATTCAAGTAGATTGAGAGTTTCTTAGAGCAATGGCTCAATTCTGGAATCCAACATATAACTATTTTACTTTTGAGCAAGTAGACATGACCTCGACACTCGAAGAGTATGAGGCCTTGATACGCTGTCCTAGAATTCAAAGTGATAGGATCTACACGAGACCCAACAACAACTCTGGTTTTAAGAAAAAATTGAGATTGATCACGGGTAAGAGCGAGAGTGGTTTAATGGCAAGATAACTAACAACAATAGTACTGATCAGAATGAGGAAAAATAGCGCATAAATTGGAAAGTCCTTAGGGAATTGATACTAGCAAGTGACGAACCGACCAAGATGAGGATCTTATACGCCTTGTGCATAATGGGCTAGTATTATTTCCAAGAACTCTGGAACACATTGACCCCTCCACACTAGGACTGTTCGAACAACTGGAAAAAGGTGTAAATTCTGTGCCTGTAATCTTAGTTGAGACTTATAGATCATTGAACACATGTAGGAAGTCATGAGACGAAAGGTTCTGGGGCTGTGCATAGTTGCTAGAAATCTGGTTTAGAGGACATAAGTGGAATACATCTTATAGATCTATTAGGTATATCAGTACCTACTCACTGATAGAAGAACACATTGCTAGTTGCACGAAAGAAAAGAAGAAAGAAGAGCAATGGAAAGAATACTTTAAGGACATGAAAGATACCGATGTTGTATGGAGAGCTTTGTGGCTGAATAGGGGAACAACTTATATGTATCGATGCAGAGACAAAGATTGGGTCCCACTACCAGGAATCTGGAGAGGAATAGCGTACTGCCCTTTATTAGTGTCGAGACAACTCGCCTTAAGGCAGTTCATACCGACTATTGCGAGCATGGCATGATTCGAATATGCACATAAGACAAACAATTACAAGGGGAAGGTAAGTCAAACTGTGAAAGTATGGGAAATGCCAAGAAGCGTGAACCCTTATCAGGAGTTGGAAGTCATGCCGGGATATGAAGAATGGAAGGCTCAGAGGATTAATGGTAACATACTCCGGAGAAGTCAAGGAGACACTAACCCATCTAATGAACTTGCTAGGAATGTGCCATCATCATTGGAGATATTAAAGCACGATCGAGAATTAGATTTGAAGGGGTATGAGAAAAGAATCAATGATCTCACAAATGAGTTGACCATGACGAAGTTGCAAATGAATGTTCACGAAGGAAAATAAAAAGATCTTAGAGAATAGAATAGGAAAATCAACCAAGACTTGAAGGACTTATAGGAAATTCACGCTGGGTGTAAAACAAGGAAAAATGAACGAGCAAGCAAGATGATTAAGGACCTGTTGACCAGCTAAATGAAATGACAAAGGGAAAGAATGATTACAAGAAGATGTATGAGAAAAAGGCCAGAGAATTGAGAGAATTAAGCAAAAAAGCCAATGAGAAGTTAGAAGAAAAACAAGCCCAGAATTTTGAGCTAATGACTCAAGTGTCATAATTGGAACAAATGATGACAAAGTACCATAATTAAGACAAGGTTAAGATGGAGTAAGAGAACGAATGATTGAAGAAGAGGGTGGTAGAATTGGAAAGTGTGGTACAAGGCTTGAAAGATCAGCTCACAGGTTATGAGGGAGCACTGCACCAGGGAGATAAGTCACTAATGGGCAAACTTGAAGTAGCTGAGTACATAATCCATAAGCAAAGTCATGAGATGATTAGCTTCAAGAACCAGGTAAAAGGGGTTGCTCAGTACGGGCAGATCTTGCCTGATGAAGCCACATACTTGTTACGACACCCTGACATCAACGTTGACACTGAACTTGGACAAGCTTTGATCAGGATATTGAATGAAGTGATTAATTTAGGAGCCAGGGCTAGTTGTTTTCTGTAGATGAAGTTGTTTTTTTCCTTGTATTTAGACCATTTAGCTAATCAATTTAGTCGGGGCTACTGCCAGTCATCCGGTCAGTATTGGACTGAACTTTGCTAATGGTGATGAAGTCACAGATCTGAATACCGTCAATGAAATTGAGAAAATACATGCTAAAATCGAGAGGAAATATGAAGAACGCTGCAAAGCTCTGGAAGAACACAAAAGGTAAATGAGCAAGGGTCTAGTGCTGTTGATTTGAGTTTAGTTGCTGATCTGGTCCTTCCACCCAAATTTAAGGTATCAAACTTTAAGAAATATGATGGGACGACTTGCCCAAAAGCACATCTCACTATGTACTGTCGCAAAATGGATGCTTATATGAAGGATGAAAAGTTGTTGATTCATTGTTTCCAAGATAGTTTGATGGGCTCAGTGATACGCTGGTACACTCTGTTAAGTCGAGCCAATATCAGATCGTAGAAGGATCTTTCTGGAGCTTTTAAGGAGCAATATAGACATGTGTCAGAAATGGTTCCTAGTCAGGTCATGTTGCAAGCTATGGAACAGAGATCTACCGAGGGTTTTCATCAATATGCACAGAGATGGAGGGAATTGGCAGCACAGGTAGAGCCAACTTCAATGGAGAATGAAATTACTCACATGTTCGTGAATACTTTGTGGGGTCCACTCTTTGAGCGTTTGATAGGGAATGCTACCCATAATTTGTTGATATGGTGATGACTGGCGAGTTGATTGAAGCAACCATCAAAAGCTTAAGGTTGGAAAATGGAGAAAGTTCCCTCAAGAATTTCAAGAGGAATGATATTGAGGTAAATAATGCAAGTACTTATGAAGCCCCAAAAAATGTCACAATCACACTACCCGGGGCTGCTTCAGAAAATTCACAGAATTTAAATAGGAAAGATTCTTGAGGTTCAGGAAATGATAAGATGAACTTTACACCTTTGCCGGTGTCATTTGCTGAGCTTTATCCACAACTATTCGATGCAGATTTAGTGAGACCCTACTATCTTACCCCTTTTCAACCTCCATATCCTCCATGGTATGATTCGAAGGCTAATTACGAGTGATTTAAGAAAGTGATTCAAAATTTAAGAAAGTGATTCAAAATTTAAGAAAGTGATTCACAATTGAAAATTGCATAGCATTTAAGAAAGTGATTCAAAATTTGGTCAATACTGGGGTGTTGAAATTTGATGAACCCAATGTAGCGGCTAATCTATTGCTGAATCATGGAGGATGAGGGGTGAATGTGATATAGGAAGATGAGGCTAAATGGTTAAAGGTTGATGTATCTGAGATTAGATCTCTTTTGAAGTGGGTATTTGAGCAGTTATACAATGCTGAAATGATACAAATAGGCATAAAGGTCGAAAAGGAAGTGGAATCAATGACCTATTGTGAGTATCACTAGAAGGAAGGCCACGAAATTTAGCACTGTCCTGATTTTAGATGCTTGACTTAGAAAATGATGAATAACAAGAAGACCGAGTTCTTTGAAAAGATGGGGGAAAGAAGGGAAGTTGAGGTATGCACTTCCTAGAATTTAGAGGTTAAATATAGTGTGAGCAGACCGTTGGTCATTTTTGTTAGGCCAAAATTTGGAAGTTTGTCTAGTGATGTAAAGCTGACAACAAATCTCAGGATTGTGATTTCTCCTCCAGTGCTATTTGCCTTTAAAGACACCCATGAGGTCCCTTGGAATTATGCTGCCAATGTAACAATACCAGAGGACTCAAAGCCTCAGGAAGTGGAAAAACCACTGGATGAAACAAAAAAAGTTTTAGAAGGGAAAGTGGAGGAAAGACCCGATGCTGAACCAGTAAATGAAGTGGGGCACTTCACCAAGAATGGTAGATGTTATTCACCCGATACATATAAAGAGGGTGAGAAAACAAAAGGGAAAACTATGGCAGTACCGAAGAGGATCTTTGGAGAGGAGCCCCTTCCCAAGTTGAATGAACCAGTTACAGAAGAAAAAGCTCAAGAGTTCTTGAAATTTTTGAACATAGTGAATACAATATAGTCGAGTAGTTGAAGAGACGAACAAGCTAGATTTTCTGTCCTTGAATTATTGTTGAGTTCAGAAGGGCATCACATTGCTTTAATCAAGGTGCTCAATCAGACATTTGTCTCAAATGATATATTAGTGCATAAATTGGAAAAAAAATTATGAACTATATAATTACGGACTATTACATTACCTTCACTGATGATGAGATCCCGAAGGGCGGAATGGGATATGTTAAGGCTTTGAATATCACGACTCACTGCAAGGGTCATGTTATTCCTAGAGTTTTGATAGACAATGGGTCAGCACTGAATGTCTTACCGATGGCCACTTTACAAAGGTTACCAATTGATGACTTCATATAAAGACATATAAACACACTATAAGGGCTTTTGATGGTACTACTCGAGATGTGCTTGAAAAAATTGAGGTGTCATTATTGATTGGACCTGTAATCTATAACATGGATTTTCTGGTTATGGATATCAAGCCAACATACAATTGCTTGTTAGGGAAGCCCCGGATTCATTTTGCTGGTGCAGTACCATCTTCGTTGCATCAGAAATTAAAATTTGTGATAGAAGGAAAGTTGGTCAGTATTGGAGCCGAAGAAGATATCTTTGCCTCTATGACTACTTATGCTCCACACATTGAAGTGGAAGAAAATGCTCTTGAATGTTCATTCAGAGCCTTGGAGATTATAAATGCAACCTTCATTGCTAAGGGGAAGCCAACACCTCGTTCGAGGTTATCAAACTGTACCAAGATGACCGTCCGCGAGACTATCGGGAGAGGTGCGAGAATTGGAAAGGGACTTGGAGAACATCTTCAGGGATGTTTGTGTTTGAAGCCTATCATCATGAAGAATGATCATTTTGGACTTGGGTTTAAGCCCAACATTCAATAGAGACAGAAGGATTTGAAGAAAAAAGAGAATCAAAGGAGAGCCCGATTTCTAGGAGCTAAAATTTCTTTTGAGCCCATGGTATTCTCTAACTTGACCACTATCTTCAAATCCCGTAGGTTCAAAAATATGGAGAAACAACTTGAGAAAGATAACCAAGAGACTGTGAAATTTCAAGTGGAAGAGATCTTCGGCAAGATCATGGAAGAGTTGAATGTCAACGGTATATTCGAGGGATCTCAGCATGGTAAGTTTCTGGAAGGAGTCCGTCCATGCTTTCCTGGTGAAGTTCTCAATAATTGGACAACAAAGGATCTTCCCCTAGTTTTTAAGACAAAAACAGAGTAATGCCAAGAACCACCTTGTACTTTTACCCGCGAGTACAATGGATTATCTGTAAAGGGCTACTATGAAGTTTATTTCAATAAAGATGCTTTCATTTTGATTCTCAAATGGAAAACATGTTTCTTGTTTGTTAGGCTCTTTGCACGCTCGAATTGATCTCTAAAAACTATCAAGAGGGTTGAAATTGCTTCCCGAATGAATTGGCTAAAACTAGAAAATAGTAGACAATTGTGCCCAATGATTTTAGAGTGGTTCAACTCCTTCAATGGAATCTACATCCACTACCTTAGCACACCACTAAGGATTTTCCAATTCACTACTATGAATTCTTCCTTTTGAGGTCAAAGGGATAACCTTACAACCCTATCTTTTCAATGGCTCGGATAGAACCACTCTAGTTTTTGTCTAAGGCTAAACTATAACCTCTCATTTTACAAGGGATTTGTGTAAACTCTAAAAGCTCACTTAGGTGGGTGTTTACAAGAATTTGAGCTCATAAGAGTACAAAGGATTTACAATTAAGCACTCTCTAAAACACTATATACAAGAGAAATGAAAGAATAAGACTTAAAGCTAATTTCTCTTGATCATGTTGCTTGGATGTGTTCTCTTATCTTCTTCAAGTGTCCTTGTGGTGTTTATAGAATGTGGAATGAGTTTCTAGCCATTTATGGCCGTTGGGGATGAGTCATGACCGTTGGGGATGCAAAATAGTTGTTACCTACAAAATTTTTAGCATTTATAACTAAAGGGATCGATATTTTTTCAAAAAATATGACCGTTACAGCTACGGGATCGATCCCATAAACCAAGCGATCGATCCTTTTGCACTTGGTGGTTCGAATAAAAAGATTGAGGCATTCTGTCCAAAAAGAGATCGATCATTTTATTTAGGGGATTGATCCTTTTATTTAGGGGATCGATCCTTTTTTGCTTTGAGGTTTGGAAATGACCTTTTTAAAGTGCAAAAATGGATCATATTGATTTTGAAAAAGTTCGGCTAAGTTGGAAAACATTCGAAACAAAATTTTCAAATTTGTCTGGACTTTGAATTATTTTTGAAATATTTGAACAAATCCAAAACATTTCTCACTTAATTTGTTATATAAAAATATTAGTTCAACATTGTTTTTTTCACATCCATTCCAAATACATATTATTATTTTCCTTGTAGGTCTTCAATTATTAATTGCATGAATGATTCTGGACCTAATCTCGAATTATATCTTGAGTGGCCAGTGTGTCTAATAGAAGTCAATGAGGTTGAAGACGAGACATAATATGAAATCCCTGACGAATTACTGAGGTTGGTAGTAAAAGAAGAGAAACAGATCTTACCTCACAAAGAGGAGATAGAAATTTTGAATCTGGGAACAGATGAAATCAGAAAATAGGTGAAGATTGGTACAACTTTCTTGCCAAAAAACCAGACAAGAGTTAATTGATTTGTTACAAGAGTTTAAAGATGTCTTTGCCTGCTCCTACCAGGATATGCCAAGATTAGATACATATATAGTAGTACACAAGCTACCTATAAAACCCGAATGCAAGCCAGTTCAATAGAAGCTTAGAAGATTGAAACCGAAAATGGTATTGAAGATCAAAGAAGAGGTACAACAAAAGAAAATTGAGGCAGGATTCCTTCAGGTGGCAAGATATCTAGAGTGGCTAGCCAACATAGCTCCAATGCCGAAGAAAGATGGAAAAGTACGCATGTGTGTAGACTACAGGGATTTGAATAGTGCAAGTCTGAAGGATAACTTTCTTTTACCCCATATTGATATACTGGTCGACAACACATCAGGACATTCATGGTTCTCATTCATGGATGGTTTCTCAGGGTACAATCAAATAAAGATAAATCCAGAGGATATGGAAAAGACAATATTCATAACCTTGAGGGGCACATATTGTTACAAGGTAATGTTGTTTGAATTAAAGAATTTAGGGGCAATATATCAGCAAACTATGGTAACGTTTTCCATGACATGATGCACAAAAAAATTGAGGTGTACGTGGATGATATGATTGTCAAGTCTCATACTGAAGAGGAACATATTCAGAACCTGAGAAAGTTGTTTCAAAGATTGAGAAAATACCAATTGAAGCTCAATCCTAACAAGTGCACTTTCGGAGTAACATCCATAAAACTCTTGGGCTTCGTAGTTAGGAGAAGAGGAATCGAGATCGATCTAGATAATGTGAAGCAATCCAGAATCTTCTACCACCTTGTTCATAAAAAAGAAGTACGATGATTCATTGAGAGATTGAATTATATTTCCAGTTTATTTCTCAGTTGACCGATAAATGTTATCCAATTTTTAGACTACTTCGAAAGAATAATCTAGGGGAATGGGATGAGAAATGCCAAGAGACGCTCGACAAGATCAAGAAATATCTGACCAATACTTTAATTTTAGAAGCACCGGTTCCAAATAGACCACTCATCCTTCACGGTTTATGAAAATTCAATGGGGTGCATGCTAGGGCAACATGATGACACAAGAAAGAAAGAGCTATCTATTACTTGAGAAAAAAGTTTACAGAGTGTGAAGTACGGTACCCTCCAATTCAAAAATTATGTTGTGCTTTGGTTTGGGTAACCAGTATACTCAGACAATATATACTATACCACACTACTTGGTTGATATCTCATCTTGATCCATTGAGATTTTTTATGGAAGCACCAGCGTTGACTGGAGGGTTGGCATGTTGGCAAATGCTGTTGTCAAAATTTGACATAGTGTATGTAAGTCAGACAACAATAGAAGAAAGTGCCATAAGATATTTTTTGGCTAGTCGTGCTTCAGAAGATTACAAGTCCCTAAACTTTGATTTCCCAGATGAAGATATGATGAGTATCTTCATGGAAGAAAAGGGAACTTTAGAGAATGAAACCTGGAGATTGTACTTTGAAGGAGCAGCTAACGCCCTAAAACATGGGATTGGAGCAGTGTTGATCTCTCCAAATAATATACATTATCCTTTCACAAGTAGATTGGAATTTCTTTGTACCAATAACATGGCACAATATGAAGCTTGTGTCATGGGCTTGCGAGTTGCTATTGAAAGAAAGATAGAAGTCTTGAAGGTATACGGAGATTCAGCATTAGCCATCTATCAGCTTCATGGAGAATGAGAAACAAAGGATGCAAAGTTGATTGAGTACCGAAGGTTGATCCTTGAGTTGATAAAATAATTTGAAAAAGTCACTTTTACATACATCCCAGATAAGATAATCAAATGGCTAATGCCTTAGCTACACTAGCTTCGGTATTTCTAGCAGATAAACCATAGGACATTATGCCAATCCATATGCAAAGTTACGAAACCTATGCTCACTGTTACAACATAGAGGAAGAGGCAGATGGAAATCCATGGTACTTTGATATTTTGTAATACATAAAGTTTCAGAATTATCCTAGAGAGGCAAATGATAATGACAAGAGAACTATTAGAATGATGGCTTCAAGATATGTGCTTGATGGCAAAATCCTGTACAATAGAGGAAAAGATCAGATCTTGTTAAGATGCGTCAATTCTCGAGAAGCTAGAGACATCTTATTTGAGGTTCATGATGGGATTTGTGGAACCCATGCTAATGGCTTTGCAATGGCCATGAAGATTATGAGATATGGATACAATTGGTCAACTATGGAGGGAGACTGTATTGAATATGCTAAGAAATGTCACAAGTGCCAGACATATGCTGACAAGATTAATTCCCTGCCAGTACCTCTTCACACAATGAATTCACCGTGGCCATTTGTTTTTTGGGGCATGGATGTTATCAGCTAGATTCAACCCAAAGCTTCTAATAGACACCGCTTCATTCTTGTGGTCATTGATTACTTCATTAAATGGGTAGAAGCAGCTTCATATGCTAATATTACAAGATCAACGGTTTGTAAGTTCTTGAAAAAGGAGATTATTTGTCGATTTGGATAGCCGGAAAGAATTATCACTGACAATGCCACTAACTTCAACAACAAAGTAATAGTAGAAGTGTGTGAGCAATTCAAAATTATACACCACAATTCTGTAGCTTACCACCCTAAGATGAACGGAGTAGTGGAGGCAGTGAACAAGAATATGCTAAGAAATGTCACAAGTGCCATATATATGCTGACAATATTAATTCCTCGCCAGTACCTCTTCACACAATGAATTCACCGTGGTCATTTGCTGTTTGGGGCATGGATGTTATCAACCAGATTCACCCCAAAGCTTCTAATGGACACCGCTTCATCCTTGTGGCCATTGATTATTTTATTATATGGGTGGAAGCAATTTTATATGATAATATTACAAGATCAATGGTCTGTGAGTTCTTGAAAAAGGAGATTATTTGTCGATTTAGATTGCTAGAAAGAATTATCACTGACAATACCACTAACTTCAATAACAAGGTAATAGTAGAAGTGTGTGAGCAATTCAAAATTATGCACCACAATTCTGTAGCTTACCTCCCTAAGATGAATGGAGTAGTGGAGGCAATGAACAAGAACATCAAGAAAATCATATCAAAGATGACGAAGACTTACAAATACTGGCATGAGAAGCTACCCTTTGCTTTGTTCGCATATTGAACTTCAGTGTGAACTTCCACAGGGGCAACCCTTTACTCTTTGGTCTATGGGTCAGAAGCTGTACTTCCAATTAAAGTTGAAATTACTTCTCTCCGAGTTCTATCCGAGGTAAAATTGGATGAAGCAAAGTGGGTACGGGCTCGATTTGATCAGTTGAATCTTATCGAGGGAAAAGGCTAAAGGCTATTTGTCACAACCAAATGTACCAAAAGAGAATAATGCGGGCTTATGATAAGAAAGTTTGGCCCAAAAAGTTTCGAGAGGGAGATGTTGTGCTAAAAAGATATCGCAAATACATCGAGATGCCCGTGGAAAATAGATACCTAACTAGGAGGGGCATTACGTTGTCAAAAAGTCTTTTTCTAGAGGAGCACTAATTTTAGCTGAGATGGACGGTAAAGAGTTACACAAACCAGTAAAATCTGATTCAGTCAAGAAATATTATGTTTGAAGAGTAAAAATATATTAGAAAAAGAAAAAGAAAGAAAAAGCAGAGTGAAAACCCAGACAGAGCGCTTCACAAAATGAAAATATTTGTGGTGAAAACCCAAAAAGGGCACCACCGATAAAAAAAATGAATGAAAAAGGGGCTCAACATGAAAAATTGTAAAGAGCGTCTTGAATCCAAAGGAGGATCTGGGTTGAAAACTTGCAAAGGGCGGCTCATATGTGTTGAGATCTAGCATCCGAAAATTCAAAAAGAAAACCTCTCAGACACCTAGTATTTTGGGAGGGATTTCACATCTGTAAACGTCTTGACAACATTTGAAGTCTGCTAAACAATGGCTCGAGCTCAGGACTATATTCAGTTGATGGGGTTGCTGAATCCTTCATGTTATGAATGCTCGTGGATCTGAACTTGTTTCTTGATTTTTGTTGTTTTAGTTTGCCATGACTCTCTCAAACTTTATTGTACTTTGCTTATAACCCTCAATAAAATTCATGAATTCTCTTCCGAGCTTTCTTTCATTCCTAGAGCATCATGCAAATGACTAGTATAGTGTATTAAAAAAACAAATGATTTCTTGGTATTACTATGTTTTAAAAGATGCAGGTGGACTTTAGCACTCTAGATTATTGAAGAATGAGTGTATAAAGTGAAGGTTGAGTTGAATGCTACGCTAGTGGAAACAAAGGAAAGAAACAGTGAAATGCTTCAGTTGATCAGTACTTGAACAAGTTGGAAAGATTGACAAAGAAAGGAATGCAAAGGAAAGTGTTGTGAGATAAAGGTGAAAACCTGAAAAGGGCGCCAAAAAAGGGGAAAAAAGAAGAATAAAAAAGAGAAAAAAGAAAAGAAAGAAAGAAAGAAAAAGAAAAAAGGAAAGAAAAAAGAGAGAAAAAAGAAAAAGAAAAAAAGAGAAAAGAAAAAAAGAAAAACTAAGGTGAAAACCTGAAAAAGCGTCTTGAGGAAAACAAAAAGAAAAACCAAAGTGAAAACTTGTAAAGGTGCTTTGAGAAAAGCACCCTGAAGTGAAAACCCGAAAGGGCGATTCAGAGCAAAGGACCAGAAACACAGAAAGATGGCCTCAAAGGATAATCCTGAATGTGAGATGAAGCATCAGTGTAGATCGAGAATTAGTGAAGAAGCAAAGCAAAGGAAAGTTAGATTGGTCTCCCAGAAAGCAGAAATTGTCTGATTGATCCCAATGTGCCATGGTTCATGCATCATACATAGAAATTAGGGTCATACTAACCCTTATCAAAACACTTTGATCAATTTTATTAGGAATTTAGCAGGAATGAAGAACTCCTAATGAGAAGAGTTTGCCCTAGAGCTCCTAATGAGAAGAACTCGCCAAACAAAGAATATAAAGTTCCTAACGAGAGAAGCTCGCCCAACAAATAATGAAGAACTCCTATTGAGAAGAGTTCGTCGTAGGGTTCCTAATGAGAAGAACTCGCTCGATGAAGAAGAAATAACTCCTAATGAAAATAGTTCTCTCTTTTTAAAAGTGGGGAAGTTCCTAATAAGAAGAGCTTGCTTACTCGACGCCTTTACAAAGAGGTGGACTAGCAAAATAGTGAGGAATGAAGAATTTCATAATAAGAAGAACAACTTCAAACCTCAGAAAATAAAGAATTTCAAAGAGCAATTCTTTTAAAGAGCAATTCCAAAGCTTGGAAGATGAAGAATTTCATAATGAGAATAACAACTACGAACTTTATGGTTTGGCAGAAGATTAAAGAATTTCATAATAAGAAGAATAACTTCAGGTTTCGGTAGCGTGTGGATTCAGCCAAAATTCATGTATTTTCAGTCTTTGCCCTATTCTTGTTCCACAATAATAAGTAAAGAGGGGCAGCTGTAATACCCAAAATTTATCTGGGGTTTATACTTATATATATATATATATATATATATAAATAAATAAAACAATAAATAAATAAAAGTGAGTATAAATAATAAACCAGTGTCTATTTATATATACAAAAATCCATTTACAATACGAAAGCCCAAAATTCATTTCAAGGCCCAAACTCTTTCCTAATGAGTATTCCCGCCTATTTTAATATCCAACAAACACAAACATTCAGTTTTCCCACCTAAAACCACCACGTGGTAGACACCCATTGGCTCAGACCGGTTTCACATGGATAATGATTTTGTTGGCCGCTGACATCATCCATGAGACATCAATGATGTCGTCATGGTGCACTTACCTATATAAAAGAAGAGAGAGAAAAGTTAGGGATAATTATGATGCAATAATTACGAGAATTAAAAGAAGAGAGAGAGAGTTTATCAGAAGCTGGAGAGACACTGGGAAGTTGAAAAGATCACCGAAGCTAGAGATCGGAGCACCCCCGGGAATGCGAACGGATGTCGAAAAAGTGCCAGCCACGGGGCAATCAACTCGTCACCAGCATCGGAGGTATATTTCCTCCATTCTTTTCATTTTCTGCAAAAGAAACATGAAAAATATTAGATCGAGCATACATATTAAGGAAAAAAGAAACAAAATAATAAAAGGAAATAAAAACATAAATGACCGGTATACTTATTTGGAACGACGGTCGGAGTGTGGAACGGTGGAGTCAAAGAGGGTATGGGCTCGGGTAGAGTAGATTTAAGTGGGAAAAAATGGGAATCTTGCCGGATTGAGGCTTAAATCTAGGTTTAGGATTGAAGATTGGAGGTTTTTAAGAGTCTTAGTGTTTGGTATGGCAGAGGTACGACGGCTAAAATTGCCTTACGGCGGCTGATGTCGTCTATGGCGGTCGAGATTTGAATCCTGGTGGCTGATGAACACTAGAGCTTGGCTGGAGCATGTTGGCTAAGAATCAATGTGGAGGAGATAGTGGTGGAGCATGGCCGTGTTCTTGAAGTTCATCCGTATTCTTAAAGAACAAGATGAATATCAAGCCAAAACCCTTAGTTTCGATCGAGTTTGGGATGGTTTCTGGAAATTTGGTGTTTGTTAGGGGAAGATGAGAGAATTTGAAGAATGAAGAGAGAGAGAGAAATTAAAAAAATGAAAAACAAAATTAAAAGTTTGTAAGGGCCTCTATATAGGTGTTATCCATGGGCTTAGGGGACCGCGAATCCCCACGAACCCCCGCGAGTCGCCGGATGAGCCCGCACCATTCTTTCCCTTTTCTTGTAATTCAGATCTAATGTTCTAATAAAATTTCAATTTAGTTACTTTTTCTTTGTAACCCGGTTCTTCAGTTTTAATAATCATTCAATTTAATCCTCAATTCAGTTGTTAATTTAATTTCAATTGTGATTAAATCATATGATTAGATGCATGATTTAAAACAAGCATATAGTTTATTGTTAGAAAATTAAATTCACTTAGATATAATTGTTTGAGCCTTAGATACTAAGTTCTTTAATTAAGAATTAAATAATTAAATTAAGAGAGATACTTGTAGAAAATAAATTAGTATTGAAAGGAAAGCTTTTAAGTTCTAATTTGAATAGTGTCTCATTGCAATGAGATGTTATTCAATGGGGCTTTTAAGTAGAACATTTGGTACTCATTTTAACTTAGAATATGAAATTAATCTAGTTAATTGAATTAAAGCTTTAATTAGTGCTAGAACTTTAATTAATTAGGTTCGTTAATCAATTTAGGAATATTGTTCAATTTAGGGTTTTAATATGAGTAGTGCCCAAGTAATTAGGTGTTATTTCATAAACACCCCTAAATTTAATAATATTCATAGCCTTTAAACAACTTAATTAATTAGAGCTTTTTAAGTTAGAACTTAAAATCAACAAGACAATAATCGGTCATGCATTCAAACCTTTTATGTTGGGATACATTTTTAATATGAACTGTAGTGTCCTAAAGCAATTGGGTGCCTCTAATTTCGTATTCGCTCCAAAAATGCATTTCTTTATAAAAGGATATCTCCATTTAGAATTTAAAATCCATCTAATAATTATGGTTAAATTAAATTCAAAATACTATTCGAAATGACAAAATGCCATGTAAAATTAAAAAGGTACCAATAACTGGCGTTTGTGGGGTGTTAATACTTCCCCACACGTAACCGACTCCCGACCCCAAACTTTAAAGAAACAAATCTCTACTTGTTTTTATGGTGTATGGTCTACCAAAGTGACCGGTGGTGACTCCAAATGTTTTTTTAAATATTAAATAAAAAGGAAAATTAATTTTTTATGGTTAATTAAATGAAAAACCCGATTTAATAAGAAAACTAATTTTTCAATATAAAATGAACTAAAAAGGGTCAAAACCCTAATTTTCCATTATTGATCGTCGGGCTATTTTCACACCCGGTTTAAAATAGTCACAACACTTCTCTTCGTACTTTCAAATTAGCCTACATTGGTGTTTTAGCTGGTTTACACCCTAGCATTCATGTTTCTAAAAGAAAATCAAGAACACATTTTCTTTGATTATATAATAATACTAGCTTTAGACATTGCTACCTCCATCCCTAAGAAGCACCTAAGGTTGCTTAGCTCCTTTGTTTCGAACTCGGTTGAAAGCATCTTTTTCAAGTTATTAATCTTACAAATATCATCACTTGTAATAATGATATCGTCAACATATACAATCAAAATTGATTTTTTTTACTTGAAATCATTTGTACAAAAAGTGTGTGATCTTCTTAACATTGTTTACAACCATTTTTTTACAAAGACTTTAGTAAAACTTTCGAACCAAGTTCTAGGGGTTTACTTTAGTCTATACAATGATTTTTCTAGCTTGCAAACAGTTATCTATTTTGTTTCTTGTTTCATTCCTGGAGGAATTTGCATGTATACCTATTTTTCCAATCTTCTATTCAGAAAGGCATTCTTGATGTCTAGTTGGTGAAGTTCTCAATCCTTATTAACAGTTAAGAATAAAAACACTCTTATTGTATTCAACTTGGCTACTGGGCAAATATTTATTGGTAGTCAATTTCATAGGATTGTGTAAATCTCTTGGCCACCAGCTTCGCTTTGTACCTTTCCATGCTGCCATCAAACTTGTATTTGAACGTGAACACCCATTTACAACCCACTGATCTCTTCCCTTGAGGAAGATAAGTCAAAGTACATATTTTATTGCTTTCAAGTGCACTAATTTCCTCTTCCACTGCTTTTCTCCATCTAGGATCTTTTATAGCCTCCTCTATTGTTCCTAGAATTTAAATTCTATCAACATTAGCAATAAAGGCCTTGAATGAGGGCATCAAATTTCCATATGCAACATATCTCTGTATGGGGTGATTTGTGCACTTTCTTATCCCCTTTCCCTTGAGCAATAGGTAAATAGTTGTATCAACAAGAGGAACATGAATTTTATTCTGAGATATATTCATACCTTCCAAATGTTCTGAGGCAGTAGGACTGAGTTCCATCTCTTGACAGTCTCTAGGTTGTATAATGATCTCTTTGCGGAGCTTTTATCTCTTTTTATAGACACTAAGTTCCTTTTTCTCAAGTTGCTTTGATTGGGTTCTTTGAGGAGTTTGTGGTGAACTAAGAATAAAAGGTAGTATAGTCTATGAAGAAGAAGGTGGTATAGGTACTAAAAGAGGGTCAATAGTATCATTGGTTATATGTATAATGGGTTGGAATATAGGCTTCGAAGAAGAATGTGATATAGATTCTAAATGAGGATTAATATGATTAATTGATATAGGTATAATGGGTTGGAATATAGAAGGCTGAAATTCATCCAAAATATGAGATTCTCCCAGACTCCCCCCTGGATTTTAGTTTTGGGGTAATAAGGTTTGGTTTCAAGGAAAGTGGCATCCATAGAAATGTAGGTTCTTTTAGTGACGGGTGAGTAACACTTGTAGCCTTTCTTAGTGGAGGAATGACCTAAGAAAACACACTTAAGGGCTTTAAGATCTAGTTTAGAATTCGAGGGATGAGAACAAAAATAGTACACCCAAAGACCCATAAGGGAATATTAAACGAAAGGGGTTTAAAATAAGGAAACTATTTAAGGAAGACATCTCGAGGTATTTGAATTTCAAAGGTTTAATCAACATTCTATTGATGCGATATGTGGTAGTAAGAGCAAACTCTCCCTAAAAGAATTTAGGAACATTGGTAAAAAAATAACAAGGACCTAGCTACCTCTAAAATATGTATGTTCTTTCTCTTGGCTACCTCATTCTGTTGAGGAGAATCAACACAATAACAAATATGTATGATTCCTTTTTCTTGAAGGTAGGATCCTAAAGATCTAGTAAAATACTCACTACCAGTATTACTATGAAGAATCTGAATTTTGTTGTTAAATTAAGTTTCTATCATATTCTGAAAATTTTTAAACACTCCCAGTTTCAAATTTTTCTCTCATTAAGAAAGTCCAAGTAAGATGAGAATGATCATTGATAAAGGTAATAAACCACCTAGAACCATCTATGTTTTTCACTCTTGAAAGGCCCTAAGTGTTACTGTGTACAATGGAAAAGGATGAGAGGATTTGTATCGAGATGGTCTATATGTATTTTTTTTTTGTGTTTAGCAAGGGGACATATGCCACAAGTAAATAGTTTTGGACTTGTATTAAGGACTAGACTAGGGAACATTTTTGCAAGGTAATGAAAATTTGAGTGTCCTAACATGTAATGCCATAGCAAAATGTCTTTAGAAGAATTCAAACCAGTATTCTGGAAACTCTTCGGTTTAGATGAACAACTTGAGTTGGCTTGTCTATGTGAAGATTGCTACCCTTGAAAGATATAGAGTCCACCACAAAACCAAGCACTACCAATCACCTTCCCCGAGTCCATAGCTTGAAATTAAAAAATATATCGAGAGAACTTAGTAGTGCACTCTGTAAATCAGTAGTGAGTTTACTGACCGAGATAAGGTTGCAAGCCAACTTAAGGGCATATAATACAATTGATAATGCAATTACTACAACAAAATTGTCAATTTATGAAGAATTTTTTATGTGACGTTGCGTATAACGTCACAAAATATACTATAAACATGACGGTTTTTTCTTTTTGTCATAGTTAGTGCATAATGGTATGTTTTTTTGACAATTCCCAAAAACGTAATTTATTTTCGTCACTATATGTTTGGCGCCTTAAACAAGTTTTGGAGGAAAATTTTTCAATGTCGTTTAAAGAAAATGGTGACGTTGCGACATCATCACGAATGAAATGAAAGTAGTAGTGACGAATTATTATTCTAACAATTCAACGTTAATTAGTGACGTTGCGAATTCATCACAAAATTATTAATTTGCGATAATTTCATTCGTCATAATTTAGAAGACAAAAAAGGTGACATTTTATTTGCGTCATAAAAAATAATTTAGTTGTGACAAAAACCACTATTTGACAATAATTGTTATATCTCTTATATTTTATATTAATTTTAAAAATTGTTCATAAAAAAGGTATAGAATACTTTAAGGGTTGTATTTTGATACACAAACTGCGTAAAAAAATTACACAACCCTTCTATAAAATTTAAAACTTAAATCCAAAACCCTAGCACCCTAAAACCTAACCTTAAATAATAAACACTAAGCTCTAAATTCTAACCATAAACCTTAAATTCTACACCCTACACACTAAACATGGTGGACCCGACCTAAATTGACTCAATGAATCAAAGGTTGACCTTACCTGAAAAGTGACTAATCAAATATTGACCTAAACAAAAAATAATCAATTTGATATTGACCTAACTCGAAAATGAACCAAATTAATAATGACCTAACTCAAAATCAGCTTGAAACGATGATGACTCAATCTGATATCCGACTCAACCCAACTTACTATAATCCTGAACTAGATTCGACCAACCTAAATGAAATGCAATCTAAACTCAATGATTTGAACCGAATTAACATGACCTGAATTCAATCCAAACGACCGATTGTCGGTATATATTTCATGGCTTACCAGAAAACATGAATTTAATTAAACAATATTGAGATTTGATAAATAAATGCATATATACAATTTTAAAAACACTAAAAAGTCTAAAAAACAAATAAAATATTTAATAAAACTTACAATCTAGTTATGATAACTAAAGTATTAGTATATATAAATACATATATACGTTAAATGATTTTTCAAAAATAATTTAATGTATAATATAAAATAAAATAAGTTGAAATTGTTTCTTTTAAAAAATGCAATTATTAGTAGTATTAAAATAAAGGCATAATGTGAAAAAATCCTAAAGTTTAACTGGATAGTCGCTTTGACTTATTCTTTTTTTAAAGCATTTTACATTTTAAGTTGCATCATGTGCTAAAATAATCTCTCAATAGATGAAAATTGTTAATTAACGTAAACATGTATTAACATCATAATAGATGCTGGTCAGTGGATGTTATGTGCTCCCCATAAGTGTCTACAACACGTGTCTTGTGTTGAAATCTTTAAAAATTTGGTGATAAGAATGTGTTAAACAATTTTCATTTTAAGTGCGTGGATTGGGGAAGTGGGCAATGTGGTGTTTGATACAAGTTTGTGATTAAAACATCATATAGCAATCTCTCTGTGTGTGATTATGTATAGATAAATGCTCCTATATGACCATATCCAAAACCATTCATCACTCGATGTGTAGTTGATGTTTATATCGGTCGATCATAGAAGAAAATTTTATTCTGATTCTTTCGGATTAAGCTTCCTTATATATATATGATATGATCCACACACACTTCTGATCATAATAGGCAACATCAGATGAACAATATAATTCCCAAGGCTTCAAAATAGGCATGCCATTTCCATCCAAATATACCGAGACCAACCTACAACCTGATAGATATGTCATGGCGATGGGAAAGGGAATTAGGGTTTTCTGGAGTGAGTTTGAAGAAAGGGGATTTTGAGCCTGAGATCGAAGTACTGACAAAGGGAAATAAAGTTGCACGTGACTCGTAGGAGGAAGAAATAGTGGGTTTGATCTAGTTATCAGATCCTCTACCCAGATGTGAAGGTCCAGATGAAGCATGCCCAGTTGAAGCCCAACACTTGAGCCCAATTAATGGATAAACATTAACGGTTATGAAATTTGTTGCAATTGCCAGCTGTCTAAAAATAAAATGATGAGCTAGCTAATATAGCCAAGAATTGTACTCAGAAATGTCATGTTGAATTTATCAATGAAATACATTTCTCTTTCCTATTCTCAAATCTTTCTATTCTTCTTCTATTTTTCTCTTCTGTTTTAAATCTTCTTCACAACTTTTTTGTGACGAATTGGTATTAGAGACTACTTGATTCGACGTCAAGCTGGGTAAAACGAGAAAGACGCAGAAGATGGGTGATAATGTAGACCTAACTACAATGCAAAAGTAGTTAAGTGACATACAAGAAAAGCTAGCACAAATGGATGATGAAGATGTTACCCCGAGATGGTGGGAAAAGTAGAACGCCATCCTAGAGAAGAGACTGGGCATCCTAGAGATACAATTTGCTGAGAACAAGTCATATCTAGAGAATATCTTGAAAGTTGTAACTAAGGCTGGCGATGAACCTGAATCAGGAAGTAAAGGGGAACACCAATCAATGGAAGAACAAGCAAAAGGTAGGGGAACTTGGTAGATATACTTCTAAGCCAAAAGAACTTGGATTATTTGCTGCAAAACATTTATTGAATGTTGTTGCTAGCTCATCTCAGCAAAAGGTGACCTTTGAGTCAGAAATGTTGACTGAGCCTAAATGGGGTTCAGTTAAAGACCCTTATATGCTTGATAAAATGACTCAACGGGCCATTGTGGGAAACACTAGGGGAAATAGGTTCAAACCCAGAATTGAAATATAGTTTTTTGATGGGGAAAACCCAAGATGGTGGGTTAGAAAATGTGAAAAGTACTTCACTCTTCTAGAAATACCTGAAGAACAAAAAGTGATTATGGCCACCATGTATTTGGGAGGCAGAGTAGAGACCTGGTTTGATGGTTACATCATGAAGAAGCATAGAGTGACTTGGCATGAATTTGCAGCCGACATATGTCATAGGTTCTGTGATAAAAACTGTAATGACATTATTGAAGAGTTCAACAAACTAGTCCAAAAAGGGTCTGTAGAGGAGTATCAAGATAAGTTTGAGGAGATGCAACCCTATATGCTGCTTCACAATGCATCCTTGGAGGAATGCTACTTTGTGTCCAGCTTTGTGAGTGGACTCAATGAGGAGTTGAGGCATAAGGTTAAGGCACATCATCCAAGTCCTTAACTGAGGCCTACAAACAAGCTAAGCTTCATGAACTGCCATTGGAAGTGGAGAACAAGAGGCACAAATACAGCTCCAAAGTTTTTACCCAGAATGCTCCTACCAAAAGCTACAACACCACTGTTGTTCAGAAAATGAATCCCTCAACGGCTAAACAATCATTGGTGGACTACAAAAGAGCTCACAATTTATGTTTTCAAGTTTGGACCTGGGCATCAGTGCAAAGTGAAACAGTTAAACTCCATGGAGGAGCAAGAAGTGTTGGGAGAGTTAGAAGAGCCAGAAGAGGAAACAGTGGTTGAAGAAAAGTAAGCAGTAGAGGAATTGGAGATTTATATGAATGCCCTTACAGGCAGTGTAGGTTGTAGTACCTTGAGGTTACAGGGTACCATTAAGGGCAAGCCATTGAATATCCTGGTTGATAGTGGTAGTAGCCACAACTTCATTACTTCTAAGCAGGCAAAGGAGGAAATGGAGTTAGTTTAAGCTCAACCCTTGACTATTACAATGGCTAATGGAGAGAAGTTATATAGCACAGCTAAGAGCAATTTGTTGAGTTGGAACATGCAAGGGCATAAGTTTGAGCATGATTTTAGAGTGCTACAGCTAGGAGGCAGTGACATGGTATTAGGGGTGGACTGGATGAAAACTTATAGCCCAGTGACATTGGATTTTCATGAAATGACCCTAAAGTTTTAGAAAGAGGGGCAAAAAATGGTTTTGTAACAAAGAATGAGGGTACCTCCTGTCAAATTGATTTCTGGAGAGAAATTGCAGAAACTAACTGACAAGAATCCATAATTACTAGGTGAAATCTACCTACTTAGTGCTGAGGCAAAAGATACAATAAACCTAGATCTGTTGGAACCTATATTGGTAAAATATCAAGTCATCTTTGAAGAACCAAAAGGGATACCACCCCATAGAAGTCATGATCATGCAATAATTCTGAAGCCAGGATCACAGCCTATTAATTTAAGGCCCTACAGGTTTCCCTATCATCAGAAATCAAAAGTAGAAAAGCAAGTCAAAGAAATGCTTACTTCTTCTATAATTTAAACCAGTAAGAGTCCATTTGCATCTCCTTGTCTACTGGTTAAGAATAAGGATGGGAGTTGGAGATTATGTGTTGACTACAAACAACTGAATTCAATGACTGTGAAGAATAAGTTTCCCATACCTGTAGTGGAAGACTTATTGGATGAACTTTCAGGAGCTGCATATTTTTCTAAGATAGATATGAGATCAAGGTATTGGCAGATCAGGATCAGGGAAGAGGATATAGAGAATACTGCATTTAGGACACACCAATAACATTTTGAGTTCAAGGTAATGCCCTTTGGTCTTACAAATGCCCCTGCCACTTTTCAATCTTTGATGAACAAACTGTTTGAGCTTTATTTAAGAAAGATTGTGCTGGTCTTTTTTTTGATGACATACTAGTCTATAGCCAGGATTTGAATGAACATGTCACTCATCTTACAATGGTTTTTGAAGTTTTGAAGCAAAACTAGTTGTTTGCTAAAAGAAGCAACTGCTTCTTTGGTCAAAAAAGGGTTGAGTATCTTGGGTACATAATATCATCCCAAGAAGAGGCCACTGATGAGTCAAAAATTGAAGCTATGAAGAATTGGACACTGCCAAAGGATCACAAATCCTTGAGGGGATTTTTGTGGCTGGCAGGATACTATAGGAAGTTCATAAGGGGTTATGGAGAGATCAGTAAACCTCTAACCAATCTACTGAAGAATGACAGTTTTGTATGAACACTGAAGGCTAGAGGGGCATTTGACAAGCTCAAGACAGCCAGCAAGGCACCAGTACTGGCTTTGCCTGATTTCAACAAGACTTTTTGCTTGGAAACTGATGTCAGTTCCAAGGGCATTGGGGTTGTAATATCCCAAGAAGGGAGGCCAATTTCTTACTTGAGTAAGGCACTTAGGCCTAGGCATGTTGATTTGTCCATATATGAAAAAGAATACCTTGCTATTCTAATAGTAGTGTCTAAGTGGAGACATTATTTAGAAGGGGGCCCATTCATCATCAAAACTAACCATGAACCCTTGAAGCATTTGTTAGAGTAGAAATTGTCAAATACTATCCAAAAGAGGGGATTATCTAAACTGCTGGGATTAGACTACACCATTCAGTACAGAAAAGAGAAGACAAACAAGGTGGCTGATACACTTTCCAGAAAGCATGAGGAGTCCTCTGAATTACTACAGTTAACTTCAACCTTCATCATTCCAGGCTGGGTTCAAGAGGTTGAAAAAAGTTATGAAGGAGATGTCAAGGCTCAAGAAGCGACCATTGCTCTGGCAATTAACAAAGAAGAAATGGAAGATTGGTCCCTCTCTAAGGGTATCCTCAGATTCAAGAAGAGAGTGTATGTGGGAGGTCAAGGTGCATTAAGGCAACAAATTATTTAAGAGTTACATGATTCACCCCAATGGGGCCATTCAAGAATACAAGCAACCTACATGAGAATTAGACCCTATTTCTACTGGCCAAGACTGTTAACAAGGGTTAAGGAATATGCCCAGCAATGTGAGGTATGCCAAAAAACAAAATCTGAGCATGCCCCTTCCCCTGCGCTACTTCAACCATTGCCTATTCCCCAACAAGCATGGGAAGTGATAATGTAACACCCTAAACTTGGCCTAGGAAGGTTACCACTATCTAAGATATAGATTAATTGAATTATTTGCTGATCAAATTAAAGAAGAAAGAACATTAACTATCTTTAAGATCAAATAAGTGAAATTAGAACCCAATTTAATTGAAATTAAAACTAGAAGGCTTAAATGGAAGGATGGAAATGTGAACATGCAAAGCTCTAGAGTTTGCATGTAAATTGAATTAGAATTTAAGGCCTAAACACATGTTCTCATTTGATGAGAACATGTGCCTTGTGAGTAATGACTCACGGCAACAAGATGGACAAGGATGAACAAAATTTTGTTATCCTCTTCATCCACCATAGCCGAATTTTTGAGAGAGAAAGGAGGAGAGAGAGCTTCATAGACCATCTTCAATTCATGTTTCTTTATTGAGCTTTAATCAAATTAGCTTAGGAAGGTAAAATGCTTGATTCGTACATGTTATAGAATGCTTGAATCTTGAATTTGGGATGTTCTTGTTGCCTAAATTGAATAGGATGATTGTTATGCATGATAAGATGATGTTAGCCTCTAATGATACTTGAAATTGTGAGTTTTAGTAGCCAAATTGCTGAAGAGAATGTGTATGGTTGCTGGAAATTGAGAATAGGGATTATGGTTGAAACTAGTTTTGATTAAGGACTGTTTTGCTAGGTGAAAATGTGTAAACATGCTAATTGTATATAATGCCCTGTTTTGATCATGTTGTTAGATGAATTGAGACTTGAATAGAGTAAATAGCTTGCTAGAAAATGAATGCATGTAATTGGATTAGTTAAAGCTAGGTAATGGACTGCTCAAATGGTGAATTAGAGGTATGTTGTTGATCAAATGGATCAAATTGAACATAGCACTATAATGCCCTGTTATAATCACATTGATAGGTGAATTAGACTGACATAGACAAGTAAGAACATGAAAATAAGTTGAATTACAATAGAATCTTGTTTAGATGAATTATGAAGCTAGAAGTTCAACCTAGTGTAATATGCCCAGAATACTCTGTTTTGGGCAGTAACTTTGAAAAATCGCCATAAATTGTATAAAAGAAATTTAAGGCTGAAATTTTTATGAACAATGCCTTAACATGTCTAAATTCATTAGGAGAAAACAGAACTTAATTCTGGATTGTAGAATGAATTGTAGAGAAGAAACACTAGGGGCAGTGCAAAATGTCCAGTGTTAACTTTCCAACGGTATAAACTAATTGAAATTTCGACGGTGTAAACCAATTGAAAGGCCTATATGGTTAGAAAGATAATTAAGTTAGCAAAAAATTAAAACAGGGTATTGTCATGGCGAGGGAAGGAGAATTAGGGCTTTCTGGAGTGAGTTTGAAGAAAGGGGATTTTGATGTGAAAGGGAAATAAAGCTACATGTGACTCATGGGAGGAGTGAGTTTGATCCAGTTATCAGATCCTCTATCCAGATGTGAAAGTCCAGATGAAGCATGCCCAGTTGAAGCACAACACTTGAGCCCAGTTAATGGATAAATATTAACGGTTATGAAATTTGTTGCAATTGCCAGCTGTCTAAAAATAAAACGCTGAGCTAGCTAATATAGCCAAAAATTGTACTCAGAAATGTCATGCTGAATTTATCAATGAAATACATTTTTTTCCAATTCTCAAATCTTTCTATTCTTCTATTCTTCTCTTATGTTCTAAATCTTCTTCACAACTTCTTTGTGACAAGATACGGGAAAATAAAGTTCAAAGAGAAACTATACGATGTTAATTTACTGATCAATATGAAGATAACACCGGTTCCATTTAAACTTAATGGAATTTTCGGGGGGAATTGAATTACCGGCATGCTTCCTCTCCCAAAAACTTATTATACTCCTCCCTTTTTCTTTCTAGAACCAAAAACAAAAAACCGAAAAATAAATCCAACTGAAAACAAGTTCCCTGTTTTATCATGGCAACTAATGTCTCCTAAAGAATTTACATTCATGTATGTATTATTATGTTAGAAGTAGTAGTATACGTCCAATCGACCTGCTCCAAGAAGCCAATAATCACCTGCCTTGAATCACTCTATAATTAAGTACCAAGTCCTCGGGTTTCTTCCATATGTAAGCCCTCACAGTAGCTAAGCTCATATCAGGAGATAATACCTGCAACACACGGTAGCACTAGCTTTACTATGATTGAACTTGAACTAACAAGTTGGCTAATTCGATATGCAAATGACTTGCCTGATTATTACATAAAATCTCAATAGAATGCCGAGGCTTTTTCCAAGGCTTCAGTCCTGGCCAAAGCAATCCATCTCCAATTGCTGAATGCTGCAATTGTCCTCCAATTCCGGGAGCAAATGTTTCGATGGTATTTAAACTATCAATTGGTTTGTCAAGCACCATCTTTTCTTTGACATAATTAATAACCTACATAACCACAAGGAAGTGAATGTCCCTATCAGTGTAATTATATGTGCCCTAAAATAAAATTTGTAATAACCTAACATTAGTCTTTTGACCCTTGCGCGATCTAACTCTGTATACAAACAACATTTCCCTAGTTCACACAAACAAATGCCATGCAAAAGAAAATAAGAAATTTCCTTTTGCATGTACTGCAGATAACCAAACAAGCCTACCTTCTGTATTCTCAATATGCGAGGTGCACTTAACTTCCCCTGTGTGAGGATCTGAACAGCTGAACCTTCACATGGTTGAAGGTGGAAGCTGCCCCTGCGAAAATAAATATTATCCATGGTTCTGAATTAGTGCAACAACACAAAGGAAGCAAAATTTTTTTTCTACATAAAGAGAAAAGCAGATGTCCTCTAGAAAAATATTAAACAATAATGACAAAGGCCATGACAAAACAAAAACATCGTGTGAACTAACAATTCATTTTAAGTTCACCCCAGTGTAGCAAGCACATTGACAAAGGAAGCGGCAATAAGCAGTTCAATGTATGAAAGTTCGTTGCAAACTTGTTAGTTACTATCTAATTAAGCAAAGGAAAGTTTGATATGGTTAGAGAAGTTACTTGGCGTACTCTCGTGATGGGAACTGATTATTCAATACACAATCCAAAACCCACCACGGGAAGTCCTTCTCATCCTCAGTACCATACAGTTCTGTTATTTTCTTTCTCCAAGGACCTCCTTGGGAACCTTCTGTGATAATTGAAGGAGGGGAAACTGTAGACAACTTAAAAGGAGGATAGACTGTGGGGTCATTTTCAGCATTTCCATCAACCTCAATTCTTGAATGAGCAAGACTTCTTGGGGTAGTATCTTTTCCCGATAAAACATTTCCATCAGCCGAAGTCTGCAAGCCAAGTCCTTGCCTTCTTTTGGTCATCCAATGAGCCAACAGACCTTTAAGGGTTTCACGACCTAGATTAATCTGCCAAAGACAAGTCAACACCAGATGCATATAATAATCAGAGAGATATGTCACATATACTGTCTGAAAATTACCATAACCAATGGAAAGATTAACTACCTTATCATCCTCAGGCTTGCCAGTTATGTTCAGATCTGCAGAATACAGCTCTGCAGAAAAGCATTGGGGTGTGTCCAGATGAACAGACAAGCTTCCAAGCCGGGAATCCAATGTGAACCATGAAGGAATGCTTACCTAGAAATAGAATGGTTTTAAACAAAATTCAAGTGTAAATTCAATAAAGAAAGATGCATTATGTTCAAATGATGTAATTTCAACCAAATAGTTACCGCACCATCTCAAACAACTGCTCCTTTTTCTCGTCAAATGAAACCTGAAATTAAAGAAATGGATAAACACAAACAACTAAAAACATAATGGTGCATCTACAAGTTTGTTTATCTACATTCTACGCCCAACCACCAAGTGAAAAGCAAAGTGCAACCCACTTCTACTCAAGAAAATAAGACAAAATGGGGAAAGAATCTAGCTCACCTGTCCATAGTCCTCAATCACAATACCCCTCGTTATATCCCAGAGCTTTGTTGAACCAGCAGTATCCTGTGAAAGAAGCATTAATATCAAAAAAGAAAATCCCAAAACATAAACTTTGAAACCAAAATCCAACAAATATCAGTACTACCACATTACCTTAGTCAATACATGCCTTTTGTTATTTAAAATTTCATGCTGGACTATTGCTGGGGTTCCGGGAATGGTAAAGATTGGTTCTTTATAAACAGGAGTCTGCTAATACCCAACAATGTCAGAACATCAGTAAAGGGAAAGGGACAGACAATAAATATTAAAACAAATTCCAGAGAGCCAAACTTCAAAGAGAGATCATTTAAAAAGAAAACATATCATGGTTCATAAAAGAAAATCTCATATTTGCTCTTTTCTTTTTGTGGTTGGTTGAGCAAGAAACCAATGAAACAGAACCATTAACTCAATGAGCAGCATCAAATTCACTAAATTTCAAGCATATAAGAAAACTAGTATAAATAAAAAAAAGAGAAAGATGGAGTTTGAGATCAAACTTGTCATACTGATAAACGAGGTGTTTTGCTATAAGTTCAACCGTATATATACACGAGTACACACACGGTATACTTACTAGGGCAGCCCCTTCTAAAGAAACTCTTGCCCTTGAGAAAGACATGTTTCCAGCCAAGAATGAACCACCTCTTTGAAACACCTTCTGAGGATTTTGTCCTTCAGCAGGCCACCTATCAACTGAAGAATCTGTCGTTGCAACCCATATATTATCCTCATGCAATGCCAGCTGTGAAATTGGGTGTTCCTTTGTGCAAAGCAATATACTTTCTCTTGTCGTCAAATCTGTCAAATATAACTGATATAGGTATAGAAGCAAGAACAAGTCAAGAGTTAAAGCTAAATATTAGAAGTAACAGACAAGGGCGTCAAGAATTGTCAAGATTACTAACCAAGAAAATATAGAAGTATGCCTTCATTTGATGTCAGAATGATTTAGAGCTTATTTAAGCTATAATAGACATAGCAAGTCTTAACATTAAATTTTATTGATTTGCAAGGCTTTATTTCATTTCCCCCTCTTAAATAGGTAGTTTACTTCTATAGGATTAGGAACTGCGGAATTTGATGTTAGGAATCATATTTACTTGAGTTTGTCTTATTAGGATTTTATTCATTGTTTAGATGTTGTAATTTTTTACCAAGTCAAACTTGGAAGTTTCCTACTTTGCATCCCCTGTATTTGTATGAATATTATTACTAGGAATCCATAGATGAGCATGATTGACTTCAGTTACTAAACAACAACTGTCAGAGATTCGTTTCCTAAGATTAGAAGATTTGTAAATATTTTATTAGTTAGGATCCCTAACTCTAAGGGATTGTATTCTATTACTAAAGTTAGTCTCTTTCCTAGTTTAGAAGTTTCCTAAGATAAGGCATAGGCTTGTATATTTAACTGTAGCTTTCTTACTTGTAATTAATAAGAAAATAAGCAAGAAAATCAGTCTTTTCGACATGGTATCAGAGCCTCTCGCTTTTTAGGCCTGACTGTTCTTGTTGAACAATGTTTTTGATCTCTTTTATTTCTTGAGATAGAATGGTCAATACGAAGGAGACACAATGAATGAAGTCACTCCAATCAGATGAATGACTTACAAAACATTCATGCCTCCTATAGATTGAATGGTAAAAATTACCTTAAGTGGTCTCAATTAGTTCGAACCTTTCTAAAGAGGAGAGGTAAACTCAGTCATCTTCTTGGAACGGGCCCTAAAGAAGGAGATCCTAGATTCGAGGCTTGGGATGAACAAGACTCGTTGGTTATGTCTTGGTTGTGGAATTCAATGGTGCTTGAAATTAGTGATACCTGCATGTTTCTTAGAACAGCCCAGGAGATATGGGAGGCTGTGAAACAAACCTACTCGAAAGTTCGTGATGCTGCCCAGTTTTACGAAATCAAGAGTAAGATTTCAACTACCAAACAGGGAAGCAAATCAATTACAAAGTATTCTAATCTGCTGCAGAATCTCTGGCAGGAGATGGACCATTATCAATGCATTCAGATGAAATGCAGTGAGGATGCACCAGTTCTAAAGAGGTTTGTTGAAAAGGATAGAATTTATGACTTTCTTGCTAGACTAAATATTGAGTTTGATGCAGTGAGAGTCCAGATTTTAGGAAAAGAAGATCTACCCTTGTTAAATGAAACTATTGCTATTGTTCGTGCTGAAGAAGGAAAAAGGGGGTGATGGTGATTGAAAACAATCAAGTAGAAAGTTCAGCCTTAGTGACTAAGGCAGTTTCTGAAGGACCAACACGTCTAGAAAATTTTGAAGGCAGACCAAAGACAACAAGGACAGTAAATAGGGATTCCTTATGGTGTACTTACTGCAAAAAACCTCGTCACACCAAAGAGAGGTGTTGGAGGTTACATGGGGAGCCCCAGTCAGCAAACAAAAATTTCATAGAGAAAGGAAGCTCAGCAAGAGGGCAGAGTAGAGCCTATGCAACTAGAGAAGTAGCTAAGGAATCGGATAAACAATTTGTTGAGTTCAACCGAAGAAGTAGAAAAATTGAAGACTTTACTGGAATCTTTAGAAAAACCATCAGCTGCAGGTACATGCAATCTCGTTTTCTCAGGTATATCCTCCTCTTCTCAAAATTCTAATGCCTCAGAATCCTCCATACCTACCCAAAACTCCTGGGTAATAGACTCGGGAGCAACTGATCATATGACCAACTCTTCACTAAAATTTCTCACTTACACACCCTGCCCTAGCAACAGGAAAATTACAGTTGCTGATGGTACTATGGTAACTGTTGCTGGTCAAGGAGATATTGCCATTAGTAAAACCCTTTTGCTTAAAAATGTTCTACATGTACCAAAACTATTTACTAGCCTTATTTCAACCCCAAAGCTTGTCAAAGATACTAATTGCAGTGTTTTGTTTCATTCTACACAATGTATTTTTCAGAAGCAAGAAACGAAGAGGATTATTGGGCGTGCTAGGGAGATAAATGGCCTCTACTACCTTGAGGATCTTGGTGGACAAGTTAGAGTTTTGAATACCCAACCTTTATCTTTTTTATCAAATTCTGCAAACAATAGAGACCAAATATGGTTACATCATCTTCGCCTTGGTCATCCACCCTTTAAACTCTTAAGATCTATGTTTCCTTCTTTATGTAAAACCTTAGATATTGAGGAATTTCATTGTGAAGTTTGTGAACTTGCAAAACATAAGCGTTCCTCTTTTCCAGCAAATAATAAAAGGACCAACAGTCCCTTCAATCTTATTCACAGTGATGTTTGGGGACCTTCCACTATTCCTAACATAACTGGGGCTAGATGGTTTGTGTCTTTTTATAGATGATTATACCCGAGTTACTTGGATTTATTTATTGAAACAGAAATCTGATGTTACCTCTACCTTTAAAAATTACTACACCATGATAAAGACTCAGTTTGGGGCTGAAATAAAGAGAATCAGATCAGACAATGCCGAGGATTACTTTAATCAAATCCTGTCCCCATATCTATTAGAAAAAGGTATTTTACATGAGTCTTCTTGTGCAAACACTCCCCAACAGAATGGGGTTGCAGAAAGGAAGAATGGACATGTTCTTGCCATAACTAGAGCCCTTTTATTTCAAAACAATATCCCTAAAAGGTACTGGGGGGAAGCTGTCTTAACAGCTACTTATATGATGAATAGATTACCCACTAAAGTCTTTGGATCCCAAAGTCCCCTTAAAACCCTTAAAAAATTCTTTCCTAATTTCAATCCATCTCTTAACCTCCAACCAAGGGTGTTTGGGTGTGTTGCTTTTGTTCACATTCATTCTCAAAGCCGAGGTAAACTTGATCCAAGAGCATTGAAGTGTATCTTCATTGCAAAAAGGGTACAAGTGCTACGATCCACCTACTAGAAAATTCTATACTTTTGCTGATGTCACTTTTGTTGAAAGAGAGTTACTTTACTGTTCCTTATCTTCAGGGGAGATGTCTTTTAGGGAAGATAAGGATGCAGATTTCTTTTTACTTCAGCAACCCCTTATTGATCTTCCTAATCCTATCCGTTCTGCAGAAATGCAGTCTAATAAGCCTGCCCCTACTCCATCTTCTTCCACTCCTCGTACTCCTACTCCACCTTCTCCACAAGCTGAACCTAATAGCCTGCAAACTCCTCAACCGAACATTATTGTTTCTCAGCCCAATGTTCAAGATACTGCTTGTCCTCTAAGGACTTACTCGAGGAGGAAGGCACAGGCACCTATGCAGATTTAATCATCCCCTGCTCCTGCTCATGTTCCTATTCCCATACATTTTGAGGTACATTCTGAAACTCCTTCTGAACATAATGATGTTGAATCTAATTCTGATTTTGAGTTTCCCATTGCTATTAGAAAGGGAAAAAGAACCTGCACCACTAAACATCCTTCCTATTTGTTTATGACCTACAAAAACCTATCCCTCAATCACAGAACCTTTCTTACCAGCCTGAATGATATTACCATTCCTAAAACAGCAGCCGAGGCATTAGAGAATGAGAACTGGAAAAAGGCTATGAAAGAGGAAATGGATGCACTGGAGAAGAATAAGACTTGGGATTTAGTGAAGTTGCCAGAAGGGAAAAAAACAGTGGGATGCAGGTGGGTGTTCACTGTAAAATACAAATCAGATGGTTCCTTGGAAAGGTACAAAGCAAGATTGGTGGCAAAGGAGTACTCTCAAACCTATAGGATAGATTATCTTGAGACATTTGCACCTGTTGTAAAGATGAACACAGTAAGAGTCCTACTTTCCTTAGCAGCTAATCAAGGGTGGAATTTGCAGCAGTTTGACATTAAAAATGCGTTTTTACATGGAGATCTTGAAGAAGAGGTGTACATGGATGTACCACCTGGGTTTACTTCGACTACTGGACAGGCAGTCTGCAAGTTGAAGAAAGCTCTATATGGACTAAAACAGTCCCCAAGAGCTTGGTTTGGGAGATTTGCTAAAGTAATGCTAAGTCAAGGTTTCAAACAGAGCCAAGGTGACCATACCCTGTTTGTGAAACACTCTCCTTCAAGGGGAGTAACTATATTACTGGTGTATGTAGACGATATAATTGTTACAGGTAACGATTCAGAAGGGAGCAACAATTTGAAAAAATGCCTTGTAAAAGAGTTCGAAGTAAAGGAACTTGGAAGATTAAAATACTTCCTTGGTATTGAGGTGGCACACTCACAACAGGAATTTTATATCACAAATGTATATACTTTGGATCTGTTAAAGGAAACTGGAAAACTAGGATGTAAACCAGAAGAAACACCCATAGAAGTCAATCACAAACTTGGAGACTCGGATGAGGATGATATGGCAATTGACAGGAGTTCATTTCAGAGACTTGTGGGAAGGCTTATTTATTTATCACACACCAGACCAGACATAGCATATGCTGTCACGGTTGTGAGCCAATTCATGCACAACCCTAAGGAATCACATCTAAGGGTTGTACTTCGAATCTTGCGATGCTTGAAGAAGGGCACACACCGGGCAAGGGAATTATGTTGAGAAGGAAAACTTGACTCGAAGGCGTACGGATGCAAACTATGCAGGATCCAGAATTGTAGAAGGTCAACCTCAGGCTACTGCACCTTCTTTGGAGGGAACTTAGTTACTTGGAGAAGCAAAAAACAGAACGTGGTGGCTAGATCCAGTGCAGAAGCTGAATTTCGAGCTATGGCATTGGGAATTTGTGAGTTATTATGGCTGAAGATCATTTTAGAAGATTTGAAGGTAAAATGGGATGGACCAATGATGCTATACTGTGATAACAAGTCAGCAATCAATATTGCTCATAATCCAGTTCAACATGACAGAACAAAGCATGTTGAAGTGGATAGACATTTCATAAAAGAGAAACTTGACAGTGGCTTGATCTGTATTCCCTATGTGACCACTGGGAATCAAATTGCAGACATACTTACCAAGGGTCTACCTGGTAAGGACTTTCAGAAGCTAACAGGCAAGCTGAGGATGGAAGACATCCATGCCCCAGCTTGAGGGGGGTGTCAGAGATTCATTTCCTAAGATTAGAAGATTTGTAAATATTTTATTAGTTAGGATCCCTAACTCTAAGGGATTGTATTCTATTACTAAAGTTAATCTCTTTCCTAGTTTAGAAGTTTCCTAAGATAAGGCATAGGCTTGTATATTTAACTGTAGCTTTCCTACTTATAATTAATAAGAAAATAAGCAAGAAAATCAGTCTTTTCGACAACAACTTTTCGAGAACTTCAGCAACTGAATTGCCAACCCTTAGAACTAAGTTTAGGGGATTCCAGATCTGAAGCCTAAATCACAATATTCTTCTTCCTACTCTATAATTTCAGGCATTGGCTTCAATCTTAAACAAACCTTAAATGCTTCCAATCCCACTCGCATAAACTTATAATCAAATTAAACCCTTCCCCATTAAATTACCACTCACAAGTACTGCTAACAGTGGCAGCACATCCCAATCTAAATCCCATTAGAAAGGGTAAACATGCCTAAATGTCAAAAATGATAAACATGTCCATTAAAAAGGTTTGGCATGAATATGTGCTTACAGAAAAATCTCTACCACCACTATAAACATGACTAAATGTCGGGGTGCTCGCAAGTGCCCAAACAGAATCTGTATGCACCGCATAAGAATGCACACAACGTTGCTGACCAAGATCCCATAGCCTACAAAATAAAATGAATCATTTAAAAGAAAAGGCCTTGGATTCTTTCTGCTTGAAAATTGCATGTGCATATATAATAGCTATGCAAAAATGGTGTACCTGATCATAGAATCGGAGGACCCTGATAAACAATATCTGAAAGAATTCAAAATGTGTGTCAAAAACTTCACTAATGAAATAAATACAGAACAGGAGAGCATACAATTAAATAACATAATTCGACAACAGTAAATCAAGGGAATAACCTATCAGACAACAATAAACTTCCAGATGTTCAAAGGAAATGTATTCATTCCAAAGTCACTAGAAAGCCATGTTGCGGTTGAAAACAAATATGGACATGTACATCTATATACAGCTATAACAAGGTTTAGTTTCTGCAATTCAACCATCACCATTGTTCTCAAAATATTTTGCATCAAGGGACAACGGGGGATGCCAAAATTTTCCAACCAACCAACCAACCAGATTGACCCAAGTGCTAACAGTACTACAGTTGCAAGATAAAGTATCAGACAAAAAAATGTCTCATGATGCAGGATCAAGCTCCATAAGGGTAAGGCACCAACTAACACCAAGCTAATTCTATTTTAACTCAGAACTAAGAACTGAAGAGATGAAATCATAGCGCTAACCTGCCAGTAGAATCCAGAAGTAGAGCCCTAGTGTTATCTATATGCCCTCTTAGCTTCATAGTCTTCGAACCAGTTCTTGGATCCCAAACTCGCAGAACCTATATGAGAATGAGACAGGAAATTCAGGTTACTACTGAAATTGTTTAATAATTCAAAGTATCAAAATGATAAAAAAATTACCACCAGAGATCAAGATAAGATCATCTCTTCCAAGATGTCATAAGTGGAGAGAATCATGTTACTGTCAGAAAACTTGAATTCAGTAGGAAGTAAAAACTACCTTCTCAGTTCCACCAGAGACGAGAACTGTTCCACTAGCATTCATTGCCAATGCGTAGACCGACTCTTTGTGGCCTTTGGCAGTGATGGGGACATACCCATGACACTGAGTTGTGTTTGCACTGGTGTTGCTATTTGAACTAACCTTTTGCAGACTTGATGTTGTTAATGAATTTGCAGAACCATTGATGCCATTGGAACAACCATCTTCCATTTCATCACTTGACTTTGAAAGTGTAGTAACTGCAGCTTCAATATCCCATATGAAAACCTCTCCGCCAAGGCCCCCAGAAGCAACCACATTGGTCTAAAATGTATGGCACAGAAAAAGAATCAGAATGTAACTTCAAAACGATAAACATCATACCTTGAAGCACAAACTATGCTGCCAAATTAAACAAGAAACTTATATAACAACATTGGAGTAAGGAAGCTTTCATCCATGTAGCTAATAAAATCTAGAGAAAATTCGGCACAAGAATTACATTTTTCTCAGCTGCAGCTAAACATGTAACATAATCAGAGTGTTGGCGGAGAGTCCTGGTACAAGTTCCATAAGATAAGCAATTCCATGTCTGGTTATAATCAAAGAAAAGAGCATGTCAGTACTTCATGAAATTAGTCAAAAATAGAACAGCCAGAAGCACTGCCTTAATTGACAGAAAACCTTCAATGTGGTGTCTGACGAGCAGGAAACAAGTGTATTTTCCCCAGCAATTACAGTATCATTTACCTGCATAACAAGGATATTGCTTTATTCTCAATCATATGTTACAGAGATATATTATATATATGCAAGATGATTGGATGGTGTATTTTACATTTAAATTGACCATTGATGCAAGTGAAGTACAATTTGAACGCTTGCTATAGATTTTTCCTTTTTATGAGCAGGCTGGTTAATAAGCGCCCATTCAAATTTGACAATACATTAAGATATGGTTATAGCAGACTAAAAATTGAAAATAAGTTAAATCTTCACACCCTTTCAACCGCAAATTGTCAATAAAAGATTATCAGCAAAAGTATGACTATGATGGTCATGCACATATCCAAAAGCAAAGACTCATGGGCAAAAATGATGTACCCAATCAACATGTGACTCAAATGTGGCAGAGCAAGTGGCAGCATCTTCACCCAATGTCCATCTCTTAAGCGTACCATCACGGCTTCCAGTGAAGAGATAGTTGCAACCAGCAGAGACAGGTGACTTTAGGACAGCCAAACAATTTACACCAGCACAATGCTGCTAGACAACATGCCAAAGTACAGAACCATCAGTACCTAGTGACTGTACCCAAAATAAACTGATAAAACTGTCGAGTACCATCCAAGATAATGGATTTTTGCTTATAATAAAAACCAAATGAATAGCAGAAGAATCCATTTTTATTGCAAAAAGGTCCTAAATTAAAGATGGATGCTTGGTTAATATAAAGAATTAATAACTGAGAATACAGGCCATAACTTTCATTTAGTATAACATTCTTCCTAACCGTAAAAAGCATCCAATGCTGACACCAGACAGCACCGTCTTGGAGAAGGAAGTTGACAAATTCGACCCCAAATGGATTAAAAATGCCAAGTTTATTGGCATAGAAAATATAAAATAAGCATTTCTTACCCAATATGATGAAAGGCAATATGGCCTGGCATTAGAATCTACACAAGGATACAAACAGAAATGCATACACGATCAACTGGTTATTCTATGGATAACCCATATATTTTAATGCTCACGCATAAGAATCCACATATAAACAAACACAAGCTTCTAGAATTATCTTTATTTATTTGATAGTTAAGATTGCCAGAAAACAAGCTAAAAGTACAGACTAGAATTCAGATAAAATCTAAAAAAGCAGTAACACCAAGAAACTAAAATGCAGCATTACAGTAAAAAATAATCATAAACAAACTAGAATCCTAATAAAATCTTAAAATGCAAATTCCTCAAGATGTCCAAATACACATTGAGGATGACTTGTCTACTCCCCCCACCCCCACCAAGAAAAAAAAGGAAATTAAGAAAGGAAAGTAAAAAAGAGAGAGAGAATATAAAAATAATTCACCTTTGTGTCATCGGCATCACTCAATAAATAGGTCAGTTTCTTTTCCTTACGAGGGCGATTAGAATTGCCATTGTTTGCTGCACTGCCCACTCGATGCATTGCAGAGAACTCTACATAGTCAGTCCAGTGCAAATTAAAAACTTTACGACCCTATAGTTCTGTGCTCTCTAATACTGAATCTTCGAATACCATACATTAAGTTAGATAATCTAACCTTATGCAACCAAAACTCAACTAAATAAGGATAAAACTACCTGAAATTTACCAAAATAGACCACAGTTGTCTGAATTTAACTGATAATTAATATTTCTTTAAAAATAAAATAGTAGCAATCCTACTTAAAAAAACAAATTTCGTCTCAATTAAATATACAAGCAACACAGCAGCTTCAAAATTACTATAATCTTAACCATTGTAACTTAGAACTAACATTTAGTTTCTTATTTCAAAAATGCGATGAACTCATTGAAAATTGAAAAATAAAATCAACCAAAAATATAAAAGTAGCCAATTAATGCAACAACAAAAAATAATCAAAGAAATACAACGGATTCAACGATCTTCCGTTAAAGCAAAAAATCCAACTAAAATATACAAGTTGAAGGAATCGCAATAAGTCAATGATCGGAGAAAGACTGAAGCTTCGGACTTACCGAGTAGTAGCAGAAGAAGAAAGAATCGGAAAAATCAATCGGTGAAGAGAGAGAGATTTCTTAGGAGGTGCAAATTTTGGTAAAAGTTTTCCTGGAAAATTATAAAAAATTAAAAAGAGGGGAAATCTTTCTAGAAAAACTAAACGGGAAACTGAAAACCAATAAGTCAAAAGGAAGGACTAGCAGGCGGAGTAGAACTATGACTCATCGCTGTGTTGTAAAAGAACTAGACCGACGCCGTTTCATAATTTTTTTATTACTTTTTTGATAAAATCAAATTTATTTACCTTTTGTTTTTTTTTTATGAAAGCAACACCTGTTACAAATAATACAACTGTAATACTAATGAAGTGAAAATCAATTTAAAAATAGTAAGGTATAATTTAATATAAATATAAAGTCTATTTCAGTACTACTATAATTTAATCTAATTAAAATTTTAATTATTATTATCACTATTATTATTATTAATATTTTAAAGTTAATTTAATATTATAATAAATCATAAAGAATATATATGGGTTTATTTTTTCTTCTAAAGGCGTGCTTATAGTTATAGATAGAGGATTGAATTTAAGAAAATTTAGAGGTGTAATAAAATAAGGATTTTTGTTATCACAGTCTTGAAGATTGTGTATAAATGCTACTAGATTTTTATTCTTAATGGTTATTTTATTTTTTAATAAAATTTATTAAAATATAATAAATTACATTTATAAAAAAATTAAATATCATTAATTTATAGTGTTTAATAAAATTCAATCTTAACACCCTAAACATAAACCCTTAACCCTAACCTTAAACATTAAACCTTAAACCCTAAAAGCCATAAAAATACAACACTAAAACTCTAAAATTATAAATCATATACCCAAAACACCTAAACCTTTTACATGATTATTAATTACATTAAACATCTTGAACCAATAATATTTAATATTTTAAAAATATAATTAATTACATTATAATAGATTTCATTAAAAAATAAATAACTATTAATAATACAAATCTAGTAATTCTTATACACAGCTGTGCATAGCAAACTCATAAAATAAACAGGAATATCTTACCAAGATTGATATTGGAAGGTTTTTTTTATAAAAAAAGAAGAAGTATTTTTAGTGTATTCTCGTAACGGATTATGTTTCTTGAGGGTCTTATAATGATTTTATTTTTGTATTTTTCCAAACGATCTATTATTTTGTGACCTCAGAAGCAACATGCAATTGTAGATCTTGACTATACTGATATTGTTTTGGTCTCGACTTCTCTCGTTGATTTTGGGAGGCTTGATTTGTCTCCCCTATTTTCTTTTTATTATGTTTTGTTTCTATTCTTTTCAAGCTTGCTGCTTTGGCTTGTTTCTATATCTGTAAGGTTCGTTTATAACTCTCCTCTTGTTTATTTGTAATCTAATTTTTTTTAATGAAAACCAGTTTAACAATTCAAAAAATAAAATAAACCTGCTATCATAAGTTTAAATTACAGACTTAGTACATCAAATATTTTTCTATAATATTATACTATTTGTTTTCAAGTTATAGAAAAGAAAACAATTGTTTAGAACATTTTGGTTCTCATGACTTCTAATAAAATAGGGTAAGACAAAAATCTTTTACTTCTTTTTCGTGTCCCAACACTAAAAAACACTAAAAATTAAATTCTATGTCCTAACCCTAGAGGCTACCGCCTACCCCAAATTCTCTAAATCGTAACCTTAAACCCAACCCCTTAAATCTAATTTTTAGTGTGGGGTAAATTTTTATTCATTCTATGAGGGCAAATCATGGGAAATAATAATGTATTATATATTAAAAAATCCGTTAAAAATTAAATTAAACATCAGATTAATACAAAAATCCAGTTTTCAGAAAACAAAACCTACAAACTTGTGTTGGAAAATATTGGCTATAAGTTATACCACAAACTTCACCTCTTCTTTTCAAACACTTTCATCTCACTTCTTCTTTGACGCTTCACCGGCCTTGGTCTGTTCAACAAAGCAAAAGCAGTCACATAAATAAGCCTCATCATTCAACAATCATAAAGTGTTTCAACATCCATAGCAGACTAGCAGTGTGCTATTAATCTTTATACCTTCTTTACTCCGCGGATCTTCTTAGCTCGGTTCTTCCTTTCCTTTATTTGCTTTCTTGACTTCTCTACCTTGGTATCGAGTCCATTCTAAAACACCAACGCAAAAAGAAAAAGAAAAAATAGCATTTTGAATCGTATCTAGAGCCCTTCAAAGAGCAAGGATGGGAATACAACTCATAGCTAATGATGGAAAGACGAGGGGCACGTAATGGTGAGCAAGAAAGAAATGAAAATGCAAGTGAGCCCATAAGATATAAAACATATTTCCAATTTCATATGAGTTAAAAGTCATCAAAAGCTACCTCAAGTTTTCTCCAAAACTCTAGTTTCACGTCCAACTTAAAAACTTTAATGGGAAAGCTGATTCCATGCTCTATAGTATCACCATTACAGTTGTTCCAGTAAACACAGAAGGAATGGTGCAATGTTTAGGGTATGAAAAGAGATTTCCGAAAATAAACTAAATCGACACAAGTACACTCTACTAAATAAGCATTCAGATCACATCATGCAGAAGAGTTTAAAGTAGACGAATTTCCAGAGAAAATGTACAGAAAGCACATCAAAAATTACCCGGATCAGCCTGTACTTGGGCTCGTACTTCTTTGCATTCTCAACGGAATCATATATCAAACCAAATCCGGTAGATTTGCCACCTCCAAAATGAGTTCTGAACTTGAAGACAAATATTGAATTCGCTTCCTTCACCTCGTACATTCTTGAAAGCTTCTCCATTAGTTCAGCCTAAAAACCCACATCAACAAATCAAAAACCAGCTAACAAAACTGGTCCAAATTTCAATCACTTAAAACCAGCTCTTCATTTTGCTTGAAGTAGCCATATCCAACACATATTTAGACACGAGCATAAAGATACCATCCTCTAAATACATGAAAATATTTAGAAAGAAAATAACAAACTTGAATTCGATACGTACCATATTCAACACTCACACCAGAGTCCAACTAACATAGCTTTTGATAAGAGTACAATATTATTGGGGAATGTTAAAGATTTACCTTGGAAACATTAGGCCTCCCAGGATGCAAACATCAATGATCTAAACAAAAACCAAGCAAATAACAAGTTTCAGCCACCAAGTTAACAATGAACAAAAAAAAAATATATAAGCTAATATTTCATTTCTCAGCTCCCCCGCCCCAAGAAAACAATTGAAGTTAAGTCCTAAAATCAAGCATCTTATCATCAAAGTAATAAAGAAATCAACATGTTCCACCTAATTTGTTGTATTCCTTTCTTCAATGAGATACTGAACCCTTCTCAAATAAGATAATAGGAGAAAAAACAAGACTGAAATTTAAAAATGAGCCATGTTTGATTACCAATAAAATGAATGAAAAATGAAAGGAATAGAGAAGAAGAAGAAGAAGAAGAAGGTGCTCACAAATTGTTTCCTAGAAAGGAGCCTGTTTTTCATGAACTTCCTGGTCCTAATAGTCACTGCCTTGTCCGCCATGGCTAAGCAATAATCTTGTTTTCTTTCCCTTTGGAGCAGTCTCAGTGAAGGCCTTCAACAGCAGCAGCCGCCCTCGAGGAGAAAGATGGTAAACAGAAAAAATTCACTTATTTGATTGTGAATTTGGGATTTTAGTTTTTTCTCCGGCCTGCTATGTAAAGACCAGTAATATTTTAAGGCATGTTTAGTGGTCTAATTTTCTAATAGTCCCTGTAGTCATCACATCTTTGCATATCTACACTTATTTGATTTAAAAATCCCAGTCTAATCAATAATAGTGCATATACAGTGAAGAGTGGCTGTAAACTTTTGTTCTTTCTATGAGAAGTTGTAGAAATTACATATTCATTCCAGGATAAAAATTACATAATTTGCAGATTGAAAGAGCTGCAAGTACTACAACATGGCCATAATTCGAGTGTCTACTGGACAGAGGAGACTCCGGCTGATGTGCAGAGGAACGTCGCCGGATCGACCAGCCGTGAATGTCGAAGCAGCTTGAGTTCAGCTGTGAAATCGGAGGGTTTGCAATCATATTTTCCTCGAATGTTTTGTTGCATTCCGGTAAAGTCTCCTAGATTTATGATATTTCATCTTCACCACTACTAACGCATGGAAGCTTCAAGGAGATTTAGGTTGCGTTTGGTAATATTTGTAGGTTTGTCTAAAACATTTATTGGTAGTAAAAACAATGTCAAATATCTCATTTTTATTATTCTATTTTTATTTTTAGAAACTAATTTTCATTTTCAGCTTTTTAAAAATTAGGAAACATGATTAGTTAATAGGAATGAAAATTTGTTTTCAAAAATAAAAATAATAAAAATGTGTTTGGTATCTAGTTTTTCAAAACAGAAATAAAAAATAATTAAAATAAAATATAGTTAGAAATATATTATTATAATAATATTAAATAAGAGTATAAACGAACAGAACGTTCAACGAACTATTTAGTAAACAAGTATGAACGAATTTTATTATGTTCGTTTAATAAACGAACGAACACAAACAGAGGTGTGTTCGGTTCATTTATGCTCACGAACAAGCTCGTTTATAGGATAAAAATGCTTGTGGATGTATCTAAATACTGCTTTTTGTTGTTCCTAAGGATGTTATATAAGTTTAGGTTGAAATATAAGTTTGATTTTGTTGCCTTTGTTTTATTTATTTATTGTCAATTTAGTTAACATTTCTCAACATAAAAACGAACATGTTCGCGAACACTTAAACGAACATGTTCGTGAATATTAAACAAACGAACACGAACACCTTAAAAAATAAATAAACGAACACGGACACAATATTAAAGATTTAAACGAACACGAACTGAACATGAATACCTTTTAAAATAAATAAACGAACACGAACATAGTCTTGTTCGTTCAAGTTCAGTTCATTAAATAAAATATGAGTAACTAAACCAATATTTTTTAAAAATTGGCATTAGAAGGATTCGAATCCGAATTAAAAATGAAGTTAAAATTTAAAAAATATTGTTTTTGTATTTGCCACCTTCCTTAAACATTTTCAATGAAAATATTATGATTTCAAATTTTCACTCATTTTTGTTTTCATTTTTTAAAATTTATTTTTTTAATTTTACAACCAAACACGTTTTCTTCCTCGTTTTTTTATTTTTCAAGAAAATGAAAATAAAAACACACTTCTTTCTCTAAATGAAATGAACCATAAATTTTCACCAGTCACATGCAAAAGCTCCTTTGGAAGAAGGATAAACAACATTAGAGGTCACTTAATAATTAGTAAAATCACGATTGGATCACTTAATTATTAAAAGTTATAATTGAGTTACTCAATTAAAGGTTTAGTTATGATCGAGTCACTCATTTTTTAAAATACAAACGAATATCTAACAAAGTTTGGTATAATAACAATTTTTGTCCTTAAAACTTATATTCTATTAATCTAGTCTTAATTCAAAATAACTCAATAAATTTAACCCTTCATATTTAAAAAATACATCAAGTAATTTTTCTCTCAAATCACTTTTATAACCCCATTAACACTAGAGTACTTTATTTTAAATCATTAATTAATCTAATACACACATTTATAAATGTAAAGATATTTAAAATTATTTTTTAAGTTTAGATCTGTAATTAGTATCTATGCTAAAATTAAACCCATTAAAATCTATTTAAAATTATTTATGAAAACATTCAGGTTTTAGTTACCGTTACCACGTAATTTTCTACAAAAAATTCAGGATTTCTTATATTATACAACTTTCTTAGTAATATTATATTTTTGAATGACTTCATTATTTCTATTTTATTTTAAAATAAACTAATATTCATACTTATTGAATTACTAAATTTTTATTATTAAACATATTTCTTAAAATAAAAACTTTGCCATTAATGTCCGTTAAATTGATGACATGAAAATTTTAAAACTCAAACATTTCCTTACAAAAATCCTTAAACGCCATTTCTCTCTGTGCAAAAATCATTTCCCCTCCAAATCTCCTCTATCTCGCTATTGAGCCATATGATCTATCTCTGCATCGCGCACTTCACAGTTATCTAATAGACTAACTTCATTGCTTATCGAGAACATTGCTGTGAATGCGAATGGCAGTGTCTTCATCCAGAGGTATGTCTTAGTAACTTGTATTTTTGTAACTATGCCCCAATATTTTTCTTTTTTCATAAAAGGAAAAGGTAAAATTATAATTATGTCCCTATATTTTTGTCTTTTTTCTTGAAAGAGTGCCCATGTGACAGCTTGAGGGAGTGTCACGCGTCTCTATCACATCATCATTTACGTCCTTAGTCTCATGGAGCATTTTAAAAGAAGAAAATAAAATACATCGGGCACATTAAACATTTAAAAAATGAGACACCACATTGAAAGATTTGGCAAAGTATGGGGGCATTGGTGGTATTATCCTAATAAATATTTATCATCAATTGAACATTACAATTTTTCGATCATTTGCATTTACAAATTTTTAATGGTCAAAATAATAAAATTTGTAAACGTAGAAGACTAAAAAGTTACTTTATTTTTTATAGTTGTCATATTAATGGTTAACGGTTAACGATAAAAAATATTATAGAGTAACTTTTGACGTATTTAAACTAATTTCTAACTATTATTTACCTACCAATGCTTTCACATAAATATGAGAAAGATAAAATAATCCAAAGAAAGATAATAAAAACCTAAATCTCCTTTAAAAACCCAGGCATTTGAGAATGTATTGCATCTTCCATCTAAACTAAGGTTTCCTTTCGACACATCAAAACCCCAAAGAGAGTCCAAGAAACTCTAGCATTGTGACACCCTTAAAACTAGGCTAGGAGTTTTACAAGGTAATCACATGCCTTGAGAAGTTATTTTTGAATTATTAAAGATTCAATTTGAGTCAATTAAATAAGCAAGTTAATGAAATTGAAAGTAAAAAAATTAATTGAGCTAAAGATTTATTATCAAATAAGTAATGATCATATTACAAGAATTATAAATGAGTGTGTGTGTGCGCGCACGCCTTGAGAAATTATCTTTGGATTATTAAAGATTCAATTTGAGTCAATTGAATAAGCAAATGGAATTGAAAGTAAAAAAAACTAATTGAGCTAAAGATTTATTATCGAATAAGAAGTGATCATATTACAAGGATTATAAAAGAAAGTGAAAATGTTGAGGTTGCATGGTTATTGAAGCAATTGTGGTTAATGAAACACATGTGTCATGGTGTAGTGGTTCTTTTGGACAAGTGTATAAAAAATGATAATCTTCTCCAACTAAAAGGCTCTAAAAAAAGAGAATCCGCCATGGGAGGAGCTTATTAATAGGTTCTCTTTGAAGTCAAATTGTAGTAAATTTTGTGACAATTTTTGTAGCTGAATTTATCTAATTGGTAAGCAATTCCTTTTTATATATTATTGTGTTAAATTTCCAAGTGAAAGTGAAGCTTAATTGCATGATTTTGATACTGAAAATTCTGCTTTTAATTGAAGTTGAAAAGAAACTTAGAAATGTAATGCTTTGGCTCAATGATTATGGATTGGGTTGAATAATATACTTGTTAAAGGATAATGAGTATTAAAATGAGGGATAAAAAGAGGAGGAAAGCATGCTGAAATTTTGAAATAATGTTGCTTGAATTGAGAATAAATTGTTGATGATTATGATTGAGATAAGGCATTTAAATTAGTTGAAAACAATGGATATGCAATCTGTCCATAAAAACTCTGCTCTTGCAGTAACTTTAGAAATTCATAGAAAATTGAATATGCTGATTTAGGGGATGAATTTTATATATGTAGAACCATGTGTAAGTCTAGTTTTGTCTCCAACAAATGGTGATTGATTTCGAGTCCTAAATCAAAAGTTATGAATTTTTAAGTGAAGGTAGTGCAGAAAATCTAGAAGCAGATTCCGCTTTGGACAGTTTCTGTTTCGAGATTTCTAAGAATTCTCATAATTGTTGTGGATATTGTTAAATTATGAGGCTTATACCGTTTAAACAGTAGTTGAATCTAGTTTGTAACGGTGTAAAGGACTTAAAATTTTAGTGTATACTCTGTTTTGGAGAGAGTTCTTTGATGATAGCTTAAACTGCCAAAAGTCGGAAATAAGGGCTTAACTTGGCAATGATTGAGTTGAAATGCTGGAAATAAGCATTTTGGATGAATGTAAGCAATGATTGAGTTGAAATGCTGGAAATAAGAAAGATTAGAAAGTTTCATATTAAATAACAAAGGATTGATTTTGGAGATGCTTATCGATAATGTAGTAAATGAGAATAGAGAGTTGGCTCATGCTTAGTGAATTTGGATGATTAACTATGTAATCTATTCTGTTTTTAAATCTCTTTTAATTTTCCTCTTGGAGGTTAGATAATTGGTTTTGGGTACATGAGACATATGAAGTCTTTGTAATAAGTTTTGATGTAGATACATGGAATGCCATATTCATTAAGTGAATCACGTTTTTGATAACGTTATTGTTAAGAAATTATAGAATTGCTGCCTACTCTTAAATAGATAGATTTGAATGACAGTGTAGTTAGATTTGTAACAGGTTGGTTAGATTGAAAATAAGTATAGGAACATTTCAACTGTTATGATTGCGCAATGAAATAGTTGCTATTTTTATTAAATTGGGAAGAAAACAGCTTTGATTTATTAATGTGCTTGAAACTAATGGATGTATATTACATTTGGTTTTAATGGTCTCTAAGAGCATAGGACAACTTGTTTAGTGAGTTTTCAAATGAAGAAAAGTGATGTAATACTTCTAATGTTGGTAATGCTAGCATGGAAAATTATACTCAAAATGCTATTTATGTATGTTGTGCAGTTTGTGTATTAGTGCAAAACAATTTGGTGCAAATGCAGTCTAGTTTGGGTGCAGTTCGATGCTGGAAATGCAATTTAGTATATACAGTTTTGAAGTGAATAAGTATGCTCTAATTGCAGAATTAAATGATGAAATGTATAATGTTTCGAATGCTGAATAATGCTCCTTATTATCAAACCATTAAAGTAGTTACTTGAATGGTTAGAAATGCTTCAAATGCATGATTTCTTGCTAGTTTGTTCCTAGACATAAGAGGATATGGATGAAACAAAGTCTTGTACGAGAAAAGAAGTTGTAAAGTTGTAATTGTGAATAAGGATATCCTGTAATTTTGGGATATCATGTGAGTGTAGTTGTACTTCTCTCGGGTGACACGGAGTCATTCCGACATTTTTCTATTTGTTTGAATGCATGAATGTTTAAGAATGACTATTATGTAATCATTTTTCATAAGGCTCATTTAGAGCACTAAGGAGAATGGATTGCATTCATAGCATGACATCATTGACAAATTTTTCAATTGAGTTTGCATTCCATATGCAAGATTGTTTGCTATGCTGCGATAGTATGCGTATGATATGAATTGATAAATGCACTTGATTAAGATTGAATTGGTATTGAACTCTCAATTGAATATAAAGACCCTATTGTCATAAGACACTAAGAATTGAAAAGTTAAGTCTAAATGTTAAATCCCTATGAATTAAGAGTAAGCCTATTATAAAGCTTTGAGACATTGTGAACTCTGATATAATGAAGCAATAACACTCACATACCATAAGATATAAATAACTTCATATTGGAGTTTTAAGCTCACTTATCATAAGACATCAAATAGTGCTCTCTAACTTAATCTTCTAAAGTAAAGAATTCCTAATTACTCTGGAGCTTAAAGCTCACTTATGCCATAAGACATATCTCTTAATTCCTAGCTAAGGATTTCAAGCATTTGGCTAGCATAAGGAACAAGAGACAATGAATCATAATTCATGCTTTCATATCAAGAATCAAGCAAATCGTGCTTACATGACAAGTAACATACAATTCATGGATTTCATGTCAAGTAACATACAATTCAAGGCTTTCATGTCAAGTAACATTCATTATAAAACTTTCAAGGCAAGTAACATGTATTATAGGATTGTTATTTCATTTGTTATCAATTAAACAACCCTTTGGTACTTAGTTTGTATAGGTAATCGAGTCTCCAACCAACTGTCGCCGCAAGATGCACCGTAGTGCTGGTCAACCCTCATACTGTCACCAAAGACCACATGCGTACCCTCCGTCTGTCGCCAAATAGGGGCCTTAGCCTTGGACCGTGGTCCACCCTGACACAATGAGCTCTAGACTCTAAGGTATGCCCTTCTACCTAGTCCAACTAGCTACCAAGGTTGTTCGATTTAAGCCATTTATACAAGTATTTCAAGTTCAAGATCATGTCAAGCAAGTTCATTTCATACTAGGCCCTTAGGCCAATTGAGCCATAGCTCACATATCATGTAATTCTCATGTGTTCATTTCATCAAGTGGGATAACATTACAAGCAATTTATTTAAGCATTTGATCACATGCCACATGACACATACAAGCACCAATGTTACCACTTAAACACGCCTAGCAATCGAATCAAACATGAATTCAAGGATGTGATCAAGTTTCATGCATCACTTTAATCATTCTTCCCTTATAGATCAATATCATATTAATTTAATTAACAATTCAAGAATTTAGACATGCTTGCTTTAGTTAGGACCTAGTCCTAACTCTCAAGTAAACTACACTCACAATACTCCAAGCTTAGCTAGTCTTGGATCCACACTCCTTTGTTCTTAGTTTAGGATGTTCCACTTTTTCATCTTCCACCAAGTTCACCCCTAGTTCTAACACATTACACAAGTATATACATGTTAAAACAAGTTCACATAATCATTCAATCAATGCAATGTTACAAGTACACAACATATACAAATCTGGCAGCATGTTCATATACATTCTTTACTACACCTAACTACACTTATCTATACTCTAGTTCATGTAAAACATGGCAGAAATCAATGTCCCAAAACTGTTTTCTCCTAATGAATTCAGTTATGTTTTCTCCTAATGAATTGTATAGATAAGTGTAGTTAGGTGTAGTAAAGAATGTATATGTAAAACTGGATAATACCTTAACTGTTCCTAGTGTTTCTTCTCTACAATTCATTACACAATCCAGAATTCAGTTATGTTTTCTCCTAATGAATTTATACATGTTAAGGTACTATCTATAAAAATTTCAGCCTTAAATTCCTTTTATACAATTTATGGTGATTTTTCAAAGTTACTGCCCAGAACAGAGTATTCTGGGCAAATTTCACTAGGTTGAGTTTCTAGCTTCATAACTTATCTAAACAAGGTTCTAACATGGCAATTCAACTTATTTTCATGTTCTTACATGTCTAGGTTAGTCTATTTCACCTTGTAATGTGCTTAAAACAGGGCATTATCATGTTAAATTTAATTTGATCTATTTGATCAACATTATACTTCTAATTCACCATTTGAGCAGTCCATTACCTAGTTTTAACTAATCCAATTAGGTGCATTCATTTTCCAGCAATGTGACCAAATCAGGGCATTACATTCAATTAGCATGCTTAAACATTTTCACCTATTAAAACAGTCCCTATTCAAAACTGTTTTCAACCATACACATTCTCATTCAATTTAGGCAACAAGAGCATCACAAACTTAAGATTCAAGCTACAATTCAAGGTAAATTTCAAGGATAACATCACTATAACATGTAGGAATCAAGACACATTCAACAACCCACATTTCGAACAAGAGAATAGCAAGAATAAGAACTTACATTCACAATCATGTAACTACAATTCAAGCAACATAAGGACCATTCCAATGCATGGTTAAATCTTGAACAAAGCCTTCATTTCTTTCTCTAGGTTGGTTCTGTGCTAAGGGAGAAATGAAGAAGATGATGGCATTTGATCTAATGATCCATTTTCTTTCTCCACTAAAATTCTTTATCCTATGTGTAAATGCCATCACTTGCCACATGCTCAAACCATTTTAGTTTATTTCATTATCATGCAATACTCAGTTATTGCATATAATTCATATTGGTCACTTCAATTTGGTACTTTAACTTGTTGGCTATAACATTTTAGTCATTTAGTTATTTGTTAGCTAATGTTCTTTCTTCTTTAAATTGATTAGCTCATATATTCAATTAGCCATTAGTTTAGATTGTGGTAACTTTCCTAGGCCAAGTTTAGGGTGTTACATATATACTTTGTTTGCTTTGGATGGTGTCATTTATTGCCATTGACATTATGCTACGATATCATATGGTCACTACCTCACTTAGGCTATAAAAGCCTAATACATTCATTTCCATGCATTCACAGGAATGGAAGAGTTTTCGAGGCTCAATCGTGGTTGAAGGTTGTAAGTCACACATTCAAGTTTCCGAGTATCGATTTTGTTTGCTTAGTTAAACTCCTTAGTTGGTGGCATAGTAATTTGATTAGGAGCATGCTAGTAAATAGTTCATTTTGATTACTATATACTAAAATCATCGAATGGTTGTAAAAGAACTTTTTAAAGAAACCAATTATGGTGTAATTCTCACGATACATTGACTGCGTAATGCTTGCTCCGGGTATTGTTAATTATGCTATGTTTTGTTTGGTTAAATGATTATTTACAAAAAATTGAATAGTAAAGCATGTTAGATCAAAGTCTAAATGGCTAATGATATGTTAAGTGAGTTTGGATTGGCTCTAGCATAATTTGAAGTATTTTAGTTTGAAGATATATGGTCTTAAAGAAAACTATGATGTATTGACAAGTTTAAGTTACATATTCTCGACCTAAAACATGATTATTATATAATGAATTTGAGTGATTCTTGAGAAATATTTAAACTAGATTGGAGCACCTTTTGAGTTTTAATTAAGCTAAATAGTTATGCTTTTATAATTAAGCTTCGAGTGGTAAAACATAGTTTCTTAAGCTTTGAATCATGTCATAACTAAGTTTAATATGCGCATAGTAAAAAAGAAACCTTGGAAATTACAGAAATTGAATTACATTAATATGAATCAATTATATGGTTGTGCTATTATTTAAATTATTCACCTTGATTTATGATATAGATTCATGATGTTGTTTGGAACCGTGTTGCCTTCCTTCTGATCTTTTATTTAAGGAATCGAAAGTGATAATATTAAGAATAAAATGGTAATATTTTAAGAAATTTTCTTGTATGCCTATCAACCTAATAAAAGTTTACAATTCTGTAGTAAGTTTTCAATATCAGTTCTCTATTTTGTTTTCTGGTGATGTCCCTTCGACCCGGATTCCTTCTGGATTGGGTTTAGGGTGTTACATGCATGGTGGCCTGTTGCGTTCAATAATTTTTTTTGAATAGTCTAGAGGTGATTACAAGTTAGTATCTGTTCATAGATATTCTATAACACCCCCTTCCCAGTCTGGTAGAGAACCGGTTCAAGAAGTGTTATCGAAAACTTATTCGAAGATCAGAAGACGGAATCGAAGTTCAGAACTTGTTCAGAATATTTTATTAGTCATTCTCAGGGCTTATCGAACCTATTTATTACAAGTCGTATTAGAATCGGGGTCAATTTTAACCTTTTTCAACTTAAGGACTAAATCGTAAACTTTACAAGTTAGCGACCCTAATTCGGATTTTTTATTACCAACTTGTAATTAGACTTACCAATTATTGATATGTGAAGTGTCAATACTATCAGATATCGTTAGCCTCATTAATTAGACCTGTATAATTATTAGTGACCAAATTGCAACCTGCCTATACTTCTTTTTATTCTTTATAATAGAATTAACTAACACCATATCGATACCTTAAGGGCCGTATCGATACGCTAAGCCTAATTTCAGATTTTAGATTCGGAGGATGTCAAACCCGTACCGATACAGCTAATCCAGTATCAATACGCGTTGACTGCTTTGGCTCCATACCGATACGCTCTATGACCGTATCGATACCTTTTGCCCATCCAGATTCTAGTGACCAAAATCTGTACCGATACGCCCTAAACATATCGATACTCCTTGATTCCTTTTTGCCAAATTATGCCTGATCGTATCGATACGCCATCACCCGTATCGATACGCTTTGACTTGTAATGATAGAATTTTACTGGTTATTATTCGAATTACCCCCAACCAATCGTTACTCAAATTGTACCAAACTTTACCAGCAATCTTAAAAATGGTATTTCTACTCGCATGTCAAATTTTAGAGCATTTCGAATCCATTTGCTAAGATTTTACCAATTAGTGCATTTAAACTCATTTAACTAGGTTACCAACCCCAAAATATACCATTTTACACATACATCACTCAGTCTATCTTAGGCTTATAAAAACATATCAAAATAAGCCATTTCGACACATTTAGACCTTATGCCACCTTACTAGGAGTTCAAAAATGGAAGTAAACATACATATGGTAACAGAGGTGACTTGCAACCGCAAAATTACACGATCGAACTTGAGAGGCTTCAAGATCCTGAAATGCATGAGACACACACATATGTTAGGCTTATATAACCTAGTGAGGTAGTCATAAAAAACATAATAGGATAGCAAGTCATGCATGGCAATCTATCATCATGAATGGCATGACAACATAATTAAGCATCACAATAACATCTTCAATTACATAAGCATCATGCTTGGAACCATTTATCATATCCTCACATAAACATAACATAATTTAAACATTTATTAATTCTCTTGGACAATGTAACAAGTGGATACACAGATTCCCCTTTACACATCACATATATCAGAAAATAGGTCGTAGCCTTAAGTCGTAGATCCAGATAAATCCTTTACAGAATCCATCCTTATCTCCCCACATATAGGTCGTAGCCCCAGACCGCAGTCCACCCTTACCTATACGAGCTCAAATAACCCTATGGCATGCCAATTGTATCCAAAACTCACAAATGTACAGGGTTCACATATATCATTTTATTTTCTTACCTTTGTGCCTGTAGGTCAGAACATATCGGAAACGAAAGTGAGCCGTAGCTCCATAACATATCATTGTACATGTGTGCATCGAATCATCACATAGCCATATCAATTTCACATAATATAACATATTTGTTCATATTTCAACATATCATTTTCATAGTTCATTTATATCGGATCATATGACACATGTATACCCATAACCATATCAAAATAACACAAGGGCTTACCCAACCTTACCATTCAAATTTATAGCCGTTTGCTCTACTTGAGCTTTGACATAATGCATAACAAACCACAATAATGCAACGGGATGGCACTAAGCTTATCCCTTGACACGACTACACTCACCTTGATTACGAGGCTCTCGAATCAAAATTCTGATGTGCCTAGCTCCTTTCGGGGACGACAAAGAGTCATTCTCCAACACTTGAGCTAGTACAAGATTATGAGTTGCATTAGAATTTGATCTAAGGATTCAGAATTGTATTTTAAGCTTACCAAACCTCAAAGACAACATTGAATTAACAAAAGCAACCCCCTAATTCATGGATTCCTACTTGAACCGAGAAAGCCTAATTTTGAAATTAAGCTCCAATGAACATTAGAATCATCAAATCGATTGAGGGGTTTTACTCACCTAGTCGGAGGATTTCAAACGGTGTATTGAAATCGAGCAAAGGATGAGGGACAAACTGAGGTGCTTGCTTAGCTTGGAGGTTGAAGACAAAGATGGTGGTGTATGCTTCTTTTGATAACAAAAGTGGGTTAGTTTGCTGGGGATTCAAAGATAAAGAAGAAGACATCTCCTTAATTATTTAAGGCCTTTTTAAACTCCTAAATTAGTTTCCCCACCTCAAATTGAGCCAATAGAAAGCTTTCCCCTTGGCTAGGGAAAGATTATTTTAATGGTTTAATCACTTCTTGCCTTATCCCAAGACTTAGATAATTAACAACTATCCAACACCTTTTTCTGATTCAACCCCCGTGAGAATGTAAAGCAATAAGGTGGGTCAGCACCCTACTTCAATTTCTTTAAAATTAGACTTTAGACAGATTTGAAACAGGTAAACCGTATCGATACACTCGTGACTGTATTGATACGCTCATTCCCAAATGGATAAGTTAGTTAATGGCAGTTGGGCCGTATTGATACTGGCTTGATTGTATCGATATGCCTAGCTCAAAATTTGCATTTTGGGCTCTGAATTTCCTACAAGGGAGTTCATTAACTCGAATAGGACCAAATTGAGATTTCATTACAAAAGAGGGGTACAAAAGCCAACTATTACAAACGTGTAACACATCAGATTCAAAATTTCCGATCACCAGAGCCCACTCTTGACTAGGCCGATTTTCGGGATGTGACATATTCTTAATCCTTAATGCACACACACCTTGCAGACTTTGTAATTGAACCTGAGTCTGCTAGGATAAACATCATCCACTTTTCCACTCGAACCACTTGTTGGGTTACTGTTGCATGCAATAGTGCTTCTATCTTCATTTTTCTTTTAAATGTTTATTTTCCCTAAATGTTTTGTTGCATTCTGGTAAGGTCTTCTAGATTTATGATATTTCATCTTCATCACTGTTGATGCATGGAGGCTTAAAGGAGATTTAGTTATGCTTTACTTCTTTGGCTCTTCATTTTTCTATTTTGTATAAATACGTTATTGTTCTTTCCTTTTTAATTGGCCTCAAATAAAACTATAAAAAATTTAGGCCCTTTTTGAATCTTATTAATTGAATTTAGTCTTTTTCATACCATTAGGTATTAGTGCAACTTTATTGATGCCATTAGCAAGTATGGGCTAGAGGGCTAGCAGCACTTTGACCCTTATAAAATGAAAGAATTATTTTCTATGCTGAGTTTTGAAGCATTTCTCAGGGCGTTTGTTGATGTTTTAGCAGGTTGTTATTAGTGTCTCTTGATGTTATGTTGACCAAGGTTGGTTTTGGGGGAGTTTGGCTCGATGTTTTGTTGTAGAGGGTGCTGGAAAATTATGGAAATTATGAAACTCTGAGACATATTTTTAATGGGTAAAAGTAGAGATTTGACTTGTAAAATTATGATTTTATGTTCTACTCTATAAGACTTTTACAATGGTATCTCATATCCTCAAAATGTTCGTGTGATGAATTGTGTTAAGGAAAAAAGAAATGCTTATATCTCATACCCGTGGGTACCAACTATGAGATATGTTTATATACAAGACTCAACTTGCCGGTTATTGAATGAGTTAAGTTGATATGATGTGAGTGACATGAATGTTTGGACTAGTTTGATTTTTCAGGGTTGCAGCTATTTTTGTCCACTACGAAACTATTTTTCAACATTATCTTTTTTAGTATTCCAAATTAAAAGGATAAATAAATCTTTTAGTTAGGGCTCATTTTATCATTTTGTAACAAAATCAATAGTTTAGTGACCATTTTATAACATTTAAAAGTTTGGTGACTAAGATAAACATTAAGACTTAGTTTAGTGACCATTTGTGAAATTTACCCATAAATAATGAGGAAAGATTAAAAAAAACCTAAGCTAGGTTTGCTTTTAAAAAACCAGGGATATTGCATCTTCCATAATCCATATAATTAAGCTAAGGTCTCCTTTCCGCACATCCAAACCCCAAAGAGGCACCACCATACTCGACTCTCGTCTTTAAGGGCCAATTGAAGAACCACGCCAGTGGCTCCAATCCTGAAACACTTATCCAATCTCTTCTTCAAGGTTTACTGCCACAACAATTAATCGTATCCAAGAAACTCTTGTATGGTGGCCTGTTGCATGCAATAACGCTTCTCTCCAACGGCGAACAAGAAGTATCATGATCAACAACAAGATCGCCATTAAAAGAGAAAGGATCCTTTTGGATTCCAAGGTCGATGTTATTGTGGCTATGGATTTATTTGGTGGAATAGATTGGAAAATTGCTTCAGAATTAAAGTTGTTTTTGGCAACAATTATTAAGAATTTGAATTTGATACCAGCACATGAAACCTCTCAACGTAAACAAACACCCTAACACTACAACTCACACTCCCAATACTTTCCTAGTTAGAAACTGTCCAACCTCGCAATTTCCTTGATCACCGTCTTTTCTTCGCAACTAATACAAAACCGAAATACAAATATATTTTTCATTCTCAATTTCATACATAGATTTTATCATCGTTAACGGACTTACGTCGTTGTTAACAATTTTGTAACACCCTAATCCGAAATTCAGAGTATCCAAAGACCAAGGTGCCACATTGACGATGAATGAGTTACAAATCTAAAAAATATAAGTAAGGCCATAGGAATACAATTCCATGCACTAATAGATAAGGTATTGTACATTGTAAATGGGATGCTGGAAGTCCATCGACAATTATGCTCCTTGGACACGAAAAAGTGTCTACAAATATGAAAATGGGGAAAATTCAAAGGTTGAGTTTTACAGGCTCAATGGTTCACAACTAATCTACCATACTTCAAGAAATTCATAAATATAAGCATGCAAATCAAATGTATCAAATGTATACAAAAGAAAACAAATATAAGCATGCAAGTCTACCATGACATGAGTATCAAATAATCTAATCATTCGTCACCACAGTTAACATTATCAAATCACTTGCATATCAAACCTGTCAAATTGTTAGACTTGCCAAACTGTCAAATTACACATGTGCTCAAATATCGGGTATCCGGATAGTCATGCACCACTCATGGCCATTAGTCAAATAATCTCGGGTGTTCGAAGTACTATCCTGAGCACCACACATGGCCACTAGTCAAATAATCTCGGGTGTCTGAAGTGCTATCCCAAGTGCCACACATGGTCGTTGTCAAATAATCTGGGTGTCAAAATGTTATTTCGCGAATCGCTCATAGCGACTAGTTAGGTTAGAGCCCAAAGGTAGCGTGCAAACAAAGCGTCACACATAGAATCGCAAATGTACAACAAAACATCACACTTAGTAGAGAGTGTATTTTGCTTAATCTCATATATCTTGGTTATTTAGACTTTATAAAATCCTTTTTAATCTTTTCAAACCTCTAATCTTTTTAAAGGATTTTTAACTGCTAGCTAATTGTAAAACTTGACTAAAATAGTAGTTGTTGAAATATGGCAACCTACACTATCTTTAAAGAAAAATATGTAACTAATAATTTATAGTTCTAAATCATGTTCTGTTTGTTATAGAAAAAACTAGATTCGATAACCTTTCCAACCATATAAATTTCAGCTTCTAATTTAATTAGTTTGGTCAGGGAGGAAAGTGCAGTCGCCTAGACCGTTTTTTGGTTACAGGTGAGTGGATGGTCTGATTTAATAAATTGGTGCAACACAATCTTCCGAAAGGCATTTTAGACCACGCACCTACTTTTCCTTATTAGTGATGATTCAGATTGGGGGCGAGGCCATTCTATTTACTTAACTGTTGGCTTGATGATCAGGAACATGTTGAAAAGTTTAGTGAAGAATGAAAGAAGTTGTCGATAGAGATTGGCCAAGGTCAGTTGGTCATGAAGCTACAGAAGTTGAAGAAGTTTCTCAAATTGTGGAATGTTAATAACTTCAGAAATGTTGATAAGCGTTTTCAAGACACTATGCAAGCAATTGAGAACCTTAACTCGAGAATGGGTGTGGATCCAAATTTCTTTCTACAAATTGTTCAGCAATGGTGGTGAATTGTTTTGGTTCTACCAGCATCTTTTTCCGATTAATTGCATCAATGCTTTTTTGGTATCTTTTCGAGTGGTATGCGACATCGATGGTTGGTGGGATACTCTATGATTCTTTGGATAGTTTGGCTAGCTCGGAATGAAGTCTTATTTAATCACAAAATCTTATCAGTTGAGAAATTACTTTTCTTAATTCGTCTGCGATCTCTTTTTTGGGTGAGAGCTGCCAAATTTTCTAGAGTTGTGGTGGAGTTGTCCATGGGAGGGGGTTTATTCGATAGTACATTCGTCGACTGGACATGGAGTGGTTTCAGAAGTGCCACCATAGGGTGCTTTGAAATTTAATGTTGATGGCTCAAGTATAGGTAAACTGAGTAATAGAGTATAATGTATGTGGTTGTGTAAGTTGTCTAGGTTCAACTTGTAACTGAATATTGAAGAGTAGTTAAAAGTTTTTAGGAGGAGGTTGCTTAGTAGTTGGGCTTGTTAAATTTGGGTATAAATAATATTGTATGCTTTACATTTGGGTTAAGCCCATTTTTAATGAATCAAATTACTTGACTCCATTAGTCTTTTCTCGTTTTCCTTTGTTCATTCTTTAATTAGGTTTTACATTCTAATAACCACTTTTCTCAAATCCTCGACATTCTCTATAGATTCTATTGTAGTATCAGAGTCAATCTGATCTAGTTGTCGTCGTCGTCAATGAGATCTATATTGCTCTCTAGCTTGTTGCTCTCGATTGCTTCGCTCTTGTAGGAATCGTGTGTGGATTAAGGCTGTTAAGGTTCATGATTGGTGGATCTTGCCTCTGTAGCTCAGAATCTTTGGTGAGATTGTTCTTATTTTTTGTTAATCTTCTTCTCAACTTGTCTCTGGTAATTGCTCAAGTCTCCATTTATCTTCGATTTCTCCGTTCTGTTCGTTTATCAATTATGTTCCATCTGCATCTACGTTTCGTGTGTTTTTCTGCATTCTGGATCTTGAAATTAATTTGTGCTTATGGTTTCTGTGCTTTGCAATTGCGTTCTGGTTTTTGCAATTGAGTTCATGCTTTGTTTGTTTGGCCTGGGTTCGTACGTCTACGTTTTCATACTTCTGTGGTTTCTTCTATTTGTGTATTTTCCTTATGGCTATTGAGGAACTACTGTTACTGATCCGGTTGTTAATATTTCTACCACTATCTATGTTGATTCCTCGAATGTTGCCCAACCTTTTAACAATGGGTTAACCTCACAAAATTTGTTGTCTTCTACTAAACTGTTTTCAGCTAAGAAGATAAATGTAACTCTAGATGGTCAGAACTACTTGTTATAGCATCAACAAGTGTTTCTCGCGATTAAAACACATAGGTTATTGAGGTTTATAGACTCTAAGGTTGCATCTCCACCTCAGTACATTACTGTTGATGGCTCTTTGTCTATTAACCATGACTTTGAACTTTTTAAGGAGCACGATGGCGCCCTTGCTACTTTGTTATTGTCTACAGTTAGTGAGAGTGTCTTACCTCACTTGATTGGTCTCAACATTGCATCTGTTATTTGGAATAATCTCCATAGGTTGTATAGTGGTAAAACCACTACTAGGCTTATGTCTTTTAGAAGACTTTTGCATTCTCAGAAAAAAAAGGTGACTTAAAGATGAGTGACTATCTTATGAAAGTTAAGTCTATTTGTGAAAATCTTGCCAACTGTGGGGAGGTTATTTCTGAGCATGAACAAATTACTACTATTTTGAATGGTCTTCCATTTGAGTTTGAGTCTGTTATAACTGTTATAGCTTCTAGTCCCTCCTCCTCTGATCTCACCTTTGTTAGCACTATTTTATTAGATGTTGATGCTAGAAATTTGAATTTTGTTGATCTTATGAATGCTTCTGCTCATGTTGTTACTCACTTTAGTTAGGGTCAGGGGTGTAACACCCTAAAATTGGCCTAGTAATGTTACTACAATTTAAACAGTAAGCTAATTGGATCCATAAGTTGATCAATTTAAAGAAAAATTGAATATTGGCCATCCTTATAAATCAACTAAGTGAAATTGAACTAAATTGAATTAAAATGAAAACTAGTGGGCATAAATGGAAGGATGGAAATGTAAACATGCAGTACTCAATAGCTTGCATGTAAAATGCAATTAATTGTGGGCCTTGACACATGTCCTCATTGGAGGAGAACATGTGCCATTTAGGATAATGACTCATGGCTAGGGAGGAAAATAACCAAAAATATGGTCATCTTCGTCCCCATTATCATCTACATTGGCCGAACCATAGAGAGAAAGGGGAGAGAATTTTGCATGCAAACCTTCAAATTCAAGCTTCATAATTCATCCATTGATCAAATTAAGCTTGAAGAAGGTATAATGCTTGAACCTAACTTGCTATAGATTGTTTGAATGATTGCTTGAACGATATTCTTGTTGTCTTGATGAATTGGATGATTTCCATGTGTACTGGGAGCATGCTAGATTCAAATTGAACTTGAAATTGTAATTCCTAGTAACTAATTTGATATAGGATATATGTGTAGTTGCTGGAAATCTGGGAATTATGAACATGATAGGAAACAGTCTTGATTAGGGGACTGTTTTGATTGAGAAATTGTATAAACATAGGAACCTGTTTTGATCATGTTGCTAGGTAAAAAAAGATTGAATTGAATACATATGTTGCTGGAAATGTGACTACACCTAATTGAACTAGTTAAATTAGGTAATGGACTGCCTAGTTGATGAATTGAGAGTGTAAAGTGATCAAATATATCAAATTAGATTAAACATGATTATGCCCTGTTTTAAGAACATTGCTAGGTGATTTATGATGGCCTAGACATGTATGAACATGAACATGAATGAAATTGCCATGTTAGGAACTTGCTAAAATGAGTTAAGAAGCTAGAAATACAACCTAATGTAATCTGCCCAGAATGCTCTATTCTGGGCAGTAACTTTGAAAAATTACTATAAATTGTATATAATGAATTTAAGGCTGAAATTTTTATGGACAACACCTGGGAATGTCTAAATTCATTAGGAGAAAATAGAGCTAAACTCTGAGTTGTGTACTGAAATGTAGAGTAGAAATTCCAGAGACAGTGCAAACTGCCCAATATAGCAAAATGCCTTGTCTTTAAGTTAAAAACTGTATTAATTGGAAAAGAACTAAAATGCAAGCATTATATGGTCATAAAGAATTTTTTTTTATCTTTCCAACGGTGTAAACCAATTGAAATTCTGACGTACGGAATGAATGATATGCTTGATTAAGTGACTAGAGCGCAAGCTGCCTGGCAGTAGCTGCATAGGCAAATGCACATTGTTTTGTGGCATTTTGCAAACTGTCTTGAAAACAGTTTTAGGCTTTGAAATATGCCTTATTTTACAAGAACTAGAATGTAGAAATATGTAGTTAAGTAAAAAGGAAAATGTACAAGAGCACGCTGCCCAATATGTGTATGTTATATGCTTGTAATCTTGTCTTGAATTGAATGGCCTTGTGATCATGTTTTGACATGCTTATGCTTTTTATGTGTTAGAACCAGGATTGAACTTGGTGGAAGAGGAAAGATTGGAACAATCTAAAGCCAAGAACAAAGGAGTGTGGATCCAAGACTAGCTAGCTTGGAGTATAGTGAGTGTAGTTACCTCTAGGGTTAGGACTAGGTCCTAACCAATGTATTTTGTTACATTCTTGATATGATAATGAATCTAATCATGAACTTGACCTAATAAGGGAAGGATGATTAAAGAAACACATGAAACTTGATCCTAGCCTTGATTACATGTCTATTTTGAATGCTAAGCATGTTTGTATGGTATATTGAAGCTTATATGTGCTATGATGCAACATGATTGAATGCTAAAGACTTGTTTGAGATGTCATAACATCTCATCTTGATGAAATGAAACATGAAACTACTTGACATGTGAGCTAAGGCTCAATGGCCTAAGGGCCTAACATGAAATGATCTTGCTTGACATGAACATGATCTTGAACTTGATAATCTTGAATAAATGGTAAATCGAACAACCTTGGTAGCTAGTTGGACTAGGTAGAAGGGCATGCCTTAGAGTCTAAAGCCCATTGTGTACGGGTGGACTACGGTCCAGGGCTAAGACCCCTATTTGGCGACAGACGAAGGGTATGTATGTGGTATTTGGCGATAGTAGGAGGGTTGACCAACACTACGGTGCATCTTGTGGCGACAGTTGGTTGGAGACTCGATTACCTATAAAAACTAAGTACCAAGGGGGTTGTTTAATGAATAACAATTGAAATAGCAATTCAATAATACTTGATACTTGTCTTGAATGCCATGAAATGTATGTTACTTGACTTGAAAGCATGACTCCTTGGTTTCTTGTTTTGCAAGCATGTGTGCTTGATTCATGAAATGTGAAATCTTGTTGCTTGTACTTGTGGCCAAATGCTTTTAGATAGGATAATCTTGATGCTTGAAAGACTAGCTAAGATCACACTTGATGCTTGAAAGACTAGCTAAGATCACTCTTGATGCTTGGAAGCCTTAGCTAGGTCTACACTTGATTAAAAGACATGAAACTTGAAATAACAAATGGATTGACTAGTTACTACCTCACTAAGTACATTCTTGTACTTATCACTCTTGTTTTTATTCTTCCCAACCTACAGGATAAAGGATACGAGATTGCTTGATCTTGAAGACACTCAAGTTTGCCTAAGTATGATTTCATACTTGTTTTGTATATCTCCTAGAATGGTGGCACTAGATGTATATAGATAGCTTGAACATGCATTTGAAAGCTTGTATAAATGTCTTGATGGGCCTACTTATGTTATGTATATAGTATCAAGTATGTATTGAACTTAGATAACATAAAATGAATGGTTGTTGCTACGCATATGATGACTTGAATGAAATGATCAAATGTTTGATTTTGATTACTTGAACCACTCGAAAATTCTAGTTTACATTGATGCTTGAATTGAAGATAGAATGTGATGAACCATGTTGTATGACCTACCATTAGAATGCTTCATGTTTTGAAAGAAATTACCATGATGAAAGTATTGTTGTGTGTTTGTTTTGATGTATTGCCAAATGTATGAGCTATAGAATATGATTTGAATAGAACTAATTCTATGCTATTGTGTGTTTAGATGACCATGTTAGTAAATTTAAAGATAAGATGTACATGAAATTAAGACTAAGGAATAATGAATTGAATTGGAAGCATGAGACACTAAGGTAATTCGAATAGGATAGGTAACAAAGAATGAATGTTGTAATATGAACCATGCAAGTAGTAACTTATAATGTAAGCATGAAATGAATTAAGATTAGTGGCCTATTCGAATGGTAAGCATGAAAGAAGAAAATTTTAAGGCCATGTTTGAATGGTTTAGGATGAGTATGAATCAATTGTAAGTTACTTGCATGGTAAGAAATGTATGATTGGTTGCCATGCCTTGTTCGAATGCTTATTCCTTGCTTGCTTAGTTCGAATGCTAGGATGATTTAAGAGTCAAATGTGAATTGCTTGTATGTTAAGGAAGCATGAATGTTTGATTTTCTTGTATTGCTTGCCATGTCCTTGTTTGCTTGTTAAGTAACACTCCCGAATTGGGTTACTACTAGCCCGGGTAGGGGGTGTTACAAGGGGCCTTCTGCTCATATTGTTACTCAACCTTTTGTGTTTATTGTCTTAACTAGCACTAATAACGAACAAGAGCCTCAGGATGACCTGTACTTTTATAATAAAAAACAATAATAGAGGAAGGGATAGGGGCAGAGGTTCCCCTAGGCCTCAATGTCAATTGTATGGTAAGATAGGGCACTTAGTGGAAAGGTGCTACTCTTGGTTTGATACAAATTTCAAGAATGAATCTGCCAGGAATGGTCAGAGTTATAGGGTCACCACCTCTTATGAATTTGCCACATGCTTATTCTCAGGTTCACACACTAGCCTCTTCATCACAGTTGCAACCCTTCAGTGTTGCCAATCTACCTTTTTGTACTCCTCGTGGCCTTTCAGTGTTTGTGGGAACTCAGAGTGCTTCTTCTTCTTGTCTTTGTTGCACCAAGGTTGCCTATATACACACACATGGGCTCTTTCTCTACTTCAGCTCCTCAAGCGCATTACTCACAGAATGGTTCTCTCTGCCACATCAGCTCCTCAAGTGCATTACTCACAGATGGCCCTCTCTCCCATATCAACTCCTCAAGCACTCATTGCCACTCCATAATCTGTTGATGACAACACTTGGTATCCAGATTCAGGAGCTACCCATCACATCACCAAGGACTTCAACAATTTGTAGCCTGGTAATACATATCATGGTTCAGGCAATGTAAAGGTTGGGAATGGTAATGTTTTGCCTGTTAAATATTTTGGACTATAGTGATGTTCGTTTCGCTAAAAAGAAAGTGTTTTATTTTGTCTGTTGTTTTGTTTTTAAAAAATGTCTTCCGTGGGTTATAAGAAACCCGTATTTTATTTAAGAAAATGGAGTTGCCACCGGCCACTTAGGTAGGTTGGATACCGTAAAACCAGAGATTTAAAAATTGTTGGGTTCAGGAGTCGGTTACAGATGGGTAAGGATTAACACTCTCACACCGCCCAAAATTGGTACTTTAATAATTATCGTTTTATTAATATTAAACTTTCCAGATTAAATTGACGATCAATTTAAATTTTGGTTATAAATGCGAGTAACTTTTTAAAGGCCCCGTTATTCGAGAGTAAACGCCCAACTACCATCACTACGTCTGATACTGGCCTCGTTTACGCTCAGATAAAAGGGCACCGCATTGACATTACATATTTCATTATGCAAATTTAACCAAAACAAATTATAAACAAACAAACATTCACCTTAACATGGTACTAAAAAACTTAAAAAACATGGATATCACAATATTAAACGAAAATAATAAAATACATGAGCAACAAAAAATATAACATATCATGTTAAAAAAACAGAGCAACAACATAAACCCAAAAAAGAAAAAACATGCTTCCAAAAAAATAGTTAATTGATTATAACATGATTGAACACATAAAGAACACACCAATGCAAAATATGCACGACATACATATAACATGGCACAATACTAATAAATCTAAGCAAAAAAACGAACATGTATTTAATGCTTAACACGTGACGTAATTTACATCCATAAAATAAAAACATGGTATTGTACGTGACAAAGGAAAACACACTAATATATAGCCTAAAAACAAGAAGGGACATGGAAGTTTATGTTAACATACAAAAACATGCTACATGCAAAGAAACTTAGACAACGCCTAAAATATACATATATAAGTACGATGAACAAATGAATTAAAACACAAAAAGGCATGATATCACAAACTAAACTTGTATCATAAAAACATAGAAACATGCTAAAAAAACAGTGCAAACATACCTAAACCATAATAAAAATTAAATGGCATAATTACTTGAAACACTGAAAAGGACTGAAATAAAATGAATGCAGAACAAAAGGGCAGAAACGAAAGAAAAAAGAACACATTTTAGGATTCTATAAACCGAATTAAACTTAAAGGGATTAAAGCTGTAAAAAGCCCATGCGACAAGCTCGAAATGGACAGTTTGAAAACACGGAGTGACTGAAGGAGTGATTTTACCATTAAAACGCTGATTTTGGATAATTTCAGGACGAAATTGAAAATTTTTGAAAGATAAGAAGGACTAGGTTTGTGATTAACCCAAGGGGCAAGACCGTTTTGAAAAATCCCAAAACGCGGGATGATTTATGATGATATTTACCAATTTTCTTTTTATTTCCCCTCTATAAAACTAATAGCCGGCCCCCTTTATTCATTTTTCCTTCATTTTTTTACCTAAAGAGAGCTCTCTCCCTTCCCAGAAAATGCAACCTCCAAACCCTTCAGCCACCGCGGTTATAGAGGTCGCGGTGGTCTGGCTACTCCGACCACCGCCTTCAACGCTCAAAACGTTCCCAAAACTCGACCTAGACACCTCTCAAAAATAAAAAACACCTCTACTTTTGAAAAGACCGAACCAAAATCCTTATATTTTGAGACCGTAAAGCCTAGATCCCTGATGTTTTGAGACAAAAACAAAGAAAAAAACCCTTTTTTGTGGCTCACTCCTCAGAGTTTATCGCCGACAGGGAAGGGTTTTCTTCTGGTAAACTCTATTTCTTTTTTTTGGCTTATTACTTACATGCATGCATAAAATGAGAGAAAAAAATTACCAATGGAAGCTTTGTTTTTTTTTTTTTGTATTTTTGGAAAGACTGCCGATATTACACTTTTTGTTGGTTTACATATATCATGCCCTGATCTGTGTTTTTGGTAGAAAATAAGACAGGGAAAATACACTTGATTTGATTTTTAGGTACTGACATAGCATTTTTCGTGTTTTTGGTGGTGCTCGGCCATGCTTGGTGGTTGGTACGGAGGCCTGGGGAGATGACCGCTCGGCTACGTGGACTGGCGTCTTGGAAGACAAAAAGATTATCACTGCCAGAATTATTCCTAGCCGTTGGATCAGATCTGATCCAACGATTAGGATTGCTCGAAGATTAGACGGCTGAGATGAGACCTTGGAAATGATGTAGCGGTCTGGGATCATGCCACGTGACCTGGAGAAGATGACCGACTTTGCATGTGTCTCACACGCGCGAGTGGAGAATCCAACAGCCCGCTCGTGGATTTCACACGGCAGATGAGAGGTCTTCATGCTTCGACTGTGGCCGTTGGATCTAGATCTGATCCAACGGTCCTCGTGCAGCTGCGCAAAATAAAGGGAGGGTATTAGGGCTCCATTATCTGATGTGGATTAGGGTTTTTAGGATGTGGGTTAGGGTTTGGGCCGGATTGGGCCCCATGTAACGCAATTTTTAGGTTTTGTAATATATTGGATTGGACACTAATAAACTTGGGTCTTATTTTATTATCTGTTTATATATATGTGATAATAACATTAATACAAATATGATAATGCATACATATATACATTCGTACGCTCACACATATACGCATAACATATAGACATTAATATACGTTACACGTCCTTAGTTAATATAACATATAAATGTACATGCACACATAATTATACACATAACTAATATAAACATTCACATGTTACACAGTCACACAATGCACACATAAACATACATGCAACACATATACTATAATAAATATTAACATGTAAATAAACATAATATGTATAATATGCATGCACTCACACATATCACACGTATTTTACGCACATGCTAATCACACGTACACACATACTAATATAATATATGCATACATGCGATAACAATATCTATTAATTATTATACTAATGTATTAACACTATTTACAAACCGGATAAAAATGAGTGATTACAGTTACCCCTCTTTGCTTGTTCTTGTGAAACGAGAACAAAGCAAAGACCAAAAGCACTCATTTTTATCCGACTTCCCTGCTCACGACTTCAGAATCACGCGTTCTTCTAGAACTTTCCGCTTTTCCTCGGCCTAATCTTCAGGCTCGTAAGTTCTCCCTACATAGAACTTTTTTACCTTTGGTTCTTTTTTGAGATTCTAGAGTTAGGGCTCTTCCTATATGGAGCCTTTCACTGGGGGCTCGAAAACATAGGTTTCTCCTTTATATAACCTTTGTCTTCGATTTTTCTTTTCGCTTTTCTTTTTCCCCTTGTTTTTTCTTTTTCCTTCTTTCTCTGCTCCTTTTTCTTTTTTCTCTCCTCTCTCTTTTCTATCCCTTTTTTTTACAAGGTTGTTGATATCTTTTGACTTACGCTACTAAGGCCGCCGCATCATGCTTGAAGGACTTATTGATGGCCCAAAGGACTTATCACCATGCTCGAAAGACTTACTGGTGGCCCAAAGGTCTTATCATCATGCCCGAAGGACTTACTGATGGCCCGAAGGACTTATCACCATGATCGAAAGACTTAATGGTAGCCGAAAGGACTTAACACCGTGCTCGAAGGACTTACCGATGACCCGAAGGATTTAACATCTGGCCTCATGCTGCTATGGCTGCCGTATCATGCCCGAAGAACTTACTGATGGCCCAAAAGACTTATCACCATGCTCGAAAGACTTAATAGTGGCCCGAAGGACTTAACACCGTGCCCGAAGGACTTACCGATGACCTGAAGGATTTAACATCAGGCCTCACGCTGCTATGGCTGCCGCATCATGTCCGAAGGACTTATTGATGGCCCGAAGGACTTATCACCATGCTCGAAAGACTTAATGGTGGCCTGAAGGACTTAACACCGTGCCCGAAAGACTTACTGATGACCCGAAGGATTTAACATCTGGCCTCACGCTGCTATGGCTGCCGCATCATGCCCGAAAGACTTATTAATGGCCCGAAGGACTTATCACCATGCTCAAAAGACTTAATGGTGGCTCGAAGGACTTAACACCGTACCCGAAGGACTTACCGATAACCTGAAGGATTTAACATCTGGCCTCACGCTGCTATGGCTGCCGCATCATGCTCGAAGGACTTACTGATGGCCCAAAAGACTTATCACCATGCTCGAAAGACTTAATGGTGGCCCGAAGGACTTAACACCATGCCCGAAGGACTTATCGATGACCCAAATGATTTAACATCTGGCCTCACGCCACTATGGCTGCCGTCATCTGGCCTCACGCTACTATGGCTGCCGCATCATGCCCGAAGGACTTACTGATAGCCCGAATGACTTATTACCATGCTCGAAAGACTTAATGGTGGCCTGAAGGACTTAACACCGTGCCCGAAGGACTTACCGATGACCCAAAGGATTTAACATCTGGCCTCACGCCGCTATGGCTGCCGTCATCTGGCCTCACGCTACTATGGCTGGCTCATCATGCCCAAAGGACTTACTGATGGCCCGAATGACTTATCACCATGCTCGAAAGACTTAATGGTTGCCTGAAGGACTTAAAATCGTGCCCGAAGGACTTACCGATGACCCGAAAGATTTAACATATGGCCTCACGCCGCTATGGATGCTCATCCGCCTCACGCTACTATGGCTGCCGCATCATGCCCGAAAGACTTATTAATGGCCCGAAAGACTTATCACCATGGTCGAAAGACTTAATGGTGGCTCAAAGGACTTAACACCGTGCCCGGGACTTACCGATGACCCGGGATTTAACATCCGCCTCACACCGCTATGGTTGCCGCCATCCGCCTCACGCTACTATGGCTGCCGTATCATGCCCGGCGGACTTACTTATGGCCCGAAAGACTTATCACCATGCTCGAAAGACTTAATGGTGGCCCGGGACTTAACACCGGCTCGAGGACTTACCGATGACCCGGCGGATTTAACATCCGCCTCACGCCGCTATGGTCGCCGATCTTACGCGGTGGCCGAATCATGCCCGGGACTTATTACCATGCTTATCACCATGCTCGAAAGACTTAATGGTGGCCCGAAAGACTTAACACCGTGCTCAAGGGACTTACCGATGACCCATTTAACATCCGCCTCACGCCGCTATGGCTCTGGCATCTTTCCTTTCTTTAGTAAATTCTTTGACAATTCTTCAAATACCTGTCTATAAGGACATGCCTCTATCTATATGATGGGACTTAATCATGCCCAAAGGACTGATGGCCCGAATGACTTATCACCATGCTTAATGGTAGCCGAAAGGACTTAACACCGTGGTCGGGACTTACTGACCCAAGGATTTAACATCCGGCCTCAAAATGGTGCCGTATCATGCCCGAAGAACTTACCGATGGCCCAAAAGATTATCACCATGCTACTTAATAGTGGCCTCACCGTGCCCGAAGGACTTACCGATGACTTTAACATCGCCTCACGCTGCTATGGCTGCCGCGTCATGTCCGAATGACTTATCACCATGCTCGAAAGACTTAATGGTGGCTGAAGGACTTAACACCGTGCCCGAAAGACTTACCGATGACCCGAAAGATTTAACTTCTCGCCTCACGCCGCTATGGCTGCCGCGTCATGCCCGAAAGACTTATTAATGGCCCGAAGGACTTATCACCATGCTCAAAAGACTTAATGGTGGCTCGAAGGACTTAACACCGTGCCGGAAGGACTTACCGATAACCCGGCGGATTTAACATCCGGCCTCACGCCGCTATGGCTGCCGCATCATGCTCGGGACTTCTCCCAAAAGACTTATCACCATGCTCGAAAGACTTAATGGTGGCCCGAAGGACTTAACACCATGCCCGAAGGACTTATCGATGACCCAAATGATTTAACATCCGGACTTATCTCACGCTACTATGGCCCGATGCCCGGCGGACTTACTTGACTTATTACCATGCTCGAAAGACTTAATGGTGGCCTGAAGGACTTAACACCGTGCCCGAAGGACTTACCGATGACCCAAAGGATTTAACATCTGGCCTCACGCCGCTATGGCTGCCGTCATCTGGCCTCACGCTACTATGGCTGGCTCATCATGCCCAAAGGACTTACTGATGGCCCGAATGACTTATCACCATGCTCGAAAGACTTAATGGTTGCCTGAAGGACTTAAAATCGTGCCCGAAGGACTTACCGATGACCCGAAAGATTTAACATATGGCCTCACGCCGCTATGGATGCAGTCATCTGGCCTCACGCTACTATGGCTGCCGCATCATGCCCGAAAGACTTACTGATGGCCCGAAAGACTTATCACCATGGTCGAAAGACTTAATGGTGGCCTGAAGGACTTAACACCGTGCCTGAAGGACTTACCGATGACCCGAAGGATTTAACATCTGGCCTCACACCGCTATGGTTGCCGTCATCTGGCCTCACGCTACTATGGCTGCCGTATCATGCCCGAAGGACTTACTTATGGCCCGAAAGACTTATCACCATGCTCGAAAGACTTAATGGTGGCCCGAAGGACTTAACACCGTGCCTGAAGGACTTACCGATGACCCGAAGGATTTAACATCTGGCCTCACGCCGCTATGGTGCCGATCATCCGCCTTACGCTTGGGTCGCGCATCATGCCCGAAGGACTTACTGATGGCTCGAAGAACTTATCACCATGCTCGAAAGACTTAATAGTGGCCCGAAAGACTTAATACCGTGCCTGAAGGACTTACCGATGACCCGAAGGATTTAACATCTGGCCTCACGCCGCTATGGCTACTGGCATCTTTCCTTTCTTTAGTAAATTCTTTGACAATTCTTCAAATACCTGTCTAGAAATAAGCAAAAATTGACATGCCTCTATCTATATGATGCATGCAATGTCGTGCTTTCTTTTTCTTCTTTTTTTCTTTTTCTTCTCTCATTCATCTCTTTTACCTCTTTCTTCTTCTTCTCTTTTTATCATTATTTTCCTCTCACTCTCTTTTCTTTCTTTTTCTTATTTCTTCTCCTTTTTCTTCTCTTTTTCTATTCTACAGTCTTACGCTCTGAAAGGTTATTTCTCAGATTTCCTTTCTTCTCTTCTATTGCAGTATGCCCTTTGATCAGTTATTTATCTGATTCATGTCTTTTAACCCTTTCGCGATATAATTCTCTCTTTTTTTTTCTTTTTTTTTTCTCTTTTTTTCTTTCTCTTTTTCTTTTTATTTTTAGACATGTTTTAAAATCCTATGCCCTGAAAAGTCATTCTTCGAATTTCTCCGTTTCCTTTCTTTTTTGCAGTATGCTCAGTTTTGATCTTGATTTCTATCAATTTTTGTTAAATGAGTACTCATTCTTGTTCTTTTGCATGAGCACTTGCCTTTCTTCTTCGGGGTCTCTGCCCGCTTCACAAACAAACTCTATATCATGCATGTGTAAAGATTCTTACCATTTTTCCTATTCTGCATTGCCCCACTCGATTATGAGCTCGGCTACCTTCCAACTCCAATATTCTGAGTATTTGTTAATTTTCGTCATCGGGGTGAGTAAATGCTTCTATGTTCTGAACTTAATCTCAATCTTCTTGCTGCCTCTTGACGAGAACCATTTCTTGATCCATGTGTTTTAATTCTTTGGAGACTCGATGTTTACCTCTTACCGTCCCCCGTATTTTGTAATCTCATTCCCATCCTGGTTCATCATTCATTTTCTTGAACCAACCAAGGCATCATGGCTGAAACCCGCTTCTTGTTCTTGAGTTGTTTGACACATATGCTCTTGTCATCATCTTCATCCTATACATTGTGGGGTCGTTTCTGGTTAGGTGCTCCAATAATATTCGCAACCTTGTGTTCTGGATCTTATCTCTAAAGGAATACATGGAAATCTTTGTTGCTTTAACTTGTCAATCTGTTGATTGGCATTCCACTGAAGGGTATCATTTAGATTAACATACAAGATCTTGAAATCACAGAATAGGAGCTCTGGATATCAAGTGCAAGAGTGTCTTAGATTCAACCATTCAGTAATTCCAGGCTGTGAAATCTTCCCAGGTGACTTGGTTCATCCTCATGATTACCGCGTTGCTGCAAAATACTACTCTTTCTCAATTCTCATTATCTACTCTGCCCCCCAAAAGGGCGGGCTTGTATGACCACTCGAGCGCAGAAATATTACTCTAAGAATATAGTTGTAGGTGGTGCGAGTTTTAATTTTACCTATGTTATCGTTTATTTTTCTCTCTTTTCTTTTCTCTTTCTTTCTCCTCCTTTTTCTTTTTCCCCTTTTCTTCCTTTTCTCTTTTTCTTTTTTCTTTTCTTTTTTTCTTTTTTTCTCTTCTTCTTTCTTTTTCTTTTTTTAACGCTTTTATCATTATTTGAGGAAATCAATTTGTTACAGTCCTTTGTCTTGAGGACAACGATGGAGCAAACAACATTGCCCCCAGTTACTCATCATAGTCACGATTTGAAAATATTACCATCACTCATGAAGCTAAGGTTTCTTGAATTGGATGGTGTATTGCCACCTTATTGCTTCAGCGGAGTGCCCCAAAATTCCCACACTCTTATCCGAACAAGCCTATTACCAGGTTTCAAACATAGGGGTGCTTTTTATTATTCTTTTCTCTTTCTTTCTTTTTTCTTTCTTTCTTTTTCTTCCTTTCTCCTTATTTTTAATTCTTTACTACCTAGAAGATTATGCCTAGAGTTTCAATTTTAAGCGACTCTACATGGTTGACATTCAGAGCTTTTTCGTCCTTGAACATCATCGAAAGAGTAGTAATCTTGCTTTGCTGACCAGAGTCTGGTAGGGAAGATCACACCTCATCGTTGACACAACATCCATCTAATGTCACATCTCGCAATTGATATCCAGTGTCTTACAACGGCGAGAAAATATACATCTATGTTGTTTCAAGAACATTGTATGTTAAGCGAAATGTGTTCTTCATTGGATTAAAAATCAACAAACATGCCCATTCACAAAATATCTTTACCACATGTGGGCCACATGTAGTAAAGTTGATTCCTTGTATTACTTCAGGAAAGTCTTTTAATGTAGAGACATCTCTGGCTTCCTCCGCACTATGCAGACTTGCCCCTCATCCTTGGTCCTCCACTGCTAGATCAGCTCTTGTGCCAAGGTCCCATCATTGATCAGATTCTTGATCTCCTCCAATAAAGGTCTACATTTTCTGGTGGGATGCCCCGGTGCCCCCATATGGAATTCGCATGTGCTACTCGAGTCAAAACTATAGGCAGATGGATCAGGTGCCATCTTCATCGGTCTAGGAGCAAGATAGTAACCCCCTACCAAATGAGGCCATATGTCTGAGATATATGTTCTGAACACTTCCAAATTTGCGCTCGTTTGAGGAATTTTCCTTGATGACCCCGAGGTATCAGTCTGACTTCTTCTTTTACGGCCACACGAACCCTGGAGATGACACTCATTTACCTCTCCGTCTTTATCTATCTTATCTTCGATTCGGTCCTTGGACTTAGACCCCAATTTTCCTTCTTTGATTGCGTATTCTATCATTTCTCCAATCGTCATGAAATCTTCGAATACGTTTCTCGATTTGTCTAACATCACATCGAAGAAAGGAGAGGGAAGCGTTGTATGGAACATGGGAGTCAACTCTTCTTCTGTTATAGGAGGATGGACTTAGGTCGCCAAACATTGCTACCTTAGTGCATATTCCCTGAAGCTTTCATTTGGTCTCATTTTCACATTCTGAAGAAACCGACGACATGGCGCTAAATCTAAAGCATATCTGTATTGACTCAAGAAGACATCAGCAAGGTCACCCCATGACCTAACTTGGTTTCTATTCAAACAGTTATACCACACTGCTGGTTTCGTCATACTGCACAAATCTGGGAATCTTGAAATCTGGAGGAATGACCAAATCAGGGACTAGGCAGAGTTCCCTCGTATTGAAAGCATTTATCTTTTCTTTCTTGTTCAACTCTTTCTCGATTCTTTCTTCTAGCTGGTCAAGCTTCGACTCTTTAGTTCATTCCATTTTCCAACTAATTCTGCTATCGAACCCCAAGTATTAAATGATGAAGTGCCATGTGATGATAAAACTATTAAACAATGCCAAGGACGTGATGCAAATGCAATACATGAATGTAATAAGGCATCGATTCCGCAAGTGATTTGTCCCTATAGGACATCTTTCATTCAGACCAAAAGGTTTCATTACATCCAGTATTAGAGGTTTATAGAGAGCGGTAAGCCCTGGAACCTAATTTCTTGACCTCATTCAATAGTCCCGTCAGCTGTCCTTCGCGGTCCAACGCTGGATCCATATTCTGGCTTATCGGCGTTGCTGCATCGGCTAAGTCTGTTACCTATTGAGCTACTTGTTGGGCTTGAGTCATAACGATCTTCATGTCTCAGTCTTTCTTCTGTATTGTCTGCTCAGCCTTTTGTAGCTTGATGGTCACTGCCTCAGAACGAATCACGTTGGTACGTAAAGAAATCTTGAGCCTCGCTATCTGTTCTTTGAGTGTTGCGTTTTCCATTTGAAAGGCTTATGATTCCTCTCTTTCCTACTGTAGACTTGATTTTAGGATATCGTCTAGGGCCAGACTGCTTTCCAACTCACTTTGGAGAACGTCGCATTGGCTCTCAGCTTCTTTCATCCTCTGTGACAATGATCTGACTTTATTCTTACTATTCTTGCATTTCTGCCTCCAGCATTCTAAATCGTTCCTCTACCGAATCATACCATTAATCCACTCTTCAACGGTGTCAGCCACACCGACATTCTTGAATTCAAAGTGCAGCTTCTAGTACTCGTCTTGTATGCTCTTCAGTTTCATGCTCAGATCGTGCCTCTCATGCTTGAGCTGGCCGTACTTGCATGCAAGTTCATCTTTTGAGATGCTTTTATTCTTGACTCCTGAATTTATCTCGCTTGAGCGACCCACTTCTGTGTTACCCAAACATTGGGCTGGGTGTTGACCCTCCTTCGACTTTGCCTCTCGGGCAATGGCTGGTTCGTTGTAGAATCGGGGTTGTTCGTCTTCGAGACCCAAGACTCTCATTCTGATAAGTCCTTCAGGGCTCTACAATTCTCAGTGTGATGACTCGAATCACCTATGTGGTAGCTGCACCAGACACGACTGTTGTAACCCTTCGAATAAGGAGGTCTCTTTGGTACAGACTTCATCGGTACGATAAGGCTCCTTTCGACAAGCAACAGAAGTAGCTCGGAGTATCTCATGGGTATAAGATAATTTCTTCTGATGCCATTGGATTCTCGAGCTTCCCCTGGTCTTGCCTCTGTCCCTTGGTATCTACCCCAAATATGCGCTTGTCTGTTTCTTGCCGTTGATCACAAAGGGATTCGATTTGTCGTATTTACAATGTTGTCCGTCTTGTCATTCTGACCATTCTGTTCCACATTCTGATCCTTGATCGATTCTTTTCTGAGTTCGACAGGCTGCTTATCTGTCATCATAGCATTCATCTGGTCCATCATCTCAACCATTTGCTTCTTTAGTTCTTGTACTTCATCTTGCTTGTTACCAGAACTGACACTGCTTACCGAATCTATTATTGAGTCCCTGAATGATCCTTCTTCTACTGTCCCTGGCCTAGTCTCGGGATGGAACTCTGGAACTAGACCCCCTTTCTTTAGGTCAAAGAACCTTTGGTCCATCATGAACAATCTTCTATTATAGGAGAAACCACTCGGGAATCAATACCCTATGAATGCGAATGCGATGATATATGCAAAAACAAAACAAAAGAGGAAACAAGTCAGTACCGGACAAAAACAATAAGTACACAATAAAAAGGGCAAACAAAATGTGATAAACAAGCAAAGCAATCCTATTTACATCCCGTCTAAGACACCTAGGTTATCCGCATTGCTCTAACATGGTGGGTTTCTATGTGTTCTTTACATGCAATTTTGGTTCTACGAGGTACCCGAATTGTCCTCCCAGTCCTCTACTAAGAGTAGCAAGGCCCCCGACCATCACCCATTATAGGCTCCTTTCAACCGAGTTCAATTTAGGGGGACCCATTCGCTTATGCCTGCATGAAGGAACGATATCCTTACGAAAGCATAAGGTACTCGAGCCCCGAAGGTACTTGCTAGGCCTACACGGGAGAACGATATCTCCACGAAAGCCTTAGCATTTCCCCCACTTAAAAAACGAGTTTATATGCCATATTATAAATGCGTCAAAATAAACGCGTACTTACAACCGAATATTAATTTAATAGTCACTTTAATCCGGAACTTCTAATATTACTAAAGCGATAATTATTTGAAAAAGCTTGACTCTCCTTTTTTGTTTTTGAAAAACAAATAATAGTATCCCCAGTGGAGTCGCCATCTGTAGCGATGTCCGTTTCGCTAAAAAGAAAGTGTTTTATTTTGTCTGTTGTTTTGTTTTTAAAACATGTCTTCCGTGGGGTTTTAAAAAACCCGTATTTTATTTAAGAAAATGGAGTCGCCACCGGCCACTTAGGTAGGTCGAACACCGTAAAAACAGAGATTTAAAAATTGTTGGGTTCGGGAGTCGGTTACAGATGGGGAAGGATTAGCACCCCCACACCGCCCAAAATTGGCACTTTAATAATTACCGTTTTATTAATATTAAACTTTCCAGATTAAAGTGACGATCAATTTAAAATTTGGTTATAAGTGCGAGTAAATTTTAAAGGCCCCGTTATCCGAGAGTAAACGCCCAACCACCATCACTACGCATGATACTGGCCTCGTTTACGCTCGGATAAAAGGGCACCGCATTGGCATTATATATTCCATTATGCAAATTTAACCAAAACAAATTATAAACAGACAAACATTCACCTTAACATGGTACTACAAACCTTAAAAAACATGGATATCACAATATTAAACGAAAATAATAAAATACATGAGCAACAAAAAATATAACATATCATGTTAAAAAAACAGAGTAACAACATAAACCCAAAAAAGAAAAACATGCTTCTAAAAAATAATTAATTGATTATAACATGCTTGAACACATAAAGAACACACCAATGCAAAATATGCACGACATACATATAACATGGCACGATACTAATAAATCTAAGCAAAAAAACGAACATGTATTTAATGCTTAACACATGACATAATTTACATCCATAAAATAAAAACACGGTATTATACGTGACAAAGGAAAACACACTAATATTAGCCTAAAAACAATAAGGGACATGGAAGTTTATGTTAACATACAAAAACATGCTACATGCAAAGAAACTAAGACAATGCCTAAAATATACATATATAAGTACGATGAACAAATGAATTAAAACACAAAAAAGGCATGATATCACAAACTAAACTTGTATCATAAAAACATAGAAACATGCTAAAAAACAGTGCAAACATACCTAAAACATAATAAAAATTAAACGTCATAATTACTTGAAACACTGAAAAGGACTGAAATAAAATGAATGAAGAGCAAAAGGGCAGAAACGAAAGAAAAAAGAACACATTTTAGGATTCAATTATAAACCGAATTAAACTTAAAGGGACTAAAGCTGTAAAAAGCCCTTGCGCCAAGCTCGAAATAGAAAGTTTGAAAACGCGGAGTGACTGAAGGAGTGATTTTACCATTAAAATGCTGATTTTGGATAATTTCAGGACGGAATTGAAAAAGTTTGAAAGATAAGAGGGACTAGGTTTGTGATTAACCCAAGAGGCAAGACCGTTTTGAAAAATCCCAAAACGCGGGATGGTTTATGATGATATTTACCCATTTTGTTTTTATTTCCCCTCTATAAAACCAATAGTCGGCCTCCTTTATTCATTTTTCCTTCAATTTTTTTACCTAAAGAGAGAGCTCTCTCCCTTCCCAGAAAATGCAACCCCCAAACCCTTCAGCCGCCGCGGTTATAGAGGTCGGCGGCGGTCCGGCTACTCTGGCCACCGCCTTCAACGCTCAAAACGTTCCCAAAACCCGACCTAGACACCCCTCAAAAACAAAAAACCTCTACTTTTGAAAAGACCGAACCAAAATCCTTCTATTTTGAGACCGCAAAGCCTAGATCCCTGATGTTTCGAGACAAAAACAAAGAAAAAAAACCCCTTTTTATGGCTCACTCCTCGGAGTTTATCGCCGGCAGGGAAGGGTTTTCTTCTGGTAAACTTTATTTCTTTTTTTGGCTTATTACTTACATGCATGCATAAAATGAGAGAAAAAAATTACCAATGGAAGCTCTGTTTTTTTTGTATTTCTGGAAAGACTGCCAATATTACACTTTTTGTTGGTTTACATATATCCTGCCCTGATCTGTGTTTTTGGTAGAAAATAAGACAGGGAAAATACACTTGATTTGATTTTTGGGTACTTACATAGCATTTTTCATGTTTTTGGTGGTGCTCGGCCATGCTTGGTGGTTGGTACGGCAGCATGGAGGAGATGACCGCTCGGTTACGTAGACTGGCGTCTTGGAAGACGAAAAGATTATCACTGCCAGAATTATTCCTAGCCGTTGGATCGGATCTGATCCAACGGTTAGAATTGCTCGAAGATCAGACGGCTGAGATGAGACCTTGGAAATGATGTACCGGTCTGGGATCATGCCACGTGGCCTGGAGAAGATGACCGGCTTTGCACGTGTCTCACATGCGCGTGGACTTCACGCGGCAGATAAGAGGTCTTCATGCTTCGACCGTGGCCGTTGGATCTAGATCTGATCCAACGGTCCTCGTGCAGCTGGGCAAAATAAAGGGAGGGTATTAGGGCTCTATTATCTGATGTGGATTAGGGTTTTTAGGATGTGGGTTAGTGTTTGGGCCGGATTGTGACCAATGTAACACAATTTTTGGGTTTTGTAATATATTGGATTGGACACTAATAAACTTGGGTCTTATTTTATTATCTGTTTATATATATGTGATAATAACAATAATACAAATATGATAATGCATATATATAGACATTTGTACGCACACATATATACGTATAGCATACAGACATTAATATACGTTACGCGTCCTTAGTTAATATAACATATAAATGTACATGCACACATAATTATATACATAACTAATATAAACATTCACATGTTACACAGTCACACAATGCACACATAAACATACATGTGACACACATATACTATAATAAATATTACCATGTACATAGACATAATATGTATAATATGTATGCACTCACACATATCACACGTATTTTACGCACATGCTAATCACATGTACACACATACTAATATAATATATGCATACATGCGATAACAATATCTATTAACTATTATACTAATGTATTAACGCTATTTACAAACTAGATAAAAATGAGTGATTACATGGACAAACTGCTTTCTTACATAATGGTATGTTGTTTCATATGAATAAATTGTTATACGTCCCTAGTATAACCAAAACCTTATTATCTTTGTCTAAGTTTACTTAGGATAACAATGTTTCTCTAGAGTTTTACCTTACCTTTTTCCAAGTTCGTGAGCTCGATTCCAACAAGGTGGTTCTGCAAGGCAGTGAGAATAATGGTTTGTATAACCTTGGTGTGTTGAACACCAATAGTCTTAGAAATAATGATTTTTTATGAGTTGTAATTTGACTACTAGTACCGGTCTTTCTTTTGATATATGGCATAAGAGACTTGGACACCCTTCTTCAGGTGTTCTATCTAAAGCTCTTGCCAGTTGTAATGTTTCATGTTCTATTAATAAAGTTCTTATTTTGGTTCAAGTTTGTGCCTAGCTTGTCAGTATGGGAAACTCCATAAATTGCCTTTTACTTTATCTTAAACTAAGTATGAAAAGCCTCTGCAATTGGTGGTTGCTGATGTTTGGGGACCTACACCTATTACTTCTAATAATTTTAAATATTACATAGCCTTCACTGATTCGTGTATTAGATTTACCTGGGTATATTTTTTGAAATTAAAGTCTCAGGTCAATAACACCTTCATCCAGTTTCACAAAGAGGTTGAGAGACAACTTGGTCACAATCTGCTAATGTTGCAAACTGACTATGGGGGAGAGTTTACTACCCTTCGAGCCTATTTGCAAAGCCAAGGCACATAGTTCACAGGCTCTCCTGGCCCCATACATCAGAACATAATAGCTTGGTTGAAAGAAGACATGGGCAAATTGTTGAAGTTGGGCTTACTTTGTTAGCTCAAGCTTCCATGCCACTGAGATTTTGGAATGATGCTTTCTCTACAGGAATTTTCCTTATCAACAGATGTCCTATCAGGTATATCTTCTTATCAAAAGTTGTTTAATAAGTTACCTAATTATCAGTTGTTAAGGGTCTTTGGTTGTGTCTGCTACCCTCTATTAAGGCCTTATAACAAGCATAAACTCCAATTTAGGTACGTTACATGTATTTTTCTAGGATACTCCCCTATTTACAAAGGTTATAAATGTTTAGATGTTTCTACTATGAGAGTTTATATGTCTCGACATGTATAATTTGATGAACGTGTTCTTTATTATGGTCTGCTCAAGTCTGGTGGTCTAAGTAATAAGTATCATGTTTTGTCTGTGACTGATTTTTCTAATTATATAAAGTCAGATTCTTTACATGCTAGCATAGCTTCTAAGTCCCTTCCTCCTAATGGTACATCTATGGTGCACTTTGGTTCTTCTCAATTTTCTCTCAATACTATTTCTCCACAACATGATCTGTCTCCACCAGCATCTTCATTGCATGCATCCCCTTCTCCACAACATGTTTCAACCACTCTTTCTCCTTCTCCACAACATATACCAACTACACGAATATCACCATTGCATGCATCTCCTTCTCTACAACATGCTCGTACTCCACCAACATTGTCATTGCATACATCTTCTCCCTCTTCATCAAATAGTTTTATCTCACCTTTACCTTCATCCATTCCATCTCCACCTTCCACTCCATCTCCACGTGTTCCTTCTCCTACTATAAACTCCCTTGTTACTTCTGTTTCCCCTTCTTCCACTATAAATTCCATGTTTTTGTTTCCTCCCAGTTACCTCCTACACCATCCATCATCTCCACTATACCTTCACTTTCCCCATCACATGCTCTGCCCATTATTCCTGGCTTGAATACTCACTCCATGGTTATTAGAAGTAAACCTGGTATTTTCAAGCCCAAGGTTTATCTTCTGCATAAAGAGGTTCAAGAAATTCAAGAACCAATTATTGTCTTTGAAGCTCTTCAAGATCTTGGTTGGAGAGTAGATGTTCAGGTTAAATACTCAGCTCTTCTAGACAATTGTACTTGAGAGCTACAGGCACTCATCATTCTTAAAATCCTGTAGGGTGCAAATGGCTATTCAAGGTCAAACACAAACCAGATGGTTCTATTAAGAGATTGAAGGCAAGCTGGTAGCAAAGGGATACTCTTAGACTGATGGTTGTGATTTTAGAGAGACTTACAGTCATGTGGTTAGGTCCTCTATAATTAGGACTGTTTTAGCCACAATAGTTGCAAAGAAGTGGACTTTGCAGTAGATAGATATCAATAATGCTTTCCTTAATAGAGAGTTGGAAGAAGAAATCTAAATGAGTCAGCCTCCTGGTTTGAACAATATGGACCTAATGGGAAAGAATTAGTGTGTCATCTAAAGAAGGCCTTGTATGGTCTTTGACAAGAACCAATTGCCTAGTATGATGCCCTCAAAGCTTTTTTGGTAACAATGCTGTAACCCCCTTGACCCGGCCTAGTCGCTAGACCGAACTGAGCGAGCTACATTAGGTTTGCCGAAACAAACACGTAAAGATTTAACTTGAATTACGTCCATTTTTTTATTTTATCCTATCTATATACAACATTATACCCTATAGTTTGCATACTGTAGTGGGTGAAAGCTCAACTCAATCGGGCGTTGAATCGACATCCTATTGCTCACAATTGCAATTTAGGGACCAAATTGCAATTTTGAGAAATTACATGGACTTAAACCATTTTGAAGTTACCAATCCTTAATTAGTCAGGTTTCATGCTCACATGTCAAAATTTAGCTTGAAACAACCATCCCAACTCTTTCCATTGCATACATAACATTTAGGGACCAAAACGAAAGAAATAAAAACTACCAAACATCACTTTAACTGAATTAACAGCTGCCTGTATCGATACACGAGCAAGTGTATCGGTATGCTTTGCTTTTTCTTAAAATCTCAGATTCTAGTAGCTTAAAACCATACTGAAATAGCTAATGCGTATCGATACGCCTCACAAAATGCCCTTACCCATACTGAAACAGGTTCCCGTGTACCGAACCACAATCCCAAATAAAGCTTACCCGTACCGGTATAGGGACACGTGTTCCAATATGCTTGGACCGAAAATGTCCAATTTTTCTGGTTTTTCATACTTTTAAGGATTCAAACACATTCTAACATGCCTCAATCATATACACAACAACACCAAGGATTAAACCATACCACAACTTCACAGAAACATCATCAAATCATAGCATTATACTTCTCAAAATAAACTAGAGACATGCTTCCTAGCAACAAGCCATTCAAAGCATAAAACAAAAAACCGAAGCATCAATCGAACATATAAGGCCAAATACAACTCCAAAACAATACAACAAACTTGCATAAAACATGGAGTTTAGCCCAAAAACCATCCCAAAATTCAATAACGAACCCATTGCCTTTATTACTACAAGTCTAGTTCAAAACCATACTTTCTCGTTATTCAAGTACTTAGATTTTCCCTCGCTTGCTTGCTGCCTCCAACCTTTAATTCACTGCATTGATGGTCAAAGAAAGCGTAAGCACACATGGCTTAGCGAGGAGCTCAAAACACAACACCATAAATGCATTTAAAACCATTTCCCAACTCACATGAGTTCAACAATTTAAAACATCATTTCAAAATATCATGCCTTGAAAACCATGCACTTATCATTTTCAAAAACCAGTATATCTGTAACGTCCCCCACCCGGTCTAGAAGAAAACTGGTCGAAGAGCGCCACCGTGAATGAAACAGTAATCGATGCAATAAATTTTCAATCAATAACTAAAGGGTATTGCTTCATAAACATTACCAAAATAAGCATCAATCCAATTTATTCAATGTGCAATAGAAATTCATTAATTATGACTAATTTATAACTTTTACAAGTTTTAGGGACTAATCTATAAATTTAGTAATTTAGGAGTCCTTTCATGAAATTTTCTAAACCACAATGAAATTCAATACAATAAAAGTAAGTCTGCAAATTTTCATGTCGTTCCGATATCATTTACCCATTCAATTAGACTATACAAGTTTTAGTGACCATTTTGTAAACTAAAACAAGAAATGTTACAAGAAGCTCACCAAAGCTCTTTCTCGATTCACCCGGGATCGATTAAGATGTACAAGGATCTTAAGCCACTATGCTGGTGGCCGGGTATGAAATCGGCTATCACAGACTTCGTATCGAAGTGTCTAACTTGTCAGATAGTTAAAGCCGAGCATCAAGTCCCTACTGGATTGCTCTAACCAATCAAATTCCCTCAGTGGAAATGGGCTCGGATTACAATGAACTTCGTTACTGGTCTTCCTTCCACTCCAAGAAACATTGATGTTGTATGGGTGATTGTTGATAGATTCACAAAGTCTACTCACTTCATCCCTGTTCGAATGAACATGAGCTTGGAAACCTTAGCCGAGCTATACATCCGTGAAGTGATTCGATTACACGGTGTACCTACAACTATAATCTCTGATCATGATCCTAGATTTGCTTCTCGATTCTGGAATTCCTTGCAGAAGGCTCTAGGAGCTAAAGTGCATCTTAGTACAACCTTCCATCCACAATCAGATGGACAATCTGAAAGAATCATCCAAGTACTCGAAGATATGTTATGTGCTTGTGTAATAGACTTCGGAAAGAATTAGGAGAAATCTGTACCCCTAGTAGAGTTTGCTTACAACAATAGCTATTAGACATCTATTCAGATGGCTCCTTTCGAAGCTCTATATGGAAGAAGATGTAGAACTCCATTGTGCTGGTCTGAACTGGGAGAAAACAAAGTATTGGGACCTCAATTGCTCAGAGAAACCGAAGAACAAGTGAAGATCATACATGATCGATTAAAGGCATCCTTTGATAGGCAGAAAGCTTATGCTGACTTGAAAAGGAGAGACATCCAATACAATGTTGGAGACAAGGTTTTCCTCAAAGTTTCTCCATAGAAGAAAGTCCTTCGGTTTGGAAGAAAAAGAAAGCTCAGCCCTCGGTTTATCAGACCTTTTGAAATCATTGAAAAGATTGGTCCAGTGGTTTACCGATTGGCACTTCCTAGTGAATTTGATAAGATCCATAACATATTCCATGTTTCTATGCTCCGAAGATATCGGTCTGATCCATCTCATATTCTTGAACCCGAAGATGTGGAATTGGATCCCGATCTATCATATGAAGAAGAACCTATTCAGATACTTGACAAGGAAGTCAGAAGACTTCAAAACAAGAATGTTCCTCTTGTCAAAGTCTTGTGGAGAAATCACAAGGTTGAAAAGGCAAAATTGGAATCTGAAGAGGTCATGAAGAAGCAATATCCTCACCTATTCGATTCAGGTAAATTCTAGGACAAATTTATTTTAAGGGGATGAGAATTGTAACACCCTAAAATTGGCCTAGTAATGTTACTACAATTTAAACAATAGGCTAATTATATCCATAAGTTGATCAATTTAAAGAAAAATTGAACATTGGCCATCCTTATAAATCAACTAAGTGAAATTGAACTAAATTGAATTGAAATGAAAACTAGTGGGTATAAATGGAAGGATGGAAATGTAAACATGCAATACTCAATAGCTTGCATGTAAAATTCAATTAATTGTAGGCCTTGACACATGTCCTCATTGGAGGAGAACATGTGCCATTTAGGATAATGACTCATGGCTAGGGAGGAAAATAACCAAAAATATGGTCATCTTCCTCCCCATTATCATCTACATTGGCCGAACCATAGAGAGAGAAAGGAGAGAGAATTTTGCACGCAAACCTTCAAATTCAAGCTTCATAATTCATCCATTGATCAAATTAAGCTTGGAGAAGTTATAATGCTTGAACCTAACTTGATATATATTGTTTGAATGATGTTCTTGTTTTCCTGATGAATTGGATGATTTCCATGTGTATTGGGAGCATGCTAGATTCAAATTGAACTTGAAATTGTAATTCCTAGTAACCAATTTGATATAGGATATATGTGTAGTTGCTGAAAATCTGGGAATTATGAACATGATAGGAAACAGTCTTGATTAGGGGACTGTTTTGATTGAGAAATTGTATAAACATGTTAAATGAACATAGGACCCTGTTTTGATCATGTTTCTAGGTAAAAAGAAGATTGAATTGAATACATATGTTGCTGGAAATGTGACTACACCTAATTGAACTAGTTAAATTAGGTAATGGACTGCCTAGTTGATGAATTGAGAGTGTAAAGTAATCAAATAGATCAAACTAGATTAAACATAATTATGACCTGTTTTAAGAACATTGCTAGGTGAATTATGATGGCCTAGACATGTATGAACATGAACATGAATGAAATTGCCATGTTAGGAACTTGCTAAAATGAGTTAAGAGGCTAGAAATACAACCTAGTGTAATCTGCCCAGAATGCTCTGTTCTGGGCAGTAACTTTGAAAAATTACTATAAATTGTATATAATGAATTTAAGGCTGAAATTTTTATGGACAACACCTTGGAATGTCTAAGTTCATTAGGAGAAAATAAAGCTAAACTCTGGGTTGTGTACTGAAATGTAGAGTAGAAATACTAGAGATAGTGCAAATTGCCCAGTTTAGCAAAATGCCGTCTTTAAGTTAAAAACTGTATTAATTGGAAAAGAACTAAAATACAAGCCTTATATGGTCATAAAGACAATTTTTTTAGCTTTTCAACGGTGTAAACCAATTGAAATTCTGACGTACGAAATGAAAGATATGCTTGATTAAGTGACTAGAGTGCACGCTGCCTGGCAGCAGCTGCATAGGCAAATGCACATTGTTTTGTGGCATTTTGCAAACTGTCTTGAAAACAGTTTTAGGCTTTGAAATATGCCTTATTTTACATGAACTAGAATTTATAAAAGTGTAGTTAAGTAAAAAGGAAAATTTACAAGAGCATGCTGCCCAATATGTGTATGTTATATGCTTGTGATCTTGTCTTGAATTGAATGGCCTTGAGATCATGTTTTGACATGCTTATGCTTGTAATGTGTTAGAACCGGGATTGAACTTGGTGGAAGAGGAAAGATTGGAACAATCTAAAGCCAAGAACAAAGGATTGTGGATCCAAGACTAGCTAGCTTGAAGTATTGTGAGCGTAGTTACCTCTAGGGTTAGGACTAGGTCCTAACCAATGTATTTTGTTACATTCTTGATATGATAATGAATCTAATCATGAACTTGACCTAATAAGGGAAGGATGATTAAAGAAACACATAAAACTTGATCCTAGCCTTGATTACATGTTTATTTCGAATGCTAAGCATGTTTGTATGGTATATTGAAGCTTATATGTGCTATGATGTAACATGATTGAATGCTAAAGACTTGTTTGAGATATCATACCATCTTATCTTGATGAAATGAAACATGAAACTACTTGACATGTGAGCTAAGGCTCAATGGCCTAAGGGCCTAACATGAAATGATCTTGCTTGACATTAACATGATCTTGAACTTGATAATCTTGAATAAATGGTAAATCGAACAACCTTGGTAGCTAGTTGGACGAGGTAGAAGGGCATGCCTTAGAGTCTAGAGCTCATTGTGTACGGGTGGACTACGGTCCAAGGCTAAGGCCCCTATTTGGCCACAGAATAAGGGTACGTATGTGGTCTTTGGCGACAGTAGTAGGGTTGACCAGCATTACGGTGCATCTTGTGGCGACAGTTGGTTGGAGACTCGATTACTTATACAAACTAAGTACCAATGGGGTTGTTTAATGAATAACAATTGAAATAGCAATTCAATAATACTTGACACTTTTCTTGAATGCCATGAAATGTATGTTACTTGACTTGAAAGCATGACTCCTTGGTTTCTTACTTTGAAAGCATGTGTGCTTGATTCATGAAATGTGAAATCTTGTTGCTTGTACTTGTGGCCAAATGCTTGACATCCTTAGATAGGATAATCTTGATGCTTGAAAGACTAGCTAAGATCACTCTTGATGCTTGGAAGCCTTAGCTAGGTAAGAAAAATAGTACTTTTGAACACTTATCACACCCCCAAACTCGAACTATTGCTTGTCCTCAAGCAATGCAAACTAATAATTACCTGCCAAGACTTCAATTTTCACAAACTTAGCTTTGAACTTGATTTCAATTCTCAGAACCGGGGCACAAAGTATGATTGACTTTTCATTTTTCGAAAAACTTAAGAGTTACTTGGAATCAAACTATAATGCTTGTGAGTGTGTGCGGAGTTGTGTGCTAGTTGATTTTTCAGATTCTATGCAATTAAGAGGTTTTCAAATTACTTCATTGGGTTCTTTTAACATGTTTTAACTAGTGCCGGTTTCAGGCACCTCTAGTGTTTTGTTTTTAGTTTTCTTAAGTTAATTAATTTATTCAACTAGAGCCGGTTCCGGGCACCTCTAGCGATCAATTTTTAGCACATACTAGAGCCGGTTTCGGGCACCTCTAGCGATCAATTTTTTAGCACATGCTAGAGCCAATTTCGGGCACCTCTAGCATTCATCCAATTTTTATTCTAATCCCCTATTTTTTTTACTTATTAACCTAAGTTCACTAGAATTCCTTAAATCAATCAAACCACAATAGTGTTTCATCAAATTTAGCATCATAGTAAAATTCTAAGTTTTTCCATGGTTATCCTAGAATAAAAATTCTATCAATTAAGTGCATTGGCAAAGTCATCATCGGATATTCATCAAATCTAGGCAATTCTTGTTCCAACTAAAGGTATGGCAAGCAATTTATGTATCCTAAATGCAATACTTAAGATGAATGCAACTAAACATGGTAACTAACTACTAACAATCCTCCCCAAACTCGAGGGAGGCATTGTCCTTGATGCATGCATTAAAGATAAAGAAAAAATGCAAACGAGGACTTACTCCGAGAGTTCGTCGTCGTGGATGATTAGTTTCCTTTTGGCCGGTGTCTTGATTCTCTTGCTTGAACGCGATGGTTGTTTCCTTGTTGCCGATGGTTGAATCGATCCTCGTACGGGGTTGTCCTCATCGTCCTCTTCATCAATGTCATTGGCTTTTCGCTTGGAGGATTCAATTGGTGCGGTCTTTGTTGGTTCAATGGAGGACTTGTCCGAATCTAAAAAGTCAGACAATGATTTCGTACGATTTGATTCGGGCATAGGTGCTTTACCTTTGGCGTTTGTAGTGGTTGCCGGGACGTCTTTAGCTTTGGTTGTCGTGGCATCTTCAGGGTTGGTTGCCGTGGCATCTGCTTGGGCAGGCGCGGTGTAGGTTGTCGCGGAATCATCTGTTGCGGTTGCTTCTTTATTGGTTGCCGTGGCAAGGATCTCAGCCGGAAAGATTAGGAACGACACGCTGCTGTCCGGTTACTTTTCTAGGATGACTTGGGTGATGGCATTGTTGTGCTCCTTCATATACCGCATGAACATTAGTTGCTGGTCTTCAATTTGCCTAAGGTGGCTCGCCAATGGTTGCAAGAGTGCTTCAAAGTGTCCCGGGGTTGATGGCCGAGTTGCCCGGGCATTAGGTGCTTGGGCATTAGGGGTTGCCGCGGCAATTGGAGGCCTTGAGGATTTTACCGGTGCCTCTCCCATTAGCTTTCAGATTTGTGCTTGATTCCAACCGGACTTTGGTAGGGCCTTTTCATCGGTGGACTCACTTGGGACATGCATCTCCTTGCAAAGATTGGAAATTAAGCAAGGGAAGAAAAGAGAACCCTTGTCTTTTGAGCTACATACAAAAATCTCATCACAAATAATTTTTCCAATGTTAATGATGCGATTATGCAAGATAGAATGTATGAGCAAAAGACGTGGTATATCAACGGTAGTATTGTGTGTGGTGGGCATTAAAGAAGTTTTAACAAACTTATTCCATAGTTTTGCCTCAGGTTTAAGCCGAAGGTGATTTACCGTGCCCTTGTATTTACCGTTGTTCCAATGAGTTCCCGATAGAGTGAGTTCTTGAAGCACCTTGTCGAGTTGCTTGGGCGTGATTTGATCAACAAAGGCTTGATGCTCGTCCTTCTCAATGTAGAGCCCATAAAAGGTGTTGATGTTTTCGGGGCTTATGAGTATGGCATTGTCACGAACAAAAACATAAGGATTATCTGGGTTAGGTGAGTGAGCATAGAATTCTCTTACCCATGAGATGTTACCCGATTCCGATTGATGGAAAAAGATTTGCCACTTTTGATGTGCAATCCTCTCGAAGATGAATGGTTCAAGGCCGAAATCTTGATGAGAGTTGGAGTATTCAAAGCCTTGTTCTTCGCAAATCTTCCAGCTTTCGAACTTGGAGTGAAATATCTCTTGAACCACCGGTGTAGCAAACTTCTTGTATCTTGGTTCTTTAGAGGAACTTGGATGAACCAAAAATTTAATTTTGGATGCCATGGATGATCTTGGTTGTGAGTTTTGTAAAAACAAAGAAAAGAAAATAAAAGAAACTAAAGAGTTGCAAGATGAAAAGTAGGAATAGGCTTCTTGGAAGTTAAGGGTGATGGGTTTTATAGAAAAGATAGGTAGTAAATATGGTGGGTGGGATTAATTTTGGAAGGAAGAAAAATATGGTTTCGGTTTAGGGGAAGGGTGACGGCTAGGGGTTTTTTTTAGGGTAAGTTGGAGGCTTTATATAAGCCTTAGATTCAGCCCATTAATTTCCTTGTTGAAGATGTTTTCCTTCTTGAATCAAAATTCCATTTTATCTTGAACTCTTTTCCTACAATTTAAAGACAAATCAAATAAGGATTAAAATTAAAGATAAACTAATAAAAGAAAATAAATAAAGATGTGTAAAGGTATTCTTAAACTTAAAAAGATAAATATGAAAGATGTAGTTTTAATCTTAAAGAAAATAAATCTATCCTAAAAAGAGCAAATAATCAAAAAAAATTTAAATAGTTCAAAAAAATTTAAAAAAATAAAAATAAAAATAAATAAAAATAAAATATCGAAAGGAGAGCATGCTCATGCATCTCCTAAGGTGACCACTTCTTTGTTACGTTCCACTTGGGCAACATTGTAGTGCTTTAATCTTTGTCCATTGACTTTGAATTCATGTTTGTCAGTGATGGACTTGATTATCACGACACCATGGGAGAATGGTTTGACAACTTTGAATGGTCCCAGCCATCTTGATTTCAGTTTTCCCGGGAAAAGTTTTAGCCGAGAATTGAATAAAAGAACTAGTTGCCCTGGTATGAATTGCCGCGGCAATAGTTTCTTGTCATGCCATTGCTTTGTTTTCTCCTTGTAGATTCATGCCTTGTTATAGGCGAGTGCACGGAATTCTTCTATCTCATTGAGGTCCAACAAATGCTTTTGTCTGGCACTTTCCCAATCCATATTCACGGTCTTGATTGCCCAATATGCCTTGTGTTCGATTTCCACCGGTAGATGGCATGTTTTTCCATAGACAAGTCGGAAGGGGGACATACCTAAGGGTGTTTCGAATACAGTGCAATATGCCCAAAGTGCGTCATCTAGTCTTAATGACCAATCCTTCCTAGAGGGATTTACAACTTTCTCGAGTATACCCTTCAATTCCCGGTTGGAAATTTCTGCTGCCCATTGGTTTGTGGGTGATATGCCGTAGCAATCTTGTGTGATACGCCAAAGCGTTGCAACATCATGGCAATAAGTCTGTTGTCAAAATGCTTGCCTTCGTCACTGATAATTGCTCTCGGCATCCCAAACCGTGTAAATATGTTTTTCTGCAAGAATCGTTGCACGGTCTTGGAATCGTTGTTGGGAACTGCAACTGCCTCAACCCATTTAGACACGTAGTCGACGGCAAGTAGAATGTAGAGGTTGCCCGTCCTCTGGCAATGATCACATTGCTTGTAAAAGTCTTGGGCATCTTTGTACAATGTTGGCCAATACAAACCGGATTGCAAAACTTTGGCCGCAATACGAGTTCCTCTAAAATGTCCTCCATAGGGTGAAGAATGGCATTGCTGGATTACATTCTACTGCTCCTCTTCAGGGACACATCAGGGTATAACCTGATCTGCACATTGTTTAAACAAAAGAGGCTTGTCCCAAAAGTAATGCTTAGCATCATGGTGGAACCGCTTCTTCCCTTGGTGAGTAAGACCATTAACTAAATCCGCGTACCAGGGTATTGCCGAGGCATGTGCTGCCGTGGTGACTGCTCCCAAAATTGCTGAGGGGTGCGCGTCTAGGGTTGCCAAGGTGTGCGCATCAAGGGCTGCCGAGGCGTCGAGGGTTGCCGAGGCATGCACATCCATGGTTACCGAGGCGTGCGTGTCAAGGGCTACTGAGGCGTCGAGGGTTGTCGAGGCATGCGCATCCCTGGTTGCCGAGGAGTGCGCGTCAAGGGCTACCGAGGCGTCGAGGGTTGCCGAGGCATGCGCATCCCTAGTTGCCGAGGTGTGCACGTCAAGGGCTGCCGAGACGTCGAGGGTTGCCGAGGCATGCACATCCATGGTTACCGAGGCAACTAAAAGTTTCTCATCCGGGAATGCATCACATATCTCTAGATTCGCGTCCTCCTCCCTATTGCGTTCTAAACGTGATAAGTGATCGGCCACTTGATTTTCTGTTCATTTCCTGTCCTTAATTTCAATATCAAATTCTTGTAAAAGTAATATCCAACGAATCAAACGAGGTTTGGCATCCTTTTCAGCAAATAGATATTTGATTGCCGAATGGTTCATATGAACAATTACCTTTGTACCAATCAAATAGGATCGGAACTTGTCAAATGCGAAAACTACAGCTAGTAACTCTTTCTCCGTTGTTGTGTAATTCACTTGAGCACTATTAAGAGTTTTACTAGTGTAGTATATAACATGGAAGGTCTTACCTGTGCGTTGGCCTAGGACTGCTCCTACCGTAAAATTACTTGCATCACACATGAGCTCAAAAGGTAGCGTCCAATTTGGTGGAAGGACAATGGGTGCCGAGGCAAGCTTTTCCTTTAGGGTTTCGAATGCTTGGGTGCAAGAATCATCAAAATCGAAGAGTTTATCATGTTCAAGCAAATTGCACAAGGATTTAGTGATTTTAGAAAAATTATGAATGAACCTCCTATAAAAACCTGCGTGTCCAAGAAAGCTTCGAATTCCTTTAACCAAACTTGGTGGAGGTAATCTCTCGATCACGTCCACCTTGGCTTTATCTACTTCAATTCCCTTGGAGGAAATCTTGTGGCCGAGCACTATTATTTCATCTACCATAAAATGCCACTTCTCCCAATTGAGGACTAAATCAGTTTCTTCACATCTTGCCAACACCTTCTCTAAATTGTCGAGGCAACTGTCAAAGTCATTACCAAAAACGGAAAAATCATCTATGAAGATCTCAAGGAAGTCTTCGACCATGTCTGAAAAGAGTGCCATCATGCATCTTTGGAAGGTTGTCGGGGCGTTACACAATCCGAACGGCATCCTTCGGAAAGCATAAGTACCGTATGGGCATGTGAAGGTTGTCTTTTCTTGATCTTCTGGTGCTATGGCAATTTGATTGTAACCTGAATAACCATCAAGAAAACAATAAAAGGGTTTACCTGCAAGACGGTCAAGCATTTGATCAATAAAGGGTAATGAGAAGTGATCTTTCCTAGTGGCTTTGTTTAGCTTTCTATAATCCATACAAACCCTCCAACCGGTCACAGTCCTAGTTGGAATGAGTTCATTGTTTTCATTACTTACCACCGTTATACCTCCCTTTTTCGGTACACATTGTACCAGACTTACCCATGTACTATCAGAGATAGGGTATATAATGCCAGCGTCAAGCCACTTGATGATTTCTTTCATTACAACCCCTTTCATGGCATGATTCAGTCTCCTCTAGGCCTCAATTGAAGGTTTGTGATCATCTTCGAACAAAATCTTGTGCATGCACACTGCCGGGCTAATTCCCTTCAAGTCAGCAATTGTCCACCCTATTGCCTTCTTGTGTAGCATCAACATTTTGATCAGTTTTTTTTCCTGCTCAGGCTGTAACTTAGAGGAAATAATTACAGGCAATGTTTTATCGGCTCCCAAGTAAGCGTATTTTAGTTGCTCTGGCAACTGTTTCAACTCAAGAATCGGTGGTTGTTCAATAGAGGGCTTTTCGAGCTTACCTTCCTTACCTAAGTAATGTAGTGGTTCAAAGTATGTACCTGGTCGATTGACTAGCCAATTTGCCTCTTCTTGTTGTTCCTCATCGATCAGTTCTTCATACTCCTCAGGTTCCTCTTGATCAGCAATGTAGTTGCCGAGGCAACTAAATTCCTCGTCGAAGTTAAACTCTACTGTGGCATGAAGAAGTTGGCATTCTTCTGGATCATCGGCCTGCCTTAGTGTTTGGAACACATTTAGTTTAACTTGCTGGTCATTCACCCTCATTGTGAGTTCTCCCTTTTCAACATCGATCAAGGTTCTCCCTGTTGCTAAGAATGGTCTCCCGAGAATGATAGGTGCATGCTCATCTGCTTCATAATCCAAAACAATAAAGTCAGCAGGAAAAATAAATTTATCAACTTTTACCAGTATGTCTTCGATTTTTCCCTCTAGATGAACATATGATCTGTCGGCTAGCTGTAGCATAACTGTTGTAGGTCTTGCCTTCCCGATTCCTAGTTTCTGGAAAACCGATTTAGGCATCAAGTTTATGCTAGCCCCAAGGTCGCATAATGCTTTCTCGACATAGTGGTTTCCAATGGAATAGGGTATTGTGAAACTTCCGGGATCCTTCAACTTAGGTGGCATACGATTGTGCGACATGGCCACGCATCCCTCTGTTGCGGCAACTGTTTCAAACTCTCCTAGCCTTGTTCTCTTGGACACAATGTCTTTAAGGAACTTGGCATAGTTTGGCATTTGTTCAATTGCTTCCACCAATGGCAAGTTGACGTGGACTTGCTTTAGGATATCAAGAAACTTATTGAATTGATATTCTTGCTTTTGTCGCTTCAACCTTTGTGGGAATGGTGGTGGAAGTCGGATATCTTCGATCCTTTCGTTGGTTTGGAATCTGATTGATGGCATTGCTGGAACAACTGGAGTTGCCGAGGCATCATCAACTAGGGTTGCCGTGGCGTGTCTATCGTTGGTTGTCGAGGCATGCTTATTGCTGGTTGCCGAGGCATGCTTATTGCCAGTTGCCGCTGCAATTCCTGGTTCATCCTCTGAGGTTTTGCCGCTGGGTTCATCTTGATCTTTTTGTGGAGTTTTATTTGGTGAGCGAGCTTGAGCCTCTTTAAGTTGTTGGCCACTTCTAGTGGTGATCGCCTTACAATGCTCATGGCCAGTTCCTCTTGCGACTTCAGTATCGCTAGGTAAACCTCCTTGCGGTCTAGTATTCAGGTTTTGAGCAAATTGTCTGACTTGATTTTCCAATGATTTGATTGTCGCCTCTTGGTTTTGCAAACTCATCTCGATCCTGTTAATAAAAGCATCAATTCTTTTTATGAAGTTACTATTCTCAGCCATATAAGATTCAGTTTTCAACATAAAAGCATTGAGAGAATTTTCCAAAGAACTAGATGTTGTCGGTTGTTGCTGCGGCAACTGTTGGCGTGGCATATTCTACTAGAATCCCGATGCTTGTGCATTCTGATTGTTATGGTTTAGAGCATTGTTGGGATTACTCCATGAAAAATTCGGGTGCTTCTTCCAAGCTGGATTGTATGTATTGGACATCACATTGTTGTTCCGGTTGTAATTCCCCACATAGGAGCTGGATTCCGGATTCTGCATACATTCAGAAGAATCATGGTTACCACCACATAACTCACAAATGGAATCCATTACCTTTACCTCATGTGTGTTGTTTGGTTTCTGCATGTTCTGGACCATCTTGGTTAAAGTGGCCAATTGTGCCGAAATTGAGTCTGATGATCCTAGTTCATGTATTGTGGCTTGGCGTCTAACTCCTCCTCTTCTAGTATAGGGGAATTGATAATCATTATTGGCAAGCCTGTTTAGAATTTGCATTGCTTCCTCCAACGACTTATCTAGGAGTATGCCGTTTGTTGAAGCATCTAGCATCATCCTTGTTGGTGTATTCACGACGTTGTAAAACATTGTTACTTGTGTCCACACTGGGAATCCGTGTAGAAGGCATTTGTGTAGAAGTTCTCTATATCGCTCCCAAGCCTCGTACATGGATTCATCATCTGCCTGCTGAAAAGAAGTAATTTCGTTACGAAGCTTATCAGTCAAATTCGTAGGATTAAATCGAGCAAGGAAATCACGACAAAGATCGGTCCAAGATCCTATTGATCCGGCAGGAATGCTATTCAACCATGATTTCGCCTTATCCCTCAGTGAATAGGGGAATAATCTTAATCATAAAACATCGGGGGTGACTCCGTGTATTTTGAATGAGTTACAAATCTCGAGAAAAGATTTAAGATGTTGTCATGCATCTTCAGTTGCTGAGCCGCCAAATTGACCAATTGTGTTGATCATATTAAACATCACCGGTTTCAACTCAAAGTGGTCGGCTTCAATTTCAGGTGCAACAACTCCTGGATTAAGTCCTGGATTAAGATTCACTCCTCCTCCTGCTGGAACATCTTGATTCATATTGTCGTCTTGATTAGCCATTGCTACTTTTAACCTCCGTCTAAGTCTTTGTAAGGTTCGTTCGATTTCTGGATCAAAGGGATATTCTGGTGTAATCGGTCTCTCCCTGGTCATATACCAATGGAAAACCAAAGTTTGTTAGCGCTTTGAATTTTAAACAAGAAAAATAAAAAGTGCAAGAAAATAAAAACAAAGTCGCTATTGCCAATCCCCGGCAAAGGCGCCAAAAACTTGTTGCGCGTAATAAGTGCTACGCAATTGTGCAAGTATACACGCCGTAAGTTATAGTATAAAAGATATCGTCTCCACAGGGATTTGTGCCACTTCAAGAATCTAATCTCTTGCACTATAAAAAGTAAAAGAAAACACAAGTAGAAGATTATAGTAGTTTAAACTAATAACTAAACTAGAAAGCAATAAAGTAAAAGAATAGATGAGATCAAGTGAGAGAGATAGGCCAGGTTATCGTGAGTTGAGGTGTGATAGCCGATTGGATCGTCTTGGTAAAAGAGTGCAAGGGCAACTCAGTTGCCGTGGCAACTTGCACAACGGGGTTGCCTTGGCAACTAATCGATGGTTGCCTGGGCGACTAGTTGGGCAACTACTTGGGCGTCTGGGCAGCAACTTCAAGGTTCGGCAGAGCATTCTTCAATGGTTTCTTCTTATCCCTAAGTCAAAACTCTAGCTACTTGTGCATGCCTTGATAATACATCCCTGCGTGAATAGGCTGAACAACAACCAATCTTGCGCTCCTCTTAGCCGTTGAAATCCTTAACTTATTCCTAAGCCGGATTAATCTTCAACATTAATAGATTGAATAAAGATCATACTCATTCATTTCTTGAATCTAACTCTCCCGATATTAGATAAATAGATGAAGTTACGAGATCCTCTCCCAATTCACTCGCAAACAAGAATAAGAACCAAGAATGAATAAACCTTGAATAGAAAGTGCAAACTCTTATTACCTAAACAAAATCCAATTGTTTCACAACCACAAAACACAATAACCATAGCCAAATAGATTTAGTTCATGGCTAGGTTCCAAAGAAACACAAGACAAAGAATTCCTAGCATGAACCTAATTGAACAAGAAAGAAAAAGATGAAGAATGGATGAAGCCTTCTTATCGAGATCTCCCCCTTGAAGCTTGTCAAAAATTCTATCTTCTTCTCTGCCCTTGGAGTTGACGGCTTAGTGATCTATTTATAGGGCTAGGTCAAAGTCCTTCTTTGAGGAGGAAGTTAAGTTGGAATTAAATTATCTTTAAAGAATATAATTCTTTATTATAATTATATTCCTTCTAGAACTTCTCCTATCTTCTTGGAATTTAATTCTTCTTTAACCTCTTCATGAAAATCAAACTCCTCTGGGATTTAGCTTTGCTCCACGTCATCTTGGGCTTGTCTAGTCATCAATTTCGACTACCATATCACCTTATTCTTTGTCGACAATTACCCTAGCAACTGGCTCGGCGTCTCCTTCATGCATTGCCCTGGCAACTAGCTCGACATCTCCTTCATGCATTGCCCTGGCAACTAGCTCTAGCCTTGCTTTGGCAAGTGATTCTGCACATACACACAAAACACACCAAAGCAGCATCTTTTCCCACAAAAACAACCAAGTTATGCAATCAAGCTCAATGATGGAAGGAAACATGGATTAATGCATGAATGACTAATTATGTAACTAATATGAGCCTAAGTTTAACAATAATATGAGTAAAAAGGGTAAGAAAAATAGTACTTTTGAACACTTATCAACTCCCCTATTTACAAAGGTTATAAATGTTTAGATGTTTCTACTGGGAGAGTTTATATGTCTCGACATGTATAATTTGATGAATGTGTTCTTTATTATGGTATGCACAAGTCTGGTGGTCTAAGTAATAAGTGTCATGTTTTGTCTGTGACTGATTTTTCTGATTATATTAAGTCAGATTCTTTACATGCTAGCATAGCTTCTAAGTCCCTTCCTCCTAATGGTACATCTATGGTGCACTTTGGTTATTCTCAACTTTCTCTCAATACTCTTTCTCCACAACATGATTTGTCTCCACCAGTATCTTCATTGCATGCATCCCCTTCTCCACAACATGTTTCAACCACTTTTTTTCCTTCTCTACAACATGCTCATACTCTACCAACATTGTCATTGCATACATCTTCTCCCTCTTCATCAAATAGTTTCATCTCATCTTTACCTTCATCCATTCCATCTCCACCTTCCACTCCATCTCCACATGTTCCTTCTCCTACTATACACTCCCTTGTTAGTTTTGTTTCCCCTTCTTCCACTATAAATTCAATGTTACTTTTGTTTCCTCCCAGTTAACTCCTACACCATCCATCATCTCCACTCTACCTTCACTTTCCCCATCACATGCTCTGCCCATTATTCCTGGCTTGAATACTCACTCCATGGTTACCAGAAGTAAAGCTGGTATTTTCAGGCCCAAGGTTTATCTTCTGCACAAAGAGGTTCAAGAAATTCAAGAACCAATTATTGTCTTTGAAGCTCTTCAAGATCTTGGTTGGAGAGTAGATGTTCAGGTTAAATACTCAGCTCTTCTAGACAATTGTACTTGAGAGCTACAGGCACTCCGCCTTCTTAAAATCCTGTAGGGTGCAAATGGCTATTCAAGGTCAAACACAAACCATATGGTTCTATTAAGAGATTGAAGGCCAGGCTGGTAGCAAAGGGATACTCTTAGACTGATGGCTGTGATTTTAGAGAGACTTATAGTCATGTGGTTAGGTCCTCTACAATTAGGACTATTTTAGCCACAACATTTGCAAAGAAGTGGACTTTGCAGTAGATAGATATCAATAATGCTTTCCTTAATAGAGAGTTGGTAGAAGAAATCTACATGAGTCAGCCTCTTGGTTTGAACAATATGGACCTAATGGGAAAGAATTAGTGTGTCATCTAAAGAAGGCCTTGTATGGTCTTTGACAAGAACCAAGGGCCTAGTATGATACCCTCAAAGCTTTTTTGGTAACAAAGCAGTAACCCCCTTGACCCGGCCTAGTCGCTAGACCGAACTGATTGAGCTATATTAAGTTTACCGAAATAAGCCCGTAAAGATTTAACTCGAATTACGTCCATTTTTTTATCTTATCTATATACAACATTATACCCAATAGTGTGCATACTGCAGCGGGTGAAAACTCAACTCAATCTGGCGTTGAATCGACATCCAATTGCTCGCAATTGCAATTTTGGGACCAAATTGCAATTTTGAGAAATTACAAGGACTTAAACCATTTTGAAGTTACCAATTCTTAATTAATCAGGTTTCATGCTCACATGTCAAAGTTCAGCTTGAAACAACCATCCCAACTCTTTCCATTGCATACATAACATTTAGGGACCAAAACGGAAGAAATAGAAACTACCAAACATCACTTTAACTGAATTAACAGTTGCCCGTATCAGTACACGAGCAAGTGTATCGGTACGCTTTGCCTTTTCTTAAAATCTCAGATTCTAGTATCTCAAAACCTTACTGATATAGCTAATGCGTATCGATACGCCTCACAAAATGCCCTTACCCATACTGAAACAGGTTCCCGTGTATCGAAACACAATCCTAAATAAAGCTTACTCGTATCGGTATAGGGACATGTGTTCCAATACGCTTGGACCTAAAATGTCCAATTTTGCTGGTTTTTCATACTTTCAAGGATTCAAACACATTCTAACATGCCTCAATCATATACTCAACAACACCAAGGGTTAAACCATACCACAACTTCACAGAAACATCATCAAATCATAGCATTATACTTCTCAAAATAAACTAGAGGCATGCTTCCTAGCAACAAGCCATTCAAAGCATAAAACAAAAAACTGAAGCATCAACCGAACATATAAGGCCAAATACAACTCCAAAACAATACAACAAACTTGCTCAAAATAGGGAGTTTAACCCAAAAACCATCCCAAAAATCAATAACGAACCCATTGCCTTTATTACTACAAGTCTAGTTCAAAACCATACTTTCTCGTTATTCAAGTACTTGGATTTTTCCCTCGCTTGCTCGCTGCCTCCAACCTTTAATTCACTGCATTGATGATCAAAGAAATCGTAAGCACACATGGCTTAGTGAGGAGTGCTCAAAACACAACACCATCAATGCATTTAAAACCATTTCCCAACTCACATAAGTTCAACAATTTAAAACATCATTTCAAAATATCATGCCTTGAAAACCATGCACTTATCCTTTTCAAAAACCAGTATATTTGTAACGTCCCCCACCTGGTCTAGAAGAAAACTGGGTCAGAGAGCGCTATCGTGAACGAAACGATAATCGATGCAATAAATTTTCAATAACTAAACGATATTATGCTTCATAAACATTACCAAAATAAACATCGGTCCAATTTATTCAATGTGCAACAGAAATTCATTAATTAGAACTAATTTATAACTTTTACAAGTTTTAGGGACTAATCTGTAAATTTAGTAATTTAGGAGTCCTTTCATGAAATTGGCTAAACTAAAATGAAATCCAATACAATAAAAGTAAGTCTGCGAATTTTCATGTCGTATCGATACACCTAGCCCTGTATCGATACACGTTGACTAGGGTTGACCGTTTCGATACTCCTTATAGACCGTACCGATGCAATTTATTTTCAGACCTTACTATCCAACTTTGTATCGATACACTCCCTATGTGTACTGGTACGCTCTGTTTTATCAAGTTCAATTATGCAAGGCCTTATTGATACAACTTGACCCGTATCGATACGCTTGCCCTGTAATGACAGATTTTGTCTAGTTTTTCATCAATTTAACCCGTTTAATGATGTCCAAATGCAATGAAGTTTTACCAGCAACCTTTAAACACTAAAATATAATGGTGTACAAAATTTCATGATAAAATGAATCCGTTTACCATGTTTTCACTAGTTAGGCCAAATATGCAAGTTTATCACTTTTTACCAAAACACTTAACATACCATTTTGAGCATTTAGACCTTTCCAATGTAGAGGTCAATACCTACATGCAAAATGGGACTAAACTAACTTGTCTAAACCCTACGCCACCATTCTAGGAGTTCAAGGACTAGATTACATTACATAGTAGGTTGTGACTTGCTTCAAAATACCCCTTGCTCCGATCCTCGATCCAACTAAGCTTTAACCTGAAAGTGCATGGAAATGAGATGCATTAGGATTACTTAGGCTAGTGAGGTAGTCAAAGACAATGGTATGAATATCAATGAAAATCATATCATGTAAAAAACGATGAAAGTGCATCTCAAAACATATTTTAACAATACTTGCTACACTTATTCACATATATTTTCGTTAGATTGATGATAAGTGTTCAAAAGTACTATTTTTCTGACCCTTTTTACTCATATTATTGTTAGACTTAGGCTCATATTAGTTGCATAATTATCTATTCATGCATTAATCCATGTTTCCTTCCATCGTTGAGCTTGATTACATTACTTGGTAGTTTTTGTGGAAAAGATGCTGCTTTGGTGTGCTTTGTGTGTGTATATGCAGGATCACTTGCCAAAGCAATGCCGAGCTAGTTGCCAGGGCAATGCATGAAGGAGATGCCGAGCTAGTTGCCAGGGCAATGCATGAAGGAGACGCCGAGCCAGTTGCCATGGCAATTGTCGACAAAGAGAAAATGCAATAGAGATGTCGAAATTGATGACTATACAAGCCCAAGATGACATGGAGCAAGGCCCAAGCCCAAAGGAATTTGATTGCCATGCAGAGATTAAAGAAGAATTAAATTCCAAGAAGATAGGAGAAGTTCTAATAGGAATATAATTATAATAAAGAATTATATTCTTTAAAGATAATTTAATTCCAACTCAAACTCCTCCTCAAAGAAGGACTTTGGCCTAGCCCTATAAATAGCAAGGAGATTTCGACAAGTCCAAGGGAGAGAGCAATAGGGGAAATTTTGACAAGTCCAAGGGAGAAAGCAAGGGGAATTTTCGACAAGCATCTAGGGCAAGGGATTTTCGACAAGCTTCATATTTTCTTCCTTGTTTGATTGGGTTCATGCTAGGGATTGTTTATCTTGTGTTTCTTTGGAACCTAGCCATGAACTAAATCTACTTGGCTATGGTTATTGTGTTTTGTGGTTGTGAGAAACTATTGGTTTTTTTTAGGTAATAAGAGTTTGCACTTTTCTATTTCAAGGTTTATTCATTCTTGGTTCTTATTATTGTTTGCGAGTGAATTGGGAGAGGATCTCGTGATTTCATCTATTTATCTAATATCGGGGAGAGTTAGATTCAAGAAACGAATGAATATGATCTTTATTCAATCTATTGATGGTGAAGATTAATCCGGCTTAGGAATAAGTTAAGGATTTCAACGGCTAAGAGGAGCGCAAGATTGGTTGTTGTTCACCCTTGATTCACGCAGGGATGTATTATCAAGGCAAGCACAAGTAGCTAGAGTTTTGACTTAGGGATAAGAAGGAACCATTGAAGAACGCTCTGCCGAACCTTGAAGGTTGCTGCCCAGAAGCCCAAGTAGTTGCCCAACTAGTCGCCCAAGCAACCATCGATTAGTTGCCAAGGCAACCCCGTTGTGCAAGTTGCCACGGCAACTGAGTTACCCGTGCACTCTTTTACCAAGACAATCCAATTGGCTATCACACCTCAACTCACGATAACCTGGCCTATCTCTCTCTCATTTGAATTCATCTTTTCATTTACTTTATTGCTTTCTAGATTAGTCATTAGTTAAACTCCTATAATCCTTTACTTGTGTTTTTACTTTTTACAGTGCAAGAGACTAGATTCTTGAAGTAGCACCAATCCCTGTGGAGACGATATCTTTTATACTATAACTTGCGACGTGTATACTTGTACATTTGCGTAGCACTTATTACGCGCAACAATTGACATGTAGTAGATACACGAATTCCCAACCAACATCGCCAACATCACCAATGAGAGCCTTAGCTCAAGGACCGTAGTCTACCCTTACCAATGAGCTCATGAATTCTATGGCATGCCAATTGTATCCCATGTCCAATCGTGTCCAAGGATTCAATACATATCGATAGCAATAACAATAGCACTAACAATAGCTATAACGATAACAATAGCAAAAGCAATACGATATTAATGACAATGATTTGAGACTTGTCTAACATGGCTTATTTCAACTCTATCATAATATCAATGATCATGTAATGGCTTGATATTCAACCTATAATGTAACAAGCTTACCGATGATGCCTCCTACGAGGCTCGGATGCAAACGTGCCTTGGCCAACAACAGAAATACAATAATTCAACGTTAATGAAATTGGGAAGGCACCTAGCCATTCCCTTGACTCTTACTACACTCACCGACGATTCTGAGGCTTTCAAGGCTCCCGGATAACGACTCTCTTATTCTTGATCTTGGTGGAATTAGGAGGATTTGGTGATTCTTCACCTTGATTATCTTGAGCTACACAAAATCGAGATTACAAGGTTTTCAATATCGATAACAGAATCGTAGCAACTCAATAGCTATAATAAACGATAATAAACAAGCCTTAAAATCCCCAAGGAATCTCTAGGTTTTAACCTAATTCTTATACTCAAGATTAAACATGATTAACTCATGAATTTGGTAAACCGACGAAGGAAAGCTACTTACCCGATTGATAGCTACAATCTATGATCAAGAACCAATTATTGTCTTTGAAGCTCTTCAAGATCTTGGTTGGAGAGCAGATGTTCAGGTTAAATACTCAGCTCTTCTAGACAATTGTACTTGAGAGCTACAGGCACTCCCCCTTCTTAAAATCATGTAGGGTGCAAATGGTTATTCAAGGTCAAACACAAACCATATGGTTCTATTAAGAGATTGAAGGCCAGGCTGGTAGCAAAGGGATACTCTTAGACTGATGGCTGTGATTTTAGAGAGACTTACAGTTGATAAGTGTTCAAAAGTACTATTTTTCTTACCCTTTTTACTCATATTATTGTTAGACTTAGGCTCATATTAGTTGCATAATTAGCCATTCATGCATTAATCCATGTTTCCTTCCATTATTGAGCTTGATTACATAACTTGGTAGTTTTTGTGGGAAAAGATGCTGCTTTGGTGTGTTTTGTGTGTATATGCAGGATCACTTGCCAAAGCAAGGCTCGAGCTAGTTGCCAGGGCAATACATGAAGGATATGCCGAACTAGTTGCCAGGGCAATGCATGAAGGAGACGCCGAGCCAGTTGCCATGGCAATTGTCGACAAGAGCAAAGGTGATATGGTAGTCGAAATTGATGACTATACAAGCCCAAGATGACGTGGCCCAAAGGAATTTGATTGCCATGCAGAGATTAAAGAAGAATTAAATTCTAAGAAGATAGGAGAAGTTCTAGTAGGAATACAATTATAATAAAGAATTATATTCTTTAAAGATAATTTAATTCCAACTTAACTTCCTCCTCAAAGAAGGACTTTGGCCTAGCCCTATAAATAAGATGGAGATTTCGACAATCCATAGAGAGCAAGAGACGAGAATTTTGACAAGTCCAAGGAGGGCAAGAGGAGAGAATTTTCGACAAGCATCTAGGGCAAGGAGGATTTTGACAAGCCTCATTCTTCATCCTTTTCTTTCTTGTTCGATTGGGTTCATGCTAGGGATTATTTATCTTGTGTTTCTTTGGAACCTAGCCAGGAACTAAATCTATTTGGCTATGGTTATTGTGTTTTGTGGTTGTGAGAAACTATTGGTTTTTGTTTAGGTAATAAGAGTTTGCACTTTTCTATTCAAGGTTTATTCATTCTTGGTTCTTATTCTTGTTTGCGAGTGAATTGGGAGAGGATCTCGTGATTTCATCTATTTATCTAATATCGGGAGAGTTAGATTCAAGAAACGAATGAATATGATCTTTATTCAATCTATTGATGGTGAAGATTAATCCGGCTTAGGAATAAGTTAAGGATTTCAACGGCTAAGAGGAGCAAGATTGGTTGTTGTTCACCCTTGATTCACGCAGAGATGTATTATCAAGGCATGCACAAGTAGCTAGAGTTTCGACTTAGGGATAAGAAGAAACCAATGAAGAACACTCTGCCGAACCTTGAAGGTTGCTGCCCAGACGCCCAAGTAGTTGCCCAACTAGTTGCCCAGGCAACCATCGATTAGTTGCCAAGGCAACCCCGTTGTGCAAGTTGCCACGGCAACTGAGTTACCCGTGCACTCTTTTACCAAGACGATCCAATCGGCTATCACACCTCAACTCACGATAACCTAGCCTATCTCTCTCTCATTTGATCTCATTTATTCTTTTACTTTATTGCTTTCTAGATTTGTTATTAGTTAAACTTCTATAATCCTTTATTTGTATTTTTACTTTTTACAGTGCAAGAGACTAGATTCTTGAAGTGGCACCAATCCCTGTGGAGACGATATCTTTTATAGTATAACTTGCAACGTGCATACTTGCACAATTGTGTAGCACTTATTACGCGCAACAAGTTTTTGGGGCCGTTACCGGGGATTGGAAATAGCGACTTTGTTTTTATTTTCTTGTACTTTCTTTTTACTTTTCTTGTTTAAGATTCAAAGGGCTAACAAACTTTGGTTTTGCATTGGTATATGACCAGGGCGAGACCGACTACACCAGAATATCCCTTTGATCCAGAAATGGAACGAACCTTACAAAGGCTTAGACGAAGGATAAGAGTAGCAATGGCTAATCAAGACGGCGATATGAATCAAGATGTTCGAGCAGGAGGAGGAGTATTCTTGCACAAAACAGAACTATTCAAGACTATCTTGAAGAAGATCTTGATGGACTTAATCCAGGAGTTGTCGCACCTGAAATTGAAGCCGACCACTTTGAGTTAAAACCGGTAATGTTTAATATGATCAACACAATTGGTCAATTTGGCGGCTCAGCAACTGAAGATGCACGGCAACATCTGAAATCTTTCCTCGAGATTTGCAACTCGTTCAAAATACACGGAGTCACCCCCGATGTCTTACGATTAAGATTATTCCCCTATTCACTGAGGGATAGGGCGAAAGCATGGTTGAATAGCATTCCTGCCGGATCAATATCATCTTGGACCGATCTTTGTCATGATTTCCTTGCTCGATTTAATCCTACAAATTTGATTGATAAGCTTCGTAACGACGTTACTTCTTTTCGGCAGACAGATGATGAATCCATGTACGAGGCTTGGGAGCGATATAGAGAACTTCTACACAAATGCCCCCTACACGGATTCCCAGTGTGGACTCAAGTAACAATGTTTTACAACGCCGTGAATACACCAACAAGGATGATGCTAGATTCCTCGGCAAACGGCATACTCCTAGATAAGCCGCCGGAGGAAGCAATGCAAATTTTAAACAGGCTGGCCAAGAATGATTATCAATTCCCATCTACTAGAAGAGGAGGAGTTAGACGCCAAGCCACAATACATGAACTAGGATCATCAGATTCAATTTCGGCACAATTGGCCACTCTAACCAAGATGGTCCAGAACATGCAAAAACCAAACAACACACATGAAGTCAAGGTAATGGATTCTTTTTGTGAGTTATGTGGTGATAACCATAATTCTTCTGAATGTATGCAGAATCTGGAATCCAGCTTGGAAGAAGCACCCAAATTTTTCATGGAGTAATCCCAACAATGCTCTAAACCAGAACAATCAGAATGCACAAGCATCGAGATTCCAGCAGAATATGCCACGGCAACAGTTGCCGCAGCAACAACCGACAACATCTAGTTCTTTGGAAAATTCTCTAAATGCTTTTATGATGAAAACTGAATCTTATATGGCTGAGAATAGTAACTTCATAAAAAGAACTGATGCTTTTATTAACAGGACCGAGATGAGATTGCAAAACCAAGAGGCGGCAATCAAATCATTGGAAAATCAAGTCGGACAGTTTGCTCAAAATCTGAATACTAGACCGCAAGGAGGTTTACCTAGCGATACTGAAGTCGCAAGAGGAGCTGGCCATGAGCAATGTAAGGCGATCACCACTAGAAGTTGCCAACAACTTAGAGAGGCTCAAACCCTCTCATCAAACAAAACTCCACAAAAAGATCAAGACGAACCTAGCGGCAAAGCCTCAGATGCTGAACCAGGATTTGCCGCAGCAACTGACAATAAGCATGCCTCGGCAACCGACGATAAAGATGCCTCGGCAACTTGCGATAAGCACGCCTCGGCAACCCCAGTTGATACCGCCTCGGCAACTCCAGTTGCCCCGGCAATGCCGTCAATCAGGTTTCAAACTAATGAAAGGATCGAAGATATCCGACTTCCACCACCATTCTCACAAAGGTTGAAGCGACAAAAGCAAGAATACGAATTCAAGAAATTTCTTGATATCCTAAAGCAAGTCCACATCAACTTGCCATTGGTGGAAGCAATTGAACAAATGCCAAACTATGCCAAGTTTCTTAAAGCCATTGTGTCCAAGAGAACAAGGCTGGGAGAGTTTGAAACAGTTGCCGCAACAGAGGGATGCATGGCAATGTTGAACAATCTTATGCCACCCAAGTTGAAGGATCCCGGAAGTTTCACAATACCCTGTTCCATTGGAAACCACTATGTCGGGAAAGCACTATGCGACCTTGGGGCTATCATAAACTTGATGCCTAAATCAGTTTTCCAGAAACTAGGAATCGGGAAGGCAAGACCTACAACAGTTATGCTACAGCTAGCCGACAGATCCTATGTGCATCCAGAGGGAAAAATCAAGGACATACTGGTAAAAGTTGATAAATTTATTTTTCCCGCTGACTTTATTGTCTTGGTTTGTGAAGCAGATGAGCATGCACCCATCATTCTCGGGAGACCATTCCTAGCAACAGGGAGAACCTTGATCGATGTTGAAAAGGGAGAACTCACAATGAGGGTAAATGACCAGCAAGTTAAACTAAACGTGTTCCAAACACTAAGGCATGCCGATGATCCAGAAGAATGCCAACTTCTTCGTGCCACGGCAGAGTTTAACTTCGACGAGGAATTTAGTTGCCTCAGCAACTACATTGCCAATCAAGAGGAACCTGAGGAGTATGTAGAACCGGTCGATGAGAAACAACAAGAAGAGGCAAATTGGCTAGTCAATGGACCAGGTACATACTTTGAACCACTGGATTACTCAGGTAAGGAAGGTAAACTCGAAAAACCCTCTATTGAACAACCACCGATTCTTGAGTTGAAACAATTGCCAGAGCAACTAAAATATGCATACTTAGGAACCGATAATACATTGCCTGCAATTATTTCTTCTAAGTTACAGCCTGAGCAGGAAAAGAAGTTGATCAAGATGTTGAAGCTACACAAAAAGGCAATAGGGTGGACAATTGCCGACTTGAAGGGAATTAGCCCGGCACTGTGCATGCACAAGATTTTGTTGGAAGATGATCACAAACCTTCAATTGAGGCCCAGAGGAGACTGAATCATGCCATAAAAAGGGTTGTAATGAATGAAATCATCAAGTGGCTTGACGCCAGCATTATATACCCTATCTCTGATAGTACGTGGGTAAGTCTGGTACAATGTGTACCTAAAAAGGGAGGTATAACAATGGTAAGTAATGAAAATAATGAACTCATTCCAACCAGGACTGTGACCGGTTGGAGGGTTTGTATGGATTATCGAAAGCTAAACAAAGCCACTAGGAAAGATCACTTCCCATTACCCTTTATTGATCAAATGCTTGACCGTCTTGCAGGTAAACCCTTTTATTGTTTTCTTGATGGTTATCCAGGTTACAATCAAATTGCCATAGCACCAGAAGATCAAGAAAATACAACTTTCACATGCCCATACGGTACTTATGCCTTCCGAAGGATGCCGTTCGGATTGTGTAATGCCCCGGCAACCTTCCAAAGATGCATGATGACACTCTTTTCAGACATGGTCGAAGACTTCCTTGAGATCTTCATGGATGATTTTTCTATTTTTGGTAATGACTTCGACAGTTGTCTCGGCAATTTAGAGAGGGTGTTGGCAAGATGTGAAGAAACTGATTTAGTCCTCAATTGGGAGAAATGCCATTTTATGGTAGATGAAGGAATAGTGTTTGGCCACAAGATTTCATCCAAGGGAATTGAAGTAGACAAAGCCAAGGTGGACGTGATCGAGAGATTACCCCCACCAAGTTCGGTTAAAGGAATTCGAAGCTTTCTTGGACATGCAGGTTTTTACAGGAGGTTCATTCATAATTTTTCTAAAATCACTAAACCTTTGTGCAATTTGCTTGAACAGGATAAAGTCCTCGATTTTGACAATTCTTGCACCGATGCATTCGAAACCCTAAAGGAAAAGCTTGCCTCGGCACCCATTGTCATTCCACCAGATTGGACGCTACCTTTTGAGCTCATGTGTGATGCAAGTGATTTCGCGGTAGGAGCAGTCCTAGGCCAACGCACAGGTAAGACCTTCCATGTGATATACCACGCTAGTAAAACTCTTAATAGTGTTCAAGTGAATTACACAACAACGGAGAAAGAGTTACTAGCTGTAGTTTTCGCATTTGACAAGTTCTGATCCTATTTGATTAGTACAAAGGTAATTGTTCATACGGACCATTCGGCAATCAAATACCTATTTGCTAAAAAGGATGCTAAACCTCGTTTGATTCGTTGGATATTACTTTTACAAGAATTTGATATTGAAATTAAGGACAGGAAAGGAACAGAAAATCAAGTGGCCGGCCACTTATCACGTTTAGAATGCAACAGGGAGGAGGAAGCGGATCTAGAGATATGCGATGCATTCCCGGATGAACAAATTTTAGTTGCCTCAGCAACCATGGACGCGCATGCCTCGGCAACCATGGACGCACATGCCTCGGCAACTCTCGACGCCGCAACAGCCTTTGACGCGCACGCCTCGGCAATTTTGGGAGCAGTCGCCACGGCAGCACATGCCTCGACAATACCCTGGTACGCGGATTTAGTTAATTTCCTTGTTTGTGGTATTTTACCTTATGGTATTACTCACCAAGGGAAGAAGCGGTTCCGCCATGATGCTAAGCATTACTTTTGGGACGAGCCTCTTTTGTTTAAACAATGTGCAGATCAGGTTATACGCCGATGTGTCCCTGAAGAAGAGCAACAGAATGTACTCCGGCAATGCCATTCTTCACCCTATGGAGGACATTTTGGAGGAACTCGTACCGCGGCCAAAGTTTTGCAATCCGGTTTGTATTGGCCAACATTGTACAAAGATGCCCAAGACTTTTACAAGCGATGTGATCGTTGCCAGAGGACGGGCAATATCTCTAGACGACATGAGATGCCGCTCCAGAACATCATCGAGGTGGAATTGTTCGATGTATGGGGGATCGATTTTATGGGACCTTTCCCATCTTCATTCGGCAACCTCTACATTCTACTTGCCATCGACTACGTGTCTAAATGGGTTGAGGTAGCTGCAGTTCCCAACAACGATTCCAAGACCGTGCAACGATTCTTGCAGAAAAACATTTTACACAGTTTGGGATGCCGAGAGCAATTATCAGTGACGAAGGCAAGCATTTTGATAACAGACTAATTGCCAAGATGTTGCAACGCTTCGGCATATCACACAAGATCGCCATAGCATATCACCCACAAACCAACGGGCAAGCAGAAATTTCCAACCGGCTATCACACCTCAACTCACGATAACCTGGCCTATCTCTCTCTCATTTGATCTCATTTATTCTTTTACTTTATTGCTTTCTAGATTTGTTATTAGTTAAACTTCTATAATCCTTTATTTGTGTTTTTACTTTTTACAGTGCAAGAGACTAGATTCTTGAAGTGGCACCAATCCCTGTGGAGACGATATCTTTTATACTATAACTTGCAACGTGTATACTTACACAATTGCGTAGCACTTATTACGCACAACAACAGTCATTTGGTTAGGTCCCCTACAATTAGGACTATTTTAGCCACAACATTTGCAAAGAAGTGGACTTTACAGTAGATAGATATCAATAATGCTTTCCTTAATAGAGAGTTGGTAGAAGAAATCTACATGAGTCAGCCTCATGGTTTGAACAATATGGACCTAATGGGAAAGAATTAGTGTGTCATCTAAAGAAGGCCTTGTATGGTCTTTGACAAGAACCAAGGGCCTAGTATGATACCCTCAAAGCTTTTTTGGTAACAAAGCTGTAACCCCCTTGACCCGGCCTAGTCGCTAGACTGAACCGAGCGAGCTACATTAGGTTTACGGAAATAAGCCCATAAAGATTTAACTCGAATTACGTCCATTTTTTTTCTTTTATCTTATCTATATACAGAATTATACCCAATAGTGTGCATACTGCAACGGGTGAAAACTCAACTCAATCGGGCGTTGAATCGACATCCAATTGCTCGCAATTGCAATTTAGGGACCAAATTGCAATTTTGAGAAATTACAAGGACTTAAACCATTTTGAAGTTACCAATTCTTAATTAATCAGGTTTCATGCTCACATGTCAAAGTTCAGCTTGAAACAACCATTCAAACTCTTTCCATTGCATACATAACATTTAGGGACCAAAATGGAAGAAATAGAAACTACCAAACATCACTTTAACTGAATTAACAGCTGCCCGTATCAGTACACGAGCAAGTGTATCGGTACGCTTTGCCTTTTCTTACAATCTCAGATTCTAGTAGCTCAAAACCTTACTGATATAGCTAATGCGTATCGATACGCCTCACAAAATGCCCTGACCCATACTGAAACAAGTTCTCGTGTATCGAACCACAATCCTAAATAAAGCTTACTCATACCGGTATAGGGACACGTGTTCCAATACGCTTGGACATAAAATGTCCAATTTTGCTGGTTTTTCATACTTTCAAGGATTCAAACACATTCTAACATGCCTCAATCATATACACAACAACACCAAGGATTAAACCATACCACAACTTCACAGAAACATCATCAAATCATTGCATTATACTTCTCAAAATAAACTAGAGGCATGCTTCCTAGCAACAAGCCATTCAAAGCATAAAACAAAAAACCGACGCATCAATCGAACATATAAGGCCAAATACAACTCCAAAACAATACAACAAACTTGCTCAAAATAGGGAGTTTAACCCAAAAACCATCCCAAAAATCAATAACGAACCCATTGCCTTTATTACTACAAGTCTAGTTCAAAACCATACTTTCTCGTTATTCAAGTACTTGGATTTTTCCCTCGTTTGCTCGCTGCCTCCAACCTTTAATTCACTGCATTGATGATCAAAGAAAGCGTTTAAAACCATCAATGCATTTAAAACCATTTCCCAACTCACATGAGTTCAACAATTTAAAACATCATTTCAAAAATATCATGCCTTGAAAACCATGCACTTATTCTTTTCAAAAACCAGTATATTTGTAACGTCCCCCACCTGGTCTAGAAGAAAACTGGGTCAGAGAGCGCTACCGTGAACGAAACGATAATCGATGCAATAAATTTTCAATCAATAATCAATAACTAAACGATATTATGCTTCATAAACATTACCAAAATAAGCATCGGTCCAATTTATTCAATGTGCAACAGAAATTCACTAATTAGAACTAATTTATATCTTTTACAAGTTTTAGGGACTAATCTGTAAATTTAGTAATTTAGGAGTCCTTTCATGAAATTGGATAAACCACAATGAAATTCAATACAATAAAAGTAAGTCTGCGAATTTTCATGTCGTTCCGATATCATTTACCCATTCAATTAGACTATACAAGTTTTAGTGACCATTTTGTAAACTTTTTAAAATTGGTTTCTATGTCTTTTAACAAAATTAACTAACTTCGTACCGATACCCTAAGGGCCTTATCGGTATGCTAAGCAAAATTCTCATTTCCTAGATTCTTAGGTAATGTGCCTGTAACGATACACCTAGCCCAGTATCGATAACGTTAACTAGGGTTGACCGTTTCGATACTCCTTATAGACCGTACCGATGCAATTTATTTTTCAGACCTTACTATCCAAATTTGTATCGATACACCCCCTATGTGTACCGGTATGCTCTGTTTTATCAAGTTCAATTATGGAAGGCCTTATTGATACAACTTGACCCATATCGATACGCTTGCCCTGTAATGACAGATTTTGTCTAGTTTTTCATCAATTTAACCCGTTTAATGATGTCCAAATGCAATGAAGTTTTACCAGCAACCTTTAAACACTAAAATATAATTGTGTACAAAATTTCATGATCAAATGAATCCGTTTACCATGTTTTCACTAGTTAGGCCAAATATGCAAGTTTATCACTTTTTACCAAAACACTTAACATACCATTTTGAGCATTTAGACCTTTCCAATGTAGAGGTCAATACATACATGCAAAATGGGACTAAACTAACTTGTCTAAACCCTACGCCACCATTCTAGGAGTTCAAGGACTAGATTACATTACATAGTAGGTTGTCACTTGCTTCAAAATACCCCTTGCTCCGATCCTCGATCCAACTAAGCTTTAACCTGAAAGTGCATGGAAATGAGATGCATTAGGATTACTTAGGCTAGTGAGGTAGTCAAAGACAATGGTATGAATATCAATGAAAATCATATCATGTAAAAAATGATGAAAGTGCATCTCAAAACATATTTTAACAATACTTGCTACACTTATTCACATATATTTTCGTTGGATTGACATGTAGTGGATACTCGAATTCTCAACCAACATCGCCAACATAGAATGGTCAACATCCGCCAACATCACCAATAGGACTAACACAATCACATCCCGCCAACATCACCAATGAGAGCCTTAGCTCAAGGACCGTAGTCCACCCTTACCAATGAGCTCATGAATTCTATGGCATGCCAATTGTATCCCATGTCCAATTGTTTCCAAGGATTCAATACATATCGATAGCAATAAAAATAGCATTAACAATAGCTATAACGATAACAATAACAAAAGCAATACGATATTAATGACAATGATTTGATACTTTTCTAACATGGCTTATTTCAACTCTATCATAATATCAATGATCATGTAATGGCTTGATATTCAACCTATAATGTAACAAGCTTACCGATGTTGCCTCCTACGAGGCTCGGATGCAAACGTGCCTTGGCCAACAACAGAAATACAATAATTCAACGTTAATGAAATTGGGAAGGCACCTAGCCATTCCCTTGACTCTGACTACACTCACCGATGATTCTGAGGCTTTCAAGGCTCCCGGATAACGACTCTCTTATTCTTGATCTTGGTGGAATTAGGAGGATTTGGTGATTCTTCACCTTGATTATCTTGAGCTACACAAAATCAAGATTACAAGGTTTTCAATATCGATAACGGAATCGTAGCAACTCAATAGCTATAATAAACGATAATAAACAATCCTTAAAATCCCCAAGGAATCTCTAGGTTTTAACCTAATTCTTATACTCAAGATTAAACATGATTAACTCATGAGTTTGGTAAACCGACAAAGGAAAGCTACTTACCCAATTGATAGCTACAATCTATGATCAAGAAACTTAAGGAAATCAAAGCTTGCACTCACCTTCAATGGAGGTGTGTGCTTGGGAGAAGATGAAGTGATGAAGGGTGTGTTAGAGTATGCCCAAAGACCAATCATAAGATGATTGTAAATGACATTTTTTTTACCTTGTTTATTCATAAATAGGCATTGCCATTATTATTTTCAGTTACAATTCTGCATGCATAAATAAACTGAATTATAATAAAGTCCTTAGAATAATATGGTTATTCTAAATGTCCTTAGTCGAGTATTATTGTGAGCATGGACAACAGTAATGCATTAAGACAAATATGTAGTTGATTGATGACAAAGTGTTGTCATTGACATGGAGTGTCAAAATCAATACATAAGTATGTGTTAGAGAACGACATACTGGACTGACCCGCTATGAGCATGTTTCTTGGATTATTATGTGACAGTCACAACATTGCTCATAGTGATAACTACATGTATGATCCTCAGACTTGAGATCATCATTATTTCAACATCGTGAGTGACATGTTTTGATACGGTCAAACGTGTATCGTAACTGACTACACTATAAAGACTGATGTTGGATATGCCACAATCTATGTAGTGGAATATGGTTGATCAAGATAGGATTTGTCCCTCCTACAAAATAGGAGTAATATCACAGGACACTTGATTGAGTGAGAGTGGAAATGCATGGCCATGATCGAATAAGTTGATATGATATATCATTGTTATTAGTTTATAATAGTCTACTCAAGATATCAAGAAACATTAGTTGGACTATACAAGTGTGACTGTTCTATGACTTGTGTCCAATCTAGATATAAAGGACAAAAGGATGTAATACATAAATAGAGTTAATCGCGAAAAGGTTATGTCGAATCATGATTTCTTGTAACTTAGGTGACAATGACATATTGCTAGATGTCACTCATTATTTGTAATATTAGAAATGTTCTAATGTTTACTACTAACGTTACATGGTCCTACAGGGTCACACCCACAGTTGAAATGAGCATATATTAAACAAATTATATATGTACAAATTTGTTGTACATGGATTTAGTTAAATTAATATATATTTGATATATATAATTTAACTATTGAGAAAATATTAAAAGAAATTAATTATTGTAATTATGACTCTTTTAATATATAAATAATATAATTCGATTTAAATCAATATATATATTGAAATCCTAGTTAAGTTGAATTGGAATTATATATATTTAATATATATTGAAATCCTAATTAAAGTTGAATTGGGATTATATATATTTAATATATATATATATATTGAAATCCTAATTAAGTTGAATTGGAATTATATATTTAATATATATATATATATTGAAATCCTAATTAAGTTGAATTGGGATTATATATATATTTAATATATATTAAAATCCTAATTGAAGTTAAATTGGGATTATATATATTTAATATATATATATTAAAATCCTAATCTGAGTTGAATTAAGATTACAAAGGCTATATAAAAGCATGAGAGATCTAGCAGTCATTAATGCTTTTTGGGAAAAACCCTGTAAATAGTTTAGAGAGTTTTTATATGCATGTTCCCTTCTAAATGGTTTAGAGAGTTTTTATATACTCGTTTCAACTGGGTGAACTACGTAGAGGTCAGAGAATTATTGTTGCGGCTTAAGAATCGATATCGTGGAATTGTGATTAAATATCTATCTCCTCCAAACTCAAAATTCCAAATTTTGAACAGGTAATTCTTCACCCTTATTCACCCCGATTCATTCCTCGTACATGGATCTCTGGTGGTAATCGCCGAATATTTTTTCCGCTGTGCCATGGGGTGTACCGGTGTGACCCAACAGGGTGAGGTGCTTGCTTGATAATAACCGGGTAAGTCTTTCTTTCTTTTCTCTTTTTCTATCAATTTCAGTTGAGTTTTCCTTCAATTGAAGGAACTCAATTTCCTAATCCAACATATGTGGTGATTAGGCTTGTGGAGGGGCTAATCGCAAGATTAGTCCTTCAACTTTCTATTGACTATACTTTTACCACCCTAACTTTCAATTTTCTCAATTTGATCACTAAACCATGTTTCAAAGTTCACACTTTAATCCTTGACGATATCAATGCTTAATTGAGGACTCAATAATTCAATAATTGACCACTCGATCGAAATTCAACTCTATAATTTGACTTTCTGATTTGAAATTTTCGGTCACCGGAATCAAATTTTGTCTAGGCCTGGTTTTGGGATGTTACAATATTAAACCATATGCAATATGTACCATGGATCAACAAAAAATCCCATTTGCTAACCCTCAATTTAAGCCTTCCTATTCATATCAACCATATGCAAAGCTTAAAGAGTAACACACGTATAAACCAACATTACACATTAACATCCATCAACGTGATAAATTAACAATTATATTGGCTTTCAAGTGATTATAAACTAAGTTTCACTTTCCAAAATATTACATCAGATACATGGATTCAACAAGTGTCCTCTCAACACTTCATGCCATCTCAATTGGAATTATAGTACCAATTACAACCAGGGGACACTAACCCCAATCATCGGTTAGATGCATAATCCACTAACGGGAGTTTTCGGTACCATATAACCCCTCAACCGTTAGGGGTACTTGGATGGTGTATTCAGTACACTGTATAAATCCCTCGATATCCGATGCGACTTTTTATAGTGCACTATCAATCCTATGGCCGGCCAACTATATCTGATAACATTTTAAACCACATCACTTGCCAATCATTGTTAACCATGTACCTCACTGTTTTTATATGCATCAAATCACAACCATTTCCAAAGCATTAAACCATGCTTTAAAAAGTATTCCACATACTTACATGGATCATTTATCAAATGCATCCATGATCATTATATGATCAAAAACAGTATAAAACATACTTTACATCATGCTCAACAATAGGTACCATGACAATCAAAACAATTGCATAAAATCCATTTCGTAAAAGCACGACCGATGGAGAAATCTCTTTATACTTACTTTCAAGTTTAAACCAGCGTTTCAAGCTAAGTTTAAACCTCCAACATAACTTTTAAACCATTTTAAAGCTAAAATCCACATTCTCACTCACCGACAATGCAAACCCTCTTTCACCAACGAAAATCACTCATCTTAAAGCTTACAAAGTGACACCTCAAGCTTGAAGATCAACCTCTCCTGGTTTCACCACACAAAAACAGAGGATCCAATGCATCAAAATGAGTTCACAAACCCAACAACATCAATCCACAACAATCCTTTAAAAAAACTAGCCGAAAACATTTCCCAAAATTATCGAAATTAACATCAAAAACCTTCCACAGTTAACCCAGCCAAAACCTAAAGTTTTTAATCCATCAATTAACTTCCATTGACATCCAAAAACAACCTAACATCATCTTTATACTTCCATCATTCATTAATCAACCAAAACTCACCAAAGACACAACACTAGCAACCTAACCAATTAGTGATTCACATAGTTTCGGGTTTCCAATGTTAAAGCCAACTTATTAACATTATAGAAAATCAAAATTATGATTACAATCAATCAAGAACTCAACAAAACGGATCCAAAACAAAAATCACTTAATCTCATCAATTAAATCTTGATTTAATCAAATTTCATAATTAAATCATTAAAACTCATTTGTAAACTTTTATAAATGATCAATAACATGGGAATTTCAGTAAATAACCATACATTAGAGGAGAAGGATGAAGCTCACCTCTAATGTTGACTTTCCACCTTAATTGTATTAATTTACATGAGAAAATAAGATTAAAACAATAAGGTTTTGATAGGAAACAATTAAGAACTCATTTGACATTAAAAGATTGAAGAAATCAAGGGGTTACCTGAAGATTTTGAATAAGAAAAGAGTATTTGGCTGAAGAGAATTTGAGAGAAATTCTTTTAGAGAAAAGTTAGTTACGTAAAGTTTGCTTAGAAAATTAATTATAAAATTAATTCCCAAAATCTATTTATACTCTTCCCAAATCTTTTTAAAATAGCTAATTAAAGACAAAAGTCCGATATTAGACTATGGGCAAATAGCTCCTTAAAGATTCAAAGTTTTGATCCTTTTACATTTTGGTCACTAAAAACAATTTCCATTATTTACATTTTGGTCACTAGCCAAAATGTCAAATTTCTGAATTCCATTTTTCAAAATTGACTCCACCAAAAATATTCATATATTAAATAATGATTTTTAGATATTTTCCCAAAATATTTTCTCACTCAAAAATATTTAATCTGATTTTAATCCTGAATCTGACTCGAATCTATAACCCAATCCACTAGACTGTCTAATCAGCCTATAAACCTCTAGGCCCAAAACTGGGACGTTACAACTCTCCCCCACTTAAGAAATTTCGTCCTCAAAATTTAATCCAAAGAAAACAAGTACGAAAACTATCTCATCATGTTCGCCTTACTCGAACCTAGGATCTCAACAGGTTCCTTATCAAAGGACAACCTCGGTCACAAATCTATATCCTCCACCAACATAACATATGATGGATCCAACTGATACCTCTTGTAACACCCTCTTCTCGGCTTGGCAGAGAACCGGGTCGAAAATTGTTATCGAAAACTTATTCGGAGTTCGGGACCTTATTCAGAATGTTTTATTAATCTCCTTTAAGACCTAACGAACTAACTTATTAGCAGCTTACTCAATTTGGGGTCACTTTTAAACTTTTCAAACTTTAAGGACCAAATTTCACAAATTAAGGGACTTCATTAGAATTTATTTTTACAAATCTTCAATTAAACTTACCAATTATTAACCTGTGAAATTTCATTATTAACTGGGGTCATTTACATAATCAATTAGATCACTTAAAGATTAGTGACTAATTTGTAAACTATTCAAAACTGTAGTTTAAGTCTTTTAACAGAATTAATTGACACCGTACCGATACACATAAGACCGTATCGGTAAGCTAAGCCAAATTTCACCAATTTCAAATTCAAGGATAACAAGTCCGTATCGATGCATCTAAGCTAGTATCGATACGCGTTGACTAGGGTTGACCTGTTTCGGTACACCCAAGGGCGTACCGATGCAATTAATTTCCCAGACCTTACTGTTGAGGTCCGTATCGGTACATTCCCTAGCGTATCGATACTCCCTCTCTTACCAAGTCCAAATATGCAAGGCCGTATCGATACAGCTTGACCCGTATCGATACGCCTGCCCCGTAATAATAGATTTTATCTAGTGATTAGCAAATTTAACCTGTTGAACGATGTCCAAATACCATGAAATTTTACCAGCAAGTTATTAATCTATAATTCTAATAGCATACAAAATTTCAGGGCATTTCGAATCCCTTTACTAAGGTTTCACTTTTAAGCTCATTCTAACTAGTTTCACTATTCCAAAAACATACCAACTTTCACATGCCACACTTAAGCACTATTAGGCTAATACACACGTATCAAAATATGCAAACGTGACATGTTTGAGCCATATGCCACCTTACTAGGAGTTTAAAGCAAAGGTTAAGCATACATATGATTGATAGAAGTGACTTGCAACCGCAACTACACGATCAGAGCCCAGAATACTTCAAGATCCTGAAATGCATGAGACACACGAATATTAGGCTTACATAGCCTAGTGAGGTAGTTATAATAAATGCACAATAATTTATCAAATACATGAATGACATGTAGGCATGCTTGGTGTAACAATTTACATGGCATCAATCACATAAAAAACTTTCAAAGCCGATAGTCATGATTTCATCTAGCAATTATAAATCATATAAATATATCATTTCCCTTGGACATAGTAACCAATGGATACGTGGAATCCTCTATACACCAAATCATATCGAAAGTAGGCGTTATCCTTTAGCCGTAGCTTCGGGAAATATATCCCTTACACAATCCAACCTTATCTCACCACATATAAGCCGTAGCCCCGGACTGTAGTTCAATCCCTTACTTAGTGAGCTCGAATAACCCTATGACATGCCAATTGTATCCAGTGTCCAAGGTCACATATTTCATTATAATTCTTACATTTCGGATCACATCATATCGGATAGAAAATCGAGCCTTAGCTCCACACAACATAACATATCCATAACATTTTTCACATGTAACATATTTCGGATATCACATATATGCTTATAAACATATCAAGGCAACATGAGGACTTACCACATTTACCATTAAAATCCACATGTGTTTGCTCTACTTAAGCCCTTAAACAAAGTGCAATCATAATCACAAAACAAATGCAACGGGATGCACCTAGCCTATCCCTTGACACAACTACACTCACCTTGAATATCGATGCTCTCAGGGCTCCCGAATTACCACTCCTTTGTTCCTAGGCTTGGTTGGGAATTATGGATTAATCTCCTCCAATTCTTGGGCTAGGATGAAAGCACGAGAGGTTATTATAACCAAAACAACAAAATTATACTTATTTCAAGATTAGGCGTAACACTTCAACTTGCAATTAAATTATAAGTATCCATAGATTTCAAAAATTGATTGAGGGTTTTCACTTACCCGATCGATAGCTTTGCTATGGAATTATTGGATTGAAGAAAGCTTAAGTTTAGGGAGGTTAATAAGGGAGGTGTGTGCTTGAGCTCAAGGTTGAAGACAACAATGGTGATGCTAGCTTGGTTTCTTTAGTCAAGAGTTGAGTTTTTCTCTTCCGGGAATTCTCAACAAGGAAGAGTGCTTTTCTTATTTTAAGGAATTAAATTCCCAAATGATTGCTCCACCTCCTAAAGAACCAATAGGAAAGTTTCCTCCAAGCAAAGGTTTGCCTAATCCACTAAGAATTCATTTTTTTCAATTTGTCAACTTTAATGACTAAAAGTCATCCTTTCTGACGACTTCCACGTGATGGGTGGCAAGCAAAGAGGTGAGTCAGTCCAAAGTTTCAATTCTTCCAATTTAGTCACTAAATAGAATTTACCAAAGGCCCATATCGATACACCCTATGGCCGTATTGATACAGCTAGGCTAAAACAGATAAGTTAGTTATGGGTAGTTAGGCCGTATCGATATTGGTCTCACCATATCGATACGATGGACTCAGATTTCACATTCCCATCTTCGAATTTCTTACAAAGGAAATTCAATTGTTCACATCAAGTCTACAAAGCTTCGTTACTTACAAAAGGGGTACAAGGATTGAATATTTACATCACTTGGGTCTACCAGATTCAAAATTTCCGATTACCAGAACCTAATTCCGATTAGGCCAGTTTTTGGGATGTGACAACTCTCCCCCTTGAGAAAAATTCATCCCCGAATTTTCACTCTAGTTGAACAGGTGAGGGTTCTAGTTTTGCATTGTCTCTTCCAGTTCCCATGTTGCTTCCTCAACCAAATGACTTCTCCAAAGAACTTTTACTATGGGCACGGATTTGTTTTGAAGCCTTTTGACTTCTTGTGCGAGAATCTGCACAGGTTTCTCCTCGTACATCAGATTGGATTAAATTCCCACAGACTCTGGCTCGATCACATGGGAGGGATCGAACCGGTACTTTCGTAGCATATACACGTGAAAGACATTATGAATTCGACTTAACTCCTTAGGGAGAGCTAGTCGCTAAGCAATAGGTCCAACTCTCTCGATCACCTCGAATAGGCCAATGAAACAAGGACTCAGCTTCCTATTTTTTCCAAAACGAAGGATCTTCTTCCACATAGATACTTTAAGAAAAGCTTTCTCACCAACATCATACTGAATGTCCTTTTTTTTAAAATCAACACAAGCTTTTTGCCGATCGAATATAGCTTTGAGCCTATCACGGATAATGATCACCCTTTCTTCGGTCTTCTGAAGTAAGTCAAGGCCTAATATCTTTCCTTCACCAAGCTCGGTCCAAAAGAGAGAGGTTCTACATCTCCTCTTGTAAAAGGCTTTATAGGGCACCATTTGAATCGAGGCTTGGTAGCTATTGTTGTAAGCAAATTCTACCAAAGGTAGGGATTTCTCCCACGTATTCCCGAAGTCAATAACACAGGCTCGAAGCATATCTTCCAGAATCTACAAGGAAGAATCGAGATTGATATAGAACACTTATACATATGGATAAAAGAAATAAGGTTACCTGAATAACCTTTTCAGATTGACCATCAATCTAAGGATGGAAAGCAGTGCTTAGGTGCACTCGGGTTCCCAAAGCTTCTTGTAGGGTCCTCCAAAATTGGGATGCAAAGTTTGGATCACAATCGGAAATAATGGACATATGAACTCCGTGCAAATAGATAACTTTTCAAATGTACAACTCAGCAAGCTTAGGCAAACCAAAGTCCATTCTCATCGGAATAAAATGAGTAGATTTGGTGAATCGGTCCACAATGACCCAAATAGCATTATTATTCTTCGGTGTCACTAGTAAGCCACTTACGAAGTCCATTGTAATACGCTCCCATTTCCACTGTGAAAGCTCGATAGGTTGCAAAAGACCAGTAGGCACCTTGTGCTCGGCTTTAACCCGTTAGCAAGTCAAGCATCTAGCCACGAAGTCTGTGATCTCACTTTTCATGTCGGTCCACCAATTCAACTCTTTTAGATCCTTATACATCTTGATAGCTCCAAGATGGATAGAAAAGGGGCTTGAATGAGCTTCATTCAGGATTTGATCCCGAAGATCATCATCATCGGGGACACATATACGGTTCCAAAAACACAACAGACCTTCGAAATTCATAACAAAGTCAGGATCTGTTTACCCTTGATCTTTTCAATAAGAATTCACAACTCCTCTTTAGATTCTTGGAGTGCTTTGATTCGAGACACAATGGTTGGCTGAACTCTCAATTCAGCCAATAACTTACCATGCTTCTTGACCTGGAAGTGAGCATTCAAACATCTCAGAGAGGGAGTGGGCTTTCGACTTAGAGCGTCAGCCATAACATTGGCTTTACCAGAATGGTAATCAATGACCAAGGCATAGTCTTTCAAAATCTCCATCTATCGTCATTGACGAAGATTCAATTCTTTCTAAGTCAGAAGATACTTCAAGCTCTTATGATCAGTGTTCAAGTAACACTTCTCACCGTATAGGTAGTGTCACCAGATCTTCAAGGCAAACACAACGGTGACTAGCTCTAGGTCATGAGTTGGGTAGTTCAGCTCGTGCGATTTAAGTTGACGTAAGGCATAAGCAATGACTTTTCCTTCTTGCATAAGCACACAGCTTAATCCCAAGTAGGATGTATCACTATATACGGTGAAGTCTTTGCCTGACTCAGATTGCACCAAAACAGGGGCATGTGTTAGGACTTGCTTAAGTTGATCAAAACTCTTTTGTTGCTCAGTTGTCCATACAAAAGGGGAGTTTACAAAGAAGCTTTGTCAAGGGTGCAACAATTATCGAGAACCATTTGACGAATCTATGATAGTAGCCTGCAAGGCCCAAAAAGCTACGAACTTCTCCAATATTTTTGGAGGAATCCAGTCAAAAATTGCTTGAATCTTTTTTGGGTCCACCTGAATTCCCATAGAAGAAATCACATGACCCAAAAAGGATACTTTAGGTAGCCAGAAGTCACATTTGTTGAATTTAGCATACAGTTGTTTTCTCTCGAAGAGTCTGAAGCACAATCCAGAGATGTTCTTCATGCGTGGCAGAGTCCTTGGAATAGATCAAGATGTTGTCTATGAACAAAACCACGAATCCATCTAGGTAGGGTTAGAACACACGGTTCATCAAGTCCATGAAGTCTGTAGGTGCATTGGTAAGCCCAAAAGGCATCCGCAAGAACTCATAGTGGCTGTATCTAGTTCGGAAGGCAGTCTTTGGAACATCAGACTCCTTCACTTGCATTTGGTAGTATCCGGATCGTAGGTCTATCTTAGATAAGACAGAAGCACCATTCAACTAGTCGAAGAGGTCATCGATCCTCGGTAATGGATATTTATTCTTGATTGTTACTCTATTCAACTAACGATAGTCAATGTTAAGTTGCATCGATCCATCCTTCTTCTTGACAAATAAAACTGGTGCTCCCCAAGGTAAGGAACTCGGTCGTATGAATCCCTTATTCAAAAGATCTTGGATTTGGGCCTTCAACTATTTTAATTCAATTGAAGCCATTCTATACGGAGTAATGGAAACTGGTGTAGTCCCTAGTTGCACTTCAATTTCGAATTCCACTTCTCGGGTCGGAGGGAGTCCCGAAAGTTCATTGGGAAATACATCAGGAAATTCTTTCACTACCGGCTCATTCTCGAACTTTGGATCTTCTTTGGACTCCATAGCACACAAGGTAGCCTTACTAGGCTTAGACTTGGTTTTCATCAAGGTTATACTTTTCTTGCCAGGTCCACGAAGGTATAGCTTTTTCTTTGAACAATCTACCTAGGCTTAATGTTCAGCTAGCCAATCAAGGCCTAGGATAAGATCGAACTCTCAGAAGGCCAAGGCCATCAAATTAGCCAAAAATGGGATCCCTTGGATCCTCAAAGGACAAGCTTTCAGATCGATCGAATAACCATACTATCTCCTAGTGGGTTAGAGACAACAATCTCGGAAGTGACTGGCTCATAATCTAAGGCATACTTTACAATCAATGGTTCACTAATGAAGGAATGCGTAGAGCTTGGATCTACCAAAGCATAAACAAGATCAGAACATAATTCCACCATATCTGCAATCACATATGGATCATCCTTATGCTCTCAGCCTCGTACATGATACATCTGGGCTGAGGTCTGAGGATCGCATCCAACTGAAGGAGCATTGGTGTTGCGAGGTCTCCCCACTAATTCAGACGACACTTGTCTCGCTCCTTTTCCCTTGTTCGGATTATTCTGAGAAGCCATAGAGGTAGGAGCATTTGGATTCTGCGGCACTGCCTAATGAAGTGACCAGACTTACCACAGAGGTAACATGATCCTGACTATCTACGGCATTGTCCTGGTTGCCTCTTCTAACAAAAATTACATAAGTGAAGTTGTGAACCCCTTCCAAAACCACCCGTGCTGTCAACATAAGCTGTACGAGCAACATATGTCCCCAGAGATTGGGACTGTGGCACATATCCCGATCTTGGTAGCTGTTAAAAGGTGGCAAACTTCTGGTCCCATTGTTTACCTTTCTTCTGAGGCATAGAAGGTCTGGAGTCATCTCAGAATCTCTTGTCGGATCTGGATTAGTTCCCCTTCCTTCTTTCATAAGCCTTCTGGGAGGCTTCAGTAGCAATCACCTAGTTGACCAGATTTTGAAAGTCCTTCAACTCCAAGGCAGTGAAGAGAGGGCATAATTCATCGCAAAGGCTGTCGATGAACATTATGCACTTCTCCTTTTTAGTACGTATAATTTTAGCACCATACCTCGAGTATTTGCAAAAGTCGTAGATATACTGCTCCACAGGTTGCCCCCTTGTCTCAGATGGAGGAACTTCTTACGCCTTTTAGCAATATAATGTTCACTAACATACTTCTTACGAAAATATTAAAGGAAAAAGTCCCATGTAACTCGGTGCTCCGGTACGGTGAATGTCACGGTGTCCCACCAACTCTGAGCTTCTTCAAAAATCAAGGTCACTCTAACTTGTGCTCCTCGGGGCACTTCATTTGCTTATTCAAGACTTTAAATGTATTCTCTAGCTAATACTCTACTATATCAGGATTATCCTAGTCCTGGCCAATGAAGATGTAAACTAGATACTGACGGAGCTTGTCAATAGGGGCTCTCGAAACAGATGATGGTGCTTCAGCAGGCTGAAGGGGTGGTTCTTGCCTGAGAGACACGACCACTTGCTTAATCATGTCAGCCATCGACATTAGGTACTCCTATTGAGCAGAAGGCATTGGAGGAGGATGAGGTGGATCATTCTGCCCCACTTGTTCAGGTCTAACCTCGGCTCTCAGATTATCCCCTTGTGTCGAGGAGGAGCCGGGGTGAGGTTCATTTACGACACGCCTATTAGTAGGTGCGGACATTTTTAGGTCTAATCATACAGTAAAAGATTTAATCGTGTAAGTTACAAGTCACAGATAACATATACAAATAAACTCCTATGTAGCATATGCAGATGCAGACTCATAATAGACTTTAGTTTAGTCTAGAACTGACTAAACCTAGGCTTTGATACCACAAATGTAACACTCCCTTCCCGGCCTGGCAGAGAACCGAGTCGAAAAGTGTTATCGAAAACTTATTCGGAGTTCAGAACCTTATTCAGAATGTTTTATTAATCTCCTTTAAGACCTAACAAACTAACTTATTAGTAGCTTACTCAATTTGAGGTCAATTTTAAACTTTTCAAACTTTAAGGACCGAAGCGCAAATTTCACATATTAAGGGACTTCGTAAAAATTTCTTTTTAAAAATCTTCAATTAAACTTACCAATTATTAATATGTGAAATTTCATTATTAACGGGGGTCGTTTACCTATCCAATTAGACCATTTAAAGATTAGTGACCAATTTGTAAACTATTCAAAACTATATTTTAAGACTTTTAACGGAATTAACTGACATCGTAATGATACACATAAGACATATCGGTACGCTAAGCCAAAATTTTCCAATTGCAGATTCAACGATAACAAGTCCGTACCGATACATCTAAGCTCGTATCAGTACGTGTTGACTAGGGTTGACTTGTTTCGGTACACCCAAGGCTGTACCGATGCAATTAATTTCCCAGACCTTACAGTCGAGGTCTGTATTGGTACATTCCCTAGCGTATCGATACGCCCTATCTTACCAAGTCCAAATATGCAAGAACGTATCAATACAGCTTGACCCGTATCGATACGTCTGCCCTGTAATGACAGATTTTATCTGGTGTTTAGCAAATTTAACCTATTGAACGATGTCCAAATACCATGAAATTTTACCAGCAAGTTATTAATCTATAATTCTAATAGAATACAAAATTTTAGGGCATTTCGAATCCCTTTACTAAGGTTTCACCATTTAGTACTTTTAAGCTCATTCTAACTAGTTTCACTATTCCAAAAACATACCAACTTTCACATGCCACACTTAAGCACCATTAGGCTAATACACACGTATCAAAATATGCAAAAATGACATGTTTGAGCCATATGCCACCTTACTAGGAGTTCAAAGCAAACTTTAAGCATACATATGATTGATAGAAGTGACTTGCAAATGCAACTACACGATCGGAGCTTGGAATACTTCAAGATCCTGAAATGCATGAGACACACGAATGTTAGGCTTACATAGCCCAGTGAGGTAGTTATAAAAAATGCAAATAATTTATCAAATACATTAATGACATGTAGGTATGCTTGGGGTAACAATTTACATGGCATCAATCACATAAAAAAACATATTCAAAGCCGATAGTCATGATTCCATCTAGCAATTATAAATCATATAAACATATCATTTCCCTCGGACATAGTAACCAATGGATACGCGGATTCCCCTGTACACTAAATCATATCGAAAGTAGGCCTTAGCCTTGAGATGTAGCTTCAGAAATATCCCTTACACAAACCAACCTTATCTCTCCACATATAGGTCATAGCCCCAGACCGTAGTCCAATCCCTTAGTGAGCTCAAATAACCCTATGGCATGCCAATTGTATCCAGTGTCCACAAGTGTCCAAGGTTACATATTTCATTATAATTCTTACCTTTCGGATCACATCATATCGGATAGAAAAATGAGCCTTAGCTCCACACAACATTACATATCCATAACGTTTTTCACATGTAACATATTTCAGATATCACATATATGCTTATAAACATATCAAGGCAACATAAGGACTTACCACACTTACCATTACAATCCAAATCTGTTTGCTCTACTTAAGCCCTTAAACAAAGTGCAATCATAATCACAAAATAAATGCAACGGGATGGCACCTAGCCTATCTCTTGACACAACTACACTTACCTTGAATATCGATGCTCTCAAGGCTCCCGAATTACCACTCATTTGTTCATAGGCTTGGTTGGGGACGATGGATTAATCTCCTCCAACTCTTGGGTTGGGATGAAAGCACAAGAGGTTATTATAACCAAAACAACGAAATTATACTTATTTCAAGATTAGGCTTAACACTTTAACTTGCAATTAAACTCTAAGAATCCATGGATTTCAAAAATTGATTGAGGGCTTTCACTTACCCGATCGATAGCTTTGCTATGGAATTATTGGATCGAAGAAAGCTTAAGCTTAGGGAGGTTAATAAGGGAGGTGTATGCTTGAGCTCAAGGTTGAAGACAACAATGGTGGTGCTAGCTTGGTTTCTTTAGTCAAGAGTTGAGTTTTTCTCTTCCGGGAATGCTCAACAAGGATGAGAGCTTTTCTTATTTTAAGGAATTAAATTCCCTAATGATTGCTCCACCTCCTAAGGAGCCAATAATAAGGTTTCCTCCAAGCAAAGGTTTGCCTAATCCGCTAAGAATTCATTTTTTTTCAACTTGTCAACTTTGATGACTAAAAGTCATCCTTTCTAATCACTTCCACGTGATGGGATGTCAAGCAGGGAGGTGAGTCAATCCCAACTTTCAATTCTTCCAATTTTGTCACTAAACAGATTTTTGCAAAGGCACGTATCAATACACCCTATGGCCGTATCGATATGGCTAGGCTAAAATAGGTAAATTAGTTATGGTCAGTTAGGCTGTATCGATATTGGTCTCACTGTATCGATACGTCTGACTCAGCATATTCCTAGCTTCGAATTTCTTACAAAGGAAATCCAATTGTTCACATCAAGTCTACAAAGCTTCATTACTTACGAAAGGTGTACAAGGATTGAATATTTACATCACTTGGGTCTACCAGATTTAAAATTTCTGGTTACCAGAACCTAATTCCGACTAGGCCGATTTTCAAGATGCGACACCTCTGCAACATCGACACATGAAACACATTATGAACCTTCTCCAACTCGAGAGACAAACTCAAACGATATGCCACAAGACCTACACACTCCTCAACCTCATACGGTTCAATAAACCTCGAACTAAACTTACCCTTGCGTTCGAACCGCATCACTTTCTTCCATGGTGACACCTTCAAAACACACGATCACCATCATCATACTCACTCTCCCTACGCTTCAAATCCGCACATGATTTCTGGCGACCCGAAGCCGCTTCCAAGCGATCACAAACAAGCTTTCTCATCCACGTCTTACAACACATTCGGCAAGAAACATGCTTTTTCCCAACCTCAGCCCAAACACAAGGGCGTACAACACTTCCTACCATACAAGGCCTCATAAGGTGTCATTTGAATACCAACCTGACAACTATTGTTACAAACAATCTCAACCAAAGGCAACTACCTCTCCCAAGTTCCTTGGAACTCAATGATGCTACACCTTAACTTATCCTCCAAGACTTGGATCACACGTTCAGACTTACCATTCATTAGAGGATGATACAAAGTACTGAATTTCAATCGTGTACCCAAAGCTCGATGCAACACTCCCAAAACCCCACTGTAAAACACAAATCTCTATCCAAAACTATGGAATTAGGCACCACATGCAAACGCACAATCTCGGAAATCTACAACTCTGCCAACTTACCCAAAGAATATATGGTATGCACATGCACAAAATGTGCACACTTCACAAACTGATCAAAAATCGCCCAAATAGAATCCTTTTTAGTGGGCGTCAACAGCAACCCAAACACAAATTCCATGACAATTTTCTCCCACTTCCATTCTGGTATCCTCAACGGTTGCAACAACCCAGAAGAAAATTGATGTTCAGCTTTAACACGTTGACATCCATGCATCTAGCAACAAAATTAGTCACAATCTTTCTTTAAACCAATCCAATAGTACTCTTCCTTCAACCCCCGTTACATCTTAGTACTACCAGGATGCATAACAAAAGGACTAGCATGCGCCTCTTACCAAAATGGCATGCCTCAACTCATCATCACTAGGCACCACTATCCGATCCTTAAAACACAACACCCCATCATCATTAAATTGAAAATCCATCAAATTTCCATCCATGATATCCCTATAATGCGGTACCAACGCATCATCATAAGGTTGCTTCTACTTAATCAATTGTGACAAAGATGGCTTTACTTGCAACTCGGCCAATAAGCCTCCATCTCGTGTCACACTTAACCGCCTAAACATCACCCTCAACTCTACCACAACTTCCCTACTCAAAGCATCGGCTACAACATTAGCTTTCCCAAATGATATTTAATCATCATATTATAATCCTTAAGCAATTCCAACCATCTATGCTGCTTAAGACCCAAATCCTTTTGCTTTATCATTTTTTCAAACACTTATAATCTATGTACACAACACACTTCTCACCATAGAGATCTTGTCTCCAAATCCCTTAAGCAAACACAACCGCAGCAAGCTCAACATCATGCTTAGAACAATTGCGCTCATGCACCTTCAACTGTCTAGCTGCACAAGCCATAACTTCGCTAGCAACGCAACAATCCTAGAAGATTCCTCAACAAACATCGATATTAATCAATTGAATCTAGAAAACCCACGAACTTCCAACTCCAACTTTGGTTGCTTCAAATCTAACACAAATCAAACTTCCGAGAACTAATATTTAACACCCTCTTCAAACCTTGAGAACTCCAAAGAATCACATTACAAAGCTACTTACATAAGCTGCCTTGCTTACACCATCACTCCATCGACCTCCGAATAGTCATTTGTAAGTGTGAACATATACATACATGATTACTTATATGCCCTCATAGATATCTATGTGTATGTATGCAAAACCTCTAATGTCATGCGCAAATGTATGTATGTAATGACATATTTATATATTTACATATAAGTGTTTTTGCACTGTGCATGTTTAATTGTTCACACTTACCAATAACGTTCTCAGAACCAGCATCCTTCCAAAATAACCAAAACTCACACTTTCCCAAATAAAGAGCGAACATTCACTCCTCCACAAGAGCTTACTAAACCTTTCATACTTGTCGATCAAGATCCTTCTCGGTACATTTGTACATGAAAATATCATCTATAAACACGATAATAAACTAATCCAACACCCATAGAATACCCATTCATCATATCCATGAATGCAATCGGCGTATTGTTCAAACCTATCGGCATCACCAAGAACTCGTAATGCTTGTTGTTGCGCATAATAAGTGCTACGCAATTGTGCAAGTATACACGTTGCAAGTTATAGTATAAAAGATATCGTCTCCATAGGGATTGGTGCCACTTCAAGAATCTAGTCTCTTGCACTGTAAAAAGTAAAAACACAAAGATAGGATTATAGGAGTTTAACTAATAACTAAACTAGAAAGCAATAAAGTAAAAGAAAAGATGAATTCAAATGAGAGAGATAGGCCAGGTTATCGTGAGTTAAGGTGTGATAGCCGATTGGATCGTCTTGGTAAAAGAGTGCACGGGCAACTCAGTTGCCGTGGCAACTTGCACAACGGGGTTGCCTGGGCAACTAATCGATGGTTGCCTGGGCAACTACTTGGGCGTCTGGGCAGCAACCTTGAAGGTTCGGCAGAGCGTTCTTCAATGGTTTCTTCTTATCCCTAAGTTGAAACTCTAGCTACTTGTGCATGCCTTGATAATACATCCCTACGTGAATCAAGGGTGAACAACAACCAATCTTGCGCTCCTCTTAGCCGTTGAAATCCTTGACTTATTCCTAAGCCGGATTAATCTTCACCATCAATAGATTGAATAAAGATCATATTCATTCGTTTCTTGAATCTAACTCTCCCGATATTAGATATATAGATGAAGTTACGAGATCCTCTCCCAATTCACTCGCAAACAAGAATAAGAACCAATAATGAATAAACCTTGAATAGAAAAGTGCAAACTCTTATTACCTAAACATAAACCAATAGTTTCTCACAACCATAAAACACAATAACCATAGCCAAATAGATTTAGTTCATGGCTAGGTTCCAAAGAAACACAAGATAAGTAATCCCTAGCATGAACCCAATCGAACAAGAAAGAAAATGATGAAGAAGGAGGCTTGTCGAAATCCTCCTTGCCCTAGATGCTTGTCAAAAATTCTCTCCTCTTGCCCTCCTTGGACTTGTCGAAATTCCCCTCATTTTCTCTCTTCCAAGTTGACGATATGGTCTCTAATTTATAGGGCTAGGTCAAAGTCCTTATTTGAGGAGGAAGTTAAGTTGGAATTAAATTATCTTTAAAGAATATAATTCTTTATTATAATTATATTCCTACTAGAACTTCTCCTATCTTCTTGGAATTTAATTCTTCTTTAATCTCTTTATGGAAATCAAATTCCTTTGGGATTTAGCTTTACTCCACGTCATCTTTGGCTTGTCTAGTCATCAATTTTGACTACCATATCACCTTATTCTTTGTCGACAATTGCCCTAGTAACTGGCTGGCGTCTCCTTCATGCATTGCCCTGGCAACTAGCTCGACATCTCCTTCATGCACTGCCCTGGCAACTGGTTCTAGCCTTGTTTAGGCAAGTGATTCTGCACACACACCAAAGCAGCATCTTTTTCCACAAAAATCACCAAGTTATGTAATCAAGCTCAACGGTGGAAAGAAACATGAATTAATGCATGAATGACTAATTATGCAACTAATATGAGCTTAAGTCTAACAATAATATGAGTAAAAAGGGTAATAAAAATAGTACTTTTGAACACTTATCACACCCCCAAACTCGAACTATTGCTTGTCATCAAGCAATGCAAACTAACAATTACCTGCCAAGACTTTAATCATCAAAGACATGCTTCAAACTTGAATTCAAACCTCGGAACCATGACACAAAGTATTATCACCTTTTAATTTTTCGGATAGCACAAAAATTACCCGGAACAAAACTATAATGCTCGTGACAATGTGTGTGCGTAGTTGTGTACAAGTTGATTTTCAAGATTCTATGTGAACAATAGGTTTTTATCAATTTAAGTACCGAGACATTTTTTTTATTTTCACTAGAGCCAATTTCGGGCACCTCTAGCAAAGTAAGCAATTTCTCATTTTATTTTAGTCGACTAGAGCCAATTCCGGGCACCTCTAGCGATTCTTTAATGTGCATTAACTACTAGAGCCAGTTTTGGGCACCTCTAGCAAGAAAGTGCATTTATTACTAGAGCCAGTTTTGGGCACCTCTAGTAATAAATTAAATTTTAATTTTCAATTTTAAATTTACCCAAATTTTAAACAACCTAAGTTCACTAAGTTTCTTTCAATCAACAAGCCACAACCGTGTAAAAAAAATCAGCATCATAGTAAAATTCTAAGTTCTTTTCATGTAATCCTAAAATTAAAGGTTCTTTCAATTAAGTGCAGTGGCAAAAATTCATCATTGGATATTCAACAAGTCTTAAACAATTAAATCCAATTAAAGGCATGGCAAGTAACATATGCAACCTATATGTGATTGCTAACGATGAATGCAACTAAACATGAAACTAACTAGAATCCAACACCCCTCCAAACTCGAGAGAAGCATTGTCCTCAATGCATGTAAGAGTGAAACAAAATTTAAAAGAAACTCAATGAAATGAGTTAGTCGGAGAGGCCGTCACCTCGAGTGATAAGTTTCCTTCGTGTCGTTTGCTTGATTCATTTTTCATTCGGTGGTTGAGTGCTGGTGCCGCGTGAATAGCATTGCTTTGATTTGATCCATGTTTGTCGATGCAGGTTCACTTGCATGGGCATTAGAAGTTGCCGAAGCCATTGTTGTTGCCTGGGCATCGCCAGTTTCTATTGTGGTTGCTGTGGCAAGTAGTCGGCAATAAATTTCCTTAGCATGGTGGTTGTGAGTCTTGTTGTGGAAAAGAAAACCTGGAAACTAAAAATAATGAAGAAAAATAAAATCTCTCCTAAAAATTCCAAAAATAAATAAAGAGAGAAAAAAAAACTGAAAATAATATAAAGAAAAAAATAGTTCAAAAAAAAGAAAAAGAAAAAGAAAAATAAAAAGAAAATATCGAAAGGAGAGCATGCTCATGCATCTCTTAAGGTATCAACTTCTTTGTTACGTTCCACATGGGCACCGTTGTAGTGCTTCAATCTTTGTCCGTTACTTTGAATTCATGTTCGTCAGTGATGGACTTGATTATCACGACACCATGAGAGAATGGTTTGACAACTTTGAATGGTCCCGACCATCTTGATTTCAGCTTTCCCGGGAAAAGTATTAGCCGAGAATTGAATAAGAGAACTAGTTGCCCTGACATGAATTGTCGCGGCAATAGTTTCTTGCCGTGCCATTGCTTTGTTTTCTCCTTGTAGATTTGTGCGTTGTTATAGGCGAGTGCACGGAATTCTTCTATCTCGTTGAGGTACAACAAACGCTTTTGTCTGGCACTTTCCTAATCCATATTCACAGTCTTGATTGCCCATTGGTTTGTAGGTGATATTGCCCGTCCTCTGGCAACGATCAGATTGCTTGTAAAACTCTTGGGCATCTTTGTACAATGTTAGCCAATACAAACCGGATTGAAAAACTTTGGCCGCGGTACGAGTTCCTCAAAAATGTCCTCCAAAGGGTGAAGAATGACATTACCAGAGTACATTCTGCTGCTCTTCTTCAGGGACACATCGGCGTATGACCTGATCTGCACATTGTTTAAACAAAAGAGGCTCGTCCCAAAAGTAATGCTTAGCATCATGGCGGAACCACTTCTTCCCTTGGTGAGTAAGGTCATAAGGTAAAAAACCACAAACAAGGAAATTAACTAAATCCGCGTACCAGGGTTGCCGAGGCATACGCATCCATGGTTGCCAAAGAGTGTGTATCAGTGGTTACCGAGGTGTGCACATCAAGAGCTGCCGCGGCGTCGAAGGTTGATGAGGCATGCACATCCATGGTTACCGAGGCGTCAGGGGTTGCCGAGGCATGCGCATCCATGGTTACCGAGGCGTCAAGGGTTGCTGCGGCATTGAGGGTTGCCGAGGCAAGCTTTTCCTCTAGGGTTTCGAATGCTTGAGCGCAAGAATCATCAAAATTGAAGACTTTATCTTGGTGAGGGTAGTTTCTCGATCACGTCCACCTTAGCTTTGTCTACTTCAATTCCCTTGGATGAAATCTTGTGGCCGAGCACTATTTCTTCATCTACCATAAGATGGCACTTCTCCCAATTAAGGACTAAATCAGTTTCTTCACATCTTGCCAACACATTCTCTAAATTGTCGAGGCAACTGTTGAAGTCACTACAAAAAATGGAAAAATCATCCATGAAGATCTCAAGGAAGTCTTCGACCATGTCTGAAAAGAGTGCCATCATGCATCTTTGGAAGGTTGTCGGGGCGTTACACAATCTGAACGGCATCCTTCGGAAGGCATAAGTACCGTATGGGCATGTGAAGGTTGTCTTTTCTTGATCTTTTGGTGCTATGGCAATTTGATTGTAACCTGAATAACCATCAAGAAAACAATAAAAGGGTTTACCTGCAAGACGATCAAGCATTTGATCAATAAAGGGTAATGGGAAGTGATCTTTCCTGGGGGCTTTGTTTAGCTTTCGATAATCCATACAAACCCTCCAACTGGTCACAGTCCTGGTTTGAATGAGTTCATTATTTTCATTACTTACCACTGTTATACCTCCCTTTTTCGGTACACATTGTACCGGACTTACCCACGTACTATCAGAGATAGGGTATATAATGCCGGCGTCAAGCCACTTGATGATTTCTTTCATTACAACCCCTTTCATGGCATGATTCAGTCTCCTCTGGGCCTCAATTGAAGGTTTGTGATCATCTTCCAACAAAATCTTGTGCATGCACGCTGTCGGGCTAATTCCCTTCAAGTCGGCAATTGTCCACCCTATTGCCTTTTTGTGTAGCTTCAACATCTTGATCAGCTTATTTTCCTGCTCAGGCTGTAACTTAGAAGAAATAATTACAGGCAATGTATTATAGGTTCCTAAGTATGCATATTTTAGTTGCTCTGGCAATTGTTTCAACTCAAGAATCGGTGGTTGTTCAATAGAGGGTTTTTCAAGCTTACCTTCCTTACCTGAGTAATCCAGTGGTTCAAAGTATGTACCTGGTCGATTGACTAGCCAATTTGCCTCTTCTTGTTGTTCCTCATTGACCGGTACTTCATACTCCTCAGGTTCCTCTTGATCGGTAATGTAGTTGCCGAGGTAACTAAATTCCTCGTCGAAGTTAAACTCTGCCATGGCATGAAGAAGTTGGCATTCTTCTGGATCATCGGCATGCCTTAGTGTTTGGAACACATTTAGTTTAACTTGCTGGTCATTCACCCTCATTGTGAGTTCTCCCTTTTCAACATCGATCAAGGTTCTCCCTGTTGCTAGGAATGGTCTCCCGAGAATGATGGGTCCATGCCCATCTGCTTCACAATCCAAAACAATAAAGTCAGTGGGAAAAATAAATTTATCAACTTTTACCAGTATGTCCTCAATTTTTCCCTCTGGATGCACATAGGATCTGTCGGCTAGCTGCAGCATAACTGTTGTAGGTCTTGCCTTCCCGATTCCTAGTTTCTGGAAAACCGATTTAGGCATCAAGTTTATGCTAGCCCCAAGGTCGCATAATGTTTTCCCGACATAGTGATTTCCAATGGAACATGGTATTGTGAAACTTCTGGGATCCTTCAACTTGGGTGGCATATGATTGTGCAACATTGCCATGCATCCCTCTGTTGCGGCAACTGTTTCAAACTCTCCTAGCCTTGTTCTCTTGGACACAATGTCTTTAAGAAACTTGGCATAGTTTGGCATTTGTTCAATTGCTTCCACCAATGGCAAGTTGATGTGGACTTGCTTTAAGATATCAAGAAGCTTCTTGAATTGGTATTCTTACTTTTGTCGCTTCAACCTTTGTGGGAATGGTGGTGGAAGTCGGATATCTTCAATCCTTTCATTAGTTTGAAACCTGATTGATGGCATTGCCGGGACAACTAGAGTTGCCGAGGCAGTATCAACTGGGTTTCTGAGGCGTGCTTATCGCAAGTTGCCGAGGCATCTTTATCGTCGGTTGCCGAGGCATGCTTATTGCCGGTTGATGCGGCAATTCCTGGTTCAGCATCTGAGGCTTTTCCGCTAGGTTCGTCTTGATCTTTTTGTGGAGTTTTGTTTGAAGAGTGGGCTTGAGCCTCTCTAAGTTGTTGGCCACTTCTAGTGGTGATTGCCTTACATTGCTCATGGCCAGTTCCTCTTGCGACTTCAGTATCGCTAGGTAAACCTCCTTGAGGTCTAGTATTCAGATTTTGAGCAAACTGTCCGACTTGATTTTCCAATGATTTGATTGCCGCCTCTTGGTTTTGCAATCTCATCTCGGTCCTGTTAATAAAAGCATCATTTTTTTTTATGAAGTTACTATTCTCAGCCATATAAGATTCAGTTTCATCATAAAAGCATTTAGAGAATTTTCTAAAGAACTAGATGTTGTCGGTTCTTGTTGTGGCAACTGTTGCCGTGGCATATTCTACTGGAATCCCGATGCTTGTGCATTCTGATTGTTCTGGTTTAGAGCATTGTTGGGATTACTCCATGAAAAATTTGGGTGCTTCTTCCAAGCTGGATTGTATGTTTTGGACATCACATTGTTGTTCCGATTGTAATTCACCACATAGAAGCTAGATTCTGGATTCTGCATACATTCAGAAGAATTATGGTATCACCATATAACTCACAAAAAGAATCCATTACCTTGACTTTATGTGTGTTGTTTGGTTTTTGCATGTTCTGGACCATCTTGGTTAAAGTGGCCAATTGTGCCGAAATTGAATCTGATGATCCTAGTTCATGTATTGTGGCTTGGCGTCTAACTCCTCCTCTTCTAGTAGATGGGAATTGATAATCATTCTTGGCCAGCCTGTTTAAAATTTGCATTGCTTCCTCCGGCGACTTATCTAGGAGTATGTCGTTTGCCGAGGCATCTAGCATCATCCTTGTTGGTGTATTCACGGCGTTGTAAAACATTGTTACTTGAGTCCACACCTGGAATCCATGTAGGGGGCATTTGTGTAGAAGTTCTCTATATCGCTCCCAAGCCTCGTACATGGATTCATCATCTGCCTGGCGAAAAGAAGTAGTGTCGTTACGAAGCTTATCAGTTAAATTTGTAGGATTAAAACGAGCATGGAAATCACGACAAAGATCGGTCCAAGATGCTATTGATCCGGCAGGAATGCTATTCAACCATGGTTTCGCCCTATCCCTCAGTGAATAGGGGAATAATCTTAATCGTAAGACATCGGGGGTGACTCCGTGTATTTTGAACGAGTCACAAATCTCTAGGAAAGATTTCAGATGTTGTCGTGCATCTTCAGTTGTTGAGCCGCCAAACTGACCAATTGTGTTGATCATATTAAACATTACCGGTTTTAACTCAAAGTGGTCGGCTTCAATTTCAGGTGCGACAACTCCTGGATTAAGTCCATCTAGATCTTTTTCAAGATAGTCTCGAATAGTTCTGTTTCGTGCAAGAATCACTTCTCCTCCTGCTAGAACATCTTGATTCATATTGTCGTCTTGATTAGCCATTGCTACTCTTATCCTTCGTCTAAGTCTTTGTAAGGTTCGTTCGATTTCTGGGTCAAAGGGATATTCTGGTGTAGTCGGTCTCGCCCTGGTCATATACCAATGCAAAACCAAAGTTTGTTAGCCCTTTGATTCTTAAACAAGAAAAGTAAAAAGAAAGTGCAAGAAAATAAAAACAAAGTCACTATTGCCAATCCCCGGCAACGGCGCCAAAAACTTGTTGTGCGTAATAAGTGCTACGCAATTATGCAAGTATACACGTTGCAAGTTATAGTATAAAAGATATCGTCTCCACAGGGATTGGTGCCACTTCAAGAATCTAGTCTCTTGCACTGTAAAAAGTAAAAACACAAAGACAAGATTATAGGAGTTTAACTAATAACTAAACTAGAAAGCAATAAAGTAAAAGAAAAGATGAATTCAAATGAGAGAGATAGGCCAGGTTATCGTGAGTTGAGGTGTGATAGCCGATTGGATCGTCTTGGTAAAAGAGTGCACGGGCAACTCAGTTGCCGTGGCAACTTGCACAACGGGGTTGCCTTGGCAACTAATCGATGGTTGCCTGGGCAACTACTTGGGCGTCTGGGCAGCAACCTTCAAGGTTCGGCAGAGCGTTCTTCAATGGTTTCTTCTTATCCCTAAGTCAAAACTCTAGCTACTTGTGCATGCCTTGATAATACATCCCTGCGTGAATCAAGGGTGAACAACAACCAATCTTGCGCTCCTCTTAGCCGTTGAAATCCTTGACTTATTCCTAAGCCGGATTAATCTTCACCATCAATAGATTGAATAAAGATCATATTCATTCGTTTCTTGAATCTAACTCTCCCGATATTAGATAAATAGATGAAGTTACGAGATCCTCTCCCAATTCACTCGCAAACAAGAATAAGAACCAAGAATGAATAAACCTTGAATAGAAAAGTGCAAACTCTTATTACCTAAACAAAAACCAATAGTTTCTCACAACCACAAAACACAATAACCATAGCCAAATAGATTTAGTTCATGGCTAGGTTCCAAAGAAACACAAGATAAATAATCCCCAGCATGAACCCAATCGAACAAGAAAGAAAAGGATGAAGAAGAAGGCTTGTCGAAATCCTCCTTGCCCTAGATGCTTGTCGAAAATTCTCTCCTCTTGCCCTCCTTGGACTTGTCGAAATTCCCCTCCTTTTCTCTCTTCCAAGTTGACGATATGGTCTCTAATTTATAGGGATAAGTCAAAGTCCTTCTTTGAGGAGGAAGTTAAGTTGGAATTAAATTATCTTTAAAGAATATAATTCTTTATTATAATTATATTCCTACTAGAACTTCTCCTATCTTCTTGGAATTTAATTCTTCTTTAATCTCTTCATGGAAATCAAATTCCTTTGGGATTTAGCTTTGCTCCACATCATCTTGGGCTTGTCTAGTCATCAATTTCGACTACCATATCACCTTATTCTTTGTCGACAATTGCCCTGGTAACTGGCTCGGCGTCTCCTTCATGCATTGCCCTGGCAACTAGCTCGGCATCACCTTCATGCACTGCCCTGGCAACTGGTTCTAGCCTTGTTTAGGCAAGTGATTCTGCACACACACAAAAACACACCAAAGCAACATCTTTTTCCACAAAAATCACCAAGTTATGTAATCAAGTCAACGGTGGAAAGAAACATGAATTAATGCATGAATGACTAATTATGCAACTAATATGAGCTTAAGTCTAACAATAATATGAGTAAAAAGGGTAATAAAAATAGTACTTTTGAACACTTATCACTTGTACCTCATACAAAAAAATAATTCTCGGTACAACCACATCCTTTACCTTCAACTAAAAATATTCAAAACTTAAATCCATCTCAAAAAACCTTCAAGCGCATTTAAACTTGTCAAACAAATCATCCATCCGTGGCAAAGGATACTCATTCTTAATTGTCAACTTGTACAATTGTCGGTAATCGATGCACATCCGCATTATGCCATCCTTCTTTTTCACAAATAACAATAGCACACCCCACAACGAAACACTAGGCCTAATAAACCCTCAATCAAGCAACACCTAAAGTTGCATCTTTAACTTCTTTAGAAAAACACCTGAAAACTCACATACGGTATAGATGTCCTGTACACACCTCATTCGATCCCGATTCCATAACATAGGCTAGGAATGCCAGACATCCAAAATCTATCAAACGACTCACTTCTAGAGCCAAAACAATATTAGTCAAGAACCTAGCATTCTCAATCATGATTACCACCTCGTAATCATCAGCAAGTTTAATGAAACTCGCTTAGTTTCATAATCAACCACAACCCTATACTCAGTCAACCAATCCATACCTAGGATTACATCAAAATTGTGAGATGGAAACACCATCAAATCAACCGCAAACACATGACCTTGAACAGTCAAATGACATCTCCCAAACAACCTTCTCATAATGACCATCTCACCAAAAGAACTAGTTACTTGATACCCACATCTCCACACTAAAACTGTCATCAGCCACGACCACAACCTTTCTGTGGTGCAACCATAAGTGTCCTAGCTTGTCCACCCGCCAACAACGGATAATCACGTCTCAAATGATCGCTCGATCCCTAATCCCAACAAGAATTAGCAACAACAAGTGCAAGAGCTCATCCTCCACGAACCAAACATGGGTAGTCCCGCCTCATGCGATCACACGATCTATAACCTAACAGGTATTGTACGTTGCTCTAGCCTGGAAACTCTGAACCTACAGTCCTCGCCCAGCTCTACCTCGCCTCAACTCAAGGTGATACCTCTTATCATGTTGCTTCTTAAACTGACCACCACTGGAACCAGAGTCCGCAACTCTCTTGCCAGAGCCAGAACCTCCCACACGAACCGATAAACCCAGGTTCTGCTCGTTGTCCTTCGCCTGTGTAACCAACACGTCGAAAATAGTGTAGTTAGAAGCCAACATATATATCTTAACATCTTGTACCAATCCACAACAGAATCGGTCACAATGATGCCTCTCATTCGATACTAGTTCAGGAGCATACTAGCTCAATCGAACAAATTGTACCTCAAACCAACCACGGACATACTGCCTTGAAATTAGGCCATAAACTCACGTTTATTTCATCCAAGTATCTAACTCCCAGATACTTCTTCTTAAAGATAGTTCGAAAGAACTCCCAGGTCACAACATCGAGTTCCACGCCCCCAACCATAGTTGTTCACCAACTATACACATCTTCAACTTACGGGCATCATTACACCCCATTGGGTCCAAAAATCCTATTAGCATTGGCCATCCACCCCTCAGATGCCTCGGGTGCCAACCCTCGAGACTCAACTCTTCCCAAACTACAGAGGTGCTCTAACGGCAACTCTGTTTGTTCAACAGCTGATGCAGTCACATGCTCTCCAGCAACGAAAGCTTGAAAAGCTCCGGACATCACCTATATCAAGGCGCCATGTCACCCAACACTGGTCCAACTGATGCAGGTGGTACTTACTTCGGGATGGCAAACCCCAAGAGATATAACATTCTCCTCAACTCCTTGCCCAACGGCAACTAAACTCATGCTAGTTCTCAATTCTCCCCTCGGTTGTAACATAACACATTTTCGAAGGCATGATAATTACACAAAAACAAAAACAAGTAGGTCAGCTTCAAGCGAGGTTTCAAGACTTCCATTCCAAATCAAAACATTTCACAATGTAATAATAAGGCAATGTGTCCTACAAATATCCCCCAACACAACATATGTCATCCAACCAGCATATAAACAATCAACATACTTATAAACAATCATCGTGCATAGCAAACAACATGGATCAACCAATAACAACATTCCAATAATCATAACATCATTCCACTTATCGCAAACCTGGCTCTAATACCACCAAATTGTTGTCACTAGATTTTCACCTTGGCTTTAGTTGTTATGTTGTAGTATTGACAACATTTTATATTAAAGTAACTAATAATGTAGTTAGGTATAGTATTGATAATTTAGTTGCAAATATTTAGTTAATGTTAGAATTATTGAGGTGAAGTATAATATGTTGGTGTGTTATAATTAGTAACTGCTACTTAGAATTATTAAATATGTCATGTTTTAATTAGTATAGTATATAGTTGTTTATATAGAATTAACATAGGTTATATACATTAGATATTAAAACCCAAAATATAGAATACATAGCCCAATTTTAATTAGAAAATAAATAAAAGGTCTATTGAATTTAATTCAAATCAGAATCCACTAATAAAAAAATTACAAAAAAGTCCAATATACAAAGGGTCGCCTGGCCCGTTTATAACCCAAAAAACCCTAATCCTGTTTCATTCTCTTGCGCAGCAGAAGCAGGACTATTAGATCAAGGGGCAGATCCAACAGTGTAGATCATGCCAGCTGGGGATGATATAGTGCCTCAACTTCTCAGTTGTGCCCCGGTTTTTCGAAAAATGAAAAGTCAATCATACTTTGTACCCCGGTTCTGAGAATTGAAATCAAGTTCAAAGCTAAGTTTGTGAAAATTGAAGTCTTGGCAGGTAATTATTAGTTTGCATTGCTTGAGGACAAGCAATAGTTCGAGTTTGGGGTGTGATAAGTGTTCAAAAGTACTATTTTTCTTACCTAGCTAAGGCTTCCAATGGCCTAGATTGCCTCGGGGTATGTCACGCGGATCACCACTCGTGCGTGGCAGCCAAGCGCACGATGATTCGGCTCTGGCCGTCTCCCTCATCTTCTCTAACGCTCCACTCGCTCCGATTGTTCCTCGCCGGTGCCGTTTAAATCATCAAAAGCATGTAAACAAAGGAGCAAAGGGGTTAAATCCCTAAATCAGAGCCCAACAATCCAGGATAAAGACAAAAGGGAATTAACATCCCTTAATCAAAGCCCTAGCTAGAAATATCAGAAGTAAAATGGGAAGGGATAATCCCTAATTCAAAGCCCTAGCAAGAATTAAGCTGTCATCAGATATGCAAAAGGCAAAATCGGAATGAAAAGGGAAAGGGATAATCCCTAAATTGAAGTCTCTGGAAAAGATCAAGCAAATCAAGATAATCTAGGGAAGAAATTAGGGATTTAATTCAAGTAATTCTTGTACTATATAAACCCCAATATAAATCATTGTAAAAGAGGAACAATTCAATAGAAATCACACATAGCAATAGCATTCGGAATTCATAGAAGCAAGCAGTTTGTAATCATCGTTCGGAAACAATAACGAGAAGCAAGTTCTGGTAATTTTTCCTATCTATTTACTTTCTATTTCAGTTTAAATAAAGAGGAAAGAAGTTGTTTTACCTTTTTTGTTTGAAACATCACTGGAATCGGGAAATTTCATCGAAATTTGGGAATTTCGCTGCCAACAACGGCGGCCAGCACGGTAGAAGTTCATCGTGTTCTTCATAAAATAAAGAACACGATGAACTCAACAGAGAATTCAAAGAAGAGGATTTTTTTATCTATTTTGGTGAATAATGATAAAATGAAATCTGTTATAATTTTAGCTATTTATAGTGACCCGTTTGACCCGACCCGAACCCGGATATAACCTGTGCCCTACTTTCCCAGATCTTGCGCCGCAGCTCTTCAATTTTCAATTGTTTCAATTTTGTCCTTTTTCTTTCAATTCGACACCTATTTTAAAATTGTTTTCAAATTAACTTTCATATTTTATTTTCTTTCAATTTGGTCTCTGGTTCAGATTTTTAGAACATGAAATTCCTTTATTTATTTAATTTTGAGTAATTGCTTATTTGTTTATTTAATTATTTAATTATGTTCTGTCTTTTATGCGAACATTTGAATGTTAAACCTTAGGATTAGGAACTTAAAACCTAGAATAGTGACATGTATGTTATAAAACATTCTTCATCTTCAATAAAAACACTTAATTACATTTCAACCCTAATAGTTAAAATGAAAGTAGATGTTTCTTTAGGTATTAATCACTAATTAAATTTTAATTTCAAAAACTTTAACACATTTAATTTTCTTGTTGATTTGTTTAAAAGTGAAAATTTAATCAATGCAGTTTCTTATCAAACGGGAATGACGGGTTAGCGCTAGAAGTGTTGGCGGTGATTAAAGTTCATTTCTCGGGCGATAAGGCCGTTAAAATAGATTTACATCCATTTTGCGGACAAATAAATCAAAATTTTGTGAACTTGCAAATTCCAGTTTTAAAAATGCTTTTTGAAATCAATTAAGGTACCATTTTTTTGGCGTCGAGGGGGTGCTAAGCCTTCCACACACGTAATCGACCCCCGAACCTATTTTCTCTACATTTTCGTAGACCAAAATGTAATTTTGATAGATAAAACGTTTTATCAAAATACCCTTTGTTTCAAAAGTGATCCAATCACACTTTTTTTCAAAAAAGATTGGTGGTGACTCGTGATTTTATAAAGTTTTCCAAAACGTTAAAACCTTCATAAAAAAAGGGTTGTGACAGCTTGGTGACTCTGCTGGGGAAATTTGTTTTTAAAAAAACAAAAGAGGGCCAGACCACAAATTGTTTTCAAAATGTTTTTAGCAAAAGGGATTTGCAAGTTCACAAAGGTTTCAATTTTTTCGTCTGCTTAATGAATGTAATTCTATTTTACACATTTTAAAAATTGTTGCAAAAGCTCTATTCCCTAGCTTCACCCAATTACTAAGTGAGGGGACAACGCTTTGCTCATGTCAGAATATTGATTCTCCGTATGAGCCTAGCAAGTACCTTCGGGACTCATATGCCTCATGTCTTCGTAAGGATATTGATTATTTGAGAAGACATAGGAAGTGAGTCTTCCTGAGTTGAACTTGGTTCGTTTGAAGCCTATAATGGGTGAGAACCATGGGCCTTGCTACCCTTAGTAGGGGACAGCAAGGACAGCTCAGGTACCTTTTAGAACTCAACTGTTTGAGAACTTAGAGCCCACCCTAATAGAGCCATGCGAAAAACCTAGGGTTTTAGTAATAAAGGGAGACATGTCCTGGAGTATTGGAATGTGCTGCCCATAATTGTTTTTGAATTCTATTTGTTTTCTTGATTCTAATATGTGTTCCCCTTGTCTTGTTGTTTTGCATAATCATTCATGCCACATCATTACATATTTAGAAGGGGTTGATTCTCAAAATCATTGCTCAAGTTTGAAAAGCTCTTGTTATGGACGGAAAAAATTTTGAAAAGTGAAGAGAAGAATGCAAAGGTTCGACATTGGTCTGAGGTGAATCAGCGAACATTTGGAGACAGTCTAGTATCTGATCATGAGACAGAGACTTCAGAATATTCCCATATCAGCATCAAATAGAACAATATGCAAGAATTGCGGGAAATTTGGGAGCACTTTGATTATGAGACCAAGTAGTTGTTTTATGAAGTCTACGGTGACATAGCCTATCTCTTGTACGTGAAGATTGATGAGCAGCTACTAAAAGAATTGGTTCAATTCTGGAATCCGGGATATTGCTGCTTCACTTTTAATAAAGAAAACATGATGCCTACATTTGAGGAGTACTTAGCCCTCTTCAACTTGTGCAAAGTGAAGAAAATTAGGTCTATGCAAAGCCTCCTAAAAACAAAAACCCACATGCAAAGCTACAGGCGTTCGCTGGTATGAGTGATGGTTGGGTTAAGGGGTTGATACAAAAGAGGGGGGGTACTTTTAATTTCCCTTGGTCAAGCATCAGAAGTATAATTTCAATCCACCCCGACAAGGAAAAGAGAGTTGATCTCCTAGTCATTGTAATTTATGGTTTAGTCATCTTTCTGAGGGTTCTAGGAAACATTGATGTGGCACTACTTGATTTCTTTGAACAACTAAAGAGATGAGTCAATCTGGTACCAGCCGTACTTGCTGAAACCTTTATTTCCCTTAATGCCTGCCAAAAAGTTGAAGGTGTTCGTTTTGGAGGATGTGCTCCACTTCTACAAGTTTGGGCCCTCAGTCACTTCTGGAAGTGCCCGACATTAGCTTTAGCAAATGTGTTTTCCCCGAACTTCTTACCTCTTCAAGAATTTTTGGCAAAGGAGTGGCCCGTTGTTAAGAAGAACAAATGATTTGATATATTCAGGGATCATCGTGATGAAGACATCAGATGGAGGGTTCCTTGGATGGGTCATACCAAAGTTCTACACAAATGTGGAGATTCAACTTCATAATGCTGCTAGGTTTGTGGGAGGAATTGGATGTGCCCCTTTGCTAGTATCTCGTCAGTTTGGGTCTCAGTAGTTCATCCCATTCACTACCGGTCTTGGCTCATCAGAATTCGAGTACCAAGGTGAGTTCAGACAGATGGTTCAGACAATCAATGATGCTTGGAGCCATTGTTATCACATGAAATTAGAATCTGATAGTCACTGTATGCACACCCCGGACTATGACGTTTGGAGGCATACGAAAAAGTCATATCACCTACATCTGGGCAAGCTAAGTCTCTAGAAGAACACTTAAAGGTAGTCCCTACAGAAGCTGACATCTTAAGAGAGGAGTTAAGAAGGGCTAAGCCGGAGATAGGAGCCTTACAAGAGCTGAACCAAAGAGACAAGTTTGAGTCAGACCTCGATGTGGAAAAATATAAAGGATAGATGGAGAAGTGAAGCAGTATGAAGACTTAGAAAGAAGTTTGAACTCCAAAGGGTTGACTTTCTCAAGTTCCAGACTGCTGTTCGAAATGCTGATCTAAGAAAGACTCTTGAACAGTGGAAGCAAGAAATTGAGCATGTTGTAGGGAAAGAAAAGGAACGAGAAAGACGTGAAGTCAAAAAATATAAACGAGCCCTTACTTAGGAGGAGAAGAAGAGTAAGCAGACAAATGAAAATGGAAATAACAAACGGGTCCAAGAAAGTGAGAAGGAAAGTGTGGCTGTATGGAAAAGGAAGGCCCACGACAACAGGATCTGCCTATTTGAGTTGCAGAAGGCATATGACCAGACCAGTGTAAAGCTAAAGCAGAGCCAGGCTTGTGTTGCTAAATTGCAAGCCAGGATAGATGATCTAAACCACTCGTTGCACAGACTTCAGAACCATCACACCTATATTGAACTTCAGGCCTGTCTAAGCAAGAATAATACATTGAAGAAATAGGTTGAGGGAATGGATAACATCAACCAAGAATATAGGAAAAAGATCTTGGTCCTTGAAGACATCACAGAGGGAGGTAATGACTACTGGTTCACTCTTCTTAGGGACATGGCTAGAAGATTCCAAGAACGAGATGAGTTTGATAGGACTGTCATGACCCAAGTAAAAGATGTGGCTCGACACGTGATGATGCTAGCCACTGAAGCTATAGATCTTCGTCAATACGTCAAGCCAGCAGGAGAAGTGGAACTGAGGCTTATGTGGCTCATTGAAGAAATCAAAGAACTAGGAATTCAAGCTGAAAAATATTTGTAAAAAAAACTTGATGTAATAAGGACCATTTTTTATCCAATAAAAGAGTTGTTTCTTGAGCAATTGTTTCATGGAATTGATGGCCCTTCGCTTGCATTCATGCATTTGCATTTCATTCTTTTGTGTTTAATAGTTTTTCTTTGCATTAGTGCTTACATTTGTGCATACATATTGATATAGTAAGAATCAAACTTAAATAAAAATGACAGAAAATCAAAATAGCAAAACCAAATCACAAGTACGGTACTCAGTCTCAAGCCAGAGCAATGGAAGACAGAGTGATGGCCTTAGAAAGCAACCACAAGAGTACCCAGGATAAGTTAGACAAGCTGGAGATAGATCTGAAGCAACAAATGGAGTTGGTTCACCAAAACACGGTTGGTTCAATTGCAGACATGCTAGGTTTTAAGGACCCTGATGCAATGGAAACTGGTGAAGAAGAAAATGATGTGCCAAAATTTCAGGGGATGACATTTGTTCATCCGAACATACAAAGGGAAGCTCAATCTCTAAGGTCAAAATTTCTCCACATATTGTTAAAACCGCATCACGAAATGATAAGAACATAAACTCTGAGGAAGTCATCGAGGTGCCTGATCTCGATAAAATTGCCGACAAGGTGAAAGCTGAAAAGAAATGGAATGATCGTTATGAGAAATTGGAGTGAATGATTAAATTATATATGGAGGGATGGATGCCAAGGATTTAAGCCTAGTGACTGATCTGGTGGTGCCACCAAAGTTCAAGGTTCTTGACTTTGAAAAATACAATGGAACAACATGCCCTGCAGCACATTTGACTATGTATTGCAGGAAAATGTCAATGTATCTTGAGCACGAGAAACTGCTTATCCATTGCTTCCAAGACAGTCTAGTAGGGTCAGTTGCGCGCTGGTATACGTAGTTAAGTCCAGTAAACATCAGATCATGGAAAGATTTGTCCAGAGCCTTTAATGAATAGTACAAGCATGTTTCAGACATGGTTCCAACCTGTTTAGTTATTAAGGATTAGAGCAAAAGCATCATGAGAGCTTCTGTCAGTACACGCAGAGATGGAGAGATGTAGCTGCCCAAGTTCAGCCACCATTGCTGGAGAGTGAGATCACCCTAATGTTCGTGGAGACATTAAAGGGATCTTTCTATGATCGTATGCTCAATCATGCCATAGAGAGTTTCGCAGACATGCTTATAAATAGAGAATTGATGCTTGCAGCCATGAAAAATAGAAGGTTGGATAGTGCGGAAGTAAAGAAACCATACAGAAAGAGAGACAATGAAGTCAATGCTGCTAATGTCTATAACCTCAGCTACTCGAAGAGGGTAGTCTTTAACAAACCTAATGTCTCGACCACAGCTCCAGCAGTCACAAACCCGCCAAAAGAAGAACGAAGGTATCAAAAGAGTTTGAAACCATATTTCCCACCAATTCCAATGACATATGCATAATTGTTTGCTGAACTGATCAAATCCCAGATGGTGCTGCCAAGACATGTTCCTCCATTCTCACCACCATAACCACAATGGTACGATGAGAAGGCATAATATGAATACCATGTAGGAGTTAGGGGGCATACCATTGAAAATTGCACTACATTCAAAAGGGTGGTAGATGACTTAAGAAAATCAAGGATGCTATCATTCGATACGTCGGAAGATAAAAGAAACTCCCTGCCAAATCATCAGAAAGTAGGAGTGAATGTAATCATTGAGGAGGAAGATAAGGTGGTTAAGAAATATATTGCTGAAGTTAGAGCTCCCATGAGGTGGATATAAGCTCAGATTGTGACAGTAGGAATATTGGAAGAAGGAGCCCAGAAACTGAAAATTGAGAAAGAATCATATTGTGAGTACCACGTGAAGGAAGGACATGAGATTGATTGTTTCTTAGAGTTTAGGCAACTTTCAAAACAATATGAATGAAAAAGAACTCGAGTTCTTCTAGAAAGAAGACAAAGAATGTTTGCAGGATGTATGTGCACCTGAATAGTCATATATTAAAATGGACTACACCGGAATGAAGCCTTTAGTTATTAAGGCTAAAACAAGAGTTGGCAAGCTAGCAAAGAGTGTAATCCATCGGCTCATAATTAAGGCACCAACGTCGTTTCCATAAAAGGATAGCAGGCAGGTTCCTTAGAGTTACACTTGTGAGGTGACAGCCCCAGGAGAAATGTCCGCCCAAAAGAAAGGAGAACCGGTTAATGAGGTGAGCCATTTCACAAGGAGTGGGAGGCTCTATTCCCAGCCAATAGCAGAAGATAGAGATGCGGCGCAAAGAAAGGCTGCTATTGAAGAGCCTGAAAAAGAAGATGACAGAGATTTCTTCAAGGAAAAATCGACAACATATCATAAGCCTGTAAGGGAGTCAGAGGCTCAAGAGTTCTTGAAGATCTTAAAACACAGTGAATACAGCGTCGTGGAGCAACTCCACAAGCTTCTAGCTCGAATTTCTATGCTTTCCCTGCTATTAAGCTCTTTGGGCCACCGTGAGGCCCTGTTAAAGATATTGAACCAAACATTTGTGCCAAAAGAGATCACAACTAATAAAATAGATATGTTAGTGGGAAACATTGCTGTCAACAACTTCATCTAGTTCAATGATGAAGAGATACCAGGTGAAGGAACATGATCTTGCAAAGCTTTGCACATCACCACCAGATGTAAGGGACATATGTTACCAGGTGTCCTAATTGATAATGGGTCGGCACTAAATGTTCTACCATTAGCCACACTGAAGAAACTGCTGATAGACAGTTCTCATATGAGAACTTATCAAAACACGGTAAGAGCATTTGATGGAACTCAGAAAGATATGTTAGGAAAGATTGAGGTGCCTTTGCAAATTGGACCAACGACCTTCGATGTTGAATTTGTGATTATGGATATAAGACCTAGCTATAATTGCTTGCTTGGGTGCCCATGGATTCACGCAGTAGGAGCGGTCCCATCTACTTTACACCAGAAGCTAAAGTTTGTGATTGATGGTTAATTAACAACTGTCGATGCAGAGGAAGAAATCATTACATCAGTAACCACTGATGCACCCTTTATTGAGATTGATGAGGGTACACTCGAGTGTCATTTTAGGACGTTAGAGCTAGTCAATGCAACCTTTGTCACTGAAGGGAGTAAGGTGCCAAAACTTGAATTATCAAGCTGTGTGAAGATACAGGTAAAGCAAACGCTTGGGAAAGTAGCTAAAATTGGAAAAGAATTCAGAAAGAGACATCAAGGAAGGTTGTATCCCGTAGTAATCCCGGTGAAAAAAAATTGGTTCGGTTTGGTCTTCAAGCCCAACAAATGGCAAAGAAGAGCTGAAATCAGAAAGCATCAAGAGAGAAGAAGAGCAAGATTGAAGGGAGAGGAAATCGAATGGGAACCGATGACTTTCCCTCCCTTGGACCATAACTTTATATCTGGACGTATGCTGGATCCAAATACCTCAGTCAGTGAAGAAGGAAAAGGAGAGAGCACTCTGTGTGAAGCATTTGAAAAGCTGAGCATCAATGTTGTGATTGAAGAGGAGGAAGAGAGCCAGTACCTGTCAATGATTTGCCTTTGCTCTGAGCTTGACAATTGGACTACTGAAGAAATTTCTATAGTCTTTAAGACATGTTCAGAGTAATTCTCAAAACCAACCTCTTTGCTCTAGGCCTGGAGACAATTGGGGATCTTATGTAAAAGGCCTATGTCAAAATTTAATTTGAATTCAATAAAATATGCATTTCCCTAAATCTTGTGTGACAAACTTTCTTTTCTTGAATGAACCAAAACCAAATGAAAATCATAAAGCTAAAATCATAAAAGACATTCCATTCATTTTGTTTCTTCCCTTTGTATATATCTTTTGCCTATTTCCTTTTCAGGTATTCAGATATCATTAACATAAATGAATCTGAGTCTGACTTCAAGGTTGACTTTGAATTGCCTCTATGCTTGCAAGAAAATTGAAATATTGACAATGAGGAAGAATATGATGTACCCAGTGATATGCTCGGAATGGTAGAAGGAGAGGAAAAGAAGATTCTACCACATAAAGAGGAATTAGAAATATTAAACCTTGGAACTAAGGAAAGAGAGAGGTAAAGATTGGTACTACCATCACAACCAAAACTAGACAAAGTCTGATTGAGATTTTGAAAGAGTTTAAAGATATTTTCGCTTGGTCGTATCAAGATATGCCCGGCCTTGACACCGACATCGTCATGCATAGGCTCTCTATAAAGGAAAGATGTGAACCTGTAAAGCAAAAGCTGAGAATGATGAAGGCTGAAACACTCCTTAAGATTTGGGATAAGGTAAAGAAGCAATACGATGCAGGATTCCTCAAGGTAGATAAGTATCTGGAATGGGTGGCGAATATTGTCCCGGTACCGAAGAATGATGGAAAAGTACGAATGTGTGTTGACTACAGGGACCTCAATAAGGCAAGACCAAAAGATAATTTCCCGCTCCCACATATTGATACTTTAGTTGACAACACAGCTGGTCATTCACTCTTCTCTTTCATGGACGGTTTCTATGGGTATAACCAGATCAAGATGTACCCAGAAGACATGGAAAATACAACTTTTATGACGTTATGAGGAACTTTTTGTATAAAGTGATGCCCTCTGGACTTAAGAATGCATGGGTAACCTATCAAAGGGCCATGGTCACTCTCTTCCATGATATGATGCATAGAGAAATAGAGGTATATGTCGACGACATGATCGCCAAATCTCAATCTGAGGAAGAACATTTGGTCAATTTAGAAAAGCTCTTCCTAAGATTGAGAAAGTTCCAGTTGAAGCTCAATCCGACTAAATGCACATTTGGAGTCACATATGGGAAATTATTAGGTTTTATTGTGAGCAGAAGAGGAATTGAGATCGATCTAGATAAGATAAAAGCCATACAAGAGCTTCCCCCACCTCAAACATAAAAAGAAGTTCGAGGTTTTCTAGGACGATTAAATTACGTCACACGCTTCATTTCTCAGCTAACTAATAAGTGTGATCCAATGTTTAGGCTACTCAGGAAGAATAACTCGGGCTATGAAAATTCCATGGGCTGTGTGTTAGCATAACATGATGATACTGGAAGAAAAGAAAAGGTGATATATTACTTGAGCAAAAAGTTCACTGATTGTGAAACCAGATATTCGTCAATTGAAAAGCTATGTTGTGCTCTGCTTTGGGAAGCTAAAAGGCTAAGACAATACATGATTTATCACATTACATGGCTGATCTCAAAGTTGGACCCACTGAAGTTCATGATGGAAGCTCTAGACTATCAGGAAGATTAGCACGATGACAGATGTTACTATCAGAGTTTGATATCCAGTATGTGAGCCGAAAAGCGATAAAAGGAAGTGCCATAGCAGACTTTTTGGCAAGTCGCGCCTGTGATGACTATGAAGCATTAAACTTCAATTTTCCTGATGAAGACTTGATGTGTATCACAGAAGATGATGAAGCTTCAATATAATCTTGGGTTATGAACTTCGATGGTGCATCAAATGCATTAGGAAGAGGTATAGGGGCAGTTATGGTTTCACCGAAAGGAGATTATTACCCTTTTACCAGTCATTTGAAGTTCTTCTGTACTAATAACATGGCAGAGTACGAGGCCTGTATAACGGGTCTAAGAGAGGCTATAAAGAGGAAAATTCGAACCCTAAGAGTTTTTGGGGACTCTACGTTAGTTATTAATCAAATACGTGGCGAATGGGAGACAAAAGATGCAAAGTTGTTGGGATATCACAAGCTGGTCCTCGAGTTGACCAAGGAATTTGATGAGATCACTTTCAAATATCTCCCTGGAGAAGACAATCAAATGGTTGATGCTTTAGCCATCTTAGCCTCCATGTTTAGGGTAAATGAAGGTTTTGAGATGATGCCCATCAGGTTATATATGCTTGACTCTCTAGCTCATTGTTATGATGTGGAAGAAGAAGTGGATGGATTGCCATGGTATCATGACATCTTGCAATATGTAAAATTCCAGCAATACCCATCTCAAGCTACAGAGAATGAAAAGAAAATGATCAAAAAGATGGCATCAGGGTATGTCCTTGATGGAGAGATTTTATACAGGAGAAGTTGTGATCAAATGTTTCTAAGATGTGCGGGGGCAAAAGAGGCACAATTAATTGTGGAAGAAGTTCATGAAGGAGTCTGCGGAACTCATCCTGGTGGTTTCACCATGGCTAGGAGAATCATGTGTCTTGGGTATTATTGGTCAACCATGGAAGGTGATTGCATCAACTATTCTCGCAAATGCCACAAGTGCCAAATTTATGCTGACAAGTTTCATACGCCACCTCAACCTCTTCATGTTATGATAACCCCTTGACCATTTTCCATGTGGGGCATTGATGTCATCGGTCAGATTCACCCTAAGGCACCAAACGGGCATCGTTTTATCCTGGTAGCCATTGATTATTTCACGAAATGGGTAGAACCAACCTCATATGCAAATGTCATCAGATCCACGGTTTGCAAGTTTTTGAAATAGGAAATCATCTGTCAATACGGCTTGCCTGAAAGTATCATCACCGACAATGCTTCAAACTTGAACAATAGGATGATAAGTGGGGTCTGTGAGCAGTTCAATGTCAAACATCATAGTTCTATGGTATATCACCCGAAGATGAATGGGGCAGTGGAGGCTGCGAATAAGAACATTAAGAAGATAATTGCAAAAATGACTGATACCTATAAAGATTGGCATGAGAAGCTGTCGTTTGCCTTATACGTTTATCGAATCGTAGCAAGAACTTCCACTGGGGCAACACCTTTCTCATTGGTATATGGAATGGAAGTTGTGCTACCCATCGAGGTTGAAACACTGTCACTCCGTGTCTTAATGGAAGCAAAGTTGGAAGAAGCATAATGGGTTCAAGCAAGATACGATTAGGTGAACTTAATTGAAGAAAAAAGACTAAAAGCACTATTCTATGGGCAAATGTATCAGAGAATGATGATAAGGGCTTATGAGAAGAAAGATATCCCAAGAGAATTCCAAGAGGGGGATCTGGTGTTGAGGAGGAAGCTACCAGTCCAAAGCAATGCTCGAGGAAAATAGGCACCAAATTGGGAAGAACTTTACATTGTGACAAAGGTTTTCTCAAGGGGAACGTTAATTTTAGCCAAAATGGATAGAGATGAACTCCAAAACCTGATAAATTTAGATTCGGTAAAGAAGTATTATGTTTTAAGAAAAAGAAAAAGAAAAAGAAAAGGTGAAAGAAAAAGAAAAAGAAAAAGAAAAAGGGGTTCAAAATGAAAATCCGCAAAGGGCGTTTTGAAACCAAAGGAGGATCCGAGTTGAAAACCCGTAAAGGGCAGCTCAGACAATTTGCAAATAAGACTTCCCTCAGGGATTGGCTTGGGAGCTTCATGTTTTTCCGCATAATCATTATCTTCAGGGTCTGCTCAGCATAGAAGAAATTCAAGTCATCTTATGAAGTCATGACAGAAGGAGTTTTGGTTTCTGATATCTGAATGACTATTCCTTTCTTTGTAATTTCTTTTTGTGTTTGCCACAATACCAATAAAGTTTTGTTGTGTAGACCTTTCCTTTCCTTCCTTGACATCTTTCCATAAGGCATCTTGCATTGAAATGAGAATTAAAATTTGACATCACTTGAAATATATATAAGAATTTTTAGCATTACTTTGAAATTTGTCTAGAATGATATTGGAACTATGAGGTGTTCAATGGTCAAATTTATAGCTTAGGGCATAAAGAGCAACAAAATTTATAAGGAAAGTCAAGATGGAAATAGGTTTTGCTACAAACCTTTGCAGAAAAAACCACAAGAGATGCTTTGACATTGCTTTAAGGAAGCATGTTGCAAAACAGAGATGCTTACATGAGATATTTTGTTTTCTACAACAATGAGAACAATTTTATAGACATTGGAAGAAATAGCTAAGGCTATGAGATATTGAAAGAGCAACAATATTCTAGGAAGCTTGTCACTGAATATTGATGTATCAACTACAGTGATAACAGAGTGTTGAAGAATGAGGATGAAGTCAGTCATTCCAACCAAGAGTACAAGATAACTGGATTGAGTGAACAAATGTGCAAAGATCATATTAAGCAAGGAAGTGCTAAGAATGACAATGGTAAAACGGAAGTGATGGAGATGACTATCTATGATTATTTAGTCCATCATCAAAGCATACAGTCGTAATTTTCAGATGATTTCTCATGCATTAATGAAGGAAAATTGATGCATTTCCCATATCCCCACGGAGTTTCGCTCTAGGGTGTCCTAGCAGCAAAAGGCTTCCTTGTTTGAAAAAAATCAAGACATAAGTCACAAGAAGGGATGAATAATCCATGGTATGAAAAATAAATCAGGCAATGGTGAAGATTACTTTCCAAGGAATAGACGATGGAATTTTAACAACAAGAAATTGGTGAAACCAACTAGTATTGGAGAACCGTCTTTTCTGATGGGATGGGCCAAAGCAGACACACACCATCAGTTGCAGAGTTGAGAAAATGTTTGAGATGATATAATCTGAGTTTCCTAGAGCTTCACAGTTTTCTTCTGTGTTAATTAAGAAAAATGTTAAGGAAAAAAGCAAAAAATAAGACATGCATTCATGACTAGGCATCCCTAGGAGCATATGCATTTTAATTGGATCATTTGTAATTGTTTTCGACAGGTTTTTGAATTTACTTATTCATCCAAGTTCTAGGAGGGTGAAGTCATCTCTTAGAACCCGCCTATCTATTCGAGCACGGGGAGAATAGAACATGCCTATCTGTTCGAGCATTTGGAGAATGGAACCCGCCTATCTATTCAGGCACGAGGAGAATAGAACTTGCCTATCCATTCGGGCATTTGGAGAATGGAGCCTACTTATCTATTCAAGCATGAAGAGAATAGAACATGCCTATCTATTCGGGCATGAGGATAATAGAACCTGCCTATTCGTTTGGGCATTTGTAGAATGGAGCCTACTTATCTATTCGAGCATGAGGAGAATAGAACCTGCCTATCTATTCAGGCATGAGGAGAATAGAACCTGTCTATCCGTTCGGGCATTTGGAGAATGGAGCCTGCTTATCTATTCGGGCATGAGGAGAATAGAACCCGCCTATCTATTCGGATATGAGGAGAATAGAACCTTCCTATCCGTTCGGGCATTTGGAGAATGGAGCCTACTTATCTATTCGAGCATGAGGAGAATAGAACCCGCCTATCTATTCGGGCACAAAGAGAATAGAACCTACCTATCCGTTCGGGCATTTGGAGAATGGAGCCTGCTTATCTATTCGAGCATGAGGAGAATAGAACCCGCCTATCTATTTGGGTACGAGGAGAATAGAACCTGCCTATTAGTTTGGGCATTTAGAGAATGGAGACTGCTTATCTATTCGAGCATGAGGAGAATAGAACCCGCCTATCTATTTGGGCATGAGGAGAATAGAACCTGCCTATCCGTTTGGGGATTCGGAGAATAGAGCCTGCTTATCTATTCGAGCACGAGGAGAATAGAACCTGCCTACCTGTTCGGGCATTTGTAGAATGAAGCCTGCTTATCTATTCGAGCATAAGGAGAATAGAACCCGCCTGTCTTCTCAGGCACAAACGGTTTGGTAATCGGTGAAAATCAGTGTCTTCTTTTCTTTGCTCTATTCATATTCCACCGGAATGACCAAAGAGGGGCAGCTATTGTCACTAGATTTTCACCTTGGCTTTAGTTGTTATGTTGTAGTATTGAGAACATTTTATATTAAAGTAACTAATAATGTAGTTAGGTATAGTATTGATAATTTAGTTGTAAATATTTAGTTAATGTTAGAATTATTGAGGTGACGTATAATATGTTGGTGTGTTATAATTAGTAATTGCTAGTTAGAATTATTAATTATGTTGTGTTTTAATTAGTATAGTATATAGTTGTTTATATAGAATTAACATAGGTTATACACATTAGATATTAAAACCCAAAATATATAATACATACCCAATTTTAATTAGAAAATAAATAAAAGGTCTATTGGATTTAATTCAAATCAGAATCTATTAATTAAAAATACAAAAGAGTCCAATATACAAAAGGCCGGCTGGCCCGTTTATAACCCAAAAAAACCATAATCTCGTTTCATTCTCTTGCGCAGTTGAAGCAGGACCGTTGGATCAAGGGGCAGATCCAACACCGTAGATCATGCCAATTGGGGATGATATAGCGCCTCAACTTCTTAGCTGTTCGATCAGGATGCTATCCAATGGCCCAGATTACCTCAGGGTATGTCACGCTGATCATCACTCGCGTGTGGCAGCCACACGCAATACGATTCGGCTCCGGCCGTCTACTTCATCTTCTTTGACGCTATACTTGCTCTGATTGTTCCTCACCGGCACCATTCGAATCATCAAAAGCATGTAAAAAAGGAGCAAAAGGGTTAAATCCATAAATCAGAGCCCAGCAATCCAAGATAAAAACAAAAGGAAATTTAAATCCCTAAATCAAAGCCCTAGCTAGAAAGATCAGAAGTAAAACGGGAAGGGATAATCCCTAATTTGAAGCCCTAGCAAGAATTAAGTTGTCATCAGATATGCAAAAGGCAAAATCAGAACGAAAAGGGAACGTGATAATCCCTAAATTGAAGTCTCTGGCAAAGATCAAGCAAATCAAGATAATCCAATGAGGAAATTGGGGATTCAATTCAAGCAATTTTTGTACTATATAAACCCCAATGTAAATCATTGAAAAACAGGAACAATTCAATAGAAATCACACATAGCAATAGCATTCAGAATTCATAGGAGCAAGCAGTTTGTAATCATCATTCGGAAACAATAAAGAGAATCAAGTTCTGGTAATTTTTCCTATCTATTTCAGTTTAAATAAAGAAGAAAGAAGTTGTTTACCCTTTTTTGTTCGAAACATCGCTAGAATCTAGAAATTTCATCAGAATCTGGGAATTTCACCACCGACAATGGAGGCCGGCACCGGTGGAAGGCAGCCAGCACGACAGTAGTTCATCGTGTTCTTCATAAAATGAAGAACACGATGAACTCGACAAAGAATTTAAAGGAGGGGCGTTTTGATCTGTTTTGGTGAATAATGATAAAATGAAATCTGTTATAACTTTAGCTATTTATAATAACCCGTTTGACGTGACCCGAACTTGGATATAACCTGCGCCCTACTTTCTCGAATCTTGCACCGCAGCTCTTCAGTTTTCAATTGTTTCAATTTCGTCCTTTTTCCTTTCAATTCGGAATTTATTTTAAAATTGTTTTCAAATTAACTTTCACATTTTATTTTCTTTCAATTTGGTCCCTGATTTAGATTTTTAGAATATGAAATTCCTTTATTTATTTAATTTTGAGTAATTGCTTATTTGTTTATTTAATTATTTAATAATGTTATGTATTTTATGCGAACATTTGAATGTTAAACCTTAGGATTAGGAACTTAAAACCTAGAATAGTGACATGTATATTATAAAACATTCTTCATCTTCAATAAAACACACTTAATTACATTTAAACCCTAACAGTTAAAATGAAAGTAGATGTTTCTCTAGGTATTAATCACTAATGAAATTTTAATTTCAAAAACTTTAACACAATTAATTTTCTTGTTGATTTGTTTAAAAGTGAAAATTTAATCAATGCGGTGTCTTATCAAACAGGAATAACGGGTTAGCTCCATAAGTGTTGACGGTGATTAAAGTTCATTTCCCAGGTGATAAGGTCGTTAAAACAGATTTTCATTCATTTTACAGGCAAATAAATCAAAATTTTGTGAACTTGCAAATTCCAGTTTTAAAAATGTTTTTTGAAATCAATTAAGGTACCAATTTTTGGACGTCGTGCGGTGCTAATCCTTCCCCACACGTAATCGACCCCCGAACCCATTTTCTCTACATTTTCATGGACCAAAATGTAATTTTGATAGATAAAAATTTTATCAAAATACCATTGTTTTAAAAGTGATCCAAGCACTTTTTTTTCAAAAAAGATTGGTGGCGACTCCATGATTTTATAAAGTTTTCCAAAATGTTAAAGCCTTTATAAAAAAGGGTTGCGACACAAATGTAACCCCCTTGACCCGGCCTAGCCGCTAGACCGAAATGAGCGAGCTACATTGGGTTTGTCAAAACAAACTCGCAAAGATTTAACTCGAATTACATCCATTTTTTTCTTTTATCTTATCTAGATGCAAAATTATAACCTGTAGTGTGCATACTAGCAGCAGGTGAAAACTCAAGTCAATCGGGTGTCGAATCGATATCTAATTGCTAGCAATTACAATTTAGGGACCAAATTGCAATTATGGGAAATTATAGGGACTTAAATCATTTTGAAGTTACCAATCCTTAATTAGCCATGTTTTATGCTCACATGTCAAAATCCATCTTAAAACAACCATCCCAACTCTTTCCATTGCATACATAACATTCAGGGAACAAAACGGGAGAAACAGAAACTTCCAAACATCACTTTAATTGAATTAACAGCTGCATGTATCGGTACATGAGCAAGTGTATCGATACGCTTTGCCTTTTCTTAAAATCCCAGAATCCAATAGCTCAAAACTATACCGATACAGCTAATGTGTATCGATACGCCTCACCAAAATGCCCTTGCCCGTACCGGAATAGGTTCCCCTGTACCAAAATGTAATCCCAAATATAGCTTACACGTACCCGTACAAGGACACGTGTTCCGATACGCTTAGACCTGAAATGTCAAATGTTGTTTGTTTTTCATACTTTCAAGGATTCAAACACATAATAACATGCCTCAATCATACACACAACAACACCAAGGATTAAACCTTACCACAACTTCACAGAACATCATCAAATCATAGCATTATACTTCTCAAAATAAACTAGAGGCATGTTCTGCGTGTTTTTAGTGCAACGCAAATGGTGCAAGTATACACGTCGCAAGTAATAAAGTGATATGATAAGTATCGAGTATTGTCTCCATAGGGATTGGTTTGGGCCACTTTGCTTAAGTTATTACACTATAAAAGAAATAATATTGAAGATGATGAATATCAAGTAAAATAAACTAAAGAAAATAAAAATGAGTGATCGATTTAAGAGAGTAGGTCGGGTTATCATGAGTCGTGGCGTGATAGTTGAGTGGACCGTCATGGTAATTGAGTGCTAGAGTAGCTCAATTGCTCTTCAATTGAATCCAGTCGGATTGCCTGGGCAATTGGGAATGAAGCGATTGCCTGGGAAATTGGGCGATAACCTTCAAAGTTCGGCGAAGCATTCTTCAATGGTTTCTCATTATCTCTAACTCGAAACACTATTAATTGTGCATGCCTTGATAATACATCCATGCGTGAACCAAGGGTGGATATGTATAACAACCTATCGTGTGCTCCTTCTAGCCGTTGAAATTCGCAACTTATCCCTAAGTTGAATTAATCTTCACCATCGATTGATTGAATAAAGACCATGCTCATTCGTTTCTTGAATCTAACTCTCTCGATATTAGATAAATGGATGAATTCACGAGATCCTCTCCCAATTCACTCACAAAATTAAGAACCAAGAATCAACCAAATTATGAAATCAAGCATGACGGTGAAGGAAATCATTAAAACATTATTCACATTCATTTGTATAGCACATATTCACATGCATTTCACAAGGTGATCTAGCTACTTTAAGCACATGTAATTATCCAACTACTAAATAAACGTCATAACTATATAACTTCAATAGCAAGCAACCATGAAGCAATTAAAGACTCATTACATAACTTTGAAAACTTATAAAGCTTATATACATATGTAACCAAAAAGGGAATCTAAATGCACAATGCATTATTAACACTATGTGCCACCAACTAGGAGTTCTTAAAGGGAAGTATGAACATACATCTTGACACTTGTGATCTCGTCTGAGCTTAGAAAATACTCATAAGCAAGTTCACCCTGAAATGCATTGAAAGGATAGAGTAAGCATATTGTCACGGACTTATCTTCTCTAAGCTTATCCTGCGGCATTAGCACTCCCAATTATGCTAACAAGCCTTGATTCACACAAACGCTATGGCTAATGAAAGGAAGAACTAGAGAAGGCAAGAAAGACTTACAAGAGAAAGGGATTTGTATTAAAGCTTTAAGAGAGAGCTTTACAATGCTTTGAGAACTCTTGTGATTTGTTGGATTGTTGGGGATTGATTACAAATAAAGGGGGTGGTCCTATATATAGGCCTGCACCTCCTTAAGGGATGCTTCTAGATTATCCTAGTAGCTAGTAGATATTTACAAGTGGTAGAGACCCTAACTATCCAAAAGGTTCTAGAGAGTTCCAGAGTCTTCCGGACTTGTCCTGACTTTTCCAAAGTCTTCCAAGGTCTTCTAAGGATTTCTGGATGTATGTAGACTTGAGTGGAACATCCTGGAACCTCCTAGAACGTTGTGGAAACCTTTCAAGATGGTTATAGGCCATTCTAGAAGCTTCTTTGGTGCTTACTTGCTACAAAACGCCCAAAGGATGATGGAATTGCATCGGTTCACCTTGGTGAATGTTGGCAGGGCGTGACATTCTCCCCCACCTAAGCTCACGACGCCCTCGTCGCGCCTTTATTGAACTATTGGATTTGGTCCTTGAATAGCTAAAGTGCTTCCTTAGACTCTCAGCTCGCTTTCTCTTCACCCTCGGCTTGGCAGCTTTATCCTTTGCTATCGCACATGGCCTCGACCTTGGCTTGACTACTTTTTCACTTGTAGTCGCACCATGGTTGTCCCTTGGCTTGTTGTCACTTGCAACTGAGCCAAGTTTGGTTGTCCCTCCTTTTGGCTCATCAACACCCTTGATAATGACAGTAAGGTGATTTTTCTTGGGACAACCCCTTATCACATGGGGACCATCACAGAGGTAGCACTTCAACTTCTGGCTTGCAGACTTAGCCTCGTCACTCCCACTGTTAGTCGTTGTGGGCTTGGACAATTCGACACTGACTGACTTGTCTCTCGCAGGCTCAGTTAGTGACTCGGCCACATCTTTGACCCCTAAAAGTAATTGGGCACCTCCTTGCTCCAAAGCAAGCATTGCCCTAGGCCTAAGTCCCTCGTCACCATGTTCATTTGGGATAGCTAAGTAGCTTTTCTCATTTTTCTTGATGCCTTTTTTCTAACTGAAGTGCCGAAAGCACTTTAGTCTCTTGCATGGCGGCCCTGGGTGTTGGTACCACACAAGCTTGGTTGCCATCCATGATGCTCATGCTATTGGAAAATGGTATCGGGATTGCCTTGACTCGATTGAAGAACTTGAGTCCCAGGACGAGTTTGTAGTTGTCCATCGGCACAATTGAGAAGTCCGTACAGCTAGACCATGCCCCGACATTGGTCTTGACCTCTCGAGCGATGCTACGGATGGGCCGTGCGACAGAGTTAACTGCCTTGATGGATCCTCATCCCCCTATTGCTCTAAGACCAAGCCTATTTACTTCTTCAAGAGAAACAAAGTTATGAGACGTACCTGTATCTAGCATGGCCTTTGTTACCTTTCTATTGATGGTAACGTCCACATAGAGCAAACCTTTGGCTTCAGTCTTTAGGGCAGATTAAATTACGTTGAGTAATTGCATGGTTCCCATATGTGCACATTTACCTTTATCGGCATCACTGCCTTCTTGATGCTTTGCTAGGAGTGAATTAAGGGCTTGACGTTGTGGGCACTCTCAAACCCAATGATCATCATCGCAAATGAAGCACTTGTTGGACGGTGGTCTTCTCGTACCTCGAGAGTCCTTGGATTTACCTTTATCCTTGCCCTTCCATTAGGACGATTCTTTTTGCTTAAAGGTGTTGTCCTCTTGGTGGCCCTCTTTGCGTTGGCTTTTATCTCCCCCACCTTTGGCTTGACCACTCTTCTTATCCTTTGGCTTTGCAGTGGACTCTTTGTGGCTAGTGTAGTCGATGAGACTCTTGGCTGCGGCTATGGCATCGGCAAGGTTTTGTACCCCACGACGCCTTAATTCAATCTTGGCTCATTGTTGGAGTCCATCCATGAAGTTAAAGACTGAGTCATTCTGGGAGAGATCGGGGATCTCAAGCACCAAGTTGGTGAATTCTTTGACATAGTCGTGAATGCTCCTCGATTGTTTTAGTCTACGCAAGCGGGCTCTTACCTCGTCCTCAGCATTCTCCGAATAGAATTGTTGTTTAAGCTCCTTTTAAAGTCATCGAAGGTAGAGATAGTGTGCGTACCTTTCTTAACATCACTACGCCTTCTCCTCCACCAAAGTATGGCGGTGTCGGTGAGATATAAAGCTGTGGTTTAAATTTTGGAGGCCTCTTCCATGATGCCGATAACTCCAAGGTATTGTTCTAAGCCATATAAGAAGTTATTTACTTCTTTTGCATTGCGTGATCCAGCAAAGGTCTTTGGCTTGGGCACATCGACCTTCCTAGCCTTGACCGTGGTGCTTGGCCCTGTTGCCAAGGCATGTTTGCATAAGGTAACATCACCTTGTAATGCCTCAAGTTGGGCATGACTGTTGTCGATCTCGCGTTGGAATGAATCGTTCATCTTTGACAACTCCCCCATGAGCAGGTCATGGATCTCGCCTATCTCTGCTCGCATGGTCTCCTCTAGCTTGACCATCATGGCCTTCATGGCCGTGTGGATCTCGGCATCCTCTGCCTCAAGGCCTTCTACCCGCTGGTGAAGGTCGTCCACTTGGGCACACATGCCCCCCATATTTTCCTCCACATAAGTCACATGAGACTCTAAGCTAGAGATAAGATCCTTGGACTTGGCTCATGGCCTTGCCATACTAGGATTAACCGTCACTTCACGCCCTTGTTGCTCATGCGTGATCTCTATCTCGGACGAGCTAACAACTTGATTCTTGCCAGATTTTGCCATGTCTCGGACTTGGCTCAGATACCAACTGTCACAGACTTATCTTCTCCAAGCTTATCCGTGCGGCGTTAGCACTCCCGACTATACTAACAAGCCTTGATTCACACAAACGCTATGGCTAATGAAAGGAAGAACTAGAGAAGGAAAGAAAGACTTATAAGAGAAGGGAACTTTTATTAAAGCTTTAAGAGAGAGCTTTACAATGCTTTGAGAACTCTTGTGATTTCTTGGATTGTTGGGGACTGATTACAAATAAAGGGGGTGGTCATATATATAGGCCTCCACCTCCTTAAGGGATGCTTCTAGATTATCCTAGTAGCTAGTAGATATTTACAAGTGGCAGAGAGTTCTAGATAACTCTACAAGTATCTACATATGTCCCTAACTATCCAAAAGGTTCTAGAGAGTTCCAGAGTCTTCCGGACTTGTCCTGACTTTTCCAAAGTCTTCTAGGGTCTTCTAAGGCCTTCTGGATGTGTGTAGACTTGGGTAGAACGTCCTGGAACCTCCTAGAACGTTGTGGAAACCTTTCAAGATGGTTATAGGCCACTCTAGAAGATTCCTTGGTGCTTACTTGCTACAAAACGCCCAAGGATGATGGAATTGCATCGGTTCACCTTAGTGAATGTTGGCGGGCGTGACAATATGCTTAGTGAGGTAGCTTAAAGCAATTAAAAGCATGAAACCATAATCTATCCCTTTCACCAAAGTCTAATAATCATATAAATTCTAAGCTTGGACAAGTATTTAGCCATTTTAGAACAAGTCATTCGAACCAACATTCATTTATATACAAGGGTATTCATACAGGGTATTTATATATATACATGGTACTCGATAAAACATATACATATATACACATGATATTCGAACAAGGCATAGGCATATGTACATGGGTGCTCAATCCAAACATATACATATATATACAGGGTACTCAAACAAAATATGGGCGTATATATACATGAGTACTCAAACCAAACATATACATATATACACATGGTATTCGAACATAACATAGGCATATATACATGAGTACTCAAATCAAATATATACACATATACACATGGTATTCGAACAAGACATAGGCATATATACGTGAGTACTCAAACCAAACATATACATATATACACATGGTATTCGAACAAGACATATGCATATATACACATGAATATTCGAACAAGCATTTACATATATACACATGGGTATTCGAACTAGTATTTACATATATACATATGGGTATTCGAACAAAGCATATGCATTTAAACATTCATAGTAAACTTAGATATGTAAGCATTCCAATGAAGAATATCTATTCATCCAAAAAGATATTCATTAATCTATAGATACATATTACTTGTTATGCAAGTCATTACAATAATTTATTGATTTAAATTATAAACTTTTAAGGTTTCTCTTTAATAAAGCCTATCAATACGTAAGTTACTTGTCTATTACTTATCAAACAAGTTATCAAACATAGCATGTCATGATCAAGTGTTACTTGTCGTATAAGATAGAAAACATAGCATTTTATAGGCATAGATTTCTTGAAACAAGAGGTATTAGAATTATTCATTAACTTAGTAGCAAATTTCATTATTTGTCTTTATCATAGCCTTGAGAATCAAGTAGCCTAGGTATACGAATCCCCAACCAATTGTCGCCAACAAAGGTACTCAAAGTACCGATCAATCCCTCCTACTATCGCTAAGTGACGACAATACTTCCCTCCTACTGTCACCAAATAAGGATCGTAGTCCACCCCAAACACGAGCTCTATAGACTCTGTGGCAAGCCATCTATACCTATGACTAACTCGAAACCAAGGCTTTCCAATTATGTCATATCTTATCATGATCAGAGTTGAGCTTAGCTCCTTATTCAGATAATCGGATAACATATCACATTGCTTAAATTATCAAGCCCATATAAACAAATATAGATCCCAATATAAGCATAGCTCCAAGGTTATTTAATCAAAAGAGCATATCCTGATTCTTATCAGAGATGAGCATAGTTTCAAATTTGTATACTTACATAAGCAAGACTTATAACTTTTCGTATCCAACTGTATGACCACATGTATAGTTTTCGATTATATCATGCATTCAACCAAGTATTACATATCATAGGGTACTTTACAAACAAGTACTCACCTTGAGTCCAAGCTTAAGCATGTGACATAGCTTGATTCAATGAATAGACAATATGAGATTTAAGCAAATAAGAATGCTCGGGACGGTTTCAATCCTATCCTAAGACTTTAAACTATACTCACAGATTAATCCAAGCTAAGCATGTTCCTGCATCATAATTCCCTTTTGCTATCTACAATGTTACCAGCCTTGGACCTTGTCTCCTCAACTAGTTCATGGTCTATTTCAATGACAAGTACACACACACATCAAAAAATTCATTATATTGTGCTATAAGCAAGATCACACATTCGTGTACACTAAAATATCCCCAAATACATGTATACACACATATATATATACATACAACAGCCCCTAATACATAGATATACAATCATATAGGCATAAAACAGTCCATGACTTTCACAAATATCCAAAATAGTCCCTAGTTTATAGGCATACAATTATATATGCTTAAAATAGTCCACTAATGCTCATATATATGCAAAATAGTCCCACTTACATATGCACACATATATTTGCACCAAACAGTCCACAGATGTTCGTATATATGCAAAACAGTCTCATTAAATTGTATCCAAAACAGTCCACTTTATTAGCAAAGCTATCCTCTATTTTTAGATTACAAAACAGTTTATTAAACTCTTCAAAACAGTCCCTATTTCTTGCAAAAAAATCCCCCATTGATTTTCAAAACAATCATTTAAACTTTTGTTACAAAACAACCCCATGATTTAATACACAAAACAAACTCTGTGATTTCAAACCAATCCTTAAACAACCTAGAGTTATAAAATAGCCCTTCCCTTGATTATTAACAATTCAAAACAGATTCAAAGAAATCTTAATATGATCGAATTAGTCCCCTGTTTTGAATCAAAATCTATTCATTCATTTACTCTTCAAAGCAGTCCAAAATTCCTCTAAATTCACAAATAGCCCTTCATAAGATTATCAATCCATAATACATTCTAAATCAACAATCTAGTCCTCAATTGTTATACAAAACAGTCCTTTAACAAATCACTTTAATTCATAACAACTCACAATTTTACAATCATCAAGCAAAGTGACCACTTTCAAGTTTCAAATATAACCCACATGTTCTAATCATACAAAGACCAAATCGAACAACCAATTTTCTTCAAGCCACAATAATAGATTTTCATAACAAGCAATTCATCACTCACAACTACATTTGAAGAATCACAACAACATGATAATCAAGCTTATGTACCATTCTATTAAGCCACTAAAATCGTAATTAAAAAAGTTTAACATTTTAGTTATGGTGTAAAAATCACATAGTATTTCAATCTTATCATATACAGCATTCGAATGGCCAATAATTTCACTATAGATACATAATCAAATTCCAATTTAAACATTAAAACTAGAAGTAAGGATAGAATGCTTACCCTCCTTTTGAGCTTCTCGGTTAATGATTTAGAAGCTTGAAGCAATTAAACTAAATCCTTAATTATCCATGGATAATTTCAAACTTTCTCTCTCTCACTTAATTTAGATGATTCAGTTAAGGGAGGAAGAAGAGGATGGAATGGTTTTCATCCATGATCGACCCCTCCAACAACACACATGTGTCCTAGGCCTTGTCTTTCTTTCATTTTAGCATGCAAACATTTTATTTAATGTATTATTCGATTTAGTCACTTGGAAATATGTTATCCTTCTTTTATTTTCTCTCAATCCGGCCCAAATCCCTTAATAAGATCAGATTCATAAATGGAACAAGTCATTTAAATTGCATTAGAATTAGCAACATACTTCTAGGCCAACTTTTGGGATGTTACAAACCTCCCCTGGTTTCACCACACAAAAAATAGAGGATCCAATACATCAAAATTCATCCACAAACCTAGCAACATCAATCCACAACAATCCTCTACAAACACTAGCCGAAACCTTTCCCAAAATTACCGAAATCAACATCAAAAAACTTCCACACTTAACCCAGCCAAAAACCTAAAGGTTTAGATCCATGAATTAACTTCCATTGACATCCAAAAAACAACCTAACATCATCCTTATACTTTCAGCATTCATTAATCAACCAAAACTCACCAAAGATACAACACTAGCAACCTAACCAATTAGAGATTCACATAGCTTTGAGATTCCAATGTTAAAGCTAACTTATTAACATTATAAAACATCAAAATTATGATTATAATCAATTAAGAACTCAGCAAAACAGATCAAAAATGAAAATCACTTAATCTCATCAATTAAACCTTGATTTAACCAATTTCCACTATTAAATCATTAAAATTCATTGGAAAACTTTTATAAAGGATCAATAACTTGGGAATTTCAGTAAAGAACCATACATTAGAGGAGAAGGATGAAGCTCACCTCCAATGTTGACTTTCCTCCTTAATTAAATTGATTTACATGAGAAAACAAGATTAAAACAATAAGATTTTGATATGAAACAATTAAGAACTCATTTGAAATTAAAAGATTGAAGAAATCAATAATTTAACTGAATATTTTGAAGAAGAAAAGAGTGTTTTACTGAAGAGAATTTGAGAGAAAATCTTTTAGAGAAAAGTTAGTTACGTAAAGTTTGCTTAGAAAATTAATTCCCAAAATTTTTTTATACTCTACCCAAATCTTTTTAAAATAGCCAATTAAGGAGAAAACTCTTATATTAGACTTTGGGCAAATAAGTCCTTAAATATTTAAAGTTTTGATCCTTTTACAAAACAGTCACTAAAAACAGTTTCCATTCTTTACATTTTGGTCACTAGCCAAAATGTTACATTTTCAAATTCCATTTTTTAAAATTGACTCCACCAAAAATATTCATATATTAAATAATGATTTTTAGATATTTTAACCAAATATTTTCTCACTCAAAAATATTTAATTCAATTTTAATCTCGAATCTGACTCGAATCTCTAACCAATCCACCGGACTGTCTAATCAGCCTATAAACCGCTATACCCAAAACCAGGGTTTACTACTTCAAAATCTGATTCTTCATTATTCATTCGAAATACACACAGTAGTCACTTATTGTTAATGGTCTATGTTTACGACATTATTATAACTAGTAGTGACTCAACTGAGATCAACAATGTTGTGGAAAAAAACTCTGAATTTATGCTGAAAGATTTGGGTGAGATTGAGTTCTTTTTGGGTATGGAAGTGCACTCAACTTCCACATGCATGTTTCTTGGGCAAAGGAAGTATGTTATGGAACTCCTGACCAAGGTCAACATGCTTGGGTCTCACCCCACCCCAACTCCCATGGTGGTTACCCCAAAGCTACATTCAAATGGGGACCAGGCATTTACTAATATCTACCTCTACAGGAGTATTGTAGGTGGTCTGCAATATATCACTTTGACCAGGCCTGACATTGCCTTTGCGGTCAATAAAGTGTCTCAGTTCATGAATAGCCCTTGTGAAAGTCACTACAGAGTAGTCAAGAGGATACTCAGATATATGTGTGGGACTCTTGAATATGGTTTGTAGTACAAGAGCACTAACAGTCTGGAACTTGTGTGTTATGTTGATGTAGATTGGGCATCTTATGTTGAAGATCGACGCTCAACAACTGGGTATTGTATCTATTTTGGGGGAAATCTCGTCACGTGGAGATCAAAGAAGCAAGGAGTTGCTTCTAGGTCGACTTCTGAAGCTGAGTACAAAAGCGTAACAAACTCTGTCTCTGAACTCGTGTGTGTGGAAAATCTGCTATCTGAAATTGGTGTTGCAGTCGCTGGCAAACCTGTTGTATGATGTGATAACACCTCAACAGTATCCATTGCCTCTAACCCTACTCATCATGCTAAGATCAAGCATGTCAAGATTGATGTGCACTTTGTGGGGAAAAGGGTGTTGGTTGGACAGCTAGTGGTTAATTTTGTTCCCTCTAAACAACAAGTGGTAGATATTTTGATCAAGACGATTCCTCCAGCTTCATTTGGTCAAATGCGAGAAAGACTTGGCGTTCTTCCATGGAAAAGAGAGAACCAGGAAGATAATAGAGTATAATGTATGTGGTTGTGTAAGTTGTCTAGGTTCAACTTGTAACTAAATATAGAGTAGTTGAAAGTTGTTAGGGCGGTTGCTTAGTAGTTGGGCTTGTTAAACTTGGTTATAAATAACAGTGTATGCTTTACATTTGGGTTAAGCCCATTTTTAAGGAATCAGATCACTTTACTCCATTAGTCTCTTCTCGTTTTCCTCTGTTCATTCTTTAATTAGGTTTTACATTCAAATAACCACTTTTCTCAAATCCTTTACATTCTCTATAGATTCTATTACCGAGATCGACAGGTTGTGGGGAGTCCTTCAGGACATATTTTAGCGTTATTTTTCATGCCTCCTTGGCGTGTTGGATTCTAGTGAGGTTGTGGTGCGCGCTATTGCTCATGTATTTTCATTATTACTTCAGTCTAAATAGTGTTAGGGATATCCGATTACAGTGGAATCTGATTCGATGATTGTCATATCTTGGGTGCTACATTGGAATCGTCGTCCTTGGAGGTTATGTCAATAGTTTCGGTTAATTGACGAGGTCAGTGGTGTTCTTGATTTGGTGGTGTTCCATCATATTTTTCGTGGAGCAAATAGTGTGGTTGATACATTGGCAAAAGGCGGAGTCGATCGATCCTTTTAGTTCCAAGTTATAAATTGAGAAGTGGGTGATCAGGTTCTTGGTACGAAGATGCAATGTTGAGTAGAATTCTTGACTGATTCAATATGGTCTTGCTCGTTAAGGTGGTTGTGGATCGTGGATGTTGCTTTTGTTTCCTTATGGTTTTAATTTCTTTGCTTTCGTGTGTCATGCTACTTATTTGGTGTTCGTATTGTTATGTTCCTAATACACCATTATGTGTACTCTTTTCTTTCGACTAGAATTAGAGGATTTTAACGAGACATATAATGCTATATTTCTTGTATGATTTCTCGCTTCAATAAAATCATATATTATCATAAAAGAAACAAAGACCTTTGACATATTTAAATAAATTTCTAACTATTATTTTCATTGCAGTGCTTCTAGAAAATAATCATAAACTTAAGTCCTTAAAAAAACTCAGGCGTCTAAGCATGTACTGCATCCTCCATCTAAGCTAAGGATTGAGAATCAAGTGTTACATTACTGTCTCTTGAAAATCAAATTGTTTGAGAATGATATTCATGAATATTACATCACCTCGATAATATGACAACCTTCGGACTAAAATCAACTTTAATATTAAGAGAACCCAACGAGTGGTCCCAGTAGAAAAGATGATGTTATTCACCTTAGGAGACTCGGGTTCAATCTATTTTGTCTGCAAGGTGCGGCACATCAAAAGATTAAGAAAATTATGAACAAATACTACTTTGTAATCACATTAAGAATATTAAAAAAACTTTAATATTAAGAACTTGAGAAGGAATATAGCACCTAATGTGCCAAATCTTGCATTAAAAAACTGATTAGCCACATAGTTCAAGGAAACTAAAGAGTACAAATGAGGTTATATTTTATTTATTTATATTACATTTATTGGATTATAAATTTTCATATTTTTTCAAGATTATTGTTAGGTCACTTTTGTTGTCGATATGATCACTTTTGAAACAAATACAAAATAAAATATATTAAAAACTCGCCTCAACAATTAGTAGATTTTTTCAACCCTGACAAACGAGATCAAGACCACAAGGATTGTCATACATTATCAATTAACAATGCATTTAGGTGGATTATGAACAATGAGAATAGTGCAAAAATGACTATCTATTTCAAGCAAAATGTCTAAAAATACCCTCTTTGAAGTTATTAGATATTTCAAAAAACATTAAAAAAAATTCATGATCAGAATTTTCTATTATTGTAACATACAATTAATGAAATTAGCATGGTGGTTTAACTGTTCTTGAGAATTTTAAATTTTTATGATGCATATGATTGACACCCTGTTTTAAAATGTTATTCAGTAGTTTTATGTCACAGACTTTGTTTTTTTTCATGCTGTGATACTTAAACACTCTTTTATTTGTGACTAAGTCAATCTAAATTCTTTGTTAAGTGCAAATTAAGAGTAGTAGAAAAATAACAAGGCAAGTATACTTTAAGTAGAAAATAAAAAATAATTATTGAATACTTGAAAAGAGAATTTTATTAACTTAAAAGAGTGCTTTACAAAGTGTACATAAAGTATTTGGATTCTTAGATTTCAATGTCTTTTTAAATGACCAAGGTCATTTATTTATAGTTTTCCACCTTCTCAATGGATGGCGAAGATTAATTTAATCATTTTTTTCAATATTTAACTTCTAAAGATATCTTACAACTCCTAAAATTTTTTATACAATTCTAAAATGAAATAGTCTTGAAGAATTCTCCATAAATTTTTAGAATATTCCATAATCTTCCAATCTCTTTATCAAGGTTTATTGCCACAACAATTATTTGAGTTCAAGAAACTCTTGTATGGTGGCCTATTGCATGTAATAACGCTTCTCTCTTTGTCCAAAATGGTGAATAAAATGTATCATGATTAAGAGTAGGATTGTCATTAAAAGAGAAAGAATCGCCATTATTGTAGAGGCCACACCATCATGCAAAATATAAATAAACATATGGAAAGACAAATCAAAAGAGCGAGATAACATAAACAAAAATTGTCTATATGCCTCTTGATATGTTATACCAACAACAATTTAACGTGTTCAGACATATACAGAAGCGGAAAGGTATGCTACAGGCACACCTCAAAGGGATTGAAAGAGCTTTGGAGGTGGCTTCGGATCCGTTTCTTGAGAATCTTGAAATTGAGCTCAAACGGGAACTTGATATGGTTCTTGTTCAAGAGGAGAACTTGTGGCACCAAAAGGCGAGATCAAATTGGGTCGAGAAAAGGGATAGGAATACCACTTTTTTCCATACCTCAACCATGGCGCTACGCAAACGTAATATGATCCGAATGCTGCGTGTTGAAGGAAGATGATGTGATGATCAGACCTTGCTCCAAGGACATGCGATCGACTACTACAAGCAGTTGTTCACTACCGAAAGATAGCAAGTACCATGCGTTGACTTGGCATGAGGCTTCCATCGGTTAACTGATGGGGAGTTACGGTCGTTGTTGGTGGCGGTCACAATGGAAGAGGTGCGTGGTATTGTGTTTTTGATGGAACCCCTGAAGGCACCAGGGATAGATGATTTACATGTCGCTTTTTACCAGAAGAATTGGGATATAGTAGAGCTATCGGTGTTCCATTTTGTTGAGAAATTTTTTCTATATGGGGAGTTGGAAGACTGGATCAATCAAACGCTTCTTGTTTTAATCCCAAAGGTCGAAGTTCCAGAATCAATTAAGCAGTTCAGGCCGATCATTTTGTGTACCGTTTTATATAAAATTGTTATGAAGATCCTTGTCTGTCGATTGAATCTGTTTTTTCTGCATGGGTGTCTGATGTGCAGGCTAGTTTTGTTCCGGGTAGGCATATTACTGATAATATTATGGTCGCGCAGGAGGTTATTCATTCTATGGAATCGAAGATGGGGAAGAAAGCATGGATAGCAATTAAAGTAGATCTAGATAAGGCATATGATCAGTTATGCAAGGCCGTATCGATACACAACAAATCTCGTTATAAAATATAAGTAATGAAAATTATATCATAATAATAGGGATAATAGCATAAATGCCCTTTGTACTTTGTCATTTTTATTAATGTGGTGTTTGTACTTTATAATCGTACAATATGCCTCATATACTATGCTTTTGTGTTCTAAAATACCCCTAAAGCTAACAACATTAAATGATGATGTGGCAGGGACACATGATACTCTCATATAGTGCCACATGTAATTTTCTTTTGCAAAAAAAAAAGGCTTGGAAACAATTTATCATTTTTCTTTCTCATGGCAAAAATATAAACATTACATAAAATAGAGGGCATGGGAATAATTTAACATTTTTATTGAAAGCTTTCCCCATATGCTACCTTCCTCTTCTTTTTCTTTTTTTCTCTTTTCCGTGTTCTTATTCCTTCAAGAACGAAACCTTGTTCGCCGTTATTATCATCGCCGATGCCGATTCCTTTCACTGTTCGATCAACAAGCGCTTGATCTCCTCCATAATTTTATCGGATTAAATTTCTCTAAAAAGACTTCAAATATCACAAAATTAAATCTAAAGATGGGTCAAAATTATACGATGTATTAAATAGTATGAGGGTATAATCGACAAAATTTGTGTGTTAAATAAACACAATCTCACCCAGTGATAAATATCACCCAACTTGTGTATAAAACAATACACAATATTAAATTTTACATCTACCAAATGTATGTATAAAAATAAATTTCGTAATAAATACGTATTAAATAATACATCACGCCAATTACAACCCAACCAAACGAAGCATTCGGGTTTTGATTTTGAACTGGTTAAAAAAACCAATTAAAACACGTTATCTTGTTGAGGTTCTTTAATTGGTTGAGTGGCTAAGGATGCTCATCTATTTCTCACCTTGTGTGAGCTCGAATCTCGATATTTGCATTAGGAATTTAAGTATCGCTCTATTGCATCAAAATCTTGTTATAGTATTATATGTATATAAATCAATTTAAATTAGTTGTTGTTGGTTTTGTTAATAAATTTTAAATATTAATATATAATATTTATAAGGAAAATATTTTGATACACAAGTTGTATAATTTTAGTTTCTATAAGATTGTTTTTTTAGGTTTAGGGATTTAAGTTTTAGGGTCTATAATTTAAATTTTAGGTGTAAAACTTAGTGTTTAAGGTTTATAATTTAAGGTTGAGACTTGAAATATGCAAATTGTGTAAAATAAATTTTACAAAAAATTTGTATAAAATAACTCTATTTATAAATATATTTTTAAAATTGAATAATTTTCATTAATTAATTTTTAGTTTTAGGAAACTATTGAAAAAAAGTTTTAGTTTTAGGATAAAAAACGCAAATTGTCCTTGACTATTTTTTTTTCTTGTTGAGTCCTCTAATGATATGTGTTTTTTAGCCCTGGTTATGAAAAGTTATAATTGTCACACGAATTAAAAAAAACTAATAAATTATTTTTTTCCGTTAAAAATTAAAAGAAAATATCGTAACTGCTAATAAAATTGACATGATAATAAATTTTGCTCTTAACTTGTACATTTTATTTTAATCTTATCTTAATTGTAAAAAATTAAATCTCGAAATTTTATTATGACAAAAAATTTGATATACAGTCTGTGTAAACAAACGTTTACACATGCTTTTCAAATTTAGGGATTAAAGGTTTAGTTTAGGGTTAAAAGTTTAGGGGTTTAAGTTGTAGGGTTTAGAATTTAAGGTTAGTGTTTAAAATTTAAGGTTTAGGGTTTAGGTTTTAGGGTATTAGAGTTAAAAATTTAGAATTATGTTTCATAAAGAAAAAACACAGGCTTGTGTAAAATTAATTTTACACATATATCAAATTTACATGCAATTATACTTAATATTGATAAGGCATATGATCAGCTTGAGTGGGATTATATTGAAGAAACATTGCACGTTTTGGGCCTTCCGGTTAGAATCATTATGCTCATCATGAAGTGTGTTCATTCCGTGTCTACACAGATTCTTTGGAATGGTATGCTTATTGATGGGTTTCGGCCTACACAGGGCATTCATCAGGGGGATCCTCTTTCCTCATACTTGTTTGTGTTATGCATGGAGAGGTTGGCTCAGGCAATCGAACAAAGGGTGCATGATGGTTCATGGAAAGCAAACCGACTTGGGAGACAAGGGCCACTTTTGTCCCATTTATTTTTCGCTAATGATATGGTTCTGTTCGCTGAGGTGACCTCAGATCAGGTGTTGGTAATTAAGGAAGTGTTGGACCATTTTTGCGCTGAATCGGAACACGGAGTAAGTGTTGAGAAAACTCAAATTTGTTTCTCAAAGAATTGTACAATAGATGTTCGATCATCTATCGCTCGGAGTTTTGGATTCCAGAATGTGGCAGATCTAGGAAAACATTTAGGTGTTCCTCTGCTTCACCAACGAGTGTCCGCGGCCACTTACAACTTCTTGTTGGAGAAGATGCGCGCTCGTCTTCCGGGGTGGGCGGCAAAATCGCTTTCGCTTGCAAGACAGATTGTTTTGGCAAAAGTAGTTTTGCAGGTGATACCATTTATGTGATGTAATCTACTTAGTTACCTAAGGGTACATGTGCGGAAATAGAGCAGATTATACGACGATTTGTATGGGGGTCCAAAGAGAACCGTAGAGGGATTGTGTAACACCTCCTTCCCGGCCTGGTAGAGAACCAGGTCGAAAAGCGCTACCGAAAAACATATCGGGGATTTGTAGGCTTAATTGGAGTTTGAAAACTTATTCGGATCATTTATTAATTTCTTCTAAGGCCTAACAGGATTATCTCATTAAGACTTACATAATTCAGGGTCAGTTTTAACTCTTTTTAAAATTAGGGACTGAATCATAATTCTTACAAGTTGATGGTCCTTATCAAAATTTCTTTTCGTTAGCCTACAATTAAACCTATCGATTATTAACCTATGAAGTTTTGTTATTAACGAAGATCGTTTACCCATCCAATTAGGTTGTACAAGTTTTAGTGACTGTTTTGCAGACTTTTTAAAACTAGTTTCTATGTCTTTTAACAAAATTAACAAACTCAGTACTGATACCCTAGAGACCGTATCGGTACGCTAAGCCAAATTTTCATTTCCCATATTCGAAGGTTACATGCCTGTATCGATACACCTAGCCCCGTATCGATACGTGTTGACTAGGGTTGACTGTTTCGATACTCCCTATAGACCGTACCGATGCAATTTATTTTTCAAACCTTACTGTCAAGATCCGTACTGATATACCCCTTAGTATATTGACACACCCTATATTACTTGGTCTAATTATGCAAGACTGTATCGATACGCCATCACCCGTACCGATATGTTTGTCTTATAATGGCAGATTTTAGCTGGTTTTAAATCAATTTAATAACCTATTGAACGTTGTCCGAATTTGAACAAATTTTACCAGCAAGTCCAGTATCCATATTTTTAATAGAACACAAAATTTTAGAGCGTTCAAAGTCCATTTACCTAGTTTTCACCTTTTAGGGCTTTTAGGCTCATTTTACTAGTTTAACTAACTCGCAATCACACCATATTAACCATTAAGCATTTGGTCACCTTTAAGGCTATTACACATACATAGTAAGGCACATTTATAACATGTTTAAACCATATACCACCTTACTAGAAGTTTAAGGCAAAAGATAAGCATGCATATGATTCGTATGAGTGACTTGCAACCGCAACACACGATCGAAGACCGAAATTATTTAAGATCCTAAAATGCATGAGACACGCAAATGTTAGGCTTACATAGCCTAGTGAGGTAGTCATAACAATGCACAATAACCTTATTAACTATATGAATGACATATGGGGATGCTTGATCAACAATTCACATAGCATTAATCATATAAGAACATATTCAATCCATTAGTCATGATTTCATATAGCAATTGTAAATCATAATAACACATCATTTCCTTGGACATGGCAACCAATGGATACACGGATTCCCTTATACACAAAACATATCGAAAATAGGCCGTAGCCTTGAGTCGTAGCTCTGGATAGTCCCTTACACAATACATCCTTATTTCACCACACATATAGGCCGCAGCCCCGGACCATAGTCCAATCCCTTACTTGTTGAGCTCGAATAACCCTATGGCATGCCAATTGTATCCAATGTCCACAATGTCCAAGATCACATATTTCATCATAATTCTTACCGTTCAAACCACATCATATCGGATAGCAAATTGATCCTTAGCTCCATATAACATATCATAGCACAATTATATCAAAATCCATATACAAGCATGAATCAGATATCACATATGAACTTACACATATATCAAACATTATTGAAGCTTACCGTTAGAGTCAACATATGCTTGCTCTACTTGAGCACTTAAACAAAAATGCAATCATAATGCAACGAGATGGCTCCGTATCAATCCCTTGACACGACTACACTCACCTAATATTCAGAGACTTCAAGGTTCTCAGATTCCGATTCCTTTGCTCCTAGGCTTGCTTGGAGATGACAGATTGTTTCCTTCCAATTTTTGGGCTAGGAAAAACACATGGAATCGTTACAATCACAATATAGTACTTGCTTCGAAGGTTAAGCTTAGAATTTCGATTTGAAATTAAACTCCAATCATCCATGGATTTCGAAAATTGATTAAGGACTTTTACTTACCGAGATACAAGCTTTCAAATGCTATGTCGAGATTAAACAAAGGTTAAGGATTGAATCGAGGTGCTTTCTTAAGCTTGAGGCTGAGGACAAAAATAGTAGTGCTTGCTTGTTGGAAGACAATGGTGGGATTTAGCTTACAGGAGGTTCAAAGTGAGGAAGAGAGCTTTTTTGTTTCTCATTTTAAAACCATTTTTCTTCTTTAATCATTCCCCCATCAACATGTGGACCAATAGGGAGCTTTCTCATCCTTGAGGGTTTGCTAAACCCAATTCAATCATCTTTCATTCAATTGTCAATTGGATGACAATTAGTCACCTTTTCTAAGGTGTTTCACGTGGGAGCGGCAAGCAAGGTGGTGATTCATCACCTATTCCCTTTTATCTTTCAATTTAATATTCAAAGTAAATTTCTGCAGAAACTCGTATCAATACACCTTATGGCCATATCAATACGGCCAAGCTAAAATGGGTAAGTTCATTATGTCAGATAAGCCATACTGATATAGGTCTTACTATATCGAAACACCTAGCCAAAACTGTACCGATACCAGTCCTACCGTACCGATACTCCTAGCTTGAAAACAACCTTTCCAAATTTGAATTTCTTACAAAAAGGTCCTCACAACTTAAATCAAATCCAAACAACTTTCATTGCTTCAAATTGAGTACAAGGATTGGAAGATTACAGTTCCTAGCATATCCGATACAAAATTTTTTGTCACCGAAACTATATTCCGACTAGGTCTATTTTAGGGATGTTACAAATTGTGTTGATGTCATGGAAGGTAATGCAGCAAGACGTTGATGGTGGTGGGCAAGGATTTAAGAATATTTTTCAATATAACCCGATGTTTATTTTAAAACTTGGATATCAATTGGTTACGGAACCAGCGAAGCTCTGGGTTCGAGTTTTACATGATGAGTACAAGGATTTGAAAATTACATTTCTGAGTATATTCGATACAAAATTTTTGATCACCAGAACCAAATTCAGACTAGGCCAGTTTTAGGGATGTGACAACTTTCCCCCTTAAGAAAATTTATCCTCGAATTTTCACTTTAGCTGAATAAATGGGGGTACTGTCTCTACATTGTCTCTTCTGGTTCCCACGTGGCTTCTTGCATCGAATGACTTCTCCACAAAACTTTTACTAAGGGCATGGACTTGTTTCAAAGTCTCTTGACTTCTCGTGCAAGGATCAGTATAGGTTCTTCCTCGTACGTCAGATTAGACTGAATTTCCATAATCTCTAGCTCAATTATATGAGAAGGATCTGACCGGTACTTCCGTAGCATAGACACGTGAAAGACATTATGAATTCGGCTTAACTCCTTAGGGAGAGCTAGTCGGTAAGCAACAGGTCCAACTCTTTCAATCACTTCGAATGGGCCAATGAAACGAGGATTTAGCTTCCTCTTCCTGTCAAATCGAAAGATCTTCTACGGAGACACCTTAAGGAAGGATTTCTCGCCAACCTCAAACTGAAAGTCTCTTCTTTTTAAATTAGCATAAGCTTTCTGTCAGTTAAAAGCAGCTTTGAGCCAATCACGGATGATGGTCACCCTTTCTTCGGTTTCCCGAAATAAGTCAGGGCCTAACACCTTGCTTTCGCCAAGCTCAGTGCAATAGAGAGGGTTCTGCTTCTTCTACCAAAGGCAGGGATTTCTCCTACGTATTCTCGAAGTCAATAATAAAGGCTCAAAGCATATCTTCTAGAATCTACAAGAAAGAATCGGAATTCATATGGATCACTTATGCACACGAATCGAAGGGAGATATAAGGTTACCTAAATAAACCTTTCGGATTAACCATCGGTCTGAGGATGGAAAGTAGTGCTTAGGTGCACTCAAGTTCCTAAAACCTCTTGTAGGGTTCTCTAAAATCGGGATGCAAAGCATGGATCACGATTGAAAATGATGGATGTAGGAACTCTGTGCAAATGGATAACTTCCCAAATGTATAACTCAGCTAGCTTTGGCAAACTGAAGTTCATTCTCACCAGAATAAAATCAGAAGATTTGGTAAATCGGTCCATAATGACCCAAATAACGTCGTCCTTCTTCGGTGTCACTGGCAAGCCACTTACGAAGTCCATCGTAATACGCTCTCATTTCCACTGTAGAAGCTCGATAGGTTGCAAAAGACCCGTAGGTACCTTGTGCTCGGCTTTAACCCATTGGCAAGTCAATCACCTAGACACAAAGCTCGTGATCTCACTTTTCATGCCGGACCACCAGTAGAATTCTTCCAGGTCTTTATACATCTTAATAGCTCCAGGATGAATAGAAAAGGGGCTCGAATGAGCTTCATTTAGGATTTGATCCCGAAGAACGTCATCATCAGGGATGCAGACATGGTTCCGGAAACCCAACAAACCTTCGAAGTTCATGGCAAAATCAGGATCCGGCTTATCCTTGATCTTTTCAATAAGAGTTCACAACTCCTCATCAGATTCTTATAGTGCTTTGATTCGGGACACAATGGTTGACTGAACTCTCAATTCAGGTAACAACTTGCCATGCTTCTTGAGTCAGAAATGAGCATTCAAACACTTTGGAGATGGGGTAGGTTTTCGGCTAATAGCATTAGCTACGACATTGTCTTTACCGGGGTGGTAATCACTAACCAAGTCGTAGTCTTTCAGAAGCTTCATCCACTGATGTTGACGGATATTCAACTCTTTCTTAGTCAAAAGGTATTTCAGACTTTTGTGATCCGTGTATAGATAACACTTCTCACCATAAAGGTAGTGCCTCTAAATTTTTAAGGCAAACACAACAGCGGCCAATTCCAAATCATGTGTTGGATAGTTTAACTCATGAAGTTTAAGCTGACGTGGAGCATAAGCAATGACTTTTCCTTCCTACATAAGTATACAGCCTATTCCTAGGTAGGATGCATCACTGTATACGATGAAGTCCCTGCCTGACTCGGGTTGCACCAAGACAATGGCATGGGTCAGAACTTGCTTAAGCTGGTCAAAACTTCTTTATTGTTCCACAGTCCACACAAAGGGAGTTTTTTTATGGAGAAGCTTCGTCAAGGGTGCAGCAATCATCGAGAACCCTTTGACAAATCTATGATTGTAGCCTGCAAGGCCTAGAAAGCTACGAGCTTCTCCAACAATCTTCGGAAGAATCCAGTCAAGAACTGCTTGGATCTTCCTTGGGTCAACTTAAATCCCGCAGAAGAAATCACATATCTCAGAAATGATACTTTGAATAGCTAGAACACGCATTTGCTGAATTTGGCATACAGCTGTTTCTCTCGGAGAGTCTGAAGCACAATCTAGAGATGTTCTTCATGAGTAGTTGTGTCTTTGGAGTAGATCAAGATGTCATCTACGAACACAACCATGAATCTATCTAGATAGGGCTGGAACACACGGTTCATCAAATCCATGAAGGCTGCAGGTGCATTAGTAAGCCCAAAAGGCATTACTAAGAACTCATAGTGGATATATCTAGTTCGGAAGGCATCTTTGGAATGCCAGACTCCTTTACTTTCATTTAATAGTATCTAGATCGCAAGTCTATCTTAGAGAAGATAGAAGCATCTTTCAATTGATCAAAGAGATCGCCGATCATTGGTAACGGATAGTTGTTCTTAATGGTCACTCTATTTAACTGACGATACTCAATGCACAGACGCATCGACCCATCCTTCTTTTTGACAAACAAAATCGATGCTCCCCAATTGAGGAACTTGATCATATGAATCCCTTAGCCAAAAGGTCTTGGATATGGGCCTTTAACTCCTTCAACTCAATTGTAGCCATTCAGTACAGAGCAATGGAGAGTGTGGTAGTCCCCGGTTGCACTTCAATTTTGAATTCTACCTCTCGGGTTGGAGGGAGTCCTGGAAGTGTATTGAAAAACACATCAGGGAATTCTTTCACAACTGGAACATCTTCGAGTTTCAACTCTCCCTTAGACTCTATGGCACAGATAAGGATCTTTTTAGGCTCAGGTTTGGATTTCATCAAGGTTATGCTCTCCTTATCGAGTCCATGAAGGTACAGCTTCTTCTTCGAGCAATCTACCCAGGCTTGATGCTCGGCTAGCCAATCGAGGCCTAGGATAAGATTAAACTCATAGAAAGGTAAGACCATCAAGTTAACCGAAAATGGGATCCATTGGATCCTCAGAGGAGATCCATTGGATAACCACATTATCTCCTAGTGGGTTAGAGACAACAATCTCAGAAGTAACTGGTTCAGATTCTAGAGCATACTTTTCAATGAACGGTTCACTAATGAATGAATACGTCGAAACTGGATCTACCAAAGCATAAACAAGATCAGAACATAATTTCATCATACCTACTATCACATCAGGATCATCTTCTTGCTCTCGACCTCGAACACGATGCATTTGGGATGAGGTCTGCGGGTCACGTCCAACTGAGAGAGTATTAGTGTTGCGAGGTCTCCCCGCTGATCCAGACGGCACTGGCTTTTTTCCTCTTCCCTTGTTTGGATTATTCTGAGAAACCACAGTGGTAGGAGCGTTTTGATTTTACGGGCACTGCCTAATGAAGTGGCTAGGCTCACCGCAAAGGTAACAGGATCTGCACTGTCTATGACACTGTCCAATGTGCCTTTTCTGACAAAAGTTGCATAACAGAATCTGAGAACCTTTTGCAAAACCACACGTACTGTCGACTGAGGCTGTATGGACAACAGATATTCCCAGAGATTGAGATTGTGGCACATGTCTTATTCTTTTGAGGCACATGAGGCTTGGAACATCTTGAAACCTCTTATCGGACAGGGCTTGATTCCCTTTTCTCATTTTATAAGCCTTCTAGAGGCTTCGATAGCGATGGCTCGATTGACCAAGGTTTGGAAATCCTCTATCTCCAAAGTAGTGAAGAGATGACGTAATTCATCATAGAGACCATCAATGAACATTTGCATTTCTCCTTTTCTGTGCGTATGATCTCAGCACCATATCTCGCATACTTTCAGAAATTGTGGATATACTGCTCTACAGGTCTTCCTCCTTGTTTCAGGTGGAGGAACTTCTTACGTCTTTCGGCAACGTAGTGCTCACTGATGTATTTTTGTGGAACTCTTGAAGAAAGAAATCCCATATGACTTTATGCTCGGGTACCGTGAGCGTCACAGTGTCCCACCAGCTCTGAGCTTCTTTAGAGATCAACGCCAGAGCGCACTCTAGTTTGTGTTCCTCGGGGCACTTCATTTGCTTATTCAAAACTTTAAGAGTATTCTCCAGCCAATACTCTACTATTTCAGGATTATCTAGGTCCTGACCAGTAAAGGTGTAAACTGGATACTAACGGAGTTCACTAATGGGAGCCTTCGGAACAAAAGAAGACGCTTTAGCATGCTGAGGTGGTGGCTCTTGCCTGAGGGGCATGACCACCTGTTTGATCATTTGAGCCATAGACATTAGATACTCCTACTGAACATGAGGCATCAGAGGAGGATGAGGTGGGTTATTCTGTCCCACTTGCTCGGGTCTAACTTCGGCTCCCAAATTGTCCCCTTGTGTCGAGGAGGAGCCAGAGTGTGGTTCATTCTCAGCAAGCTTATCGGTGGGTGCGGACATTTTCAGATCTATTCAAACATAATAATTTAATCGTGTAAGTTTCAAATCACAAATAACATATACAAATAAACTCCTAGGTGGCATTTGCAGATGTAGACTCATAACAAACTTCAGTTTAGTCCTAGAACTGACTAAACCTAGGCTCTGATACCACAAATGTAATACCCTTTCCCGGCCTGGTAGAGAATCGGGTCAGAAAGTGCTACCGAAAAATATATCGGGGATTTAGATGCCTAATTGGTGCTCAAAAACTTATTCGGATCATTTATTAATTTCTTCTAAGGCCTAACGGGATTATCTCATTAAAACTTACACAATTCGGGGTCAGTTTTAACTCATTTTTGAACTTAGGGACTGAATCATAATTTTTACAAGTTGATGGTCCTTATCGATATTTTTTTTCGTTAACCTACAATTATTAACGTGTGAAGTTTCGTTATTAATGGAGATCGTTTACCCATCCAATTAGGTTGTGCAAGTTTTAGTAACCGTTTTGCAGACTTTTTAAAACTAGTTTCTATATCTTTTAACATAATTAACAAACTTCGTACCGATACCCTAGGGACCATATCGGTACACTAAGCCAAATTTTCATTTCCCAAATTCGAAGGCTACATGCCCGTATCGATACACCTAGCCCCGTATCGATACGTTTTGATTAGGATTGACCGTTTCGATACTCCCTATAGACCGTACTGGTGTAATTTATTTTTCAAACCTTAATGTCAAGATCTATACCGATACACCCCCTTAGTGTATCGACACACCCTATTTTACTTGGTCCAATTATGCAAGGCCGTATCGATACGCCATCACCCGTACTGATACGTTTGTCTTGTAATGGCAGATTTTAGTTGGTTTTTAATCAATTTAACCTATTGAACGTTGTCCGAATTTGACCAAATTTTACCAGCAAGTCCAATATCCAAATTTTTTAATAGCATACAAAATTTTAGAGTGTTCTAAGTCCATTTACCTAGTTTTCACCTTTTAGGCTCATTTTACTAGTTTAACTCACTCACAATCATACCATATTAACCATTAAGCATTTGGTCACCTTTAAGGCTATTACACATACATAGTAAGGCACATTTATAACATGTTTAAACCATATGCCACCTTACTAGGAGTTTAAGGCAAAAGATAAGCATACATATGATTTGTAGGAGTGACTTGCAACAACACACGATCGAAGGCCGAAATTCTTTAAGATCCTGAAATGCATTAGACACGCGAATTTTAGGCTTACATAGCCTAGTGAGGTAGTCATAACAATGCACAATAAACTTATTAACTACATGAATGACATATGGGGATGCTCGATCAACAATTCACATTACATTAATCATATAAGAACATATTCAAGCCATTAGTCATGATTTCATATAGCAATTGTAAATCATAATAACACACTATTTCCTTGGACATGGCAACCAATGGATACGTGGATTCCCCTATACACCACACATATCGAAAATAAGTCGTAGCCTTGAGTCGTAGCTCTGGATAGTCCCTTACACAATACATCCTTATTTCACCACACATATAGGCCGTAGCCCCGAACCGTAGTCTAATCCCTTACTTGGTGAGCTCGAATAACCCTATGGCATGTCAATTGTATCCAACGTCCATAATGTCCAAGATCACATATTTTATCATAATTCTTACCGTTCGGACCACATCATATCAAATAGCAAATTGAGCCTTAGCTCCACATAACATATCATAGGACAATTATATCAAAATCCATATACAAGCATGAATTGGATATCGCATATGAACTTACAAATATATCAAACATTATTGAAGCTTACCATGCTTACCGTTAGAGTTCACATATGCTTGCTCTACTTGAGCCCTTAAACACAAATGCAATTATAATGCAAAACAAATGAACGGGATGGCTCCGTACCAATCCCTTGACACGACTACACTTACCTAGTATTCGAAGACTTCAAGGTTCTCGGATTCTGATTCCTTTGCTCCTAGGCTTGCTTGAAGATGATAGATTGTTTCCTTCCAATTTTTGGGCTAGGAAGAAACACATGGAATCGTTACAATCACAATATAGTACTTGCTTCGAAGGTTAAGCTTAGAATTTTGATTTGAAATTAAACTCCAATCATCCATGGATTTTGAAAATTGATTGAGGACTTTTACTTATCGAGATACAAGCTTTCAAACGTTATATCAAGATTAAACAAAGTTCAAGGATTGAATCAAGATGATTGCTTAAGCTTGAGGTTGAGGACAACAATGCTAGTGCTTGCTTGTTGGAAGACAAGGGTGGGATTTAGTTTACAAGAGTTTCAAAGTAAGGAATAGAGCTTTTTTGTTTCTCATTTTAAAACCATTTTTCATCTTTAATCATTCCCCCACCAACATATGGACCAATAGGGAGCTTTCCCATCATTGAGGGTTTGCTAAACCCAATTCAATCATCTTTCCTTCCTTTCATTCAATTGTCAATTGGATGACAACTAGTCACCTTTTTTGAGGTGTTTCACGTGGAAGGGGCAAGCAAGGTGGTGATTCATCACATATTCCCTTTTATCTTTCAATTTAATATTCAAAGCAAATTTCTACAATGACCCATATTGATACACCTTATCGCCATATCGATACGGCCAAGATAAAAAGGGTAAGTTCGTTATGGCAGTTAGGCTGTACCGATACAGGTCTTACTGTATCAAAACGCCTAGCCGAAACTGTATCGATACCAGTCCCACCGTACCGATACTCTTATCTTGAAAACAACATTTCCAACTTTGAATTTCTTACAAAAAGGTCTTCACAACTTAAATCAAATCCAAACAACTTTCATTTCTTCAAATTGAGTACAAAGATTAAAAGATTACAGTTCATAGCATATTCGATACAAAATTTTCAGTCACTGAAACCAAATTTCGACTAGACCAGTTTTAAGGATATGACAGATTGCGTTGATGTCATGGAAGGTATTGCAGCAAGACGTTGATGCTGGTGGGCTCGAATTTAAGAATGATTTTCAACATAACCTGGTGTTTCTTTTAAAACTTGGACATCAATTGGTTACGGAACCAGCGAAGCTTTGGGTTCGAGTTTTACGTGATAAGCATAAGATGGAGGAAACATTACCGTTATCTTTGCAATGGAGCTCTAGTTCGCGACTCTAGAAAGGCTTGTGTAGTATTTGGGAGGATCTCAAAGAAAGTGTGAGTTGGGAGATCCATTATGGTACTCATACAGATTTCTGGTATGATAATTGGTTGGATGCGAGTGGCCGATTAGTGTTCAAGTGTAATTCAGAGGAGGGGCCAAGGCCGGTTATGGTATCGGATATGATCACTCCTTTGGGTGATTGGAACTGGGGTGCTTTGGAGGGTCAGCTACTAGCTGAAGAGTTGGAGAAGCTTGCAGCAGTTCCACCACCACGTTCGACTTACGGGTTTGATTCACTAGGATGAAGGTGGGATGCGAAGAAACGGTTCAGTTTGGATTCCGCCTATCGGTATTTACTTAATATGGGTAATCGAATTTGGGAGACAAAATGGCAGCTAATTTGGAGGTTGTGAGTCCCTCAATGGGTCCGGGTGTTCATGTGGATAACGGCTCATAGGAGACTCTTGACAAATGTGGAGAGGGTACGTCGTCACCTTTTGTTATCGGATGAGTGTAGCATTTGTCATGGTGGGGCGGAGGATATCAATCATGTTATGTGGTACTGTTCTTTAGCTTGCGACCTATGGTCGTGTGTATTGGATCCAGCAACTCTTGCTCGATTCATGGAGCTTCCTTTTGAAGCTTGGTTACTTGGTAATCTCAAGATACAAGCGAATCCAGCTAACCCAGGGTCGAATTGGAGTATGTGTTTCGCTGTCTACTGTTGGTTATTGTGGAAAACAAGATGTAGCTTGATTCTTGAAGAGGGATATGTCATGCGTGAGAGTGTGCATGGAAGAGGACGACAATTGATTGAGGAGTGTGAACGAGCGTTTGCACGTGTTGCTGGACGTCTGGTGGATGTTGCTGCTCGTGTTTTGGCTTGGGTGATACCACGTAGGGGATGGTTAAAGGCCAATGTGGATGCCGCGGTAAGCACGTCGGATGGTAGAGCTGTGATTGGTGGTATTTTTAGAGATGATCGGGGTGAATGGGTTTTTGGTTTTGCTCGTTACGTTGGTCGGTGTAGTGTAGTTGTTGCCGAGTTATGGGCACTACATGATGGGCTAAGGCATGTGTGGTTGGTCGGCTTCAAGCATGTTGAGTTTGAGACAGATAATAGAGAGGTTGCAGATATATTTAAGCATTCTGAGTCGGAACTTGTTCGTAGTGCTTTGGTACATGCAATCGATGCTTTGATGCAACAAGATTGGCAAGTCCGAGTGAATCATATTTCTTGCGAACGGAATAAGGTTGCAGACAGGATGGCGGCAATGGGTTAAAACTTATCGATCGCTGGGACAGTGTAAGCGATACCACCATGAGTCGTTGCAAGTTTAGTTGATGCGGATACATGCTCGATGGAGGTTGGGGGCCAATGCACGGGACATGTGGTTGATGATTCACAGCTGACTCGGGACTTGACAATCGTGGGCACAATAGACGGGCATTTGGTTGAGGGTGACCGCGATCAAGCGATGGCTTGCTGTTTGGATGCAATATCCATGAGGAGAGCGGGATCGGGAAATGTCTCCCAGTTTCAATTTGACCCAGGTGGTTGAAGGTTTAGTGTAGGGAGTGTTGGTTGCTTTTTATGCTAGTTGATAAAGTTTTTCATTCTTTTTTTGTTGTTTGTCGAGCCTTGCTCATTCTGTCTTTCATTTTGTAAGTATTAATGTGGGTACTCTTTTTCCCCATTTAGGCTTAGCGGATTTTTAATGAGGCCGACGTAATACAACATTATTTATCAAAAAAATGATTTTTTCATTATTTTATTAATTATTTCTATTTTATTGATAATACATGTGACATAAAATCATTGCTGAAATATATAAAAGGACATAAAAAAGACAAATAATTGATATGTGGATATTAACAAATCAGATATTAACATCAATATATTAAAAAACATTATTAACTTGAGATACGAATGTTAACATTGTTTTTTATGAAAAAGATGTACAAGCATGTGCCTTGTTAAAAAACCTCTATAATGCTAAATGGAAGGAAAAAAAGTGCACATGCTAGTACTTACATGATAACCACGAGCCTAGCTCGGCAACAAAGCATAAAACAACCCACAACATTAACCCACACTCATATCATGTTGTAACAAATGAATCACTTTCCCTGGTGGTACAACAAATGTCGAGCACCCACAGGAAGGCCACGCATCATTGCAGCTAACCGGTCAGCCACCGCATTGGCCCGACGATCTATACCAACAACCTTTACCTCCCAATGATGCACAAGAAGCCTCTGGATATTCGCCACCAGAGCCGAGTCAGCAAGTGCCATGGATTTTCCATGACAAATATCAACTACAGTCACATTGTTCGTCTCGATAATCACTTTGCGAAAACCAAAATTCCATGCATGTAACAAACCATCGAACAATGCCCATAATTCCGCCATAAGCATCGAGTAAATTTCGAGACTTCAACCAAAACTATGCATCCACTCACCATTCATGTTTCGAAAAACCACGCCAATTGATGACATACCCCAGCTGCCACCCACAGCGCCGTCCACGTTTACTTTCGTCCAACCCATCTCCGGGCGTAACCAACCATGCCCGACTGCCGCTGTTGCCGCAACAACCTGGCCCACGACCGAGCCATTCGCCATGGCTTCCTTTAGACGGTAGCTCGCAAACAGAATATCCCCTTTGTCCATATGCTCAGGATCAAATATGAGGGGGCATCGGTGCTTCCATGAAAGCCAACACTCGATCGCAAACAATACCCCCAATCATTCTTGTCCCTCGGAAACTCCCCCCGTTCCTGCAAGTTTTGAATGAACCAATTCTCAAAAGGTATTGTATTAAAAGTAAAGAGCTTATCCGGCTTAATCAAACGCAATCATAATCGCCTCGCCTCAAAACATGCTCTATCGTCTCATCGGCACCTTGGCAAATAGAGCAGATATGCGATTGCGCAATATGTCGCCTATGTCTCTCATCATTCGTCAATAGCCGATTGTGCAACACAAGCCATAAGAATGTTTGCACGCGTGATTGATACGTGTTTAAAAGAATTTAACATATTGGTGTCTTTATTGTGGAATATTTATTCTAGAATATGTTTCGATATTTAACTCAACAAAAGGTGAAACTAAAATGAAAAGTAAACTAACTTAGGACAATAAAAAGAGAGAAAATATCGAATAATCCAAATCCTAATCCATATTTGCATTAGTATAAATTCATATATCGAATATATTGTGTTTGGATCTGCTACAGATAACAAGTAAAATATCTCATATCAAAATAAAAGAAAAATCTACAAAATGTCCAAATTGCACTACCATAACCACTCTAAAACACATGAATAACAAACTTGAATTTAGCCAAGATTGAAACATTCTGAAGATTTAGATTAAAACATTTCTGAGAATTATCTCTGGACCCCATTTTCAGTTTCAAAGTATGGGGTAATAATCAAAAGCTTTGGATCAATGTCATTTGGATCAAAGTAAGCAAGCCGAGTTTGTCATCGGCTATTTGTTTGTAGTCTTTCTCCAAGGCTTTTGCTGCCAAAGACTGCAGCTCTGGACTCTCCTTGTCTTCCTTGTTCCGTCCTTTCGAAAGCTGTCTGATGGCGGAAGTGCACTGAACAAGAGGATTCAAACTTCGAGTCAGTAAGATAAAATTTGAAAAACCTTACTTTTTTTTCCAATAAGATTTTAGTTAGAATACAGATGAAAGTTGACACGCGAAAAGAGAAGCTTACCAAGCAAATACCTAGAAGTGCTCTGGTATTCTTGCCCCCGGTCAAGTTAATAGTCGATGCATAGTATTTCTTCGCGATCTAAAGGTTTTCGATCCCGCCAAGTGTGTAAAGTACCTGTTGATGAAAAGCACGGTACACAATCATCAAAAAAATTCAGACGAGAATCCAAAGAGTTCCAGCTAGAAGTCTTTTCTTGAACCAATGCAAGACAGAAAGCATTATCCTGGATGGACCGTTTAATGCCCCACAATCTCAGGAAATGGTATACACCCATAACTTGTGCTAACGAATCACAAGACTTTCAAGCCAAAACAGGCAAATATCCACAAATGGTATCAATGCCAGTTTGGGTATGGGGCTCCACTGACTAGAAGACTGATCCAACACCTATTCCGAGTGTTCCCTTCTTGATTGGTCGGGAATCGCTGTTGTTTTGTGGTATGAATTCGTGGTGTTTTACATTCTTAAACAACCACAATCACTAAGGAATCGTTGTGCTCATTATGTCAGTTCAAGGCTTCACTTTCCCTTAAGTATCCATATCCTACATATATGGACATGGGTATGGAGGTACAATCCTCTTCAAAAAAAAATGAGCATACCTGTGTCGGATACATACTTGTATTTTGACACTCGTCTATGTATCTTAAGTTTCTAAATATAATAAAGATGACACTCACATCAGCATAGGCCAGATGATACAAGGGAACTGTAGGTTGCGACAAAATAAGCTCCTCATAGCAGAATGCAGCTTGCTTGTACCTGATTTATCAACCAAACAAAAAGCTTGAATCGCTGAAATTTTACAATTGGAAACATAAAAGTAGATAACATTAAGCCTATAAATTAAAACTCACATTTGAAGGGAGACATATATCTCTGCAAGTTCACTCCAAGCATCATGATCCGTCATAAATCTAGCAAAAGAGAAAAAGGAAAACTAAGTGACATTTGCGCTTTTGGATAGTATCGAACTAGGAAAAATAACTGATAAATGACAGACACAAAGATGAGTAACTGTGGAAAGGAAGAGAGAGGGATGAAAGGTCTCCTAGATATCTCACATTTCAAGATATTTATTAAGCCACTCAATAGCCGCTGAAATATTTCCTTGAGCCTTTGCCATGGCTACTCTCCTCTTATGTAGTACCTGCACAAGATAGGACTTGTTATCGTTGATTTCATTTGTATTTTATAAAAGAAATAGCCCGTTATATTTCTCAGTAAAAAAGGAACACCATTAAAGTTTAAGAAAGAGAGAGCGCGAGAAGGGGGAGCAGTGGTGGCAGTATTTACTTGATCAAGTGAATTGTCCTCTAAAAGACTCGAGTAAGCTTTTTCAGCCTCATCCTGCGATCCTGTTGCTTCAAGCAACATGCCCTCCAGCCTGCCTGTAGACCACTAAAAAACAAAATAAGTAGGCCACCAAATGTTCAGAGCAAATGAATACCGTCAGCAGCATCCTTCGGAACCCAAACTAATATAACAACAGTTTGAGTTTGTCCATCCTTATTCAAGCCACAACGCTAACAAGGTTTAGTGTAAAATATTGGCTGAGATGTCCAGAAGAAGCTTAATTCAAGTGTCAATGATCAAAAGGTAAGCCATGAATGCGAGGGTCACAAATCACTGAATCCGTAGCATAAATTAGTACCAAACTATAGTACTATACATACCCTTTGTGTCACACAAACTGGAGACATAAAACATCAGTTATGTCATATATACTTACCGACCCTTTTGCTCTCTGGAAAAATTTTCTGTAAAACCTTTATGCAATCCTGCAACATTAAATTGTACCAATCTAAGGCAGGTAACTTCGAAAGTCAACTATCAAAGCAGATACGCTAAAAAGCACTGTGATTCAAGAAACAAAAGTAATATACGGCTAAGCATTAGAACTGTTTCAGTGAAGCCAAAACCAACAATATTGCGTAATCGTTACACTATTTTGCACACAAATGATCAAACAGGCTAAAGTCATATCTTTGTAACTAATGGCTTTATAAAGCATGAGAAAACTGTAAGAACAAGCACCGCCTTAAAGAACTCTTTCAATCAAAACGAAAATTTTCTTAACATGTTGGAAAGAGAAGCCAGATCAACAATGAAACCGGTCAATCTTGTGGCACAATCAATAATTAAATAGGTAAAAGAATAGAATTAGTTTTATACGTAAATGCAAGATCTCCATCTCAAAAATTATTTCTTTAAAGCAAAAACTAACTTAACATAATATACAAACATAAAAACTTAAAAGCAATCAACTAAAAAAAAATTGTACCTTTGCAACATCAAGACATTGGCAACCCATAGCAGCAATAGCTACCTGCTCATATAGAGCCCATTCTGCATCAAGATATAACTAGTTGTTAGTAACTATAACTGTTTACAAAAAGCATTCTATAAATTAAGTGAAGCAATGAGAAACATAAGCTGACAACTAGTCATAAATAGACAGGATTGAATGCAACACAGAAAATCAGATTCCGAAAGATACGCATATTGCCCTCAGTAGTGTATGAAACTCAATAGCACCGGATGCAGGGACGGAGGCATTAAGCCCCTGGGAGGGGCCCGTGCCCCCCAACCCCCAAATTTTTTTTACCTTTGTAATAGAAACTTTTAAAAAATAGATTAATTATACGTTTGCCCCCTCATTTTTTAAATATTTAAGTTTGCCCCCTAACTTCCAATCATGGCTACGTCGCTAACCTGACTATGTCACAGCAAATGAAAAATGTATAAAACTAAAACAAGTTCACGTATCTAAATGCGTGTGTAAAACTAACAAAATGTCTCAGAACTCAGAAGTACAAGGCATTACAAACTGTGCATCATCAAGGTTTCCTAACTATTTTTTATTACTTCTCAAACCATCAGCTGAGAATTCAATATAATGCAAACTTAACCTGACTTTCTTACCAAGCTAATTCTTATTCTAATACATACGAATTCAAATCAAGCTTTTCACTTTCAATTTATACCCAATTACCCCGCCTAACAATTAATATCACACTCAATTTAAATAAAAATCTTCAATCCTAGTTCGTAAAAGAAAATCATAAAGCTTCAAGTTTTAAATTCAAGCAAATCAACGACAGAGGCAGCAATCCAGAAAGCTTCAAGTTGTTGAATTCAAGCAAAACCGATAAAAGAACTGAAAGACTAAATCTAAAACCAAAACAAACCCAATTAAAACAGCTAAACAAATCAGACCAAACACTTGAAAATCATGGAATTCAAGCAAAACCCAATTTCACAAATCAGCCAAAGAAGGTAACAAAAGGGAGAGAGGGGAAACAACACTAAGGTTCAGGGCCAAGAGCAGATATTTTCTTGGAATCGTTTAAGATGGATAAACCATATTTCAAGACTTTCTCTGGACGCCTAACTTTGAGCTTCCTGGCAAGGCAAAGGTACTCCCAAGCACCTCATCCTTCATTATCTACCTGCTTTTCTAGCCTATTCAATTGGGTCTCCTCTGTTTTGCTCACCATCTCTCAATGCAAACGTTTTATCTTTTGGGGTACTTATAAGGACTTTTTTAAAAAAAATCTAATTTGATCTGTTTTTGGTTTCTCTCCAATCCATGCCACCGGCTTGTCGAGTTTTTTTTTTTTATATTTTGGTGGACCTAAGACGAATTAGAAAATTGCACCCTTAATTAAAAATTTAAATTACGATTGCGGTCGCGTTGCGTTCATCGCGATTGAAGACATTATAAATGTTATTGTGGTCTCAAACGACAAGTATCGTAGTTGTGATTTTTCTAGTAACATATACTATTATGGACATAACGATTGTAGATATCACAGTTTCAGACGATATTTCAACCGCTCTATAACGACCGTTGTTGCGGTTACGGACCGTTATATAAATCTTCTCCCTAATAACGAGTGTTGAAAAAAATAAATTTTAAGAGCATGTCCATAATAATAAGTATTGAAAATTATTGGGCTCCTAATAAAAAGTAGGGTAAACTACAAAAATCATCACTCAACTTTACGTCCAGACCTATTTTGGTCACTCAACTATCAATTTGTGTAAACTACTCACTCAACTTTACACATTGAACAAATTTGTTCACTCCGCCATTAAGTTTAGGACAACATTATGACGTGGAAAAAAATAAATAGTTTAAATTAATAAAACAAACACGTGAGAAAAACACGTTAGAATCTGTTTAACCTAAAACGACTGTGTATAAAGAGCAGATGAGTGTGTAAAACGTTTGTGTGGTTTGTGTGGAGAGACCTCTGACATTGTTTACAGGATGGTTTCAAGTCTGCCTGCAACTAAAGTTGATTTTAGTCGACGGTTTTTCGAGGAGTCGAATCATAGTGTTGGAGATTCCATGGTTTCAATTAGGCCGTTAAAGGTTAAATCTTGTAGGAGATTAAGTTTTCAATTTTTTGATTCAGGCCATGTCCAGTATTATGTGTTGTCGAGGGGTTGTGGTTGCGGCAGCGGCGTTGCCACGAAGAAAGACAAGAGAAAAAGCTCTAAGATTATGAAAGTTAAGAAGAAGTTGAAGCTTATGAAGAGGTTGTCTAAGGACTTGTCCATGCTTCCTAAGATTGCTTGAATGTTAGTCCAACAAATATATGATAAACTAGTTGAATTAAAAAAATCAATTTAAAATAAATAAATTCAACTTATTTTACCACTTGAATCAATGGTAGGATGTGAAGCCTTCCTTGTTCAAGTGATCTTCCTTGTGCGCATAGAGCTTCCATGGTTCATCACATTGTTGATCAATGCTCCATCACACCTAAAACAAGACAATCAAGTAATTTTTGGTATCCAAATTACTTTGGATCCATATGCATTAGTAGCACAAACTTTAGTTCCTTTAGGAATTCATTCTACAATTTCATCCTTTTTATTTGAAGTAATTAGTCCTTTTGGGACCCAAATACTTCTAAAACATTTATCGTTCAAAAATCTAGGGGCACTAGATTGTCTTTGATAAAAAATTGTTTTAACAAAATTTGATTTGGAGTTACCTCCAACTTCAAATTTTTGAACATTTTTGTTAAACAAATTCTTTTTAAGGTCATTAATTTCCCTTTGATGGTCATCTTGAATTTTTAGAAGCAAATTTTGTAAATCCAAATTCTTCTTTTCAGAAGCTTTAAACTTTGCTTCAAGTTCGAGATTTGTTTTGGAAAGCAATTCATTTTCGATTTTTAATTTTGAAAGTAACTTTTTGTTTTTAAAAAATGAAGTCTTGAATTCCAAAAGTAAATCATCATAGGATTTTTGTAACTCATCAAAAGTATACGAATTTGAACAAGATGAGTTAGAAGTTACCTCACCCTCTTGGAGGGCCATTAGACATAAGTGGGCTACCTTATTGTCGGTAGAGTCTTCTTCATCACTCCATGTTGCCATATATGCCTTATTTGAAGATGATCCTTTTTTTGTTGAAGCAATGGGCAATTGTATCTGGTGTGTCCTTGCTTCTTGCATTCAAAGCTCTTATGGGGATCATTCATCTTCTTCTTCGATTCATGCTTGGATTCTACCATTTTACTTTTCATGAGTCATCTCTTCATTTTCACTTGAATGTTCTTGATGCCTTGTGGAGGATTGAAGAGCAATTATGTATACATCAACTCCTTGATCTTTGATCTCCTTCTCCTTTCTCAAAGGTTGAGACATCAATTCATGGTTAAGTAAAGACTCGATGTGCTTATCAAGCTTGAGCTCCTTTAAGTTTTTAGCTTCAATGATTGTTGTCTTCTTTGACTCCCATGATTCGGGAAGTGAATAAATCAACTTTCGAACAAGTTTGTCTTCCGAAATCTCCTCTCCAAATTCTTTTAGCTCGTTGACAATCATGGAGAAACGGTTGAACATACTCTTGATGTCTTCATCCGAGTTCATCTTGAAATTTTTGTAGTTGAGGTTGAGTAGACCAATCTTTGCCTCCTTCACCTTATTTGTACCTTCATGGATCATTTCAAGATTGTCTCAAACCTCCTTGGCACTCTCACGATAAGAGACTTTGGCATACTCTTACGATTCTAATGCACAAAATAGCATAAACAAAACCTTCGAGTTTAGCTCCATCATCTTCTTGTCATTTGCATTCCATTCTGCCTATCTTCTTTGAGGAGTGAATGGTCCATCTTCAACAAGATCCCAAAGAAGGTAGTCTTTAGCCTTGATGAAGTACATCATCCTATTCTTCCAATAGGCATAATGTTCACCGTTGAAGAACAATGGTTTGTCTATTGATTGCGCTATGAACACCGATTGGTTATTTCTTAATCGAGCATGCCGGGATCACCTCAATAGGATGTTAATCCTTCACGATTGAGCCTCGCTCTAATACCAATGTTGGGCTTGAATTTTTTAACCGATTTTTCTTGCCAAGTAGTGGAGAAGATGTATTTTGGGCGATTGGTGGTGGAAGCAAATATAAGAAAAATAGACATAAGAATTTAGAGTGGTTCGGTTGTCTAACCAAAGCCTACATCCACTACCTTAGCTTCCCCACTAAGGATTTCAACAAATTCACTAAGAATTCTTTCCCTTTTAATAGGCTTAGGAGGTAACCTTTACAACCTAGACTTATAAACCAAGCCTAGCATCCAAAGCTTACAACCCAAGCTTTGGGAACCCTCTCTAACAAGAGAAAAATAAAGCAAACTGAAATCCCTCTTTTAGGTAGATGTTTGCACTCTAAAGCTCTCACCCAAACTTCTCGGTGGGCTACCTTATTGTCGGTGGAGTCTTCTTCATCACTCCATGTTGCCATATATGCCTTATTTGAAGATGATCCTTTTTTGTTGAAGCAATGGGCAATTGTATCTGGTGTGTCCTTGCTTCTTGCATTCAAAGCTCTTATGGGGATCCTTCATCTTCTTCTTCGATTCATGCTTGGATTCTACCATTTTGCTTTTCATGAATCGGGCAAACTTCTCGAAAAGATAGGCCATCTCTTCATTTTCACTTGAATGTTCTTGATGTCTTGTGGAGGATTGAAGAGCAATTATGTATACATCAACTCCTTGATCTTTGATCTCCTTCTCCTTTCTCAAAGGTTGAGACATCAATTCATGGTTAAGTAAAGACCCGATGTGCTTATCAAGCTTGAGCTCCTTTAAGTTTTTAGCTTCAATGATTGTTGTCTTCTTTGACTCTCATGATTCGGGAAGTGAATAAATCAACTTTTGAACAAGTTTGTCTTCCGAAATCTCCTCTCCAAATTCTTTTAGCTCGTTGACAATCATGGAGAAACGGTTGAACATACTCTTGATGTCTTCATCCGAGTTCATCTTGAAATTTTTGTAGTTGAGGTTGAGTAGACCAATCTTTGCCTCCTTCACCTTATTTGTACCTTCATGGATCATTTCAAGATTGTCTCAAACCTCCTTGGCACTCTCACGATAAGAGACTTTGGCATACTCTTACGATTCCACTGCACAAAATAGCATAAGCAAAACCTTCGAGTTTAGCTCCATCATCTTCTTGTCATTTGCATTCCATTCTGCCTATCTTCTTTGAGGAGTGAATAGTCCATCTTCAACAAGATCCCAAAGACTGTAGTCTTTAGCCTTGATGAAGTACATCATCCTATTCTTCCAATAGACATAATGTTCACCGTTGAAGAACAATGGCTTGTCTATTGATTGCGCTATGAACACCGATTGGTTATTTGTTGATCGAACATACCGGGATCGCCTCAATAGGATGTTAATCCTTCACGATTGAGCCTCGCTCTAATACCAAATGTTGGGCTTGAATTTTTTAACCGATTTTTCTTGCCAAGTAGTGGAGAAGATGTATTTTGGGCGATTGGTGGTGGAAGCAAAGATAAGAAAAATAGACACAAGAATTTAGAGTGGTTCGGTTGTCTAACCAAAGCCTACATCCACTACCTTAGCTTCCCCACTAAGGATTTCAACAAATTCACTAAGAATTCTTTCCCTTTTAATAGGCTTAGGAGGTAACCTTTACAACCTAGACTTATATACCAAGCCTAGCATCCAAAGCTTACAACCCAAGCTTTGGGAACCCTCTCTAACAAGAGAAAAATAAAGCAAACTGAAATCCCTCTTTTAGGTAGATGTTTGCACTCTAAAGCTCTCACCCAAACTTAATACACTTGAGCATACATTGACAATTTAGCTCAACAAGTGTAGTCTATTCAAACATATGAATTTAAAGCACAAAAAACTTAATTACAATCATAGACATGTTGGCATTTTGATCATTAGTTGTTGCTGGTGCTTAAAGGGTCCTTTTATACTCTCAATTGAGTTCCTAGTCATTGGAGATCGTTAGGATTGGATTAGAGCCGTTTGTGGCTTTATTTCCCGTAATAAATATAGTTATAAAATAGTCGGTATCAGTACGTGGGTAGCTGTATCGGTACCGGTTCTTCAAAAACTAGTCGTTGAGCTTGATGCAACCTTCTCGTATCGATACGACTTGGCGCGTATCGGTACTTGGGATCGGTACGCCACAGTCCGTTTCGGTATGAAGGATTAGTACGCTGCAGGGAACTAGCCATTGGGGTTTATGAAAATAGCCGTTGGGGATTTGAAAAGTAGGGATCGGTACGCCTTTACGCGTATCGATATGACCCTCTCTATATCGTTACGCCTAAGCTTGTACCTTTACGGGTTTTCAATTCTGGAAAATTCCTGTAGCTGAAACCCTTAAAAGGTATCGATACGGTATTAGGTGTATCGATATGGGGCTTGATAAAACTCATGTTTAGCTATTTAAAACGTTTTGAAGCCTTCCAAAACCTTATAAGAACATCTCAAACTTATTTTCAAGTTGTTTGGACTTAAAATTATTTTTGAAATCTTTTCAATTTAATCTAAAACTATTTTCAATTATTATATCAAAACAAATATCCTAACAAAAGTGAAACTTGATTTATGATCACTTGAAATCCAATATAATTGATAATGTATCATGTTGATGGATTGTGTTCTATAATGATGATTTATACATTTTACTCTTTAAGCTTTGCATATGGGTTGTTATGCATGGGAAAGCTTAAATTGAGGGATTGCAAATGGGATTTTGTTGTTGATCCATGATACATGTTGAATGTGGTTTAATATGCATATTTTTGGAAATGTTAAGTGCATGGTTTGAAATGCATGATATTTTGAAAGATGATTTAAATGAGATTTTCAAAGTGATTTTGACAACCAGTTTTAATTGCATTGATGGTGGTTGTTCTTTGAGCACTCTTCACTAAGCCTAGTGTGCTTACGCGCTCTTTGTCCATAAATGCAGAGAATTAAAGGTTGAGGCAGCGAGCAAGCGAAGGAGAACCCAAAGACTTGAACTATTCGAAAGTATGATTTTTGAACTAGACTAGTAGTAATAAAGGCAATTGGGTTCATTGTTGTTTGGAAGGGTTATTTGCTAAACTCCCGATGTGTGCAAGTTTATATTGTTGTTGTAGAATTGTATGAAACTTTATATGTTCGCTTTTGATGTTGATTTACGTTTCGTGCGTTGGATGGATTAGATTTTTAAGAAGCATGCCTCTAGTTTTATGATTGAAGTATGTTGCTATGATTTGATCTCGTTCCTTTGATATCCTAGCATGGTTTGACCTATAGTTTAATGGTGTATATGTTTATTGGTTGTTAGAGCTTGTATGAATCTATGATTGTATGAAAAACCAGCAAACTTAGACATTTCAGGTCAGAGCGTACCGATACGCGAGGCCTCGTATCGATGCGGGTAATCTTGAAAAATGCCTGGGGATCGGTACACGAAAAGTCGTATCGGTGCGGGCTTTAGCTATTAGAATCCAAGATTTTGCAAATGTGCCCGCATACCGATACGCCTTTGTCATGTATTGTTGGATTGAAGCCCCGTATCGGTACAAGTTCCCGCGTACTGGTACCGGCTGTCGTTAATTTAGTTAAAGTGTAATCTGAGGTTTATGATTCTTTCATTTTGGTCCCTAATGTTCTTGAATGCAATTGTATGTTTTTGGATTATCGTTTCGAGCTGAAATTTGGCAAGAATCATGTAATATGACTAATTGAGCATTGGTAACCCAAATTTTAACTAAGTCCTTGTAATTTTCTAGATTTACATTTTAGTCCCTAAAATGCGTATATGTGAAATCGGTTGCCTTTTTTATGATAGCTTCCTTTGAGAATTCATTCGCTGCCAGCATGCACACCATAGGAAATAATGTCGCATCTAGAAAAGATGAAAATAAAAAATTGGACTTAAGTTTAGTTAATTGATTCGGGTTTGTTTCGACAAACCCAATGTAGCTTACTCGATTCGATCGGACGTCTAGGCTGGGTCGAGGGGGTTACATATTTTTTGTTGGGTTTTATTGTTTTAGGATTCTATGTTTTAATTATTTGTTCAATGTTATAGCCTTTTTCTTTTATCTATTTTGTTCATCGTTCTTCATGCATAGTTATTGTAAGAGCTATCGAGAAAGGCCTTTTAACTATTGATCTGTGGCTTAATATCGAGAGAGTTAGATTATATACACGTGAACAGTGGGCTAAGCTGTTAACTTAGCCTTAATTCGGCTTAAACATAAGTTTAGGGTTTCAACGACTAAAAGGGAGTTCTTAAACAAATAATAGAGTTGTTAGGGTTCTCGCAAACATGTATTACCTTAGCTTCAATATTATTAACTTTTAGACAGAGAGAGAGTCAAAAATTCCTTAGAAAATCATGTCGAGTAGATAAAGATCTTAATGGTTTAGGTAGACATGTATTGCCAACAGTTATAACATTCGAAGGGTAATTAGCATGGTTCTTAAGCAATAAACCCAACATCCATAATTATCTAAATCTTTGCTACATCATCTGTTTGTCCTTTGATTATTGTTTCATCTTTACTTTTTATCGCATTTAGTTTATAGTTTTATCACCATATCATCTTATCATTATTTTTTAACTATTTTGTGCAATCACTTTGGGCTTATCAATCCTATCCTTATAGATTCCACACTCGATACTTATCACTTTATTACTTGTGCGACGAGTATATTTACTCTAATTGCGCATACTATATTTTACACATGAATAACCCTCATCCCTTTAATTTAAAGTAAGAGGGTAGTCACCGTAGACGATAAAGACAAGCAGCCACACAGTGACGGTGAATAACATGTATCCATTGAATTCAATGTTTCCCATTTGAACTTCGAATCCTACTATAAATTAATTTCTTTCTTTTTTGTTGTTGTAAATATAACCATTCAATTCATTTTATGTTTCGAAAATCTACCGCTTGGATAGCTGGTACTACAGAATATTAATTTTGATGACCAGAAATCTAATTTAAAATATTAATATTCAAATTCTACTGCAATTTAATTTAAAATATCGTCGACAACAAAAGGGTAAACAACTACAGTTAATCCGTCAACAACAACAATAAAAGAAAAGGTTTAAGATATTTAGGGTTTATGAGAGAAAATAGTTTACAATATTCTACATTAAGGACTAAAAATATATTAGAAAAAATATGATTAATTGCGTGTTAAATTTTTAAAATTTTAATATTAATTTAAAAATTATTAAAAATATAATAGTTTGTAGCGGTAGTAACATATAATAGTGTATGTTGTCTGTTCTAAAATTTTTTATTTGTGAATGTGTTTAATATCTGTAAACATGGACGAAGTAATTATTTTGAACAAAATAATAATTTCGTAAATTAAACAAAAAAAAAACATCAAAAAAAGCATAAAAAAATTCAAAACCAAAGAAAGAGCCAACAGACGGCTCAAGCACAAAGCACAAAGCACAAACAATGTGCACCAAAAGAAGAAAACAAAAGACAATCAACATAAAAAAAGTTGTAGCGAGAGAGCCGAAGGCTAGAGGAGGGGATGTCTGAACCCAGAGAAGAGCCAATCATTTCTGAAGCATGTTACCCACGGCCGCGAGAGCTCAAAGGTCTCCCCCAAATCGAAAGATAAAGGACCTAATCATAAAGTATTTCACAAAAAAAGATTAAAATCTAGTAGTTTTAGAGTGAGACATTCTTATAATGCGGTTAAAATAAAGTAATCCTACACAAATTCTTACTCAATTGATAAATTTGTGTAGCTACATAAATTCTTACAATCTGTACAAATCTTATCCAAATAGTAAGAATTTAGATTATAATATAAGAATTTATGTAGCTACACAATTTTTTACCGATTGCGAAATCTACACAAATTTTTATCCAATTGATAAAAATTTATGTAATTACACAATTGAAATTTTTACTCAGTCTTATATAAATTCTTCCTATTTTTTGTAAAAATTTATGTTAATCGCATTTTAAGCAATTTTTTTTTTAATTTTATTGGTTTGAACTAGAAGAAAAGAAATCTAAAATTTTATTGGTTTCAAGAGAGGAACCACAATCCTCACAGAATCCAGACCGTCACTTTATGGACGAAGTAATTTTATTTTTGGGAAAACTGAATTATAATTTTTAGACAGTCAAAGTACAATTTTACCCTTACATTACTTTGTATCTGTATAACTTTTTTAAGGATCAAACTACTTTCTCTTTATTAATTTAAGGGGGCACAAAGTGAAATTTACCATTTTTTTAAATTATAAGGTTAAAACTTTTAAAGGGGCAAATCACAAATTTTTTATTTAGGGGGCTAGGATCCCTAATCTGGGCATCGTTTTTGTTTATGAATATGTTCGTTTAGTGTTCATTTAGTATTTATGAACATCAAATAAACAAACATAAAAACATAATTTTAAATAAATGAACAAACACAATTTTAAATTTTATGTGTAGATAGCCATAATAACATTTAAATTTTTATATAATTAATAAATCTTGTTTAATTGGATATAATTATAGTTTATCAACCAAAAATATCCAATGCGAGAGGGATAAAAAAATAAGTTGGAATAGCAGCCAGCAGGATCATAGTGCTTGAAAGCATCTATTTTAGTACGACGACACCTCTTCTCCCCAAGCATCACAGCCTCTAACCTAATTAGAAAATAACCTCAAAAGCTCCAGTCTTTGCTTTAGTACCCCTAATGTTTAACCTGAATTTTTGTTACCTCAGGCTCAGGCAGCCGATTCCTCTACCAAATTTGCTTCTCTAATAATAAAAAAACGGTGAAGCAGTCGTTGCAGATGATGCGTTAGTGGCCACATTTCCTACACAACAGTATATATATATTGAGTTCATATGGCTGCTTCCATTTTCTTCTATTTCAGTTCTACAAAGTTCAATTACTGATGGAAAGGCAGGCACTAATGACAAATCTTAGGCATGATGCTAACAGATTCACATTTATAATATCCTGGTTATATGCTACTGGGTTCATACGGCAGCTTTCAAGTTCAATGTTTCATGTTTCTATTTCAGTTCTACAATGTTGGATGACTAATGGAAACCAACCAGGAAGGCAGGCACTATCAAATAATCTTAGGCATGATGCTGAAGGATTCACCCTGAAGACCTCATGTTATATATGCTAATGGGTTCATATTGGCTGCTTTCAAGTTCAATGCTTCATTACTTCTATATCGGTTCTACAACGATTGAGGACACATGGAGACCAGAAAAAGGCAAGCACGACCAGCGAATCTCAGGCATGATGCTAAGAGATTCACTCTGGAAATGTCATGTTATAAGCTATTTGGTTCGTATGGCTGCTTACATGTTCAACCCTTTTCCATTTCTACAATGTTCCATGACTAACGGAAACTGGAAAAAGGCAGGCACTACCAACAAATCCTAGTATGATGCTAAATGATTCACTTTCATTACTTCTATACATAAGAAGTTTGAAAACAAACAACTGCAGTTTAACATGAAAACCAAAGCAAGCCATACTAAAATCCCAATCATTCCACATTTCTACAATTAGTATAAGATTATCAAAATCCATATCTTTGCAACAAATTGCCCAAGAACTTCAAAAACAACCACAGGAACATTGAAACTAGATAGACCATAGCAGGTATAGAAGTGCTACATAATCATTGACCAATTCATCAATTTTATTTCGAAATCCAAAACTATTCCACATTGTTCAATTACTCTAAACTAGACAACATCAAAATCCAAAACTTATGCAATAAATTGAAACAATGAAAGTTCCACCTCACCTTTGTCTCAAACTTGTTCAATCACTTGGTCATAACTTCCACACCCGTCTTCCCAGCAATAATAACAGAGGTAGCCATCCCCAAAAACAACCCATGCTCCACTACACCTTCCATGGCAGAAATCTCTTTCCCGGCTGCAAACCCATCTTTAATTGGATTCTTGAAATACAAATCCACAATGTAATTCCCATTATCAGTTACATAAGGCTTTTCACTACCATCCCCTGCTAACCTCAACTTTGCTTCACAACCTAACTCTTTAAACAACCCTTCAAGTCTCACCAAGTTATATTTCCAGCAAAACTGCACGACTTCAACAGGCATAGCCAAACCACTCCCCCCAAGCCCCGAAACAAGCTTACTATCATCAGCCACTACGATGAAAGATGACGAAGCCGCTTCAACCATTTTCTCACGCAAAAGTGCACCCCCACGGCCTTTGACTAAGTCGAGGTTGGGGTCAACTTCATCGGCGCCATCAATGGCGAGATCGATATGGGGATGCAAGTCAAGGCTGGTTAAGGGGATATTGAGCGATGCAGCTTGTTCTTGGGTTCTTTTTGAGGTTGGGATCCCAATGATGTTGGAAAGTTGACCGGTTGAAAGGAGGTGACCCAGTTTGTCAACTACAAAGGCTGCCGTTGAGCCTGTTCCGAGGCCTAGGACCATGCCTGACTTGACTGACTCCACCGCTTTGTCAGCTGCAAGCTTTTTGAGATCATCTTGGGAAAGAACCGGAGCAGATTGGGACCTGACGGAGAATGGTTTCTGGGTTCGGGTCCGTAGGTTGAGAGGGGTGGCGCGTGGGACAAAGGGGGTGGTGGAGATGTGGTGGAGGGATAAGGAGGCCATCGGTTTTGTTGAATGGGAGGATAAGATCGAAATTGGGTGCTCTATTTGAGCCCTGTTCTATCTAGTTTCTTCGGTGGGATTTCGGATTGATTGATGACAGCAATGCCTCATTGGTTGGATTTTGCTTTGATTTTATAAAATTTGTGCTGTTGGTGGTAGGTGAATGACAGGGTTAGGAATAGGTGAGTTGTTGGAGTGCACTTAAATTAACAATTCTGTTTTCAAATTTGAGTAGAATTTGTTTTGTTAAATCAAAAAATTATTTTTATTATTCCATTAACCAAATTTTAGTCACATGCTCATAGACTATTGTAAAAAAATATAAGTAGCTTCAATTCTTTTTTTTTTTTTGAAAATAAATCTCAGTTTTTTATAATTTAATCCCTAAATTTTATATTTTCTCATTTATTCAATTTTTTTTTGTTTTAAGTTCATTTTGACCAAATTTGAATAACATGCCCCACTATCATTATAGAACATATATGTAACTTTAATTTATATTTTTAGCAACAAATTTATTCTTTTTGCAATTTAGTCATTAAGTTTGCATTTTATTCAATTTAGTCCTTCAACTGTATATTTTTGGTAAATTCTTTCTTCTCATCAATTCTTTGACTCCTTTATACTTCCATCAGTACTTTTTCCTAAAAAATCCATTCGTTAAAAATAACATTATAAATACATTGTATAATTCTAAAATATATTTGATTTATTAAATAACATTAAACTTACTTACATAGGTTATATTCTGATACACAACTCTTCTTTGAAATCTAAATTCCTAACCTTAGCAATCTAAATCCTAAACCAGAATCCGTGTCTGTCAAAATAGAGCAATCTCGTGCCTCCGTGTGGATTAAATGGGCGGGAAACTTTAAAAACTAATGGGTTTTGTGTTTTTTTCGGGCCTTCCTAGCTGATAACAACTTGTACTGGGTTTAGGGGTCAATCCAAATTGGACTCTTGTGAATATATAAATTTGGGCTTGTACATATGGGTAAGGACTTTGGATCTTTTATTTATATATTGGACATTGTATACTATTTATTTAGGGCTGAATATTTATTTATTTATTTATAAAAAAATAATATACAGTATCCCATATATAATTTGAGTATTACAGCTGCTCCTCTTTGTTCAGTATTGTGAAACATAAATAGAAAAAAGACTGAAAATATACGAGTTTGGCCTAAAGGATTTGATTGTAGTTCTAAGCTTCAAGTTCTTATTGTGAACTCTCACACTTTCTTTCAAAGCTAACTGTGAAGTTTGAACTAATTCTTTTTATTAGGAACCATTCATTTTTCTTGGCATTGTTGATCATTTTCCTTGCAAAAGGTGATGAACGGGTGTGCTGTTCTTATTAGGAACTCTTCATTCTTTGCTTGACGAACTCTTCTTATTGTGAGTTCTGCATTTTTTGCTAGACGAACTCTTCTTATTGAGAGCTCTGAATTCTTTGCTTGACGAACTCTTCACATGAAGAGTTCTTTGTTCTTTGCTAGATAAACTCTTTTTATTGCACTACAAAAAAAGGTACATATACCGACAATTAGTTATATTGACAGACAAGAGTCGTCGGTATAGACAATATATACGGATGGAAAATAAAATTGTCGGTAAACGTTTTGATTTTTGCCGACATATATATTATTCTTCGATATAGACAAAATTTATACCGATAGAAGACAAAAAATAGTCGGTATAGATGTAATGTATATCGATGAGCAATAGCAACCATCGGTAGATGTATTTTATAGCGACGAACGATAATAACTATCGATATAGATAAACAATATACCAATGATTAATTCTATGTATTGGTATAGACATAATTTTTATCGACGAAAGATTATTTTTCGGTATAAGTTATAGAATGTATCGACGGTTCAATATGTTTGTTGGTATAGGTAAAACATATACTGACGGACGGATTTTTTCTACCGTCGGTACAAGTAGGTTTAAATTTTTCACACGGTTTAAAATAAACCAAAAAATACCCAAAAACGAGAATCCCGCTCTCTCTTCTCCGACTACCTCTTTAATAGGATAACCTTTGGACCAAAATGGAGTATTTTCTAGATAAAATTTTAATTTTATTAGATTTGTACACATACTTCAGGAGTGGTTGATGCTGCTATCATATGTAAATTTCATCTGATTTTATCTTATTTCACCACTAACAATTTAATTTTCTCCCTGGCAATTTAATTTTTTGTTGCTGCATTTTGCTTTATGTGAGGTCCATGTAGGTTGGGTGACTGTTTGGTTGTGTATTCTACGTTGGAACCGTTTGCTTTCTCTTATATGATAAAAGGAAGAAAACATATTTGTTTATAGATCAGCTTGTCCTATATTTGTATGATCTTAAGATCTTTAATTTATGATTATTCTCCCCTCTGCTTATTTAGGATGATTATACTTATATGCTTTTATGTGTATAAGCACTTAGTTTCTTTCACCCATTAAGTGGGGATTGAGATAAAGAAGAGAGACATTGTCAAGTAGGTATTTTTTAATTCTTAAAAATTTTGGTTATAACTTCTTCTTGGGTTGTCTTCCACATGTTTAGTAATTTATATACATATTATGTTTTTCTTTCCAGCAAAAACTTCGGGAACTACTGTAACCTTTGTGATAATAGAAGGATGGGTTGTAACAGTTGCATCTGTTGGTGATTCTTGTTGTATATTTGAATCGGCTGAAGGTGATATATATTACTTGTCAGCTGATCATAGGCTTGAATGCAATCAAGAGGAGTAAGTTATTAACATAGTGTTGACCGTATTTTAAAAGCTTTTCTAAATATCAACATCTTACTTTCTGTTTTCATCTTTTTAGGAGGGAGCGAATCACAGCAAGTGGTGGTGAGGTTGGGCGGTTAAATACTGGTGGTGGTGCAGAGGTATCTCTGCTCCTATTACATTATGCGTCTTGTTTTTGAGTGCTTTAACAAAAACTCTCTTGATTCTTAGCCATTTCTTTCCATTAGTGAAACTTATTGCCTTCGAGATATATTCAGGTGAATGGATGCGCTAACACAATATATAAGCTAGTTTCACAGTTTACATGACTCTATAGAAAAAGTGTACCAACAAGAACTTTAAACTTATAAGATAATCGGTGTGAATTAGAGGACTCCTCTGTAAAACTAACTAACAATAGCTGTAACAATTGTAATTGGAAACATCTTTTTCTGTATCTATCTTGTATCCAAACAGCATATTTTTAAACATGGTATTGATATGGTGATAAATCGGTTCTTCGTAGAGAATTTCCGTATCTGCAGTCAAGGACAGAACTGTCTTTGATTAATTGTATGTATCAAAGTGAGTGAAATGGGTAAACAACAATTGATGAATTGTTTTATTGAAATGTTCATAGGCTTTGAAAGAGGCTTTTGAGGTATTCTGCAACAAAACTGTTACTGGCAGCTCAAGTGCAGAGTTTTTGGCTACATTCTGTGATAGTATCCCCAAGAAGGGTGGAAGTGAGAAATTAAGTAATGAAGTCATTGAAGAGACACTCGTGAAGGTAGCTTATCAATTTTATATTAAATTTATAGTGATTTGAAATTGATTCTGATTTATCTGTTTGTTTCCTATAGGTAGTTAAGCTTCTTGCCTATATTAGTGATAAAGACCTCTTTGCCGAATTCTACAGGTGAGGCAATTAATTTTTTTTGTCAATTAGTGATAAAGACCAAAAAAATGGAGGGCATGGTGAGTAGGCCTGTGTTTCTGTAGTTTTTACTGTTGTCTGCTTTGATATTTTTCTAATAAAAAAATTGTGATGGAACTTGTGTTCTGCCTTTCTAACAGGTCACGGATCTGACATTGGCAAGGGAAAACCAAGCCAGCTTTGAGGACTATCTTAGGAATAATGCAGCTGCACATCCTGGGATTGATTTAACAGTTATTGTTCTTACTACAGGGTTCTGGCCAAGTTATAAATCTTTTGATCTCAATCTCCCTGCTGAGATGGTAATGACTTCAAGCATGTTATTTGCATGATGACTATATTGAATATCTTTCTCTGCAATATGAAGTTTTATTTATGTTTAGGAATATCATTGTTTCAGGTAAATTTGTGGAAGTTTTCAAAGGATTTTATGAAACAAAAACAAAACACAGAAAGCTTACATGGATATACTCGTTGGGTACTTGCCACATTAATGGCAAGTTTGAACAGAAAAACATTGAATTGATTGTTTCAACATATCAGGTAAACTGACTCCTAAACTCTGCACTCTTTAAATCAAATAAATCTTAGAACAGTAAGTCCTATTAACTTGTCTTTCGTTTTTCTGAGTATTGACTTGAACCAAATTGGATTATCTATTTTCCTATGGTAGAATCATTGTCTCGAAATTATAGTAGTTGCTTGGTGATTGAAATCTTAGTAAATGTAGCTATTTCAGTGAATTTAACAAATGCAAACATTGCTTCATGATTTGTTCCTTCCTTGGGCAGGGAATAAAATCGGCATCATTGGCAAAAGTGACAGATCCCGGAGTGAAGTTCTTTATTGAAAAATGTATTGCTAAAGCCTCGGATTTTACTTGGACCAAGGGTGGTTATAGCTTAATGACCAAAAAAAGTGTTATTCCAATATGTTAAGAGATCAATTTTTTTATTCAAATATCAAACAATATTTTTGTCGGAGTAGGCCATACTTATACCTATGGATTTGTTTGCCGGTATAGGGTCCCAACATCTACAGCGACGATTGTTTCAGTTGCTATAGTTATATACCGACTAGCTTTTTATTAACAGCTTTTTGTCTCTCGAAATATTGCTCTTGTCCGTCGGTAAAGGGTTTTAGACCATATATTGACGAATTTTAATTGTTTTACCGACGATTTTCTATCCATTGCTATATGTCAATTTTTTTTGTAGTGTTAAGAGCTCTTTGTTCTTTGCTAGTTTCTTGCCAAAGCATATTAAAATGCTTGGATGAGTGTTAATATGACCCTAATTTTCGTGTATGATGCATGAACCATAACACATTCAGATTAATCAAGCAACTTTTGCTTTCTGGGAGACTAATCTAGTTTTCTTTGCTACGCCTCTTTACTAATTCTCAGTCTGCATTGATACTTCAACTCACACTCGAGATTAACTTTTGAAATCCTCTTTCTGCATTTCTGGCCCTTTGCTTTAAAGCGTCATTTCAGGTTTTCACTTTAGATTGTTTTTCTCAAAGCACCCTTTCGGGTTTTCACTTTGATTTTTTCTTTTTCTCAAAGCGCCTTTTCAAGTTTTTACTTCATTTTTTCCTTTTTTTTTCTTTTTTTTCACCATTTTTTCGGGTTTTCACCTTTTTTATATCACTTTCCTTTTTCGTTCTTTTCTCTATATGTCTTTCTAGCTTGTTTGGGCACTATTTGGCTCGAGCACTTAGCTGTTTCTTTCATCTCTTTATTTTTGCTGGCACAATATTCAACTCAATATTCTCTTTATACACTACTCTTCAAAAACCTAGAGTGCTAAAGCTCACTTGTATCATTCAAAACATAATAATACCAAGAAATCATACATTTTTATGAATTATGCTAGTCTACTTGCAATATGCTTTAGAAGTAAAGAAAGCTAGGAAGAAAATTCATGAATTTATTGATGCTTATAAGCAAAAATACAATGGAGTTTGAAAAAGTCATGGCAAACTGAAACAACAAAATCAAGAAACAAGGTTAGATCCCCAGGCATCCATAGCATGAAGGAATCAGCAACCCCATCGACCGAATATAGTTCTGAACTCGAGCCCTTGTCCAATAGGCTTCAAACATTGTCAAGATGTTATAGTGTGAAATTCATCTAAAAATACCGGGTGTCTGAGAGGTTTTAATTGTCGAATGCCTATTCTCGACAAATCTGAGCTGTCCTTTGCAGGTTTTCAACCTAGATCCTCATTTGGTTTCAAGACGTTCATTGCGAGTTTTCATCTTGAACCCTCATTTTCTTTTCATTTCTTTTCTTCTTCTTTTTTGATACCTATGACGCCCTTTTGGGTTTACACCACATATATTTTCATTTTACGAAGCACCATTTTCAGGTTTTCACTATGTTTTTTTTTCAATCTCTTTTTTTATTCTTCAGACGTCATATTTCTTAACTGAATCAATGTTCACTGGCTTGTGCAACTTTTCACCATGTATTTTAGTTAAAATCAACGCTCCTCTAGAGAAGGCCTTTTTGACAACATAGGCCCCCTCCCAGTTAGGAATCCATTTTCCACAGAAATCTCGGTATACTGGCCATACCTTTTTCAGCATTAGGTCACTTTCTCAGGATTCTCTGGGTCAGACTTTCTTATTGTAAGCCCGTATCATTCTTTTCTGGTACATTTGGCTGTGACAAATACCTTTCAACCTTTTTTCCTCAATAAGATTCAACTGATCAAACCATGCCTGTACCCACTCTGCTTCATCCAGCTTCACTTCAGATAAAACTTGGAGAGACGAAATTTCAACTTCAATCGAAAAATACTGCTTTTGTTCCATAAACCAAAGAATATGGTGTTGCCCAGTAGAAATTCACACTGAAGTTCGATATGCAAATAAAGTGAAGGGAAACTTCTCATGCCAATCCCTATAAGTATATATCGTCTTCGATATGATTTTCTTGATGTTCTTGTTTGCTGCCTCCATTGCCCCATTCATCTTAGAGCGATAAGTCACAGAATTGTGGTGCATAATTTTAAACTGCTCACATGCTTCTGCTATTACCTTGTTGTTGAAATTGTTAGCATTATTAGTAATAATTCTTTCTGGCAATCTATATCGACATATAATCTCTTTCTTCAAGAACTTACAGACCGTAGTTCTTATGATATTGGCATACGAAGCTGCTTCTACCCATTTGGTAAAGTAATCAATAACCACAAGGATGAAGCGATGTCTATTAGAAGCTTTGGGATGAATCTGACCAATAACATACGTGCCCCATATAGAAAAAGGCCATGATGAATTCATTGTATGAAGAGGTACCAGTGGAAAATTAATTTTGTTAGCATATATCTAACATTTGTGACACTTCTTGGAATACTCAATGCAGTCCCCTTCCAGGGTTGACCAGTAATATCCATATCTCATAATCTTTTTAGACATTGCAAAGCCGTTAGCATGTGTTCCACATATTCCATCATGCACTTCTACCAAAATGTTTCTAGCTTCTCAGGTATTGACACACCTTAGCAAGATCCGATATTTGCCCCTTTTATACAAGACTTCACCATCAAGCACATATCCTGTAGCCATCCTTCTAATGGTCATTTTGTCATTATCATTTGCCTTCATGGGATAAGTTTGGAATTTGATGTACTGCAAGATATCAAAGTACCATGGATTTCCATCTGCCTCTTCTTCTATGTTGTAATAGTGAGCATAGGTTTCGCAACTCTGCATTTAAATTGGCATCATATCCTCTGCTCTGTTTGCTAGAAATACCGAAGCCAATGTAGCCAAGGCATCAGCCATTTGATTATTTTCTCTGTGGATTTAAGTGAAAGTGATTTCTTCAAACTCTTTCATCAACTCAAGAATCAACTTCTGATACTCGATCAGCTTTACATCCTTTGTTTCCCATTCTCTACGGAGCTGGTAAATAACTAATGTTGAATCCCCATATACTTTCAAAATTTCTATCTTTCTTTCGATAACAACTCGTAATCCCATGACACAAGCTTCACATTCTGCCATATTATTGGTGCATAGAAATTCCAATTTGCTTGTGAAAGGATAATGTACATTACTTGGGGAGATCAACACTGCTCCAATTCCACATCCTAGGGTGTTGACTGCCCCATCAAAGTATAATTTCCAAGCTTCATTCTTTGAAGTTCCACTTTCTTTCGTGGAGATGTTCATCACATCCTCATTTGGGAAATCAAAGTTCAGGGACTCATAATCTTCTGAAGCACGGCTAGCCAAGAAATATGATATGGCACTTCCTTTTATTGCCTTTTGACTTACATACACAATATCAAATTCTGACAACATTTGCCAACGAGTCAATCTTCCAGTCAACGCTGGTGCTTCCATAAAAAAATTAATGGATCAAGACGAAATATCAACCAAGTAGTGTGGTATAACATGTACTGTATGAGTCTACGGGTTACCCAAACCAAAGCACAACATAATTTTTGAATTGGTGGGTACCGTACTTCACACTCTGTAAAACTTCTTGCTCATGTAATATATGGCTCTTTCTTTCTTTCTTTCTTTCTTTCCTGTATCATCATGTTATCCTAGCACGTATCCCATTGAATTTTCATAAACCGTCAAGTAAAGGATGAGTGGTGTATCTAGAATTGGTGCTACTAGAATCGAAACATTGGTCAAATATTTCTTGATGTTGTCAAGCGTCTTTTGACATTCCTCGTCCCATACCCTTGGATTATTCTTTTGTAGCAGTCTGAAGACTGGATCACATTTATCAGTCAACTGAGAAATAAATTGAGAAATATAATTCAATCTCCCAAGGAACCCCTGTATTTTATTTTGTGAATGAGGTGGTGGAAGATTCTGGATTGCTTTCACCTTGTCTGGATCAATCTCAATTTCTCTTCTGCTAACCACAAAGCCCATGATTTTTCTAGATGAACCCCAAAAGTACATTTATTCAGATTGAGTTTCAACTAATACTTTCTCAATCTTTGGAACAACTTCCTCAGGTTCTGAATATGTTTGTAACACCCCTTCCCGGCCTAGTCGAGAACCGGGTCGGAAAATGCTACCAGTGAGCAAAACGGTGATCGGTGCAATAAATTTCAACCAATAATCGATTATTAAACGATATTTTGCTTTATAAACATTACCAAAGTAAACATTTGTAACACCTCTAAATTAGGCCTAGAAGAAAGTTACCATTTCGAATTCCTAAACAATTTAATCAATTATGTTTAGAGGTAACCAATTTAAAATATAGGATTGAAATGTTAGAATTAAAAGAAATGTAGCTTTTTATGCTAGTGACTAAACTGGCTAATAAATGAGACATGAGATTTGCATGCTAAAACTTTAAAAGAAAAAGGGACATAGACACTTGTCCATGAGTGGTGAAGATGAGTTGAGGGAGTTTCAGCCTTGGTCTTCTCCACTCCTTCATTCTTCATCCCAAAAAATGGATTTCTTTGAAGGAGTGAGAGAGGAAATTCTTGGACAGCCATGTGAGTACATTTGGGAGCTTCGATTTATGCTTGAAATTTGAGGTTTTAGTGGTTTTACATAAGGAAGAAGGTGATGTTCTATCTCTTCACCCTTCTATGGTGTTTAAATGTGTATACATGTAACAAGGGCTGTTTTGTTTAAATCTGGAAATGTTTTATGGTGTTTAAATGTGTATACATGTGACAAGGGCTGTTTGTTTAAATCTGGAAATTAGTGGACTGTTTTATGGTGTTTAAATGTGTATACATGTGACAACGGCTGTTTTGTTTAAATCTGGAAATTAATGGACTGCTTTATGGTGTTTAAATGTGTATATATGTGAAGTTTGGACTGATTTGTCATGTTTGAAAAGCATGTAAGCTGCCATGAAGTTTATGTATTCGCATATGTGAAGTTTGGATTGATTTGTTATGTTTGAAAAGCATGTAAGCTGCCGTGAAGTTTATGTATTCGCATATGTGAAGTTTGGATTGATTTGTTATGTTTGAAAAGCATGTAAGCTGCCGTGAAGTTTATGTATTCGTATATGTGAAGTTTGGACTGATTTGTTTTGTTTGAAAAGCATGTAAGCTGCCATGAAGTTTATGTATTCGTATATGTGAAGTTTGGACTGATTTGTTATGTTTGAAAAGCATGTAAGCTGCCATGAAGTTTATGTATTCGTATATGTGAAGTTTGGACTGATTTGTTATGTTTGAAAAGCATGTAAGCTGCCATGAAGTTTATACATTCGTATATGTGAAGTTTGGATTGATTTGTTATGTTTGAAAAGCATGTAAGCTGCCATGAAGTTTATGTATTCGTATAAGTGAAGTTTGGACTGATTTGTTATGTTTGAAAAGCATGTAAGCTGCCATGAACTTTATGTTTTCGTATATGTGAAGTTTGGACTGTTTCCTATATACATATATAAATTTGAGACTGTTTTGATATGTCAAAGTATGTAAATATATATTTCGGGGACTGTTTTTTACGTGTATAAATAAACTAAGGGCTGTTTTGATGTGATAAAGTATACGAATATATTTTTGGGACTGTTTTTGAGTATCCACAGATAGGGGACTGTTTTAGAATATAAAAATGTATAAGTAAGAATGGGTGGTTGATTTGAAAGTATGGAAAACTTATGGAATTGTTTTGAATATGTGTATATGCATATCTATAATTGGGATTGTTTTGCATTGATATAAAAGTAAAAGGGGGTTGTTTTATGTAATTATAAGTACAAATGAATTGAATTAGTAGTAATGACTTGTTATTTCTGGTTGAGGTACATGTTACGATAAGGGAGAATATGAGATTGAGTTAGTGGAAGCTAAGGAAATTATGGATTCAGGTATCCCGTAACTTCGGGATAGGAGGTGAGTGTAATTTTAAAGCCGTGTATTAGCTCATGACTTTCCTGAGCAATGTTCGTATTTAACTTACATGCTTTATTCCATTGTTGATTGTAATACTGTAAATGCTAACTTGAGCTAGAGGTAAGTGCTTCGAGGTAAGTACACTAAAATAGATTCTTCCCCTGTTTGGACTTCGGTCCCCTATTTGGACTACTACGGTCTCTTGTTTGGACTACGGTCCCCTGTTTGGTACTTTGAGTACCCCTGTTGACGACATATGTCATTGGATTCAAGTATCTAGATTGCTTGAAAATCAAAGCTATGTTGATTAAAATAAAATGAAGTATAAATTGTGTATACTTGTAAAATGGATTGTTTTGAATAAGATAAATATGTCTTGGACTGATTTGTGAAGTATAAATTGTGTATACTTGTAAAATAGACTGTTTTGAATAAGATAAATATGTCTTGGACTGATTTGTGAAGCATAAATTGTGTATACTTGTAAAATGGACTGTTTTGAATAAGATAAATATGTCTTGAACTGATTTGTGAAGTATAAATTGTGTATACTTGTAGAATGGACTGTTTTGAATAAGATAAATATGTATGAACATGTTATATGGACAGCTTTGTTTAGAATTAATCACGTTGGGACTGTTTTAAGTATGTTAATTGTACATACATGTGTTGTTGCCCTGAAATGTATGTACATGTCAATGTTGGACTGTTTTAGGGTATAAAGTATACACCCATGTGTTGCTGCCCTGAAATGTATGTACATGTCTATATATGGACTGTTTTGTAACATGCTTATGTTTACATGAAAAACGAGACTGTTTTGGTATGTTAAATAAATATATGGACTGTTTTGTAACATGCTTATGTTTACATGAAAAACGAGACTGTTTTGGCATGTTAATTAAACATGTGGACTGATTTGTGAACATGTGTATATGTACTTGAAAATGGATTATTTTGGCATGTTAATTTAATATGTGGTCTGATTTGAGATGGATTATTGATATGTGTGCAATTAGATAGTTGTATACGAAATAAAATAACCCATGTTTTTGATAGACCTATATGTTTGGTGAATTACTTGTCAAGTAATTCATACTTGTGACCTATATGTTGATGTTGTATATGATATGTTAGAACTTGCGAATAAGATGAGTTATGATGGGTCAATCCTGACATTTACCTAACTCCGATGGGTCTGAAGGAGTAATAGAGTCATATTATAAAACATTTGACTCATACTTATGGTTGATCAACTACCTCACTAAGTAATTACTTATACTACTTTCTTGATGTATTTCAGGGTAAGTATGCTATTGATTACTTGAGTCGGGATGTGATCACAATGGTCCTTTGTATGTTGAAAGTTATTTCTAGAACTCCTAGATGGTGGCACAAATTAATACGTTGTATGCATAAGCATTGGTTTACCTCTTTGATTATGTTTTAATTAAGTAAAATTAAGTACTAGTAAGTCTTGTAATGAGCCTTTATATGCTTCTTGGTTGCTTGCTATTTAAGTTGTTATAGATATGATGATTGTTTAACGATCTAGATTCTTAGTTGTTTAAGATGACTAAATAATTATGTTGACATGCAAGTATGTAGGATGTTACGCATCTATCATCACATGGTTAACATTAACAAAGTATTATAGCCCGATTAGTTGATTAAATGGTCTTAGGGATCGTTAATAGCAATTATGAAAGCATGTTTTTGATAATGCCATGTGAGTGTGTTGAGTTTCGAATGGTAAATAATAATTGGATTAGACCTAACTTTTGAATAGCTAAAACCGGTCGTTTGAACCTTAAAGTTTAGCCTTAAACTTTCTGGAGTTCTTTTAAAGTGCTTTATATATTAGAAGTTTATCAAATTAAGTTGGGCTATGAGTTAGTTAATGGCTTTTCTATGTATTTGTGTAAGCTTACATGTTTGATCATGAATTGTATGGTGGGTTTAATCTTTGAAACTTTTTTTTAAAAAAGTTTTAATTGCCCCTATTTTCGGAATGCATGCTTACTTAAGTATGTTAAAACAGTTTCTGTTGCTCAGAATTTTGTTCGGTAACACTTCTTAAACCGGTTTTCTCCTAAGCCGGGTTTGAGGGTGTTACAACATTAATCCAATTGTCCAATGTTCAACAAAAATTCGTCAATTAGGACCAATTTATGACTTTTTTTCAAGTTTTAGGGACCAATATGTGAATTTAGTAATTTAGGAGTCCTTTCATGCAATTAACTAAATAACGATGAAATTTGATACGATAACAATGTCATTGTAAATTTTTAGGCAGTTCCGTTATCGATTACCTATATGATTAGGCCTTATAGTATTTTAGTAACCATTCTGTAAATATTTCAAACTGAGTTCAATGACTTTTAACATAATTAACTTCAACCGTATCGATACGCATTAGGCCGTATCGGTACGGGTATACATGGGTTTGAGCCCCAGGTGGGATTGTCCAAACATGTATCGATATGGTTGGGGTCGTATCGGTGCTGCATTCAAGGGTAACAATACAATTCCTAGTAATTCAAGAACTCATATCAGTACAAATTGACTTGTATCGATACAGGTTGACCAACATTAGCTTTGACCATGACCCGTTTCAATACGGCCTGAGACCGTATCGATGCAATTAATTTTAAAGACCTCACTGTCAAGATCCGCATCGATACACTTGGACCTGTATCAATACCCTATGATGAACTTGTACTTTTCCCAAGCCAAATATGCATGACCGTATCGATACAACTTGACCTGTATCAGTACGCCCTGCACTGTAATGTCAATTTTCATCTGGTTTTTAATCCATTTGACCTAGCAATTGATATCCAAAAGAAATGAAACTTTACCAACCATATTCCAATGCTATAATCTACTTGTATGCCAAATTTTAGGGTCATTTGAATCTATTTACTAGGTTTTTACCTTTTAGTGCCGAGTATGCATTTTTAGCCATGTTTTCATTATGCCAAAAGGGTCATTTAGGGCCTTAGACACTTCCACAAACCATACTTAATACATACATACCAAAAGGGTCACAAAGGACTAGTTCGACTACTTTGCCACCATTCTAGGAGTTCATAGGGAAAACACATTACTTGTGACTTGAGGTAACTTGTCAACAATGACCAAACTTCTGATCTTCAACAACAAAATCCTTAACCTGAAATGCATGAAATGAAATGCATTAGGCATACTTTGCTTAGTGAGGTAGTCACAAATAAACACTATATCAATGAAATACATTCCAATTCATATCTTGGCAATGACCATGCAATAGTTCGATAGAAACAATGCAATGAACATGTTCAATATCAATAAATTCATATTTCAACAATAACCCTTGGATCAATTCGGGATAGTGGATACGCGAATTCCTACGCCTTGCCAAATCAATGAATGGTCTAGTCCCTCCGCCTCGCCAATATGACCAATATCACAATACATCCCTCCGCCTCGCTAAATCAATATAGGCCATAGCCCAAGGACCGTAGTCCACCCATACAATGAGCTTATGAATTCTATGGCATGGCAATTGTATCCAATGTCCTTCGAATCCAAGGTCCGGTGACAATATCAATGATCAATGTTCAATAGCAATGACAATATTCAATGTATTCGATAGCTTTATCAATAAGCAATGATTCAATATCAATGTACAATAATAATATCAATGTCGATAGCAATATTTTAATGATCTCAATGACAATATTAATATCTGTTGGTTTATTTTCAATGTTTCGATAAGAATAACGATGTTGACATCAATGATCAATGACAATGGCTATATCCATGCTATATCAATGCTCTATATCAATATCCTATACTTCCATGATTCAATGATGATGGCAATGATAATGGTAGTAACAATACTCAATGACAACAACAATATCAATGTTCAATGTTCAATAACGATGACAATGACAATGACAATGCTCAATCCTCGATGCAATAACTTACCAATACTTACCACAACATTCGATAAGTGGTTCGATACAATAATCCTTAACCATAAGGTTAGCAATGGAAATTTCAATAACAATGAAATAGGGAAAGGCACCTAGCCTAATCCCAAGACTCCGACTACACTCACCTCGACAATCCGAAGCTTTCAAGGCTCTCGGATAGCAATCCCCTTGTTCCAAGCTTTTGCCAGTGACGGTGGATGATCTCTACCAACTTCTTGAGCTAGGTAAAAACAATAGGATTGTGTTAGAATAATTAACACGATATCGTAAACATTATAACGATATCAAAATCAATATCGAAGCTTGGAATAGCTATTAGCAATCAAACTCCCTGGATGGTCAAATGTAACACCCCATTCCCGGTAAGGTAGAGAATTGAGTCAAAAAGCGTTATCGGAAAACATATTCAGAAATCAGAAGTTTAATCGGAGTCGAAAATTCATTCGGAAGTTCTAATATTCTTATTTAAGGCTTAGTGAACGTAATTATCAAATACTAACTCAATATGGGGTCAATTTTAATCTTTTACAAACTTAGGGACTAAATTGCAATTTTTTATAAATTAGTGATCCTAATCCAAATTATTTATTACAAACTTGTAATTAAACTTACCAATTATTAATCTGCAAAGTTTTGTTACTATCGGATATCGTTAATCTAGTCAATTAAACCGTGTAGTTATTAGTGACCAATTTGTAAAGTGTCTAAATTCTATTTTTATGCCTTATAACGGATTTAACTACCACCGTATCTATACCCTAGGGGCCGTATCGATACGCTAAGCCTAATTCTAGATTTCCAAATTCCAAAGAGGACAAACCCGTACCGATACAGCTAAGCCTGTATCGATACCAGTTGACTGCGTTGACCCCGTATCGATACCATTTTTTCTACCCCAAATTCCAGTGACCAAAATCCGTACCGATACGCCAAATCGTATCGATACGCCCTATTTGACTAAGGTTGACCGGACCAATTATGCAAGGGCTGTATTGATAAGCTATCACCCGTATAGATACTCGCGGACCTGTAATGACAAATTTTTACTTGTTTTTAATCGAATTAACCAAGCCAATGTTGTCCAAACATTACCAAATTTTACCAGCAAACTAATAAACAGTAAATCTAATAGCATGCAAATTTTTAGAGCATTTCGAATTCATTTACCAAGATTTTACCAACTAGTGACTTTAGACCCATTTAGACTAACTTACCAAGTTCAAAACATGCCATTAAGCTCATACACCACCTAGACACTAGCAAGATTTTACAAACATCTCAAAATAAGTTATTACAACACATCTATACCTTATGCCACCTTACTAGGAGTTCAGAAACAAAAGTAAACATACATATAGCTTGCGGAAGTGAGTGACTTGCAACCGCAGAATACACGATCTATGTTCGAAAAGCTTTAGGATCCTGAAATGCATGAGACACACATATGTTAGGCTTACATAGCCTGATGTAGTCATAACAAACGTAAAGCAATTAAATGACATGAATGACATACTATGGTCATGAATAACATAGCATCTTACTCAGATATCATAATTACACTATTAATCACATAAGTCTCATACTTAAGTAATTTATCATACTTTCATATAATCATAAAAAAGTTTAACACATATCAATCCCTTGGATAATGTAACAAATGGATACGCGGATTCCGCTGTACACCATACATATATCAGAAAATAGGCTGTAGCCTTGAGCCGTAACTCCGGATAGTATACCTTACACAATCCATTCTTATTTCACCATACATTTAGGCCGTAGCCTTAGACCGTACTTATACGAGCTCAAATAACCCTATGGCATGCCAATTGTATCTAAAACTCACAAATGTTCAAGGTTACACATATTTCATCATATAATTTTCCTTGTTGCCCGTAGGCCATAACATAGCGAAAAACGAAATTGATCTTTAGCTCCATATCTCATATCGTATCATATTCATATCAAAATACACATGTAGCATATTTCACATATCATATGTCATACACCATATTTCACATATCTCATAGAAGCTTATAACATATCGAATGGCATTCAGAACTTACAGTTAGCATCCATATAAGCTTTCTCTACATGAGCCCTTAAACAAATGCAAATTGTAATACGAAACAATGCAACGGGATGGCTCCGTGCCTATCCCTTGACACGACTACACTCACCTTGATTACAGGATTCTCACATTTCAATTTAGTTGTGCCTAGCTTCCTTTGGAGATGGCAAGGAATCCTTCTCCACTATTTGAGCTGGCACAAAATTAGGAGTTATGTTAGAATTCGATCTAAGGATTCAGAAACATATCTCAAGCTTACCAAAACTTGTAGACAATAACGAAATATCAAAATTAACTCCTTAGTTCATGGGTTTCCCTTTGAACATAGAAAATCTACTTTTGAAATTAACCCTTAACGAATGATGGAATCAATGAATCGATATAAGAGTTTTACTCACTGAGTAGTAGGCTTTCAAACTATATATCGAACTTGAACGAAGGTTGAAGATTGCACCAAGGTGCTAGCTTATCTTGAGGTTAAAGATAGAAATGGAGGTGCTAGCTTAAAAGTTAAAGTTGAAGATGACATGGGTGAATTTGCTTTCGGGAGTTGAAAAGATGAGAACTTCATATTGTTTTATCCCTTTTAATACTTATTTGGTCATCCTAATCATGGCTCACCTATATAGCAACCAATAGGAAGTTTACCTTTCCCCAAGGGTTTGCTAAACCCAATTAAATCACTTTTCTCCCTATCATTCAATTGTCAATTTGGTTGACAATTAGTCATCTTTTCTGATGACTTCTACGTGGGGAAGGCCAATCAAGGAGGTGAGTAAGCACCTTGCTTCAATTTCCTTTAATTTGGGCTTCAAACAGATTCGAAATGGAGGACCCGTATCGATACGCTTATGGTCGTATCGGTACGCCCACGCTAAAACAAGCAAGGCAGTTATTAGCAGTTAGGCCGTATCGATACTGGCTTGACCGTATCGATACGCCTTGCTTAGAATTTGCAATCTGGCTTTGAATTTCATACAAGGAAGACTTAGGTATTCAAATAGGGCCAAAATTTAATTTCATTATACAAGAGTGGTACAAAGGTTAATCATTACAAATGTTTAACACATCAGATTCAAAATCTCTGGTAATCAGAACCAGATTCTAACTAGGCCGGTTTTAGGGATGTGATAACTCTCCCCCTTAAGAAAATTTGTCCTAGAATTTTCACATCAAGCAAAAAGGTGCGGATACTGGTTTTGCTTGGTTTCTTCAGGTTCCCAGGTTGCCTCTTCAATCGAGTGGCTTCTCCAAAGAACTTTCACTAAAGGCACAGACTTATTACGAAGTCTATTGACTTCTCGTGCGAGGATCTACATAGGTTCTTCCTCGTACATTAGATTGGATTGAATTTCCACAAATTCTGGCTCGATCACGTGGGAAGGATCCGTCCGGTACTTGCGTAACATAGATACATGAAAGACATTGTGGATCCGACTTAACTCCTCGAGGAGGACTAATCAGTACGCTACAGGTCCAACTCTTTCGATCACTTCGAATGGGCCAATGAAACGAGGACTTAACTTCCCCTTTTTGTTGAAACGAAGGATCTTCTTCCACGAAGACACTTTGAGGAAGGACTTCTCACCAACTTCGTATTGGATATCTCTTCTATTCAGATCAATATAGGACTTATGTCGGTCAAAGGCAGCCTTAAGTCGATCACGAATAATGGTTGTCCTTTCTTCTGTTTCCAGATGTAAGTCAAGACCTAGCATCTTGCCTTCACTGAGTTATGTCCAGCAAAGAGGAGTTCTATATCTCCTTCCATATAGAGCCTCTTACGGAACCATTTGGATCAAGGCTTGATAACTATTGTTGTAAGCAAATTCGACTAAGGGTAGGGATTTCTCCCACGTATCCCCAAAGTCGATAACACAGGCTCGGTGCATATCTTCTAGAATTTACAAGGAAGAATTAGAATTTATATAGGTTACTTATACTCACGAATAAAATGATGATATAAGGTTACCTGAAAAACCCTTTTAGTTTGACCATCGGTTTGAGAATGGAAAGTAGTGCTTAGGTTTACTCGAGTTCCCAAAGCCTCATGTAGAGTCCTCCAAAACCGTGCTACAAAGCGAGGGTCACAATTGAAGATAATGGATACTGGGACTCCGTGTAAACGAATGACTTCACAGATGTACAACTCCGCGAGCTAAGGCAAATTGAAATCCATTCTCATTGGAATGAAATGAGCATATTTGGTGAATCGGTCCACCACAACCCAGATAGCATCATTCTTCTTCGGAGTCATATGCAATCCACTTACAAATTCCATCGTAATACGCTCCCAATTCTATTGTGGAAGCTCGATAGGCTGCAAAAGACCAATAAACACCTTGTGTTCGGCTTTGACTCGTTGCCATGTCAAACACCCAGCCACGAAGTCTGCGATTTCATTCTTCATACTATAAATTTTTTAGAATTTTGTACATCTTGATAACTCCCGGATGAATAGAGAAAGGGCTAGAATGAGCTTCACTTAGGACTTGATTCCAAAGATCATCACCATCATAAGAAATACAGATACAGTTTCAGAAACACAACAAGCCTTCAGAATTCATAGCAAAGTCAGTATCTGTGTTATCCTTGACCATAGAAACTAGAGGTTGCAACTCCTCATCAGTTTCTTGGAGTGCTCTGATTCGAGATATAATGGTTGACTGAACTCTCAATTTAGCTAACAACTTGCCATGCTTCTTGAGTCGGAAATGAGCGTTCAAACGTCTCGTAGAGGGAGTAGGTTTCTACTAAGAGCATCAGCTATGACATTGGCTTTACTGAAATGGTAATCAATAGCCAAGTCGTAGTCCTTCAGAAGTTCTATGAGCCGACGCTGATGGAGATTCAACTCTTTCTGAGTCAAAAGATACTTCAAACTTTTGTGATCAATGTACAAGTAACACTTTTCTCTGTACAAATAGTGCCGCCAAATCTTCAAAGCAAACACAACTGCGGTTAACTCTAGGTCGTGGGTCAGATAGTTTAACTCGTGGGGTTTGAGTTGACATGAAGCATAAGCTATGACTTTGCCTTGTTGCTTCAGTACACAGCCTAATCCCAGGTGGGATGCATCACTGTACACAATGAAGTCTTTACCCGACTCAGGTTGCATCAAAACAAAAGCATGAGTAAAGACTTGCTTAAGCTGATCAAAACTCCTTTACTGATCCACTGTCCATACAAAGAGAGTTTCCTTGCGGAGGAGCTTCGTCAAGGGTGCAGCAATCTGTGAGAACCCTTTAACGAATCTACGGTAGTAGCCTGCAAGGCCCAGAAAACTACGAACTTCTCCAACATTTTTCGGAGGGATCCAATCAAGGATTTCTTGAATCTTCTTTGGGTCAACTTGGATTCTCGCAGAAAATATCACATGGCCTAGGAAGGATGCTTCGGATAGCCATAATTCACATTTGCTGAACTTGGCATATAGCTGCTTTTCCCGGAGAGTCTGAAGTACAATCTGGAGATGTTCTTCATGAGTAGTGGCATCTTTCGAATAGATCAAGATTTCACCTATAAAGACAACCACAAACTTGTCTAAGTAGGGCCGGAACACATGATCCGTCAGGTTTATGAAGGCCGCAAGTGCATTCGTAAGCCTAAATGGCATTACTAGGAATTCAAAGTGGCCATATCTAGTTCATAAAGCAATCTTCGGAACATCAGACTCCTTCACTTGCATTTGATAGTATCCAGATCGTAAGTCTATCTTAGAGAAGACAGAAACATCTTTCAATTGATCAAAGAGATCATCGATCCTTGGTAATGGATACTTGTTCTTGATTGTCACCTTGTTCAACTGACGATAGTCAATGCATAGGTGCATCGATCTATCTTTCTTCTTAACAAACAAAACTGGTGCTCCCCAAGGTGAGGAACTCGGTCAAATGAACCCCTTATCCAAAAGGTATTGGATTTGGGCTTTTAGTTATCTTAACTCTATCAGAGCCATTCTATATGGAGTAATAGATACCGAAGTAGTCCCATGTTGCACTTTTATCCCGAATTCCACTTCATGAGTGGGAGGGAGTCCCAGAAGTTCATCGGGGAACACATCAGAGAACTCTTTCACCACTAGTACCGCTTCAAGTTTCAAATTTTCTTTAGACCCCATGGAACATATAAGAGTCTTCTTAGGCTCGGGTTTGGACTTCATCAAGGTTACGCTCTCCTTACCGAGTCTACAGAGATATAACTTCTTCTTAGAGCAGTCCACCCAGGCTTGATGTTCAACTAGCCAATCAAAGCCTAGGATGAGGTCGAACTCACGAAAGGGTAAGGCCATCAAATTAGCTGGAAGTGGGATCCATTGGATCCTTAGAGGACAAGCTTTATAGATCCATCGGATAACCACACTACCTCATAGTGGGTTAAAGACAACAACCTCAGAAGTGACCGATTTTGATTTTAAGGCATACTTTGCAATCAAAGGTTCACTAATGAAAGAATGCGTAGAGCCCGGATCTATTAAAGCATAAACAAAATCAGAACATAATTCCACCGTACCTACAATCACATCTGGATCATCCTCATATTTTTGACCTCGTACATGATACACATGGGCTGAAGTCTGAGGGTCATGACTAGCCGGAGGGGCATTGGTGTTGCGAGATCTCCCCGCTGATCCAGACGATACTGCTTTGCTCCCCTTCCCTTACTAGGATTATTCTGAGAATCCACGATAGTAGGGGCATTTGGATTCTGCAGACACCATCTGATGAAGTGGCTAGATTCACAGCAGAGATAGTACGATCCAATTGTTTACGGCACTGCCCTGGGTGCCTCTTCTAGCAGAAGTTACACAGAGGAATCTGAGAACCCTTCGCTGAACCACCCGTATTATTACTGAAGCTGTACAAGTAATATATGTTCCTACAAACTGCAATTGTGGCACATAGCCAGATCGTGGCAACTGTTGAAAAGTAGCAGACTTCTGATCCCACTGCCTTCCCTTCTTCTGTGGCATAGAAGGCTTGCAATCATCTCGAAATCTCTAATTAGATCGGGCTTGATTGCCTTTTCTTCGTTCTGAAGCCCTCTAGGAGGCTTCAGTAGTGATGACTCGGTTGACAAGAGTCTGAAAGTCCTCTACCTCCAAAGTAATGAAAAGATGACGTAATTCATCACATAGGCCGTCTATGAACATCTGGAACTTCTCCTTCTCTGTACGGATGATATCGGTACCATATCTTGCATATTTATAGAAGTCGTGGATGTACTGCTCTACCGGTCTTCCCTCTTATTGCAGACGGAGGAACTTTTTACGCATTTCAGCAATATAATGGTCACTAATGTACTTTTTGCGGAACTCTTGAATGTAGAAGTCCCATGTAACTCTGTGCTCAGGTACGGTACGTGTCACGGTGTCCCACCAACTTTGTGCTTCCTCGGCGATCAAAGCCAAGGCACACTCTAGCTTGTGCTTCTCATGGCACTTTATTTGCTTATGCAACACTTTTAGAGTATTCTCCAGCTATTAACCTCAGGATTATCCAGGTTCTGGCAGGTGAATTTGTAAACTGGGTACTGTTTGCGTTTATCAATAGGGGCTTTCGAAGCAGATTGAGATGCTTCAGCAGGCTGAGGGAGCGGTTCTTTTCGGAGAGATACAACCACTTATTTGATCATATCGACCATCGACAACAGATACTCCTGCTAAGCCAGATGCATTGGCGGAGGATGAGGTGGGTCATTCTGTCCCACTTGTTTAGGCCTGACTTTGTCCCTCAAATAATCCCCATGAATCGAGGAGGAACCGGGGTTTGGTTCATGAACAACACATCTATTAGTAGGTCCATACATTTTCATATCTAAGTACACAGAAAGATTGAATTATGTAAGCTGCAAGTAACATATATCATAAACAAATAACTCCTAGGTGGCATAAGTACACATAGACTCGTAACGGGCTTCGGTTTAGTCCTAAAATCGACTAAACCTAGGCTCTAATACCATAATTGTAACACCTCCTTCTCGGTTTGGTAGAGAACTGGGTCGAAAAGCATTATCAGAAAACATATTCGGAAATTGGAAGCTTAATCAGAGTTGAAAATTCATTCGAAAGTTATAATATTCTTATTTAAGGCTTAGTGAACATAATTATCAAATACTGACTCAATATGGGGTCAATTTTAATCTTTTACAAACTTAGGGACTAAATTGCAATTTTTTCAATAAATTAGAGATCCTAATCAAAATTCTTTATTACCAACTTGTAATTAAACTTACCAATTATTAATATGCAAAGTTTTGTTACTATAAGATATCATTAACCTAGTCAATTAAACCGTGTAGTTATTAGTGACCAATTTGTAAACTGTCCAAATTCTGTTTTTATGCCATATAATGGATTTAACTACCATTGTATCAATACCCTAGGGGCCGTATCGATACGCTAAGTCTAATTCCAGATTTCCAGATTCAAAGGAGGTCGAACCCGTACTGATACAGCTAGGCCCGTATCGATACCAGTTGGCTGTGTTGACCCCGTATCGATACGCTATAAGACCGTATTGATACCATTTCCACCCCAAATTCTAGTGACCAAAATCAGTACCAATACGCCAAACCGTATCGATATGCCCTATTTGACTAAGGTTGACTATACCAATTATGCAAGGGCCGTATCGATACGCCATCACCCATATCGATACTCGCTGACTCGTAATGATAGATTTTTACTTGTTTTTAATCGAATTAACCAAGCAAATGTTGTCCAAACATTACCAAAATTTACCAGCAAACTAATAAATAGTAAATCTAATAGCATGCAAATTTTTAGAGCATTTCAAATTCATTTACCAAGATTTTACCATCTAGTGACTTTAGGCCCATTTAGACTAACTTACCAAGTTCAAAACATACCATTAAGCTCATACACCACCTAGAAACTAGCAGGCTTTTACAAACATCTCAAAATAAGTTATTACAACACATCTAAACCTTATGCCACCTTACTAGGAGTTCGAAAACAAAAGTAAACATACATATAGCTTGCGAAAGTGAGTGACTTGCAACCGCAAAATAAATGATCTATGTCTGGAAAGCTTTAGGATCCTGAAATGCATGGGACACACATATATTAGGATTACATAGCCTTGTAAGGTAGTCATAACAAACGTAAAGCAACTAAATGACATGAATAGCATACTATGGTCATGAATAACATAACATCTTACTCAGATATCATAATTACACTATTAATCACATAAGTCTCATGCTTAAATCATTTATCATACTTTCACGTAATCATTGCAAAGTTTAACACATATCAATCCCTTGGACAATGTAACAAATAGATACGCGGATTCCCCTATACACCACACATATATCAAAAATAGGCTGTAGCCTTGAGCCGTAGCTCCGGATAGTATCTCTTACACAATCCATCCTTATTTCACCATACATTTAAGTCGTAGCCCCGGACCGTAGTCCAATCCCTTACTTATACAAGCTCAAATAACCCTATGGCATGCCAATTGTATCCAAAACTCACAAATGTCCAAGGTTACACATATTTCATCATATAACTTACCTTGTTACCCGTAGGCCGTAACATAGCGGAAAACGAAATTGAGCCTTAGCTCCATATCTCATATCGTATCATATTCATAGCAAAATATACAGGTAGCATGTTTCGCATATCATATGTCATACACCATATTTCATGTAACACCCTCTACCTGGGCTAGTAGTAACCCGGTTCAAGAGCGTTACTTAACAATCAAGCAAGGACGTGGCAAACAACACAAAAAATACAAGAATCAATCAAGCAATCACATACTTACTTAGCTAACAAGTAAGCTCTCATTTGTTTCCAAATCATACAAGACATTCGAACTAGGCAAAGGCAACCACATATCATACAAGTAACCACACAATTGATTCATACTTATCCTAAATCATTTGAATAGGATCACTAGATTATTTCAATTCATGCTTACATTGCAAGTTACTACTTTCATGTTTCATATTACAACATTCAACCTAATTCCATTTCATGTCTTTATTCCTTAGACTTTTCCATGTACATCTTATCCCTAATTTACTAACATGAATCTTGATCATTCAAATTACATGTACCTAGTTCCATTCGAGCTTATTTCCATGAATCATGGTTATCTTGCAACTTGGAAATGATAGTTTGAAGCTTAGAATCTTGTTTTTGCAATGCTTGAATTCTCAATATAATGGTAGACTGAACTTGAAGGTCAGCTACGAAGCAGCGATGCTTCCTAAGATGAAACTGAGCACTGATAGCTTGAGGAGCTACAATACAACGACTTGCAATGAGTCGATGTACAAATCAACACATTAAACTCAATGATCGATAACAACACTTGCCAGGAAGAGGTTTGCGGCTGAGTGCATCAACTACAACATTGGCCTTGCCTGGATGGTAGTCAATAAAAAGATCATAATCTTTGAGGAGTTCCATCCATCTCCGTTTTTGAAGATTCAACTCCTTTTGGGTCAGGAAATATTTGAGACCTTTATGATCGGTAAAAAGGTAACATTTCTCTCTGTAGAGGTAATGCCTCTAAATTTTCAACGCAAAGACAACTACAACCAACTCTAGATCATGAGTGGGATAATTCATTTCATGTGGCTTAAGTTGTCTCGATGCATATGCAATGATCTTGCCTTCTTGCATCAATACACATCCTAACTTGAGATGCGATGCATCACTGTAAACTGTGTAGTCCTTTCCTGACTCGGGTTGGGTTAGAACTGGTGCATGAGTCAAAACTTGTTTCAATTGATCGAAGCTCCTTTGTGGATCCACAGTCCAAACGAACGGAACTTTCTTTCTCAATATCTTAGTCAGAGGAGCAGCTGTCATAGAGAATCCCTTGACAAATCTCCTATAGTAGCCAGCAAGACCAAGGAAACTTCTTACCCCGCCAATGTTCTTTAGTGGATGCTAATCAAGAATAGCTTGAATCTTCTTCGGGTCTACTTGGATGCCCGAAGCTGATACAACATGCCCAAGGAGGGAAACTTTAATAAGCCAGAACTCACATTTTGAGAACTTGGCAAATAATTGCTTCTCACGGAGGGTTTGAAGCAAAATACGGAGATGATCACGATGTTCCACTGTATTCTTGGAATAGATCAGGATGTCATCAATGAATACAAATACGAATATGTCAAGGTAGGGCCTAAAAACCTGATTCATCAAATCCATAAAAGTAGCCGGTGCATTGGTTAGCCCAAATGGCATTACCAAAATTTTGTAGTGACCATATCTCATACGAAAGGCAGTTTTAGGCACATCACATTCTTTAACTCTCATTTGATAATAGCCAGACCTTAAGTCGATCTTGGAAAACAAAGTGGCATCCTTGAGTTGATTGAATAGGTCATCAATCCTTGGCAATAGGTATTTTTTCTTGATGGCCACCTTGTTCAACTGCCGGTAATCGATACATAGTCTCATGGAACCATCTTTCTTCTTCATAAAGAGAACCGAAACTCCCTAGGGCGAGGAACTCAGGTGAATGAAGCCTTTATCAAGCAAATCTTGAATTTGGGCTTTCAACTCTTTTAGCTCAACGGCTGTCATTCAATAGGGTGCAATAGATACTAAAGCAGTTCTAGGTTGCACGTCGATGCCAAATTCAACCTCACGGGTTGGAGGTAAACCTAGGAGTTCATCAGGAAAGACATCGGGAAATTCACACACCGCGTCAACATCCGATAGTTGTGGCCCATCCTTAGTTTCTATTGTCAAATTATACAAGGAAGAATTTCTTGAACTCATCAACACAATGCTCTTCTTGCCAAGGCCTCAGAGATACAATTTTCTTTTGCTACAATCCACCCATGCTTGATGCTCACTAAGCCAATCTAGACCCAGTATTACATCAAACTCATGGATCGGTAGAGCTAATAGGTTGGCCATAAAAGGAATCCCTTGAATCACTAAAGGGCAATTCTTACATACAAAGATTATGATGACACAATAACCAAGTGGATTAATTACGGAGATTCTTGATGCTATAGGTTCACTAGTCATTTCATGCTTCTTAAACAGTTTAGTGCTTATAAAGGAATGTGTAGAGCCAGGGTCAATCAATGCATATAAAGAATGAGAGTACAGTTCAATGATACTTGCAATGACATCAGGCTTATCTCCCTCCTCCCTGCTCCTCACATGATACATCTGAGCAAGAGTCTTGGATTCTTGCTTTCTCGGTTCCTTGCCAGAGCCACTGGGTCTCCCTGTAGCTCCTGACAAACCTTGCCTTGACCCATTACCTTGAAAGGACTGGGTAGGGATTGCAGTACTTGCTGGTGTAGCCATAGTCTTAGTTGCACCCAGAGGATAATCTCAGATAAAATGGCCCTATTCACCATAATAGAAGCATGCTCCAGTCTGCTTACGACACTGGCCTATTGGGTGTCAATTTTGGCAGTAGTTGCAAACTGGATTCTATAAACTTCGATTGGAGCTTCCAGTACTCTCAACTGAGGCTGTCTTAGCAAAAGATTGCGTTACGGTATGAGGTTTCTAGATATTACAAGATTGGGAAAGCTGTGAATACATGTTCTGCTTGGGGCCTTGGTGTTTGTTCTTCTTGTTCCACTTAGGAGGTCAAGAATCTTCTCGAAACCTCTTTTCTGCCTTGCTAGATCCACCTGATCTCTGTGCAGCTTTGGTGGCCTTAACTCAGTTTACGAGATCCTAAAAATTGATGATACCCAAAGCAGTAAACATGGGGCGTAACTCATCATTAATCCCAATAATGAACATCATGCATTTGTCTTCCTCTTTTTGATGTACTCTGCACCATATTGGCAGTACTTGCAGAAATTATGGATGTACTGCTCGATAGGTCGATTGCCTTGCTTCAAATGGAGGAAGATACTACGCCTCTCTACAAGGTAGTATTCGCTAACACATTTCTTTTAGAATTCTTGAAGGAAGAACTCCCATGTGACAATTTCTTCAGGGACGGTGAGAATAGTGGTCTCCCACCATTGAAGTGCTTCATTAGCTAACAATGCAAGGGCACATTCTAGCTTGTGTTCATCAGAACACTGCAATTGTTTGTTCAAAATTCTGAACGTGTTGTCCAGCCAGTACTCGGTGATTTTAGGATTGTCATCATCTTGACCGGTAAAAGTGTATGCCCGGAGCGATGCCAATTTATCAATAGGGGCTCGAGCATATTGGACAATTGGTGGGGTTGGTTGCACTACCGTCTCAGCCCTCATAGATGCCATGAATTGCTTGAACATGTCAGCCATGTTCTGATAACACGCTACATGCACATTAGGCAGCTTCGGCCTGACATTCTGAGGTAAGGGATTAGGCACATTTAGAGGATCTCCTCCCCTCACCTTCTCACCGTGTGTCGAGGAGCTGGTAGTGGGTTCATCTATGTGAGCTTCATTGGTTCCAAACATATCTATAGCACAAAGAGATCAGATTAGTCAACAAGTCACGATATACACAATATACAACTCCTGGGTGGCAAAATAACACAATGACAATACGATAGGCTTTGGTTTAGTCCTAGAATCGACTAAACTCTAGCTCTGATGCCACAAATGTAGCACCCTTTTCTCGACCTAGTCTAGAACTGGGTCGGAGAATGCTACCTGTAAGCGAAATGGTGATCGATGCAATAAATTTCAATCAATAATAGATAATTAAACGATATTTTGCTTTATAAACATTGACAAGGTAAACATTAATCAGATTGTCCAATGTGCAACAACAATTCGTCAATTAGGACCAATTTATGACTTTTTTTTCAAGTTTTAGGGACCAATATGTGAATTTAGTAATTTAGGAGTCCTTTCATGCAATTAACTAAATAGCGATGAAATTTGATACGATAACAATGTCTTTGTAAATTTTAGGCAGCTCCGTTATCGATTACCTAACCGATTAGGCCTTACAGTATTTTAGTGACCATTGTGTAAACATTTCAAACTAAGTTCAACAACTTTTAACAGAATTAATTTCCACCGCATCGATATGCATTGGGCCGTATCGGTACGGGTGTACATGGGTTTGAGCCCCATGTGGGATTGTCCAAACCTGTATCGATACGGTTGGGGTCGTATCGGTGCTGCATTCAAGGGTAAAAATCAAATTCCCAGTAATTCAAGAACTCGTATCGGTACAGATTAACCTATATCGATACGGGTTGACCAACATTGACTTTGACCATGACCCGTTTCGATATGGCCTGAGACCGTATCGATACATTTGGACCTGTATCAATACCCTATGATGAACTTGTACTTTTCCTAGGCCAAATATGCAAGGCCGTATCGATACAACTTGACCTGTATTGGTATGCCCTGGACTGTAATGTTAATTTTTATCTGGTTTTTAATCCATTTGACCTAGCAATTGATATCCAAAGGCAATGAAACTTTACCAACCATATTCCAATTCTATAATCTACTTGCATGCCAAATTTTATGGTCATTTGAATCCATTCACTAGGTTTTTACCTTTTAGTGCCAAGTATGTTTTTAGCCATGTTTTCATTATGCCAAAAGGGTCATTTAGGGCCTTAGACACTTCCACAAACCATACTTAATACATACATACCAAAAGGGTCATAAAAGACTAGTTCGACTACTTTGCCACCCATTCTAGGAGTTCGTAGGGACAAAACACATTACAAAATCCTTAACCTGAAATGTATGAAATGAAATGCATTAGGCATACTTTGCTTAGTGAGGTAGTAACAAATAAACATTATATCAATGAAATGCATTCCAATTCATATATTGGCAATGACCATTCAATAGTTCGATAGAAACAATGCAATGAATATGTTCAATAGCAATAAATTCATATTTCAACAATAACCCTTAGATCGATTCGGGATAGTGGATACGCGAATTCCTATGCCTCGCCAAATCAATGAATGGTCTAGTCCCTCCGCCTCGCCAATATGACCAATATCACAATACATCCCTCCACCTCGCCAAATCAATATAGACCGTAGTCCACCCGTACACTGAGCTCATGAATTCTATGGCATGCCAATTGTATCCAATTTCCTTCTAATCCAAGGTCTGGTAACAATATCAATGATCAATGTTCAATAGCAATGACAATATTCAATGTATTCGATAGCTTTATCAATAAGCAATGATTCAATATCAATGCCCAATAATAGTATCAATGTCGATAGGAATATTTCAATGATCTCAATGACAATATTAATAGCCGTTGGTTCATTTTCAATGTTTCGATAACAATAACGATGTTGACATCAATGATAAATGACAATGGCTATATCCATGCTATATCAATGCTCTATATCAATATCCTATACTTCCATGATTCAATGATGATGGCGATGATAATGGCAGTAACAATACTCAATGACAACAGCAATATCTATGTCCGATGTTCAATAACAATGACAATGACATTGACAATGCTCAATCCTCGATGCGATAACTTACCAATACTTACCACAACATCCGATAAGTGGTTCGATACAATAATCCTTAACCACAAGGTTAGCAATGGAAATTTCAATAACAATGAAATCAGGAAAGACACCTAGCCTAATCTCGAGACTCTGACTATACTCACCTCGACAATCTGAAGCTTTCAAGGCTCTCGGATAGCAATCCCCTTGTTCCTAGCTTTGGTCGGTGATGGTGGATGATCTCTACCAACTTCTTGAGCTAGGTAAAAACAATAGGATTGTGTTAGAATCATTAACACGATATCATAAACATTATAACGATATCAAAATCAATATCGAAGCTTGGAATAGCTATTAGCTATCAAACTCCATGGATGGCTAAACTCTAACTTTGTGATTAAGCTTGATTCATCCATTGATTTCAATAATAGCTTGAGGGAATAAGCTTACTCGATTACTAGGATCGTTTCGATAACAATGATTCAAAGAAAACTAAGCTTGAACTATCCTCTAATAGCGGTGTGTGCTTGAGAGAAGATGACGATGAGGGAGGTGTTTACTTTCTTGAATCGGGTAAGTTTTTCCCTTTTCCTTAGGTATTCCCCTTGTGTTAATAGCAATAGGTTTCCTTCTATTGAAGGAACCTCTCCCGGTAATCCTGTGTATGGGATAGTTAATTTGAGGACGGGCTAATCGCAAGATTAGTCCCTCAAATCTTAAAGGTCTTATTCTTTTTCCCTAAACCTTTCAATTTATCAACTTTAGTCACTAAAAGATTTTTAATACTTTCATTAAGGTCCTTAAATGGTGATTCGACTCAATTAGAGTCCAATATTGATACAATTGACCTTGGGGTCAGCATCAATACAATATTTAAACATTTTTGAATATAGGGTTTCTGATCATCGAAACTCAATTCTGACTAGGCCAGGTTTTGGGGTACTACAATGTTCCTCCTCAGTCTCAGACTTGGCGGTCATGTTATCTACGTATACCTCAATTTCTTTGTGCATCATGTCGTGGAAGAGAGTTACCCTGGCTCGCTGGTATGTTGCCCTTACATTCTTCAGTATGAAAGGCATAACCTTGTAGCAATACGTGCCCCACAAAGTTATGAATGTCATCTTTTCCATATATTCCAAATTCATCTTTATCTAATTGTATCCCAAAAAGCCATCCATGAAGGAGAACCATGAATGTCCTAATGTATTGTCAAGCAGAATGTCAATATGGGGCAAAGGAAAGTTATCTTTTTGACTTGCTCTGTTCAGATCTTTATAGTCCACACAAATGCGCACTTTTCTATCTTTCTTCGGCACTAGGACTATATTGGCTACCCACTCTGGATATCTTGTCGCCTGAAAGAATCCAACCTTGATCTATTTTTGTACCTTTTTTAATCTTTAGTACTATCTTTGGTTTCAATCTTCTAAGATTTTGTTGAACCGATTTGCATTCTAGCCTTATGGGCCACTTGTGTACCACTATATGTATCCAATCTTGGCATATTGTTGCGTGCTTAGAGTGCTTCGCAATTGGTGCAAGTATACACGTCACAAGTTCTAGTATAGAATAGATATCGTCTCCAGAGGGATTGGTGTAAATTATGGATTCTAACTTCTTGCACTGAAAAGAGAAGTAATGGTGGTGATAATAGGAACTGAATTAATAAGAAATATAAAAGAGCAAGTAAATAAAGAAGGTGTTGATCTAATGAGAGAGTAGGTAAGGTTATCGTAAGTTGTGACGTGATGATTGAATGGATCATCGTGGTAATTGATTGCAAGAGTAACTCAATCGTCTTAACAATTAGCATTAGTTGAATTGCCTGGGCAATCGTAATTGCCTGGGCAACTGGGAATGGTGCGATTGCCTGGGCAACTAGGAATGGTGCGATTGCTTGGGCAACTGGGCGACTTCCTTCAAAGTTTGGCGAAGCGTTCTTCAATGGCTTCTTGTTATCCCTAACACAAAACACTGTTAATTGTGCATGCCTTGTAATATATCCTTGCGTTAACCATGGGTGAACGACAACCGATCTTGCGCTCCTCTTAGCCGTTGAAATTCGCAACTTATCCCTAAGTCAAATTGGTCTTCACCAACATTCGTTTGTATGAAAATCATGCTCATTCGTTTCTTGAATCTAATTCTCCTGATATTAGATAAATGGATGAATTCACGAGATCCTCTCCCAATTCACTCACAATCAAAATTAAGAACCAAGAATGAACAAACTTTGAAATTGAATTGCAACTCAAAAACCTAAACAAATCCAAGCGTTTTCACAACCACAAAAACACAATAACCCAAGCCAAGTAAAGTTTAGTTCATGGCTGGGTGCAAAAGAAATACAAGATAAAATCTACCCAACATGAATCGAATGGAATAAAGAAGAAGAAGAAGATGTCGAGCAGCCCTATATTTTTCTCTCCCAAGTCGAACATATATAGGGGTGCGGCTTGTCTTCTATTTATAAGAGATGGTTAGGTCAAGTTCTTTGTTGATAAGGATGAGTTTAAGTTGGAATTAAATAATATAAAAGAGATAAATCTCTTTTATTTATTTATTCTCCAAAAACTACTTATAATCTCTTGGAATTTAATCTCCTTTTGATCTCTTCGTGGAACTCTAACTCTTCTAGGATTTATCCTTGCTTCTCGTAATTGACTCGAATTAACTAGATTTACCCCATCAAAATCGGCAGCTCCCTTCTTCTTATCCTCAATTGCTTCGGTAATTTCCTACTTGCTTGGGCAATTAGATCCTGCACACACAAAAACACATACCAGCAGCATCTTTTCCACAAAATCAACCAACTTATGAAATCAAGCATGACAGTGAAGGAAACAATGCAATTATGCATGAATGACTAAAAATGCAACTAGAATGAACCTAAGTCTAACAATAATTTTGAGTAAAAAGGTAGAAATATAGTACTTTTACACACATAACACACCCCAAACTCGAACTATTGTTTGTCCTCAAGCAATGCAAAACTAACAATTACCTGCCAAGACTTTGATTATTAAAAATTTGCTTTATACCTGACTTCAATCCTCAGAACCGTGGCACAAAGTATGATTGCCTTTAATTTCTTCGGATGACATAGAATTTACTCAGAATTAAACTATAATGCTTGTGACAATGTCTGTGTGTGGAGTTGTGTACAAGTTGATTTTTAGGATTCCATGTGAACAATAGGTTTTTATCAAATTAATTATCGGGGTATTTATTTTTATTTTTACTAGAGCCAATTTTGGGCACCTTTAGCAAAGCATGCAATTTCTTATTTCAATTTTTAGTCGACTAGAGCCAATTTCGGGCACCTCTAGCAAAGCATGCAATTTCTTATTTCAATTTTTAGTCGACTAGAGCCAATTTTGGGCACCTCTAGCGGTTCTTTGAAGTGCAACACTAGAGCCGGTTTCGGGCACCTCTAGCAAGAATTTTTTTTATTTACCCAATTTTAAGCAACCTAAGTTCACTAAGTCTCCTTTAATCAATCAAGTCACAACAGTGTCTAATTATATTCAGCATCATAGTAGGATTCTAAATGTTTTCCATGCGTATTCTAAAATAGAAAGTTCTATCAATTAAGTGCAGTGGCAAACTCATCATAGGATATCCAACAAGTCTAGGCAAATTAAATCCAATCAAAGGCATGGCAAGTAATATATGCAACCTATATGTGATTACTAAAGATGAATGCAACTAAACATGAAAATAACTAGAAACAAACACCCCCAAACTCGAGAGAAGCATTGTCCTCAATGCGTGCAAGTACAAAAAATTAAAATTAAAATGCAAATGAGTTAGTCAAAAAGGTCATCACATTAGATGATGAGTTTTCTTCAGGCCGTATGCTTGATTCGTTTGTTGGTTCGTGGTGGTTAAGTGTGTGTGGTTGGTGGTACGGCTTGAACCCTCACTTTCGAAACCTCATCACTCACTTCTTGGTCGATCTCTTCAATTATCAGAGCTTTATGCTTCAGCTTTGGTGGTTCGACCGATGGCGATGTCACTAGTTCAGAGATGGTCTCATCCGAATCTGAAAATCCATATAATGATTCAGTCCGAAAAGGTTCAGTCATAGGGGTTTTACCTTTATCATGTGCAGTAGTTGCCGTGACATCCTCAGTTTTCGGTGCAAGTAGGTTGGCAGGAATCACTGGAAAGGCACGGTGCTGTCGGGGTACTTCTTGAGGATCACTTATGCGATAGCTACGTTATGGTCCCTCATGTACCGCATGAATTGCATTTGTTGGGCCTCCATTTGCTCCAATCAGTGGGATAGTGGGCAGAGCATCTTTTCGATTCGATCCATGCCTGCCGAGGCAGGTTCACTTGCCTGGGCATCAGAACTTGTCGAGGCATCATTGGTTGCCTGGGAAATTTTTGGTGCAAGTGATTTCTTTGGCAATGCTTGTTCTTTCGCCGGTTCTTCACCCATAATCCTCAAGTATTGAGTACGATTCCACCCTATTCTGGAAGGTAATTTCTCATCTGTTGGATCACTTGGTACTTTTTCTTTCTCGCATAGTTGGGATATTAGGCTCGAGAAGAAAAGAGCACCTACATCCTTTTGACTACAAGCAAATATCTCATCACAAATAATTTCTCCAATGTTTATAATTCGCTTGTTCAAAATAGAATGCAATAACAAAATACGAGAATATGAAACTATGGTGTTGTGTGTAGTGGGCATTAATCAAGTTTTAACAAATTTATTCCACAATTTTCCTCAGGTTTTAACATAAGGCGAGTTACCATCCATTTTAAGGCTCATCGGTTCCATTCGGCAACTTCGATTGTGAGGTCCTTGAACACTTTTTCGACTTCTTCTATCGTTATGTTGTCCATAAAGGCTTTGTGTTCATCTTTCGCAATGTATATCCTGTAGAAAGTATTGATGGTGTCGGCATCGATAATGATAGCCCTGCCACGAACATAAACATAGGGGTTGTTTGGGTTAGGAGAATGAGTGTAAAATTCTCTTACCCATGATACATTGTCGGCCTTTGGTTGATGGAAAATGATTTGCCATTTGTTTTTCTCAATGACTTTGAAGATGAACACATCAAGGCCGAAGTTCTTGCGGGAGATGGTGTAGGCGAATTCTTGCTCTTCCCATACCTTGCAGTTTGCAAACTTGGCTAGATATCTCTACTCTATGGTTGGTGTTGCAAATTGACAGAATGGTGGTTCCTTGGATGAACTCGGGTGAGCCATAGTTTTGAAATATTTGGCCATGGTGATTGTGGTTGTGGTAGGAATCAAAAATAAAGAAAATAAAAGAAAGCTTTGAGAGTTCAAAGAGTAGAAGAAAGAATAAATGGCGTTTGAAAGTTTAATGGTGAAGTAGGATATGGTAAAGATGATGGTGATTTTCGACTAATGGGAGGAAAGAAAAGAAACTAGGAAATAATGATGGAAATAAAAGATGATGAGGGGATTGGTTTGGGTATGCGGCAAAGGGGATTGGGGGAGTGTAGAGGGGTATGCAACTAGGTGGATAAAAGGGATGATAATTAGGGTAAAAACTAATAGTTAAATAGGCTTTTGTAAGCCCCCAAAATCAGCCCATTATTCCCTCTTAAGGATAAACTTCAATCTTTAATCCAACTCCTCATTATCTTGAACTCTTATCCTAAAATTCACACACAAATAAAAAGATATATATTAATTAAAAATAAAATTAAATAAATAAGAATAAAGATAAGATAAACTAAAAATTATAAAAGATAATTATCCTAAAAAGAATGTGGAAAGATAAAGATAAAAACAAAGATAAAATTTTTTTAAAAAAAAATAAGAAATAAAACCAAAATTAAAAATAAGTCCAAAATTAAAAAGAATCTAAAAAAATACGAAATACTAAAGGAGAGCATGATCATGCATCTTCTAAAGTAACCACTTCTTTGTCGCGCTCAACATGGGTGCCGGCATAGTGCTTTAATCTTTGTCCGTTAACTTTGAATTCAGGTCCGTCAACAGTGGACTTGATTATAGCAACACCATGGGAGAAAGGTTTGATGACCTCAAATGGTCAGAATAATCTCAATTTTAGTTTTCTCGGAAAGAGTTTTAACTGAGAATTGAAGAGAAGAACTAATTGCCCAGGCAAAAATTGTTGGGGCAATAGCTTATTGTCATGCCAACGCTTCATTTTCTCCTTGTAGATTCTCGCGTTATCGTAGGCTATGGCACGAATTTCTTCGATCTCGTTGAGGTCCAATAATCGCTTTTGCCCTGCACTTTCCCAATCCATGTTCACAGTTTTGATTGCCTAATAAGCCTTATGCTCGATCTCCATCGGAATATGGCAAGTTTTGCCATAGACAAGTCTGTAAGGTGACATGCCTAAAGGCCTCTTAAATGCTTTTCGATAGGCCCATAGTACTTCATCGATTCTTGCAGACCAATCTTTTTTAGAAAGATTTACAACCTTCTCAAGGATACTCTTTAATTCTCGGTTGGAAATTTCGGCTTGACTATTTTTCTACGGGTGAAATGTCGTGGCAATTTTGTGTGTTACTCCAAATCGCTCCAACATTTTAGAAATCAGCCTATTGTCGAAGTGTGAGCCCCCATCGCTGATAATTGCCCTCAGTGTCAAAAAACGTGTGAATATGTTTTTCTGCAAGAATTTCTGCACGATCTTTGAATTATTTGTGGGAAATGCAGCTGCCTCTACCCATTTAGACACATAATCCACGACAAGTAGGATGTACAAATTGCTGAATGAGGATGGGAAGGGTCCCATGAATCGATCCCCCACACGTCAAACAACTCGACCTCAAGGATATTCTGCAGTGGCATCTCGTGTCATCGTAAAATATTCCCCGTTCGTTGACAACGATCACACCTCTTGTAGAATTCTTGAGCATCTTTGTAAAGAGTGGGCCAATACAAGCCGGATTGTAGGACTTTGGCCGCGGTGCGAGTTCCTCCAAAATGACCTCTATAGGGTGAAGAATAACATTGTCAAAGCACATTATCCTACTCCTCATTGGGAGCACATCGTCTTATCACCTGATCTGCACATTGTTTAAACAAAAGAGGCTCGTCCCAATAATAATGCTTAGCATCATGTCGGAACCGCTTCTTCCCTTGGCGAGTAAGGTCATAAGGCAAAATAATACTAACCAAGAAAGTAACCAAATCAGCATATCAAGGACTTGCTGTGGCAACTAATAAGTGCTCATCCGGGAATGTGTCGTGGATCTCCAAAGAGTCTGAATCTTCATTGCCTTTTTCCAACCTTGATAAGTGATCGGCAACTTGGTTCTCCGTTACTTTCCTGTCCTTAATTTCGATGTCAAATTCTTGTAAAAGTAAAATCCAATGAATTAAACGAGGTTTGACATTGTTTTTAGCAATCAAATACTTAATTGCCAAATGGTCAGTATGGACAATTACCTTTGTACTGATTAAGTAAGAACAAAACTTGTCCAATGCGAATACTACTGCTAGTAATTCCTTTTCCGTTGTGGTGTAGTTTAACTGAGCACCATTGAGGGTTTTACTAGCGTAGTATATCACATGAAAATCTTACCTTTCCATTGGCCTAATACAACTCCTACTGAAAAATCGCTTGCATCACACATGAGTTCAAAAGGTAGGGACCAATTAGGTGGAACAACGATGGGTGCCGAGGCAAGTTGCTTTCTCAGGGCTTCAAATGCCATGGCGTAAAAATCATCAAAATTGAAAGTTTTGTCCTGTTCAAGCAAGTTACACAAAGGTTTAGAAGTTTTGGAAAAAAAATATAAATAAACCTTCTACAAAAACATGTATGCCCAAGAAAGCTTCGGATTCCTTTGACTGAAGTTGGTGGCGGCAATCTCTCAATTACACCTACCTTGGCTCTATCCATTTCGATTCCTTTGGATGAGATTTTATGGCTGAGCATAATGCCTTCATCCACCATAAAATGACACTTCTCCCAATTGAGCACTAGGTTAGATTCTTCACATCGTGCTAACACCTTTTCCAAATTACCGAGGCAATTGTTGAAGTTGTCTCTGAATATTGAAAAATCGTCCATGAAGATTTCAAGGAAGTCTTCAACCATGTCGGAGAAAATTTCCATCATGCATCGTTGAAAGGTTGTCGGGGCATTGCATAATCCGAACGACATCATTTGAAATGCATATGTACCATATGGTCATGTAAAAATAGTCTTTTCCTGATCATCTGGTGCTATGGCGATCTGGTTATAACCTGAGTAACCATCAAGAAAACAATAAAAGGATTTACCTGTAAGACGGTCAAACATTTGGTCAATAAAGGGTAAAGAAAAATGATTTTTCCTAGTAGCTTTATTTAACTTACAGTAATCCATGAAAACTCTCCAACCGGTCACAGTCCTAGTTGGAATGAGTTTGTTGTTTTTGATACTTACCACGGTTATATCTCCCTTTATCGGTACACATTGTATCAGACTTACCCATGTACTGTCGAAGATAGGATATATGATACCAGCGTCAAGCCACTTGATGATTTCTTTCATCACAACTTCCTTTATGGCTGGGTTAAGTCTCTTTTGTGCCTCAATCGAAGGTTTATGATCGTCCTCCAGTAAGATCTTGTGCATGCAAACCGCTAGACTAATCCCCTTTAAGTTTGCAATTGTTCACCCTATTGCTTTTTTGTGTAGCGCCAACATGTCAATCAACCTCTTATCCTGTTCAGGCTGTAACTTAGAAGAAATTATGACGGGAAAAGTGTTATCGTTTCCCAAATAAGCATATTTTAATTTCCCTGGCAATGGTTTTAATTCTAAAATGGGAGGTTGCTCAATAGAGGGTTTTTTGATTTCACCTTCCTTACATGAGTAGTCCAATGGTTCGAAATACTTACATGGTCGACTTACTATCCAGTTTGCTTTATTTTGCTCTTTGTCGATCGGTTGCTCAAGTTCCTTAGGTTCGGTATTGCAGTTACCGTGGCAATATTCCTCCATGTTAAAATTGAATTCGGTGGTGGCTTGAATGACTTGGCATTCTTCTGGACCGTCAACATGCTTAAGGGTTTGGAAGACATTAAGCTTGATTTGTTGGTCATTTACCCTCATAGTGAGCTCTCATTTCTCGCCATCGATCAAGGTCATTCTCGTTGCTACAAACGGTCTTCCAAGAATAATGGGTGCGAACTCATCTACTTCACAATCCAAAACAATAAAATCAGTAGGAAAAATAAATTTATCAACTCTTACCAGAATATCTCGATTTTTTCCTCTAGATGCACATAGGACATGTCCGCAAGTTGTAGCACCACTGTTCTAGGCCTTGCCTTCCCTAACCCCAATCCCTAGAAAATAGATTTCGGCATGAGGTTTATGCTTGCTCCAATATTGCATAATGCCTTCCCGACGTAGTGATTTCCGATTTTACAAGGTATAGTGAAACTGTCAGGATTCTTAAGTTTAGGATGCATGCGAGTGTGCAACATGGCTATGCATTCTTCTGTCACGGCCACTGTTTCAAACTCACCTAGCCTTGTTCGCTTAGAGACAATGTCTTTAAGGAATTTAGCATAGTTCGACATTTTCTCTATTGCCTCAACCAACGGCAAATTGATGTGAACTTGCTTCAAGATGTCAAGGAATTTCTTGAACTGATATTCTTGTTTCTGCCACTTCAATCTTTATGGGAATGGTGGTGGAATTCGGATCCCCTCTTCATTTTTTCTGATTTGGGATTGTTATCGCAAATTGCTGGGGCATCTGGAATTACCGGGGCAATTTCCAATTCATCAATTTTGGTTGTTGTGTCTTTTTGGATAGGAGATCGTTCTGCTGGATGATTTTTCTCCATGTCCTGAGCAGGTGTATAATTTAGCTTTCATCCACTCTGAGTGGTGACTACTTTGCATTGCTCATGGACTATTCCCTTCGCGACTTCAGTATCACTGGGTAAACCAACTAATGGTCTTGTATTCAAGTTCTGAGCGAAATGCCTGACTTGTGTTTCCGAGGATTTCAAAGATGCCTCCTGATTTTGCAATCTCATCTTAGTCCTTTCAATGAAAGCGTTAGTCCTTTTCATGAAACTACTATTCTCAACCATATAAGATTCAGTTTTTAACATGAAAGCATTAAGAGAATTTCCAAAGAACTAGATGGCGTCGATTGTTGCTGCGACATCTGTTGTTGTGGCATGTTCTGATGGAATCTTGATGCTTGTGTATTCTGACTGTTCTGATTAATGGGATTGTTCGGGTTGCTCCATGAAAAATTAAGTTTCTTCCTCCAGGTTGGATTGTATGTGTTGGACATCACATTGTTGTTCTGGTTGTAGTTTCTAACGTAAAAGCTAGATTATGGGTTCTTCGGACACTCAAAAGAATCATGGTTACCGTTACAAAAATCACAAATTGAATCTACTACCTTGATCTCTTGTTTGTTGCTTGGTCGCTGCATATTCTTAACCAAATTGATTAACGCGACCAATTTTACGAAAATAGATCCCGATGAATCAAGTTCATTTATCGTGGCGTTTCATCTAACTATTCCTATTCGAGTAGTTGGGAACTGATAATCATTCTTGGCAAGTCGGTTTAAAATATCTATTGCTTCCTCAGGTGACTTGTCGAGGAGTATGCCATTTGCCGAGGCATCTAGCGTCATCCTTGTTGGCGTGTTCACTGAGTTGTAGAACATCATCATGTGTGTCCACACTGGGAATCCGTGCATGGGACATTTGTGTAAAAGCTCTTTGTATCACTCCCAAGCCTCGTACATGGATTCATCATCTGCCTACCGAAAAGAAGTAACATCGTTACTCAACTTATCAGTCATATTTTTAGAACTAAATCTAGTAATGAAATCACGACATAAATCTGTCCAAGATTCTATAGATCTGGATAAAATACTATTCAACCACGTTTTTTCCCAATCCCTCAGTGAATAGGGAAATAATTTTAGCCTTAGGATATCCTCATGGACTCCTTGTAGTTTGAATGAATTGCAAATCTCTAGGAATGATTTAAGATGTTGTATGACATCTTCAGTGGCCGATCCTCCAAATTGACCAATTGTGTTGATTATGTTGAACATCACAGGTTTTAATTCAAAGTGGGCGGCTTCTATTTCAGGTGTGACAACTCTTGGATTGAAACCATTGAGATCTTATTCTAAATAGTCTCAGATTGGTCTATTCCAGATAGGTTGTTCGACTCAAGCTCTTTCTCCTCTTCCTACAGCATTTTGGTTGCTGTCAGCATTCAGATTGCCGACTAGATTAATAGGTGGATTTGCCATTGCTGGTCATTGTTCTCGCCTTCTTGTGCTGTTGGCCTCGCCTTGGTCATACACTGATGCAAAACCAAAGAATGTTAGCCCCTTGAAACCGATTAACAAAAATAAAACAAAAAATAAAAAGAAACAAAGGTGCAAGAAATAAAAATCAAATTCGCTATTGTCGATCCCCGGCAACGACGCCAAAAACTTGTTGTATGTTTAGAGTGCTTCGCAATTGGTGCAAGTGTACACGTCAGAAGTTATAGTATAGAATAAATATCTTCTCCATAGGGATTGGTGCAACTTCTGGATTCTAACTTCTTGCACTAAAAAGAGAAGTAATTGGTGGTGATAATAGGAATTTAATTAACAAGAAAAATAAAAGAGCAAGTAAATAAAGGAGATGTTGATCAAATGAGAGAGTAGGCTGAGTTATCATGAGTTGTGGCGTGATGATTGAATGGATCGTCGTGGTAATTGATTGCAAGAGTAATTCAATCGACTTAACAATTAGCATCAGTCGAATTGCCTGGGCAATCGTAATTGCCTGGGCAACTGGAAATGGTGTGATTGCCTGGGCAACTTCCTTCAAAGTTCGGCGAAGCATTCGTTAATGGCTTCTTGTTATCCCTAACTCGAAACACTGTTAATTGTACATGCTTTGGTGATACATCCCTGCATTAACCATGGGTGAACAACATCTTAAATTCTGGCTTGGTGATACTTTTCTCCTTAATTGGCTATTTTAAAATTTTTTGAGAAGAGTATAAATAGATTTTGGGGAATTAATTTCATAATTAATTCCTATGCAAATTTCATATAAGTAACTTTTCTATAAAACATTTTCTCTTAAATTCTCTCCAGCCAAACACTTTCTTCTTCTTCAAAATCTTTAGGTAAATTCTTGATTTCTCCAATCTTTTAATTGCAAAAAAGTTCTTAATTAATTTCTATCAAAACCTTATTGTTTTAATCTTTTTTTCTCATGTAAATCAATACAATTAAGGAGGAAAGTCCACATTAGAGGTGAGCTTCGTCCTTCTCCTCTAATGTATGGTTCTTTACTGAAATTTCCAAGTTATTGATCCTTTACATATGTTTTCTAATGTTTTAATAATTTAATTATGGAAATTGGTTATATCAAGGTTTAATTGATGAGATTAAGTGATTTTCCTTTCGGATCTATTTTTCCGAGTTCTTGATTAATATAATTATGATTTTGATGTTTTATTATGTTAATGAGCTGGCTTGAACATTGGAATACCGAAGCTATGTGAGTCTCTAATTTGTTAGGTTGCTAGTATGGTGTTTTGGGTGAGTTTCAGTTGTTTAATGAATTTTGGAAGTATAAGGATAATGTTAGGTTATTTTTTGATGTTATTTGAAGGTAATTAATGGATTAAAACTATAACACCCCTTCCCGATCTAGTAGAGAACCGGGTCGGAAAGCGTTATCAGAAAACATATTAGGAAATCGGAAGCTTAATTAGAGTCAGAAATTCATTCAGAATATATAATATTCTTTTTTAAGGCTTAGTAAACCTAATTATCAAATACTGACTCAATATGGGGTCAATTTTAATCTTTTACAAACTTAGGGACTAAATTGCAAATTTTTATAAATTAGCGATCCTAGTCCAAATTCTTTATTACCAACTTGTAATTAAACTTACCAATTATTAATTTGTGAAGTTTCGTTACTATCGGAAATCGTTAACCTAGTCAATTAAACTGTATAGTTATTAGTGACCAATTTGTAAACTGTCCTAATTCTGTTTTTATGCCTTATAACGGATTTAACTACCATCGTATCGATACCCTAAAGGCCGTATCGATACGTTAAGCTTAATTCCAGATTTCCAGATTCAAAGGAGGTCGAACTCGTACTAATACGACTAAGCTCGTATCGATACCAGTTGACCTCGTATTGATACGCTATAAGACCGTATCGATACCATTTTCCACCCCAAATTCTAGTGACAAAAATCTATACCGATACGCCCAAACCGTATCGATACGTCATGTTTGACTAAGGTTGACCGGATCAATTATGCAAGGGCTGTATCGATACACCATCACCCGTATAGATACCCCCTAACCTGTAATAACAAATTTTACTGGTTCTTAATCGAATTAACCTAGCAAATGTTGTCCAAACATTACCAAATTTTATCAGAAAACTAATAAACATTAAATCTAATAGCATGCAAATTTTTAGAGCATTTCGAATTCATTTACCAAGATTTTTCTATCTAGTGACTTTAGGCCCATTTAGACTAACTTACCAAGTTCAAAACATACCGTTAAGCTCATACACCACCTAGACACTAGTAGGCTTTTACAAATATCTCAAAATAAGTTATTACAACACATCTAAACCTTATGCCACCATACTAGGAGTTCAGAAACAAAAGTAAACATTCATATAGTTTGCGGAAGTGAGTGACTTGCAACCGCAAAATACACGATCTATGTCCGGAAAGCTTAAGGATCCTGAAATGCATGAGACACACATATGTTAGGCTTACATAGCCTGGTGAGGTAGTCATAACAAGCGTAAAGCAATTAAATGAAATGAATAGCATACTATGGTCATGAATAACATATCATCTTACTCAGATATCATAATTACACTATTAATCACATAAGTCTCATGCTTAAGTCATTTATCATACTTTCACATAATCATAGCAAAGTTTAACACATATCAATCCCTTGGACAATGCAACAAATGGATACAAGGATTCCCATGTATACCACACATATATCGAAAAATAGGTCGTAGCCTTGAGCCATAGCTCCGGATAGTATCCCTTACACAATTCATCCTTATTTCACCACACATATAGGCCGTAGCCCCGGACCGTAGTCCAATCCCTTACTTATACAAGCTCAAAAAACCTTATGGCATGTCAATTGTATCCAAAACTCACAAATGTCCAAGGTTACATATATTTCATCATATAACTTACCTTGTTGCCTATAGGCCATAACATAGCGAAAAATAAAATTGAGCCTTAGCTCCATATCTCATATCATTTTATATTCATATCAAAATACACATGTAACATATTTCGCATATCATATGTCATACACCATATTTCACATATCTTATTGAAGCTTATAACATATCGACTGACATTCAGAACTTACCGTTAGCTTCCATATAAGCTTGCTCTACTTGAGCCCTTAAACAAATGCAAATTGTAATACAAAACAATGCAGGGGGATGGCTTTGTGCCTATCCCTTGACACGAGTACACTCACCTTGATTACGGGATTATCGAATTTCAGTTCCGTTGTGCCTAGCTTTCATTGGAGATGGCAAGGAATCGTTTTCCACTATTTGAGCTAGCACAAAATTAGGAGTTATGTTAGAATTTGATATAAGGATTCGGAAACTTATTTCAAGTTTACCAAAACTTGTAGACAACATCAGAATATCGAAATTAACTCCTTATTTCATGGGTTTCCCTTTGAACATAGAAAACCTACTTTTGAAAGTAACCCTCAACGAATGATGGAATCAATGAATTGATATAGGGGTTTTACTCACCGAGTCGTAGGCTTTCAAATGGTATATCGAACTTGAACCAGGGTTGAAGATTGTACCAAGGTTCTAGCTTAGCTTGAGGTTGAAGATGGAAATGGAGGTGCTAGCTTAAAAGTTTAAGATGAAGATAACAAGGGTGAATTTGCTTTCGGGAGTTCAAAAGATGAGAAATTCACATTGTTTTATCCTTTTTAATACTTATTTGGCCATCCTAATCATGGCTCACCTATATATCAACCAATAGGAAGTTTACCCTTCCCTAAGGGTTTGTTAAACCCAATTAAATCACTTTTCTCCCTATCATTCAATTGTCAATTTGGTTGACAATTAGTCATCTTTTCTGATGACTTTCAAATGGGGAAGGCCAAGCAAGGAGGTAAGTAAGTACCTTGCTTCAATTTCCTGTAATTTGAGCTTCAAACAGATTCGAAATAGGGGACCTGTATCGGTACGCTTATGGCTGTATCGGTATGCACACGCTAAAACAAGTAAAGCAGTTAGGCTGTATCGATATTGGCTTGACCGTATCGACACGTCTTGCTTAGAATTTGCAATCTGGCTTTGAATTTCCTACAAGGAAGACTTAGGTATTCAAATAGGGCCAAAATGTAATTTCATTATATAAAAGGGGTACAAAGGTCAATCATTACAAATGTTTAACACATCGGATTCAAAATTTCCAGTCATCGAAACCAGATTCTGACTAGGCCGATTTTAGGGATGTGACAAATCTCCCCCTTAAGAAAATTCATCCTCGAATTTTCACATCAACCAAAAAGGTGTGGATACTGCTTTTGCTTGGTTTCTTCAAGTTCCCAGGTTGCCTCTTCAACCGAGTGGCTTCTTTAAAGAACTTTCACTAAAGGCATAGACTTGTTACAAAGTCGACTGACTTCTCGTGCGAGGATCTACACAGGTTCTTCCTCGTACGTCAGATTGGATTAAATTTCTGTAGATTATGGCTTGATCACGTGGGAAGGATCTAACCGGTACTTGCGTAACATAGATACATGAAAGACGTTGTGGATCCACCTTAACTCCTCGGGGAGGGCTAATCGGTATGCTACAGGTCCAACTCTTTTGATCACTTTGAGGAAGGCCTTCTCACCAACTTCGTATTGGATATCTCTTCTTTTCAAATCAGCATAGGACTTCTATCGGTCAAAGGCAGCCTTAAGTCGATCACGAATAATGGTTGTCCTTTCTTCGATTTCCCGAAGTAAGTCATGACCTAGCATCTTGCCTCACCGAGTTCGGTCCAGCAAAGAGGAATTCTACATCTTCTTCCATATAGAGCTTTGTACGGAGCCATTTGGATTGAGGCTTGATAACTGTTGTTGTAAACAAATTTGACTAAGAGTAGGGATTTCTCCCACGTATCCCTAAAGTCGATAACACAGGCTCAGAGCATATCTTCCAAAATCTACAAGGAAGAATCGAAATTCATATGGGTTACTTATACTCATGAATCGAAGGAAGATATAAGGTTACCTGAATAACCCTTTCAGATTGACCATCAGTTTGAGGATGAAAAGTAATGCTCAGGTGCACTCGAGTTACCAAAGCCTCATATAGAATCCTTTAAAATTATGCTGCAAACTGAGGATTACGATCAGAGATAATGGATACGGGACTCCGTGTAAATGAATGTCTTCACGCTGTACAACTCTGTGAGCTTAGGCAAACTGAAATCCATTCTCACCGGAAGAAAATGAGCAGATTTGGTGAATCAGGCCACCACAACCCATATAACATCATTCTTCTTTAGAGTCATAGGCAATCCACTTACAAAGTCTATCGAAATACGCTCTCATTTCCATTTTAGAAGCTCAATAAGCTGCAAAAGACCAGTAGGCACCTTGTGTTCAGCTTTGACTTGTTGGCAAGTCAAGCACCTATCCACGAAGTTCATGATTTCATTCTTCATACTGGACCACCAATATAAATATTTTAGATCTTTGCACATCTTGATAGCTCCCAGATGAATAGAGAAAGGGCTAGAATGAGCTTCACTTAGGATTTTATTCTGAAGATCATCATCATCAGGAACATAGATACGGTTTCGAAAACATAACAAGCCTTCAGAATTCATAGCAAAGTTAGGATCTGTGTTATCCTTGACCTTAGCAATGAGAGGTTGCAACTCCTCACCAGTTTCTTGGAGTGCTCTGATTCAAGATATAATGGTTTACTGAACTCTCAATTCAGCTAACAACTTGCCATGCTTCTTGATTCAGAAATGAACGTTCAAACGTCTCGTAGAGGGAGTAGGTTTCTGACTAAGAGCATCAGCTACGACATTGAATTTACTGAGAATCAATAGCCAAGTCTTAGTCCTTCAGAAGTTCCATCCACCGAAGCTGACAGAGAATCAACTCTTTTTGAGTCAAAAGATACTTCAAACTTTTGTGATCAGTGTACAAGTAACACTTTTCACCTTACAAATAGTACCTCCAAATCTTCAAAGCAAACACAACTGCGGCTAACTCCAGGTCATGGGTCGGATAGTTTAAGTCATGGGGTTTGAGTTGACGTGAAGTATAAGCTATGACTTTGCCTTCTCGCATCAGTACACAGCCTAATCCTCAGTAGGATGCATCACTGTACACAATGAAGTCTTTTCCCAACTCGGGTTGCTCCAAAATAAGAACATGAGTAAGGACTTGCTTAAGCTGATCAAAACTCCTTTGCTGATCCACTATCCATACAAAGGGAGTTTCCTTATAGAGGAACTTCGTCAAGGGTGCAGCAATCTGTGAGAACCCTTTAAGGAATTTATGGTAGTAGCCTACAAGGCCCAGAAAACTACAAACTTCTCAAACATTCTTTGGAGGGATCCAATCAAGGATTGCTTGAATCTTCTTTGGGTTAACTTGGATTCCCGCAGAATAGATCACATGGCCTAGAAAGGGTACTTCGGATAGCCAGAATTTACATTTACTGAACTTGGCATATAACTGCTTTTCTTGGAGACTCTGAAGCACAATTCGGAGATGTTCTTCATGAGTAGTGGTATCTTTCGAATAAATCAAGATGGCATCTATAAAGACAACCACAAACTTGTCTAAGTAGGGCCAAAACACACGGTTCATCAGGTCCATGAAGGCCACAGGTGCATTCGTAAGCCCAAATGGCATTACTAGGAGTTCATAGTGGCCATATCTAGTTCGGAAAGTAGTCTTTGGAATATCAGACTCATTCACTTGCATTTGATAGTATCCATATTGCAAATCTATCTTAGAGAAGATAGAAGCATCTTTCAATTGACCAAAGAGATCATCGATCCTTGGTAACGGATACTTGTTTTTGATTGTCACCTTGTTCAACTGACGATAGTCAATGCATAGGTGCATCGATCCATTTTTCTTCTTAACAAACAAAGCTGGTGCTTTCCAGGTTGAGGAACTCGGTCGGATGAACCCCTTATCCAAAAGGTCTTGGATTTGGGCTTTTAGTTCCCTAACTCTATCAGACCCATTCTATCTGGAGTAATAGAGACTGGAGTAGTCCCAGGTTACACTTCTATCCCGAATTCCACTTCACGGGTGGGAGGGAGTCTCGAAAGTTCATCGGGGAACACATCGGAGAACTCTTTCACCACTGGTACCTCTTCTAGTTTGAAGTCTTCTTTAGACCCCATGGCACACATAAGAGTCTTCTTAGGCTCGGGTTCGGATATATAACTTCTTCTTAGAACAATCCATCTAGGCTTGATGTTCAGCTAGACAATCAAGGCCTAGGATGAGATCAATTCCTGAAAAGGTAATGCCATCAAGGTGGCCAGAAATGAGACCCCTTGGATCCTTAAAGGGTAAGCTTTACAGATCAACTGAATGACCATACTATCTCCTAATAGATTAGAGACAACAATCTCGGAAATGACCAATTCTGATTCTAAGACATACTTTGCAATCAAAGGTTCACTAATGAAAGAATACGTAGAGCCTAGATCTATTAAAGCATAAAAGAAATCAGAACATAATTCCACCATACCTTGCAATCATATCTGGATCATCCTTCTATTCTCGGCCTCGTACGTGATACATCTAGGATGAAGTCTGAGGGTCACGACTAGCCGGAGGGGCATTGGTGTTGCGAGATCTCCCGCTGATCCAGAAAGCACTGGATTTGCTCCCCTTCCCTTACTAGGATTATTCTAAGAAGCCACGGTAGTAGAGGCATTTGGATTCTGCAGACACTATCTGATGAAGTGGACAGATTCACCATAGAGATAGCACGATCCAGATTGTCTATGGCACTGTCCTGGGTGCCTCTTCTGGTAGAAGTTATACAAAGAAATCTGAGAACCCTTCACGGAACCACTCGTACTATCTATTAAAGCTGTACGAGTAATAGATGTTCCTGCATACTAGAATTGTGGCACATAGCCAGATCGTAGCAACTGCTAAAAAGTAGTAGAGTTCTGATCCCACTGCCTTCCCTTCTTCTGTGGCATATAAGGCTTGGAATCATCTCGAAATCTCTTATCGGATCAGGCTTGATTCCCTTTCCTTTATTCTGAATCCCTCTGGGAGGCTTCGGTAGCAATGGCTCGGTTGACAAGTGTTTGAAAGTCCTCTATCTCCAGAGCAACGAAGAGAGGACGTAATTCATCACATAGGCCATCTATGAACATCCTGTACTTCTCATTCTTTGTGCAGATGATCTTAGTACCATATCTTGCATATTTACAAAAATCGTGGAGGTACTTCTCTACCGGTCTTCCCCTTTGTCGTAGATGGAGGAACTTCTTACGTCTTTCAGCGATATAATGGTCACTGAAGTACTTTTTGCTAAACTCTTGAAGGAAGAAGTCCCACGTAACTCTGTGCTTAGGCACGGTAAGTTTCATGGTGTCCCACCAACTTTATACTTTCTTGGCGATCAAATCCAAGGCACACTTTAGCTTGTGCTTCTCGAGGCACTTCGTTTGCTTATTCAGCACTTTCAGAGTATTCTTCAGCCAGTATTCTACGATCTCAGGATTATCTAGGTCCTAGCCGGTGAATTTGTAAACTGGGTACTATTTGAGTTTATCAATAGGGGCTCTTGAAGCAGATTAAGATGCTTCAGCAGGCTGAAGGGGCGGTTCTTGTCGGAGAGACATAACCACTTGTTTGATCATGTCGGCCATCAATAGCAAATACTCCTGCTAAGCCGAAGGTATTGGCGGAGGATGAGGTGGGTCATCTGTTCTACTTGTTCAAGCCTAGCTTCGGCCCTCAGATTATCCCCCTAAGTCAATGAGGAACCGGGGTTTGGTTCATTAACAACACGTCTATCAGTAGGTCCAGACATTTGCATATCTAAGTACACAGAAAGATTGAATAGTGTAAGCTACAAGTCACATATATCATAAAAAAATAACTTCTAGGTGGCATAAGTACATACAGACTCATAATGGGCTTCAGTTTAGTCCTAGAATCGACTAAACCTGGGCTCTGATACCACAATTATAACACCCCTTTCCCGGTCTGGTAGAGAACCGGGTCAGAAAGCGTTATCAGAAAACATATTCAAAAATCGAAAGCTTAATCAGAGTCAGAAATTCATTCAGAAGATCTAATATTCTTATTTAAGGCTTAGTGAACCTAATTATCAAATACTGACTCAATATGGGGTCAATTTTAATCTTTTACAAATATAGTGACTAAATTGCAAATTTTTATAAATTAGCGATCCTAGTCCAAATTCTTTATTACCAACTTGTAATTAAACTTACCAATTACTAATCTGCGAAATTTTGTTACTATCGGATATCATTAACCTAGTCAATTAAACCGTGTAGTTATTAGTTACCAATTTGTAAACTGTCCAAATTCTATTTTTATACCTTATAACGGATTTAACTACCACCGTATCAATACCCTAAGGGCCATATCGATACGCTAAGCCTAATTCCAAATTTTCAGATTGAAAGGAGGTCGACCCGTACCGATACGGCTAAGCCCATATCGACACCAGTTGACTGCGTTGACCTCGTATCAATACGCTATAAGACTGTGTCGATACTATTTTTCCACCCTAAATTCCAGTGACCAAAATCTATATTGATATGCCTAAGCCATATCAATACGCCCCCGTATCAATACGCCATCACCCATATCGATACCCCCTAACTTGTAATGACATATTTTTACTGGTTTTTAATCAAATTAACCTAGCAAATGTTGTTCAAATATTACCAACTTTTACCAGCAAACTAATAAACAGTAAATCTAATAGTATGCCAATTTTTAGAGCATTTCGAATTCATTTACCAAGATTTTACCATCTAGTAACTTTAGGCCCATTTAGGCTAACTTACCAAGTTCAAAAAACATACCATTAAGCTCATACACCACCTAGACACTAGCAGGCTTTTACAAACATCTCAAAATAAGTTATTACAACACATCTAAACCTTATGCCACCTCACTAGGAGTTCGGAAACAAAAGTAAACATACATATAGCTTGCGGAAGTAAGTGACTTGCAACCACAAAATACACGATCTATGTCTGAAAAGCTTTAAGATCCTGAAATGCATGAGACACACATATGTTAGGCTTACATAGCTTAGTGAGGTAGTCATAACAAACATAAAGCAATTAAACGACATGAATGGCATACTATGGTCATGAATAACATAGCATCTTACTCAGATATCATAATTACACTATTAATCACATAAGTCTCATGCTTAAGTCATTTATCATACTTTCACATAATCATAGCAAAGTTTAACACATATCCATACCTTGGACAATGTAACAAATGGATACGCAAATTCCCCTGTACACCACACATATATCAAAAAATAGGTTGTATCCTTGAGCCGTAGCTCCGGATAGTATCCCTTACACAATCCATTCTTATTTCACCATACATATAGGCCGTAGCCCCAAACCGTAGTCCAATCCCTTACTTATACGAGCTCAAATAATCCTATGGCATGCCAATTGTATCCAAAACTCACAAATGTCCAAGGTTACACATATTTCATCATATAATTTACCTTGTTGCCCGTAGGCCAAAACATAGCAGAAAACAAAATTGAGCCTTAGCCCCATATCTCATATCGTATCATTTTAATATCAAAATACACATGTAGCATATTTCACATATCATATGTGATACACCATATTTCACATATCTCATAGAAGCTTATAACATATCGAATGACATTCAGAACTTACCGTTAGCATCCATATAAGCTTGCTCTACTTGAGCCCTTAAACAAATGCACATTGTAATACGAAACAATGCAGCAGGATGGCTCTGTGCCTATCCCCTGACACGACTACACTCACCTTGATTACGTGATTCTTGGATTTCAATTTTGTTGTGCCTAGCTTCCTTTGGAGATGGCAAAGAATCTGTTTCCACTATTTGAGCTAGCACAAAATTAGGGGTTATGTTAGAATTTCATCTAAGGATTTGGAAACATATTTCAAGCTTACCAAAACTTGTAGACAATATCAGAATATCGAAATTAACTCCTTAGTTCATGGGTTTCCCTTTGAACATAGAAAACCTACTTTCAAAATTAACCCTCAACGAATGATGGAATCAATGAATCGATATATGGGTTTTAATCACTGAGTCGTAGGCTTTAAAACGGTATATCGAACTTGAACGAAGTTTAAAGATTGCACCAAGGTGCTAGCTTAGCTTGAGGTTGAAGATGGAACTAGAGGTGCTAGCTTAAAAGTTTAAGATGAAGATGACAAGGGTGAATTTGCTTTCGAGAGTTCAAAAGATGAGAAATTCACATTGTTTTATCCTTTTTAATACTTATTTGGCCATCTTAATCATGGCTCACCTATATAGCAACCAATAGGAAGTTTACCCTTCCCCAAGGGTTTGCTAAACCCAATTAAATCACTTTTCTCCCTATCATTCAATTGTCAATTTGGTTGACAATTAGTCATCTTTTCTGATTACTTTCACGTGGGGAAGGCGAAGCAAGGAGGTGAGTAAGCATCTTGATTCAATTTCTTTTAATTTGGGCTTCAAACAGATTTGAATCAAGGGACCCGCATCGATACGCTTATGGCCGTATCGGTACACCCACACTAAAATTGGTAAGGCTGTTATTAGCAGTTAGGTTGTATTGATACTGGGTTGACCGTATCGATACTCCTTGCTTTGAATTTGCAATCTGGCTTTGAATTTCATACAAGGAAGACTTAGGTATTCAAATAGGGCCAAAATGTAATTTCATTATACAAGATGCGTACAAAGGTCAATCATTACAAATGTTTAACACATCATATTCAAAATTTCTTGTCATCAGAACCAGATTTCGACTAGGCCAATTTTAGGGATGTGACAAAAACATTAGGTGTTAACTGGGTTAAGGTTGGAAGATGTTTGATGTAGATTCTGTAGTTTTGAAAATGTTTCGACTAGAGTTTGTAGAGGGTTGTTGTGGATTGATGTTGCTAGGTTTGAGAATGCATTTGATACATTGGATCCTTTGTTTTGTATGGTAAAGTCAGGGGAGGTTGATCCTCAAGCTCGTAGCGTTAATTTGGAAGCTTTGGAGTAGTGATTCGTATCGGCGAATAAGGCTTCGCGTTGTCGGTGAGTGAGAATGTGGATTTCATCTTTGAAATTGTTTAAAGGTTATATTGGGGGTTTAAACTTAGCTTCAAACACTAGTTTAAACTCGGAAGTAAGTATAAAGAGATTTCTTCCTCGGTCGTGCTTTTACGAAATATATTTTATACAATTGTTTTGATTGACATAGTACCTACTTTTTAAGCATGTTTTGAAGTATGTTTTATTCTGTTTTTGATTATATAATGATGATGGATGCATTTGGTAAATGGTTCATGTAAGTTTGTTGAATACTTGTTTTAAAGTTGGTTAGTTGCTTTGTAAATGGTTTTGAATTGATGCATATAAAAATAGTGAGGTACATGGTTGATAAAAAATTATATTGGCAACTGATGTGGTTTAAAATATTATTGGATATAGTTGGCCGACCATAGGATTGATAGTGCTCTATAAAAAGTCTCATTGGGTGTTGCGAGTTTGTAAGATACCGAATACTCCACCTGAGTACCCTAACGGTTGAGGGTTTATATGGTACCGAAAACTCACATTAATGGATTATACACCTAACTGATGATTTGGGTTGTGATTTTACCATAATTCCGATTGAGGTTGTATGAAGTGTTGAAAGGACACTTGTTGAATCTGTATATCCGATGTAATATTTTGGAAAGTGATGGATATTGATGTATAATGTTGGTTTATACATGTTTACTCTTTAAGCTTTGCATATGGACTGTTATGCATGGGGAGGCTTAAATTGAGGGTTAGCAATGGGATTTGTTGTTGATCCATGATACATGTTGCATATGGTTTAATATACTGGTTTTTAAAAGTGTTAAGTGCATGGTTTTCAAGGCATTATATTTTGTAAGATGATTGAAATGGTGATTTCAATGTGATTTGAGAAAATGGTTTTAAATGCATTAATGGTGTGTTGTTTGAGCAAACCTCACTAAGCCTAGTGTGCTTACGCTCTTTTTGTCCATCAATGCAGAGAATTAAAGGTTCGAGGCAGGGAGCAAGCGAGAGGAAATCCAAGGACTTCGACTATTTGAAAGTATAGTTTTACTTTAGCCTAGTAGTAATAAAGGCAATGGGGTTCATTGTTGTTTTGGGAGGGTTTTGCTAAACTCCCTGTTTGAGCAAGTTTGTATTGCTGTTTTGGGATTGTAATTGGCCTTATATGTTTGGTTGATGCTTTAGATTTATGTTTCGTATGGTGGTTGGTTGTTTTCTAGGAAGTATGCCTCTAGATTTTCGTTTGAAGTATGATGCCATGATTTGATGATGTTTCTTTGATGATTTAACATGGTTTGATCTTTAAATTTGTTGTATATATGTTTGGGGTTTGATAAAGCATGCTTGGACCCTTGATTGTACGAAAAACTAGCAAAATTGTACATTTCAAGCCTAAGTGTATTGGTACGGGTAGAGGTGTATTGATACGGGTAAGTGTAAGTTTTGTTGCTCGAACATGAATCTTCCTAGAAAGATAATTTGTTTTTTGAAAAAGGAAGTGGGAGAAATATTGAAGTCAAAGAAATTTGAGATCAACCACATATCATTAAAAAAGAGATTGAACAAAAACAAGTTCTACAAGTTGTTGAGGAACATTCAACAGTTTTGGAAACACAACCACTGAGAAGATCTTTGAGAGAATGCAATACGCCTGAGAAATATGGATTTTCCGAAACAAACCTAGAGAAATCAACTTGAAACCCCTATAACCTGGCCTAGTCTCTAGACCAAACCACGCAAGCTAGACCGATGAGGAGAATACTTAAGCTTATAGTTTGGTAACCTTCTTGTAACCCCATTGACCCGGCCTAGTCGCTAGACCAAACCGAGCGAGCTACATTGGGTTGCCGAAACAAACCCAGAAAATTATTCATGTAACATTATAACCTAAGGCGTGCATGCGGGAGACAAGTGAAATCTAAACCAAATCGGGCGTCGAATCGACATCCGATTACGTGCATTTACAATGTAGGGACCAAATTGTAAATCTAGACAATTATAGGGACTTTTTTAAATTCAAAGTTACCAATCTTCAATTAGTCAGGTTACATGCTTTCTTGTCAAATTTTAGCTCCAAACGATTATCCAAACTTATTCAATTGCATACATAACATTTAGGGACCAAAATGGAAGAATCTAAAACCTTTAATACCAATAATAACAAACATAACGACCAGGCATACAGATATTGTCCCAAAGTGTACAGATACATGGAGCATATCGATACAGTCCCTAGGCATATAGACACGCGGGTTACAAATCATTTTCCCAAAATTCCAATTTTTCAAAACCGTATCGATACACCTCTATCCGTACCGATACGCAAGCCAAACACTTTGTTCTTGGTAGGATTAAAGAAATAATATCCTTTAGTTTCTTTAGGATAACCCACGAAAGTAAATTTATGATATTTGGGTTTGAGCTTTGTAGACATCTTATGTTTAACATAAGCTTCGCATCCCCAAATTTTCATAAAAGACATACTAGGATGTTTCCCAGTCCATATCTCATGTGGTATCTTTTGAACTGATTTAGATGGAACACGATTTAGTGTGAAAGTAACTACTTTTAGCGCATATCCCCAAAAAGAAACTGGAAGATCAGTGTGACTCATCATTGACCGAACTACGTCTAAGAATGTTTGATTTCTTATTTTCAAAAACTCCATTCCACTGTGGACTACCAGGAGGTGTGGGACAATCCCACATTCCTTTAGAAGGTCACCAAACTCTAAGCTTAAGTATTCTCCTCCTCGATCTGATTGAAGAGCCTTAATGCTTTTTCCTAGTTAGTTATGTACTTCATTTTTAAATTCTTTGAACTTTTCAAGGGCTTCAGATTTATGATGCATTAGGTAAATGTACCCATATCTACTGAAGTCATCTGTGAAAGTAATGAAGTATTGAAACCCTCCTCTGGCTTGTGTATTTATTGGTCCACATACATCACTATGTATTAATCCCAATAAATCACTTGCCCGCTCACTTTTACCATTAAAAGGAGCTTTGGTCATCTTTCCCAATAAGCAATGCTCGCACACATCAAATCGTTCGAAAACAAATGAATCCAAAAATCCATCTTTATGAAGTTTTGAAATACGTTTTTCACTTATATGACCCAAGTGACAATGTCAAAGATAAGTTTGATTAGAGTCATTTGCTTTTTGATCTTTTCATATTTATGTTATAAATGAAATTCTTCTTGATCCAAAATATAGAGGCCATTTATTAATTGTGTCACCCTATAGAAACCATTATCGAGATAAAAAGAAGAACAATTATTCTTAATAATTATCTCAAAACCAATCTTGTCTAAACAAGAAATCTAAATGATGTTTTTTAGTCAAACTAGACACAAAATAACAATCCTCTAAATATAAATTAAGTCCACTAGGCAACGATAAAGTATATGTTCCTATAGATAATGCAACAACTCTTGCTCCATTACCAACCCGTAGGTCCACCTCTCCTTTTCTCAGATTTGTACTCTTTTGTAGTCCTTATAAAAATGTACAAATATGAAAACCACAACCGGTATCCAATACCTAAGAAGTAGGTGTTGACAAATTAATATCAATAACATAAATATCCGAGGTAGACGCTCTGCTTTCATTTTCCTTCTTGAATTTTTCAATATAAATGGGGCAGTTCCTTTTACAATGACATGTCTTATTACAATGGAAACATTTTCCTTCCAGTGACCAGTTAAGGTAGTTTGCACCATTCAACTTGTCCTTCTCAAGGACCAACCGCAATGATAACAAATTTGTATTTGGCATAATAAGACTACAACAATAAAATATGAATTTTGGGTATGTTTATCATGTTTGTTTATAAAAGGACTTTATACTCCCACTAAATTAATAATCCTCAAATATTAATGTCGAAAATACTTTTTGTAAAGTTTTTCTAGTAGGCAAGGATCCAAATTTCATATTCTCTTAATCAACTTTGGCTTTTCTCTTAAGATTATGGTGTATCTAGGTAAGCAACACTTGCTAATTACATCTCATGTAACTCCTTCATTTGGTGAGCAACTCTTGTTCATAATCATCTTATGATTATCCAAATAACAAATCTTTAGGTTTCTAATCCTATTAGAGTAACCTAGTTAAGTCTTTAACTAATGTTATAACCAACGAATATCACTTGTTTATTCTTCGCTTTTGGCCAAGATAGATACAAGTACCTGGCTTTAGCAGAACCTACATTGTATCGATCTAGACTTTAACGAGGGTTAACATTGGGAAGCAATAAAAGACTTAACATTTTATTGAGGGTTTTGTTAATATTATCTCACCATTTAACATTTGATCTTATCAATTAATTAACATGCATCTCATACATTCATTCACATATATGAAAAGTAGTAAATAAGAATGCAATAGTTATACCCCATATCCTAAGGTGGCATGTCCCAAGCCAATGGGAGAACCAAATTATTCTAAGGATAAAAACACTTCTCAAGCATCTTTTTGTCGGCCCACACTTCTGTTCCTTTGGTCCATGCTTCTTCGTATAGATTACAATTTCAAAAATTCGTTTTACATACAGGGGAGTAAGATAAAAAGAGAATTACAATAGAAGTAGAGAAAGACACGACATGTAGGTCGTATTTATAAAAACGTATAAATAAAACTAAATGGGCTATTGGGATATAACCATGCATTGCAAACACCGTACATATTAAACATAATAACGATGTGGTTTGTTATTAAAGTCTTACTAGATTGTTCCTACGAAGGTGTCAAGCCCTTTGCAAGGGTCTAAGGGGTGGAGCCCCTTGCGGGGTTTCGGCGGCCCTATAGCCGTCGATGAGGTTGCAGCTGCCTGGTTAGCGGCACGCAAATTGTTAAATATTAGCATCTTAATTGCTATGTAAAAATCTCACGATTTGATAACTTTTATCAACATTATCGTGTTTTTCAGGATTTTAAAATCCACGAGATTTTTACTGAAACAACTCTTGTTACTTTCCCGCACGAAATCTATAGACTAACCATTAATCTAATATATAACTATAATCCGCGTATTTTAACACTTAACATCTAAAACCCTAAAACTTAATATTAAATATGTTAACAACTAAAATATAAAATTTCAAACCCTATCGATAAAGATCTTGATGATTAACTCTTAATCATCGATCTTAGGAACATCTTTTAACTAGATTGACAAATTAACCGTGATTGAATAGATTTGCTCATACAAATATCATATATTTGCTAAATAAATCGAAAAATAACATGTATCTCATACAATTACATCACCCAAGTAATTAAAACCTGAATCCGTATTGTACAAGTTGCTTTGATACCACTGTTGGGTCACGCCGACACACTCTATGGCACAATAAAAAAAATTTCGGCAATTACCACTAAAAATCCATGTACGAGGAACGAATCGGGGTGAATAAGGGTAAATAATTACCTGTTTAAAATCTAGAATTTTGAATTTGGAGGAGATAGATATTCAATCATGATTCCACGATGTTGATTCCTAAGTCGCAACGATAATGCTCCGACCTCTACGTAGTTCACCTAGTTGAAACAAGCATATAAAATTCTCTAAACTATTTAGAGGGTTTTTCCAAAAACATTAATGATTGCTAGATATCTCATGCCTTTATATAGCCTTAGAAATCCTAATTCAACTCATATTAGAATTTCAATATATATAATTTTAATTTAACTTTAATTAGGATTAATATATATATATTAAATATATATAATCCCGATTCAACTTAATTAGGATTTTAATATATATTTTAAATATATATCATCGCAATTCAACTTTAATTAGGATTTCGATATATATATATAATCTCAATTTAACTTAATTAGGATTTCAATAGATAGGTAGGTAGGTAGGTAGGTAGGTAGGTAGGTAGGTAGGTAGGTAGATAGATAGATAGATAGATCCACTTACATGGTGTAAGTTTTACACTAATCCATGGCCATTGGATGAGTGAAATGGATGGATGAGATTAACAGTAGAAAATGTGAAGATTATCACTTGGGAAAAAAGATAAGGAAATAATCTTAGTCATTTATTACCAGCATCCAACAGTCCAAAAAAGGTGTAAAAGTAATTGAGTTTTACACAATGTAAATTGATCCTAACCGATATATATATATATATTAATATATATAATCCCAATTCAAATTTTATTAGGATTTCAATATATATATTAAATTTAAATCAAATTATATTATTTATATATTAAAAGAGTCATAATTACAATAATTATTTTTTTTAATATTTATCCAATAGTTAAATTATATATATATCAAATATATATTAATTTAACTAAATTTGTGTACAACAAATTTGTACATATATAATTCGTTTAATATATGCTCGTTTCAACTGTGGGTGTGATCTTGTAGGTTCATGTAACGTTAGTAGTAAATATTAGAATATTTCTAATATTACAAACAATGAGTGACATCTAGCAATATGTCATTGTCACCTAAGTTACATGAAATCATTATTCGATATAACCTTTTCGTGATTAACTCTTTTTCATGTATTACATCCTTTTGTCCTTTATATCTAGATTGGACACAAGTCATGGAACAGTCACACTTGTATAGTCCATCTAATATTTCCTGATATCTTGAGTAGACTATTATAAATGAATAACTATGATATCTCATATCAACTTATTCGAGCATGGCCATGCATTTCTAATCTCACTCATTTAAGTGGCCTATGATATTACTCCTATTATGTAGGAGGGACAAATACTATCTTGATCAACCATATCCCACTACATAGATTGTGACATATCTAGTATCAATCTTTATAGAGTAGTCAGTTACGACACACGTTTGACTGTATCAAAATATGTCACTCACAATGTTGAAATAATGATAATCTCAAGTCTGATGATCATACATGTAGTTATCAATATGAGCAATGTTGTGACTGTCGCATAATAATCCAAGAAACATGTTCATAGCGGGTCAGTCCAGTATGTCATTCTCTAACACATACTTATGTATTGATTTTGACATCTCCATGTCAATGACAACACTTTGTCATCAATTAACTACATATTAGTCTTAATGCATTATTGTTGTCCATTCCCACAATAATACTCGACTAAGGACATTAAAGAATAACCATATTATTCTAAGGACTTCATTATAATTTAGTTTATTTATGCACACAAAATTTTAACTGAAAATAATAATGGCAATGCCTCTTTATGAATAAACAAGGTAAAAACAAATGTCATTTACAATCATCTTATGATTGGTCTTTGGGCGTACTCTAGCATTGGCTTCCCTTTAGCAACAAAAGTTGTATTTATAAACTCAAGGGCTCGAAACAAACATTCAAGAGCATTTTCATCCACTTCAATGTACGGGGTATCAATGGTCACAAAGGCAATGATATCCTCCTCAGCCCCAATACTAATCAACTTTCCTTCTATTACGAACTTCAATTTCTGATGCAGGGATGATGGTACTACGCCAATAGAATAAATCTAGGGTCTTCCTAACAAGCAATTGTATGTTGGTTTTATATCCATATCCACAAAGTCAACATTGTAAATTGCAAGCCCAACCAACAATGGTACCTCGATTTTCCCTAGAACCTCTCGAGTTGTACCATCAAAAGCCCTCACAGTATTCTTATATGTCTTCATATATGAATCATCAATTGACAGCCTCTGTAGGGTAACCATCGGCAAGATATTCAGTGCTGAGCCATTATCTATCAAAACTCCAAGAAAGAACATGACTCTTATAGTGAGTCGTAATATTCAAAGCCTTGTCATATCTCATCATTAGTTTGAAAAAGTCATGGCAAACTGAAACAACAAAATCAAGAAACAAGATCAAATCCTTGGGCATCCATAGCATGAATGATTTAACAACCCCATCAACCGAATATAGTTCTGAACTCGAGCCCTTGTCTAATAGACTTCAAACATTGTCAATATGTTGAAGAAATATAGAGCACATTCCTGTACTAGAATAACTATTTAGTAACTGCATCATTTGTACACTATCACACTCCAAAATAAAAGAATCCACCTCCATAGCAGTAACACACTTTAGCCCCTCATATATGCCCCACAACTCCAATTCTAATTCTGAACATTTAATAAAAGGTTACCCTATCCGATTGTTCAAACCAAATCATAAACTAATAGGAAACCTAATACTTGGGATCTATCATATCAAATCATCAAGAGCTATAAATTGAATAAACTGAAAACAGAAGTGTACCTAAATTTTTTGATAGATTGAAAACTTTGAATCCTTTGATGAAGATCGCCTAAAAGATGGTTGTGGTCTTCCAAGAAGATAGGTTAGCCCTTGTTGTAAAAACTCCCTAACGGGGACACGAGTAATACAAGTTAACTATTTCTTCGGGACCACTACCTCTTTATATAGTTGATTATTATATCAACTATTAAGTATTTATAACTCTGCCATTGAATTATAAATACATCTTATGGTATCTATACTTTTATTTCCATGACACTTTTAATACCCATGACGTGCCTAACATAATTGGTCACATAATTTTGTGTCATACTTTATAACAGCATCATAAATTTACATAGGTGCCCACAATTGTGGATTTTAATCCAACAATCTTCCACTTGGGAAACATATGTTTCCTGATAAATGTACAACCTTATGAGATCAAAAATTAACTATTATATAATAGGTATTCTATAACAATCTTGTCCATCAACTATATTCATATAGGATCAAAGTAACATTTGCCATATCAATGGTCAGAAAAACAAATATAGTCAAATGACATAGATCAGTCATAGATGCGTAACATGGAAAATTACATGAAATGTGAACCGAACATGCCTATTTCCAACTAGTCCTCTTAAAACTTAGTGAGATCAAACTTTACTAAATTCAGAGCCAAAAGAACTTTATTTCTGCAGAAAATAATCTTAAATTTTTCTTAAACTAAAGTAAACGGAATTGTGTCTAAACCGAATGAGCATTTTTCAAAATTACAAACTCTCACTAAAACTGAATATCCTTAAATAACATTACACCCACATGAGCAGTGTGCTCATGAAAGACCTAGGGTGATAGTTTCTTAATATGCGCACAATTATGGAGTTTGTACCAATGTGCTCTATAGACACACAACCACTCTGAATTTTCTTTAACAACTAGGAACTTAATATTTATGTGCTTCAATTTTAAAGTGTTCCTATTGTTTATAGAATAAATGAATGCATATTTATTGTCACACAATAACTGAAGTGGTCTTTCTATTCAATCTCCAATTAGCAGCTCATGTGACGAAATCTTTTGCATCAATATTCTAATAAAATCGATAACTTACCAAAAATCTGATATGTGAGCATGTAATTTTTGTTCTCTAAATATATTCCATAACCCTACTGGCTGCTATCCAATGGTCCATACTAGATTTGGTTAAATATCTATCTAACATCCCAACAATGTATGCAATATCCGAACTCATACATACTTGAACATAAATTAGATTCTTAATAGCTTATGCATATGGAATCAATTGTATTTTCTAAATTTCAAGGTTACTTTTAGGGCATTGAGTAAGAATAAATTTGTCTTCTTTATCAATGTGAGTATCACTTGGTTTACTCCCACTGAACTTGTAGTATATACAATTGTCAACCAAATTTATCTCAAAACGAAACAAAATAATCATGTGGTGCAATTTGTTATAAAATTGGTGAGAGAAATACTTAAGCCTATAAATGGATTACCTTAATTTACAAATCACTAACTTTGTATTATCAAACACAAATTTATGTATGTACTATATAATTCGTTTCTTCAATGTTTCCATTGAAAAACACAAGCTTAACATCCATCTTATGTAGCTCAAGATTAAAATAAACAACAAGCATGATGATTATCTGGAAAGAGTTTTTCAATGAAACTTGAGAGAAAGTCTCTACAAAATCAATGTCTTCTTTTAGAGTATATCCTTTAGATACAAGACGTGTCTTATAATTATCCACATTATCATTTACATCCCTCTTGGTTTTAAATATCCATTTACAACCAATTGGTTTGCACCTTTAGGTAATGAGACAAGTTCTTAAACATTATTGTCTTGCATAACATTATACATTTCTTGAATGACATCAATCCACTTTGTTTTAGAATTAAAAATTTTATGGTTTGATAAAAAATGATTGAGTAATTTGATATCATTCCATTGTTATCCTTATTTTCTTGAGGAAATACAATATAATAATATTGAATAGTATTTCTTCTTCCTCTCGTAGACCTCTTTAATGACACTTGTTTTTTTAGGTTGTAGAGTTTGTTCTTCTAAAATAATTATCTTATCTTGCATATGAGTTATTTAACATTGTTTTGCTGAGGTACTTGATTCACTTCTTGATTAATGATAGGTCTGAAAACCTAAACATCGTCAAAAATGATAGTAGAATTTGAATTATAATCCAATTCCTCTTTAATAGCAATGTAGCTAACATTATTTCTCCCTCCAAACTCAAGATCCTAAAAATGTTATAGATGTCTCCTTAAATAATTCCTAATTGTGGGATCATAAAACTTACAGCCCATAGATCACTCAAAATAATTAAAGAAGAAATTGCTCGCTTTTGAAGTTTGATTTCTTCACATGTGTCTTAACTTATACAAAAGAATCATCACTTTGTAACTTATTGTTGTTTCTTTTGAGTAGGACCCTTAGCAACGTTATTATAATATTTTCTTTTATTGCTCTTATTCTTAGAGACACTAACTAAAAGAGCACTAATCAAATGAGTACTTTTGCACTTATAATGCTTCAACTTTTCTTCCTCTTTAACACAATGAGAAATGAGCTCAGCTAGAGCTTACTTTTCCTTTTGACAGTTGTAACTACTTTTTTTGAATTGGTTAAATCGTATAGGAAGCAATACCAAAAGCATAAGAACAAACAATTGTTAGAAAGTTTGATTTTATGTGCCTTAAATTTTGAAGCAATACTAAACATTTTCATAATGTACTCCCTTACATTTCCTTGACCCTTATACTTGATAGAAATCAAAGAAGGCATAAGTGATTTCATCTTAACCTTAATGTTTTCGGTAAAACATTTCTTAATTTCGTCAAGAAAACCCTTAGTATAAGTAATCTCTTTAGATTTGTGCTCTTTGAGACATCTAGAATGTTGTGCTTTATGATCATTAGACTTATGTGATTCGAACAATCTCACCTCTCGAAATACCTTTTATGGGTGCTTACCACAGTGAGAGATGCAAGTTGTTCTTTCTTTAGTGAAAAGTCTATGTTCATACAACCACCAAATACAATATGTAAGTACCTTTTCTATTTCTTGAAATTAGTTTCACTAAACATGAGTGTAGAATGTATATTAACAAATGTTGTGACAGAAAACGATAAATTACCTAAATATAGAACAAAAATAAATAAAATAAAAATAATGTGACATAAATATTTATAAGTAAACAAATAAATTAAAAATAATGGCTAGTTCCCCTCAAGATGTCAAGCACAACATTAATATCAAGTCTTTGGACAATAATATTAACTGTAAACGATACTCCTGTTATAGCAATCAAACGTTGACAATAAACTATGTCAAAAAATAGATTAATATTTGGGCTAACATATTACTCACATAAAATACCTTATAATTGTCACACATTTATCGCCACAGTTGTCGCTGTAATTCTGCCAAATATTAACTTTTCTTTGGGTCAATTAATAAACATAGAAGTACAAAAACTCATAAACATCTTGTTATTTTAAATAAATTAATCTACACAAAAGAGGTCACTTTGGTGACATTATTTTTCAATTAATCTATTAAAATATTAGACATCTGATAGGCTCGATGCACTCTAACCGATTGTGCCAAAAGGGTTGAATTTGCTTCCCGAATGAATTTGCTAAAACTAAAAAATAGTAGACAATTGTGCACGATGATTTTAGAGTGGTTCGACTACCCAACCGAGTCTACGTCTACTACCTTAGCACACCACTAAAGATTTTCCAATTCCCTACTATGAATTCTTCCTTTTTTACTAGTTCAAAGGGTAACCTTACAACCCTATCTTTTCAATGGCTAAGATAGAACCACTCTAGTTTTTCCTTAGGATAAACTAGAACCTCTCTCTTTTACAAGGTAACTGTGTAAACAAATAAACCTCACAAGGTAGGTGTTTACAAGATTGAAGCTCACAAGAGTGTAAAGAATAAAAACAATTAAAACACTCTCTATACACTATATACAAGAGAAATAATGAAATAAGACTTTAAAACTAATTTCTCTTGATCATGATGCTTGGATGTGTTCTCTAACCATCTTTAAGTGTCCCAAGTCTTCTTTTAAAGTGTGGAATCAGCTACTAGCCATTTAGGGCCGTTGGGGGTGGTTTGGAGCCGTTGGGGATGAAAAACCAACATTAAATGCACTTCTGGGCATTATTGGTATCGGTATGCGGGACTCTAGTATCGGTACCTACCTTAAACAAAAAGAGTCATTGCAGCATTTAAGCTGTGCGTACCGGTATGAGATACATCGTATTAGTAAGGTACTAGGGGTATTGGTACGTTATGACTCATACAGGTATTAGAATTCCTTTCTAGAATTCTAGAAGTATGCTCGTATCAGTACAAGCAAAGGTCGTACCGGTACGACTGGCCGTTTTTTACTCTTTAGAGTATTTAAACAATTTGTACAAGTCAAAAACACTTACAAAAACATTTTTTATTTGCTATATCAAAATATTATCTAAAAAATCTCCCCTTTTTTGATATAACAAAACATTTTGAAGAATTGTTTTTGAAATTGCTCCCACTTAGTAAAATAATCCTAGAAAAATAGAATATTTTGAGAAAAATATTAAATCTCCCCATTTCCTTTTTGAAATTGAATTTTTCAAACATTTCTCTCCCCCTTTTTGTTATGTCAAAAAGAATAATTTCAAAACTATGTTTGAAATCACATTGAGTTCAAAACACCAAATGTTGAAAGGTTGAAACCAATCATTGGAAATTTAGTACCAATTGATAAGAAATATCAATTGTTGGTGTAAAATAACAATGGAGAATAAGATAAATCTTTTTAAAATCAAAAGCTCCCCTTAATCAAAGCATTCTATTTTAAAATATTGTTCAAGTTTTGACACTTAGGAGATTGAATTTCACTATTAAATTAAATCAATTTTAAAAGCACATGAAATTCAATTTATCCAAGACTTTAGAACTTTATGCAAACATATGGATGAAATATGTTAAAGCATACATGCATAAAGCAATCAAAAGCAAAAAATAGGCAACCAAATATAAGTAATTAAAAGCATTATGATTAGAGGTTACCAGTCTTCTTCACTTGTGTGACTAGAGCATTTCCATATCTTAGCTTTTCTTGACATTGCTCCAACACACCTACAAGAGGCATTTACTTGATTATTGGTATCCAAATTGCTTTGGATCCTTTGACATTAGTTTCAATGTCCCTAGTTCTCTTAGGAACCCATACTTGTCTAATCCTATAAGATTTTCTTTTCTTTATAGGACAAATATGCAAAGAATGACCATGATAATGACAATGTGAGCATTTTGTCATTATGAGATGAGATGAATTATTTGAAGTAATTTCATTTTTTGTTAACCTTTTAAGCTTACCTTTAAATCAAGATTTTCTTTTTCCAAAACTCTATTGCTTATTTTTTAAAACTCTAAATCATTTTTCAAAATCTCATTTTGGTTTTCAAATTCCAATTTTGTTTTCAAAAGAAAACCATTTTCAAAATCAAGTTTTAAAATCATTTTCTTAAATTTGGAATTCATGGTCTCAAATTCCAAAAATAATTCATCAAATGCATCTTGTAACTCATCAAAAGAATATGGATTTAATTCATTTGAGTTAGAAGATACCCTGGGCTTATTGAAAGCCATAACACCATCCACCTTAGGTGTTGAGAGGAGGTTTGCACAAGAAGAAGCATCATCTTTTTTCTCTCCCTTCTTGTTGCCATATAGTTTCTCAAGCTTCTCCCATATTTTTTTGGCACTTTTGCATGTGGAGACCTTCTTGGAAACATCTTCATTGAGGCCACAAAGAAGAGTGTGCATAGCCTTGGCATTTAGTTGTGCATTCTTCGTTTCATTCACATTCCTTCTCTTATTCTTCTTTGGAACTTCCAAGTAATCATCTTCAATTATTTCCCAAACATCAAAATCAAGTTCTTTGAGAAAATACTTCATGGCATTGCTCTATTGGAAGTAGAAATCTCTATTGAAGAGAGGAGGACACGAGATAGAGCGACCTTCTTCAAATCTAGCCATTTTCTTGAAACGGTGAACTTCGAGCAATCGATCTTTACTCCTAGATGTTAGTCCTTTGATGGAGACGAGGCTCTAATACCAATTTATAGGCTTGATGCATACAAACCGATTGTGCCAAAAAGGTTGAATTTGCTTCCCGAATGAACTGGCTAAAACCGAAAAATAGTAAACAATTGTGCATGGTAATTTTATAGTGGTTCAACTACACAATCGAGTTTACGTCCACTACCTTAGCACACCACTAAGGATTTCCCAATTCACTATTATGAAAAATTCCCTTTTTACCGGTTTAAGTTGTAACCTTACAACCCCATCTTTTCAATGGCTAAGATAGAACCACTCTAGTTTTTCCTTAGGCTAAACTAGAACCTCTCCCTTTTACAAGGTAATTGTTTAAACAAATAAACCTCACAAAGTAGGTGTTTACAAGATTGAAGCTCACAAGAGTGTAAAGAATAAAAACAATTAAAACATTTTCTATACATTATATACAAGAGAAATAATGAAATAATACTTGAAATCTAATTTTTCTTGATCATGATTCTTGGATGTGTTCTCTAACCATCTTCAAGTGTCCCAAGTCTTCTTTTAAATAGAGGAATCAGCTACTAGCTGTTTAGGGTCGTTGGGAGTGGTTTAGAGCCGTTGAGGATGAAAAACTAGCATTAAATGTAGTTATAGGCGTGTCGATATTGGTACCTGCCTTAAACAAAAAAAGTTGTTGCATCATTTAAGTTGTCTGTACTAGTACGCGATATATCGTATCGGTACGGTACTAGAGGTATCGGTATATTATGACTCGTACCGGTACCACAATTCCTTTCTGGAATTCTGGAAGCATGCTCATATCGTTATAAGCAAAGGTTGTACCGGTATGGCTGACTATTTTTGACTCTTTGGAGTATTTAAACAATTTGTACGAGTCAAAAAATACTTACAAAAACATTTTTCATTTGTTATATCAAAATAATATCTCAACAACATCTGAAGCCAAAATATGAATTTAATTGTTTCAAAATATTTGTCTTAAGTTTATCTTTCAATCAAATTAAAAGATAATCATAATAATAAATTTGAATAAATGTGAACCTCATATCAAGATACCAGACACTCCATTAATATTTCATCTTTGGACAAAACATTAACTTGCAAGTGATATCTTTGTACAATAATCAAACATTGATAATAAGAACATGTCAAACAGAAATCTTCCTTTGGGCCAATTTAATGCTCACATGTAAAATTGAATAATTATCACATGTTTATTACACAGTTGCACATGTAACAATGTCAACTATTAATCTTCATTTGTGCCAATTAATACTAACATAAGTTGAATTACATGCGCAAGACATTCTATATTTTAAAATAAAATAATTTCTACAATAGAGGTCCCTTTGTTGACTTAATGTTTCAATTAATTTATCTCAAAATATATAATATAAATATACCGATATCTAGATTTAAAATTTTATAATAGACAAAACTAAAATTTCTGATAACACTTAAATTTCTGAAAAAAAAAACTAAAAAAATAAGGTTGTCTGAATGGGGCTATCAGAAATCAAAAAATTGAAACATTTGATTGTTTCTCAAAATTCCTTAAACATGCATTTACCAAAATAAAAGTTGAATACGAAACAACCAATCTTTAACTTAAATTAAAAATATCATGTAAATGAATAATTCATAAAATGATCACATGAAACTTTAATATATTCATAATAACTTAATGATCGAAATTGAAATTCTTGATTGAACTTAATAGGATATGAATTTCGTAAGATGAATGACATGCTTTTTAAAATCAAAACCAAAACTAAATGTATATTCCATAGATAACATTAATGACATAATTAAGCATAATGTCAAACAAATTTAAGTAAAAATGTTTTGTACAAAACAAAACATGATTCAACAAAATTCAACCATAATTTATTAGACATAAACTGAATATAAAGTTTCGAAAGCTATTCTGATTATAAAATTTCCAAGTCACCTTAAATTTACCACGACAAAGCCCAAATCAACTCTCTTTTCTTTAAGTACTAACGATCAAAACTAAAATTTTGATAAATTGAATTAAATATACATTTTAAATCAAATACATATCATATCAATAAACTAGATATGCGATTACTGAATCCACAAACAAAAAACAATTTCAAAATTTAAAGGTAAATTAATATTCAAAAGTTGTTCACTGTAACTAATGAATTGCCCAAAGTCTTGATATAATGCACGCATATTTATAACCATGAAAAACTAAATTCAACAGATTAAATATTAATCTACTAGGGTTATCACATATAAAACAGATGTCAAAATTATAATCTTCCAAAGCGAACTTTTTTCAATTGCTGATTAATAATGAAACCCACGACAAATAATGACGGAAGATCATGGATTATAAATCAGAAAACAATGATGGAAAATCAAATTGTTAATCTTATAACCCAACAAATTAAGTTGAGTTAAATATAATATTTTTTCGAAAAATTATATATTACCCCTGAAAACAACATACTCTAACAAATCTAGTTGAGTAAATTGCACCACAATCTCTATTCTACATCCGCCTATGACAATCAATAACAAAAGTCAACCCTAAATTCATCGCCACATAAACAAAATATATTCACCTGAACCCCAAAGGAAAAGCAATCCAAAATGATGCGACAATATAATAAAATTACAATTATGATTATCCATATAAAATTAACTGGTTCTCAATGATTTGATATAATAAGGTTCTGATGCTACTTGTTTGTATTAAATCATAAATTAATATGAAATTTAATACCCAAAATTTATCATGTCAAATCATTAAAAACACTAAACCGAATAAACTGAAAGAGGAAGTGTACCTGAATTTATTGATGGATTGGAAACCTTATATCCTTTGATTAAGATCGCCTAAAAGATGGTTGTGATCTTCCAAGAAGATAGATTAGCCCTTGGACAAAGTAATACAAGTTAATCTATTTTTTGGGACCACTACCTTTTTATATAGTTGATTATTAAATCAACTATTAAGTATTTATGACTTTGCCCCTCATTGAATAATAAATACTTATTATGGTATCTACACTTTTATTTCCATGACACGCTTAACATAATTGGTCACATAATTTTATATCATATTTTATAATAACATCATACATTATATATATATACCCTCATATACGGCCCACAACTCTGATTCTAATTCCGAACATTTAACAAGAAGCTACCCCATTCGATATCTGTCTTGCACCATCAACATTAATCTTCCACGTACCAACCTCTAGATGAGTCCACAGAGCACTTTGCCTTTGAACACTAGCTAGTAGCCCCAGAATGCGGTGGTGCATCTAGTGTCAATGCTCTGCGAGAATCACATAGCATTCTCAAGCTGCAGCACGTTACTGTATCACGCTCATTGTCGGGATCAAACACTTCCAATTACGAAACAAACATATAATCCAGAGGACGATCCCAAAGAATATACCACAATCATCATACAAGTCCACAAAATATTCCGAATTAAAAATATTCATACGAAACCAGCCCGCAAAATTCATTAAAAAAAATTCAGTAGACTTATCTGGTTTAACGATGCTCCTCCACAACATTAATGTATCAGGACAGTGGCGAAAAAGATGGTCAACATCTTCCATGCACGCCCCACACACAGCACATTCTGGTGAATCCGTCATACATCAGCGAAACCTTTCTCCATTGGTAAGTATCCTGCCCTTACAAACCAACAATAAGAATGCTTGAATCCTGCAAGGTCCTTTAAACTTTCGGATACAGTCCCATATAGCGTCCTCTTTTGCTGCCAATTGTTGTGTCTGCATTTTATAAGCAGAGCTAACTGTAAAATTTCGATGCTTATCCCATCGCCAGCCTGGTCTGTCCATCGTGGTCACACGACAAGGAGGCTTAATAACCGCAATATGCTCAAGGACATTCATAGGTCACGGATGCGCGAAGGGCCCCCATGCCCACTCACCATCGTTGCGTACCATTGAAGATAGAGGGGGTCAAGAGAGGAACCGAATCCATTGATCCAATGATTCTGAACATCAATAGTCTGATATCTCCACCCTAGTGGTCCTTCCAAAAATCAATTTTAGATCCATTTCCAGCATTTCCTATCATGCTATTTCGGACATCCTCCCAAACTGAACACAGACCTCGCCGTATATGGGAACAATTACGCCTATGCAGCGATTCTTGTACCAACTCATGGCATTTGTATTTAGCTCGGACAAATTGAACCCAAAGTCGATCTCGTTTTTCCACCAAGTTAAAAGCAAGTTTCATTAAAAAGGCCTAAATCATAGTGTAATTATTCATTGTCTTCTCAACCTCCAACTTCACCAAGTATTCGAATCACCGATCATGATGACTCTCTGTTCAAATCAAAAGGGATGAACTACTAGAAACTGCCGCAACAACTTCCATCCTAGGTTGCTCATCAACAACCACCACAAATTTTTAGAATTTCATTTTAAGCTTTAAAATATTTAAATATTTTTAATTAAATTTTCACCCATATTTTTTTAAAGTTCTCATCAAGCTTCTCAAAATTTCAAAAATTTTAGTTATATTCCATTTTTTTCAAAAAAAAAATATAAATTAAACCTTCATTTTTTTTGAATTTTTAGTTTAAACCTATATTTTTTAAAAAGTTTTAATTTCTTCTCTCAAACTCTTTCACCAAGTTCCTCCATTGGTGACATAAAAAACTTTGATTTAGTGCAATTGTATATATGGAACTATGGTTTTAATTCAATTATGCACCCTTTTTTATAAAATAAATACATCTATTTATTTTTAAGGTAATTATTTCATGCACAAGCATTTTGTTTACACAAGTGGTTAGTTTTAGGGTTTAGGGATTTTGTTTAGGGTCTAATGTTTAGGAGTTTTAGTGTATGAGTTTTGAATTTAGGGGGTATGGTTAGAATTTAAGGTTTAGGGTTTATAGGTTAAAACCTAAATCCCTAACCATGTTACCCTAAAACTAAACCTTAACCTCTAAACCCTAAATTATAACAGTAAACCATAAATTCTAAACACCTACATTCAAACTTATAAACTCTAAACCCTAAACTAAGTCTCTAAACCCTAAAACTAAAACGCTTATGAAAACTCTTCGTTTTCACCGCCAGTGCATAATATATTTTCTCTTATTTTTATATTAGATAAATATAGTTATTTATGTACGCAATATTTAAATGTAAAATGATGCCATGCCGAAATTAGTTTAATAATTTGTGAAAATTAAATGAGATCAAAATTTCATGTATACAATTGCACCAAAATCAAATTTCATCTATAATATTATAGATTAGACCAAAGTTCATGCGAAATTTTAATATTTATTCCTATTAAAAGAATTGTTTGGTCATTGTCAAATTTCAGCACCTTTCAAGTAAGTTCAGGTATCTTAATGCTTGAGCTTAATAGTAGTGTTTTTTGTAATATTTTTTATCAAGCATGGAACATATAAATTCAAGTTCATGTTTAGATATTCAAGTTTAATGTCAAATACGAGAATATAATTTTCAATAATTTGATATTTCTTTTGAATCAAGCTGGTACTTTAAAATAGAATCTCGATTGATCCAAGTAAAACATGTAGGAACTTAGATAAGACCATTTCTAAAATAAAAACAAAAAATTAATTAAAAACACCTAAATATAACATGCCAAAGTCCCGGGAATCGGGAGGGCAACCAAAAAATTATAATACAACATTAGAAAATACAAGTAAAGAGAGAGATTGCAATCTTCACACATCACCGAGAGAAATTCGTTTTATTTAGGTAATGCAGTCTTCAGCTCTCTCTGAACTCCCCATTAGTAGTAATCCAATGATTTATTCGGTCTTTCAGTGGTTGCAGTTTCCAGGGAAATCCATTCACCAAAACACAATTTTGTTTAAAAACACCTAGGTGCTCTTCTTTGGTGGTGTATTGCCACATTGCCAAGTGGATCAGGAATAGAAGCCCCTGCAACTTCATGGATTGGGATCACATCTGAAATTTCTTTCAGATCCTCTTTTGTCAGCTTTACTTTTAGCGATTCGATGTTGCTATCTAGATTTTTTATCTTGGTTGTTCCTGCAAGAAGTGAAAACAAAGTGTTAATAGCTATGATCTTTTTTGGTTCAAGATTTTTCAGGTCATTTATGCTGCTACTGCCATAAATATATCTGCAGATTATTATATTATTCCGACTCTTCATTTTCATCGAAAGTACTATTGTCTGGTATTTTTGGATATGCCACAAGGATACAACCTCCAGATATATGGAAGAACTTTTAAAATTTGAACTGACCCTTATCAGATACATATTCTATATGATGCTTCAAGAAAATATCCAGATATAGGTAACGGGATATGATCCTCTAAGTACCCTCAATTTACATGACAATTTTAGGGGGAAATCGAACATACTCGTGTCAGACACATTTGTGTCCAACACTCAAATCCGAGTAACATAGCATATCTATGTCTGACACCACCGAGTCCAAGTTGAAAATGATTGAATGTGACTTACCAGGAATAGGGGAAACATCATCCCCTTGATGAAGAACCCAGGCAAGTGCAAGTTGTGCAGCTGTACACCCATGCTTTTCAGCCAACTTCTCTACTTTCAAGTATAAGAGCCTGTTTCTGTCCAAGTTTTCTCCTTGAAACCTTGGGAACATTCCCTTTAAAAAGTAAATATTTGTAAAGAGTTAATCAAACTAATTGACATTGTAAAAGATTCGATGTTATCCAAACTTTTAAATTCCCTCAGATATCCATGTACATCATGTGTTTGACACATATCTGGATATTGAAATGAGGGTATGATCCTCCATATAAATGAGAAAAAGAGGAACTTAAAAGAAAAATGAAGTTTACTTTTGTTGGGCACGTATTTGTATCCAACACTCACTCACGAATACGTGTTAAAGTATAGGTTAAAGCCATGATAAGGTGAGTTTCCATACCAGAGAAGTATTTCCAGAGAGAGCTTCCTTTGCTTTGCCGCCAAAGAAACCACGGCCAAGGGGACTATATGGAACAATCCCAATTCCAAGTTCCCTGCATCGTTGAACACTTTTAAGTAGGCTTAATCTCACAGCAGTTGAAAGAGTTGATTGTTCATGGCCTGAGTTTGTTGTGTCTCGGGAATACATGAACAACATTTAACTTTGGAAATGAAAAAGGCTATGAATATGAGTTCAGATTTCAAGCTATTATATAGTATTATCCAAATTCTTAATTTTTTTCAAAGCATTCATGTCCCTGACCTACATATTCGATATGAACAAAATGGTCTGTGTGTATAATCTCCTCCAAATATATGGAAAGTTTTATAAACTTTGAATATATCCACATTGAACACATATCCATATCGATATGCATTCGAATCCAAATAACATTTAAATAACTTCCTCTTTTTTAGTTTTGATTATTCAAGAATCAAGGTAGAAGAGAAACCTGCAAAGGGGAACTATTTCTTCTTCAACATCACGAGTCCAAAGCGACCACTCGATTTGTAAAGCAGTTATGGGATAAACAGCGTGTGCCCTCCTTACCGTGTCGGGGCTAGCTTCAGATATGCCAATGTACTTTATTTTTCCCTCTTCCACCAACTTCTTCAGTTCTTCCATCTATCATACATGATATAAATACAAGTATTTGAATGCGTATCATACACAAATACTTTAGAAAAGGAATAAAATCGTTTCTAATGAAGAAATACTTACAGTATCCTCTATAGGAGTCTTGGTGTCAACTCTGATAATATAATAAAGATCAATGTAATCCACGCCAAGGCGTTTAAGGCTGCCCTCAATAGAAGCACGGATATATGCAGGAGTTCCATTGACAGTGATACCACCTGGACCCATGCTTTCGATGCCGAATTTCGTAGCCAGCTGCACCTTCTCTCGTGGTAGATGCTTCAATGCCTGCAAAAAATAAAAAATAAAAAATTGCTTTCCCAGATTCTTGAATGCACTAAGAAAGCTTTCGCTCACGCATATCATCGAACGTGTGGTAGACTTGTTACCTTCCCGACCAGGACTTCGTTCTTGGTTTGTCCATACATGTCGGCTGTGTCGAAGAAAGTGATTCCCGTTTCGAATGCATGGTTAATGATCGATATGCCAACTTCATCCGAGACTGGATCGTTGTAAGATCCAGAAAGACCCATACACCCAAAACCCAACTTGTAAACCTGCAAACAAAAGTAATGAACGATTTTATTCCCCCTTTCTCATGTTTGAATAATGAAGAAGAACAAAATCTCCAACCTCAAGTCCTTGAGTTCCAAGTTTCACTCTAGGAACATGAATAGCCATCTTTTATTTCCTTCTTTGTTTTTACACTTGTCTGTTCTGTGTTTATCAATGGAGGATTCTCTGATTATTTAACAAGGGAGTGGGAGAACATGCCGTTAAATAGAAGAAAAAAAAGTCGAGGAATTTAATGTGTAAAAATGATTCTTAATATGTCATCCCATACGTAATTATTTTGAAAATCAAAAATATTATATTTTTGATAATATTATAAGTTGGTGTCTCACATAATATCGTAGAGATAAATTTTAATATTTATAAAAATTTAAAATATTATAAGAATAATAAATATTAATACTCAAAGTTAAGTATGATATTTAATTACTAAACTAAAATTTTATTAAAAATATAATATTTTTTGTTTTAAATTTTATATTTTGTAATATTTTATTATTAAATATTTGCAAAAAGCGGCAAAGAATGGTCAAAAAGAGGCAAATATTCTTCTCACGTGTTATCCGATTGAGCTCACACCATGGGAGCTTCTAAGTATTGTTTCTAATTTTTGCTAAATGCCAAAATGTTGACTCCATGTCAGGGTTGGCCAAATAAATAATTATATTTTAGAATAACTTTATTTAATTCATTAAAGTAATGGGTTGATTTATATTAGTTCATCGACATTAATTTCATGGATAAGTCTAGAACGGCTGACGCATAACGTTACATGTCATTAATGTTATATGACGCTACACATTATTAATTTTTTAATAATTTTTAAATAATTGTTAAAAATCTCGAAACCTCAACATGCAATTACTCAAATTTTAAAACAAAATTTGAAGAAATTATTTTATGAACTATTCTCACCAACTCATCTTTAGTGATACCTAATAAAATAAAATCACATCATCTTTATTTTCCACATAACATTTAATTGAATAAGACTATGGATGAGGCGGTGAGAATGATTAATGTAATAATTTCTTCTAACTTTGTTTTGAAATATGATAAAAAAATTAATGGTGTGTAGCGGTGTATAGCGTTAGTGGTATATGCCGGTGTGTTGCTCGTTTTAAAATTCTCCTAATTTTATTGTAATATTCAAGGAATTGTAGTTTCAGGTGCATTTAAGTATAGTTATCTTTGATTTAAAATACAAATTATAGAATTCAACAAGTGGTCTCGATATAAATGACGGTGATATTTAAGACCTGAGTTTGAGTAGCTTTATTTGCAAAGTGTGTGATTTATTAAAGGATAATTAAAATTTATTGAATAGTTACAAAACGGTCTTTAAATTTATTAAAAAATTATTATTTTATAATTTATAGTGATATTTTATAATAATTTAGTAAATTTAATAACTATTTTGTAACTTTCAAAACTTAAATAACTAAAAAAATCATTTTTATTTAGTAGCTATTTATAAGGATGTTCAAACGGTTAGTTTAATTATTAACTGAATTGAACTACCAAAGATCTAATTAATCAAACTTTTAAAATTCTTAGCCCTTAATCGAACATAAAATTCTTCGAACCGAACTAAGTTTGATTAATTCGGTCTGTTTTTGAATTCTTTTAGCAAGTTTTCTTAATTTTGATTTAAAATAGTAATTTAAGTATTAATAAATTGAAATTATATTTTTATTAGATATTTTTATTTTTAGAGTTTATTTTTCTCCCTTTTGGTTGAACTTATAATATAATCATTTGTTTTAAATATTATGGGTCATTATTGAAATTTAGGCTTAAAACTAAACATGTATTAAAATTTTGGTTAAATAACTGTTTTGAACCGAATTAAAATTGACTTTTAAAAAAATCATTAAATAATTAACCGTCCGAACATTATTAAAAAATTGATTAATTGAAATAAATTTTGGTTTATTCGATTAATTGGGGTTTAATCCACCATCTGAACTTCCTATTTGTGTACTTTACTTTAAAAATTGTATAAATGTGTTTTTCTTATAAAATTCAAAGTTTAAAATGATGACAGAATTGACCAATTAAATAATCATACTTGTAACTAATTGTGTACTTTATTTTTTAAAAAAACGTGTACACGTGAGCAAGTGGTGATGGTTGGTTGATTAGAGTTATTCACCTGCTCTATCTCTTCTTTTTAAGTTTTAAATTCAAAATTCAACAGAAATATTTTTTCCCCTAAAGTCTCTTCCTCCCCCTTCTAAATAGAAGTAGAAGTAGGATTATCAAAAAAAATGTACACGTGTCTTTCTTATAGAGGTAAAATATGACAGAATTGACTAATGAAATAATCAGACTTGGATAATATTGTATTTAACTTTCTAAAACAATCGTTTCCATGTATTTAAATAATCTTAAAGAATCAAATCTCTATGTTGGTGAGTATATAAATAATACACAAATTATATAATATATAGTACACATCTTGGATACGAACTCATTAAAAAAAGAATTACAACGGTGTGATAGGGAAAATATTGGCACAATCTGTAGTAGATTGGCTCGCACGTCCTCTAAAACGCAGAGGGACAACATGAGACTATACGTTAGACATTTTTGTATATTAGAATAAAATCTTTTATTATTATTATTATTATTGTAGGAATGTGTGCGTGTTTTTTAAGTCAGAGGTCAATCTAAATCCTAAACAGGTTTTTTTTTTTTGACATAAAGTCAAAAAAAATTGTCCTAAAGTTTATCCGAATAGTCACTTTGCCTCATATTTTTTTAGAGCAATTCAATATTTAACATTTTATTTTGGATTAAAATAGCCCATTTGCGGATGAAATTTGTCAGTCAACTGACAGTAAATGGCTTGAAATGACGGGACAAGCATAGATGACAATGTACGCTGACAATGCAATATTATATAAACAAATGTGTTGACTTGAAAAAAAGTTACATCAGTCAAAAAATAATTTTATAAAATTATATAAAATATAAAATAATTTTTTGTTGTCTTATTATTGTGTCAAGTCATTTCAAACTGTTTACCGTCAGCTTTCTAGCAATTTCCATCCACAAAGCAACCATTTTGACCCAAAATAAAACATTAAAGGTTGAATTGTTCCAAAAAAGAATATGGGCCAAAATGACTATTCAGTCAAACGTTGGGATATTTTTTTTGACTTTATGCCTTTTTTTGGGTAATATACATATTCGTCTTACGGTCTATATTCGGGGTGCGAGATTGTCCTCCAAACAATTTCGTCTTCAAAGTTTGAACTCACGTCCTCTCATTAGGAGTATAATGTGCTTTACCAATGCACCCAACACTTGTTGGTCTAAACAATTTCTTTTTAAATTGGGTAAACTATTATAATGTTCAATTTCCTTTCATAAGTATTCACTTTTGCTCATAGAATTTAACAAAAATAACGTTTCAGTCATTTAAGTTATCATTTTATAACGTTTTGGTCACTTACATCATCACTTTATAATATTTTGGTCACTATAACGTTAAATGTCATTAGTTTGATGAAATAACACATTAACAAAAGGGGTTAATTTTTAATTTTACCCTTGAACTTTAGATAAAATATTAATTTGACTCTTAAACTTTAGATAACTATCCAATTGCCAAAACTTTTCTCTTAAATAATTTTTTGTTCAAATTTCCTAACATTTATCTCCAAGATTCTTTCATTTTCTCATTGATTTCTGTTTTTTTTCAAAAGATGAATGAATAAAAATCTTTTATCTAGTTCAAAAAACATTATCAAAATCACCCCAAGAAGACCCCCCAGTTTTCAATTTCTCATTTTGCTCCAAAAAAGGATTTTGTTTGATTTACTCTTTTGATTCGAGGGAACTTCTTTTCAAGCTAGTAAAACGATTTTGTAACTTATTTTCAAGTTTTTAAACATTAAAAATGAGATTCCATCAATTGTTTTTCAAAAATTAATATCATCTTCAACCTTGAACTTTCTTGAACGGCTTTAATGGTGCTTTGGGTTTTAGGACATTGTTTAACGAAGTGAAACATATTCTACCTTAGAATCTTGGTATAAAGGAGTTTTGGAATGAAAGAATTAAGTAAAAAAGTAGAATGAAATTTTTGAATAAATTTTGAGTATATTTTTTGAAATTTCAAACACTAAGGGATTGTTTTGGTTAAATTAATATTTATCTAAAGTTTAGGGGTCAAATAATATTTTATCTAAAGTTCGTGGTTTAAATTAAAAATTAATCCCTTTTACTAATTTGCCACATCATAAAATCAAGGACATTTAACGTCCTAGTGACCAAAATGTTATAAAATGATAATGTAAGTGACCAAAATGTTATAAAATGATAACAAAAGTGACAAAACGTTACTTTTTTAAATTCGATGTGTAACGACTCGGATTTCGAAATCCGAGGGTCAATTTAACCCAAAGGTGGGCTTTGCGTTTTGGGTCAAGAATTTGGGCCCTGGGGGTTCTAGTTGGGCTTGTCCTAGTAGTTGGGCTTGAATTCTTGGGCTTAGCTATGGGTTGGAAGGTGAATGTGAGGGTAAATGGGTAATTCCCTCTTTTGAAGAGAGAGAGGTGGGAGTTCATTAATTTGTAGTCTGCAGAAAAGTAACATGGTGATATCACTATTAGAGTATGTCCAAAAACTAATCATAAGGTGATTGTAAATGACATTTATCTTTACCTTGTTTATTCATAAAGAGACAATGACATTATTATTTTCAGTTACAATTATGCGTACATAAATAAACTGAATTATAATAAAGTCCTTAGAATAATATGATTATTCTTAAATGTCCTTAGTCGAGTATTATTGTGGGCATGGACAATAATAATGCATTAAGACTAATATGTAGTTGATTGATGACAAGGTGTTGTCATTGACATGGAGATGTCAAAATCAATACATAAGTATGTGTTAGAGAATGACATACTGGACTGACCCGCTATAAGCATGTTTCTTAGATTATTATGTGACAGTCACAACACCGCTCATAGTGATAACTACATGTATGATCCTCAGACTTGAGATCATCAGTATTTCAACATCGTGAGTGACATATTTTGATACAGTCAAACGTGTGTCGTAACTGACTACACTATAAAGACTGATATTGGATATGCCACAATCTATGTAGTGGGATATGGTTGATCAAGATAGTGCTATCAACGAGGATTGTGCGTTTGCACAGGGTGCCTAAGTCCATAGTTTCGAACAAGGATCAACAGTTTACAGTGAGGTTTTGGGAGTGTTTGCATTGAGCTTTGAGTATACGGTCGAATTTCAGTACTTCGTATCATCCTTAGATGGATGGTCAATCTGAGCATGTGATCCAAGTCTTGGAGGATATGTTGAGATGTTGCATCATTGAGTTCCTAGAAACCTGGGAGAGACAATTGCCTTTGGTAGAGTTTGCCTTTAAAAATATCTAGTAGGCTAGTATACAGAAGGCACTGTATGAGGCCTTGTATGGTAGGAAGTGTCGTACGCCTTTGTGTTTGGTCGAGGCCAGGAAAAAACATATTTCTATGCCGGATGTTTTGAAAGACATGAATGAGAAAGCGAGGCTTGTTTGTGATCGTTTCAAAGTGGCCTTAGATCGTCAGAAATCCTACGCGGATTTGAAGCGTAGGGAGATTGAGTATGTTGTTGGCGATCGTGTGTTCTTGAAGGTGTCACCTTGGAAGATGGGGATGCGGTTCGAACGTAAAGGTAAGCTTAGTCCGAGGTTTATTGGACCGTATGATATTTTGGAGCGTGTAAATCCTGTGGCTTATCGGTTGAGGTTACCTTTTAAGTTGGAGAAGATTCATGATGTGTTTCATGTGTCGATGTTGCGGAGGTATCAGTCAGATCCATCACATGTTATGCTGGTGGAGGAAATTGAGTTGCAACCGAATTTTTCTTTTGATGAGGAACCTGTTGAGATTCTCGATTCTGTCAGAAAGGTTCTTCGTGGCAAAACGATCGAGCTTGTAAAGGTGTTGTGGCGACATCATGGAGTTGAGAAGACCACGTAGAAGATGAAGGCGGACATGATGAAAGAATTTTCGCATTTGTTTCCTTTAGGTAAATTATGAGAAAAAATATCTAAAAACAATTATTTAATTGTAGCGACGTTTGGCTTTGAATCTAAAAGTTCAGGGGTTTCCCACTTTTATTGAAAATGTTTTATTAAAAGGAGAATTCTTAAAATGTGCTTTTGAGATAAAACTAGAGTCGCCACCGGTCATTTGGGCAAGGTAGACCGGACACCGGAAAACAAAATTAGAGATTTTTAGGTTCGGGAGTCGGTTACGTGTGAGGAAGGTTTAGCACCCCCACAATGCCCGAAATTGGTACCAAAAATTTTACCGCTTATTTTATATTGGAAATTGCGAATTTAAAGTGACCGCTTAATTGAAATTTGGTTATATATATGAGTATATTTTAAGGACCCTAATATTCGAGAAGGAACGTCTGAACCACCACCACTACGACTGGTACTGCCCTCGTTCGCTCCCGAATAAAAGGACACCACATAACATATATATTCCAGTATCCAGGAACTTTAAAACAATCTAAAAAGCAAACATCGGCAAATAAGAAAAGGCGTAAAGATAACAGAAAACTAAATTGCCATGAAAGTTATTTAAGTTCATTACGCATATTCCATATATTACCAATTTTAAAAAAACATATATTATACATATTCATGGGAAACTACCTTAAAAACATATTTTCTAAAACGTGCATTAACATTATACTTGTGTTTATAATGCATATACAAAGCTCTATAAAACAACTTAAAAACTACACATATTACTCATGTAAGAGAACATTACATTACTACATTATACATTATAAACAAATCAAGCTTTAAACTACACCTAGAAAAACATGTTAACCATTATACTACAACAAGTATACATCAAAGCCACATTAATTAATACATAAACAAACATATAATGAGGATTGGAACGAAAGGAAATTAAAATGCGAGGTCGAAATTAAAGGAAACTGCAGAATAAAGATAACACTGAAAGGGACCAAATTGATAAAAGGGACAAATCAGAGGGCGGAATCAAGAAAGTAAGAAAATTTGTTACGAAATTATAAACATTTCGAAGATCCATGGACCGCGTGCGTTATTTTAAGAGGCGGAAGGACCCAATCCAAGATTAGGATGGGGCGGAAGGGCTTAATGCACAATTTCCCCATTTTTACAAAGTAAAGACGGTATAAATATTTATTTAAACCAAAAATTAAACCCTTTTAGTTGTTATAATAACAACCCCTCTCTTTTTTTCAAGCTTTCAACTCTCTCTGCTAGGGTTCATGATAACGCAAAATCCAACGAATGTCCGGCTGTGCACCGCCGCACCGGCCGCCGTTCGCCGGCGCCGATGAAACAAAAAAACAGAAAAAAATATCTTCCCGATCTAAACCCGAATTCGGTTCCCCTATTTTAAGACCAATCTTTTATCCCTAAAAACAAAACGAAAACAATATTGCAATCCCTTTTTGAAATCGAATGCCCTTTCTACAAAAGATCCGACTCTCACCGGTTCACCCGTACGACTGAGACGGCCAGGAGCTTGTCACTGATGGACGGAGCCGGGTAACGATTGAGGGGAAGTCGACGGTCGGCGAAGGTAAAGAGAAAGAAACTAAACCCTCACATTCCTTTTATTTTTTGTTCAAAATAAAAAGGCCAAGAGAGAAACTTTACCTCCAAAGTTTTTCTTTCTTTTGTTGATTTCGTCCCCTCAATACAAATGAAGGATTACATTGTTTATATTTGTCGTTTTGTTTAGTTCTACAAGCAAACTTTAAATTCATGTTTTGTGGGTGATGACTTTTTCTGATATCTTCTTTTTCCTTTGTCTCTTTATCTGCAAATTTCTGAGTTTGTCTTTTTGTCATTTCAAGCTTTCTCTGATGTTTTATATTTTGCTCATGCTGCTGGTTTTTGCCTCTGCAATAGTTGATATCTTTCTTGTCTTTGTTTTTTTTCTTGCACGCGTGGTCTATCGGCGGAGAGAGGAACCGAAGAAAGAGGCTCTGATGGGGCTGAGAGGCTGGACGTGACCGACACGCATGCGGGGAAGCCAGTTGGTCGGGCGGTGAGGCGCACTCGCGCGTGGAGAAGCTGTGGAGTCGCGCATGGAGGTTTGAAGAGCCGGCGCGTGAAATGTACGCGCGCGTGGGAGACGGATGGTCCGACGCGTGGGCGCGTGTGGGACCTGATGGGTCTCCTCAGATTTAATCTTGGCCGTTGGATCAGATCAGATCCAATGACTCTCATTTGGCTATGCATAAGAGAGGAGATAGATTAGGTTTTTTTAGGTTTATGGCCTTATTGGGCCAGATCATATGTAAAATTGACTGTTTTAATTAAAGCTAGGCTCTGTTTATTCAAACTTTGACAATTATTAATTGTTATATCTTTATATATGGGCTGATTCAATTGGGTTTTTAACCTTAGTTTAATTTAATAGTAATAGTAATAATGATAATAATACATACATACATAATATTATACTCACACATATGATACAAATATCAATATTACGAATACACAATATATGCATACACATTCACATTGACATTAATAAATACCTAATCATATTCAAGCGACATACATAAAATCACACATCACATATAATATATAAACATACACATCTATGTTACATAAAAACATACATAGTAATAATGGTAATAACAACAAAAATGGCAATTAATAATGGTGGTTTTGACATAAATGAGACATATAAAACCAAATAGTATACCTAGTAATACTTAGGTCTTTCAAATGGATAAAAACATGATAACTATATAAAGCTTAATTAAAAAGCACTAATAGTTAACTATTTTTTAAGGTTTTTAATAAAGGATGAAATAAAGTCCAATATATACTTAAAAGCCCATTATTATATCAACTGAGAAGAAACGGGTCTTCCCTGGACAAAATTAGTGATTACAGCTACACCTCTTTGCTCATTCTTGTAAAACAAGGATAGAGCAAAGACTATAAACACTAATTTTGTCCCACTTCCTGTTTGAGCATTTGAAGCGATGAGTCCTTCCTATATGGGATAGTTCGCTTCCCCCCTTTTGAAGTTTTAGAGTCATAAGTTCTTTCTATATAGAACTCTCCCCTTTTTGGCCAATTTTTCAAATTATATGTTCTCTCCCTCTAGAACTTCTTTCTTGTTCGAAACCCCGGACCTATAAGTCCCTTCTATGCAGGACTTTTCACTTTCGAGATCCTGGAGCTGTAAGTCTTTCCTATATGAGACCTCTTTTGCTTATGAGTTTTTATACAAAACTCTTCTCTTTGAAGTTCCCCCTATATCGAACGTTAGGATGATACTCTGTCTTCTGATGGAATGAGCATCAAGAATTTTTCCATTGTTTCCCAAGAGGCTGAAAGCTGGAAGACTAGATGGTAATATCCTGCTTTCTTATTGTAGCAGCAAGATAGCACCTGCCAAAACAAACATAATGTTTTGATGATATGTATTAGCATACGCCTAAATTAGGGATGCTTATCTATTCATGATGCATGAACAATGGTATCGTTACGCGAAAGCCCCTTCATGCTGACCAAACTTTCTTCGTCCATCCCCTTGTCTCTTCTTTCTTCTTCTCGATTCCTTGTGCTAAGGGTATCCCCTCTGATGTTTAGGCTCAAACATCTTGTCCTTCTTTTCAGATTCCTAGTTCCCTTTTTCTAACATGCCTTCCCAAGTCTTCATTTCTCTCTTTAGTGACATCTTGGTCTTGTATTCTTTCTTTCTTTTTTTCCCTTTTTCTTTTCTTATTTTTTTTATTATCATTTTTCTTTTCTCTTCTCTTCTTTTCTTTCCCTTTTTTTCTTCTCTTCCTCTTTTAGTTAGTGCCCTTTCAGGTTTTCACTTAAAAATTATTTTGGCTTAGCAAGACTTTCACTTTGATCGTTTCCCTGCCTGAAGCCTTCCATTCACTTGGCCTTCGGTATATAGAATAGGTTTGAGACTTATTTCTGCCCTAGGACCAACCGTACCTGAAAGGTCAGAACACAACAATACACAGAAATCTCTTGCTTATCAAAAATCTATATTAACTTTCTTGCATGATGCTTGGTAGAAGAGATAAAAGAAGGCTTAAAGTAATACTTCATTAATGCTTAAAATTTTGGAATAATTTAAAAGTTATGGCAAACATGGAAGAAGAAGAAAAATAAAGCATGATGCAATGTCCTAAACATCGACTGTATGAATAACTCTAGAGCCCATCGACTGAAACAAATTGCTCGCTTGAGGTTCTTTACCGAAGCGCCTGACATCCTGAGAGATTTTTCCCGTTGGATGCCTAATCTTGAAGGTTTGTCTGAGCCGCCCTTTCAGGTTTTCAGTTTAGACCCTCTTTTGGTTTTGAGACGCCATTTTCGGATTTTCATCTCAAACTTTCCTTTTTCTTTATTTCTTTTCTTTTCTTGTCTTCTTCTTTTTCCTTCTTATTTTCTTTTTTCTCTTTTCTCTTTTTCTTTTTTTTTCTTCTTTTTTTTCTTATTTTTTTCTTTCTCTTTTTTACCCATAGTATTTTTTACCGAGTCTGAATTCACTGGATTGCTTAACTCATTCCCATCCATTTCTGTTAAAATCAATGTTTCTCCAAAAAAAGGCCTTTTTAACAGCGTAAGGTCATTCCCAATTAGGCATCTATTTTCCTCGAAAATCCTTTTGAATCTGCAAAATCCTTTTAAGCACTAGATCTCCTTCTCAAAATTCCCTTGGGCGGACCTTTTTGTCGTAAGCTCGCATCATTCTTTTTTGGTACATCTGGCCATGGCAAATGGCTTTTAGTCTCTTCTCCTCCTCAATGTAATAAAGAATGCCATAAATATGATGTTTGCAATTTGAGAAAACGTGGAAAGCCCTTTTTATTGAGAGCAAGCAAGTCAACATAGAATCCCCTTACAAAAGATCCATACTGCTCGCGGGCAAAAGCAAGTAGGGTTGGTTCTGAGCATTACTCTGATTCATACTTAAAAATTACAGGTAGATCCACACTAGTCCAATTGTTGAGTTTCTCTCCCGGGAAGCAAGGGCAGATTATGGACAGAAATTTGCCATTCTCTCCTTCTTCGATTATCATGTTAACGTCTATCCCTTCTAATGCCTCGTTGAACCTTTCTTCTTCCTTGAGTTTGTCCTCCTCTAAATTTGCCTCATGTACTTTTACCCGGCATTGATTATCCCACCTGACACGAAGATGACTTTCATGTCGGGGTAGGTTATGGGTTCCTATAGAATATCTTCACCCTTGAGTCGGGCTTTCCTTTGTTCCGCCCTCCTTTTCCATTATGTCTTCATTTGCTGAAAATTGGGTGTGAGACCTAGCCCAATTCGGTCTTTCTTGTTAATGACACACTTAGCGCGTAGACATCCCTGAAGGTTTCTTCCGAGTCCTTTCCCTTTCTTGGCTCGTCGTCCTAAAGTCTACCAAACTTGCATTTTAGCGCAGTTTGACAGTCTGAGATTTGGGATCTTACCTCCTTCTGCCACAAAAGTAGCATTCACAAACTCTAAAGCTCTAAAAGAGCATTCAATGGCCTCCTCGTCTGCTTGGATGTAAGGAGCATCGGTTGTTACTGAGGAAATAACGTCTTACTCGGCCCTTACACTTACCAACTTTCCTTCGATGATAAATTTTAATTTTTGGTGCAACGACCAGGGCACGGCCCCGGCAAAATAAATCCAAGGCCTTCCTAGCAGGAAATTGTAAGTTGGCCTAATATCCATCACCACAAACTCGACCATATACTCGGTGGGTCCGATTAACAGAAGTACTTCGATCTTCCCAATCACCTCCCTTTGGGTTCCATCAAAAGCTCTAACGGAGTTATGGCAGGGTTTCAAATGTGAACTATAGATGGGCAACCTTTGTAAAGTCGCCATTGGTAGCATATTCAGGGTAGGTCTGTTGTCAATGAGTACTCTCGGTAGAATATGCCTTTTACAATGGGTCGTAATATTTAATGCTTTGGTTGATCCCATACCCCCATCTGGAATCTCGTCATCACTGAAGGTGATATAGTTATTCGCTGCAATGTAGCCCACTATTCGGTCTAATTTGCTTACCGAGATTTCATTTTGGATGAATGCCTGGTTCAATACCTTCAGCAGCACGCTACGGTGTTTTTCTGAGCATAATAACAATTCTAGTACTGAAATCCGAGCTTGTTGCTTCCAAAGTTTCTCAACAATGCTATACTCGCTATGCTTCAAGAACTCTTGTGCTTGTGCCTTTGTCACTAGCTTATGAATCTTTGGAGGAGATTCTTCCCCAAATAGCTTTTTAGGTTCGGGTACTACAACATTGCCATTATCCCTTAGCGTTTTTACCGCTTTTGATGTTTTCAGTGAATAACACCTACCGCTTCTCGTAAAGTGCCCTACCTCGTTCACTGTCTTAGCCTTCAGATCCATTGATTCCTCCACTTGGGTAGGTTTTACCTCTTCGGGTGGCTTCTCATTTCCTTGCGGCTCTGGACTATCTGATACAGAGATGTTGGCGGCATAGCTCCAAGGAACATTTTGAGTGTCCTTGAGAGGGAAAGATGTCGGCACTGAAATTACCATCTTAGGGGCCACCTTAAAACTTCCTTCTTGAGGCGGGTTTTCCTCTCTTGGCCTAAGCAAGATCCTAAACGGCCTATCCACCCCATATTGGACCTTGGGGTCATCCGACGTGCATACGTTTGATTCCATCTTTCCTTCGACCTTTTCAAAGAACTCGCTTCTTATTATCTATCAACTTCTGAACCACTTGTTTGAAATCTTCACAATGCTGGATTTCATGTCCCTTCTCTTGGTGGTACTCATAGTAAGGGCCACATTCCTTTTGCACTATTTCCATACCCTGCTCAATTAGGCGTGCCATGCATAACTACTAGAACACCCACCTCAGAGGGGACTTAATCTCAGCCACACTCACTTTTACCTTCCTAGCGTATTCCTCCTCGACAGCGTTCACACTACGACCCCTATGTTTGATAGCGGGTTGGCCCCTATATTTGGTTCATCCAATTGCAATACCCCAGTCTTAATCATCTATGCCATGCATTGCATTCCATCTCAATTGATTCCCCAGTTCTTGCCATGTTGGCAAAATTTTGGGTGGTGTTGTTTATCAATCGGTCGAACAATGTGCCCCTCAAAGTGTTCACAAACATTGGTGTAATCTCATACTCGGGGATTAGTGGTTGAATTTGAGCAGCCATGTCGCGCCACCTTTGGGCATACTGACGCAAACTCTCATTTGACCTTTGTTCCATTCCTTCTAATATGATTCAGTTTGGTGTCATGTCAGTCACAAACTTGTATTGTTCTATAAAGGCCCTTGAAAGATCCTTCCATGATTTAATATTAACTCGACTGAGTTGAGTATACCACGGGTTGTAGAACCAGTTAAACTATCTTAAAAGCAATGAATAAGTATTTTCTCGTCTTTGATAAAAGCTGCCATCTTTCGGCAGTACATGGTGATGTGAGCTGAAAGGCAGGTGGTTCCATCATATTTATCAAAACCAAGAATTTTGAACTTCGGCGGAAGCACCAAATCTGCTACAAGATTCAAGTCACTAGCGTCGTTCCCTTGCTCATCTATCCCTTGCAAAGACCTAAACCTTTCTTCAAAGAAACGGAACCTTTCCTCGTACTTCTTTTATACCTCAGCCCTGATCCTCTCCTCTACCTCATTCACCACACTTAGATCTAGTATTTCATTATCCAGACCTGTCACTACATCAACAAGTTGATTTGCTGAAACTCCATGATGGTGGCTAGAGGACGCTCCTGCGAGATTGATTCATACTTTCTTTTTTGAATTTGGCAATTTTGGCTGGGATTTCTCATGAAGTGTGATCCATTCGATTCCTTCCTCATTCAAGCTATCAACCGAGACCCCTTTTTTGCCAAGCTTCTCGTCTAACAGAGCGACAACTGAAACTTGTGACTGGGTTATTTGATCCATGATGCTTTGTTCAACCCCGTCTAAACGTGTTTTGAGATCCCTTTGATCTTGTTCCACCTTGGCCATCCTTTCTTCCATTGCCCTTGTTTGCGAACGGGTACCGTATGAGCGCGAAATGGTCACAAATTTTTAAACTTTCACTTTTCTTTCTGTCAGGATATTTCTAAAAATTAATTACATTGGTTAACTGATTAATGCGTGATATATGCGGTGGAACGCAATGCATGGCATGGATGATTAAATAAGATGTGCATGAAAAAATATGCAGATAAAAGGTGTTGTTCCTATAGGTGATCACCCTAGGACAAATTTCATTGAAAATAAAGAAGTCTTGATTACAAAACAAAGCAAATTCCTACATATAGGCGCCAGCCCTAACTGCTAGTTCTTCGAAAGCTCGAATTAGCTTAATGAATCTCGGTGCTTCGTCTATCTTTGGGACAATAAAAGGGCGAAAAGCCTCAGCTTCTGCGGCTAGAGTTCTTACATGATGGGCTACCTCTTGCACCTGAACCATCAAAGTTGTATTGTAGTCATCCCGGTCTTGAATCATTCGAGTAGCATCACGAAGTCGCCTTAGCCAATAAATTGTCTCCACCCTCATCAGCTTCCTCGAGGACTAAGATTCGACCCAAGCAATCTTGAACTATAGCTTTCAGTGTCTCAATCTAAGCTCGAAGCGTCACATTCTCTTGCTGACTAGCCTGAAGTTCAGAGAAACCATTCCTATCATGGTACTCTTGGAAAGAAAGTTCTAACTCTGCTAACCTCACTTTCAACTGGGTATTATGAGCTTGGCTTTGATTTAGACTCTCAAAAGTAGTGTTATACAGATTTTGCATTTCTTGCAGTCGGTTCTTGTTGTCATGTGCTTTTCTCTTCCACGCAGTACTATTTTCTTTCTCCCAACTTATTGTTTGTTTACCTTTTTTCCTTCTCTTGCTTAGCTTTCTCTTTTTCCTGATTGATTGCTTTCGTAAAGGTTTTTCTTTCTTTCTCGATGATCAACTTATTTCTTTCTTTTTCCTTCTCAACTTCTTGCTTGCCTTTCCTCTTTTCTTCATCGATCAAACGTAAACCATTTTCTTTTTTTTCTCAACCGCTATAAATCTTTTCTGGTCGATGCTCCGCACCAAAGCTTGAAGCTTGATAGTATCATTTTGGTAAAGGGTATTTTTTTCTTTTAGATCCATGTTTTCTTTTCTTAGGTCCTTGATTGTTCCATCACGTATGTCTACGTCCAAACTTACTTTATAGAGCTCGCTCGCATGCTCAGTTTGCAAAGTTTCCATTTTCTTCTTAACCTCTTCGAGCTCACTTCTCAAAATGTCAGCCTCGGAATGGACTATCTTTATATGCTCTTCTAATGTCATGGTGGGTCTTTGATCCAGCCTTGGAATCACATCATTGATCCTCCAACGTCTCTAAAAATCATAAACGAAAGTGAACCTACACGTGCGATCTTCCTCCACCTTTATATGATAGCAATGATCCCAAGCCCGTCTGAACTTTCTCTTTGAACTCACCCTTGGAAGCGAATTCAGTACGGCTCAATCCTGAGGTAACAGGAATAAACTGTCGAGACCCAAATTGCCTGGATACCAACAAAGGGGTACAATCAATCCCTCCGTACAATCCTAGAAGCATTAGCCAATTGTAATCTCCACACTGATACACGAAATAAGGGATACTGCCCAACCAAGGTACCCGCCAAACTATATCATTATCTTGGAGCTTCCTAAGAATCATAGCCCATTTAACCTTTCCGATGTCTTCTCGCCACTCCTTGGCCATATACGCTTGCAAGGGAGAGAAATCCCAGAAGTGGCTTTGGATCCAAACCTGAAGCAACTGTGCACAACCTCTAAAATGCCCCTCTTCATGCCTCGAACATCATTCGGAGAAATGAAAGTTTCAGCCAAGATTGTTGGTGTTGGGTTTGCCCTCCTCTTCAAGCGCTCGAGCACATCTAAAACAGCCACATCAATGCCATTCAAAACAAGTCCATCTTCATAACCTCATCCGGATGTGTGGGTATTAAATCTCGAATTCATTCCCACGAAAAGGCTACACTGTCTCCTCGATGTTGAATCAATCATTTCACCCAATCCTTACTCATCCCGGCGATGTCCTTGAGCTTAGCTGGGTAATTCTGAGACTTCGGGTGTTTAGAGTAGATCCAATCTTTCTTGGCACCCTTGTGATGGAGTAGCGCCGTATATTCTTCAATTGTGGGCATCATGTCCTCCCCATTAAAGGTGAAACAACAAAAGGCAGGATTCCAACATTCAAACAAGGCTCGGAACAAAGGTTCATTAATTCTGACATACATTAAATCGGTTATGTCACCATAATTCTCACGAAATAGACCATTCAATCTTTGATCCCATCTTTCCCATATTTCTTTCAACTCGTAGAAATCACTTTGTTGTAGACTCACATAAGTATACCCCGGTACTATGCGCTCATCTGGCAAGCTGTTGCCTTGAGCTCTTTGGTTGACCTCGGACCAGTGCCGAATTGCGAGTTGATCACCTCCTTCTTAAGTAACCTCTCATCAATAATGACAGTTCTCTGGTTATGCAAACCACCTTGGTTCAACATCTCAATGTCATGAAATGAATGCAAAATGAAGAAAGAAGCAAAACAAAAACCAGAGAAATAAGTTAGTAATGGATAAATAAATAATAAAGATGTAAAATAGAGAAAACGGAAAGGAGCAAGATAACAACAACCCTATTTGCATCTTGTCTAAAACACCTAGGTGAACCGCATGGCTCTAAAAAGGGTGGGTTTTCTATGTTCGCTACGTGCAATTTTGGTCCTAGGAGGTACCCGAATTGTCCTTGCTATCCCCTACTAAGGGTAGAAAGGTCCTCGATCGTCACCCATTATAGGCTCATTTCAATCGAGTTCAATCCAGGGGGACCCTTTCGCTATGTCTATATGGGGAAACAATATTCCCACGAAAACATAGGGTAATCGAGCCACGAAAACAATATCCCCATACAGAGGAACAATATCCCCACGAAAGCACTAGCCTCTTCCCCCACTTAAACGGACGGGTTTAAATGCCAGATTTTAAATGCGTGAAAATAAACACGCATTTAACAAATATCAACTTAATTGTCACTTTAATTCGCAATTTCTAATATTAGGTAAGCGGTAAAATTTTTAGGCCTGGCTCTCTTTTTGTAAAAAAAGTCCCCAGCGGAGTCGCCATGTTGTAGCGACGTTTGGCTTTGAATCTAAAGGTTCAGGGGTTTCCCGCTTTTATTGAAAATGTTTTATTAAAAGGAGAATTCTTAAAACATGCTTTTGAGATAAAACTGGAGTTGCCACCGATCATTTGGGCAAGGTAGACTAGACACCAGAAAACAAAACCAGAGATTTTTAGGTTCGAAAGTCGGTTACGTGTGAGGAAGGGTTAGCACCCCCACAACACCCGGAATTGGTACCAAAAATTTTACCACTTATTTTATATTAGAAATTGCGAATTTAAAGCGACCGTTTAATTGAAATTTGGTTATACAGACGAGTATATTTTAAGGACCCTATTATTCGAGAAGGAACACCGCATAACATATATATTCCATCTATATTCCAGTATAACATATATATTCCAGTATGCAGGAACTTTAAAAACAACCTAAAAAGCAAACATCGGCAGATAAGAAAAGGCGTAAAGATAATGGAAAACTAAATTGCCATGAAATTTATTTAAGTTCATTACACATATTCCATATATTACCAATTTCAAAAAAACATATATTATACATATTCATAGGAAACTAACTTAAAAACATATTTCCTAAAATGTGCATTAACATTATACCTATGTTTATACTGCATATACAAAGCTCTATAAAACTACTTAAAAACTACACATATTACTCATGTAAGAGAACATTACGTTACTACATTATACATTATAAACAAATCAAGCTTTAAACTACACCTAGACAAACATGTTAACCATTATACTACAACAAGTATACATCAAAGCCATATTAATTAATACATAAACAAACACATAATGGGGATTGGAACGAAAGGAAATTAAAATGCGAGGTCGAAATTAAAGGAAAGTGCAGAATGAAGATAACACTGAAAGGGACAAATCGGAGGGCAGAAACAAGAAAGTAAGCAAATTTGTGACGAAATTATAAACATTTCGAAGTTTCATGGACCACATGTGTTATTTTAAGAGGCGGAAGGACCCAATCTGGGATTAGGATTTGGTTAAACCCTTTTAGTTGTTATAATAACCGCCTCCCTCTTTTCTTCAAGCTTTCAACTCTCTCTGCTAGGATTCATGATAACCTAGAATTCGGTGAATGCCTGGCCGTGCGCCGCCGCGCCGACCTTCGTCGGTGCCGACGAAAGCCCAAAAAAATAGAAAAAATATCATCCCAATCTAAACTCGAATTCATTTCCCCTTTTTTAAGACCTAGCCTTTATCCATAAAAACAAAACAAAAACAGTATTGCAATCCCCTTTTGAAATTGAAGGCCCTTTCTACAAAAGATCTAACTCTCACCGATTCACCCGCACGACTGAGACGGCCAGGAGCTTGTCACCGATGGACGGAGCTGGGCAACGATTGAGGGGAAGTCGACGGTCGGTGAAGGTAAAGAGAAAGAAACTAAACCCTCACCTTCCTTTTATTTTTTTTTCGAAATAAAAAGTCCAAGAGGGAAGCTTTACCTCCAAAGTTTTTCTTTCTTCTGTTGATTTCGTCCCCTCAATACAAATAAAGGATTACATTGTTTATATCTGTCTTTTTGTTTAATTCTACAAGCAAACTTTAAATGCGTATTTTGTGGGTGATGACTTTTTTCTGATATCTTCTTTTTCCATCGTCTCTTTATCTGCAAATTTCTGAGTTTGTCTTTTTGCCATTTTAAGCTTTCTCTGATGTTTTTATATTTTGCTCATGTTGCTGGTTTTTACCTCTGCAATAGTTGATATCTTTCTTGTCTTTGTTTTTTTTCTTGCACGCGTGGTCTATCGGCGGAGAGAGGAACCGAAGAGGGAGGTTCTAATGGGGCTGAGAGGCTGGACGTGATCGACACGCACGCGGGGAAGCTAGATGGTTGGGCGGTGAGGCGCACTCGCGCGTGGAGAAGCTGTGGAGCTACGCGTGGAAGTCTGAATCCAACGATTCTCCTTTGGTTGCGCATAAGAGAGGAGATAGATTAGGTTTTTTTAGGTTTATGGCCTTATTGGGCCAAATCATATGTAAAATGGATTGTTTTAATTAAAGCTGGGCTCTGTTTATTCAAACTTGGACAATTATTAATTGTTATATCTTTATATATGGGCTGACTCAATTGGGTTTTTGACCTTAGTTTAATTTAATAGTAATAGTAATAATGATAATAATAATAATACATACATAATATTATACTCATACATATTATACAAATATCAATATTACGAATACACAATATATGCATACACATTCACATTGACATTAATAAATACCCAATCATATTCAAGCGGCATATATATAATCACACATCACATATAATATATAAACATACACATATATGTTACATAAAAACATACATAGTAATAATGGTAATAACAACAAAAATGGCAATTAATAATGGTGGTTTTGGCATAAATGAGACATATAAAACCAAATAGTATACCTAGAATACTTTGGTCTTTCAAATGGATAAAAACATGATAACTATATAAAGCTTAATTAAAAGGTACTAATAGTTAACTAATTTTTAGGGTTTTTAATTAAGGATGAAATAAAGTCCAATATATACTTATAAGCCCATTATTATATCAACTGAGAAGAAACAGGTCTTCCCCGGACAAAATTAGTGATTACATTAATAAATGGATATTTTTGGTAAAGTCAATTTTGAAAAATATAATTTGGAATTTGGACATTTTGATAGTGACCAAAATGTAAGGAATAAAAAACTATTTTTAGTGACTATTTTGAAAAATGGTCAAATCTTAAAATCTTTAAGGGCAAATTTTACCAAATGTTGTAATCGTATTCCTCTCTTAATTTGGATTATTTTAAATGAGTTTTAATTAGTGAACTAAATGAGATTTAATTAAAGTAAGGTGATTATTTTCCTAAAATTACTTTTGACATAACTCTTTTCTCTAAAACTTTTCTCTCAAAATTTCTTCAGCCAAACACTCTCTTTTGCATCAAATATTTGAGGTAATGATCTTGATTTCTTATGGATTCTTCAATCTTGTTTTCCAAAATCTCATTGTTTTCCTTTGTTTTTCAAGAGTAAAACATCCAATTGAGAGGAAACTCACTCATTAGAGGTATGGGTCATTATTTTCCTCTAATGAATGGTTTTTTATTGAAATTCCCAAGCATTTGATCCTTGTTTAATGTTTTCTGATGAGTTTTAATGATTTAATTATGGAAATTGGGTTAAATCAAGGTTTAATTGATGAAATTAGGTGATTTTCGTGTTGGATCTATTTTTCTAAGTTCTTGATTGGTTTTAATCATGATTTTGATGATTAATAATGTTAATAAGTTGGTTTCAACATTGGAATCCCGGAATTAAGTGAATCTCTAATTTTCTAGGTTACTAGTGATGTTTTTTTGGTGAGTTATGGGTGTTTAATGAATGCTGGAAGTGTAAGGATGATATTAAGTTGTTTTTAGATGTTAATTGAAGGTAAATGATGGATTAAACCTTTATGTTTTGGCTGGGTTAAGTTTGGAAGGTGTTTGATGTTGATTTCGGTTGTTGCAGAAGGGTTTTTGGATAGGGTTGTTGGGGGATTAATGTTGTTCAGTCTTTGAATGCATTTTGATGCATTGAAACCTCTCTTTTGTGTAGTTAAATCAAGAGAGGTTGATCTTCAAGCTTGAGGCACCGTTTCGAAAGCTTTGGAGGAGTAGTTGGCATCGACGAACGAGGATTTACGAAGTTGGTGAGTGAGAATGTGGATTTCAGCTTTGAAATGGTTTAAAGGTTATTTTGGGAGTTTAAATTAATCTTGAAATACTGGTTTAAACTCAAAATTAAGTATGATGAGATTTCTCTCTCGTTTGTGCTTTGGTGAAATTGGTTTTGTGCACTTGTTTTTGAAATACATGGTACCTACTATTTAAGCATGTTTTGAGTATGTTATATACTATTTTTATCATATATTAATGATGGATGCATTTGGTAAATGATCTATGCAAGTATGTGGAATACTTGTAATGCATTGGAAATGGTTTTGATGTTGCATATAAAATAGTAAGGTACATGGTTAACAGTGAATTATATTGACAAGTGATATGGTTTAAAATGTTATCAGATATAGTTGGCCGACCATAGGATTGATAGTGCACTATAAAATTTGCCTCAGTTGTTGAGGGGTTTATGTGTACCGAATACTCCACTACGAGTACCCTAACGGTTGAGGGATTATATGGTACCAAAAACTCTCATTAGTGGATTATACATCTAACCGATGATAGGGGTTATGATTTTACCCAGTTGTGATGGTATCATAATTCTGGTTAAGATTGTATGAAGTGTTGAGAGGACACTTGTTGAATTCGTGTATCCGATGTAATATTTTGTAAAGTGGAACTTTGTTTATGATCATTTGAAAGCCAATATAATTGATAATATATCATGTTTATGGATTATGTTGTACAATGTTTATTTATACATGTGTACTCTTTAAGCCTTGCATATGTTTTGTTATGCATGGGAAAGCTTAAATTGAGGGTTAACAAATGGGATTTTGTTGTTGGTCCACGATACATGTTGCATATGGTTTAATATGCATGTTTTGGAAATGTTAAGTGCATAGCTTGAAAGGCATGATGTTTTGAAAAGAGGTTTTAAAATGTTGAACTCATGTGAGTTGGAAACCGATTTTAATTACATTGATGATGTTGTGTTTGAGCACTCCTCACTAAGCCTAGTGTGCTTACGCTCTCTCTGTTCATCAATGCAGACAATTAAAGGTTGGAGGCAGCGAGCAAGCGAGGGAAATTCCAAAGGCTTGAATAACTCAAAAGTATGGTTTTTGAACTAGACTAGTAGTAATAAAGGCAATGGGGTTCATTGTTGTTTGGGAGGGTTATTTGCTAAACTCCCTATTTGTGCAAGTTTATAATGTTGTTGTGGTGTTGTATGAGGCTTTATATGGTTGGTTTTGATGTGGAATTATGTTTTGAGTTTTGGATGGTTTGGTTTTAGGATGCATGCCTCTAAACTTGAGATTGAAGTATGTTGCTATGTTTGATCACATTTTCTTGATGCTTTGGTATGATTTGATCTTTAGTTTAGTGGAATACTTGAATATGGCTTGTTGAAGCACGTTTGATTCCTGAATTGTTTGAAAAACCAGCAAAAATGTATATTTTGGGTCAGGCTGTATCGATACGCGGGGCCTCGTATCAGTACGAGTATGCTGGATGTTGCCCTAGGATTGGACAGAGAAGGCCATACCGGATCAGGCTTTAGCTACTGGAAATGTACCTTTTGCAACCGAGCCCGTGTATCGATACACCTTGGCTTCGTACCAGTACGCCCTGTTGGGTTGAAGCCTCGTATCGGTATGGGTACCCCGTGTACTGATACGGGCTGCTGTTAATTCAGTTATTGTTAATTTAGTTTATTTTTATCCATGGCAGCTACGGGGCCGCCAGACCCCCGCAAAGGCTCCGCCCCTTGACCGCTGTTAAATGTTCAAAAGTACTATTTTTAACCCTTTTTACTTATATTATTGTTAGACTTAGGCTCATTTTAGTTGCATTATTAGGTATTCATGCATGTTTTCATGATTTCCTTCATCGTCTTCCTTGATTTCATAATCTAGTTGTTTTGTGGAAAAAATACTGCTTTGGTGTGCTTTTGTGCACAAGAACTAATTACCCAAGCAATTAGGAAATTGTCGAGGCAATTGAGGATAAGATGAAGTGGTAGCCGATTTCATGACTGGATAAATCCAACATGTTCGAGATAAATGACGTGAAGCAAAGGAGTTGGAGTTCCATGCAGAGATCAAAAGGAGATTAAATTCTAAGAGTTTTATGAGGAGTTTTTGGAAGAATAAAAATATAATAATAAAAGAAATTTATTTCTTTTATTCTATTTAATTCCAACTTAACTTCCTATTCAAGAAAGTCTTTGAGCTAGCCATCTCCTATATAAAGAAGTCCAAGCCGCCAACTTCAACGACATCTTCTTTCTTCTTCCTCTTTTGTTCGATTAGATTCATGCTAGGGAATTTTTATCTTGTGTTTATTTTGCACCCGGCCATGAACTAATTTTATTTGGCTTGGGTTATTGTGTTTTTGTGGTTGTGAGAACGATTGGATTTGTTTAGGTATTTGAGTTTTCAATTTTAATTCAAAGTTTGTTCATTCTTGGTTCTTAATTTTGCGAGTGAATTGGGAGATGATCTCATGAATTCATCCATTTATCTAATACCGGGAAAGTTAGATTCAAGAAACAAATGAGTATGGTCTTTATTCACTCAATCAATTGTGAAAACTAATTCGACTTAGGGATAAGTTACGAATTTCAACGGCTAAAAGGAGCGCAAGATAGGTTCTTGTCCACCCTTGGTTCACGCAGGGATGTATTATCAAGGCATGCACAATTAATAGTGTTTTGAGTTAGGGATAACGAGAAACCATTGAAGAACGCTTCGCCGAAATTTGAAGGTTGTCGCCCAATTGTCCAGGCAATCACTCCATTCTCATTTGCCCAGGCAATTGCAGAATTGCCCAAGCAATCCAACTGGATTCAATTGATGAGCGATTGAGCTACTCTAGCACTCAATTACCACGACGATCCATTCAATTATCACGCCACAACTCACAATAACCCGACCTACTCTCTCTTATTTGATTATGTCTTTCTTTTATTTAATTGCTCTTTTATTTTCTTGTTAATTAGAACTCCTACAATCACCTACTTGTGTTTTTACTTTTAGTCCGAGAAGTTAGATTCCTGAAGTAGCACCAATCCCTATGGAGACGATATCTATTCTATACTATAACTTGCGACGTGTACACTTGTACCAATTGCGAAGCACTTAATATGCGCAACAAGTTTTTGGCACCGTTGTCAGGGATTGGCAATAGCGACTTTGTTTTTAATCTCTTGCACCTTTGTTTCTTTTTATTTTTGTTTTATTTCTAATCAGTTTCAAGGAACTTACAACTTTGGTTTTGCATCTGTGTATGGCCAAGGCGAGACCAACAGCACAAGACTACCCATTCGAACCTGAGATAGAACGAGTTCTTCATAGAAGAAGATGATAACAATGAGCAGCAATGGCAGAACAACCTGTTAATCCAGCCGGCAATTTAAATCTCGACGGTAATCTGAATGTCGTAGCAAGAGGAGGAGGAGCTCAAGTCGAACAACCTATCCTGAACAGACCTATCCGAGACTACTTAGAGGAAGATCTCAACTGTCTCAATCCATGAGTTATCGCACCTGAGATAGAAGCTGTCCACTTTGAATTAAAACCTATGATGTTCAACATGATCAACATAATTGGTCAATTTGGCAGCTCGGCAACTGAAGATGCCAGACAACATCTCAAATCATTCCTGGAGATTTGTAATCCATTCAAGCTACAAGGAGTCCATAAAGATATCCTAAGGCTGAAATTATTTCCCTATTCACTGAGGGATAGGGCAAAAACGTGGCTGAATAGCATTTCATCCGGATCTATAGGATCATGGACGAATTTGTGTCGTGATTTTATTGCTAGATTTAGCTATACAAATATGGTTGATAAGTTGCGTAATGATATTACTTCTTTTCGGCAGGCAGATGATGAATCCATGTATGAGGCTTGGGAGAGATACATAGAGCTTTTACACAAATGTCCCATGCACGGATTCCCACTATAGACGCAAGTGATGATGTTCTACAACTCAGTGAACACGCCGACGAGGATGATGCTAGATGCCTTGGTAAATGGCATACTCCTTGACAAGTCACCTGAGGAACCGATAGAGATTCTGAACCGTCTTGCCAAGAACAATTATCAGTTCCTAACCACCCGAAGGGGAATAGTCAGACGCAATAACATGATAAATGAGCTTGATTCAACAGGATCTATTTCTGCACAATTGGCCGCTTTAACCAATATTGTTAAGAACATGCAACGATCTAGCAACACACATGAGATCAAGGTAGTAGATTCAATTTGTGAATTATATAATGGTAACCATGATTCTTCTGAGTGTCCGCAGAACCCAGAATCTATCTTTTACGTTGGAAACTACAACTGGAACAACAATGTGATGTCCAACACTTATAATCCAGCTTGGAGGAAGCACCCCAATTTCTCATGGAGTAATCCTAACAATGCCCTCAACCAGAGCAGTCAGAATGTACAAGCAACAGGATTTTATCAGAACTTACCACGGCAATAGATGCCGCAGTAACAGATGCCGCAGCAACAATCGACACCATTCAGTTCTTTGGAAAATTCTCTCAATGCTTTCATGTTAAAAACTGAATCTTATATGGCTGAGAATAGTAATTTCATGAAGAAGACTGACGCTTTTATCAACAGGACTGAGATAAGATTACAAAACCAAGAGGTGGCCCTAAAGCCATTAGAGACACAAGTCGGGCAATTTGCTCAGAACTTGAACACAAGACCAATGGGCGGTTTACCTAGCGATTATTGAAGTTGCAAAAGGAGCAAACCACGAGCAGTGCAAAGCAATCACCACTCAGAGTGACCGACAACTTAAGGAAACCCAAGCTCACTCAACAGAGAACACTCAACCAAAGGAGCAGCCCCTTTGTCCAAAAAGACGAGCCAGCAAAAAAATCTCTAACAAAACTGATGAATCGGAAAATGTCAAGGCAATCTCACATGCCTCAGCAACTGCACATGCCTCGACAAGTCCTGATGCCTTGGCAACTCCTTCCATCAAGTTCTAAACCAATGAAAGGATTAAAGACACCCGACTTCCACCACCATTCCCGCAGAGGTTGAAACGGAAAAAGAAAGAGTATTAATTTAAGAAATTCCTTGACATCTTGAAACAAGTTCACATCAATTTGCCGTTGGTCGAAGCGATAGAGCAAATACCGAACTATGCTAAGTTCCTTAAAGACATCGTCTCTAAGAGGACTAGGCTAGGAGAATTTGAAATAGTTGCTGTGACAGAAGGATGCATGACCATGTTGCACAACAGGATGCCACAAACTTAAAGATCCCGGTAGTTTCATAATACCATGTTCGATCAGAAACCACTATGTCGGGAAAACATTGTGCGATCTTGGAGCAAGCATAAATTTAATACCCAAATTAGTTTTCCAAAAATTGGGAATCGGGAAAGCAAGGCCTACAACAGTTATGCTACAGCTTGCTAACATATCTTATGTGTATCCAGAGGGAAAAATCAAGGATATACTGGTAAGAGTTGATAAACTTATTTTTCCCGCTGACTTTATTGTTTTGGATTGTGAAGCAGATGAGTTCGCACCCATTATCCTTGGAAGACCATTCCTAGCAACGGGAAGAACCTTGATCAATGTCAAAAGAGTAGACTCACGACGAGGGTGAATGATCAACAAGTAAAACTTAATGTTTTCCAAACCCTTAAGCAAGCTGACGATCCAGAGGAGTGCCAAGTCATCCAAGCAACCACTGAATTCGATTTTGACATGAAGGAAAATTTCCTTGACAATTGCCTCGGCAATAGTACTACCGAACCTGAGGAAACTAAAAAGTCGGATGACGAGGAGCGAGATGAAGCCAATTAGATAGCAAGTCGTCCAGGTAAGTATTTTGAACCATTGGATTACTTACGTAAGGAAGGTAAAATAGAAAAATCCTTCATTAAGCAACCTCCTGTTCTTGAATTGAAACTATTGCCAGGGTAATTAAAATATACTTATTTGGGAATTGATAACACTTTTCCCGTAATTATCTCTTCTAAGTTGCAGCCTGAACAGGAACAAAGATTGATTGACATGTTGATACTACACAAAAAGGCAATAGGATGGACCATCGCAGACTTGAAGGGAATTAGTCCAACAGTATGCATGCATAAAATCCTATTGGAATATGATCATAAACCGAAAATTGAGGCACAAATTAGGCTTAACCCTGCTATGAAGGCAGTTGTGAAAAAGGAAATCATCAATGGCTTGATGCTGGTATCATATATCATATCTCTGATAGTACATGGGTAAGCCCGGTACAATGTGTACCGAAAAGGGGAGGTATAATCGTGGTAAGCAATGAATTAATCCCAACTAGTACTATGAGCGGTTAGAGGTTTTGTATGGATTATCGCAAGTTAAATAAAGCTACTAGGAAAGATCACATTCCTTTGCCATTTATTGACCAAATGCTTGACCGACTTGCAAGTAAATCTTTTTACTATTTTCTTGATGGCTACTCAGGTTATAACCAAATTGCCATAGCACCGGATGATCAGGCAAAGAACACCTTCACATGCCCGTATGGTACCTATACTTTTTAAAGGATGCTGTTTGGATTATACAATGCTCCAGCAACTTTCCAGAGATGTATGATGGCAATTTTTTCTGACATGGTGGAAGATTTCTTGGAAATCTTCATTGATGATTTTTCGGTATTCGGAGACAACTTCGACAATTGCCTCGGTAATTTGAAGAAAGTTCTAACAAGATGTGAAGAATCCGATCTAGTGCTCAATTAGGAAAAGTGTCACTTTATGGTAGATGAAGGTATAGTGATCGGTCACAAGATCTCATCTAAAGGAATTGAAGTCGATAGAGCCAAGGTGGAAGTGATCGAAAAATTGCCACCACCAAATTCGGTCAAAGGAATTCAAAGCTTCCTCAGTCATGCAGGTTTTTATAGAAGGTTTATTTATAATTTTTTCCAAAACCTCTAAACCGTTGTGTAACTTGCTTGAACAGGACAAAGCTTTTAATTTTGATGATTCAGGCGTCCAAGCATTCGAAACCTTGAAGAAGCAACTTGCCTCGGCACCTATTGTCGTTCCGCCCGATTGGACCTTACCTTTTGAACTCATGTGTGACACAAGTGATTTCACGGTGGGAGCCGTTTAGGGCAGCACACAGGTAAGACTTTTCGTGTGATTTACTACGCTAGTAAAACTCTAAATGGTGCACAATCAAATTACACCACGATGGAAAAAGAATTACTAGCAGTAGTATTCGCATTTGATAAGTTTCGTTCCTACTTGATTGGTACTAAGGTAATCTTTTATACTGATCACTCAGCAATTAAGTACCTATTTACAAAGAAAGATGCCAAACCTCGTTTAACTTGTTGGATTTTACTTTTACAAGAGTTTGACATCGAAATTAAGAACATGAAAGGAACACAGAACCAAGTTGTCGATCACTTATCAAGATTGGAAAAAGGGGATGAAGATTCAGACTCTTTAGAGATCCATGACATATTCCCGAATGAGCAGTTGTTAGTTGCCTCGATAACTCCCTGGTATGCCGATTTGGTTAACTTCTTGGTTAGTGGTATTTTACCTTATAACCTTACTCACCAAGGAAAGAAGCGGTTCTGACATGATGCTAAGCATTACTATTGGGACGAGCCTTTTTGTTTTAAAAATGTGCAGATTAGGTGATAAGATGATGTGTTCCCGAAGAGGAGCAGGACAATGTGCTTCGACAATGCCATTCTTCACCCTTTGGAGGCCATTTTAGAGGAACTCACACCGCGGCCAAAGTCTTGCAATCTGGTTTGTATTGGCCCACTCTTTACAAAGATGCTCAAGAATTCTACAAAAGGTGTGATCGATGTTAGTGAACGGGGAATATTTCATGCCGACACAAGATGCCACTACAGAATATCCTTGAGGTCGAGTTGTTTGACGTGTGGGGGATCGATTTCATGGGACCTTTCCCATCCTCATTTGGCAATGTATACATCCTACTTGCCGTGGACTATGTGTCCAAATGGGTAGAGGCAACTGCAGTTCCCAACAACGATTCAAACCCAACACCAAGGCAAAGGAAAAGCCCAACAAAGGAAAGGTTGCATTGAAACCCAAATGAGGAGTTGCAAAAGAAGGGAAATGTTTCCATTGCAACAATGCTGGACATTGGAAGAGAAACTGCCATGTCTATCTTGAGGATATCAAGAAGGCAAGAGAGAATGGACAGTCTGGATCAGGTATTTATGTTATTGATATTAATATATCAACATCTACTTATTGGGTATTAGATACTGGTTGTGGTTCTCACATTTGTACTTCTTTACAGTGACTAAAAAGGAGTAGAAAATTGGCAAAATGAGATGTGGACCTATGATTGGGAAATGAAGCAAGAGCTACTGCATTAGCTATAGGAACATATACTTTGTCATTACCTAGTGGACTTGTTTTAGATTTAGATGATTGTTATTTCGTACCTATAATAACTAATTTTGTCCAGGGTGGACCCGTTTCTTTCCTGTTGTTACAATAATGGGCTTATATACTATATAAATATACATATTTGGCTTTGTTTATTTTATCCTTTATTAAAACTTTAAAACCCAAAAAATTAGTTAACTACTAGTATCTTTTTAATTAAGCTTTTATATATTGTTATTATCCATTTGAAAAGAGAACCTAAATATTACTAAGTATATTATGTGATCTTATTATTTGCCATCTTTGTATGTTTTTCATGTCGTTAGTATGTGTTCATTATGTGTGTCTATTGTCTATTTAGACGAATATGTCTTTATGTTTATGTGTATATGTAATGCATGATTATATGTATATTATATGTATGGGTTGCTTGCATGTATGTATTTATTAATGTCATTGCATGTATTATTGTATTATTAGGCTATTAAATGAGTGTGTGTTTGCATATTATATATGCATGTTCTATTATTTTTATCATTATGATCATTATTACTTACTATTATTATTATGTTTGTTGTTATTATTGTTGTTATCATTATTATTATTGTACTTTTTTATTAATACTAATATGAAAACCCAAACAAACAACAAAAATAAAAGCCCAAATATATTTCATAAATAAAAAGCCCATTTAATTTAAAATCAGTCCAAGTCCATTTATAATTAAAAACCCAAAAGAAATTATTGTTACGTGCATGGCCCAACAGGCCCATAATAATCCTAGCCCTAATCTGATAACAAAACAAAGAATCTAATGTGCTGGTCTCTTTTTGTGCAGCCAAACGTGGACCATTGGATCTGGTGATCGGATGGCCAGATGAACCAGATCGGGACTCTTCATCTCCCGCGTAAGCTCCACGCGCGGGCACTTCAGTCCCCACGCGCACGCGTGTGGTGCACGCCCAACCGTTAAGATCCCCCGTGCCTTTCCAGTTTCTCCTCCGCGCCCGTGCATCTCCCGTCTCCATCCCCCATTCACTCAAGCAACCGCATGCATGGAAAAAAGAAAAGAAGTTGGAATGCTGAAAATGGTAATATGCATGTGTGAATCAACAGAAAAATCCAAGCAACAAAATGGCAAAACGTATGCAAACAAAGACAAGAAATTTCAAAAGCAAGAAAAAGAAGACAAGGCAACCAACCATCATTGTTATCTTCTTATTTACGAAAATTTAATGCAATGTTGGCTATAAGAGCCGGAGCAAAAACAATGTAAGGAGGGGAGGATATTGAGATCCTAATCAATAAAAAAGCAGCATTTTGAGATCTTTGGATTTTCATTTTTTCTTCCTTTTCGTATCAAATAGCAAAAAATAAAGGAAAGGTTACCTTTGGTTTTGACGATCGCCGGCGACCGGAGCCTCATTTCAGTAATCCCAATAGTGAAGATGTTCCAAACAACGAGAGGGGCGACATATCTCGAATCCAGCTCCATCTAACGGTCGGTTGCTTAGATCGGCGGTGGAGAAGTTCGACAGTCTTAAGGTGGTTACCCATCACGGCCTTCGGTGTTTTCCGGCGATCGAAGGCTCCAACGACGGATCCCGACAGTGGGCTAGCCCCTCTTGACGTGGGGAACAACATATCCTGATTTCGTTGCGATCCAACGGTGGACGGCGACGAATTGTACTTCCGAAGCCGTATAGGTTCAGCTCGATTTAAAGACTCTCCAGCTATTTTCGGTGAAATCTACTCCGGTAGAAAGAAAGGGGGCATTGAGAGGAGTCTACCATCAGTGGCGACATGCCGAACCAACGCCGGAATGGTGACAGACGGCCGTTTGAAGGTAGCGGCGACTTGGGATTCCTTTTAGTCTCTCTCTGTGTATTTTTGCTGAAGAAGAAATGAAGTGGGATGAGAAAAGGGTTAACCCCCTTTAGTTTGATTAAAACCGGTTTTAACCGGTCAAGCCGGTTCACCTTTCGGTGACCCGGTCTGGGTAACCGCCCTAGCCCAGGTCCGGTTTAACAAGCCCATATCAGTTGGCCTTGTGTACTTCCCTATCCTTTTCGTGTTTTAGTCCAATTTTTATTGCTAATGAAGTTTCTAATGGTTGTACTACATGTATACATTTTAATTACTTTTTAGATTAGTATGTTTATACCATGTATGTATATATATAATATATTTTTATACGTTATAGATATGTACATAATATAAAGTTATGATATGTATATGTATTATATATACGTTTTTATATATTATGTGATATGTAGTTATAGTATATATATTGTAAACCCATTATAATTAGTTGTATGTATACTTAAACCGTATGATTACATATGAGTTATTTTTTATATAATATATAGTTTGTAGATATATAATATGTAGTTTCAAAGTATATATGTTACATGTATGTTTTGTATATATAATGTATGATTTTTTAAAATATTTATATTTTTATAAACGTGGTATTCTTTAAATGTAAGTCTTTATATAATTTTACAAAGATCATAATATATATAGTTTTTTTTAATATAATATATAGTTTTTGAAAGTATATAATATATATAATTTTATAAAGGTCATAATATTTGTAGCTTCTTTTTAAGTTTATAATATAATTTTACATCATATTTTTACAATATATTTATGAAAATGTTTGGGCTTAGTTGGGTTGTTTTGGGCCCCTTTGTTATTGGGTTTAGCTTGTTTAGTCTTTTTTTTTAGTTTGAGCCCTCCATGCTTCTTTAATTTATTGCCATGTATGTTTTTAGATTGTTTTTAATTTCTTGCATACCGAAATATCAATTGTTATGCGGTGTCCTTTTATTCGGGAATGAACGAGGCCAATACCAGTTGTAGTGGTGGTGGTTCGGACGTTCGTTCTCGAATATTAGGGCCCTTAAAATATACTCGACTGTATAACCAAATTTCAATTAAATCGCCACTTTAAATTCGCAATTTCCAATATTAAATAAATGGTAAAACTTTTGTTACCAATTTTGGTCAATGAAAGCCAAGCCGTTATCAACCAACATGAGGTAGCACCCCCTGCTTTTGAACGCCCCATCGAGTTGGTGTTGGACGAGATTAAAGACTCTCTTTGAGATATCTTATCTCATCCAATGGACAAAGAACCCACTCAGAGACGAAGGGATCACGAGGAGGCCCCAAAAAACCTTTTGGCCTCCCAACCTCAAGCTATAGCCGGAAGTGCTTGGAGTTCAAAAATAAAGGAAACAAGGGGAGTCGAGAAAAAGAATAGATCATTCGCCCCACTGCCAGTTTCATACAAGGAGTTGTATTCACAGCTATACAAGGTAGATTTAGTTTGGCCCTATTATGTGGCTCCCTTCAACCCGCCTTACCCTTCTTGGTATGATGCCAATGCCCACTACGAATACCATGCCAATGTTCAGGAACATTCTATCGAAAACTGTCTGGTGTTTAAGAAGCTAGTCCAGAATATGTTAGAGGCCGGGGTATTGTAAATGGGTGAGCCAAGCACAACCACTCGAAATGGGCATAACTCCCCAGTTCATATGACGGGCTCCCCCCCAAGCAATCAGACTGCTCATTTAGCTGATCATCCGTGTTTGTAAAGGTTCTTCATCCGATTCTAATGACATACACGGATTTTCTCCCCATATTGGTTGAAGTGAAGCTTTTGGTTCTGGTTCAGTCCATACTGAAGAGCCCTCCTTATCTTGATGGTTATGATGCCAATGACATATGTGACTACCATGAGGGAGGTACGGGTCACACGACGAAGAATTGCGGAGCTCTGAAGAATAAGGTTCAAAGTCTGATTGAGGATGAGATTTTGAAGCTTTGAGAGGGAGTTTGGTGAGCACGGTATTTGGAGGTGTTGATCCCCAGTGTTAGTTTTAAAGGTTTCCTAGTTATAGCATAGGGTATTTTCTTCTGTTACACTTAGCGTTTGTTTACCCGAAAGACAGTAGTAGAATTTTCCTAGTAAATGCTCGTGTTATGTTTAATTTTGCTATTTCAATAAAAGGATGCTCGTTTCTTAAATATGTATATATATATTTATATATTTTCTTACCTTCGTAGACCCCTCGGATATCACATGTATGATTGATTCTAATGAAAATGATCAATTGAATGTTGTGATAACGATGAAGCGTGATTCTCTCTCAGTCTGTTCTGGTCGGTAAAGCGCGAGAAGTAAGATTACTACTGCTTCGATGATGTTCGATAATAAGAAGATCTCCTAGGAAATCCCATATATAGTTACTCAAATGTGCCAAAAAAAATTAAAATTAATTAATTTAAGAAACACTCCAATGTTCGAAACCCGGTAATAGGTATTTTCGAATACGAGTGTAGAATTCTGAAAGATCGTGACTATGCCAAGTAACTCGGGGTATTGTTGTATGCTCCATCATTATCCTCGAGACAAAGGACTGTGATAAAATGAATTCCCATAGGAAAAACGGAATGAATGAATAATTTGAATAAGTCCCAGAGCATCCTGATAAATCTGTGGGGGAGAACAAATCTAATGAGTTATGCTCCACTTGTTCAATATCCTAGCGTCAAAGATGAATCCTTGAGGACACTGACACGATGTTAATTATAATCAAAGGTACACACAATTAGAAATGTCAGCATAGTATTTTCTGCGCTCTATGGGCTAAATAAAAGTCAGAAATCTCAAACGTTTTAAATGGAGAAAGACGATGAGAACTAGGAGGAGTAGTTGTCAAACTGATCAAGCGAGAACCATAATCATGAGGATGAACCGAGCAATATGGAAGGAATTTCACGACTACGAGTGTCGCCACAACCTTCAAAGGAAAATCGTTGATCAGTGGGGGATTGAATCTAAGATGCTCTTGCATTCGATATCTGGGGCATTCTATTCTTTTTCCTGTTAATTCTGATTTTATAAAAAGCATCATCTGTTGAAATGGTGATTAGTAAACCGACGTATAGACGAAAAAAAGAAATAGAAAAGAATAAGGTCTCCAAGTTTTAGAATGGAGCTTAGGGTGCTAGACCGGTCAGAGATTTGAGAATGAGGAAAATTTGGAAATCAGCAGGGCATGAGTTTACCCGAACAAAGAGATTGTAGAAGGCTCACTATGGAGAGTCCATGATGAAGCAACAATTAAGCCCGAGTTAAATAAGGGTAACAACATTCTGACTAGTGTAAGTCGGCACCTTCTTTTGAAAAACGAATGAGAACGGAGATCAGGCCTTATGAAAATAAGGAGGGATTGAAGGATTTAGGGGCATATGTTCATCCCGATGTGGAGAATGAAAAAGACTCGTTATGAAGATTCAATAAAGAGGAAATAACGAAACCCGAGTTGAGTGGGACAATATTTCGAATGGGGACCTCGGGAGGTGATAGATTCTAGTCAAACCAGTATAAGACAACCATATCCTTTCAAGACGAGCCAAACACAAAGACTTAGCAAAGACAGAAAGCCCGTGGAAGTTAGAGGTGACCGACCAAAAAACGAAGATTTTTCCCAACGTCTTTAAAATGACTCCACTCATACATCATATTTAGTTAGACATCCATAGGTTAGAAGCATGCTAACTCATATCATCCAAATCATTTTGATTATTTTGACAGATTCAAAGAATTGAAAAAGTTTTGACATATAGCTTCTCGTTGGAGAGGTAGATATTAATGAAGAAGAAGCCGAAGCTAAGACAAGGGGATACTGGATGCGAAATTGTCAAGACCTGCCAAGAAAGGACAAAAAAGAAAAAGAAAAAGGAAAAGAAGAAAAAGAAAAAGAGAAAAAAAAACAAAAAAAGAAAGAAAATGAAAAGAAGAAAAAAGAGAAAAAAACAAAAGAAAATAAAGAAAAATGAAAAGAATAAAAAAGAGAAAAAAAACAAAAGAAAAGAAAGAAAAAGAATGAGATAAGAGAAAAAGAAAGAATGAAAGAAAGAAAGAAAGAAAAAGAATGAGAGAAGAAAAAAGAGTGAAAGAAAGAAGGAAAAGAAAAAGAGAGAAAGTGAAAAAAGAAAAAAAAGAAAAAAGAAAAAGAGTGAAAGAAAGAAAGAAAAGAGTGAAAGGAAAAGAGAAAAAGAATGAGAGAAAAGAAAAGGAGAGAAAGAAAGAAAGAGAAAAAGAAGAGAGAAAATGATAAAAGGGGGAGAGCCAAAGAAGAAGAAAAAGAGAGATAAGTGAAGAGAAAAGGCAAAAAAGAAAAGGAAAATAAGAAAAAATATAAAAAAAACAAAAGAAAAAGATAGAAAGAGAAAAAAAGAAAAAGAGAGAAAGAGAAAAAAAGAAAAAAGAGTGCAAAGAAGAAAGGAGAAAAGAAAAAGGAAAAGGAAAAGTGTAATCACTAATTTTGTCCGGGGTAAACCCATTTTTATTTTCGCTTTTATTTTTGCAATAATGGGCTTATGGGCTGTTGTTTATTTATTAACCATATATGTATGTGGCTGTTTTTAAAATTCAAAAGGAATATATATATATATATATATATATATATTGTTATTAATATGTGTGATTATTACATGTTTAGTATATGTATGTGTCACTATCTCTTTAGGCATAAAAGTGTTTATATGTATATGGCATGCACGTGTGTATATTTATTATATGCAATGCATGATTATATGTATATTGTATGTATAGGTTGCTTGTATGTATGTATTTATTAATGTCATTTATATTTAAATATGAATGTGAGTATGTATTACACGTATCATTGTACTATTATGTGTAATATGTACTATTTTTTGAATGTTTGTTTACATATATGTGTGTATGCATATTATATGTATGTTATACTACGTATTATTTGTATTTACTAGTATTATTATTATTATCATTATTATTATCATATAACTATTTTTAAGATCAAGATTAATATAAATTAGGCCCACTTTATTTAAATAAAAAACAATCCATACATAGAGTCCAGATACAAACAATCAGCCCATCTTATTACATAAAGCCCTAATCTGATAAAAGAACAAAAACCATAATGCCATTATTCTTTTGCAGCCGCCCAACCTCAATCTGATAGTCCAGATTCAAGCAAGGGGGCCGTTCGGATCACCCATGCGCCGACGCACGTCTTTTGATATTCCTCACGCGCGTATGGCTCACGCACGCTGGTCCAGCTTCTCCACGCGCGGCCATCCAGTTCCTCCACGCGTCCATGGAAGGATGCCATGTTCAGCCTTCCAACCACCGGCGAGCATGTATTTCCCATCCCAATCTCTATCATTTGATCAGCCCTGACACCGTGCATGCACAAAAAAGACGAAAAGAAAGTGAGAGCCCAAAATAGCAAAAATCAGAGAAAAGTAAGCAAAGAGAATCAAGGCAAGGGTTATTCAAACAAGAAGTCAGAAGAAATTAATAGATGTAACTTTGCATGTAATTCAAAATGGGTGTATATGGCTATATAACCAAAAGTCGAACCATTGTAAAAGGGGGCTTTTTTCGACTCTGAATTCATGAGCAATAGAAAAAGTAAGTTTACGGAGGTATTTCTTTAGCACTCGAAGCATACATAAAATAGAAAAGGGGTTTCTGGTTGTTTTTACCTTTACCGATCCACCGTCATTTGCAGTCTCCTCCTCACCGTTCACAAACCCCAGCCTTTCAAAGGTCGTGTGTGGTGAAATGGAAAGGAAAGACTATCTTTTTAGGTATTAGGCCTTCTAAAGATCTCATTTTTTGTTTAGAAGTAAAAAGGGGGTTTGATTTGGGTTCAAAAGGGAAAGGGGATACGAAAAAGCCTTTGTTTTAGGGTTTTCAGCGCCGATCAACGGCGGCCGGAGCGGTGGCTTACGACGGCCGGTCGCCGGTACCTGGGGAATGAGGCAGCGTTTGGCGGGGAAGAGGGAGAGAGAGCATAGAGTTATAAAAATTTTTGGGGAATAAAGGATTTTTTCCTTTTTTGGTTAAATTTTATCTTATATACCAGCTTTCGTTTTAAAAATGGGAAATCACATAATGAATCCTTTCGCCCCATTCAAATTACAACCTTGGTCCTCCCACGTTTTGAAATAACCTCTGTGGTCCCTAGATCTTTAAAATGTTTTATAATTTTGTCCCCGTTTTAAACAAGTTCGCTTATTGTCCTGATTTTGCCCTCTGATTTGTCCCCTTGTTCAATTTGGTCCCTTGCCCTAACTTATCCCTTTTATTAATGCATTTTAATTTTGGCCCTGCATTTTATCTTTCTTTAATTTCAGTCCCTGTTACATTTATTTATGTTATAATGCGGCCTTGTTGTATATAATGGTATATTGGTGTAATATATGCTTTTCTAAAAAGTTAATGCATAGTTTTTTTAATATGTAATGCAATGTATAATATAAAGTTTTTTTTTTGTAAAATATAGGGTTTTAACATGTATAATAGATAGATTCACATGTAGGTAATATACCACTCTTATAAAGCATATAATATATAGTTTTTAGAAACTATATAACATATAATTTTATAATGTATCTAATATAGGTAATAAATGTAGTTTTTTAATATATAGTATTAGTATAAAATATAGTTTTTATATAAGTTTTTTTTATAATATATAGTATATGCATAATATAGTTTTATAAGGTGTATATAATAAATGGCTTTAAAATAAATAATACATAGAATATATTATACAATATATATGTAATTTTGATAAGGTTTATAATATGGTTTCCTTGTAATATGTGATTGGACGTGGGATTTTAGAATTTTGTTTCTTTTATGCCTTTATGTATATTTATTATCATGTATGCTTAGTTAATGCATTATCAATTTGTCTTGCATTTTGGAATATCATTTGTTATGTGGTGTCCTTTTATTCGGAAACGAACGAGGCTAGTACCAGTCATAGTGGTGGTGGTTCGAACGTTCCTTCTCGAATATTAGAGCCCTTAAAATATACCCATCTGTATAACCAGATTTCAATTAAATCGTCACTTTAACTCGCAAAATCTAATATCAAATAAGAGGAAAATTTTTGGCACCAATTTTGGGTGTTGTGGGGGTGCTAATTCTTCCTCACACGTAACAGACTCCCGAGCCCTAGAATCTCTGGTTTTGGTTTTCGGTGTCCGATCTACCTCACCCAAGTGATCGATGGTGACTCCTCCAGTTTTATCTCAAAAAAGCGTTTTTTAAAAAAATCCCCTCTTTAAATAAAATGTTTTCAATAAAAGTAGAAAACTCCCAAACACCTTTTTATGTTTCAAAAAGCGTCGCTACAAAAAGGAGAAAAAAGAAAAAAAAAAGAAGAAAGAAAAATGAAAAGGAAAAGAAGAAAAAAGAAAAAAAAAAGCAAGAAATAGAAAAGAGAGAAGGAAAAGAAAAAGAGGAAAGGGCAACAAAAAAAGAGAAAAAAAGAAGATAGAAAAGAAAGAAAGAAAAAAAAAGAAAAAGAAAATCTCACAGGTGAAAACCTGTTCAGGAACCTAAGAAAAGAGGGGATACAAATGGTGAAACCGAGCAAGAGAGAGGGAACCGTCATTGCAAAAAAATGAGAAGCGAGCAAGAAAAGGTTGAGGTCAAGGGACCAAGGAGATGGAAGTGACCAAAAAATCTAAAAATTTGAAAGATAGGTCGGATATCTCCTAAGAAGAGGAGTAAACGACAAAACAAAAACCCGAAAAAGATTTCAAGTGAAAGATTTAAAACTCGCCACGTTAGGATTTCAGAGCGAAGGAGGCAGATACTCGTAGCTAAACAACTTCGGGCCAAAGAATGCAGACATTCATAGCTCCAAATTCCAATAAGGAGAAGAAGCAAGCCCTATGTGGAAAAGACTTGTAACTCAAAATTTGCCAAGGAAGAATAAGGGTTCTATGTAGAAAGAACCTATGGCTCCAAGGCTTTAGTTCTAGGATCTTGATAGCGAAGGGTTCTATAGAGGAAGAACTTGTAGATCTGAGGAGAAAATGCAAGTCCTATGTAGAAAGCACCTGTAACTCAAAAATTTGCCAAAGAAGAAGAAGGGTTCTATGAAGAGAGAACCTATGGCTCCAAGGCTTCAGTTCCAGGATCTTGACAGCGAAGGGTTCTATAGAGGAAGAACTCGTAGATCCGAGGAAAAGATGCAAGTCCTATGTAGAAAGGACCTGCAACTCAAAATTCTGTCAAAAGGTTCTATAGAGAGAGAACTCATGGCTCCAGGTTTTATGAGAGGAAGGGTGAACTGTTCTATAGGGGAAGAACTCGAAGCTTGAAATCTCCAAAAAGGGAAGTGAGACAAAATTAGTGCTTATGTTCTTTGCTTTATTCTTGTTCCACAAGGATAAGCAAAGAGGGGCAGTTGTAATCACTAATTTTGTCTGGGGTGAACCTATTTATTTTCTGTTGTTACAATAATGGGCTTATATACTATATAAATATACATATTGGGCTTTGTTTATTTTATCCTTTATTAAAACTTTAAAACCCCAAAAAATTAGTTAACTACTAGTACCTTTTTAGTTAAGCTTTTATATATTGTTATTATCCATTTGAAAAGAAAACCTAAATATTACTAAGTATATTACGTGATCTTATTATTTGCAATCTTTGTATGTTTTCATGTCGTTAGTATGTGTTCATTATATGTGTGTCTATTGTCTATTTAGACAAATATGTCTATGTTTATGAGTATATGTAATGCATGATTATATGTATATTATATGTATGGGTTGCTTGCATGTATGTATTTATTAATGTCATTGCATGTATTATTGTATTATTAGGCTATTAAACGAGTGTGTTTATATGTGTATGCATATTATATATGCATGTTCTATTATTTTTATCATTATGATATTATTACTTACTATTATTATTATTATGTTTGTTGTTATTATGGTTGTTATCATTATTATTATTGTATTTTGTTATTAATACTAATATGAAAACCCAAACAAACAACATAAATAAAAGCACAAATATATTTCATAAATAAAAAGCTCATTTAATTTAAAATCAGTCCAAGTCCATTTACAATTAAAAACCCAAAAGAAATTATTGTTACATGCATGGCCCAACAGGCCCATAATAATCCTAGCCAACACGCGCGACCATTCAGATCCCCCTTGCCTTTCCAGCTTCTCCTACGCCCATGTCTCTCCCGTCTTCATCCCCCATTCACTCAAGCAACCGCATGCATAAAATAAAGATAAAAAGTCAGAATGCTGAAAATGGTAATATGCATCTGTGAAGCAACAGAAAAATCCAAGCAACAAAATGGCAAAACGCATGCAAACAAAGACAAGCAATTTTAGAAGCAAGCAAAAGAAGACAAGGCAACCAACCATCGTTGTTATCTTTTTATGTACGAAAATTGAATGCAATGTTGGCTATAAGAGCCGGAGCAAAAGCAATGCAAGGAGGGGAGGATATTGAGATCCTAATCAATAAAAAAAGCAGCATTTTGAGATATTTGGATTTTCATCTTTTACTTCCTTTTCGTATCAAATAGCAAAAAAGAAAGGAAAGGTTGCCTTCGGTTTTGACGGCCGCCGGAGACCGCAGCCTCATTTCGGTAATCCCAATGGTGAAGATGTTCCAAACGACGAGAGGGGCGACATATATCGAATCCAGCTCCATCTAACGGTCGGTTGCTTAGATCGGCGGCGGAGAAGTTCGACAGTCTTAAGGTGGTTACCTATCTCGGCCTTCGGTGTTTTTTGGCGATCGGAGGCTCCAACGGCGTATCCCGACAGTGGGCTAGCCCCTCTTGACGTGGGGAACAACATATCCCGGTTTCGTCGCGATCCAACGGTGGACGGCGGCGAATCGTACTTCCGAAGCCGTACGGGTTCAGCCCGGTTTAAAGACTCTCCAGCCATTTTCGGTGAAATCTACTCTGGTAGAAAGAAAGGAGGCGTTTAGAGGAGTCTACCGTCAGTGGCGGCCCAAACAAACGCTGGAATGGTGACGGACAGCCGTTTGAAGGCAGCAGCGACTTAGGATTCCTTTTAGTCTCTCTCTGTGTATTTTTGATGAAGAAGAAATGAAGTGGGATGAGAAAAGGGTTAACCCCCTTTAGTTTGATTAAAACCGGTTTTAACCGGTCAAGCCGGTTCACCTTCCGGTGACCCGATCCGGGTAACTGCCCCAGCCCAGGTCCGATTTAACAAGCCCATATCAGTAGGCCTTGGGTACTTCTCTATCCTTTTTATGTTTTAGTCCAATTTTTATTGCTAATGAAGTTTCTAATGGTTGTACTACATGTATACATTTTAATTGCTTTTTAGATTAGTATGTTTATACCATGTATGTATATATATATAATATATTTTTATACGTTATAGATATATACATAATATAAAGTTATGATATGTATCTGTATTATATATACGTTTTTATACATTATGTGATATGTAGTTATAGTATATATATTGTAAACCCATTATAATTAGTTTTATGTATACTTAAACCGTATGATTACATATGAGTTATTTTTGATATAATATATAGTTTGTAGATATATAATATGTAGTTTTGAAATATATATGTTACATGTATGTTTTGTATATATAATGTATGATTTTTTTTTAAATATTTATATATTTATAAACGTGGTATTCCTTAAATGCAAGTCTTTATATAATTTTACAAAAATCATAATATATATAGTTTTCTTTAAATATAATATATAGTTTTTGAAAGTATATAATATATATAGTTTATAAAGGTCATAATATTTGTAGCTTCTTTTTAAGTTTATAATATAATTTTACATCATATTTTTGCAATATATTTATGAAAATGTTTTGACTTAGTTGGGTTGTTTTGGGCCCCTTTGTTGTTGGGTTTAGCTTGTTTATTTTTTTTTTAGTTTGAGCCCTCCATGCTTATTTAATTTATTGCCATGTATGTTTTTAGATTGTTTTTAATTTCTTGTATACAAGAATATCAATTGTTATGCGGTGTCATTTTATTCGATAATGAACGAAGCCAGTACTGGTCCTAGTGGTGGTGGTTCGGATGTTCTTTCTCGAATATTAGGGCCCTTAAAATATACTCATCTGTATAACCAAATTTCAATTAAATCGCCACTTTAAATTCGCAATTTCCAATATTAAATAAACGGTAAAACTTTTGGTGCCAATTTTGGGCGTTGTGGGGTGTTAACCCTTCCCCACACGTAACCGACTCCCGAACCTAAAAATCTCTAGTTTTGTTTTCGGTATCTGGTCTACCTAACCCAAGTGACCGGTGGCGACTCATAGTTTTTTTTAAAGATCGTTTCTTAAAAGAATTACCCTTTTAATAAAATTATTTTTTAATAAAAACATGAAACCCCGAACTTCTACGAATTTCAAAAAACGTCGCTACAGTACCTAGTTTGACTAAAAACATTATTTTAATTTCTTGTTTGGACAAGTTTGGTTTTGAGATTATTATTAAGAATAATAGTTGTTCTTTTTCCGTCAATAATGTTTTTATGGTACGGCTCAATTAATCAATGGCCTCTATATCTTAAATCAAGATAAATCCATATATAACATAAATACGAAAATATATAAAACAAATGACTCTAATCAAACTTATCTCTGGCATTGTCGCTTGGGTCATATAAGTGAGAAACACATATCAAAACTTCATAAAGATGGATTTTTGGATTCTTTTGTTTTTGAACATTTTGATATATGTGAACCTTTCTTAATGGGAAAATGACCAAATCACCGTTTGACGGTAAAATCGAGCGAGCAAGTGATTTATTAGGTTTAATACATAGTGATGTATGTAGACCAATGAATACACAAGCAAGAGGAGAGTTTCAATACTTCATTACTTTCACTGACGACTTCAGTAGATATGGGTATGTTTACCTAATGCATCATAAATCTGAAGCCCTTGAAAAGTTCAAGGAATTTAAAAATGAAGTACATAACTAAGTAGGAAAAAACATTAAGGCTCTTCAATCAGATCGAGGAGGAGAATACTTAAGCCTAGAGTTTGATGAACTTCTTAAAGGATGTGGGATTGTCTCACAACTTGCACCTCCAGGTACTCCACAACACAATAGAGTCTCTGAAAAGAGAAAGTGAACGTTGTTAGACATGGTTCGGTCAATGATAAGTCATACTAATCTTCCAACTTCTTTTTAGGGACATGCGTTAGAAACAATTGCTTTCACACTAAATCGTGTTCCATCTAAATCGGTTCAAAAGACACCATATGAGATATGGACTGGGAAAAGTCCTAGTATGTCTTTTATGAAAATTTGGGGATGCGAAGTTTATGTTAAACATCAGATGTCTACAAAACTCGAACCTAAATCTCATAAGTGTAATTTTGTGGGATATCCTAAAGAAAATAAAGGATATTATTTCTTCAATCCATCTAAGAACAAAGTGTTTGTTTCTCGAACAAGAGTCTTCCTTAAAAGAGAATTTATTTTCAGAAAATGAAGTGGGAGAAATATTAACCTTGAGGAAATTCAACATCAACCACAGATCACTGAACTAGAGACTGAACAACAACAAGTTCCACAAATAGTTGAGGAACATCCAATCATTCTTGAAACACAACCACTGCGAAGGTTTATGAGAGAACGCAATGCGCCTGAGAGATATGGATTTGTTGTCACATTGCATGTAGATATTCTTCTCATGGACCAAGATGAGCCTAAGACTTATCAGGAACCAGTGGAGAGCCCAGACTTTGAGAAATGGCTAGAAACCATGAAATCCGAGATGGATTTCATGTTAAAAAACCAAGTATAGACTTTGGTTGACCCACCCAAAGAAATTAAGCCCATAGGGTGCAAATGGGTTTTCAAAAAGAAAACCAACATGGATGGCAATATACAAACATACAAAGGGCGATTGGTCGCTAAGGGATTTTGTCAAATTCATGGTATAGACTATGATAAAACTTTTTCCCCTGTTGCTATGTTTAAATCCATCCGAATATTACTTGCAATAGCTGCATATTATGATTATGAAATCTGGCAAATGGATGTCAAAACTGCTTTCCTTAATGGAAAATTGGATGAGGATATGTACATGACACAACATGAGGGTTTTGTCAATCCAAAAGATGCCCAAAAAGTATGTAAGCTACAAAGATCCATTTATGGACTGAAGCAAGCTTCTCGAAGTTGGAATCTTCGTTTTAATGAGGCAATCAAAGAATTTGGTTTTATTAAAAATGAAGATGGGCCATGTGTTTTCAAGAAAACTAGTGGGAGCACTGTCATATTCTTGGTATTGTATGTGGATGACATACTAATAATAGGAAATGACATACCTACCTTACAGTCTGTAAAGACTTGGTTAGGAAAATGTTTTTCTATGAAAGACTTGGGTGAAGCAACCTACATATTAGGATTCAAGATCTATAGAGATAGATCAAGATGACTCCTATTACTAAGTCAAAATACATATATAGACAAAGTAATGAAAAGATTCAGTATGGAAGAATCCAAAAGAGGATTCTTACCTATGAGACATGGCATTTTGCTCTCGAAGTAAATGTGTCCTTCAACGCCTCAAGAGAGAGAACGCATGAGTAAGATACCATATGCTTCGGTCATTGGATCTATCATGTATGTCATGCTATGTACACATTTAGATGTATCATATGCACTAAGTATGACAAGTTGATACCAAGTAGATCCCGGTAAAGGTTATTGGATTGCAGTAAAAAATATCCTTAAGTACTTAAGAAGAACTAAGGATACATTCCTTATGTATGGAGGTGAGGAAGAGCTAAGTATAAAAGGTTATACTGACACAAGCTTTCAAACTGATAAAGATGATTCTCGATCATAATCGAGTTTTGTGTTTTGCCTTAATGGAGGTGTTGTATGCTGGAAAAGTTCAAAGCAAGATACAATAGCAGATTCTACGACAGAAGCTGAGTATATTGCAGCAAGCGATGCTACAAAAGTGGCTATTTGGATCAAAATGTTCATATCTGAACTAGGGGTCGTATCTAGCATATCAAATGCTATAGATCTATGTTGTGACAACAACGGTACCATTACACAAGCAAAAGAACCTATATCTCACTAACGATCCAAACACATACTTAGGTGTTACCATTACATTCGTGAAATCATTGATCGAGGAGATGTAGAAATATGCAGAGTACCAACAAATGACAATATCGCCGATCCACTGACAAAACCTCTGACACAACAGAAGCATAAGCGCCACACTAAGTCTCTTGGTATTAGATACATGAGTAATTGGTCTTAGTGCTAGTGGGAGATTGTCGGAGTATGCCCAAAGAGCAATTATGAGATGGTTGTAAAAGACATATTTTATCTTATTTATTAATAAGAAGCCATTATTACTATTTCAGTCTTATTCTGTGTATCTATAAATAAACTGAATTATAATAAAGTCCTCAGAATAATATAGTTATTCTTGAATGTCCTTAGTCGAGAATTATTGTGGGCTTAGACGGCAATAATGTATTAAGACTAATATGTAGTTGATTGATGACAAAGTGTTGTCATTGACATGGAGATGTCAAAATCAATACATAAGTATGTGTTAGGGAACGCCATACTAGACTGACCCGCTATGAGCATGTTTCTTGGATCATTATGTGACAGTCACAACATTGCTCATGGTGATAACTACATGTATGATCCTCAGACTTGATATCATCATTATTTCAACATCGTAAGTGGCATATTTTGATACGGTCAAACGTGTGTCGTAACTGACTACACTATAAAGACTGATATTGGATATGTCATAATCCATGTAGCGAAATATGGTTGATCAAGATAGGATTTGTCCCTCCTACATAATAGGAGTAATATCATAGGCCACTTGATTGAGTGAGACTAGAAAATGCATGGTCATGCTCGAATGAATTGATATAAGATATCATAGTTATTCGTTTATAATAGTCTACTCAAGATATCAAGAAACATTAGATGGACTATACAAATGTGACTAATCCATGACTTGTGTCCTATCTAGATATGAGGACAAAAGGATGAAATACATAAAAGAAGTTAATCACGAAAAACGGTTAAATCGAACCACGATTTCATGTAACTTAGGTAGCAATGATGTATTGCTAGATGCCACTCATTGCTTGTAATATTAGAATTTTTCTGGATATTACTGCTAACGTTACATGAACCTACAAGGTTTACATCCTATGATTGAAACGAACAAATATCGACTAGATAGCATGTGTACAAACTTATTGTGCACGTAATTAGTGAGAAACCGAAATTGTTATATAATGGATAATTTTGTTTATATATATATGTTAATATTTGATAAGTTATTGTGATTATCAAATACTATATATACATATATATATATATACATCTAAAAGAAACCTAATTAAAGTAGAATCAGATTCTACATATTTAATTATATTCAGTTAAATATATTGTATATTTAAAGAATCTAAATTTAATTAGAATTAGGTTTTTGAATGCTATATAAAGGCATAAGGTCTAGCAGCCAAAATATGCCTTTTTCAAAAACCATCTCTACCAGTTAGAGAAGAGAAAAATTGTTCGTTTTATTCGGGTTAACTACGTAGAGGTTGGAACGCTGCTGTGATAACTCATATTTGGATTCTCCTATACTCGCTGCAGAATTCCAGATTATCACCCTAAATTTGTCCATTGTACATGGATCACTGGTGGATTACGCCGGATAATTTTTCTGTTGTGCCATGGGGTGTACCGACATTTCCCAACATCCTGATGTTTCTGATTTTTCTATTTTGGTCCTTAATATATGTGAATGCAATTGCATGAGTTTGGATTATCGTTTTGGGCTAAATTTTGGCAAGAAAGCATGTAACCTGACTAATTGTGGATTGATAACTTGAATTTTGAATAAGTCCTCTTAACTTACCAGATTTTCAATTTAGTCCTTAAATTGCCAATGCGCGCAATTGGATGTCTAATCGACGCTTGATTTAGTTGAGATTTCACCCGCTGCCAGCATTCTTGTGTGAAAGCTATTTCTTTTTTTTAGAATTGTGCTACCATATACACATCTTTTGCAAGCTCTACCAAAAAATGGAAAATTTTAGTTGATAATGTTAAGGATTTTAAAGTGAAATCTTTGTGTAATACTCGATGGGAGAGTCGGATAAAAAGTGTTAAAGCTATTAGATTTCAAGTACCTCAAATAAAATTAGCTTTGTTGGCATTGTACAATTCTAGAAGTGAATATGCCAAACAAAAAGTGAACCAAAAAGTTTAGCTAATTCACTTTCAAGTTTTGAGTTCTTACTTAGCTTGGTAATTTGGTATGATATTTTATTTATTATTAATAAGTTGAGTAAGAAATTGCAATCTAAATCTACGTGCATTGGAACTATAATTAATGAAGTGGAAAGTGTAATGATATTCTTTGAGAAATATAGAAATGAAGGGTTTGAGTCTTGTGTGGATATTGCCAAAACCCTTGCATTTGATATGAATGTAGAACCGTAACTTCCAACAAAGCGTCATGTGTTTAGAAGAAGACAATTTGACGAAAATAATGACGGTGAAGAAGTACAATCACCTGAAGAATCTTTTAGAGTCAATTATTTTCTTGTGATTTTTGATTTGTCTATAACTTCTTTGAAAAATAGATTTAAAAAATAGAGTTATTTGATAATATTTTTAGATTTTTATTTGATTCCAAAAGGTTAAAATCTTTAGATAATATTGAATTAGAAAAATCTTGCATAAACTTTAAAACTACTTTTTCTCACAATGATTTTTTTGATGTTGATGCAGATGGTATTCTTTCGGAATTGAAAGAGTTGCAAATGACTTTGCCAAATAAGTTAATGTCAGCACTTGAAACTCTCAATTTTGTCAAAATCGCGGATTGCTATCCAAATGTTTCAATTGCTTATTGAATCCTCCTAAATATTCTGGTGACCATTGCATTTGCTAAAAAAAGTTTTTCGAAGTTAAAATTTTTGAAAACTTACTTGAGGTCATCAATGTTGCAAGAAATGCTGAATGATCTAGCCATTTTACGTATTGAGAAAAATATGTTAGACCATATTAATGTAGACACTATTATTAGAGATTTTGCATCTAGAAATGCACGAAGAAATTGTTTTGTGTGACTACTTGCACTACAACAAAACATGTTTTTAGCAGCATTTTTAGCCCTAAGCGGCATTTTATAACGCCGCTAAAAACTCTCTCGATGCTAAAGAAAGCGTCGCAAGAAGTTCATGACATTTTTTGGGGGAAAACACCGCAAAAGGTCAAGATATATAGCGGTGATTGTTTTTCAAAACGCCGTTAAAGGTTATAGGATATAACGACATTGTTGTGAAATGCCGCCAATACCTTGTATTTAGTGGCGTTTGTTACACCAAATGCCGCTATATGTTCTGATATTTTGTGGCATTTTTAGCCACAAATGTCGCTATTGACTATGTATATAGTGGCGCTTTTCTTGACAAACACTGCAAATGTGTCATCCATTAGTGGCGTTTTACTCCCAAAACACCACAAAAGAGTGTAAATTGTTTTTTTTTACAGATATCAATTAACAATTTAGAATGGCTAAACTCATTTAATAGAGGAAAGACTGCACTTTAGGTTTCAAAACTTCAAACAGATTTCTTGCTTCAAATGTCAAACAAGGCACCAACGTACAAACAAGTTATCGACCATCTTTTCAAACAAAATGAGAATTTCTAACAGCTATAAATAAAAGTGTCTTGTATCATTACATTTCTCACTAGAACAAAAAAACACAATCTAAACTCCCTCGAAGCATCCACATCCAACCTGAATGAATACAAAACTGCACTACCCCACATGCTTAAGCAATAACTGTGCTGGCAGTTGTAGATTCGCTGCAAACCAAAAAGTCAAATCAATATAGCAACATAAAGCTTCAAAGGAGACATATATATATATATATATATATATATATATTCAGCACATAACATGCATAAAGAAATAGAATAAACAATATCAAGAATTAGAACGAACCTTCTTTGAATGATTTCGAAAATGGGACATTGTCTATTGGGAAAACATTAACTTGCCTTCGTTTCACACCCCAAAACCCCTATTGACTAACTAAAATGTAACTTACAAAGAGCATTGGTCAAATATATACAATCACAATCTCTTCTAAATTCATGGCTTTATCATAATAAAATGGATATTGGAGATTTTGAATGCAGCTTTGGGGATTTTCTTTTGTTAAATTAGCATCCTTAAAGGAAAAACAAAATGCTTTCTTAAATACAACTTTGGGTGTTTAAAAAAGTTTATTAATGTTTTTCATTTGAAATTTGATGTATTTTTTAGATAATTTATTGATCGTAATAAAAATATAATTTGAAAACAAATTAATTTATTTTTACATACTCTTAAAATTATTCATTTTAATAATTATTTTAGGGGCTCAAAATTTTGATTCGCCCAAAATCTAAGAAACGACCTTGGTAATAAGTATCAAATTATTTGATCAGAATAGAATAATAATACCTAATCAGCAAATATATTCTTTACTTGTATTCTACATATTCTTTTATTCACGTTTCTTATATTCTGCAAGCTTAATTTTCCTTTCTAAAAATTGATAATATTAAATAAAAGATCATTATTTAATATGCAAGTTTTTAAAATTTATATTTGGTATATTGATGGTTTATAAATTTTATGAATCATCAATGACAACAGATCATAAAATTCATTCAACTCTAATTCTGATGATGTATCATTATCTAATTTATCGATCGTACATAAAATTACACAATAAATCCATCTAATATTAATTTTCTTTCTACAAAGAACTTGATAATATAAAATCGCTTATGAAGGAAAGTTCCTAAAACATAAAAAATATTCTTAAATATATGTTTGGTTAATAATTTAAACACGATAATACAAATTTGTTTTAAATAAAAAATAATATAGTTTTAATAAAATAGTGCGATTTTAATTAATCAATCAATAGAAGTAGACTAGCGTTGGTGGTGGTTGCACCAAAATACTTCTACAAAAGGGAGCAGCTAATTTCGTACAACTTATCCATGTAAGAAAAATAGGATGGGCCCAGGGCATTCAAAGGCAGGGAATTAAAGAAAAGAAATAGAATTAATGAGAAAAGGAAAAAGAAATAGAATTAATGAGAAAAGGAAAAAGAAATAGAATTAATGACAATTATATTCTAAATCCCAATCTTTGATGACTCCAATCTGAATCTGCGGATCCTATATACACGCCACGAGACACAGCCTCCCAACCAAATCAGCACACACACACAAAGAATAGAGTTTCCACCGTCGAAGATATGTCTGACTCCTTCCGGTCGTCTTCCTCTTCCACCGCCGCAGAGGAGGCTAAGAAACCCGGTTCTACAATGAACCGTAGTGCTCCCGAGTGGGGTTTTCAGAAGTTCATTACAGAAGAAGTTGACAAGAAAGGTGAAGATGAAGAAGGAGAGACCCTGGAGAAGAATGGGGCTGGTGATAAGGACATTAATGAACCGGTGGGATTTCCTTCCTTTCTCAGTGGACAAAAGAAGTCTGGAGCTCATGTGAGGCCAAGCACAATTGGATCATCGAGTGCACTGTCGGAAGAAGATGAACTCGTAGGAGAGAACGGGGATCCTGCTGATGCAAAACGTGTAAGGAGGTAATCGTTGCTTACCCTTTTTCTAGATTACCGATAGGTTAACATTCGAATAATGCTCATTCATAATTGTGTATGTTATGAAACATTTTCCATTTAGCTTCTTGCAAGTTTCTACTTTGTTGATATATATTCTTAGCAATCAATCCATACGGTGGTTTAGGATGCTTTCAAATCGAGAGTCGGCTAGGCACTCTTGGAGAAGAAAGCAGATTGATTTATGCAAACTTGGGATGAAGGTGCCTTTGTTTGTTAGTTTCCCCTTGGTATTTCTGCACCTCCTTTGAGTTATAGAATCCTACCAAATTCAAATAATGTTGGTGTTGTATTAATGGGTGACGGTTTGACGATACAAGAGGGAAGTTATGTAAAAGCAACAGAAAAAATTGTTCAGATACCAGTGAGTGAGGCTTATTTGGGTCGTGTTATAAATGCTCTGGTTAAGCCTATTGACGGTCGGGGTGAAATTTCAGCTTCTGAATCTCAGTGAATTGAATCTCCTGTCCTGGGTATTATTTCGAGACGTTTCGTTTATGAGCCTCTTCAAACGGGACTTATTGCTATTGATTCGATGATCCCTATAGGACGTGGTCAACGAGAATTAATTATTGAGGATAGACAGACCGGTAAAACAGCAGTAGCCACAGATACGATTCTCAATCAACAAGGGAAAAATGTAATATGTGTTTATGTAGCTATTGGTCAAAAAGCATCTTATGTGGCTCAAGTAGTGACCACTTTCCAATAAAGGGGAGCGATGGAGTACACTATTGTGGTAGCCGAAACGGCGGATTCCACAGCTACATTACAATATCTCGCTCCTTATACAGGAGCAACTTTAGCTGAATATTTTATGTATCGTGAACAACACACCTTAATCATTTATGATGACCTTTCTAAGCAAGCACATGCTTATCGCCAAATGTCTCTTCTATTAGGAAAACCGCCGGGTCGTGAAGTTTATTCAGGAGATATTTTTTATTTGCATTTACGACTTTTAGAAAGAGCCGCTAAATCAAGTTCTCAGTTAGGTGAAGGAAGTATGACTGCTTTGCTAATTTTAATGTAGGTTGCTCAACTAAGAGTCAAGAAGGCAAACTTTTTAAAGCAACTTACCGACATTAGCCAAAAGTACAATAATTCAGTCATCGAAAACAGAGTCTTGAAAGCCAATGTTGAAACATTGGAAGCAAAGGTAAAAAGACTTGTTTGATATATTGGTCTTAAAGCTGCGTTTCTTGCTGCATAGGGAGCCTCTTTCAATTCTCCAATGCGCAAACCTGTGATATTGTTGTTGAAAAGCTGATCCGAGTTATCACTGTTTGATACATGAGCCAATTAGAAATTTTGAGTTCTTTCTATGCATGATGTAGTAGATATCTGTACTTAACACTATGAACTTTTTTACTTTTTCTAGGTGATAATGAGGATGTCATCATTTGATGGAAGTCTCTCCGATACATCCACGGATGCTCTGCTGTTTCGGGAACCAACAATGCACCCTCAGACACTTCTTCGGATGAAAGCATGTAACCGAATTCAGGAGGATTCGCTGTATCAGGAACACATATTGGACGAGCAACTTCTGTGCAGCGAGTGGCTAGCTTGGAGCATCTACAAAAGCGGATAGTAGAATGAACTGAAGAAAGTTAATTTCAACAGAAGAATGTCTAGGCTTAGAATGACCGAATAGTAGTATAATTTCTAGTTTGAATGGTTGGAAACAATGTTATTCTTTATGTTAATTATGTAGTAATAAGTTGATTAATTAATACAGTAGTTGATTTTATGCAATTATCTTTTAAAAGTGACATGCAATATATATGGAATTGAATCCCGGTACATGTAAACGTTTTCGGTGACCTTTGATATACAAATTTGGTTTAATTATTTTTTTAACAGACTATCAATTTTAAAGTTAATGTAACTAAGTCTTGCTCCCAATAATGGTATGAAAAACATGTCAAAAGTGACTATCCTCTCAATAAAATCCCAAGTCTCATGTGTGAAAAATACCCAATCTCCCAACTCATTCTGAATCACCTCTCCACTTGATGCCCTCCACTTTATGTGCAATCTGCTAGAGTATGCCCAAAGATTAATCATAAGATGATTGTAAATGACATTTGTTTTTATTTTATTTATTCATAAAGAGGTATTGTCATTATTATTTTCAGTTACAATTTTGCGTGCATAAATAAACTGAATTATAATAAAGTCCTTAGAATAATATGGTTATTCTTAAATGTCCTTGGTCAAATTTATTGTGGGAATAGACAATAATAATGCATTAAGACTAATATGTAGTTGATTTATGACAAAGTGTTGTCATTGACATGGAGATGTCAAAATCAATACCTAAGTATGTGTTAGAGAACGACATACTAGACTGACCCGCTATGAGCATGTTTCTTGGATTATTATGTGACAGTCACAACATTGCTCATTGTGATAACTACATGTATGATCCTCAGACTTGATATCGTCATTATTTCAACATCGTGAGTTACATATTTTGATACAGTAAAACATGTGCCGTAACTGACTACTCTATAAAGACTGATATTTATCACAATCTATGTAGTGGGACATGGTTGGTCAAAATAGGATTTGTCCCTCCTACATAATAGGAGTAATATCGTAGGCCACTTGACTGAGTGAGACTAGAAATGCTTGGTTATGCTCGAATAAGTTGACATGAGATATCATAGTTATTCGTTTATAATAGTCTACTCAAGATATCAAGTAATACTAGATGGACTATACAAGTGTGATTGTTCCATGACTTGTGTCCAATATAGATATAAATAACAAAAAGATGTAATACATGAAAAAGAGTTAATCACAAAAATGTTATGTTGAATCATGATTTTTTGTAACTTAGGTGACAATGACATATTGTTAGATGTCACTCATTGTTTGTAATATTAGAAATGTTCTAATATTTACTACTAACGTTACATGAACCTACAGGGTTACACTCACGGTTGAAATGAGCTTATATTAAACGAATTATATATGTACAATTTTGTTGTACACGAATTTAGTTAAATTAATATATATTTGATATATATATATAATTTAACTATTGGATAAATATTAAAAGAAATAATTATTGTAATTATGACTCTTTTAATATATATATATATAATATAATTCAATTTAAATTTAATATATATATTAAAATCCTAATTAAAGTTAAATTGAGATAATATATATATTAGTTGAATTGAGATTATATATATTAATATATATTGAAATCCTAATTAAGTTAAATTGAGATTATATATAGAAATCTTAATTAAAGTTGAATTGAGATTATATATATTTAATAAATATTGTAATCTTAATTAAAATTAAATTAGGATTATATATATTAATATATATATATATATTAAAATCCTAAATGTGTTGAATTAGGATTTCAAAGGTGATATAAAGGCATGAGAGATCTAGCAATTATTAATGCTTTTGGAAAAAGCCTCTAAATAGTTTAGAGAGTTTTACATGCTCGTTTCAAATGGATGAACTACGTAGAGGTCGGAGCATTATCGTTGCGGCTTAGGAATCGACATCGTGAAATCGTGATGGGATATCTATCTCCTCCAAATTTAGAATTCGAGATTTTAAACATGTAATTCTTCACCCTTATTCACCCCGATTTGTTCCTCGTACATGGATCTTTGGTGGTAATCACTGGATAATTTTTCTGTTGCGCCATGGGGTGTGCCGGCGTGACCCAACCATGGTATTAGAGCCACTTGTACGATACAAATTCGGGTTTTAATTACCCGAGTGATGTAATTGTATGAGATACATGTTATTTTTTCGATTTCTTTAGTGAATATATGATATTTGTATGAGAAAATCTATTCAATCACGATTAATCTATTAATCCAGTTAAAAGATGTTCCTAAGATCGATGATTAAGAGTTAATCATTAGGATTTTTGTCGATAGGGTTTGAAATATTATATGTTAATTGTTAACATATTCAATATTGAGTTTTAGGGTTTCAGATGTTAAGTTTTAACATAAGCAGATTATAATTATATATTAGACTAATAGTTAGTCTATAGATTTCGTGCGAAAAAGTAACAAGAGTTGTTTCAGTAAAAACTTCGTAAATTTTAAAATTCTGAAAACAAATAATTCTTCACCCTTATTCACCCTGATTCATTCCTCGCACATGAATCTTTGGTGGTAATCACTGGATAATTTTTTCACTGCGTCATGGGGTGTGCCGGCATGACCCAACACAATCACTGCCAAAACTGCCTCACCCATAACTGTCCTTTGACAGACTCAAACATCATACGCCGTTTTAACAGAGAAAGCACTATCCTCCCTCCATCTCCATCCCGTGATATCCTCCTACGAAGAGCGAAGAGGTGGCTTAATCACCGCAATTCTAAGTACAATATGTGCGAGAGCATGTGAGCAAACTTCGACCAGAACCATTCACCTCTTGCGTCTACCATGGAAGCAATAGGGGTCGGCATACCCTCCAAATTACAGCGAGGGGAAAACATATTAGATAAAGAGCCAATGTTTTCAACACATGGATCCATCCAAAAGTCAATATTGTGACCATTTCCTAGATACCAAATGATACCATGACCAACATCATCACACACCAACTCCAGGTCATTCCTTTTAACAACAATTAACTGCACAATACTCTTATTTTATAATAAAATTAAAAATTTGATGTCAATTTTAACAAGTTTAGTGACCAAAATAATCATTTAACGTAACTTAATGGTCATTTATGTCATAAAACAAACCCAACAGTTAAAAAATCTAGGCTACAATTCAATCCGACCGCCTGTGAAGAGGATTTTGATGGAACAAACCTGAATTTCCAACGGAAGTGTTAATTTTTGAAGGCGTGTATTTTCATTTTTTAGTCATATTTGTTTACTATGTGTCGATTTTTGAAGGTTTCGGAGGTAATTTAACTTTCTCCGCACGTAAATCGACCCACACGTAAATCAACCCTCAAACACAACTTTGACTATAGATTTAAGCACAGACTTGACTATAGATATTCGAACGTACTCAACTCAAAATGATCGATGATGAATCTAATTTTTCCAGAATCGAACATTTTTTAATCGTCACTAAAAGACCTCAATGTAACGGGTCGAATCCAAGAAGAAGAATTATAAGGGGAAGAAATCAGATAGAGCAAAGGGAGATTCTAGAAAAGAGAGAATTGGGGAAAAGCGAGGATAACTGTTTTCTCATTTGATAAAAGATAAAATGATAAGGGTTCTGGCTATAAAGCCTTACAAAGCAAAATGACGGTCCCAACAAGGTTCAATACTTAACGTATCAATAAACCGAACTTAACACCATTAATAGAAATTTTAAAAATAAGACCTTTAATCTGACCATTTCACTTTTGAATCTTACAATGCTTCTTCCTTCAAGAAATCTTTGACCTCAAGGATTAGGTTTGAAATCTGGAAATTGAAGTTGAAGCTGATGCAAGACCTCCCACGTTGCATCCTCTGGAAAGGAGTTAGTCCACTCCACTAACACCTCAGTTACAGCTCTGTTGCCCTTCTTGCCTATTCTTCTGTCCACAATCCTTACTGGTTTCTTGCTTATACCACCATCAAACCTAATAACTGGCAACTCCTCTTGGACTGGTTCATCTCTAATGTGCTTCTTGAGTTGGAACACATGGAAAACTGGATGCACCTTCGAACCATCTGGTAATTTCAGTTTCTAAGCTATTGCTCCCACCTTCTCAACAATTAGAAATGTCACAACCCATTTAGCTGCTAATTTCTAGCACTGTCTAGTCTTCACTGATTGTTGTCTATTCGGTTGGAGTTTCAGATATGCCCACTCTCCCACTTGTAGCTCACACTCTATTCTTCCCTTTATCTGCATGGAGTTTCATTCTGTCTTGTGCCCTCTTAAGATGAAATTTCAACATTCTGATAGCAGCTTCTCTCATCTGAAGGCTCTTGTCAACAGATTTCACCATTGACTCTCCAGCTACATATGGGTGGTGATTGTTCATACAAAGCTTGAAATGGAATAGTTTGAAAAGTTGAGTGGTATGAAGTGTTTGTACCACCATTCAGCTAAATGCAGCCACTCTTCCCATTCTTCTGGCTTCTTCCCTGTTATGCATCTCAAGTAGATTTCAAGACATTTGTTAAGCTTCTTAGTTTGTCCATCAGACTCCGGATGATAAGTTGATGAATTGATGCTCACTCCTAACTTGTTAAATAGCTCTTTCCAGAAAATACCCATGAATATTGTGTCCCTGACACACACTATATCACGAGGCAAACCATGCAATTGGAATATGTTCTTTAGGAAAATCTGGGCTATATCCTTAACTGTAAAGGAGTGAGCTAAGGCAAAGAAATGGCAGTACTTAGTGAGTTTATCAATGACCACCAAAATAACATCTTCCTTCCTAGAGGGAGGCAAACCTTCAATAAAATCCATTCCCACAAAGGACCAAGCAGAATCTGGAATAGGCAAGGGTTGTAGTAAACCTTTAGGATGTTACAACTCATCCTTGTTCACCTAAAAGTTCTACATTATCTAACCTAATTTTTAACTTCTTTTCTTAGCCCCTTCTCAGCTAGTCTCCCCATAATAGTATGGGCTCCAGGTGTCCTCCTATAAGACTGCCATGAAAGAAATCTATCAATTCTTTCCTCAAGTTCACATCACTGCCCACTACTAACTTCCCCTTCCTCTTTAATTGTCTCCCATCCCAGGAATACTTAGCATGGTTCATGGTTCCCTCTTCTAACTCCTTAATGATTTTTTTTAGTTTGTCATCTTGTTTTCATGTTGCTGCAACCTTAGCTAAAGTGTCATTAGTAACACTTCTCACATTCATTTCCAAATAGCTAGCCACCAATGGTCTCTTGGATAGTACATCAGCCACCACATTGTTTATTCCTTTCTTGTAGTTGACCACATAATCAAACCCTATCATTTTAGCAACTAATTTCTGTTGAGCTAGGGTAACAACTTGATTCTCAGAAAAGGAACCTCAAGCTTTGATGATCAGTTTTGATTTGAAAATGCCTTCCCACCAAATATAGAGACCATTCCTTAACAGCCATCAGCTCTACCAACATCTCTTTTTCATACACTGGTAGCTTTTGATGTTTGCTGCCCAACCCCTTGCTGAAAAAGGCTATTGGTTTCCCCTTTTTTACCAAAACTACCCCCACCCCCATATCTGAAGCATATGTTTTCACTGAGAACTGTTCCCAAAATCTGGCAATGACAAAATAGGGGCAAAACTGACTGCATGTTTTATTTTTAAGAAAGCATCCTATTCTTCCTTGGACAATTTCTAACCTCTCTTTTTGAGCAGATTAGTTAGGGGCCTGTAATAACTCCATATCCTTGTATGAATCTTCTATAGTACCCTGACATCCTCAAGAATCCCCTTAATTCCTTAATTGAAACAAGAATAGGCCACTCCAGTATACTGATCACCTTAGATTTGTCTATTGCAATCTTTCCTCCTAAGATGACATAACCAGATATTCTATTTCTTCAGCCCCAAAACAGCACTTGCTTTACTTTGCAAACAACTTATGAATTCTCAACCCCCCCCCCCCCCCAAATTTCCCTAATATGCCTCACATGTGATGCCCAGTTAGTGGAGTATATCAATATATCATCAAAAAACACCAAAACTGTTTTCTGAGCTGCTCTTTGAAGATTTTTTTCATCAGCCCCTAGAAGGTAGCTGGGACATTGTTAAGGCCAATTGGCATAACCAGAAACTCATAGTGTCCCTCATGAGTTCTGAAAGTTGTTTTGTGTATGTCCTCACCCCACATTCTTATCTGATGATACCCTGACCTCAAGTCCAACTTAGAAAATAATCTAGCCCTTCTCAGTTCATCCAACAGTTCTTCAATCACATGCATAGGAAATTTGTCTTTAATTGTGAGTTGGTTCAGCTTTTTATAATCTACACACATTCTCCATGAGTTGTCCTTCTTCTTGACCATTATTATGGGAGAGGAGAAGGCATTGTTACTATCCTTGATTACACTAGATTGCAACATTTCTCTGACCAATTCTCAATCTCATCTTTCTGCCATGAAGGATACCTATATGGTTTGACCTTCACTATTGTCCTTTCATTCACCAAATTGATCCTGTGATCTTGTCCTCTCTCAAGTGGTAGCCCTTTTTGGTTCATCAAACACATCAGCAAATTCCAACAGTAACTAATGTATCACCTCAGGCACTGGCTCAAACCCTTTTTTGAATTCCAGTTGAGCATTCAAGACTAACAAAGATACAGTGTAACTACCATGTCCTTTGACTAACTTGGTGCATTCCTTAGACTCAATCCACCCAGGAAGGTGGGAATGAATTCCCTTAAAAAACTATTGGTGTCTCTTCCTTCTGGAACTGCATTTCCAGTGTAGCAAAGTTCCAATGTACTACTCCAAGAGTGACCAACCATTGAACCCCTAACACCACATCACTCCTCTTTAGAGGTAACACCAAGAAATTAGTGTTAAAACACTGATTTTGAATTCTCTATTCCACATTCTTACAGATTCCCATAATATCCAATGAACTTCCATCAACCACAGTCACCTTTAGCTGGTTTTGTTTTTCAACTGCCAGTCCAATCTCTTTGCAGCAGCACAACTGATGAAGTTATGGGTATTGCCCGAATCAAGCAAAGCCACCAATTTTTGTTCCTCTATGAGCAGTTCCAGTTTCATGGTTTCAAAACCAGTAGCTCCCCACATTGCCTGTAAAGATGTTATAGTTCCTTCAGTCTTGCCTCCTTTCAGAATAAGAAATGCAACTCTTCTTACTCTTCTTCTTCCTCTAACCCTTCCACAGCAATTTGGAAGAGCTGCAACTTGGCACACTTGTGCCCAGGGGCATACTTGGCAGCACACTAAAAACAAAGTTCTTTTTTTCTCCTATCTTCAATTTCAGCAGGAGAGAGAACCTTACCACTTCCTCTTAAACCAGTGTTATCCACAGTCTTCTGTCCCGTTGGGCTTGGAATTCTAGGAGAATTGTTCTTAGAAGAATAAGAAGGTGCTGACACAGTTCCAGGGGTAAAAGTATGCTTGAAATTACTATTGGTAGGTCTATAGGGCAAGTTCAACGATGCAGGAGCTGAGGACCTCACTATACTACCAGAAGCTCTTTTTGGACTAGGGAAAAACATTCCTTCCACTCTCATAGCCATATGAAAAGCATCTAACAGGGTTTTGGGTTGCAACAATTCAAGATCTTGATTGATCTCTAGTCTAAGATGCCTCTTAAACATGCTTAATACATAATCGTCAGGAAGTTGTACCTGATTGAGAAGGGTGATGAACTCCTCATAAAACTGCTCCACAGTCTCTAATTGTCTCAATGCTAATAGCTTTGTAAAGGGATCATGGAACCCTTCGCGGGTAAAATGCTCTCTCATCAACTTTAAGTAGTCCTCACATCTCAGCTGACTCAAATCACCTTGTGTCTTCACCTGAAATTGATGCCACTGTAGGGCCTTGCCTTCTAGATGCAGCATCACCACATGAATTTTGGAAGATTCAGTAACATTTTCAGCTTCAAAGTATTGTTCCAGCTTTAAAACCCACCCTCGAAAATCATCTTCGTCAAACTTGGGGCAAAGGAGCTTATAGGCAAAATTGGCAGTTTGAACTTGCTTACCCTGCTGTTTCTCCTCTTCCAAGTCAATCACCAATGTCAACGTGCTTGGGTTTTTAGTCCCCACCTTTGGCGTGATATTCTCCGTCGTCTGAGTTGTGGGTGGCCTTCTCAGGACTCCATCACCATGACTGGGTAGATCGTCCGTACTAATCTTCTTACGCAACCCAATTTCCAAGAGCTTATGTAAATCTGCCATCACCGAAGCTCTCATCTCATTAAACTTGTCATCCATCCGTGCCTCCAAACGATTCTCCAGCTGGGTCAACTCAGACGGTGTCGTTGTTGTCTATTTTTCCCTAGTGGAGGAGGATATGACGCCGCCACTTGCGCTGCCAAGGCCGCCTGATGTCGAGTCAAAACTCCATCAACCATTTCTGAGGATCAATACTGGAAGCTCTAATACTTTTGTAACGGGTCGAATCCAAGAAGAAGAATTATAAGGGGGAAGAAATCAGACAGGAAAAGGGAAATTCCAGAAAAGAGTGAAATAGGAAAAAAAGAGGATAATTGTTTTAGGATAAAATGATAAGGGTTCTGGCTATAAAGCCATACAAAGCAAAACGACGGCGTATTCCCAACAATGGCCAATACTCCCCGTTTTAATAAACCAAACTTAACACCAGAAGTTTTAAAAAAATAAGATCCTTAATCTGACAATTTTACTTTTGACTCTTACAATCAACAGACGTCTTGAAACTCATAGATCTAACTTGAGGCCCTTTGACTTCATGATATTCGATCTTTGTCGTCCTTGGTTGGATGGGGCCACCTTGGAGATTTGTCGTTTCCCTTACCAACACAAGTCTCCCCACTACATGGATATTGGAATCGACGCCCTAGTAATGTCCTTACTAAGAATTGTTGCATGTGAACAGATCACCAAATCGAAGCTTTTTATTATTAAAGAGTAAAAAGGACATTACCTTCGAGGTACACATTTCAGGATCAAATATTGGTATAGATTAAAATATTAAATTTAAAATATATAAAGGCTTATAACGTATTTAAACTTAAAATTCATGGAGCAATGCTTAATTTATCTAATATTTAAATTTATAAATATTTAAATTGCTATAGGACCCAAAAAATTGAAGATACATGATCATTCTTCTTTAGTTCAACCTAGAGGTCTAAATGAACATAACGTTCGACGAATTGTTAGTGAATTGTTCGTATATTAAGCTAAATAAATGAGCATGAATAAATTTTTATATCTGTTTAATAAACGAACGAATACGAACAAAGGTGTATTCCTTTCATTTATGTTCACGAACAAGCTCGTTTATTGACTCGTTTATAAGCTCATTTACTTGGTTTCCTTTTTCCTTTTATTTTTACAGTTAAAATATTGGTGAATGTATGGACTAAATTGAATACATGGTGAACTTTTGAGTTTAAACTGTGAGGCTTAATGAGCTTAAAGACTAGTGGTGTAATTCCACCAATTTGGCGAACATATAAATGAACATGTAAGCAGACATATAAAGGAACATGTTCGCAAACATTACACGAATTTGTCCACGAACGTTAAACAAATATGTTCGTGAACATTAAACAAACGAACACAAACATGATATTAAAGATTTAAACGAACTGAACATGTACACCTTAAAATATAAAATAAATGAACACAAACAAGACTTTATTCGTTCAAGTTCGATTCATTTACACCTCTAGTTCAACCTCTATTTGATTATATATTTAATAAACTCTTATATTTTTACATGGGCAAAAGTGTTATTAAACCAAAATTATATAACAAGTAAATTTATAAAAAGGGGTCAGGGGCCCTTGGGCCCCCAGGGAGCTCCGCCTCTATTCTAGGAGACAACACTAAGGGTGTAAACGAGTCGAGTCGAGCTCGAGTAGTGCTGAGGTCGACTCGGCTTGTCAAGAATTTGAGTCGAGTTCGAGCTTGATTCGAGCCTGAGTGTGATGAGCTCGACTTGGCTCGTTAAGAACTCGAGCCGAGTTCGAGCTCGAGTCGAGGGTTGACTGAGCTTTGACCGAGTCGGACTTGAGTAGCTCATGATCTGTCTCGTTTCATTTACAACCCAATTAATAATAATAATAATAATAATAATAATAATAATTATTATTATATAGTATCACTATTTTTGATCAAATTGCATGATTTCATTATAGATAGAATCATACAAAAGAAATATTTCCATGTGCCTCATTAAAACTCTTCTTATCCTAGTCGGAGGAAAAGAGTACACACATACATAAAGTTAAACTAAAAAATAAACTAACATAATATAACAACCAAAACCACCCAACCTACATTTTAGTTCACTTTAATTTTAAAAATTAAAAAAATAGTATATTATATATTCGAGTAGCTTGTGAGCTTTTCGAGTCGAGTATTAAATAGCCCAGCTCGGCTCGTTAACAACTCGAGCCGAGTTCGAACTCTAATCGAGTCTAATCAATTCAAGTGTTAACTGAGTCGAACTCAAGTAACTCGCGATTTATCTTGTCTTATTTACAGCCCTAGACAACACATCGCCATACAATTTATCTCTCTCTTACTTGCCTTATACACGAGTTTAATCGAGTTACATTGACATGTTAGTTAAGTAGGCCTAAAAAACTACATATATTGTGAAATGTAATGACAACTTTGAGGATGACATGGATCCTTACGAAGACAATATCCCTCGAAACCATTAAAAGTATTTTAGCCATAGAAATAAACATCGTGTGTTAAGGATAAAGGAGTTCTTTACTCGTCCTTCTTATGATACAATAGTAACAAATATCAAATCTAATTTATCAAAATAAAATAATAATACCTAATCAACAAATCTATTCTTTACTTGTATTCTACGTATTCTTTTATTCACTTTCCTTATATTCTACATGCTTAATTTTCCTTTCTAAAAATTGATAATATTAAATAAAAGACCATTATTTAATATGAAAATTTTTAATTTATATTTGATATATTGATGGTCCATAAATTTTATGAATCATCAATGAGTCAATGACAACACATCATAAAAATCATTCAACTCTAATTCTGATGATGCATAATTATCTAATTTATCGATCGTACATAAAATTACACGATAAATCCATCTAATATTGATTTTTTTCTACAAAGAACTTAATAATATAAGACTGCTTATGAAGGAAAGTTCCTAAAACATAAAAAATATTCTTAAATATATGTTCGGTTAATAATTTAAACCCGATAATACAAATTTGTTTTATATAAAAAACATTGCATTTTTAATGATATTAGAGGTCAAGGTTATGATAATGGGTCTAATATGAAAGGAGAACACCAAGTGGTCCAAACGAGGTTACTTGAAATAAATCCAAGAGCTTTATATACGCTATGTGCTTGTCATAATCTTAATCTCACTATTGGATATGTCACATTCTTGGGGTAAAGCTATTTCTTTTTTGGAATTGTGCACCAAATATTGCAAAAGATCAAGATATATAGCGACATTTGTTTTTTTAAAACGCCGCTAAAGGTTACGAAATATAGTGGCGTTTGTTATAAAATGTCGCCAATACTTTATATTTAGTGGCGTTTGGTGTATATGTTCTGATATTTTGTGGCGTTTTTAACCACAAACGTCGCTATTGATTATGTATATAGTGGGGCTTTTCTGGACAAACGTCGCAAATGTATTAGCCTTTAATGGTGTTTTATTCCCAAAACGCCACAAAATAGACAAAACAAAGAAAACAATCAAAACAAATGGAGTAAAAGTTAGCATGTATGGCTTTACACATTAACACATGACAACACATACCAAACCATTTATCAAATTCTAATATTACAAATGGATTCGGTGCAACCTAGGCTAAGAGATTCCTGTATAAATGGAATTATACAAGTATAGTAATAACTTTTAAGCTTATCCCTTGAGCCAACGTAAAATATTGCATTGCAAATCAAAGCAAACAATAAGATGCATAAAGAAATAGAATAAACAATAGCAAGAATTAGAACGAACCTTCTTTGGATGATTTTGAAAATGGGACATGCTCTATTGGGAAAACATTAACTTGCCTTCGTTTCACACCCCAAAACCCCTATTGACTAACTAAAATGTAAGTTACAAATAACATTGGTCAAATATATACAATTATAATCTCTTCTAAATTCATGGCTTTATCATAATAAAATGGATCTTGGAGATTTTGGATGCAACTTTGGGGATTTTCTTTTGTTAAATTAGGGAAAGCAAAATGCTTTCTTAAATACAACTTTGGGTGTTTAAAAAAGTTTATTGATGTTTTCATTTGAAATTTGATGTATTTTTTTAGATAGTTTATTAGTCGTAATAAAAATAAATTTGAAAATAAATTAATTTATTTTTACATACTCTTAAAATTATTGATTTTAATAATTATTTTAGGGCCCCAAAATTTTGATTCGCCCTTAGGTCACCAAAATCTAAAAAACGGCCTAGTAATAAGTATCAAATCTATTTGATCAAAATAGAATAATAATACCTAATCAACAAATATATTCTTTACTCGTATTCTACATATTCTTTTATTCACTTTCCTTATATTCTACAAGCTTAATTTTCCTTTCTAAAAATTGATAATATTAAATAAAAGATCATCATTCAATATGCAAATTTTTAAAATTTAAATTTGATATATTAATGGTATATAAATTTTATGAAATATCAATGAGTCAATGACAACACATCATAAAATTCATTCAACTCTAATTCTGATTAAGTATCATTATCTAATTTATCAATCGTACATAAAATTACACGATAAATCCATCTAATATTAATTTTTTTCTACAAGGAACTTAATAATATAAAATCGCTTATGAAGTAAAGTTCGTAGAACATAAAAAAATATTCTTAAATATATGAACGGTTAATAATTTAAACACGATAATACAAATTTGTTTTATATAAAAAATAATACATTTTTAATAAAATAGTGCAATTTTAATTAATCAATTAATAAAAGTAGGCTGGCGTTGGTGGTGGTTGCACCAAAATACTTCTACAAACGGGAGCAGCTAATTTCGTACAACTTATCTATGTAAGAAAAATAGGATGGGCCTAGGGCATTCAAAGTCGGGGAATTAAAAAAATAAATAGAATTAATGACAAAGGGAGATTCTAAAAGAAAACAGCATAAAGCAGGGCTAATATGATGCCTTTTTTATTAATCATTGGATCTAGCTGAATTATTTATAAGCGTTGGATTAAAAAAAGGAAAAAATAATACCCGGTGAATCGGTTACCTTAAAAATAGGGTAAAAAGCTAGTCAAAACCAGCATCATCCCATAGTTGAGGGAGAAAAAATTGAAGGGTTGGGGTAAGGACATTCTCAAACACGTTGGAAGCATTCAAGGGGTCATTGTGCGGGATTTTGATTTCTGAAGGAGATTTAGAAGGAAGGAAGCTGTCAGGTAAGATTCTTGTTCTTATATATTCTTAAATTTTGAGATTATGGAGGTTTTTTTGGAGATTTCTGAAAAATCGAAAATATGGTGTTTTTGGAGATTTTTGAAAATTTGAGAATATGGGTTTTTTGAAGCTTTACCAAGTGTTGGGTTTGATGATTACACTAGGAGTTCATGCATCGATAAATGTCTGGAGTATGTTGAATGATGTTTTGTCGGTTGCATAAACCTAGTTTGGCATATGATTTGTTAAAAAAGACCAAAAATAAAAGGAGAAGGATTAAATTGAAATGATTCAAAGAATATAGGAACTGGTTTGGAGTGTGTTGATTGATGTTTTTTGCTGGTTGCATCCAACAGTTATTTGTAATGAGTTATTTCTGTTTGAATGCTATTTGATTCCAAAAGCTTATTAGTTTTGTTTCATTGTTTTTTTTCCTGTACAAGTGTGAAACATGTTCATTAATGCATGTGCTTCTGGATGCTCGGTTGCATTATAGTAACATTCTTTTGTTATAGATTTTATTTTTTTAGTTTTATTCATATGTAAATTGCCCCCCTCAGCTGAGATAATATTGTGTTTGTTTCTCTACTTGAACAAAATAAGCATAAAAGTTAGCATAAAAAAACTTGCAAAATCACGGTTGAATTGAGGTGTCTATATTTCACATAAAGTCAGTGATCTATGCTCTATTAAGTATAATTGCTAGGATTCTAGTGCAAAGGAAACAGTGATAAAGATATTTGCATGTGCATCGTTGTGTGTCTGTTTGTGTAGGACTTTACAAGCCTGTAGATAATGTTAATTCTTCATGAGATTTCTGTTGACGTATGATTCATTGAAAGGTTTTTTCAACAAACTTATGTGGCTGTGTCTAGTGAAATAAGGGAAGCTTTTGGTTCAAGTTGAAATTCAACTAGGATTTTTTAAGAAAAATTATACCACTGAAAGTCACACCTTTCTGTTTGGGGTGATGTTTGTATTTGTTTCCCTACTTATACAAATATGTGCATAGAGTTTAGCATATAAAAGTAAGCAAAATCACTGTTGGACTTAGATGTCAATATTTCATTGAAGCTCAAGTTTGTGCATTCCTTATTGCACTAGACAGTGGCCATTTAAATTTATGCATTCTTATTAAGAGTCCATGTATGCATGTACAAGCTGGTTTAGTAGTTGGTGCTGGAGATACATTGAATTCGAATTCCCCGAATTTACCAATTTTTGTACATAGTCAGTCTGCAATTTCAATTGTGAATTTTGTGTCTTTGTATTTTCATGATTGAAAGAAGAAGGGAACAATGTTTTGTTGAGCTAGTTCTGGTCTGTTAAAACAAGTTGCACAAATAAAAACAATATGTAAATTGAAAACTAAATAGGCTTATTATATCAAATATTGCCTATGGCTTTTGTTGCTCCTTTACAAGTGTATGCCTTCTTTCCTCTTAATATTTATATTTGCAGTTCAGAAGTATGAGAGGGAATTAATTGTTAATGAACTAATTATCCTTTTGCATCATTTATTCCTTTCATCTTTCCTATCTTTAATATTTGGTTTAGGGTAATTGTTTATTTGGAAGAAGTTAGGAATAGTTGTCTTCATTTGATGCAAGTAGTAAGGAAATTGAATTTGTTTTGGTGCATTAGTATATGATATTGAGTATTTAGATAATTATAAAATCTAATTTGATGTTCATTTTAGATAGAAGTAGTTGATAATGGATGCACTTATGGAAGGGGACATAGTAGGGGTCAATGATGACATAGTTGGGGTCGACGAGGCACATAAACCATTGCCAGCATATTTAAACTTCTAGTAAGTAAAAGTTTAACATATAAAGCATTCTTGAAATTGTTACTTGGTTAGCGATATGTATTGCATACTCTTAACTTTGAAATGTTGTATTTACAATATAAGTGAATGTAAAAGTATGAAGGGACGAAAGAAGAAAATGACCAATGCGGTAAGTGAGAAATTTGAAATACTATTATGTGTTGTGTATTAACTTGTAAAGTGAATTAATGAAAAATATTTAACAATATTTGGGGGAGTGTTACAGGCAAGAAAAGCGCTAGGATTGAAATGGGGGAAAATGTCTGATGAGGAGAATAAGCCCTACTTTGATATGCAAGTGGAACAGAAGCAGTCCTATATCGAATGGAAAGCGAACTGCAAAGTGAAGACGGAAGTTAAGAAGGTAAGCGTAAGTGTATCTTTGTTGTTAGAGAAGGTGTTTAGGGTTAAAAAATGGTACGTAATACATTTATGCGTAACATTGAAGTAATTATTGTTATATTATATGTCGTAAGAGATGGCATCAAGATGTAGCATGAAGAAGCTGCCGATTTTGTTTAAAGAGATACAAAGGATGAAGATTGAAGGTGTTGTTACGGACTTAGGGTTTGGCCCTTTGCTTGGAATGAAATCTAGAGTAATTCATCACGACCTGTGTCGCGAGCTAGCTGGGAACTTTGATTTGGAAAGGTCCATGATGGAATTTAATAGACATAAAATTCCATTAATGATAGAAGATGTGGAGGCTATATTGGGGCTGAAGAACGAAGGAGTTGACGTTCAACACGTAATGAGGAAATTTAATGGAAAAGAAATTGCGCTCAAGCACAAGATCAATACGAAGGTACAATATCATCAACTTGAGAGGGAGATAGTAAGTGGTGGTTTTCAGGGGGATGAATTGAAGGCGCGAGTGTTATTGTACATTGTTGGTGTTTTCTTATGTCCAAACGCGAACACCGTGCCTTCCTTAGAACATATGAAGTTATTGTGTTCAGATGGGTTAAAGGGGAAACTCAATTGGTGTAAATTTGCGTATGGGAGATTGATTGATGGGATAGGAAAATTTCAAAATCTTGTATGTCAGTCGTACCTGACTGGTTGTATTGCTATCCTAGAGGTAATATATTTTGTGAAGGATGTTTCGTTGAAGTAGTACGTAATTTACCTAAGTTTTGTTTTGATAATAATTTAGTGAGTAATATGACATGTAGGTGAGGTTATTTGATTATTGGAGTGGAATTCCGAGCCGAGGCTGTTTTGCTGCCGATCATGTTGGTTGCATCCATGCTTGGGGGAAGAAGTACGCAAGCTTGTTTCCTACTTAAAGAGAGATCGTCCTTTTAAAAAGTTCGAGTAAGTACGTTATTAAAATTTTGTATTCTATATTGGAATGGATTGACATGAAATGTATTAATGATGAATTTTCTAGGAACTTGGGTTTGATGGTGATGATTGCGCTGAAGGTGAAGAAGGTGGAAGGAGTAGTGGTTCTAATGATGTTATTATGGATGTTTTGGAGGAGGTAATGTCAGAACTTAGTGAAATCAGAGGGAATCTCCAAGCTGGTGAACAAAAGCAAAATAAAATTGAAGAGACTTTGGAGTCTCTTAAGGGGGAATCAAAGAGGGTGGTTGAACAAGTTTTGGGTTTGGCTGAGAACATAATATATATGAAGGCATGTTTGCGTAAAGTTGATACTAAATTTTGCATTGGCCTTGAGGAAGATGAATCAATAGTCGAGGAAAGAGAAGGTCAAGAGTCAGTCCTGAAATATGGAGTTCACCCTGATGTTGATGGTGAATTGTTGGTAGACAATGTGCCTGCAGTGAAGGATAACAACGTCACAGTGGCTGAAAAAAGAAAAAGGTATAAGAAGAAGTGAAGCGTGTAACTTTATTTTTATAAACGTTTAAGTTATTTGATGAGCGAGATTTTAGTTGATGTCAAAATTTATGTTAATTTGTAGGGTAAGCCAATCGTGGAAGCATCGACAAAGGTTAGTGGCAAAGGAAAATGCATACGAAAGAAAACTCGAAACATGAAATATGTGACTTGATCGTCTCGTTGTGTGTAGTTGAGGTTCTTTAAATTATGTAATGGTGGAAATCAGTTGACTACTTGTAATTTAAACTCAGTTATTAGGTGTTAATGGCCTTTGCCATTTGAGCATAACATCATATGGACGAATGAGTGTGTTGACGTTGATTGACAACGTACATCGTTTGTAATTCTTGATGCTATGGGTACTTTAATTATATTTGTGAGACGGTTTATTTAAGTTTTGGTAGAAATTGTATTACTTTACAAAGTTATTAAATATTTTAATTGTCTATTATAAATCAATATTTCAAGTGAAATGTTTAAGCAATGCAGGTACTGAGCTATGTTGAAATAACTGATGGAGTTGGGTCGTCAGCTAGCGGTACGTGTGACTACATATGGAATACTCCTTTGCCTGAAAGGTATGCAATACATCATAATGCTGAAACGTAGTTAGGTTGAATATAATTTTTACGTCATTATATGTGTGCAGCAAAATTCTCATCGATTTTGGGCACATGTACCTGAGTGTAAGTGACGCTGATAAGTTACGACCCGGATGTTGGGTTAATTCAATGGTTGGTGTAGTATAATAAATTCCCTAGGCAATTATTTATGATTCTGTTGTTAAATAAAGAAATTTAGTGAAATAGTTCACATATGTTTTTGCTGTCACATTTAGGTCATTAATGCTGTTGGGTGGACTACTATTGTGGACGATTTAAGTACGGATGGTAATAGAAGGAAAGGGTATCTACCTTGCGTGTTAAATGTATGTTAAATGTTGGAAGACTGTCTGTTGTTAAGAAAATGGTAATAAGCCTAAACTTAAAATTACTGAATTGAATGCATGATGTTACGTAGCATGTAAAAATGTATGTGTTTGTGCATATAGCTTAAAACATTAGGTGAATATTTTAGAGATGAAAAGTTTGTTGAAGTGTTTAGCTTTCCACGGATGCCAATGACCGAACTACGAGTGGTGGTGCCTAAAGTCAGATATCAAACCAATGGGTATATAGTTGTTAAGGTTTAAATATGTGTTTTCAGTCTATTTCCATTTGCCTATTATTAATAAGAATATGTGGTTGAAAGAACTATGTTTTACCACAGAGATGACTGTGGAATGTTTTGCTTTCAATGGATGCAACTTTGGGATAGGAAGCGCCTGGAGGATGTCGTACGTGCATACGTAGTTTATTACGCCTTAATTAGTGTATCGTCTTTTCTTGGTATACCTTCATTAACTTATGCGGTGTTGTTTACATCTTTTTCTATAGACTGTTGGGGAATGGGACCACATGTTTGTTCTATATGATCTCTTGAATAATGATAGAAATACGAAAATACGCAAATTATCAAATGATGTGAAGGCACACGTCGTAAAGGTTAAGTCACGTCTATTCAAAAGCCGTGCAAGCATTCGTTAACCACAATTTTGAGTGAGTAATTATGTTGGTTTTCTGAATTATAATTATCAACTCATTATTGTCTTACACTTTTCGTTCATATGCATGAGGAAAAACTGTTGGTATTTAACAGATTCAAGTTGGTGTTCGAGATGTAGCAATGCACTTTTTTTGGATGAACTGGTTATAAGGTATTTTAGACCCTCTTTTTGCATGGGTCATGCGAAGGTAGGTTTGATCATATTTTGTCTAATAAGAATATTTTTGCTCTTTTTTGAATGGGCATTGGATGGAGAAAAAATCATTCCTCCTTGATATCATTTTTTGTGTACATTTAGAGTAATACATAAAAGTAGGGGGTAGGGGTATAGGAAAACAGGTAACACCTTGTGTAGTTATTTTGAGCAGAATGAGAAGTTTCAATATTGTAATGGTTTAGAAAATGTAACATTTAGCAAGTTTAGTTGATGATTGAAATGCTTTATCCATGATTGTTAAGTTTGCATTTTGTTAAGAATTTAGTGGATATATTTATTATTGGGCAAATTCCTTACGGGGCATATTGTAAAATGGATAAAATGAAAGTAAAAGATTTAATGGTTGTTAACGTAAACTATCATGCACCTTATATGTTCGTAAGGATATGCCAATATTGGATGAAAATATTAAGCAACGGTAGGCCATGCTGCATCAACCCAAGAAGTGAATGACAACTGCACGTTTGAGGATTGTAAATGCACAATTATATCAGAACATGAAAATCCTATAAGAAGACCGCAATAAGGTAGAACTTCATGCATCTTAGTTGGATCGTAAAGACGGTGATCATAAAGACGCAAATCGAGACATTTGCTTTAACACCGGTGACACATTGAAGTCCACAAAAGACGGAGCTGAAATCTTTGCATTCTTGGTCCACTGAGGTCGAATCAAAGATTTTGGGATCTCAGAAAATTCTTCAAGCTTAAGAACATGCAGTTGATGGCGACATGGAAGCCTGATCGACTCAAATCTCCTACAAGAACACGTTAGGTTCAGCGTGTCCACTTGAAGTAGAACTTCATACATCTTAGTTGGATCCTTGTACCTTATTAAACGATAAGTCCGAGATTCTCCAAGGTTGATTATCAGATGTACAAGATGATACAACGTCTCATGTTTAAGTTCGTCCTGAAATTTTGCAAATGATGTCCGCGTATAGAGTTTAGCTGCATGCCCTTCTAGGTCAGTCAATTTCGTACTTGGGAAAGGCTTACTTTGTGTAGTGAAGAAATCTTCCTTCAACTATTTAATTTGCATCTCATTAATGGCATTTTCAATGACACATACAATAACTATATATGTCTTCTTACACTTAAGCACAATAGCCAATGCAACATTCATGCCCTCGCAGCTTTGTGTTGACCGAACTTCGGCGAAGAAGTGTCCGGTAATATATGCTTGTGCCTACAAATGTAGAGTCCGATCCTTCTCCACCACCCAAGGATGGTTCTGGACGTTAAACTGTTCGACAACTGACCTCCATTCTCAATCAAATTCCTCAACTATCCACCAAGATTACATGCATCTGCTAAATGCACTAGTAAACTTTTTATCACCTATGTTTGCCTGAGCATTTTGAGACAGGTGCCATGAACATATGCGATGTCGAGCAAGTGGGAACACTATTTTTATAGCCCTTTGCATGGCTCTATCCCCGTCTTTCACCACTGAAACTGGAGCCTTGTTAAAATAGCTTCCAAAAAAGCCCACAAAACCCATTCAAAAGTATCGGCAGTCTTGTCAGCTAGAATTGTAACACAGAAGACAATATTTTGGTGGTGGTGATTCACACCAACTATATGCATTAATGGACGTCCATAAGCATTAGCCTTGTACGTTGTGTCAAACGCAATGACATCGCCGAAGCATGAATAGTCAGACTTCGACATTGAATCACACTAGAGAGTATTATGCAATCTCATACTCATTTACACTGTATTGCATGTAGAATCCACTATCTTGGTCTTTCTTACAGTCAAAGTAAGTGAGCAGGGCATTGACATTACCTTCACTGATTTCGGCGTCACCAATTGTTTTGAGGGAGTTGTACAAGTCTTTCCTAGTAAAGCCAACATTATGGAATCCACCTGACTGTTGTGTGAAATAATTCATTACTTGTGATGTTCTCACCCCGACATTTTTCAAGGCTCGTGCCTCTATGATATCTGCATCATTAACTTCTCTATTGGATCGCAGAAAAGGCAGCATAATAGGTGGGCACAGCGGATGATTATGTTCAGCATGAGAATATGATATGCACCACTTACATAAATCTCTACACAACACAACTACTTTTGCTTTGCAACTGGTCCGTGTGATAGCTCTTGGAGCAAGTTGCCATTGTACATCCGTAACTGTTGATTTTCTAAACCCTGCTCTTGAGTAACAAAGTTCCTGTGTTCTAACATTACCCACGGCGTTTTTCCTAGTTGTTGCCCGACGTGCACTGAAGCCAATATTTTCGCATAATGATTGTAAAACTCCCATGGATTCTCACAAGAATAAAAAATCATACCTACTATATTATCAGGAACAACATTTACGTCAGCTATAGAGTGATCATTCAAAGAAGTATCAACAGTATTTTCAACTGTCTTCTCCATGTACCAATCTTTCGGTTTCAAGATTTCCTACTATGACATTGTTGGTTGGCTTAGAAAGGGTAATGAAAAAAATGGTTACCAAGTGTTAAGTAAAGTAAATAAAAGACTGAAGATTCAACATTCCTACCTTGTACGTATGAGTGGTACTGTTGAATGTTACGGAACGTATGAAAGGGTTGCTTCTTCTATGAGGAGAGGGTGAAAGAAAACTCCATGCCTTCCTACGTTTATGTAGAAGGGATGCTAATTGTCTCAAAAAATGGTTGGTCAGAAGCCAATATTTTTAGGGGTTTCTATACCCATTTAATGGTGGTTGTGAGCATTAATTGCATTAAATTTGGTGGTTTAGATAGTGTGTTTTAACCAAATAAGATTGAATGTGGGTTTTACTAGTTTCGAAACCTGTATTGAAACATTCATGGCGTGTCAAATATGTCATAGTGGTTTTAATGCTACTATGGTGGGATCGAAACCTTTTAGGAATACTTTTTTGTAAGCCATTGTTCTGTAAGGTTTCGATACTAACATAGGGTGGTTTCGAAACCACTAAACACAATCAGTACTGCCAAAGTCGTTTCGAAACCACGTAGGAGGTATCAAAACCAATAGTTAAAAACACATTTCTAGGCGTTACTGCCAAAGTGGTTTCGAAACTACGTAAGAGGTATCGAAACCAGTAGTTAAAACATATTTTTAGGCGTTACTGCCAAAGTGGTTTCGAAACCACGTAGGAGGTATTGAAACCAGTAGTTAAAAACATATTTCTAGGCGTTATTGCCAAAGTAGTTTCGAAACCGCGTACGAGGTTTCGAAACCTTCTCCAAGAAACACATGAGAATGTCGTCTTGTTGACTTTAAAAAGACTTTCAAGAGTACGTATCAAGTCAAACAACTTAGAGAAAGTTTGTTCAAGAGGAAATTAACATATATGTCAAATTTGAACTGAATATATTAAATTTATAAATTTGTTATAAAATTTTCTCTGCCAATATCTTCAAAATTGTATAAGCAAAAGACATTTTTGGTGGAATCAAAATAAGTACAAAAAGAATAAAAATAAGTCATAAAAGACTAAACATCCAATGCATCATGAGGACATGTAGGTGGAAAAAGGTGACTACGAACATTATGCATGTCTTGCTCCAAAGAATTTACATGATCATCTAAGTTACGGAGCAAGCCGGTAGTCTCCGCATGAGAACTATGAAGGAAAGCATCCATGTTGTCAAAACGAGTAATCATAGCCGCATACATGGACTCAATGCTCATGGGAGGTGGAGCATCTGGAGCAGCCACATTTCTTGGACTGACTCGGGCTTCATCTTCATCATTTTTGTGAACCCATTCATCATTAATGAACCTCCAACCAGTCTTTTTAGTCATTGTTTCATCAATTTTGCTCTTAAGATGGATTGCGGGATCAAAGGATGTGTCAATGTTTAACTTCTCAAAGATATGACTTAGAACACATCCATAATTTAGAGAGAAGGTCAAAGGGTTGCGAATGATTTGGACAAAATATGAGAAAATGATACGGGCAATATTGGGATGGTTGCCGGTGCGAAGTTGGTGTAACCACAAATAATTGATATAACGCATGCGAGTGCATCTTCCACCGGAGGGACGAAAGAACCAATTGGTTGAAAGATGGAGTAGCCTATCATATATATGAAGATGAGTGGGACTGTGATCAGGAAATTCGATAGTAACACGAATGGATTCATTTGAAGGACCACTATTAGGGACACCTAGATGATCGACAATAATTTTCGGAGAAAAAGTAAAAGAGGTACCCATAAGATATGATTCAATCTCAACAACCTCGGTATTATTGTTAGGAACATGAACAAAAGTAGCATTTGAATAAAAGGCTTTGACAAGGTTGTGGTAAACACGAGGTTTAATTTCAAGAAAATCCATCCATCCCCATTCGACAAACAAAGGAAAGAATTCAAAATCATAGAGCTTAGAGGTTAAAAAGTCTAAATCAATTGTTCGCTCGGCTCTAATTTCTTTCGCTTCATAAATTTGATGAAAACACTCTAGTTTTTCATTATCGTTAAAACAAAAGTTTAAGAAATTTGGATTTTGCAGATTAGCTTGAGGTTTAGGTTGATTAGAACGAGATCGTTGCCCTCTTTCCAAACGAGGACGTTTGGCTCTTGAAGGATTGGTTCTAGGAGACATGTTTTAAAATATGTATCAAAGATTGTGATTAAAAGAGGACGTTTTCCTTCAAGAAATGGTTGGGGAATTTTGACAAGCACGTGGCGTAAACGAGTTTTTTTGAGATTGATTGGGTGCAACCTCCTGTAATAAACACAATATGTACCAAATTCATTATCAACCCAAGGCATCAATTTAAGCACAAACACTGTAATTTTCCTCAAAAATTTGAAATGCCCAACAAAGATGAGTTCTCTGAAAAATCCATGAATCAATGAGAATAACCTCATATTTTATTACAATCATGTTTAAAGATATGAACAAATAAGAATGAACATGATTTAGAACAATTTTAAGTAAGAAAAACATATTTTTGAATCATAAAAAATCATCTATATTCGGGAAATAAAGAGAAAAAAAGACAAGACAAGACAAGATGTAAGATGAATACCTCAAGAGATTGAAGAAGATGATGATGATAATCCTAAAAACATGAGAGATTTTACACGAATAAGGTAAGATTTTGAAAGGATTTTGGTGGAATGAAAGAGCAAATGTTAGGGTTTGGTTGTTAAAAGGAAGAATTTTGAAGTTAAAAACAGACACAGCCCCGTGAAACTGCCCGATTGGTTTCGAAACAGGATAGGGGGTTTCGGAACCTAAAGCCCAAAATATCAAACTTCTCAACACTGGCAATATGGTTTCGAAACTAGATGGATAGTTTCAGAACCTTAAGCCCAAAATATCAAACTTCTCAACACTACCAAAATGGTTTCGAAACCAACGTACGTGGTTTTGATACCACGTATAAAGAATTGGTGAGCAACTTTGGTTTTGGTGTCCAAGTGTAAAAAATTTGGTACCTACTTCTTTCGTTACAATAGTTGTAAAAAGTTACGTATAAAGCTTAAGAATTTAGTTACCTACTGAAATCCTTACCAAAAGTGCAAGGAATTAGGTTTTTTTGTAAGCAACTATGTATGTACATAAATTCTTACACTTAGTTGAGCTACTTTTGGCTTTGGTGTCCAAGTGTAAAGAATTCGATACCTACTTGTTTCATTACAATAGTTGTAAAAAGTTACGTATAAAGCATAAGAATTTAGGTACCTACTGAAATCCTTACCAAGAGTGTAAGGTAATTAGGTTTTCTTGTAAGCAACTATGTATGTACATAAATCCTTACACTTAGTTGAGCTACTTTTGGCTTTGGTGTCCAAGTGTAAAGAATTCGGTACCTACTTGTTTCATTACAATAGTTGTAAAATGTAACACCCCATCCCTGGGTTAGCCGCAATCCAGTTCAGGAGCGTTACCAAAACTAGAATAAAGAAAAAGAGATGTTACTTGTCAAAAGAGTAACCTGGATATAGATAACTTGCAACGCAAGTAACCTAAACACAACCATACAAGACATACAAGCAATCCACAAAAATCAAAACAAACACACCTAGCATGCTAATTTAGGTACTAATTTGTTTCATTTCATACTTATATCCTAAGTTACCACTATCATATTATCATTTGCCATTCCATTTCAATATTCATATACCATTCGAAACAGTAACAAGTATGGCATACTTCACAATAGGTTTCTATTAGACATGAACCAACATACATTCTTATTACAAGCTCATATACCCTATTCGAATGATACAAGGTGGTCAGTTTACACATTTCATTTGTTTCTTTTTCAAACAAGACATACTATCTCATGGCATCCTTAGCTAGTAACATTGTTAATGCATGATTGTACATACCTTAGCTCCAATCCAAGCATTGCCGAATCATACCAATGGCAACAAGAACAATTATGCATGATCATACAATTTTGGTCTAGCATTCGAATTATACAAGGTTCAACAAACATTGAATTACTATCACAATTTGTGTAGCATCTTACTTATTATAAACATATCAACATAGTTATATATACATAGTTTAAAGTATCAAGGTTGGTTACATGATAGTCCCAACAAAAACATTACATATACTAGTCATATATATACACCCAAAATGCATGTTCAAAGCTAACTATTACAAGTTATAGTGCCACCAAACTAGGAGTATACAAAGAGTATGAAATCAAACTTTCAAGCTTGCTTCACAACGTTGCTTCGAACTCAAGATACCCTCTTGAAAGTGTCTTTAATCTGTTGTGGGAAGAATGAAGAGTAGAGTGGTAAGTACAAGTTATGTACTTAGTGAGGTAACACTAAGCTAACCAATTTCCAAGTTTACTTATCCAAGTGTACAAGCATTTCAAGGAATCAAAGTCATCACTACATGTCACATACTATTTGAATGAATAGGGTAAACATAGGCAAGCTTCACATATCACACATTCAACATTGCAACATCTATCATGTATCCATAACATACTATTCGAATTATTGCTTAAGAGACAAGCAGTCAAAAACACCAGGTACCAAGTAGGCATTCTTGCACAATAACATCACCTATGTATTTATTTCATGTGAAGTAACTAGTTATACAATCATTCATGTGTTATCTTTCAAGGCAAGGATGTTCATTCAAGAATCTTACAAAACAAGTAATGTTCACATCACGCATTCAAGACAAACAATGTTCATTTCAAGTTATTAATTCATCTTATAACACCCTTGGTATTTAGTTCACTAGATAATAAAATATTCAACAATATGCACCGTCGTGCCAATATGCACCGTAGTTCTAATATGCATCGTCGTGCCAATATGCACCGTAGTGCCAAAATGCACCGTCGTGCCAATATGCACCGTAGTGCCAATATGAGTTCTAAATTCTAAGGCGTGCCCTCATATCTATCCAAACTAGCTACCAAGGTTGTTTGATTATCAATTTCATTCAAGCTTTATACAATTCATTAATCAAGACATGATTATGCCATTCAAAGGCCAAGCCCTTAGGCTTATAGAGTCTTAACTCCCAAGACAAGTTTATCCCTGCCATTTGAATGGAATGAACACAAGGTGGTACCATTGTTCATTTCATTTCAACCAATCATGCATATCAATCACAAACACATTGTAATCACTCATTTTTTACCTGTAAATACATATTAGTATTATATTATATGTTCATTATATGCATGAATGTTACTAATATATATATAAGGTGTGGTGTGTGCATGTACATTATATTATTTGCATGTATACATATTAATGATGAATGTGTGTCTCGTATATTTAGAGTATGAGCGTATATGATTAACATATATAGATGTTATGATAATTATGGGCTGGATTATATGTACGTATGCCAATATGTTATACTTGTATAAGTATAGGTTTGTATCATGTATATGTATTGCTGTTATAATTATATTATTATTATTAATATTATTGGGCTGATAAAAAAATTAATTAAATTAAATATATTAAACCCAAATAAAATTTACAGTCCAAGTCCAAGTCCAATTACAAGGCCCGGTTGGCCCAAATCTGAATCTTATCTAATTACAATGTGCAGGTAATTGTGGGCCGTTGGATCAGGATCTGATCCAACGGCCACGATGCAACCAGGAAGTCAAAAATATCTGCCAGGCGCGTGTTCCACACGTATGGACCGTTCGAGTGCCACGCGCGCGAGGTCCACGCCACGGACGCGCTTTAATATCCCACGCGCGCGTAAGATCCACGCGTTCTAACTCCTCGATCGCGAGCTCCACGTGTCAAGATCCGAGCCGTCTCATCAAATCGAGGCTTCATCCAAGCCGTTCGTCCTTCAAGCCATCTCGACCGTTAGATCGGATCGATCTAACGGCCGAGAACGCTCTCGCCGCCGCGAATATCCATACCGCCACCGCGCGATATTCATCCCGTGTTCAGAACATGCCCAAGACAACAAGCAAAAAATTGTCAGTTCAGTTCAGATATGAAAAAGCAAGATGCAACTTGCAACAAAACAGAGACAATAATATATATGAAACGGGAACTTTTGTAACAAGGAAGAAAAAGGGGGGGAGAGTAGTAACAAAAAAAAAGAGAGAACAGAGATCTTGTAAAACCAAAAATTGTAACCAGTCGAGAAAATAAAAAAAAATAGTCCAGTGCTAAACACTTGTCTCTTTTTCTTACTTGTTTTCTTTACATGCATATACAAAAAAAAAACAGAAACAAAAAAGGAAGAGTAGTCTTACCGGCGTCGTTTGTGGGTCTTCCCTTCCTCAGTGATAAGCCTTTCGGCTTCTACAAGCCAGATAGGGTGAACTAAAGGGAGGGGAAGACCCCTTGTGGTTTCGTTTTGGTTTTTTTTTTAAAAAAATTTTCTCTTCGTATTTTCTAGATCTAGGGCAAATAAGGGTGTATCCTCTGAATCCAACCACGGATTCATGTTGAGGACGAAGAGAGGGTTATTTTGGTGTGTTTTGGAAGCCTGCCGGCGCCGGTTAGCGGCGGCCGGCGGCGGTGAACACGGCGGCCGGCCGCCGGATTCTGGGTTTTAGAAGAACAAGGGAGAGAAAATGAAGAACGTGGTTCTTACAAAATCGAAAAAATGAGACGAATGACCAAAAATCTGATTTCAACATAAAAGGGGGGCTTTTATAGTTGTTATTATTTTGCTAAATGGGTAAATTACGCACTTAACCATACCGCGTTTTCAATATTTTCGTTTTTGTCTTGCCGCATGGTATAATTACAATCCCAGTCCCCCTGATATTTCAAAATCTTGTAATCCAGTCCCTAAATTACATCGATTCAGATTTTAAATGGTAAAATTACCCTCTTAACCATCCCGCGTTTTTGAACTTTTCATTTTGGGTCTGCCCCTTGGTCTAATTACAGTTCTGGTCCTTTTAGGTTTTGTTTGTTTCGCAATTTCGTCCCTAAATTACATATTATTGTTCTTTAATTTCTGCCACTGACTTTTGTTTTTCTTTCATTTCAGTCCTGTTTTCTTTGTAAATATTCATGTTCGTATTATAATCGTATATGTTGATATTCTATTGTTTTATTTTATGTCATTCGTATATGCCTCGTATTTCATGTTTATATTTACATGTGTGTTAAGCTTATAATAGTCATGTATTTTTTATCCAGTTATTCGTATTAAAACATGTTATGTTCTATCCGACTGTGAAAAAAAAAAGATGTTCTTGTATTTTTGTACGCATTGTATGTTTTCTTGGCTTCTAGGTTACGTGTTAGTGTGTCTTCTTTAGTGTATAATATATTGTTCATATATGTTGAAATATGTTTTATTAATAGCATGTATGTTTTTTTAAATATTTGTTCGTCTACATATAACGTAATTATTCCTGCATTGTTGTTCTAACTTGTTAAAGTTGTTTTTATCTATCATTTAGAATAATATGTATATATGCATGTTTTAATCTAGTATATCATTTATTAGATTAGTATTTTATTATGTGAATATTTACTGTCTTTAAATTATCTGTCATGTTTTATATTTTTGCCACTAAGATTGCATATGATTTATAACTTGTTAATGCGGTGTCCTTTTATCCGAGCGTAAACGGGCCGATATCAAGCGTAGTGATAGTGGTTGGGCGTTTATTCTCGTGTAACGGGACCCTAAAATATATTCGCAATTATGACCGAATTTTTTAAAATAATCGTCACTCTAATCCGGAAAATCCAATATTAATAAAGCGGTAATTATTAAAGTACCAATTTTGGGCGGTGTGGGGTGCTAATCCTTCCCCATCCGTAAATCGACTCCCGAACCCTGTCTTTTTGAATCTCTGTTTTATGGTGTCCGCCTACCTAAGTGGCGGTGGCGGCGACTCCATTTTTTTAAATGCGGTTTCTTTTAAAACCCCATGGAATAAATATTTTATATCCAAAAAAATCACAAACACCTTTCAAACACCTTTTCAAAAATCATCGTTTTTATTTTAGCGATGAAGGAAAAAAGAGACATCGCTACAGATGGCGACTCCGCTGGGGACAAATTTTTGTTTTTCAAGAACAAATGAGAGTCAAGCTTTTAAAATAATTACCGCTTTACTAATATTGGAAATTCCGGATTAAAGTGGCTATTAAATTAACATTTGGTCATAATTGCGCGTTTATTTTAACGCATTTAAAATATGGCATATAAACCCGTCTTTTTAAGTGGGGGGAAAACGCTAATGCTTTCGTGGAGATATCGTTCTCCCGTATGGGCCTAGCAAGTACCTTCGGGGCTCAAGTACCTTATGCTTTCGTAAGGATATCGCCTTCAGATGCGGGCATAAGCGAATGGGTCCCCCTGAATTGAACCCGGTTGAAAGGAGCCTATAATGTGTGATGATCAGGGGCCTTGCTACTCTTAGTAGAGGACAGCGAGGACAATTCGGGTACCTCTTAGAACCAAAACTGCATGTAGAGAACACATAGAAACCCACCCTGTTAGAACCATGCGGATAACCTAGATGTCTTAGATGGAATGTAAATAGGATTGTCTTGTTTGCTTATCGCATTCAATTTGCCCTTTTATTATGTACTTATCATTTTTGTCCGGTACTGACTTGTTTTCTTTTGCTTTGTTTTTGCATATCATCGCATTCGCATTACACAGGGGCATTGATCCCCGAGTGATTTCTCCCATAATAGAATATTGTTCATGATGGACCAAAGGTTATTTGACCTGAAGGAAGGGGGTCCAATCCCAAAACTCCATCCCGAGACTAGACCGGGGACAGCCGAAGAAGAACCATTCAAGGACACGAGCAGATTCGTAAGCGCGTGTCAATCCTGGTGACAAACAAGATGAGATACAAGAACTAAAGAAGCAGATGTCCGGGATGATGGACCAGATGAATGCCATGATGAAAGGCAAGCAGCATGTCGAACTCAGAAAAGATTCGGTCGGGGAGCAGAATGTGGAACAAAATGGTCAGAATGTCAAAATAGACAACACCGTTAAATATGACAAATCGAATCCCTTTGTGATCAATCTCAAAAAGCAGACAAGTAACATATCTAGGGAAGATACCCAGGGAACAGAGGCAAAACCAGGGGAAGTTCGAGAATCTAATGACATCAGAAGACATTATCCAATACCCATGAGATACACCGAGTTACTTCCGTTGCTTGTCGAAAGGAACCTTGTCATACCAAAGAAGTTCAGTACCCGAAAACCTCCTTATCCGAAAGATTACAACAATGTGTCCGGTGCAGCTACCACATAGGCGATTCGAGTCATCACACTGAAAATTGTAGGGCCTCAAGGACGAGTTCGAGATCTCATCGAATGGGAATTTTGGATTTCAAGACGGACAACCCCGATTCTTCACCAGCCAGCCCGGCCCGTTGGGGGGGCAAAGTCGAAGAAGGAACAATACCCAACCCAATGTTCGGATAAGACAGGAGTGGGTCAATCAAGCGGGATAAAGTTAGGAGCCAATAATAAAAGCGTCTCAGAAGATGAACTTGCACACAAGCGTGACCAGCTCGAGCATGAGAGGCACAATCTTAGCATGAAATTAAAGAATGTACAAGACGAGTACCAGAAGCTGCACTTTGAATTCAAGAATTTCGGTCTGGGTGACACCGCGGAAGAGTGGGTCAATGGTATGATTCAGCTGAGGAACGGTTCAGAACGCTGGAAGCAGAAATGCAAAAATAGTAAGAATAAAATCAGATCATTATCAAAGAAGCTGGAAGAAGCTGAGGGCCAAATCGACTTTATCCAAAATGAGTTGGAAAGCGATCAGCCATGGAAGATATCCTCAAAATCAAGTCTGCACCAGGAAAGGAATGAATCACAAGCCTTCCAAATGGAAAACGCAGCACTCAAAGAACAGATAGCGAGGCTCGAGACTGCTTTACATACCAGTGAGATCCGTGCTGGGGCAATGACCGTTAAGCTACAAAAGGTCGAACAAACAATACGGGAGAAAGATCGGGACATGAAGATGGTTACGACTCAAGCCCGACAAGTAGCTCAACAGGTAGCAGATTTAGCCGATGCAGCAGCACCAATAAGCCAGAATATGGACCTGGCATTGGACCGCGAAGGAAAACTGACGGAACTATTGAATGAGGTCAAGACATTAGGTGCCAGGGCTCACCGATATTTGTAAAACCCTAATACTGAATGTAATGAAACCTTTCGGTCTGAATGAAAGATGTTCTATAAGGACAAATCACTTGCGGAATCAATGTTTTATTGCATTCATGCATTGCATTTGCATCACGTTTTTTTGTATTGTTTTATCATCGCATGGCACTTCATCATTTAATACATGGGGTTCGATGGCAGAATTAATCAGAAAATGGAACGAATTGAAGAGTCGAGGCTTGACCAGTTAGAAGAAAAAATCGAGAAAGAGCTTAAGAAGAAAGAGAAGATAAATGTCTTCAATACGAGGGAACTCTGCCTAGTCCCTGATTTGGTCATTCCTCCAGATTTCAAGGTTCCCGTATTTGCGCAGTATGACGGAACCAGCTGCCCGAAGATTCACTTAACCATGTTTTGTAGAAAAATGGAAGGATACATGAAGAACGAAGAATTGTTGACCCACCATTTCCATGATAGCCTAACGGGACCAGCAGCAGTGTGGTATAACCATTTGAACAGAAACCAAGTTAGGTCATGGGGTGACCTCGCTAATGCCTTCTTGGATCAATACAAATATGCTTTAGATTTAGCACCCTGTCGACAGTTTCTTCAGAATGAGAAAATGAGACCAAGTGAAAGCTTCAGAGAATATGCATTAAGGTGGCGATGTCTGGCGACCCAAGTCCAGCCCCCTATAGCGGAAGAAGAGTTGACTCCCTTATTTCATGCAACGCTTCCCTCTCCCTTCTTCGATGTGATGTTGGAGAAATCGAGAAGCGGGTTCAAAGATTTCATGACGATTGGAGAGAGGATAGAATATGCAATCAAAGAAGGAAAATTGGGGTCTAAGTCTAAGGACCAAATCGAAGATAAGATAGATAAGGATGGAGAGGTAAATGAATGTCATCTCCAGGGTTCGCGTGGCCAAAAAAGAAGGAGACAGACTGACAAATTGGGGGCATCAAGGAAAATTCCTCGGACGAGCGCAAATTTGGAAGTGTTTGGAACATCTATCTCAGACATTTGGCCTCATCTGGTAGAGGGTCACTATCTTGTTCCTAGGCCGATGAAGAGTGCACCTGATCTGTATGCCCATAGTTTTGACTCAAGTAGCACATGCGAATTCCATATGGGGGCACCGGGGCATCCCACCAGAAAATGTAGACCTTTACTGGATGAAATCAAGAAGCGGGTCAATGATGGAACCCTGACACAAGAGCTGATCAAGCAGCGGAAGACCAAGGATGAGAAGCAAATCTACATAGTGCTGAAGAAGCCATAGATGTCTCTACATTAAATACCTTCCTGAAGTAATACAAGGGATCAACTCTATGTGGCCCCCATGTGGCAAAGATCTTTTGTGATGGGGCATGTTTGTTGGTTTTTGTTTTCAATAAAGGACGCATTTTGCTTAACATATAATGTTTTTGAAAGCACATAGATATTTTCTCGTCGTTGTAGGACACTAGATATCAATTGCAAGAGGTGACATTAGATAGATGCCGTGATAACGATGATGTGTGATCTTCCCCACCGGACTCTGGTCAGCAAAGTGAGATTATTACTCTTTCGATGATATTCAAGGACGAAAAAGCTCTAAATGTCAACCATGTAGAGTTGCTTGAAATTGAAACTCTAGGCATAATCTTCTAAGTAGTAAAAAAAAAGAGAAGAAAGAAAAAGAAATGAAAAGGAGAAAATAATAATAAAAAGTACTCCTATGTTCGAAACCTGGTAATAGGCTTGTTCGGATAAGAGTATGGAAATTTTGAGGCACTCCGCTGAAGCGATAGGGTGGAGATATATCATCCAAATTCAAGAAACCTTAGCTTCATGAGTGATGGTAATATTTTCAAATCGTGACTATGCCGAGTAACTTGGGGCAGTGTTGTTTGCTCCATCGTTGTCCTCAAGACAAAGGACTGTGACGAATTGATTTCCTCAAATAATGATAAAAACAAAAACAAAAAAAACAAAAACAAAAAAAACAAAAAAGAAAATAGGCGATATCATGGGAAAAATCAAAACTCGCACCACCTAGAACTCTATTCCTAGAGTAATATTTTTGCGCTCGAGTGGTTATACAAGCCTACCTTTTGGGGGCGGAGTAGATAATGAGAATTGAGAAAGAGTATTACTCTGCAGCAACGCGGTAATCATGAGGATGAATCGAGTCACCAGGGAAGACTTCACTTCTTTGAATTACCAAATGGTTGAATCTAAGCCACTCTTGCACATGATATCCAGAGCTCCTATGCCGTGTTTTCAAAATCTTGTATGTTAATCTAAATGATACCCTTCAGTGGAACACCAATCATCAAATTGATAAGTTAAAGCAACAAAGATTTCCATGTATTACTTCAGGGGTAAGATCCAGAACACAAGGTTGCGGATACTATGGGAGCCCCTAACCAGAAATGACCTCACAATGCATAGAATGAAGATGATAACAAAGGTATAGGTGTCAGACAGCTCAAGAACAAGAAGCGAATTCCAGCCACGATGCCTTGCTTGGTTCAGGAAAATGAAGGACGAAACATCACAAGAATGAGCTTACAAAGTGAGGGGACGGTAAAAAGTAAACAATGAGTCTCTAAAGAATTAAAGAACAGAGATCGATGAATGATGTCCGTCAAGAGGCAACAAGAAGATTGAGGTTAAGAAGCATTTCGCTCACCCCGATGATGAAATTAACAAATACTCGGAATATTGGGTCAAAAGAACTGGAAGATAGCCGAGCACGATCGAATGGGGCAATACAGAATAGGAAGAATAGTAAGAATCTCTGCACACGCATGATATAATGTTTGTTGGTGAAGCACACATAAACTCCGAAGAAGAAAGGCGGGTGCTCGTGCAAACAAACAAAAGCAGATGCCCATTGAACAAAATTTGACAGAAATGAAGATCAAAATTGAGCATACCGCAAAAAGTAAAGGAAATAGAGAAATCAGAAAAATGACTTTTCAGGACATAAGATTAACAAAGAAAAAAGAAAAAGAGGAGAAAGAAATCATAACATTACATGCATCATATAGATAGGGGCATGCCAATTTTGCTTGTTCCTAAACAGGTATTTGAAGAATTATCGAAGAATTTACCAAAGTCCATAAAACAACAGCCATGTCAGCGTCAGATCTAGATATTAAATCCTTCGGGTCATCCGTAAATCCTTCGGGCACGATGTTAAATCCTTCGGGTCATTAGTAAGTCTTTCGAGCGTGGTGTTAAATCCTTCGGGTCATCAGTAAGTCCTTCGGGCATGATGTGGCAGCATATCAACGTGAGTCCCCATAGAACAACAGCCATGTCGGTGTCAGATCCAGATATTAAATCCTTCAGGTTATCGGTAAGTCCTTCGGGCACGATGTTAAATCCTTCGGGTCATCAATAAGTCTTTCGAGCATGGTGTTAAATCCTTCGGGTCATCAGTAAGTCCTTCGGGCATGATGTGGCAAAGATATCGGCGTGAGTCCCTATAAAACAACAAAATTTGTCGGCGTCCGATCCGATATTAAATCCTTCGGGTCATCGGTAAGTCCTTCGGCACGATGTTAAGTCCTTCGGGCCATCGGTAAGTCTTTCGGCGTGGTGTTAAATCCTTCGGTCATCGGTAAGTCCTTCGCATGATGTGGCAAAGATATCGGCGTGAGTCCCCATAAAACAACAGCCATGTCGGTGTCGATCCAGATATTAAATCCTTCGAGCCATCGGTAAGTCCTTCGGGCACGATGTTAAATCCTTCGGGTCATCGGTAAGTCTTTCGAGCATGATGTTAAATCCTTCGGTCATCAATAAGTCCTTCGGGCATGATGTGACAAAGATATCGGCGTGAGTCCCCATAAAACAACAAAATTGTCGGGGCGTCGATCCGAATATTAAATCCTTCGGGTCATCGGTAAGTCCTTCGGGCACGATGTTAAATCATTCGGGTCATCGGAAGTCTTTCGAGCATGATGTTAAATCCTTCGGTCATCGGTAAGTCCTTCGGGCATGATGTGGCAAAGATATCGGCGTGAGTCCCTATAAAACAACAAACCATGTCGGCGTCGATCCCAGATATTAAATCCTTGGGTCATCGGTAAGTCCTTCGGGCACGATGTTAAATCCTTCCGGGTCATCAATAAGTCTTTCGAGCATGGTGTTAAATCCTTCGGGTCATCAGTAAGTCCTTCGGGCATGATGCGGCAGTCTTAGTAGCGTAGGTCCAAAAATGGCAACAGCCTCCAAAAAAAAAAAGGAACCTGCATTTTCAAGCCCCAGTGGAAGGTTCCATAGAGAGAGAACCCTAAATCTAAAATCTCAAAAAGAACTCCCGATCAGAAAAATCCATCAGTGCGCAAAAAAGGTTTTATATAGGAGAAACCAGCGTTGAAGGCGAAGAGTTCTATATAGGAAGGACTCCAAGCTTTACAGTCTCGAAGTGAAGGGTTCTATATAGGAAGAGCCTGTAGCTCCAAGATCGGAAGGTGACAAAGCTCTATATAGGAAGAACTTACGAGCCTGAAGATTCAGCCAAGGAAGATCAGAGATGTCCAAAAGAACTCGTTTTTCCAGAGCTACAAACAGGGAAGTCTGATAAAAATGAGTGCTTATGAATCTTTGCTTTGTTTCCCATTCCATGAGAACAAGCAAAGAGGGGCAACTGTAATCACTCATTTTTTACCTGTAAATACATATTAGTATTATATTATATGTTCATTATATGCATGAATGTTACTAATATATATAAGGTGTGGTGTGTGCATGTACATTATATTATTTGCATGTATACATATTAATGATGAATGTGTGTCGCGTATATTTAGAGTATGAGCGTATATGATTAACATATATAGATGTTATGATAATTATGGGCTGGATTATATGTACGTATGCCAATATGTTATACTTGTATAAGTATAGGTTTGTATCATGTATATGTATTGCTGTTATAATTATATTATTATTATTAATATTATTGGGCTGATAAAAAAAATTAATTAAATTAAATATATTAAACCCAAATAAAATTTACAGTCCAAGTCCAAGTCCAATTACAAGGCCCGGTTGGCCCAAATCAAATCTTATCTAATTACAATGTGCGGGTAATTGGGGCGTTGGATCGAGATCTGATCCAACGGCCACGATGCAACCAGAAGTCAAAAGTATTCGCCAGCGCGTGTTCCACACGTATGGACCGTTCGAGCCATACGCGCGGACGCTTTAATATCCCACGCGCGTAAGATCCACGCGTTCGACTCCTCATTGCGGAGCTCCACGTGTCAAGATCCGGAGCCGTCTCATCAAATCGAGGCTTCATCCAAGCCGTTCGTCCTTCAAGCCATCTCGACCGTTAGATCGGATCGATCTAACGGCCGAAACGCTGCCCTGCCGCCGGGCGAATATCCATACCGCCACCGCGCCGATATTCAGTCCCCGTGTTCAGAACATGCCCAAGACAACAAGCAAAAAATTGTCAGTTCAGTTCAGATCTGAAAAAGCAAGATGCAACTTGCAACAAAACAGAGACAATAATATATATGAAACGGGAACTTTTGTAACAAGGAAGAAAAAGGGGGGGAGAGTAGTAACAAAAAAAGAGAGAACAGAGATCTTGTAAAACCAAAAATTGTAACCAGTCGAGATAATAAAAAAACAGTCCAGTGGTAAACACTTGTCTCTTTTTCTTACTTGTTTTCTTTACATGCATATACAAAAAAAAAAACAGAAACAAAAAAGGAAGAGTAGTCTTACCGGCGTCGTTTGTGGGTCTTCCCTTCCTCAGTGATAAGCCTTTCGGCTTCTACAAGCCAGATAGGGTGAACTAAAGGGAGGGGAAGACCCCTTGTGGTTTCGTTTTGTTTTTTTTTTTTAAAAAAATTTCGCTTCGTATTTTCTAGATCTAGGGCAAATAAGGGTGTATCCTCTGAATCCAACCACGGATTCATGTTGAGGACGAAGAGAGGGTTATTTTGGTATGTTTTGGAAGCCTGCCGGCGCCGGTTAGTGGCGGCCGGCCGCCGGATTCTGGGTTTCAGAAGAACAAGGGAGAGAAAATGAAGAACGTGGTTCTTACAAAATCGAAAAAATGAGACGAATGACCAAAAGTCTGATTTCGGCCTAAAAGGGGGGCTTTTATAGTTGTTATTATTTTGCTAAATGGGTAAATTACGCACTTAACCATACCGCGTTTTCAATATTTTCGTTTTTGTCTTGCCGCATGGTATAATTACAATCCCAGTCCCCCTTGTATTTCAAAATCTTGTAATCCAGTCCCTAAATTACACCGATTCAGATTTTAAATGGTAAAATTACCCCCTTAACCATCCCGCGTTTTTGAACTTTTCATTTTGGGTCTGCCCCTTGGTCTAATTACAGTTCTGGTCCTTTTAGGTTTTGTTTGTTTCGCAATTTCGTCCCTAAATTACATATTATTGTTCTTTAATTTCTGCCACTAACTTTTGTTTTTCTTTCATTTCAGTCCTATTTTCTTTGTAAATATTCATGTTCGTATTATAATCGTATATGTTGATATTCTATTGTTTTATTTTATGTCATTCGTATATGCCTCATATTTCATGTTTATATTTACATGTGTGTTAAGCTTATAATAGTCATGTATTTTTTATCCAGTTATTCTTATTAAAACATGTTATGTTCTATCTGACTCGTAAAACAGCATGTTCTTGTATTTTTGTACGCATTGTATGTTTTCTTGGCTTCTAGGTTACGTGTTAGTGTGTCTTCTTTATTGTATAATATATTGTTCATATATGTTGAAATATGTTTTATTAATAGCATGTATGTTTTTTTAAATATTTGTTCGTCTACATATAACGTAATTATTCCTGCATTGTTGTTCTAACTTGTTAAAGTTGTTTTTATCTATCATTTAGAATAATATGTATATATGCATGTTTTAATCTAGTATATCATTTATTAGATTAGTATTTTATTATGTGAATATTTACTGTCTTTATATTATCTGTCATGTTTTATATTTTTGCCACTAAGATTGCATATGATTTATAACTTGTTAATGCGGTGTCCTTTTATCCGAGCGTAAACGGGGCCAGTATCAAGCGTAGTGATAGTGGTTGGGCGTTTATTCTCAGGTAACGGGACCCTTAAAATATATTCGCAATTATGACCGAATTTTAAAATAATCGTCACTCTAATCCGGAAAATCCAATATTAATAAAGCGGTAATTATTAAAGTACCAATTTTAGGCGGTGTGCGGGTGCTAATCCTTCCCCATCCGTAACCGACTCCCGAACCCTGTCTTTTTGAATCTCTGGTTTTATGGTGTCCGGCCTACCTAAGTGGCCGGTGGCGACTCCATTTTTTTAAATGCGGTTTCTTTTAAAACCCCATGGAATAAATATTTTATATCCAAAAAAATCACAAACACCTTTCAAACACCTTTTCAAAAATCATCGTTTTTATTTTAGCGATGAAGGAAAAAAGAGACATCGCTACACACATTCATATGTATGCAATGTGCATACCTTATTCTCCAAGCAAGCATGCCATTTCTTACCTTTGGCATAAGCAATGCAACATGTCAAGCATTTCATTTTATTTGCTTAACAATCAAGTAAACAAGTAGAACATGACATCAAACAAGTTGTCATTCATATCATTCTTCCCTTAATTAGCCAAATATATATTAGGTCATGTTACATGGCATTGTCATTGAATTAACATAATAGCAAGATTGGTTAGGACCTAAGTCCCAACCCTAAGGATGGTTACACTTGCAATACTCCTAGCTAATCACTTGGCTTGTATCCAAATCCTTTTGCCTCTTGCTTTGGGATGTGCACTCTTTTCTTCCTCTTCCACAACTTGCTTCCCTTGGTCTAGCAAGCATAACACATACAATTCATCAAAACATACACATAATGTCACACATATATAGTAACAATGTTACCACATTTGTACCTAACATTTAGCTACTATTTTTATGCTTTCTTTTAAGCATTTCTTACTTGGTCATCTCCATATTGTTATTACCTCATTTTAGAACACAACTGGACAGGTTACAATGTCCCAAAACTGTTTTGGAAATAGTTTGCTTCAAGGTTCAAAAACAGTCCCAAACTGCCCAGGACACTGCTGCCTGGCAGTTTGCACATTGTCCCTTTAAATGGTCATATCTTTTAATCCGTACGTCGGAATTTCGATTAATTTACACCGTTCGAAAGCTAAGAAAATTTCGTTTATGAACATATAAGGCTTGAATTTTATTTCTTAGCCAATTAATACAGTTTATTGTTCAAAGATAGGGCATTTACACTGTCTGGACAGTTTGCACTGTCCAACTATTTCTAATTACAGTTTCCAGCATAGGACCTAGATTTCAGTTCCGTTTTCACCTAATGAAAGTAGACATACTAAGGATGATGTCACTAAAATTTCAGTCCTGAGTTTGATCTATACAAATTTTGGTGAATTTTCAAATTTACTGCCCATAACAGAGCAATTCTGGGCAGATTGCACCTATTCACATTTTAATTCCTTAAATTCATTTTAACCAATATTTTGGCCCTATAATTCATTCATGATCATGTTCATACATGTCTTGGCTATCATAATTCACCTAAAAGTTTTCTCAAAACAGGGCATAGTCATGTTAATCCTAGTTTAATCCATTTGAACACAATTACACATCAATTCATCAACTACGCAGTCCATTACCTAATTTAACTAGTTCAATTAGGTGTAGTCACATTTTCCAGAAAGTTACCTATTCAATTCAATCTTCTTTTTACCTAGAAACATGTTCAAAACAAAGTTCTAAGTTCATTAGCATGCTTACACAATTTCTCAATCAAAACAGTCCCTAACAAGACTGTTTTCTATCATGTTCACGTTTCCTAGATTTTCCAGCATTGGTTACTAACAATTTAGCTTGTTTAACTCCTTAATTACATTATCTAATCATGATCATGTTCAATTCATTAGTTCCTTAGCTCAATTACACGTTCTAACAATTCAATTCATACAACAACATTTCATTTCAAATTTCCAGCAACCTATGTTATCTCAAATCCAACAATTCAAACATAAAATCAATTGAAATAGCATGTGATTACCTTACTTAAGCTGAACCCTAACAGAATTTAACCTCTAACCAAATTTAATCCATGTAGTCCCTCAACACTCCATGGATAAACATTAGAGCTTTCTCTCATTTCTCTCACTTTTCTTTCTTAATTGGTGATGAATAATGAGAAAGAAGATGGGTATTACCCCTCCATAGTGGCCGGCTAAGACATGGAGTAATGGACATGTGTCATGTCCATTTTTTTATTATAATTTAGCATGCATTGCACAAGGTTTCCAATGATTCATTTTGATCCTCTTAATTTGGCTCTTCTCTTTGTATATCTTTTATTTTCAATCCTTAATTGATTGACATTCATTTTCTTTCTTTTGATCACTATAATTGATTTCTTAATTCTATTCAATTAAGTCATGATTCAACTATTTAGGAATTATAAATAGTGGTAACATTCTAAGCCCTATTTTAGGGTGTTAAAATTCTCCCCCCTAAAATTAAATTCGTCCTCAAATTTACCTGAATCGAATAGGTGAGGATACTATTTCCTCATGACTTCTTCAGATTCACAGGTAGCTTCTTCCACCTTATTGTTTCTCCATAAGATCTTAACAAGGGGAACAATCTTGTTCCGAAGCTTTCTTACTTCCTGGTCAAGAATTTGAATAGGTTCTTCTTCGTAGGACAAATCGGGATTCAATTCTACTTCTTCGGGCTCAAGAATGTGTGAAGGATCAGATCGATACCTTCCGAGCATTGAAACGTGGAAGACATTATGTATTCTATCGAACTCTCTAGGAAGAGCTAGTCGATAGGCCACTAAACCAATTCTTTCAATAACTTCAAATGGTCCGATGTATCGGGGACTGAGCTTCCCTTTTCTTCCAAATCTGAGCACTTTCTTCCAAGGTGAGACCTTTAAGAAGACTTTGCTCCAATAGCATACTGGATATCTCTCCTTTTCAAGTCAGCATACGCTTTCTGTCTATCGAAAGCCGCCTTCAATCGATCATGAATGATCTTGATTTGTTCTTCGGTTTCCTGAAACAATTGAGGTCCTAGAATCTTGTTCTCTCCCAATTCGGTCCAACATAGAGGAGTTCTACATCTTCTACCATATAGAGCTTCCAATGGTGCCATTTGAATAGAAAATTGATAGCTATTGTTATAGGCAAACTCTACAAGAGGTAGGGATTTCTCCCAATTCTTCCCGAAGTCCATAACACAAGCTTGTAGCATATCTTCTAACACTTGAATGATTCTCTCATATTGGCCATCCGATTAAGGATGAAAGGCCGTACTAAGATGTACTTTAGCTCCTAGAGCTTTCTGTTGAGAATTCTAGAATCAAGAAGTGAATCGAGGGTCACGATCGGAGATGATTGCTGTAGGTACACCGTGTAACCGAATCATTTCAAGGATGTACAACTCGACAAGGGTTTCCAAGATCATGTTCATACGAACAGGGATGAAGTGAGTAGATTTAGCGAATCTATCAATAATCACCCATACATCATCATTCTTTCTTAGAGTAGAAGGATGACCGGTGATGTAATACCCCTTTCCCGTATTCATAGCTGAATACGAGTCAGAGATATCACAAAGCATTTGTAAAACCCTCTACATTTGTAACTCGGTAAAATTTTGTTTCTTTAAAAATGTTACAATGTATTTAGTTTTTATTTACAAATCTAGTTATTCGCGTAAAGTTTTAAAAAATATTTTCATCTTCAAATCGAATTTATTTTCAGGCAGCAACTTATCAATTTAATTTGTCTTGATATAATTAATAAAGCTGCCTAAAAACTGTCTGATTTAAAATTCATCCAGATACCAAATAAAATACAAATTCTATCAGAGCAGGCATACCCTTTTAATATACATGCCAACTAGTAAATATCAAACAGTATCAAAAGATATCTTACTGATACTGATGTACCTATTATTGATTGATGATGTCCGTATATGTTCCTTACTTCAACCATTTCTTCTTTCCTACGTGTAAAACAGTTACACGCTAAGTATTTACTTAGTAAGACAATAGTTCAAATTTAAGTGCAATTATCATAATATCAATCTCAATATTAATTATTAATTATTAATTATTAATAATGCATATGATCACTTTACCATTACATGCTCATTAACATAATTAAATATGTAATAGCATATATGTATATCAAAGTGATAAGATTAGATCTTACCAATATTGGTGCCATTTCCATCCGTAAGCTTTCAATGCTTACCAATACCTTTTTCCAACTCTGTCTGCAAGCTTTCAAGCTTATCATTCTATTTTTTTTATTTCAATTTAGTTTACTTAGCCCAAGGTATCGAATTAAGAGATTCTATGTACACGAGTCATCCCCCCATACCCAACCTTTCTTGAGTATGTATATTATTTACACTCTACCGGGAGTGCTTAGCACCGAAGTACTTCTGTGTACTTACCGGAGTATACAATATATCCCTCATTGAGTTTTTATGAAATTACTCCCAAGTGCTTAGCACTCGTAATAAGTCCGTATACTCAAACCATGCATGAGTATACTCCTCAATGAGTATTTATAAAATTTGCACTTAACCTGAAGTGCTTAGAAAATTTATACAGCTATTTATGATTCTATGGCTAGCCAACTATACCTTTGAACCTCTATATCATACTTGGGCTTTATATCATCAAATATTTCATCCATGGCAATGTATATCAATTTATATTAACATGAAGCAGTTCATAACCGAATAACATTAATAGTAAATCATCATCGATAACTAGTGATCAATGCATTTATTTTCAACCTTTGACATATTTAAAGTATGTCAAATGTATGATCAATGACATAATTATCATGACAATATATAAACTAGGTAGACTCATCGCAAGTCCTACTGGTGATGTTTGAAACATCCATGTATAATGTTATGTATGCATTGCACTCACCTAGGCCATGTATTAGTATGCCCCACTAAGTTCTCTTTGATCCATTCCTTCATTGTACCTTGAACCTCCCTTGATTCGAACTTAACTTCATAATTCAAATAAGTAAAATATTTGTTAGATCCCAATCTAACAATATTTTAGACATATTATCCAATATAATCATTTGAGCACAAAATCTCCAAACATTTTCTTTTCTTCCTTGTATTGTTCAAAAACTCATTATGGTCCATAGTGACCAATTTGAAATTCCATTAACCTTTTTCAAGCTTACTAATCAACCTTAGATACAAAGTGTATCAATTCTCATTTTCTGGTAGTTTGCAGTACCTCCAAAGAGATATTTCTATAAAATAATCTACAACTCAGAATTTGATTCCATTTGTTCTGATAGAAACTAGATTCAATAAGATTTTCAACCATATAAATTAATAGCCCAAATTCAACTTGTACGATATATGGAGAATTTTCAAAGTCAATTTCCAGTATTGAATTTCTGAACAGCCTGCTATACTGTTTTCTGACCTTTCATCACTTAAAATTCATATCTTTTTACTCGGAACTCGAAATCAGTTTTCGTTTGTTGAAAACGAAACTAGACGAACAAATATTTGCATCGGTATAAAATTCACCTTCTAACCATTTTTGTAGAATTTATGGTGAATTTTCAAAATTACTACCATAAACTAGTTTTTCTACACAACTTTTATACTAACTTCTACTTACTTCTCTACTTTTCAATTTAGTCCAATCACTAGCTTTAAACCACCAACTCATCACATTCTTCACCAAATAATTATTTACAATAATTCTCCCTAATTTTCCTTATTTACCGAAATAGGTACTAAAATGCAAAGATAAGGATTCATGCTTCTTAACTTTGCAATTTAGTCCTCAATTCAACATTACTACCTTAATTCCATCATTACAACTAAAAATCAGATTTAGCCCCCATACAAAACTTCTATTTCGTTTTGGTCATTTAACTTTGACAAATTGTCAAAATGGTCACTGATTCAATTCAACATCAATTTGGCATTCTAACATCATTTTCTTATCTCTAACATCATTAATAACATAAATACACTCCAAATTCTAAAAATTCAGATTTTGTCCTTCAACTTTTCAATTTTACGAAATGGTCCCTACATAATTTAACTTAGGGTTTTGCTTCCAAACAACAATTTAAGCTTACTAGATCATTATTTCAACATCACAAACCCTAAATTAAACTTGAATCCATAAACCCTAATCATCTTCATAATAATCAAAACATGTAAAACTTAAATCCCAACTCAATATCATGATTTTTAACATCATACTAGCTTGATTTCAACTTGAATTCAATCATGGAATCATAAAATCTCAAAAGCCCCAATTTGATCCATAAACCCTAATTTATTTCTCATGTAAATTCTCATCAATCAAGCATAGATTCCATGAATTATTGAAATCAAAAGATAGAGCTTGAAGAGTAGAACAACTTTGTAGTTGAAGAGATTACCTGAAAACCGAGTTTCGGAGCTTGAATCGAGCTTGGAAATTTTTTTCTCTTTCTTTCCCTAGACCTCACGTTTGTTGCTGGAAAAGATGAACATTTGGTTCATCTTTTTACCATTATTTTACACATATATCTTTTAAATGAATATTAAATTCATTTAATAATGAAATTACAATTTTGCCTTTTTTATCTAATGGTTGAGATTGATTTTATCATCAATCAAGGGCTAAGATTTAATATTCCATTTTCTCTTTCCAAAATTACCCTTATAACTTTTTAAATATTTCAAAATTGCCATTGGGGCCAAATGACCAATTTGCCCTCCAACTAGTTTTTATTTACTAGTTTGCCATTCTTATAAAAATTCAACTAAATCTAGTTGGAATCCAACCAACTATAATAAAATATTCATAAAGTAATATTTTATGAATTTTTCCATATCTTTTGGATCAGTCTCCAAAATTTCCATTCGATCCAATATACTGATAAATAATCCTTTACTCAGAAATAAACTGTAGGATTCATCTTGAATCAAACTAAAAATATTTCCATCACTTGGAAATGACTTTTATAACCTTTCTCTTTCATATGGTAAAATTTCAAAATTTTCCAATTCGATCCGGGTATACGAATTCCACTTAAACTTTAACTGTGATTTTCCCAATAATCAAAGTATCAGATCGAACAAAAAATTCCTCATTCGATTCACACCCTTAGATGATCTATTTATTTATGAAATAAAAACCCTTAACTTTTGGGAAATTACAACTTTAGTCCCCAAACTTTTCCAAAGTTTATACTTTAGCCATAAAATTTTCAAAATTTACATTTTGGTCACTAAACTTTTAAACTTCAATTTCCATTCCAATTTCCTTGGTATTCAACCAAAATTTAAGAATAACTTATTCAATTCACTATCTATCACATGATACCTTTAAACCTTAGAAATTTCCTTTCCAAAACCCATAATTAAAGAAATCCCAACTTTCGCATTTTTGTCATTTTAGTCACTAGGTTAGCTTTTAAGCTATTATCTTAGTACTAAATGACCCTTAATCAACTTAGTAAATTTTTGGGTATTACAATTCTCTCCCCTTAAGAAAATTCATCCTCGAATTTTCAACACGCACTTGATTCAAAAGGTGAGAAACCTATTTTCTTATATTTTCTTCTTATTTCTCTCAAATCGTTTCTTTAATCTTATGATTTTTTTGTCAAAGAACTTTAACAAACATGATTGTCTTGTTTTCTTAGTTCTTTGACTCCATGTGCTAGGATCTTTACCAGTTCTTTTTCATAGCTTAAATCCGGCTGAATCTCTATTTTCTCCAGAGTAACAACATGTGAGGGGTCTAATCAATATTTCCAGAGCATCGATACATTATGAATCTTTTTCATTTCCAAATACAAAACTAACTACTAAGCTAAACTATCAGACTATCTCCTTTCACAATTTCTTATAGCCCAATAAATTTTGAACTTAACTTTCTCTTTGTCTAAACCATAACACCTTCTTCCAAGGTGAAACTTTTAAGGAATACTTTATCCTTAACTTCATATTAAATATCTTTCCTTTCAGGGTCAACATATAGTTTCCATCATTGAGATAGAAATTCTTCCTTGATAATACAAATATCTATCAAACCTAACTTCCAAGTTTTCAGTTTCACTTTTTTCCACTTGTTTGAACCTTGACAACATTTCTCATCCTTTCTTTAAAGATATCTTATTTAATCCAATATGGTAAATTTTATTCTTAACTTGTCAATCAAAACACCATCTTCTTTTAATGCAAATCTTTTATTCATAACTCCTAAGACAACAATTGTCTTTCGACTGAGAGCGTCAGCTACCACATTAGCTTTTTCTGGATGATAGTCAATGACCATATCATAATTCTTAAGAAACTCGATCCAACTTCTTTGCGTCAAGTTCAACTATTCTTTAGTAAGCATATACTTTAAACTTTTATAACCTATATAAATATAGCATCGTTCACTGTATAAATAATGATGCTATATCTTTTAAAGCAAATACAACCATTACCAGCTCCAAATCCCAAGTAAGGTAATTGCTCTCATATATCTTAAGTTGTCTTAAGCATAGACCATTACTTTTCTTTTTTGCATAAGTATGCATCCCAAACCGTTATGAGAAGCATCTCTATATACTACATAATATTTACCCGATTCTGGTTGTACTAGTACCGTGGCTTCTATTAAGATCTCCTTTAATGTCTCAAAGTTTTCTTGGCATTTATCTATTCAACTAAATGGCATTTCTTTCCTCAATAGCTTGGTCAATAAGGAGGCAATCATCAAGAAATTCTGAACCTTTAAAACATTCTTCAGAGGTTTTCATTCAACTATAATTTGTACTTTCTCAGGGTCTACTCTTATTCCCACTGCCAAATCCACAGATCTAATAAAACATCCTTTGACAACCAAATTTATACTTTAACAATTTAGCATATAACTTCTTTTCTCGAAAGGTCTGAAAAACAATGCAAAAATGGGCATCTTATTCTTCATTTTTCCTTCGAATAGACCAAAATATACTCAGTGAACTCTACCAAAAATTGGTCCAAGCAAAATTAAAATGCCTGGTTCATTAGGCCTATAAATGCCGTAGGCATCATCACAAACTCATAGTATTCATACCGAGTCTGAAAAGCTATCTTTAGAATTTCTTCTTCCTTGATTTTTTTAACTGATCAAAAGATCATCAGTCTTTGGAAGAAGATATTTATTCTTTACTATTACCTTCTCGAGCTAATAGAAATCAGTATTTCTCTTTCACAATTAACACTGGTGTGCCCTCAAGATGACACACTTGACTTTATAAAACATCTACCTAACATTCCTTGCAATTTGTACCTTTAAATCTCAAAGTTCGGTCGAAGCCATTTTATACGGGGCCATTAATTTAGGCGCAATACCTGGTATCATCTTTATTTTGAATTTCACTTCTCAATCTAGAGGTAATTCCGAGTAACCCATCTGGGCATACATCCAGATATTTTTGGACAGTCGAGTTATTTTCCAATTTAACTTCAACAGCCCGAGTATCCACTATATTTTCTAAGAAAACTTAACAACCTTATAACAACAATTTGCTTAATAAAATAACTAAAATTACACTGGAGAAGTGATTTACCCTTTTATCAACTGCTACTATTTTTGTACCTTCTGTGTTTTTCAATACTAATCGCTTTATGCGACAATTCATCATGGCCTGATAGGAAGGTAACCAATTCATGCCCACAATCATCTTAGACTCCTCAAAAGATAATTCCATTAAGTTTATCGGGAACTCTATTTCTTATGCTTTTATCAAGCAATTCCACATGTTCAGCTCGCCCTTACATTACAACCCAACAAATTCGTGACTGCTATATTACTTGAAATGGGTTCTATAAGGATATCTCATTCACCATTCAACTTCGTACTTATATACGAATGTGTAAAGCTAGGACTCATCAACATCAATACAGGTTTATCCAAAAGATGAGATGTACCTTCTATGATTTTTGAATCATCCCAATCTTTATCAGTCCTGATGTTATAAAATCGAACTGATATGTGCAATCCTGGCTATGAAGCAAATTCAGATGGTTTTCTAATCTAGCTTAAATCTCGGAGCAACAAAACAAGCTCTATCCAATTTCTCAGTATCCAAATAGTGGAATCCGTCCAGTGTAATCCTTAGATTATTCAGTTACAAATCAAAAATCACTGGACCTTAATCTGTTTTTCCTTTCAATTCAGGTGTTTCTAAACTTTTCGGTTCCTTAATCCGGCACATGCACTTCTTGTTGTACTAGCGCCCATTTCTTGTTCAGATTTATCCGAAGGGTTATTATTAACCCTATTGTTACTACTCTTGATTCCTTCCAAAGCTTCCAATTTACGAGTTCATCACGCTTTCTTGACTCAAATATTTCTTATAATTCCTCCCAATTTACATTCGTAAGGTGCGACATCAATCAAATCGTAAAAACATCAGATCAATAATATAAAAATCCTAGTGGCATGTATACTCTTTTTAACATAAACCATTTTTATTTAGGCCGAGAATCGGCTAAACCTGTAGCTCTGATACCAATAAATGTAATACCCCTTTCCCGTATTCATAGCTGAATACGAGTCAGCGATATCAAAAAACATTTGTAAAATCCTCTACATTTGTAACTCGGTAAAATTTTGTTTCTTTAAAAATGTTACAATGTATTTAGTTTTTATTTACAAATATAGTTATTCGCGTAAAGTTTAAAAATAATATTTTCATCTTCAAATCGAATTTATTTTTAGGCAGCAACTTATCAATTTAATTTTTCTTGATATAATTAATAAAACTGCCTAAAAACTGCCCGATTTAAAATTCATCCAGATACCAAATAAAATACAAATTCTATCAGAGCATACATACCCTTTTAATATACATGCCAACTAGTAAATATCAAACAATATCAAAAGATATCTTACTGATATTGATGTACCTGTTATTGATTGATGATGTCCGTATATGCTCCTTACTCCAACCATTTCTTCTTTCCTACGTGTAAAACAGTTACACGCTAAGTATATACTTAGTGAGGCAATAATTCAAATTTAAATGCAATTGTCATAATATCAATCTCAATATTAATTATTAATTATTAATTATTAATAATGCATATGATCACCTTACCATTACATGCTCATTAACATAATTAAATATGTAATAGCATATATGTATATCAAAGTGATAAGATTAGATCTTACCAATATTGGTGCCATTTCCATCCGTAAGCTTTTAATGCTTACCAATACCTTTTTACAACTCTGTCTGCAAGCTTTCAAGCTTATCATTCTATTTTTTTTTATTTCAATTCAGTTTACTTAGCCCAAGGTATCGAATTAAGAGATTCTATGTACACAAGTCATCCCCCCATACCAACCTTTCTTGAGTATGTATATTATTTACACTCTACCGGGAGTGCTTAGCACCGAAGTACTTCTGTATACTTACCGGAGTATACAATATATCCCTCATTGAGTTTTTATGAAATTACTCTGAAGTGCTTAGCACATGTAATAAGTCTGTATACTCAAACCATGCATGAGTATACTCCTCAATGAGTATTTATAAAATTTGCACTTTACCTGAAGTGCTTAGAATCTTTATACAGCTGTTTATGACTCTATGGCTAGCCAACTATACCTTTGAACCTCTATATCATACTTGGGCTTTATATCATCAAATATTTCATCCATGACAATGTATATCAATTTATATTAACATGAAGCAGTTCATAACCGAATAACATTAATAGTAAATCATCATCAATAACTAGTGATCAATGCATTTGTTTTCAACCTTTGACATATTTAAAGTATGTCAAATGTATGATCAATGACATAATTATCATGACAATATATAAACCAGGTAGACTCATCGCAAGTCCTACCGGTGATGTATGAAACATCCATGTATAATGTTATGTATGCATTGCACTCACCTAGGCCATGTATTAGTATGCCTCACTAAGTCATCTTTGATCCTTTCCTTCATTGTACCTCGAACCTCCCTTGATTTGAACTTAACTTCATAATTCAAATAAGTAAAATATTTGTTAGATCCCAATCTAACAATATTTTAGACATATTGTCCAATATAATCATTTGAGCACAAAATCTCCAAAAATTTTATTTTTTTCCTTGTATTGTTCAAAAACTCATTATGGTCCTTAGTGACCAATTTGAACTTCCATTAACCCTTTTCAAGCTTACTAATCAACCTTAGACACAAAGTGTATCAATTCTCATTTTCTGGCAGTTTGCAGTACCTCCAAAGAGATATTTCTATAAAATAATCTACAACTTGGAATTCAATTCCGTTTGTTCTGATAGAAACTAGATTCAATAATCTTTTCAACCATATAAATTAATAGCCCAAATTCAACTTGTACGATTTATGGAGAATTTTCAAAGTCAATTTCTAGTATTGAATTTCTGAACAGCCTGCTATACTGTTTTCCGACTTTTCACCACTTAAAAATTCATATCTTTTTACTCGGAACTCGAAATCAGTTTCCGTTTGCTGGAAACGAAACTAGACGAACAAATATTTACATCGGTATAAAATTCACCTTCTAACCATTTTTTTAGAATTTATGGTGAATTTTCAAAGTTACTGCCATAAACTAGTTTTTCTACACAACTTCCATAAACAACTTCAACTTTTATACTTACTTCTCTACTTTTCAATTTAGTCAAATCACTAGCTTTAAACCACCAACTCATCACATTCTTCACCAAATAATTATTCACAATAATTCTCCCTAATATTCCTTATTTACCGAAATTGGTACTAAAATGCAAAGATAAGGATTCATGCTTCTTAACTTTGCAATTTAATCCTTAATTCAACATTACTACCTTAATTCCATCATTACAACTAAAAATTAGATTTAGCCCCCATACAAAACTTCCATTTCGATTTGGTCACTTCATTTTCTTATCTCTAAAAGATAGGTTACTTGTCGAACAAGTAACCTCGATATAGATAACTTGCAATGCAAGTAACCTAAGTAACCTCGATATAGATAATTTTCAATGCAAGTAACTTAAACACAACCATACAAGACATACAAGCAATCCACAATAATCAAAACAAACACACTTAGCATGCTAATTTAGGTACTAATTTGTTTCATTTCATACTTATATCCTAAGTTACCACTATCATATTACCACTAGCCATTCCATTTCAATATTCATATACCATTCAAAACAATAACAAGTATGGCATACTTCACAATAGGTTTCTATTAGACATGAACCAACATACATTCTTATTACAAGATCATATACCCTATTCGAATGATACAAGGTGGTCACTTTACACATTTCATTTGTTTTTTTTTCAAACAAGACATACTATCTCATGGCATCCTTAGCTAGTAACATTGTTAATGCATGATTGTACATACCTTAGCTCCAATCCAAGCATTGCCGAATCATACCAATGGCAACAAGAAAAATTATGCATGATCATACAATTTTGGTCTAGCATTCGAATTATACAAGGTTCAACAAACATTGAATTACTATCACAATTTGCGCAGCATCTTACTTATTATAAACCTATAAACATAGTTATATATACATAGTTCACAGTATCAAGGTTGGTTATATGATAGGCCCAACAAAAACATTACATATACTAGTCATATATATACACCCAAAATGCATGTTCAAAGCTAACTATTACAAGTTCTAGTGCCACCAAACTAGGAGTATACAAAGAGTATGAAATCATAATTTTAAGCTTGCTTCACAACGTTGCTTCGAACTCAAGATATCCTCTTGAAAGTGTCTTTAATCTGTTGTGGGAAGAATAAAGAGTAGAGTGGTAAGTACAAGTTATGTACTTAGTGAGGTAACATTAAGCTAACCAATTTCCAAGTTTACTTATCCAAGTGTACAAGCATTTCAAGGAATCAAAGTCATCACTACATGTCACATACTATTCGAATGAATAGGGTAAAGATAGGCAAGCTTCACATATCAAACATTCAACATTGCAACATCCATCATGTATCCATAACATACTATTCGAATTATTGCTTAAGAGACAAGCAATCAAAAACACCAAGTACCAAGTACCAAGTAGGAATTCATGCACAATAACATCATCTATGCATTTCTTTCATGTGAAGTAACTAGTTATACAATCATTCATGTGTTATCTTTCAAGGCAAGGATGTTCATTCAAGAATCTTACAAAACAAATAATGTTCACATCACACATTCAAGACAAACAATGTTCATTTCAAGTTATTAATTCATCTTATGACACTCTTGGTATTTAGGTCACTAGATAATCAAATCTTCAACAATATGCACCGAAGTTCCAACATGCATCGTAGTGCCAGTATACACCGTAGTGCCAATATGCACCGTCGTGCCAATATGCACCGTAGTGCCAATATGCACCGTAGTGCCAATATGAGCTCTAGATTCTAAGGCATGCCTCCTATCTATCTAAACTAGCTACCAAGGTTGTTTGATTATCAATTTCATTCAAGCTTTATACAATTCATTAATCAAGACATGATTATGCCATTCAAAGGCCAAGCCCTTAGGCTTATATAGTCTTAACTCCCAAGACAAGTTTATCCATGCCATTCGAATGACATGAACACAAGGTGGTACCATTGTTCATTTCATTTCAACCAATCATGCATATCAATCACAAACACATTCATATGTATGCAATGTGCATACCTTATTCTCCAAGCAAGCATGCCATTTCTTACCTTTGGCATAAGCAATGCAACATGTCAAGCATTTCATTTCATTTGCTTAATAATCAAGTAAACAAGTAGAACATGGCATCAAACAAGTTGTCATTCATATCATTATTCCCTTAATTAGCCAAATATATATTAGGTCATGTTACATGGCATTGTCATTGAATTAACATAATAGAAAGATTGGTTAGAACCTAAGTCCCAACCCTAAGGATGGTTACACTCGCAATACTCCTAGCTAATCACTTGTCTTGTATCCAAATCCCTTTGCCTCTTGCTTTGGGATGTGCACTCTTTTCTTCCTCTTCCACAACTTGCTGCCCGTGGTCTAGCAAGCATAACACATATAATTCATCAAAGCATACACATAATGTCAGACATATATAGTAACAACATTACCACATTTGTACCTAACATTTATCTGCTATTTTTATGCTTTCTTTTAAGCATTTCTTACTTGTTCATCTCCATATTGTTATTACCTCATTTTAGAACATAACTGGACAGGTTACAATGTCCCAAAACTATTTTGGAAACAATTTGCTTCAAGGTGTAAAAATAGTGCTTTGGGATGTGCACTCTTTTCTTCCTCTTCCACAACTTGCTGCCCTTGGTCTAGCAAGCATAACACATATAATTCATCAAAACATACACATATATAGTAACAACGTTACCAAATTTGTACCTAACATTTATCTAATTTTTTATGCTTTCTTTTAAGCATTTCTTACTTGTTCATCTCCATATTGTTATTACCTCATTTTAGAACATAACTGGACATGTTACAATGTCCCAAAACTGTTTTGGAAACAATTTGCTTCAAGGTGCAAAAACAGTCCCAAACTGTCAGGACACTGCTGCCTAGTAGTTTGCACACTGTCCCTTTAAATGGTCATATCTTTTAATCCGTACGTCAGAATTTTGATTAATTTACACCATTGGAACGCTAAAAAAATTATCTTTATGACCATATAAGGCTTGTATTTTAGTTCTTATCCAATTAATACAGTTTATTGTTCAAAGACAGGGCATGTACACTGTCTGGACAGTTTGCACTGTCCAGATATTTCTAATTATAGTTTCCAGCATATGACCCAGATTTCAGTTACGTTTTCACCTAATAAAAGTAGACATACTAAGGATCATGTCACTAAAATTTCAGTCCTGAATTTGATCTATACAAATTTTGGTGAATTTTGAAAATTACTGCCCAGAACAAAGCAATTCTGGGCAGATTGCACCTATTCACATTTTAATTCCTTAAATTCATTTTAACCAATGTTTTGGCCCTATAATTCATTCATGATCATGTTCATACATGTCTTGGCTATCATAATTCACCTAACAATGTTATCAAAATAGGGCATAGTCATGTTAATCCTAGTTTAATCCATTTGATCACAATTACACATCAATTCATCAACTAGGCAGTCCATTACCTAATTTAACTAGTTCAATTAGGTGTAGTCACATTTTCCAGCAAGTTACCTATTCAATTCAATCTTCTTTTTACCTAGCAACATGTTCAAGACAGAGTTCTATGTTCATTTAGCATGCTTACACAATTTCTCAATCAAAACAGTCCCAAACAAGACTGTTTTCTATCATGTTCATGTTTCAAAGATTTTCCAGCATTGGTTACTAACAATTTAGCTTGTTTAACACCTCTATTACATTATCTAATCATGATCATGTTCAATTCATTAGTTCCTTAGCTTAATTACATGTTCTAACAATTCAATTCTTAAAACAACATTTCATTTCAAATTTCCAGCAACCTATGTTATAACATATTCAACAATTCAAACATAAAATCAATTGAAATAGCATGTGATTACCTTACTTAAGCTGAACCCTAACTGAATTTAACCTCTAACCAAACTCAATCCAAGTAGTTCCTCAACACTCCATGGATAAACAATAGAGCTTTCTCTCATTTCTCTCACTTTTCTTTCTTGGTAATGAATAATGAGAAAGAAGATGGGCATTACCCCTCCATAGTGGCCGACTAAGACATGAAGTAATGGACCTGTGTCATGTCCATTTTTTTTATTATAAGTTAGCATGCATTGCACAAGGTTTCATGATAAGTGTTCAAAAATACTATTTTCTTACCCTTTTTACTCATATTATTGTTAGACTTAGGCTCATATTAGTTGCATAGTTAGCCATTCATGCATTAATCCATGTTTCCTTCAATCGTTGAGCTTGATTACATAACTTGGTAGTTTTTGTGGGAAAGATGCTGCTTTGGTGTGCTTTGTGTGTGTATGTGCAGGATCACTTGCCAAAGCAATGCCGAGCTAGTTGCTAGGGCAATGCATGAAGGAGACGCCGAGCCAGTTGCCATGGCAATTGTCGACAAGAGTAAAGGTGATATGGTAGTCGAAATTGAGGACTAAACAAGCCCAAGATGACGTGGAGCAAAGCCCAAGCCCAAAGGAATTTGATTTCCATGCAAAGATTAAAGAAGAATTAAATCCCAAGAAGATAGGAGAAGTTCTAGTAGGAATACAATTATAATAAAGAATTATATTCTTTAAAGATAATTTAATTCCAACTTAAACTCCTCCTCAAAGAAGGACTTTGGCCTAGCCCTATAAATAGCAAGGAGATTTCGACAATCCAAAGGGGGAGAGCAATAGGGAAATTTCGACAAGTCCAAGGAGGGCAAGAGGAGAGAATTTTCGACAAGCATCTAGGGCAAAGAGGATTTCGACAAGCCTCCTCCTTCATCCTTTTCTTTCTTGTTCGATTGGGTTCATGCTAGGGATTGTTTATCTTGTGTTTCTTTGGAACCTAGCCATGAACTAAATCTACTTGGCTATGGTTATTGTGTTTTGTGGTTGTGAGAAACTATTGGTTTTTGTTTAGGTAATAAGAGTTTGCACTTTTCTATTTCAAGGTTTATTCATTCTTGGTTCTTATTCTTGTTTGCGAGTGAATTGGGAGACGATCTCGTGATTTCATCTATTTATCTAATATCGGGAGAGTTAGATTCAAGAAACGAATGAATATGATCTTTATTCAATCTATTGATGGTGAAGATTAATCCGGCTTAGGAATAAGTTAAGGATTTCAACGGCTAAGAGGAGCGCAAGATTGGTTGTTGTTCACCCTTGATTCACGCAGGGGTGTATTATCAAGGCATGCACAAATAGCTAGAGTTTCGACTTAGGGATAAGAAGAAACCATTGAAGAACGCTCTGCCGAACCTTGAAGATTGCTGCCCATACGCCCAAGTAGTTGCCCAACTAGTTGCCCAGGCAACCATCGATTAGTTGCGAAGGCAACCCCGTTGTGCAAGTTGCCACGACAACTGAGTTGCCCGTGCACTCTTTTACCAAGACGATCCAATCGGCTATCACACCTCAACTCACGATAACCTGGCCTATCTCTCTCTCATTTGAATTCATCTTTTCTTTTACTTTATTGCTTTCTAGATTAGTCATTAGTTAAACTTCTATAATCCTTTACTTGTGTTTTTACTTTTACAGTGCAAGAGACTAGATTCTTGAAGTAGCACCAATCCCTGTGGAGATGATATCTTTTATACTATAACTTGCGACGTGTATACTTGCACATTTGCATAGCACTTATTACGCGCAACAAGTTTTTGGCGCCGTTGCCGGGGATTGGCAATAGCGACTTTGTTTTTATTTTCTTGCACTTTCTTTTTATTTTTCTTGTTTAAAATCAAAGGGCTAACAAACTTTGGTTTTGCATTGGTATATGACCAGGGCGAGACCGACTTCACCAGAATATCCCTTTGATCCAAAAATTGAACGAACCTTACAAAGACTTAGACGAAGGATAAGAGAAGCAATGGCAAATCAAGACGGCAATATGAATCAAGATGTTCGAGCAGGAGGAGGAGTGATTCTTGCACGAAACAGAACTATTCGAGAATATCTTGAAGAAGATCTTGATGGACTTAATCCAGGAGTTGTCGCACCTGAAATTGAAGCTGTCCACTTTGAGTTGAAACCGGTAATGTTTAATATGATCAACACAATAGGTCAATTTGGTGGCTCAGCAACTGAAGACGCACGACAACATCTGAAATCTTTCCTCGAGATTTGCAACTCGTTCAAGATACACGGAGTCACCCCCGATGTCCTACGATTAAGATTATTCCCCTATTCATAGAGGGATAAGGCGAAAGCATGGTTGAATAGCATTCCTGCCGGATCCATAACATCATGGACTGATCTTTGTCGTGATTTCCTTGCTAGATTTAATCCTACAAATTTGACTGATAAGCTTCGTAACAACATTACTTCTTTTCGGCAGGCAGATGATGAATCTATGTACGAGGCTTGGGAGCGATATAGAGAACTTCTACACAAATGCCCCCTACACGGATTCCCGGTGTGGACTCAAGTAACAATGTTTTACAACGCCGTGAATACACCAACAAGGATGATGCTAGATGCCTCGACAAACGGCATACTCCTAGATAAGTCACCGGAAGAAGCAATGCAAATTTTAAACAGGCTGGCCAAGAATGATTATCAATTCCCATCTACTAGAAGAGGAGGAGTTAGACGCCAAGCCACAATACATGAACTAGGATCATCAGATTCAATTTCGGCACAATTGGCCACTTTAACCAAGATGGTCCAGAACATGCAAAAACCAAACAACACACATGAAGTCAAGGTAATGGATTCTTTTTGTGAGTTATGTGGTGATAACCATAATTCTTCCGAATGTATGCGAAATCCGAATCCGACTTCTATGTGGAGAATTACAATCGAGCAATAATGTGATGTCCAATACATACAATCCAGCTTGGAAGAAGCACCCGAATTTTTCATGGAGTAATCCCAACAATGCTCTAAACCAGAACAATCAGAATGCACAAGCATCGGGATTCCAGGAGAGAATATGCCACGGCAAATGGATGCCGCAGCAACAACCGACAACATCTAGTTCTTTGGAAAATTCTCTAAATGCTTTTATGATGAAAAACTGAATCTTATATGGCTGAGAATAGTAATTTCATAAAAAGAATCGATGCTTTTATTAACAGGACCGAGATGAGATTGCAAAACCAAGAGGCGGCAATCAAATCATTGGAAAATCAAGTCGGACAGTTTGCTCAAAATCTGAATACTAGACCACAAGGAGGTTTACCTAGCGATACTAAAGTCGCAAGAGGAACTGGCCATGAGCAATGTAAGGCAATCACCACTAGAAGTGGCCAACAACTTAGAGAGGCTCAAACCCGCTCATCAAACAAAACTCCACAAAAAGATCAAGATGAACCTAGCGGCAAAGCCTCAGATGCTGAACCAGGAATTGCCGCGGCAACCGGCAATAAGCATGCCTCGGCAACCAACGATAAAGACGCCTCGGCAACTTGCGATAAGCATGCCTCGGCAACCCAGTTGATAATGCCTCAAAGAACTCCGATGTCCCAATGCCGTCAATCAGGTTTCAAACCAATGAAAGGATCGAAGATATCCGACTTCCACCACCATTCCCACAAAGGTTGAAGCGACAAAAGCAAGAATACCAATTCAAGAAGTTTCTTGATATCCTAAAGCAAGTCCACATCAACTTGCCACTGGTGGAAGCAATTGAACAAATGCCAAACTATGCCAAGTTTCTTAAAGACATTGTGTCCAAGAGAACAAGGCTAGGAGAGTTTGAAATAGTTGCCGCAACAGAGGGATGCATGGCAATGTTGCACAATCGTATGCCACCTAAGTTGAAGGATCCCAGAAGTTTCATGATACCCTATTCCATTGGAAATCACTATGTCGGGAAAGCATTATGCGACCTTGGGGCTAGCATAAACTTGATGCCTAAATTAGTTTTCCAGAAACTAGGAATCGGGAAGGCAAGACCTACAACAGTTATGCTGCAGCTAGCCGACAGATCCTATGTGCATCTAGAGGGAAAAATCGAGGACATACTGGTAAAAGTTGATAAATTTATTTTTCCCGCTGACTTTATTATTTTGGATTGTGAAGCAGATGAGCATGCACCTATCATTCTCGGGAGACCATTCCTAGCAACAGGGAGAACCTTGATCGACGTTGAAAAGGGAGAACTCACAATGAGGGTGAATGACCAGCAGGTCAAACTAAATGTGTTCCAAACACTAAGGCATGCCGATGATCCAGAAGAATGCCAACTACTTCATGCCACGACAGAGTTTAACTTCAATGAGGAATTTAGTTGCCTCGGTAACTACATTGCCGATCAAGAGGAACTTGAGGAGTATGAAGAACCGGTCGATAAGGAACAACAAAAAGAGGCAAATTGGCTAGTCAACCGACCAGGTACATACTTTGAACCACTGGATTACTCAGGTAAAGAAGGTAAACTCGAAAAACCCTCTATTGAACAACCACCGATTCTTGAGTTGAAACAATTACCGGAGCAACTAAAATATGCATACTTAGGAACCAATAATACATTGCCTGTAATTATTTCTTCTAAGTTACAGCCTGAGCAGGAAAAGAAGCTGATCAAGATGTTGAAGCTACACAAAAAGGCAATAGGGTGGACAATTGCCGACTTGAAGGGAATTAGCCCGGCAGTATGCATGCACAAGATCTTGTTGGAAGATGATCACAAACCTTCAATTGAGGCCCAGAGGAGACTGAATCATGCCATGAAAGGGGTTGTAATGAAAGAAATCATCAAGTGGCTTGGTGCCGACATTATATACCCTATCTCTGATAGTACGTGGGTAAGTCCGGTACAATGTGTACCGAAAAAGGGAGGTATAACAGTGGTAAGCAATGAAAATAATGAACTTATCCCAACCAGGACTGTGACTGGTTGGAGGGTTTGTATGGACTATAGAAAGCTAAACAAAGCCACTAGGAAAGATCACTTCCCATTACCCTTTATTGATCAAATGCTTGACCGTCTTGCAGGTAAACCATTTTATTGTTTTCTTGATGGTTATTCAGGTTACAATCAATTTGCCATAGCACCAGAAGATCAAGAAAAAACAACCTTCACATGCCCATATGGTACTTATGCCTTCCGAAGGATGCCGTTCGAATTGTGTAACGCCCCGGCAACCTTCCAAAGATGCATGATGGCACTCTTTTCAGACATGGTCGAAGACTTCCTTGAGATCTTCATGGATGATTTTTCGGTTTTTGGTAATGACTTCGACGGCTGTCTCGGCAATTTAGAGAGGGTGTTAGCAAGATGCGAAGAAACGGATTTAGTCTTCAATTGGGAGAAATGCCATTTTATGGTAGATGAAGGAATAGTGCTCGGCCACAAGATTTCATCCAATGGAATTGAAGTAGACAAAGCCAAGGTGGACGTGATCGAGAGATTACCCCCACCAAGTTCGGTTAAAGGAATTCGAAGTTTTCTCAAACATGCAGGTTTTTACAGGAGGTTCATTCATAATTTTTCTAAAATCACTAAACCCTTGTGTAATCTACTTGAACAGGATAAAGTCTTCGATTTTGATGATTCTTGCACCCAAGCATTCGAAACCCTAAAGAAAAAGCTTGCCTCGGCACCCATTGTCGTTCCACCAGATTGGACGCTACCTTTTGAGCTCATGTGTGATGCAAGTGATTTCGCAGTAGGAGCAGTCCTAGGCCAACGCACAGGTAAGACCTTCCATGTGATATACTACGCTAGTAAAACTCTTAATAGTGCCCAAGTGAATTACACAACAACGGAGAAAGAGTTACTAGCTGTAGTTTTCGCATTTGACAAGTTCCGATCCTATTTGATTGGTACAAAGGTAATTGTTCATACGGACCATTCGGCAATCAAATACTTATTTGCTAAAAAGGATGCTAAACCTCGTTTGATTCGTTGGATATTACTTTTACAAGAATTTGATATTGAAATTAAGGACAGGAAAGGAACAGAAAATCAAGTGGCCGATCACTTATCACGTCTGGAACGCAATAGGGAAGAGGACGCAGATCTTGAGATATGCGATGCATTCCCGGATGAACAAATTTTAGTTGCCTCAGCAACCCTCGATGCCTCGACAACCCTAGACGCCTCGGCAACCATTGATGCAAATGCCTCGGCAACCCTTGAAGCCACAGCAGCCTTTGACGCGCACGCCTCGGCAATACCCTGGTACGCGGATTTAGTTAATTTCCTTGTTTGTGGTATTTTTCCTTATGGCATTACTCACCAAGGGAAGAAGCGGTTCCGCCATGATGCTAAGCATTACTTTTGGGACGAGCCTCTTTTGTTTAAACAACGTGCAGATCAGGTTATACGCCGATGTGTCCCTGAAGAAGAGCAACAAAATGTACTCCGGCAATTCCATTCTTCACCCTATGGAGGACATTTTGGAGGAACTCGTACCGCGGCCAAAGTTTTGCAATCCGGTTTGTATTGGCCAACATTGTACAAAGATGCCCAAGACTTTTACAAGCAATGTGATCGTTGCCAGAGGACGGGCAATATCTCTAGACGACATGAAATGCCGCTCCAGAACATCATTGAGGTGGAATTGTTCGATGTATGGAGGATCGACTTTATGGGACCTTTTCCATCTTCATTCGGCAACCTCTACATTCTACTTGCCGTCGACTACGTGTCTAAATGGGTTGAGGCAGCTGCAGTTCCCAACAACGATTCCAAGACCGTGCAAAGATTCTTGCAGAAAAACATATTTACACGGTTTGGGATACCGAGAGCAATTATCAGCGATGACGGCAAGCATTTTGACAACAGACTAATTGCCAAGATGTTGCAACGCTTCGGCATATCACACAAGATCGCCACGGCATATCACCCACAAACCAACGGGTATACTCGAGAAAGTCGTAAATCCCTCAAGGAAAGATTGGACATTAAGACTAGATGACGCACTTTGGGCATATCGCACTGCATTCAAAACACCCTTAGGTATGTCCCCCTTCCGACTTGTCTATGGCAAAACATGTCATCTACCGGTGGAAATCGAGCACAAGGCATATTGGGCAATCAAGACCGTGAATATAGATTGGGAAAGTGCCGGACAAAAGCGTTTGATGGATCTCAACGAGATAGAAGAATTCCGTGCACTCGCCTATAACAATGCACAAATCTACAAGGAGAAAACAAAGCGATGGCACGACAAGAACTTATTGCCACGACAATTCATGCCAGGGCAACTAGTTCTCCTATTCAATTCTCGGCTAAAACTTTTCCCGGGAAAGCTGAAATCAAGATGGTCGTGACCATTTGAAGTTGTCAAACCATTCTCCCATGGCGCCGTGATAATCAAGTCCATCTCTGACAACCATGAATTCAAAGTTAATGGAAAAAGATTGAAGCACTAAAATGGTGCCCATGTGGAACGTAACAAGGAAGTGGTCAACTTAGGAGATGCATGAGCATGCTCTCCCTTTTGATATTTTTATTTTTTTATTTTTTTTATTTTTCGATTAATTAATTATTTTATTTTTTCGATTTTTTTTATTTTTATATATTTCCGATTATTAGTAGTTTTTAGGATAGATTTTTTTATTCAAGTTTAAGAATCCTATTACACATCTTTATTTATTTTCTTTATTAGTTTATCTTTAATTTTAATCCTTATTTGATTTGTCTTTGAATTGTAGGAAAAGAAGTTCAAGATAAAGAAGGAATTCTAAACCAAGTAGGAAAACATCTTCAACAAGGAAACTAATGGGCTGAATCTAAGGCTTATATAAAGCCTCCAATTCATCCTAACCAAAACCCCCTTGTCGACAACTTCTACAAAACCCTAAACCCTTTTTCGTTTTCCCCTAATCCCACCCACCTATCTTTTCTATAAAACCCATCACCCTTAACCTATTCCTAATTTCTATCTTGCAACTTTTTAGTTTCTTTTCTTTGTTTTTACTCACAACCAATATCATCCATGGCATCCAAGATTAAACTTTTAGTTCATCCAAGTTCCTCCAAAGAACCAAGATACAAGAAGTTTGCTACACCGGTGGTTCAAGAAAGATTTCAATCCAAGTTTGAAAGCCGAAAGATTCATGAAGAACAAGGCTTTGAATACTCCAACTCTCATCAAGATTTCGGCCTTGAACCATTCATCTTCGAAAGGATTGCACATCAAAAGTGGAAAATCTTTTGCCATCAACCGGAACTGGGTAACATCTCATGGGTAAGAGAATTCTATGCTCACTCACCTAACCCGGATTCCTTATGTTTTTGTTCGTGACAAGGCCATACTTATAAGTCCCGAAAGCATCAACACCTTTTACGGGCTTTACATTGAGAAGGATGAGCATCAAGCCTTCGTTGACCAAATCAATCCCAAGCAACTCGACAAGGTGCTTCAAGAACTCACTCAACCGGGAACTCATTGGAACGACGGTAAATACAGGGGCACGGTAAATCGCCTTCGGCTTAAACCCGAGGCAAAACTATGGAATAAGTTTGTTAAAACTTCTTTAATGCCCTCCACACACAATACTACCGTTGATATACCACGTCTTTTGCTCATACATTCTATTTTGCATAATCACATCATTAACATTGGAAAAATTATTTGTGATGAGATTTTTGTATGCAGCTCAAAAGATAAGGGTTCTCTTTTCTTCCCTTGCTTAATTTCTAATCTTTGCAAGGAGATGCATGTCCCGAGTGAGTCCACCGATGAAAAGGCCCTACCCAAGTCCGGTTGGAATCAAGCACTAATCCGAAAACTAATGAGAGAGGCACCGGGAGATTCTTCAAGGCCTCCAATTGCCACGGCAACTCCTGCCGCCACGGCAATCCCTAATGCCCAAGCACCTAACGCCAGGGCAACTCGGCCATTAATCCTGGGACACTTTGAAGCACTTTTGCACCCATTGGCAAGCCGCCTAAGGCAAATTGAAGATCGGTAACTAATGTTCATACGGTACATGAAGGAGCACAACAATGCCATCGCCCAAGTCATCCTAGAAAAGTACCCGTACAATCGCGTGCCATTCCCAATCTTTCCCGCCGATATCCTTGCCCCGGTAACCAATGAAGCAGTCACCACGGCAACCTACTTCGTGCATGCACAAGCTGACGCCATGGCAACCAACCCTGAAGATGCCACGACAACCAAAGCTAAAGACATCCCGGCAACCACTGCAAAAGCCAAAGGTAAAGCACCTATGCCTGAATCAACTCCTACGAAATTATTTTCTGATTTTTCAGATTCGGACGAGTCCTCCATTGAACCAATAAAGACCGCACCAATTGAATCCTCCAAGCGAAAAGCCATTGACATTGATGAAGAGGACGATGAGGACAACCTCGTACGAGGATTAATTCCACCACAGGCAACAAGAAAACAACCATCGCGTTCAAGCAAGAGAATCAAGACACCGACTAGAAGGAAACTAATCATCTACGATGATGAACTCTCGGAGTAAGTCCTCGTATGCATTTTTATTTTTCGTTATTTTTATGCATGCATTGAGGACAATGCCTCACTCGAGTTTGGGGGGGATTGTTATTAGTAGTTACCATGTTTAATTACATTCATCTTAAGTATTACATTTAGGATACATAAATTGCTTGCCATGCCTTTAATTGAAACAAGAATTGCTTAGATTTGATGAATATTCGATGATGACTTTGCCAATGCACTTAAATTGATAGAATTTTTATTCTAGGATAATCATGGAAAAACTTAGAATTTTACTATGATGCTAAATTTGATGAAACACTGTTGTGGTTTGATTGATTTAAGGAATTCTAGAGAACTTAGGTTGATAATGAACAAATTGGGGGATTAGAATAAAAATTGGATGAATGCTAGAGGTGCCCGAAATTGGCTCTAGCATGTGCTAAAAAAATTGATCACTAGAGGTGCCCGAAACTGGCTCTAGGATGTGTTAAAAAAAATTTAACTAGAGGTGCCCGAAACCGGCTCTAGTCGATTAAATTAACTTAAGAAAACTAAAAACAAAACACTAGAGGTGCCCAAAACTGGCTCTAGTTAAAACATGTTAAAAAGAACCCAATGAAGTAATTTGAAAACCTATTGTTTGCATAGAATCCGAAAAATCAACTTGCACACAACTCCGCACACACTCACAAGCATTATAGTTTGATTCCGAGTAACTCCTAAGTTTTCCGAAAAATAAAAAGCCAATCATACTCTGTGCCCCGGTTCAGAGAATTGAAATCAAGTTCAAAGCTAAGTTTGTGAAAATTGAAGTCTTGGCAGGTAATTATGAGTTTGCATTGCTTGAGGACAAGCAATAGTTCGAGTTTGGGGGTGTGATAAGTGTTCAAAAGTACAATTTTTCTTACCCTTTTTACTCATATTATTGATAGACTTAGGCTCATATTAGTTGCATAGTTAGCCATTCATGCATTAATCCATGTTTCCTTCAATCATTGAACTTGATTACATAACTTGGTAGTTTTTGTGGGAAAGATGCTGCTTTGGTGTGCTTTGTGTGTGTATGTGCAGGATCATTTGCCAAAGCAATGCCGAGCTAGTTGCCAGGGCAATGCATGAAGGAGACGCTGAGCTAGTTGCCATGGCAATTTTCGACAAGAGTAAAGGTGATATGGTAGTCAAAATTGAGGACTAAACAAGCCCAAGATGACGTGGAGCAAAGCCCAAGCCCAAAGGAATTTGATTGCCATGCAAAGATTAAAGAAGAATTAAATCCCAAGAAGATAGGAGAAGTTCTAGTAGGAATACAATTATAATAAAGAATTATATTCTTTAAAGATAATTTAATTCCAACTTAAACTCCTCCTCAAAGAAGGACTTTGGCCTAGCCCTATAAATAGCAAGGAGATTTCGACAATCCAAAGGGGGAGAGCAATAGGGAAATTTCGACAAGTCCAAGGAGGGCAAGAGGAGAGAATTTTCGACAAGCATCTAGGGCAAGGAGGATTTCGACAAGCCTCCTCCTTCATCCTTTTCTTTCTTGTTCGATTGGGTTCATGCTAGGGATTGTGTATCTTGTGTTTCTTTGGAACCTAGCCATGAACTAAATCTACTTGGCTATGGTTATTGTGTTTTGTGGTTGTGAGAAACTATTAGTTTTTGTTTAGGTAATAAGAGTTTGCACTTTTCTATTTCAAGGTTTATTCATTCTTGGTTCTTATTCTTGTTTGCGAGTGAATTGAGAGAGGATCTCGTGATTTCATCTATTTATCTAATATCGGGAGAGTTAGATTCAAGAAACGAATGAATATGATCTTTATTCAATCTATTGATGGTGAAGATTAATCCGGCTTAGGAATAAGTTAAGGATTTCAACGGCTAAGAGGAGCGCAAGATTGGTTGTTGTTCACCCTTGATTCACGCAGGGATGTATTATCAAGGCATGCACAAATAGCTAGAGTTTCAACTTAGGGATAAGAAGAAACCATTGAAGAACGCTCTGCCGAACCTTGAAGATTGCTGCCCAGACGCCCAACTAGTTGCCCAAGCAACCATCGATTAGTTGCCAAGGCAACCCCATTGTGCAAGTTGCCACGGCCATTACAATAGTTGTAATAATTGATTTCTTAATATAAAGCTTAAGAATTTAGGTACCTAAGCTGGGGTGTTAATCCTTAAAGCAAGAGTGTAAATCCTTACAAGGATTAGGTTTTCTTGTAAACAACTATGTATGTACATAAATTCTTACACTTAGTTGAGCTACTTTTGGCTTTGGTGTCCAAGTGTAAAGAATTTGGTACCTACTTCTTTCATTACAAAAGTTGTAATAAGTTACGTATAAAGCTTAAGAATTTAGGTACCTACTGAAATCCTTACCAAGAGTGTAAGGAATTAGGTTTTTTTGTAAGAAACTATGTATGTACATAAATTCTTACACTTAGTTGAGCTACTTTTGGCTTTGGTGTCCAAGTGTAAAGAATTTGGTACCTACTTCTTTCATTACAATAGTTGTAATAAGTTACGTATAAAGCTTAAGAATTTAGGTACCTACTGAAATCCTTACCAAGAGTGTAAGGAATTAGGTTTTCTTGTAAGCAACTATGTATGTACATAAATTCTTACACTTAGTTGAGCTACTTTTGGCTTTGGTGTTCAAGTGTAAAGAATTTGGTACCTACTTCTTTCATTACAAAAGTTGTAATAAGTTACGTATAAAGCTTAAGAATTTAGGTACCTACTGAAATCCTTACCAAGAGTGTAAGGAATTAGGTTTTTTGTAAGAAACTATGTATGTACATAAATTCTTACACTTAGTTGAGCTACTTTTGGCTTTGGTGTCCAAGTGTAAAGAATTTGGTACCTACTTCTTTCCTTACAAAAGTTGTAATAAGTTACGTATAAAGCTTAAGAATTTAGGTACCTACTGAAATCCTTACCAAGAGTGTAAGAAAATTAGGTTTTTTTGTAAGAAACTATGTATGTACATAAATTCTTACACTTTAGTTGAGCTACTTTTGGCTTTGGTGTCCAAGTGTAAAGAATTTGGTACCTACTTCTTTTACAAAAGTTGTAATAAGTTACGTATAAAGCTTAAGAATTTAGGTACCTACTGAAATTCTTACCAAGAGTGTAGTAAATTAGGTTTTCTTGTAAGCAACTATGTATGTACATAAATTCTTACACTTAGTTGAGCTACTTTTGGCTTTGGTGTCCAAGTGTAAAGAATTCGGTACCTACTTCTTTCATTACAAAAGTTGTAATAAGTTACGTATAAAGCTTAAGAATTTAGGTACCTACTGAAATCCTTACCAAGAGTGTAAGGAATTAGGTTTTTTGTGTAAGAAAACTATGTATGTACATAAATTCTTACACTTAGTTGAGCTACTTTTTTGGCTTTGGTGTCCAAATTTGGTAAAGAATTACAAAAGTTGTAATAAGTTACGATAAAAAGCTTTTTAGGTACCTACTGAAATCATTACAAAGAGTTGTAATTTTTGTAAAACTATGTTACGTATAAAGCTTAACTTAGAATTTAGGTACCTAAAGAATTAAAAAAATTTCTTAAAAGTTGTAAAGAGTGTAAAGAAGAATTAGGTTTTCTTGTAAGAGTGTAACTATGTATGTACATAAAATTCTTACACTTAGTTGAGCTACTTTTGGCTTTGGTGTCCAAGTGTAAAGAATTTGGTACCTACTTTTTTTCTTACATTACAAAGTTGTAATAAGTTACGTATAAAGCTTAAGAATTTAGGTACCTACTGAAATCCTTACCAAGAGTGTAAGGAATTAGGTTTTTTTGTAAGAAACTATGTATGTACATAAATTCTTACACTTAGTTGAGCTACTTTTTTTTTTTGGTGTCCAAGTGTAAAGAATTTGGTACCTACTTCTTTCATTACAAAAGTTGTAATAAGTTACGTATAAAGCTTAAGAATTTAGGTACCTACTAAATCCTTACCAAGAGTGTAAAAATTAGAATTAGGTTTTTTTGTAAGAAACTATGTATGTACATAAATTCTTACACTTAGTTGAGCTACTTTTGGCTTTGGTGTCCAAGTGTAAAGAATTCGGTACCTACTTCTTTCATTACAAAAGTTGTAATAAGTTACGTATAAAGCTTAAGAATTTAGGTACCTACTGAAATCCTTACCAAGAGTGTAAGAAATTAGGTTTTTTTGTAAGCAACTATGTATGTACATAAATTCTTACACTTAGTTGAGCTACTTTTTGGCTTTGGTGTCCAAGTGTAAAGAATTCGGTACCTACTTCTTTCATTACAAAAGTTGTAATAAGTTACGTATAAAGCTTAAGAATTTAGGTACCTACTGAAATCCTTACCAAGAGTGTAAGAAATTAGGTTTTTTTGTAAGAAACTATGTATGTACATAAATTCTTACACTTAGTTGAGCTACTTTTGGCTTTGGTGTCCAAGTGTAAAGAATTTGGTACCTACTTCTTTCATTACAAAAGTTGTAATAAGTTACGTATAAAGCTTAAAAACTTAGGTACCTACTGAAATCCTTATCAAGAGTGTAAAGAATTAGGTTTTTTTGTGTGTAAGAAACTATGTATGTACATAAATTCTTACTCTTAGTTGAGCTATTTTGGCTTTTGTGTCCAAGTGTAAAGAATTCGGTACCTACTTCTTTCATTACAAAAGTTGTAATAAGTTACGTATAAAGCTTAAGAATTTAGGTACCTACTGAAATCCTTACCAAGAGTGTAAGGAATTAGGTTTTTTTGTAAGAAACTATGTATGTACATAAATTCTTACACTTAGTTGAGCTACTTTTGGCTTTGGTGTCCAAGTGTAAAGAATTTGGTACCTACTTCTTTCATTACAAAAGTTGTAATAAGTTACGTATAAAGCTTAAGAATTTAGGTACCTACTGAAATCCTTACCAAGAGTGTAAGGAATTAGGTTTTTTTGTAAGAAACTATGTATGTACATAAATTCTTACACTTAGTTGAGCTACTTTTTGCTTTGGTGTCCAAGTGTAAAGAATTCGGTACTTACTTTTTCATTACAATAGTTGTAATAAGTTACGTATAAAGCTTAAGAATTTAGGTACCTACACTTAGTTGAAATTTACCAAGAGTGTAAGGAATTAGGTTTTTTGTAAGCAACTATGTATGTACATAAATTCTTACACTTAGTTGAGCTACTTTTGGCTTTGGTGTCCAAGTGTAAAGAATTTTGAGCTACTTTGGTACCTACTTCTTTCTTTCATTACAAAAGTTGTAATAAGTTACGTATAAAGCTTAAGAATTTAGGTACCTACTAAAATCCTTACCAAGAGTGTAAGGAATTAGGTTTTTTTGTAAGAAACTATGTATGTACATAAATTCTTACACTTAGTTGAGCTACTTTTGGCTTTGGTGTCCAAGTGTAAAGAATTTAGTACCTACTTCTTTCATTACAATAGTTGTAATAAGTTACGTATAAAGCTTAAGAATTTAGGTACCTACTAAAATCCTTACCAAGAGTGTAAGGAATTAGGTTTTTTTGTAAGCAACTATGTATGTACATAAATTCTTACACTTAGTTGAGCTACTTTTGGCTTTGGTGTCCAAGTGTAAAGAATTTGTACCTACTTCTTTCCTTACAAAAGTTGTAATAAGTTACGTATAAAGCTTAAGAATTTAGGTACCTACTAAAATCCTTACCAAGAGTGTAAGAAATTAAGTTTTTTTTGTAAGAAACTATGTATGTACATAAATTTTTACACTTAGTTCAGCTACTTTTAGCTTTGGTGTCCAAGTGTAAAGAATTCGGTACCTACTTCTTTCATTACAATAGTTGTAATAAGTTACGTATAAAGCTTAAGAATTTAGGTACCTACTAAAATCCTTACCAAGAGTGTAAGGAATTAGGTTTTCTTGTAAGCAACTATGTATGTACATAAATTCTTACACTTAGTTGAGCTACTTTTGGCTTTGGTGTCCAAGTGTAAAGAATTCGGTACCTACTTCTTTCATTACAAAAGTTGTAATAAGTTACGTATAAAGCTTAAGAATTTAGGTACCTACTAAAATCCTTACCAAGAGTGTTAGGAATTAGGTTTTTCTTGTAAGAAACTTTGTATTACATAAATTCTTACACTTAGTTGAGCTACTTTTGGCTTTGGTGTCCAAGTGTAAAGAATTCGGTACCTACTTCTTTCAATACAATAGTTGTAATAAGTTAAGTTAGTATAAAGCTTAAGAATTTAGGTACCTACTTAAATCCTTACCAAGAGTGTAAAGAATTTAGGTTTTTTTGTAAGAAACTATGTATGTACATAAATTCTTACACTTAGTTGAGCTACTTTTTGAGCTTTTTTGGCTTTGGTGTCCAAGTGTAAAGAATTTGGTACCTACTTCTTTCTTTATTACAATTTGTAATAAGTTACGTATAAAGCTTAAGAATTTAGGTACCTACTGAAATCCTTACCAAGAGTGTAAGGAATTAGGTTTTTTTTGTAAGAAACTATGTATGTACATAAATTCTTACACTTAGTTGAGCTACTTTTGGCTTTGGTGTCCAAGTGTAAAGAATTTGGTACCTACTTCTTTCATTACAATAGTTGTAATAAGTTACGTATAAAGCTTAAGAATTTAGGTACCTACTGAAATCCTTACCAAGAGTGTAAGGAATTAGGTTTTCTTGTAAGAACTATGTATGTACATAAATTCTTACACTTAGTTGAGCTAATTTTGGCTTTGGTGTCCAAGTGTAAAGAATTCGGTACCTACTTCTTTCATTACAAAAGTTGTAATAAGTTACGTATAAAGCTTAAGAATTTAGGTACCTACTGAAATCCTTACCAAGAGTGTAAGGAATTAGGTTTTTTGTAAGAAACTATGTATGTACATAAATTCTTACACTTAGTTGAGCTACTTTTTTTGCTTTGGTGTCCAAGTGTAAAGAATTTGTACCTACTTCTTTCATTACAAAAGTTGTAATAAGTTACGTATAAAGCTTAAGAATTTAGGTACCTACTAAAATCCTTACCAAGAGTGTAAAAGAATTCATTAGGTTTTTTTTGTAAAGAAACTATGTATGTATAAATTACTTACACTTAGTTGAGCTTACTTTTACTTTTGGCTTTAGTGTCCAAGTGTAAAGAATTCGGTACCTACTTCTTTCCTTACAAAAGTTGTAATAAGTTACTTATAAAGCTTAAGAATTTAGTTACCTACTGAAATCCTTACCAAGAGTGTAAAGAAATAGGTTTTTTTGTAAGAAACTATGTATGTACATAAATTCTTACACTTAGTTGAGCTACTTTTGGCTTTGGTGTCCAAGTGTAAAGAATTCGGTACCTACTTCTTTCCTTACAAAAGTTGTAATAAGTTACGTATAAAGCTTAAGAATTTAGGTACCTACTGAAATCCTTACCAAGAGTGTAAGGAATTAGGTTTTTTTTGTAAGAAACTATGTATGTACATAAATTCTTACACTTAGTTGAGCTACTTTTGGCTTTGGTGTCCAAGTGTAAAGAATTCGGTACCTACTTCTTTCATTACAATAGTTGTAATAAGTTACGTATAAAGCTTAAGAAGAATTTAGGTACCTACCTAAATCTGAAATCCTTACCAAGAGTGTAAGGAATTAGGTTTTTTTGTAAGCAACTATGTATGTACATAAATTCTTACACTTAGTTGAGCTACTTTTTTTGGCTTTGGTGTCCAAGTGTAAAAGAATTTGGTACCTACTTCTTTCATTACAAAAGTTGTAATAAGTTACGTATAAAAAGAATTAAGAATTTAGGTACCTACTAAAAATCCTTACCAAGAGTGTAAGAAATTAGGTTTTTTTGTAAGAAACTATGTATGTACATAAATTCTTACACTTAGTTGAGCTACTTTTGGCTTTGGTGTCCAAGTGTAAAGAATTCGGTACCTACTTCTTTCCTTACAAAAGTTGTAATAAGTTACGTATAAAGCTTAAGAATTTAGGTACCTACTGAAATCCTTACCAAGAGTGTAAGGAATTAGGTTTTTTTAAGAAACTATGTATGTACATAAAAATTCTTACACTTAGTTGAGCTACTTTTGGCTTTGGTGTCCAAGTGTAAAGAATTTGGTACCTACTTCTTTTTCATTACAATAAGTTGTAATAAGTTACGTATAAGGCTTAAGAATTTAGGTACCTACTGAAATCCTTACCAAGAGTGTAAAGGAATTACGTTTTTTGTAAGAAACTATGTATGTACATAAATTCTTACACTTAGTTGAGCTACATTTGGCTTTGGGGTCCAAGTGTAAAGAATTTGGTACCTACTTCTTTTCTTACAAAAGTTATAATAAGTTACGTATAAAGCTTAAGAAATTAGGTACCTACTGAAATCCTTACCAAGAGTGTAACGAATTAGGTTTTTTGTAAGAAACTATGTATGTACATAAATTCTTACACATTGTTGAGCTACTTTTGGCTTTGGTGTTCAAGTGTAAAGAATTTGGTTCCTACTTCTTTCATTACAACAGTTGTAATAAGTTACGTATAAAGCTTAAGAATTTAGGTACCTACTGAAATCCTTACCAAGAGTGTAAGGAATTAGGTTTTTTGTAAAGAAACTATGTATGTACATAAATTCTTACACTTAGTTGAGCTACTTTTGGCTTTGGTGTCCAAGTGTAAAGAATTTGGTACCTACTTCTTTCATTACAAAAGTTGTAATAAGTTACGTATAAAGCTTAAGAATTTAGGTACCTACTAAAAAATCCTTACCAAGAGTGTAAGGAATTAGGTTTTTTGTAAGAAACTATGTATGTACATAAATTCTTACACTTAGTTGAGCTACTTTTTTTGGCTTTGGTGTCCAAGTGTAAAGAATTTGGTACCTACTTCTTTCATACAAAAGTTGTAATAAGTTACGTATAAAGCTTAAGAATTTAGGTACCTACTGAAATCCTTACCAAGAGTGTAAGGAATTAGGTTTTTTTGTAAGAAAACTATGTATGTACATAAATAAATTCTTACACTTAGTTGAGCTACTTTTGGCTTTGGTGTCCAAGTGTAAAGAAAAGAATTTGGTACCTACTTTTTCATTACAATAGTTGTAATAAGTTACGTATAAAGCTTAAGAATTTAGGTACCTACTGAAATCCTTACCAAGAGTGTAAGGAATTAGGTTTTTTTGTAAGCAACTATGTATGTACATAAATTCTTACACTTAGTTGAGCTACTTTTGGCTTTGGTGTCCAAGTGTAAAGAATTTGGTACCTACTTTTTCTTTCATTACAAAAGTTATAATAAGTTACGTATAAAGCTTAAGAATTTAGTTACCTACTGAAATCCTTACCAAGAGTGTAAGGAGTTAGGTTTTTTTGTAAGAAACTATGTATGTATTTAAATTCTTACACTTAGTTGAGCTACTTTTGGCTTTGGTGTCCAAGTGTAAAGAATTTGGTACCTACTTCTTTCATTACAAAAGTTGTAATAAGTTACGTATAAAGCTTAAGAATTTAGGTACCTACTGAAATCCTTACCAAGAGTGTAAGGAATTAGGTTTTTTTGTAAGAAACTATGTATGTACATAAATTCTTACACTTAGTTGAGCTACTTTTGGCTTTGGTGTCCAAGTGTAAAGAATTCGGTACCTACTTCTTTCATTACAATAGTTGTAATAAGTTACGTATAAAGCTTAAGAATTTAGGTACCTACTGAAATCCTTACCAAGAGTGTAAGGAATTAGGTTTTCTGTAAGAAACTATGTATGTACATAAATTCTTACACTTAGTTGAGCTACTTTTTTTGCTTTGGTGTCCAAGTGTAAAAAGAATTTGGTACCTACTTTTTTTTCATTACAAAAGTTGTAATAAGTTACGTATAAAGCTTAAGAATTTAGGTACCTACTTGAAAAGCCTTACCAAGAGTGTAAGGAATTAGGTTTTTTTGTAAGTAACTATGTATGTACATAAATTCTTACACTTAGTTGAGCTACTTTTGGCTTTGGTGTCCAAGTGTAAAGAATTTGGTACCTACTTCTTTCCTTACAAAAGTTGTAATAAGTTACGTATAAAGCTTAAGAATTTAGGTACCTACTAAAATCCTTACCAAGAGTGTAAGGAATTAGGTTTTTTGTAAATTAGGTTTTTTTTGTAAAAACTATGTATGTACATAAATTCTTACACTTAGTTGAGCTACTTTTGGCTTTGGTGTCCAAGTGTAAAGAATTCGGTACCTACTTCTTTCATTACAAAAGTTGTAATAAGTTACGTATAAAGCTTAAGAATTTAGGTACCTACTGAAATCCTTACCAAGAGTGTAAGGAATTAGGTTTTTTTGTAAGAAACTATAATGTATGTATAAATAATCTTATAATTTCTATAACCATTTATGTACATACTTTGGTTTTGAAGTTTATTTCAGAAGAAGTTGACAAGAAAGGTTAAGATGAAGAAAGAGAGACCCTGGAGAAGAATGGGGCTGGTGATAAGGACATTAATGAACCGGTAGGATTTCCTTCCTTTCTAAGTGAACAAAAGAAGTCTGGAGCTCATGTGAGGCCAAGCACAATTGGATCATCAAGTGCATTGTCGGAAGAAGATGAACTCGTAGGAGAGAACAGGGATACTGTTGATGCAAAATGTGTAAGGAGGTAATCGTTGCTTGCCCTTTTTCTAGATTGTCGATAGGTTAACATTCGAATAATGCTCATTCATAATTTTATATTTTATGAAACATTTTCCATTTAGCTTCTTGTAAGTTTCTACATTGTTGCTTTCTATTCTTAGCAATCAATCCAAACAGATGATAACATTATCGATCCACTGACAAAGCTTCTGACGCAGGAGAAGTATGATCGTCACACTAAGTCATTTAGTATTAGATACGTGAGTGATTGGTCTTAGTGCTAGTGGGAGATTGCTAGAGTATGCCCAAAGACCAATCATAAGATGATTGTAAATGACATTTGTTTTTACATTGTTTATTCATAAAGAGGCATTGCCTTTATTATTTTCAATTACAATTCTATGTGCATAAATAAATTGAATTATGATAAAGTCCTTAGAATAATATGGTTATTCTTAAATGTCCTTAGTCGAGTATTATTGTGGGAGTGGACAACAATAATGCATTAAGACTAATGTGTAGTTGATTGATGACAAAGCGTTGTCATTGACATGGATATGTCAAAATCAATACATAAGTATGTGTTAGAGAACGACATACTGGATTGGCCCACTATGAGCATGTTTCTTGGATTATTATGTGACAGTCACAACATTGCTCATAGTGATAACTACATGTATGATCCTCAGACTTGAGATCATCATTATTTCAACATCGTGAGTGACATATTTTGATACAGTCAAACGTGTGTCATAACTGACTACTCTATAAAGACTAATATTGGATATGCCACAATCTATGTAGTGGGATATGGTTGATCAAGATAAGATTTGTCCCTCATACATAATAAGAGTAATATCGTAGGCCACTTGATTGAGACTAGAAATACATGACCATGCTCGGATAAGTTCATATGAGATATCATAGTTATTCGTTTATAATAGTCTACTCAAGATATCAAGAAATATTAGATGGACTATACAAGTGTGATTGTTCCATGACTTGTGTCCAATCTAGAAATAAAGGACAAAAGGATGCAATACATGAAAAGAGTTAATCACAAAAAGGTTATGTCGAATAATGATTTCTTGTAACTTAGGTGACAATGACATATTACTAGATGTCACTCATTGTTTGTAATATTAGAAATGTTCTAATATTTACTTCTAACGTTACAAGAACCTACAGGGTCAAACCCGCGATTGAAATGAGCATATTTTAAACGAATTATATATGTACAAATTTGTTGTACATGAATTTAGTTAAATTAATATATATATAATTTAACTATTGGATAAATATTAAAAGAAAATAATTATTGTAATTATGACTCTTTTAATATATAAATAATATAATTCGATTTAAATTTAATATATATATTGAAATCCTAATTAAAGTTGAATTGAGAATATATATATATATATATATATATATTGAAATCCTAATTAGTTGAATTGGGATTATATATTAACATATATTGAAATCCTAATTAAGTTAAATTGGGATTATATATATTTAATATATATATATATATATATATATATATATATATATATATCAAAATCCTAATTAAAGTTGAATTGATATTATATATATTTAATATATATATATTGAAATCCTAATTAAGTTAAATTGAGATTATATATATTTAATATATATTGCAATCCTAATTAAAGTTAAATTAGGATTATATATTAATATATATTGAAATCCTAATATGAGTTGAGTTAGGATTTCAAAGGCTACATAAAAGAATGAGAGATCTAGCAATCATTAATGCTTTTGGAAAACCCTCTAAATAGTTCAGAGAGTTTTCTATGTTCGTTTCAACTGGGTGAACTACATAGAGGTCGGAGCGTTATCATTGCAGCTTTAGAATCGACATCGTGGAATTGTGATTAGATATCTATCTCCTCCAAATTCAAAATTCTAAATTTTAAAAGGTAATTCTTCACCCTTATTCATCCTGATTCGTTCATCGTACATGGATCTCTGGCGGTAATCGTCAGATAATTTTTCCACTACGTCATGGGGTGTGCCGGCGTGACCCAACAATGGTATCAGAGCCACTTGTATGATACGGATTCAGGTTTTAATTACTTGGATGATGTAATTGTATGAGATATATGTTATTTTTTAATTTATTTAGCAAATATATGATATTTGTATGAGGAAATCTATTCAATCACGGTTATTCTGTTAATCTAGTTAAAAGATGTTCCTAAGATCGATGATTAAGAGTTAATCATCAAGATCTTTGTCGATGGGGTTTAAAATATTATATGTTAATTGTTAACATATTCAATATTAAGTTTTAAGGTTTTAGATGTTAAGTGTTAACATACGTAAATTATAGTTATATATTAGACTAATGGTTAGTCTATAGATTTCGTGTGGGAATGTAAGAAGAGTTGTTTCAGTAAAAACCTCGTGGATTTTAAAATCTTAAAAAACACGATAATGTTGATAAAAGTTATCTGTTGAGATGATCAATCAATAGCAAATTAGCCAAGAGAGGGGTGAATTGGCTTTTTAAAATTTAATGGAGGAAATTGGTAAATAAAAAATGAAGACACAAGAAATTTAGAGTGGTTCAAGCTTCTAACAAGCTCTACATCTACTACCTTAGCTCCCCACTAAGGATTTCAAACAATTCACTACTGAATTTGTCCCCTTTTCTAGGCTTAGGAGTAAACCATAACAAATCGATCAAACTTTCTACCCAAAGCTTGATCAAGATCACTTAAATACAAGATGTTGTTGGAAAATGAAAAATAATCTCACAAAGGTAAATAATTTGCCCCAATTACAAGTGCACTCTCCACAATCTTGAAATAAAGAAGTACAATTGAATTACACAAGATGGGTACAAGGGTTTGACTCTATTTAGCTCAAAAAGATTGGATTTTTGCTTGAATGCTTAACACTTGATCAATAGTTGTTGTTGTAGCTTCAGAGGCTTTCTTTTATACCTTCTCATTCATTTCTAACCGTTTGGGTGGTTGGCATCATCAATAGAGCCGTTGGGCTATCTTTTTCCCACCATAAATGTACTTCTGCAACCTACCGTATCAGTACACGAAGAGTTGTTTCGATACATGACTCAAAACAGAAAGAGCCGTTGCAGATAAATAAAGAGGCGTATTGATACGCGGGAAGGCGTATCGAAACAGTAAAAGGGTCGTATCAAAACGGCTATAGGCTGTATCGAAACAAAATACACTCATTTTGAATCTACCAAAGTCCGTATCGGTACAACCCTAAGGCGTATCAAAATGGGTAAACTGATTTTTGAAGTTTGTTGATTCCCCATAATTGACAAGGTTACGATAACGTAATAAATGCAAAGATTTGAAAATCTTAACCCCCTGTATCGAAACGGTATAGATCTGTATCGGTACGCTTAACTAAAACCTTAAGCCCAGATAAAGGTCGTATCGAAACGGGCAGGTCCGTATTGAAATGTGAAATTCAAGTGGCCTATTAAGTTGAAGCCGTATCAAAATGCATATAGAGCGTATCGATACGCCTGGGCAATTTTGTAAAGATTGGCTTTGAAACACTTAGAAAATTTTGTGGGGTTTAAGTTTTGACTTAGAAACAATTTTAGGTTTAAAAATCCTTGTCAATTGTGAGACTTTCAAGTACTTAAAAATTTATTTACTTTTGCAATTTAGTCATTGAAATATTTGTTATATCAAAATCAAACATAGGTTTTACTATCTCCCCCTTTTTGATATAACAAAACCAAAGTAAAATTTTTATTTTAAGTAGTTTGAAAGATATTCCCCTTACCTAAAGATGGGTTTTGAAAAACTTGAAAAAAATTTAAGGCTTTTTCTTCTCCCCTTTTTGTTAGATCAAAATCAATGATATAAGCAAGACATAGGATAGGCAATTTAAAGAAAACACCATTAACTTCATTAAGAACTTAAAGCATAATAATTCAAAGCAACATGAAATCCAAACTCAAATCCTAAAACATAAATAAAAAACAAATACTTAAAGCATAGGTTCAAAAAGAAATAACACAGGTGCATAAAAATCTTAAATAATATGATATGATATGATATGTAAGACCTAGGGAGCGTCTTCATCGTCTTCTTCATCTTCATCTTATTCATCCTTAATGGCATATTAGGAGAGAGAGATTGTCACCACTCGTCATGAAAAATGGTGAGAGAGATGCCCATCGAGTTTTGTTGATTTTCAATGGAGGTAACTTGATTCTCAATAAGACCAACTCTCTCCTCCAAGGATGTGAAGCGAGTGTCGATTGCGACAAACTTGAGAATTTTCTACCAGATGGACGAAACCACCAAGTGATCATAAGGTGAAGAAAGCGATCGTGGGCATCAAGTACAGTGACGGAGCCACTAAGAACATGTCCTAAAGAGTCTTCATCCTCAATATCCTCATCCTCAAAACCAAAAATATCAGTTAAAACTTGTGGATCAATGCGAAGTTTCTTTCCCATGAGGTAGGATTCAAGGGTAATGACTTTGGATTTATCGAGACTATAAATACGCCGGGCATTTGCATAAAAGATAAGGACAAGGTTGCAATACAAAACACCGGGTATATGCAAAAATGGCATAAAATTCCATCATCTCAATAAACCAAGATATCTGAATTTAAAACATTCAGAATCCAAAAACGGGATTGAAGTGCACTGTCATGGCAAATTTGGTAATTTCGGTATTGTTTGTAGTGAGCAACGACAGAGGGACTTGTAAAACACCTTTGGTAAATAATGGAGAGGTTAGGATAGGTAGGTTCAATATCGAAATTTGAAGATTCTCCATCCTCACCAGTTCACGCTCTCTTTCTAGGACCCATAGTTAAAATCTGAAAAACAAAATCAAAGCACAAAAATCATGTATGCATAAATCATCATATTCAATCCAATAAGCAATCCAATGTTCAAGGTATTGTTAAAAATCTATACAATATAGTTTAAAAGTATATACAAATATAAAAAGAATTTTGGTAAAAAAATTAAAAAAAACATTGTAGAAAAATATACGGTATATTCTTATATTGGAAAAAAATCAGTTTTGAATTTTTTTTCACAAAAACTTTAAACCCCATATAGTCTGTATACTATATATACAAAAATTAACTAAAAATAGTATATGAAATTAAACGAAATAAAAAGAAAGATTATACCTTGAGTTATGGATATGGATAAATGCTTGATGATAATGCACCAAATTGATGAGAAAGCTTCGACTTGAATTGGAAAACAAAAACCTTCAAAAGTTTGTGTGAAAAACAAAGGTTTTTTATGGGTATTTATACAGAAAAATCAAATCTTGGGTTTATAGAAAATTTTGAGTTTGATTTAAAGTTGGAAACCCCCTCTTTAAGAATCTACGACCACGCATACTGATACGCTACGTGGCATATCGAAATACTCATATCGATACACTTTTGAAGCCTTATTGAAACACGAGCCCATACCGATATAGTTCTGCCTGTACCGAAATGCACTAACAAACCCGTATCGAAATGCTTGCAACCGTTTTGATACCCTTGTGCCAGAATATGCATTTTGGGAAACAATGAGCTTAAAATTTTGATTTCAATTGAATTTAAATGCATGTAAAAGACATATAAACTTCATGAATGGAATAAAACAGATGTATACTACCCCTAGCAACAAGCATAGATGCATAAAGAAGCAAAATCACAAAAGCATGGCAATCAAACAAATTTAAGCAATTTTTTTATTAAAAGAGGCTCTAAAGGTTCAAGAAAGGCTAGTTAGACCTAACTCTCTCCTAAGAGTCCAAAAATACTCTTTATCTATTGGTTTGGTAAAGATGTCCGCTAATTGGTTCAAGGTATCTACATACTCTAGAACTACATCACTTTTCAAGACATGATCTCTAATGAAATGATGTCTTATTTCTATGTGCTTGGTTTTAGAATGTTGGATGGGAGTCTTAGTGAGAAAAATGGCATTAGTGTTGTCACACTTAAGGGGTGTGGTACCTACATCAAATCCATAATCTAAAAGTTTTTGCTTTATCCAAAAGACTTGAGAACAACAACTTCTGGCTGTATGTATTCCGCTTTGGTGGTAGATAGAGCTACGCTATTTTATTTCTTAGAGAACCAAGATATAAGCATACTACCTAGGAATTGACAATTACCAGAGATACTATTTCTATCTATCTTACACCCTCCATAATCTGCATCTGAGAAAGTATGCAAATTAAAGGAGAAATCTCTAAGATAACAAAGGCCTAAACAAGGTGTCTCTGAGGTATCTAAAGATTCTCTTAACGACTAGAAGGTGTGATTATCTAGGACTAGCTTGGAATCTAGCACACAAGCAAACACTAAACATAATGTCGGGTCTACTTGCAGTAAGATAAAGCAAAGAGCCAATCATAGAACGATAAAGCTTTAAATCAACACACTTACCTCCTTCATCTTTGTCAAGCTTTATGGAAGAAATCATTGGTGTGGCTTGAGGTTTCACATTCTCTAAGCTAAACTTCTTGAGCATATCCTTGATGTACTTAGCTTGATTGATGAAGATGTCATCCTTCCTTTGTTTGATTTGGAGCCCCAAAAAGAATGGGACCTCTCTCATCATTCTCATCTCAAGCTCACCTTGCATCAACTTAGCAAAATCTTGGCAAAACAATTCATTAGTAGAACCAAAAATTATATCATCAACGTATATTTGAACTACTAAAATGTCTTTGCCATTTCTTTTAATAAAGAGTGTAGTATCCACATTTCCTTTGTTAAAACCTTTTTCAATTAGAAAACTTGATAATCTTTCATACCAAGCTCTGAGAGCTTGTTTCAAACCATATAAAGTTTTTGAAAGTTTAAAAACATGGCTTGGGAATTTTGAATCCTCAAAACCGGGTGGTTGCTCTACATGCACTTCTTCACTAATAAAACCATTTAAAAAGCACTTTTAATGTCCATTTGGAAAAGTTTGAATTCATGAAAACATGAAAACGCAACCAGCATCCTAATAGCTTTCATCCTAGCTATAGGGGCATATGTTTCATCAAAATCAATTCTCTCTTCTTGAGTGTAACCTTGAGCAACAAGTCTAGCATTGTTTCTCACTATGTTACCATTCTCATCTAGTTTGTTTCTAATAACCATTTAGTTCCTATTGTAGACTTATTACTAGGCCTATCAACTAATGTCCAAACTTGACTCCTCTCAAATTGATTTAATTCTTCTTGCATAGCCAATATCCAATAATCATCTTTTAATTCTTCTTTGATATTTTTAGGCTCTATGCATGAAATAAATGCAACATTACTAGCTAATCTAAGATAGGATTTAGTGGTTACCCCTTTGGATGGATCACCCAAAATTTCACCATCTTTGACATAGTTGAACTCCCTTGGGTAGCTCACTTCAGTTTCCTCTAGAGTCATGTCCTTCAAGGCTTCTAGAGGTGGATCTTGTGCTTCTTCTTCTTTGGTTGGAACCTGTAACACCCCTAAATTGGGCTTAGAATGTTACCACTATTTAGAATTCCTAAATAGTTAAATCATCTTGAATTAAGCAAATTCAATTGAGAATTGTAATATCCTAAATCTTAGCCAAGAAGAATTGGAACCAATTACCTAAGTTACTAATTCAATTGAACATGTATTGAGGCTAATTGGACTAGTTAATGGCGTAATTAAATGATTGAAAGAAATTTGTGACCAATTTAGAATGACCAAATTGAATTAAATGAGAAAGATGATGATTGCATGCTAAATTTCTCATTTCCTAAATCCATTAACTTGGATTAAACATAGCCATCATCTTCTTCATTTCTCATTTGGCCGATTGAAGAAAGAAAATTAGGGAGAGATGATTCTTGTGAGAGAAAGCTTGAAATCTATGGTGTAAAGTTGAAATTGAGCTAAATTCAACTTGGTGGTAGCATTACTAAGGTAAATTCATGCTGTCCAAATTGATTCATGCTTGAAATTCTGATTTAGATGATGATTAATGCTTAGTTGAGTTATTAGGTTGTTTGAAATGAAGAGAATGATGAAATTGAACTTGTATACACTATGGATGACTTGAATTAGAGTGTAATTTATGTGTAGGTGATGGTGTCACAAAATTAGGTCGCTGGAAATTTGAAAGGAGATGTTGTTGTAAGAATTGAATTGTTAGAACATGTAATTGAGCTATGGAATTAATGAATTGAACATAATCATGATTAGGTAGTCTGATTAAGGTGTTGAACAAGCTAAATTGTTAGTAACCAATGCTGGAAAATCTGGGAAACATGAACATCTTAGAAAACAATCTTGTTAGGGACTGTTTTGATTGAGAAATTGTGTAAGCATGCTAAATGAACTTAGAAATCTGTTTTGAACATGTTGTTAGTTAAAAAGAAGATTGAATTGAATAGGTAACTTGCTGGAAAATGTGTCTACACCTAATTGAACTAGTTAAATTAGGTAATGGACTGCCTAGTTGATGAATTGATGTGTAATTGTGATCAAATGGATTAAACTAGTTAAGTTAGGTGAATCATGATAACCAAGACATGTATGAACATGATCATGAATGAATTATAGGGCCAAAACATTGGTTAAAATGAATTTAAGGAATTAAAATGTGAATAGGTGCAATCTGCCCATAATTGCTCTATTTTGGGCAGTAACTATGAAAATTCACCAAAATTTGTATAGATCACATTCAGGCCTGAAATTTTAGTGACATGATCCTTAGTATGTCTACTTTCATTAGGTGAAAACAAAACTGAAAACTAGGTCCTATGTTGGAAACTGTAATTAGAAATAGCTTGATAGTGCAAACTGTCCAAACTGTGTAAATGCCCTGTCTTTGAACAATAAACTGTATTAATTGGATAAGAACTAAAATGAAAGCCTTATATGGTCTTAAATACAATTTTGTTATATTTCCAACGGTATAAATTAATCGAAATTCTGACGTACAGATTAAAAGATATGACCATTTAAAGGGACAGCGTGCAAACTACCAAACAGCAGTGTCCTGGGCAGTTTGGGACTATTTTTGCACCTAGAAGCAAACTGTTTCCAAAATAGTTTTGGGACATTGTAATATGTCCAGTTATGTTCTAAAATGAGGTAATAACAATATAGAGATGAACAAGTAGGAAATGCTTAAAATAAAGCATAAAAATAGTAGCTAAATGTTAGGTACAAATGTGGTAACATTGTTACTATATATGTGTGACATTATGTGTATGTTTTGTTGAATTGTATGTGTTATGCTTGCTAGACCAAGGGCAGCAAGTTGTGGAATAGGAAGAAAAGAGTACACATCCCAAAGCAAGAGGTAAAGGGATTTGGATACAAGACAAGTGATTAGCTATGAGTATTGTGAGTGTAACTATCCTTAGGGTTAGGACTTAGGTCCTAACCAACCTTGCTATTGTAATAATTCAATTACATTGTCATGTAACATGACCTAATACATATTTGGCTAATTAAGGGAAGAATGATATGAATGACAACTTGTTTGATACCATGATCTATTTGTTTACTTGAGTGTTAAGAAAATGAAATGAAATGCTTGTCATGTTGCATTGCTTATGCCAAAGGTAAGAAATGGCATGCTTGCTTGGAGAATAAGGTACGCACATTGCATATATATGAATGTGTTTGTGATTGATATACATGGTTGGTTGAAATGAAATGAACAATGGTACCACCTTGTATTCATGCCATTCGAATGGCATGGATAGACTTGTCTTGGGAGTTAAGACTCCATAAGCCTAAGGGCTTGGCCTTTGAATGGCATAATCAAGTATTGATTAATGAATTGTATAAAGCTTGAATGAAATTGATAATCAAACAACCTTGGTGGCTAGTTTGGATTGATATGAGGGCATGCCTTAGAATCTTGAGCTCATTTTGGCACTAAAGTGCATTTTGGCACGACGGTGCATTTTGGCACGACGGTGCATTTTGGCACTTCGGTGCATATTGTTGAAGATTTTATTATCTAGTGAACTAAATACCAAGGGTGTTATAAGATGACTTAATAACTTGAAATGAACATTGTTTATCTTGGATGTGTGATGTGAACATTACTTGATTTGTAAGATTCTTGAATGAACATCCTTGCCTTGAAAGATAACACATGAATGATTGTATAACTAGTTACTTCACATGAAAGAAATGCATAAATGATGTTTGTGCAAGAATTTCTACTTGGTATTTGGTGTTTTTGATTGCTTGTCTCTTAAGCAATAAATCGAATAGCATGATATGTATACATGATGGATGTTGTTATGTTGAGTGTGTGATATGTAAAGCTTTCCTATGTTTATCCCATACAATTCGAATAGTATGTGACATGTGGTGATGACCTTGATTCTTTGAAATACTTGTAAACTTGGATATGTATTCTTGAAATTGGTTAGACTTAGTGTTACCTCACTAAGTACATAACTTTTACTTACCACTCTACTCTTCATTCTTCCCATAACAGATTAAAGACACTTTCAAGAGGATATCTTGAAATCGAAGCAACATTTTGAAGCAAGCTTGAAAGTATGATTTCATACTCTTTGTATGCTTCTAGTTTGGTGGCACTAGAACTTGTAATAGTTAGCCTTGAACATGCATTTTGGGTGTATATACATGACTAGTATATGTAATGTTTTGTTGGGCCTATCATGTAACCAACTTTGATGACTTAAACTATGTATATGAACTATGTTGATACGTATATAATAAGTAAGATGTTGCGCAAATTGTGAAAGAAATTCAATGTTTGTTGAATCTTGTTTAATTCGAATGTTAGACCAAAATTTTATGATCATGCATTTGTTCTTGTGGCCACTGGAATATTCGGCAATGTCTATTGATTGGAGATAAGGTATGTATAGAACATGCATATGCAATTACATGAAATGTTTGATGCCTAGAAAAGCTACTTGATTGATTAACTTGAAAATAAAATGAAATGAACCAATCTTGTATATGCTATAACTAGTCTAATGAATAAGGAATCCTTGTATTAATCATGTTGAATTGTTATATAAGTTGTATCTTGAGATGCAAGTAAGCTAATTGAGAGAATAATGCTATGCTTAGTTCTTGCTAATGGAATGTATATGTGATATGTAAATAGGTTTGTTAAGTAAGCATGAAAAGTGGTAACTTAAGATATAAGTATGAAATGAAACAAATTAGTACCTAAATTAGCATGCTAAGTGTGTTTGTTTTGATTAATGTGGATTACTTGTATGTCTTGTATAGTTGTGTTTAGGTTAATTGTGTTGCAAGTTATCTATAACGAGGTTACTTGTTCGACAAGTAACCTATCTTTCGCTTTGGTAATGCTCCTAAATCGGATTACGGCTAACCCGGGGATGGGGTGTTACAAAACCTCATCCACCTTTGATGATTGTGCACCATCATTTGCTTCAATGATTCCTACATCATCATCATCACAAGAATCCTTCCTTGGAAGGAGGTTATCATCGAAAACCACATGAATAGATTCCTCTACAACGAAAGTTCTCTTGTTAAATACTCGGTAGGCTTTAGAGTTTAAAGAATACCCTAAGACAATAGCTTCATCACTTTTGGCATCAAACTTGCCCAAATTATCTTTTCCATTGTTTAAAACAAAACATTTACATCCAAATGGATGAAAATAGCTAATGTTAGGCTTTTTCGATTTCAAAATCTCATAAGGTGTTTTCTTCAAAATAGGCCTAATCATTAATCTATTAATAATATAGCAAGCTGTATTAGTGGCTTCCACCCAAAAATATTTTGGCAAGTTGTTTTCACAAAGTATGGTTCTAGCCATCTCTTCTAATGTTCGATTTTTCCTCTCAACAACTCCATTTTGTTGAGGAGTAAGAGGGGCGGAAAAATTGTGACTTATACCATTAGAGTTACAAAAATCCTCAAATCCTAGATTTTGAAATTCGATACCATGGTCACTTCGAATATGAGAAATAGTTTGACCAACATCATTTTGAGAAATTTATGAAAATGTGATGAACTTTTCTAAAGCCTCATCCTTGGTACTTAAAAATAGAACTCAAGTGTATCTAGAGTACTCATCTACTAAAACAAAAGCATATGACTTTCCACCCAAGCTCATAGTTCTAATAGGACCAAAGAGATCCATATAGATCAATTGCAATACTCGATTGGTAGAAACATCATTAATAGGTTTAAAAGAGACTCTTTTGTGTTTGCCTTTTGCACATGCATCACATATTTTGTAAAAAGAAAATTTAGTTTTAGGCAAACCTCTAACTAGATCTTTGGAAACCGATTTTTCTAAAACACTCATGCTTGCATGCCCTAGTTTTCTATGCCATAGACATGATTCATGTTCATCTTTAGCAACAAAACATGCATTTGAAATATGAATGTCATCTAAATGCACCATATAAATGTTTCCTATGCGATGAGCAATGAGCACAATTTGATTTGTTTTAATGTTCAAAATTTTGCAACCATTCAAATCAAAAAAAACATTGAAACCTCTATCACATAATTGACTTATGCTCAAAAGATTATGTTTTAGACCGTTGACATATAAGAAATTATCAATATGAATGGAAGAGCGATTACCAATGGAACCATTTCCTTCAATGTGGCCTTTGGAGTTGTCACCAAATGTCCCTACTCCTCCACTTTTGGGTTTTAGCTCCAAGAACCTACTATTGTCACTGGTCATGTGTCTTGAGCATTCACTATCAAGATACCATGAGTTTTGACATAAAGCTTTGGCCTTGTAGAAATGCTCCCCCTATAAACAAAGATTAGGTCTTGATTTTTGGTACCCAAATCATTTTGGGTCCACGAAAGTTAACTCCCAAAATCTTGGTTCCCTTGGGAATCCAATAAGACATAGCAACAACATTATTAGAAGTAACTAGTTCTTTAGGAACCCATACACTTCTAATCCTTTTTCCTTTTTAAGTGCCTTTGGAAGCCTCTTTGTTTGTGGTTAACAAAGTTCCTCTTCACATAGTTAGTTTTAGAAGATTGTCCTTTTTCAAAAGTGGTTGTTCCAACTTTGCTCAAAGAAACTTTGAGATCATTCACCACTTTGTGGTGGTGATCATGGAACTCTGAAAGAATGTTGTTTAAATCAACATTTTCTTTTCCAAAATATTTTTGATTTTCTTGTAAATCCAAAACCTTCTTTTCAAGTTCCGGATTGGATTTAGATAAGGAATCGTTTTGAGTTTTCAAATCAAAGATAATTTTCTTATTTTTCAAAATCGATTCCTTATACTTCTCAACCAATTCGTCATACACCTATTTCAACTCATCATAAGCTTCTTGAAGCTCATCTAATGTAAAATCAAAAGATGATGAGTTAGAGGTTACCTTTGGATCGTCCTCAAAAGCCATGAGAAAAAGGTAGGCAACTTCTTGCTCCTCTTCATCGGATGATTCCTCATCACTCCAAGTAGCAACATTGGCCTTAAGCTTCTTCTTCTTCCCGAAGCTCTTCCTTTTGAGTTAAGGGCAATCGGTTCTTATGTGCCCCGACTTCTTACACTCAAAGCATATGAGTTGATCCTTCTCTTCCTTCTTGTTCTTGTTCTTGAAGTCTCCCTTTTGATGGAACTTTCTTCCTCTATTGGACTTCATGAACCGAGTGAATCTTTTGGCTAGTATAGCCATCTCTTTGTCTTCCTCCTCACAAGAATCACCCTCTTCTTGTGAAGCTTGGAGAGCAATTCCTTGTTTCTTCTTTTCTACCTCTTTCTTCTCTATCATTTTCTCTTCTCTTTTCTTTTCTTTTTTTCTTCCTTACTTCATGACCTCATGAGTCAGAAGAGACCCCACAAGAGCATCGAGATTCAAAGTCTTTAAATCCTTTGCCTTGATGATGGCGGTTCTCTTCCCATCCCATGACTATTGACAATGACGAAGAAGCGGTCCTCTTCCCACCCCATGACTATTGATGATGGCGGTCCTCTTCTAAAATGATTTCACCGAAGCCTTTGAGACTATTGACAATGACGAAGAAGCGGTCGAACATCTTAGTGACGCTCTCATCAGCCTCTATCTTGAAGTTCTTGTAACTCAAGTTAAAGATTCCAATCTTGGTCTCCTTTACATTGTTTGTTCCCTCATAAGTGGTCTCGAGCTTGTCCCACACCTTTTTTGCACTTGTACAAGAGGACATCTTCGAATACATGTTCGGTCCAAGTGCAAAAAAGGGCATGTGTAAGGCCTTTTCTTTAACTTGTAGTCTCTTTCGATCATCATCGCTCATCTCCACATTTGTCTTAGGAATGAGTCTTCTTTCTTCATATCTCTTCATTGGAATGGTTGGTCCATAACATCCCAAATTAGGGTTTGGGAGAATTAATCATATTAAGTGCTCACCTTGAATCCTTGATAGTGGATTTTATTAAAGAATTTTTTAAATTTAGAGTCTTAAGTGAAAAGAAACAATAGTTAGTTACCAATCTAAGAGGACCGAATAGATATTATTTGAAGTAAGAAGATTTGCATGTAATTTTGGAAGTTTAAATGGTCCTAAAGACGTGTCTTAACAACAATATTCCATTTGGCATGGAAAAGTAGAGAACTCGGCTAGTGGGGGGGGGAATGAATCACACAAACATTCTCATCTTTCACCCTTAACCAAGAAAATAGAGAGGAGAGAAAGAAGGTGAAGATTCCATGGAAATCGCTTGTTTAATCGAGTTCTAGAGGCCACATTAAGCTATTGTTTGATAAAGTATAACTAGAGTAAGTTCTTTTTTTTAAATTATCTACATGAATCGAACTAGTGAATCATTGTAATGCATGATATATTTGATTGTGAGTTGGTAAAATTGTATATGTATATACATATTCATGGCTTGATTTTAAGTATAGTCAATTCAAGAGTTATTTTTGAACAATTGGATGTTTCGAATTGAGAACGAATATGATTGTACACGTTGCCTAATTGTTGGAAATTCAAATGATTTTAGAAGAATGGTAGAGAAGCTCGAATGAAGTAGTCACCTAAGTGATAATATTGCTTTGTTCTCCATATGCAAAGTTAGAAGGGTGTCTAATGTGTTAGATAGGTTAAAGGATTGTTGTGGCTCATATATAAGCAAGGATTAGGTAATTAGGGGCTACTATGTCAATAGATAAAAATTAAGGACTGTTTGAGTTAAAATCATCAATGTTGATAGTAGTTACATAATGTGTGGATGGATGCTCAATTACTTATTAAGAGTGCAATGAGGTAAGCTATCTTAAGCTTGTTCCTTACATTGATTGAGACAAGATTGTGATTGAACTATATGCGTATAGGTATAAGTTGTATACCCTCGATTGTTTGTTATTGAAACTCTCTCTTGAATTAAGAAGATAAGAAATAAAGAAATAATCATGAAAAGCCTTGATTAGAGTCGGTTTAGATACGATTGGCATGCCAACAGGTTCTCTGAGCTCAGCTTGATTTGGACTACGGTCCCTTGTTTGGTACTTTCATACCCTTGTGATATAATGACTTGAAATGGATATATTGGTACTACGGTACCCTTGTTTGATGATTATTGATCTTGAAATTTTGTATCTTTGTTGTTCTCTAGTCAAGGCTATGAAAGTTAATTTATCAAACAATGCGATACTAGTATTATGAGTGGTTAGAAACGTGAACAACATGCTGGGATCCTAGTTCGAATAATTGTAGTCACATTCATAAATTGCTTGGCTTGTTGATTGTTCTATAAATTGAGAATGTAGCTATCTCATCTTAGGGTGCTTGAATAAGGAAAAATGTTAACTTGTATACTCATTTTTTTCTTGGACCATTCTAATACCTAGGTTCAAGCTAGATATGGAAAAAGTTCAATGAGATAGTCTTTATAACCTGGATCCACTAATTAGATTTGAAGCTTTATAAATTAATTACTTTGAAAGGTATATTTCTTCTCATTGGCTTTTGCTTGATTTGTGCCAGGATATTGTACCTTTTGTCTAGCTTTGGGGATTTCGAGCAAGATCACAAAGACCAGTAAATGTATGTTTTGTAGTCTACTTTTAGAACTCCATAATAGTGGCACATGTTTGTAAAGTTTTTGTATAGTTTGCATATAGTGATGTTAGTAATCACTAAATGATCCTATAGTATGTTTATAAGTTGTCCATGTGTGGTTAATTGTGGCGTTTTGAGTTTTGATAATGCGCTAACCTTGTTATTAAATACATGGCTGGTTGTCTAGATAAGATGCGCATTTATGCATATAGGAACTCAATGTTTATGTTGATATAGAAAGGTTGTTAATCTAGAACTTTTAGAAGTGATCCATCTTTAAGCTTGATTATAAAATATAGAGAAATATCTTGAAATCCATCTTCTTGCTTGAATTCGAGTACTGGCTTGTAGTCCAAGCTAGTAGTTTCTTGCTCAAACATCCTTAAACTTGGCCCATCCCTCTTAGGCTCGGTTTGGGATGTTAAAAAATCCACTACCTTAGCTCCCCACTAAGGATTTCAAACAATTCACTACTGAATTCATCCCCTTTTCTAGGCTTAGGAGGAAACCGTTACAAATGGATCAAGCTTTCTACCCAAAGCTTGATCAAGATCACTTACATACAAGACGTTGTTGGCAAATGAAAAATAACCTCACAAGGGTAAATAATTTGCCCCAATTACAAGTGCACTCTCCCTAATCTTGAAATAAAAAATACAATTGAATTACACAAGATGGGTACAAGGGTTTGACTTTATTTAGCTCAAAGAGATTAGGTTTTTGCTTGAATGCTTAACACTTGATCAATAGTTGTTGTTGCAGCTTCAGATGCTTGCTTTTATACCTTCTCATTGATTTCTAACCGTTTGGGTGGTTGGCATCATCAATAGAGCTGTTAGGCTCTCTTTTCCCACCATAAATGCACTTCTACAACCTACCGTATCGGTACACGAAGAGTTGTTTTTATACCTGTCTCAAAATAGAAAGAGCCGTTGCAAAAAAAATAAAGAGGCGTATCAATACGTAGAAAGGCGTATCAAAACGGTAAAGGGGTCATATCGAAACGGCTATAGGCCGTATCGAAACGAAATACACTCATTTTGAATCTGCCAAAGTCTGTATTGATACACCCCTAAGGCGTATCAAAATGGGTAAACTGATTTTTGAAGTTTGTTGATTCCCCATAACTGACAATGTAACGGTAACTTAATAAATGCAAAGATTTAAAAATCTTAACCCCCGTATCAAAATGGTATAGGTTTGTATTGGTACGCTTAACTAAAACCTTAAGCCTAGAAGAAAGTTGTATCGAAACGGGCAGGTCCGTATCAAAATGTGAAATTCCAGTGGCCTATTAAGTTGAAGCCGTATCGAAATGCATATAGAGCGTATCGAAATGCCTGGGCGATTTTGTAAAGATTGGCTTTGAAACACTTTGAAAATTTTGTGGGGTTTAAGTTTTGACTTAGAAACAATTTTAGGTTTAAAAATCCTTGTCAATTGTGAGACTTTCAAGTACTTAAAAATTTATTTACTTTTGCAATTTAGTCCTTGAAATATTTGTTATATCAAAATCAAAGATTGGTTTTACATTATCAAATCATGAGGTTTTTAAATAGCAATTAATATGTTAACTTTAAAAATTTCCCCGCCATTAACCAGGTAGCGGCAACCCCGCCGGTGGCTACAGGGCCGTCGGAACCCTGTAAGGGGCTCCTTCTCTTAAACCCCTGCAATGGACTTGACACATGCGTATGAACAATCTGGTAAGAATTTAATAACAAACTGCATCGTTATTATGTTTGATATGCACGGTGTTTGGAATGCATGGTTATAGCTCGATAGCCCATTTAGTTTTATTTATAAGGTTTTATAAATACGGTATGCGTGTCGTATCTTTCTCTACTTCTATTGTAATTATCTTCTCATCTTACTCCCTCGTATGTAAAACTAGTTTCTGAAATTATAATCTATACAAAGAAGCATGGACCAGAGGAACAGAAGTGTAGGCCGACAGAAAGATGCTTGAGAAGTGTTTTTATCCTTAGAATAATTTGGTTCTCCCATTGGCTTGGGGTAGGCCACCTTAGGATATAGGTATAACTGTTACATTCATATTTATTGCTTTTCTTGTATGTGATAAAATGAATGTATGAGATACATGCTAGTTAATTGATAAGATCAAATGTTGAATGTTGAGATAATATTCACAAAACCCCTTAATAAATATTAAGTCTTTTATTTCTTCCCAATGTTAACCCTCGCTAAAGTCTAGATCGATACAATGTAGGTTCTACTAAAGCAAGGTACTTGTATCTATCTTGGCCAAGCGCAAAGAATAAGCAAGTGATATTCGTTGGTTGTAACATTGGTTAAAGACTTAACTAGGTTACTCTAATAGGATTAGAAACCTAAAGGTTAGTTATTTGGATAATCATAAGATGATTATGAACAAGAGTTGTTCACCAAATGAAGGAGTTATATGAGATGTAATTAGCAAGTGTTGCTTACCTAGATAGACCATAATCTTAAGAGAAAAGCCAAAGCTGACTTAAGAGAATGTGAAATTTGGATCCTTGCCTACTAGGAAAACTTTACAAAAGTATTTTCGACATTAATATTTGAGGGTTATTAATTTAGTGGGAGTATAAAGTCCTTTTATAAACAAACATCGTAAACATACTCAATATTCATATTTTATTGTTGTAGACTTATTATGGAAAATAAAAATTTGTTATCATTGCGATCGGTCCTTGAGAAGGACAAGTTGAACGACATAAAATACCTTGACTGGTCACTAGAAGGAAAATGTTTCCATTGTAATAAGACATGTCATTGTAAAAGGAACTGCCCCATTTATCATGAAAAAGTCAAGAAGGCAAATGAAAGCGGAGCGTCTGCCTCAGATATTTATGTTATTGATATTAATTTATCATCACCTACTTCTTGGGTATTGGATACCGGTTGTGATTCCCATATTTGTACATTTGTATAAGGACTACAAAAGAGTAGAAATATGAGAAAAGCAGAGGTGGACCTATAGGTTGGAAATGGAGTAAGAGTTGATGCATTAGCTATAGGAACATATATTTTATCATTGCCTAGTGGACTTAATTTATGTTTAGAGGATTGTTATTTTGTGTCTAGTTTGACTAAAAAATCATTTCAATTTCTTGTTTAGACAAGACTGGTTTTGAGATAATTATTAAGAATAATTGTTGTTCTTTTTATCTCGATAATTTTTTCTATGGTGTGACACAATTAATAAATGGCCTCTATATTTTGGATCAAGAAGAATTCCATTTATAACATAAATACGAAAAGATCAAAACAAATAACTCTAATCAAACTTATCTTTGGCATTGTCACTTGGGTCTCATAAGTAAAAACGCATTTCAAAACTTCATAAAAATGGATTTTTGGATTCATTTGTTTTAAAACTACTTGATGTATGCGAGCATTGCTTATTGGGAAAGATGGCCAAAGCTCCTTTTAATGGTAAAAGTGAGCGAACAAATGATTTATTGGGATTAATACATAGTGATGTATGTGGACCTATGAATACACAAGCCAGATAAGGGTTTCAATACTTTATTACTTTCACAGATGACTTTAGTAGATACAGGTACATTTACCCAATGCATCATAAATCTAATGTGAGCACACCAGCACCTGATCCAGAGACTATGCAACAAGGACCAATCACTCGCTTTAAGGCTAAGTTGTTCAAGGAAGTTTTGTCACTTAAATGTACTGATGCTTTAAAAAACTTTGATGAACAACTAGCCCTAGAAAACAAGTTATATAATGTGTTACATGTTGCCATATAATGCATTCTTTGAGAGATACTTAGCTTTAAGATAGCTACACACATCTTTAATTCATGCCTTATTTACTTTATAAGTATATTTGCATATGTTTTATATAAATTTCAGCTTATACACATCTAATTCTATTTTTTACTTGTCTTGTATAGGGGCAAAGGTGAAGGACATAGTCAATGGTAGCCCAGTTTAGTTCGTACAATCCAATTTCAGCTTGGTTTAGCTTGGGAACATTCAATTCATCTCGAATTAGCTCACAGATTCCAAAGGCAGCTCAAAGACCTAGAGAAGCATGCAAAGGAAGCTCACAGAGCTTAAGGACTATTTCACCTAGCTAAGGCCAGCTCAGAATAGCTCAAAACAACTTCAACTTTGATCTAAGAACTTCAGCTAGCTAGCTCAGCTCAATCCAGCTCACACCTGGCTTAATCAGCTCATCTCAACTCCAGCTACCACCCCTAGCTCAACAACCGAAGGGCATGTTCCTTCCCCAAGCATCATGGTCGGTCACCTTTGGAGGGAAACATGTTTGGGCACCATTTTTGGAGGGAAATGCACTTGGAGGGAGACTCATCCTTAGCTGAATAGTTGAATAGGTTTAGGAGGAAGACACTTTAATGTTTAAGCCAACTTTTCACTAGGATATTGTGTCTATTCGATCAACCCCTTAAAAACTGTAAATATGGATTCATTTTCACTTTTGTAACACACCTCAAAACATATTCTCAATAACTATTTCTTTGTGAGATTATTCTCTGTATCTTGTTCTTTTAGAACTTTATCGACTTATCAAGCTTTGCTTGTGGCGTCACCCTCTTTTCATCTTGATACTTGTGGTTTTGATATCTTTATAGATAGTGGGTCCAAGTCCTTATTACCACCCCTTAAAGAAACAATATAAGGTTCGGGTTTAGGCTCCATATAGCCTAGGTTCTTCCTTGAGTTTTCTTTAAGATAATATCATTTTATCATCTTTTAACCAACACATTTTCTTTCTTTAGACATTACCCTACAAGCCCACCTAAACTTGCCATTATCTTCATCTTTATTTTCTTTTCAAAGCCTATCCAAATTACCCTATAATTACCTACCCTAAAACCTTCTGTTTGAGCCTATCTTGCTTGCAGGTTTCTTTCTTCCTTCCTAAATCCAACAATCAAGGGGCTGCCTTCAAAAATATCTCGACAAGGCGTGACCATCCATAGAAGCCCTTACTTCATATGGTAATCAGAGCTGTGGTGGAAGAAAGCAAGTGTAACAAGTGAAGCCCTACTCGAAATGAAAATTAGAAGTGACTATCTTTGTCATTTCATTTTTTTGCAAAAAAAAGAAAGAAAAAAAGATAAAGAAAAACTTTTCGAATAAAAAAATCAAATTTGAAAAGAACAAGTTCAAAGGTGAGAAAGTACAACAACATCATCTTCTATATCAAGCCTCAAAGCCATATTAGCATCAAGACTTGATTGTTGTGGGAGGGAAGGTTGTAAGGCACTTGTCTAGTAAGTAACTATTTTCTTCTTCTTTTTCTATTTCTAGCCATCTATTACATTATATTTCACTTTCCTACCTAACCATTTTTTAGCATACGCCCAAGAAAAGTTGCTAAGTCTTGAGTAAGTTTTTTAAAGAGCTTTTCAAGAAAGAGTCGAGTGGAAAAGGCATTGAGAGAGGTAAGATTAGAAGAGGACAGTAAAAGCCAATAAGTCCTAGAGTGCAAACACGAGAGTTTGAGTGTCATCTTGTTTTCTTTGGAGTGAAATTGTGAGGCTTTGTGAGAGCATATTTGGTAAGGTCCATTTTATTTTTATTTCTACTAACCATGTTGCAAGATTCTTTTCCATCTACTTCCTACAGCACCCTTGTTGTTAAAAGGACATTGAATCTTTGGAAGATGAACAACAAAGGGAGAACATTTTCAATACAAGGTGCCATGTAAATGGGAAGGTGTGTCTCGTGATCATAGACGGAGGAAGTTGTACCAATGTGGCAAGTATTTTAATGGTGGAGAAATTGGGCCTAAAGACGACAAAACATTACAATCCTTACAAACTTCAGTGGCTAAATCATGGAGGCGAGTTAAAGGTCACCAAGTAAGTAATTGTCCCATTTTCAATTGGAAGATACCAGGATGAAATATTATGTGACGTTGTCCCCATGACTGCTAGTCATATCTTACTTGGGAGGACTTGGCAATTTGATAAACGAGCCACTCATGATGGATTCACAAATCGGTATTCTTTCACTTATAAGGCAAGAAAGATTACCTTAGTGTAACGCCCCGATTTTGGGCCTAGATGTTAACCAGAAAGATTAGACGGTTCGGGAGAACAAGTTTGGTGATTCGAGTCAGTTTCGGGATTTAAATTGGATAAATGTTTTTGAGGATTGATAAATATATGGGAAAATATTCTAAAATCCTTATTTAATATGTTAATGGTTTTGGTGAAATCAATTTTGGAAAATGGGTTTTTGAGGTTCAGCATTTTGGGACTACTAACCAAAATGTAAAGTTGTAAAACTGGTTTAGTGACTATTTTTGTAAAAGGGTCAAGACTTAGAATCTCTAAGGAGCTAATATTCCTAAGTATTTTTATCATATTTTTCTCTCAATTGGATTATTTCTAAAGTGTTTTAATTAAAGGTTTTAAAATGGGATTTATTAAAAGAAGGTAGTTATTTCTTAAAAGCTATATTTGACATAACTTTTCTCTCCTAAACTTTCTCTCAAAATCTCTTCAGCCAAACATCTATTTTCATAGCAAAGATTTGAGGTAGTGATCTTGTTTCTTAAGCTCATAATTTCCAAAAGATTTCTTAACTTGTTTTTACAAAATCTCATTGATTTCTCTTATTTTTCAAGTGTAAAATAATCCAATTTAGGGATATTTCAATCATTGAAGGTGAGATTCATTTTTCTCCTTTAATGATGGTTCTTTATTGAACTTCCCAAGTACTTGACTCTTTAATTATGTTTTCTAATGAGGTTTTATAAATTAATTGAAGAATATGATTAAATCAAGGTTTAATTAGTGGATTTATGTGAATTTCAGATTGGATCTGTTTTGCTGGGTTTTTGATTGATTCTAATCATGATTTTGATGTTATTTAATGTTGAGATAATGGTTTTAACATTGGAATTCCGAAACTATAAGAATCTCTAAATTTTAGGTTGCTAGAATTGTGTTTTTGAGGAGTTGTGGGTGATTAATGGTTGCTGGAAGTATAATGATGTTATGAGATGATATTTAGATGTTAGATGATGCTAATTGATGATTGGAAGTGTTAGGTTTTAGCTAGGTTAAATTTGGAGGTCAATTGATGTTGTTTTCGGTTGTTTCGGATAGGCGATTGTTAGCTTTTAGCAAGGCAATGTTAAGGAATTGCTTGCTGGGATTTTGAATGCATTATGATGCATTAATCTTCTGGTTTTATGTGGATAAAACAGGGGAGGATAATCCGAAAGCTTGAAGTGAAGTTTCAAAAACATGGGGCGCTTGTTTTTGCATCAACGTGGACGATTTGCATAAGCAGTGAGTGGAAACAACTTTTAAAGCTTTACAAAGGTTTGAAAGTATTTTTGGGGGTTTAGTTTAAGCTTGAAATGTTTAACTAAGCTCAGAAGTAAGTAAAGAGTTCTCTCGCTCTCATTTTCAGTTTTATAAATGCAAATCTCATACAAATGTTTTAATGGTGTTTACCTACTATTATATGCATAAATAGCTTTGAAAGAGTTTGCAAATGAGCTTATTTTGGCAATACATGAGTATGAAAATGATTTGAGAATGGTTTTTGAGAAAGCTAGAATACATGTTTAATGTATTGTGATTTGGTTTCTTTGAATACATATGAAAAATAGTGAGGTAATGTGGTTTGAGACTATATATTGGCAAGTGACGTTTGTAAATTGTTATCAGATATAGTTAGCCGGCTATAGGATTTAAAGTGCACTATAATAAGTCATCTCATGTTTGTCGAGGGGTGAAGAGTAAACCAATCTCCAACATGAGTACCCTGATGGTTGAGAGGCGAAGAATAAGCCATGCTCCCATCGTGTAGATGTATGCATTAGCCGTTGAGGGGAGAAGAGTAAACCATGCTTTGATTAACCGTTGAGGGGCGAAGAGTAAGCCATGGTCCAGTTGAGAATGTATGTTAAGTGGGAAGAGTAACCACTTGGGAAATTCGTGTATCCGGTGTATGTGTCTTTGTAGTGTAAGGATCTAGTTTTGAGTCACTTTATTGCCAATATATGTAATGATATATCATGGAAAAAGGTTGTGTTTTGTATAATGAGATTTATACATGTTTTCTCTTTAAGCTTGTTATGGATGGTTTAGCATGTAAAGGCTTAAATTGAGGTTAGCTTATGTGAATGCTAGAGATTCATGATACACGTGAGAAAATGGTTTTATGCATATATTTGAATTGATTTGAGAAGCATGAGATGTTTCGGTATGACGTTAAAACACTTGCTTTGGTTTAAATGGTTTTAATGCAGTGATGAGTGTTTTCTCCTGAGCATCCCTCACTAAGCATTTATGCTTACGTTTTTCTTTCTCATCAATGCAGAGAAGTAAGTGGGCAAGGCAGCTAGCAAGCAAGGAAGGAAGCCAAGTGCTAAAGTTTACTCAAGTATGGTTTTATGAACTTTTTAGTAATAAAGGGCAATGTGAACAAGTGGCATTTGGGAGGGTTATTTGCTGAACTCCCTGTTTGAGAAAGATTATGTTGTTGTTTTAGTCTTGTAAATGGCCTTTATTGGTTGGCATTTGCTTTGATATGGTTTTTGACTTATGAATGGCTTGGTTTTTAGGAAGCATGCCTATAGATTTCCAATTGAAGCATGATGTTTTTAATTGATGTTGTTTTCGATATGTTTGGTTGTGGATCGATCCTAGAATATGTTAGATATATGTTAGAAGCATGTTTAAGTGGTGTGGATTGCATCAAAGTGAGTTAAAACATCAAATTTGGGCATTTCAGGCCCATGCGTATCGGTACGTGGGCCATCATATCGGTTAGAGTAAGCCAAAATAGGCTTAGCGTATCGATATGCGATGACCTATATCGGTACGAGCCAAGAGTAAATTAGTAGGGTGTTTCGATACGCGAGGGCGTACCGACACGGGTTTAAGCTACTGGATTTTGGAATTTGATAAAACAAAAGACCATACCGATACACGCTCAAGTGTAACGATACGGCCAATGGTTAAGTTAGTTATTTTGTCTTAATCTGAAGTTCTATTCTCTTACGTTTTAGTCCCTAAAAGTTGTGGATGCAATTGTATGAGTTTGGATGATCGGATTGAATTGAGTTTTGACATGAAGGCATGAAACCTGATTAATTAAAGGTTAGTAACTTAAAATTGGGTTAAGTCCTTGTAAACTAAAAAATTACAATTTGGTTCCTAGTTTGAGTTTATATTCAATTGGATGTCGAATTGATGCTCGATTGAGTTGAGGTTTCTTCCGATGCGAGTCTTAAACATATAGGATGTTAGTGTGCATTTAGATAAGATAAAAAAGGGTCATTTATCGAGGTGTACCTTCATGAGTTCTCTTTGGTAAACCCCGTATAGCTCGTTCAATTTGATCTTGTGACTAGGCCAGGTCGAAAGGGTTATATTTGGTGGTATTAGAGCCAGGTTATGAAAGGTTGGTATGTTGGTAAGTTGTTGTTGTAATGTTTTTGTGAGTTATAAACTGTTGTTTGAATTTGCACGGTGATTGTTGGATATGTACGGTGTTTGATGATACGATGTTATGTTGGGATACACTTGGGGTGCACATTGCCTTATTACTACAAGTTAGAAATGATTTTGTTTTGAAAAGAAAACATCTTGGATTCTTTCTTCAAGCTGGCCTAACCATTGTGTTTTGTTGTATTATCATACCGTAGATTCACATTTTGAAAATGGGACTAAGGAGATGACTGAGATCGGGCACGAATATTGCTGCCATTGGGCAATGGAATCAGGAGAACAATACTCATCCTGAAGGTTTGCCACCTCTTCCGCCTAAAGTACCTGGGAATGTTGAGCAAGCACCACTTGTGCCAATTGGGCCAGTGTTGGGAGATATGACGCCTTTAATACAAGCGATGATTGGAGCTTTCCAGGCTGCTATTGCTGGGGCATAAGCGCTTGTGCCAGCCACTGGGCAAACGGGTTTGTTATTGGAACGTTTGCGTAGTTTGGACAGTGTTGAGTATCAGAGATTGTCGTCCGAGGCATCTGAGGCTTGGATGGCCAATACGATCCAGATTTTGGATCAGTTGAGGTGTAATGATACCCGTAAGTTGGGATGTGTTGTATCCCTATTACAAGGCGATGGTTACAATTGGTGGACGACTGTAACCGCGAGCATGAAAGCTAATGATGTGAATTGGGAGTTTTTCCAAGCTACTTTCAATAAGAAATATATGGGAGTCAGATACTTGGATGACAAGAAACGTGAGTTTATGTCTTTGGTTCAAGGTAGCACCTTTGTGGCTGAGTATGAGGTTCAGTTTGCACGGTTGAGTCAATATGCCTCCGAGTTGGTGCCGGATAAAAGGCAACATTGTGACCGTTTTTGTTATAGATTGCTCTAAAATGTGAAGACTTACATGTTGGCCTCTGATTACACTAATTTTGATGTTCTGGTTACACAAGGTAAGGATATTGAGTAGAATATGGGTTTGTCTTCGCGTTCGAGATGTTTTGGTTCTAGAAAGAGGGTGGCTGAGTTGGATGTTGGTAGGGATCAATATAAGAGGAAAAGATATAGGAAGTATTACCCTGATCAGAGATGTGGTGGCTGTTGGACACGGTTGGCAAGGTACAAACACCTTTACTCGTACTCCTGAGTGTGGATGATGTGGTAGGCATCATTTCAGAGAGTGTTGGGGAGTTTTAGGTACATGTTGGAACTGTGGTTCACGGGATCATTTGAGGCGTGATTGTCCATAGTTGCCTAAGGATGGACAAGCTCTTGCGCATGTTGTTGCACCACAGAGAGGACGTGGGCTCGGTCATGGTAATTTTCAGTGAAGAAAGGAAGATCAGTGGGTTGTTTCTCAAACCATTGCTATTCAACCAGAAGGTGATGGTCCTGTGAGGGTGTATGCACATGGTGAGGGACGTAATGATACCGACGTGATTGCAGGTACATTTACAATGCAATCATTGCTGTTGTTATCTTTGATTGATTCTGGTTCTACACATTCATACATTTTGCATAAGCATGTATACCTGTAGAAGTGTTGGACGTAGGTATGCGTGTAACTAGTTCTTTTGATGAGACGGTAGTGGCTAGAAGGATGTTTAGGAGATGTCCTTTTGACAGTTCAAGGTCATGTACTTGAGGTTGATTTGATGGAGTTACCGTTTCACGGTTTTGATGTAATCCTTGGTATGAATTGGTTGTCTGAGCATAGAGTTGTGGTTGATTTTGAATCCAAACGAGTTGTCTTGAAACTTGCTGACGGTTATGAGGTGGTAATCGTGGGTGAGAATGTTAAATTCTTGTCTAATGTTGTGTCGGCTCTAGAAACGAGTCAGTTGATGGATTCGGGATGTGAAGCTTTCCTAGCCTATGTTATGAATCCAAGATCGAAAGAGGTGCCTGTTCAGGACATGCGTATGGTATGTGAGTTTTTGGGTGTTTTTCTAGAGGAATTTCCTGGTTTACCACCGAATAGAGAGGTTGAGTTTGGCATTGAGTTGTATGAAAATACAGCTCTAGTGTCTATTGCTCCCTATCGAATGGCGCCGAAAGAGTTGAAGGAGTTAAAGAAGCAACTTCAGGAGTTGCTTGATCGATGGTTTATAAGGCCTAGTGTTTCGCCTTGGGATGCACTGGTGTTGTTTGTGAAAAAGAATGATGGTACAATGCGGATGTGCATTGATTATCGGCAACTGAACAAGTTGACGATTAAGAACAAGTATCATTTGCCAAGGATTGATAATCTGTTTGATCAGTTTCAGGGTGCTTCAGTGTTTTCCAAGATTGATTTGAGGTATGGTACTATCAGTTGAAGGTGAAAGATGTGCATGTGCCTAAGACTGCTTTTCGTACGAGGTACGAGCATTATTAGTTTTTGGTGATGCCGTTTGGTTTGACTAATGCCCCTATTGCGTTCATGGACATGATGAACTGGTGTTATATGAGTTTTTGAATCAATTTGTGGTTGTGTTTATCGATGATATCCTTGTGTACTCTCGTACCGAGGAGGATCATGATCGACACCTACAAATTGTGTTGCAAGCTTTGTTGGATAATTAGTTATATGGTAAGTTGAGCAAGTGTGAGTTTTGGCTTTGGGAAGTTATTTTTCTTGAACATGTGGTGTCGGGCGAAGGGATTCGGGCTGATCCTTACAAGATTAAGGCAGTGATGAATTAGAAATCACCTAAGTCTATTCAGGAGGTTCGTAGTTTCCTTGGGTTGGCGGGATACTATCGTAGGTTTGTGGATGGTTTTTTGAAGATTTCTACTCTTTTGTCTAAGTTATTGCAAAAGAATGTTCGTTTTGAGTGGACAGAAGAAGGCATCAAGCTTTTGAGAGGTTGAAGGAAGGTTTGACGCAAGCTTCTATCTTGATTCAACCTCAGTCGGGTAAGGAGTTTGTGGTTTATAGTGATACGGCGTATGTTGGTTTGGGTTGTGTGTTCATGCAATAAGGGAAAGTTGTGGCTTATGCATCTAGACAGTTGAAGGCGCACGAACACAATTATCCTACTCATGATCATAAGGAGCTTGTCGCGGTTGTGTTTGCTTTGAAAATTTGGAGGCATTATCTTTATGGTGAGAGGTGTGTTGTGTGCACGGATCATAAGAGTTTGAAATATTTGATGACTCAAAAGGATTTGAATCTTAGGCAACGTAGATGGTTAGATTTGCTTAAGGATTATGATTTGATGATTGAGTATCATCCAGAAAAAGCTAATATTGTAGTTGATGCTTTGAGTAGGAAGGTTGCGGTGGAGTTGAGAGCGATATTCGCTCGGTTGAGTGTGGCGCGTGATGGTGGTTTGTTAGCCAAGTTACAAGAGAAGCCATCTTTTTCACAGTTAATTAAAGAGAAGCAACCTTATGATGATGCGTTGGTACCGCATGTTAAAGACATCATGGAGGGGAATCTGACAGATTCTCATTTTAATGATGACGGTGTGTTGTGTTTTAAAGATGGGGTAGTGGTGCCTAATGATGGTGAGTTGAGGCACATGATCTTATCTAAGGCTCATGCTAGTCCTTTTGCTATACATCCCGATAGTACTAAGATGTATCAAGGCTTGAAGGGTGAGTACTATTGGATTGGTTTAAAGAAAGATATGGCTGATTTTGTTGCTAAGTGTATGGTTTGTCAGTGTGTTAAGGCTAAGCACCAGTTTCCTTCTGGGTTGTTACAACCATTGAAGATAGCAAAATGGAAATGGGAGAGAATCACCATGGATTTTGTGTCGGGGTTACCTTTGATGCATGCTAAAAAGGATGCCATTTGGGTGATTGTCGATCGATTTACGATGTGTGCATATTTTGTGCCTGTGCATACGACGTATACTTTGGATAGGTTGGCAGATTTTGTACATTGCAGAGATAGCGCGTTTTCACGGTGTGCCTAAGTCCATAATATTAGATAGAGATCCGCTGTTTACCATGAGGTTTTGGGAGTGTTTACATCGAGCTTTGGGTACACGGTTGAGTTTCAGCACTTCGTATCATCCGCAGACGGATGGTCAGTCTGAACGTGTGATTCAGGTCTTGGAGGATATGTTGAGATGTTGCATCATTGAGTTATAGGGAGCGTGGGAGAAACATTTGCCTTTGGTGGAGTTTGCTTATAATAATAGTTATCAAGCAAATATAAAAATGGCACTGTATGAAGCCTTGTATGGTAGGAAATGTCGCACGCCCTTGTGTTGGGATGAGGTAGGTTAAAAGAATGTTTCCTTGTTGGATGTATTAAAAGATATGAATGAGAAGGTGAAGCTCATTTGTGGTCACTTGAAAGTGGATTTGGATCGTCAGAAATGCTACGCGGCTTTGGATCGTTAGAAATCCTACGCGGATTTGAAGATATGGAGATTGAATATGCGATTGATGATCGTGTGTTCTTGAAAGTATCGCCATGGAAGAAGGTGATGAGATTTGGATGTAAGGGTAAGCTTAGTCTGAGATTTATTGGATCGTATGAGGTTGTGGAGGGTGTTGGTCCTGTTGCTTATAGTTAGAGGTTACCTCCCGAGTTGGAGAGGATTCATGATGTAAGGGTAAGCTTAGTCTGAGATATATTGGACCGTATGAGGTTTTGGAGCGTGTTGGTCATGTTGCTTATCGTTTGAGGTTACCTCCCGAGTTGGAGAGGATTCATGATGTGTTTCATGTATCGATGTTGCGGAGGTATTGATCGGAGCCATCGCATGTTATGCAGGTGGTGGATATTGAGTTGCAACCGTATTTTCCTATGATGAGGAACTGGTAAATATCCTTGATACCAACAGCAAAGTTCTCCATGGTAAGACGGTTGAACTTGTAAAGGTCTTGTGGCAACATCGAGGAGTTGAGGAAGCCACGTGGGAGAGCAAAGCAGACATGTTGATGCAGTTTCTGCATTTGTTTCCTTCAGGTAAATTTCGTGGACGAAATTTCTTAAGTGGGGGAGAGTTGTAACGCCCCGATTTTGGGTCTAGATGTAAACCAAAAAGATTAGACGATTCAGGAGAACCGGTTTGGTGATTCGAGTCAGTTTCAGGAATTAAATTAGAATAAATGTTTTTGAGTATTGATAAAAATATGGGAAAATATTCTAAAATCCTTATTTAATATGTTAATGGTTTTGGTGAAATCAACTTTGAAAAATGGGTTTTTGAGGTTTGACATTTTAGGACTAGTGACCAAAATGTAAAGTTGTAAAACTGATTTCAGTGACTATTTTGTAAAAGGGTCACGACTTAGAATCTCTAAGGAGCTAATATTCCTAAGTATTTTTATCCGATTTTTCTCTCAATTGGATTAGTTCTAAAGTGTTTTAATTAAAGGTTTTAAAAGGGGGTTTATTAAAAGAAGATAGTTATTTCTTAAAAGCTATATTTGATGTAACTTTTCTCTCCTAAACTTTCTCTCAAATCTCTTCAGCCAAAAATCTATTTCCTTAGCAAAGATTTGAGGTAATGATCTTGTTTCTTAAGCTCATAATTCCAAAAGATTTCTTAACATGTTTTTACAAAATCTTATTGATTTCTCTTGTTTTTCAAGTGTAAAATCGTCTAATTTAGGGAGATTTCAATCATTGAAGGTGTGTTTCATTCTTCTCCTTTAATGATGGTTCTTTATTGAAATTCCCAGGTCCTTGACTCTTCAATTATGTTTTCTAATGAGGTTTTATGATTTAATTGAAGAATATGATTAAATCAAGGTTTAATTAGTGGATTTATGTGAATTTCGGATTGAATCTATTTTGCTGAGTTTTTGATTGATTATAATCATGATTTCGATGTTATTTAATGTTGAGATAATGGTTTTAACATTGGAATTCCGAAACTATAAAAATCTCTAAATTTCTAGGTTGCTAGAATTGTGTTTTTGAGGAGTTGTGAATGATTAATGGTTGCTGGAAGTATAAGGATGTTATAAGATGATTTTTAGATGTTAGATGATTCTAATTTATGATTGGAAGTGTTAGGTTTTTTCTGGGTTAAGTTTGAAGGACAATCGATTTTGTTTTCGATTGTTTCAGATAGGCGATTGTTAGCTTTTTAGCAAGGCAATGTTGAGGAATTTCTTGCTGGGATTTTGAATGCATTTTGATGCATTAATCCTCTAGTTTTATATGGATAAAACAGGGAAGGATAATCTCGAAGCTTGAAGTGAAGTTTCAGAAACATCGGACGCTTGTTTTTCGCATCGGCGTGGACTTTTTTGCGTAAGCGGTGAGTGGAAACGATTTTTAAAGCTTTACAAAGGTTTGAAAGTATTTTTGGGGGTTTAGTATAAGCTTGAAATGTTTAACTAACCCCGGAAGTAAGTAAAGAGTTCTCTCGCTCTTATTTTAGGTTTTATAATTATAAATCTCATGCAAATGTTTTAAAGATGTTTACCTATTGTTATATGCATAAATAGCTTTGAAAGAGTTTGCAAATGAGCTTATTTTGACAATACATGAGTATGAGAAATGATTTGAGAATGGTTTTTGAGAAAGCTAAAATACATGTTTAATGTATTGAGATTTGGTTTCTTTGAATGCATATGAAAAACAGTGAGGTAATGTGGTTTGAGACTATATATTAGCAAGTGACGTTTGTAAAATGTTATCGGATATAGTTAGCCGGCTATAGGATTTAAAGTGCACTATAATAAGTCGTCTCATGTTTGTTGAGGGGTGAAGAGTAAACCAATCTCCAACATGAGTACCCTGATGGTTGAGGGGCGATGAATAAGCCATGCTGCTATCGTGTAGATGTATGCATTAGCCGTTGAGGGGCGAAGAGTAAGCCATGCTCTGGTTGAGAATGTATGTTAAGTGGGGAAGAGTAACCACTTGGGAAATTCGTGTATCCGGTGTATGTGTCTTTGTAGTGTAAGAATCTGGTTTTGAGTCACTTTATTGCCAATATATGAGATGTTGTATCATGGAAAAAGGTTGTGTTTTGTATAATGAGATTTATACATGTTTTCTCTCTAAGCTTGCTATGGATGGTTTAGCATGTAAAGTCTTAAATTGAGGTTAGCTTATGCGAATACTAGAGATTCATGATATACGTGAGAAAGTGGTTTTATGCATAGATTTGAATTAATTTGAGAAGCATGAGATGTTTTGGTATGGCGTTAAAACACTTGTTTTGGTTTAAATGGTTTTAATGCATTGATGAGTGTTTTCCCTTGAGCATCCCTTACTAAGCATTTATGCTTACGCTTTCCTTTCTCATCAATGTAGAGAAGTAAGTGGGCAAGGCAGCTAGCAAGCAAGGAAGGAAGCCAAGTGCTAAATTTTACTCAAGTATGGTTTTATGAACTTTTTAGTAATAAAGGGCAATGTGACCAAGTGGCATTTGGGAGGGTTATTTGTCGAACTCCTTGTTTGAGCAAGTTATGTTGCTGTTTTAGTCTTGTAAATGGCCTTTATTGTTTGTTATTTGCTTTGATATGGTTTTTGACTTATTAATGGCTTAGTTTTTAGGAAGCATGCCTATAGATTTCCAATTGAAGCATGATGTTTTGAATTGATGTTGTTTTCGATATGTTTGGTTGTGGATCGATCCTAGAATATGTTAGATATATGTTAGAAGCATGTTTAAGTGGTGTGGATTGTATCAAAGTGAGTTAAAACAAAAAATGGGCATTTTAGGCCCAGGCGTATCGGTACCCGGGCCATCGTATGGGTACGAGCAAGCCAAAACAGGCTTAGCGTATTAATACGCATGGACTCATACCAGTACGGGCCAAAAGTAAATTGGTGGGGTGTTTCAATACGCGGGGGCGTATCGTTGCTGGTTTAAGCTATTGGAATTCTAGAATTTGAGAAAACACAAGACCGTACCAATACGGGCTCAAGTGTATCGATACGGCCAGCGGTTAAGTTAGTTATTTTGGCTTAATCTGAAGTTCTGTTCTCTTACATTTTAGAGCCTAAATGTTGTGGATGTAATTGTATGAGTTTAGATGATCGAATTGAGTTGAGTTTTGACATGAAGGCATGAAACCTGATTAATTAAATGTTATTAACTTAAAATTGGGTTAAGTCCTTGTAAACTGAAAAATTACAATTTGGTCCCTGGTTTGAGTTTATATTCAATTGGATGTCGAATTGATGCCCGATTGAGTTGAGGTTTCTTCCGCTGCAAGTCTTAAACACATAGGATGTTATTGTTCATTTAGATAAGATAAAAAAATGGTCATTTATTGAGGTGAACCTTCACGGGTTCTCTTTGGTAAACCCCAGGTAGCTCGTTCGGTTCGGTCTTGCAACTAGGCCTGGTCGAGGGGGTTACACTTAGCACCATTGACTCTTAGTCAAGTAAATGAAGTCCAGATCAACTTAAAGAAGAGTATGGAATCCTTAAAACCAAAAGAAGACATTGAGGAGATTAAAAGGGAAAAAACCCAGATGATGAACATTTATGCGAATGGGAAGGAGATCCGAAAACATTTGACATCTCAACAAACTCTGCTTGTGCTTTTGTACAACGAGAAACTTTTTCTCACTAACCCTCCAGAAGGCTTGCCTTCTTCTATTCTGTCTCTTTTATAGGATTTTGAAGACATCTTTCCCGAAGAAATTCCAAATGGATTGCCACCTATTCGAGGGATAGAGCACCAAATTGATTTCATTCTTGGGGCTACAATACCAAACCGACCAACTTATAGGAGCAACTAGGAAGAAACTAAAGAATTACAAAGGCGGGTTGGAGAATTGATGGAGAAAGGTTACATCCGAGAAAGTTTGAGCCCATGTGCCGACCCAGTCCTTTTGGTGCCTAAGAAAGATGGAACTTGGAGGATGTGCATGGATTACAGAGCCATAAATCAAATCACCATCAAGTATAAGAATCATATAGCTCGTTTGGACGACATGTTGGACGAATTAAGTGGTGCTTGCATCTTTTCAATAATTGACTTGAAGAGTGGATATCATCAAATTCGAATGAGAGAAGGGGACGAATGGAATACAGCTTTCAAGATGAAAGAAGGTTTTTACGAGTGGTTGGTCATACCTTTTTAGCTTAACCAACACACTAAGCACTTTTATGAGGCTTATGAATCATGTCCTTCGGCCCTTTATTGGTAATTTTTGTGTTGTTTATTTTGATGATATCTTGATATATAGTAGAATGTTAGAAGATCATATGCAATATCTCAGGTCTGTTCTTGAAACTTTAAGAAAGGAACAACTTTATGCTAACATGAGGAAATATGTCTTTTGTACTGAAAAACTTACCTTTCTATGCTTCATCGTGAGTTCACAAGGATTAGAGGTGGATCCTAAGTAGATCAAGGCAATTTGAGAATGGCCAAGACCCACCAACATCAGTCAAGTGAGAAGTTTCCATGGCTTAGCCAGCTTTTACAGAAGGTTTGTGCCTAATTTTAGTTCTATTACCGCCCCCTTAACTGGGATTATAAAGAAGAATTCAATCTTCTCATGCGGTAAGGAACAAGAAAAAGTATTTCTGAAAGTAAAAGATTGTCTAAAAAATGCCTCTACTAGCATTACCAAATTTCGCCAAAACTTTTTAAGTAGATTGTGATGCATCCGGAGTTGGCATTGGTGTTGTTTTGACACAAGAAGGACGCCTCGTTGCTTATTTTAGTGAGAAATTCAGTGGTGCAACTTTGAACTATCCAACTTATGACAAAGAAATGTATGCACTCATTCAAGAATTGGAAACTTGGGAGCAGTATCTATGGCCCAAAGAATTTGCCATCCATACTGACTATGAGGCGTTGAAACACATCAAAGGACAACACAAGTTGAACAGACGCCATGCCAAATGGGTAGAGTTCCTTGAATCTTTTCCCTATATTCATTACAAGAAATGTAAAGATAATGTTGTTGTTGATGCATTATCAAGAAGGTACCTACTTCTCAACACCTTAGATTCCAAAATTCTCGGTTTTTCACTCATTAAAGAACTTTATGCTACTGACCTTGATTTTTGAGAAAGGTATGCTTCTTGTAAAACATGTACCAAGGATAAGTATTTCAAGCAAGATGGATTTTTATACAAGGAGGGGCAACTTTGCATTCCTCAATGTTCCATTCGCGAAGTTTTGGTCAAGGAAGCACACGGATGAGGACTTATGGGACACTTTGGGATCGAAAAGACACTACACATGTTGAAGGAACATTTCTTTTGGCCAAAGATGAAGAGGGACATTGAACGGGTATGCGAAAGGTGCTGGTTTGCAAAAGGGCAAAGTCAAGAGTCATGCCCCATGGATTGTACATGCCTCTTCCTATTCTAAGTATGCCATGGGTTGGCATTTCAATGGATTTCTTGATGGGCTTACCAAGGACCAAGAATGGTAGAGATTCCATCTTTGTGGTAGTCGATCAATTCTCCAAGATGGCTAATTTCATTCCATGTCACAAGACGAACGATTCCACACATATAGCCAACCTTTTCTTTAAGAAAGTGGTAAGATTGCATGGAATTCCAAGAACATTGTGTCGGATCGTGATGTCAAATTTTTAAGCCACTTTTGGAGGACGCTTTGGAGTAAAATTGGGACTAAGCTATTGTTCTCAACGACATGAGTTGACTCTCAGGGAGATGTGTAAAATGAATGCTGGCAAAAGGTATAAATGGTATGTATTTGGGCAAGATAAACTGTGCCAAGAGTCTTTTGCGTGCAAGTATACACGGTCGACAAGTAATACAGCTTGGTAAGCTGAGTATCGATCCCATAAAGATTGACTTGGAATTCGATTGCTTAGTTTGTTACTTGTTTTGGAAGAAAAATATTGTAGTTTAAAAGAGTTGATTTTAAAACTAAGAAAAGAAAAGAAAAGAAAACCAAAGTGAAGTGGTTGGCTAGAAAGGTGTTTTCAAATGAATGATGATTGTTGGCAGGGAGTGCCTGGTTCAAACGTCGTTCATGCCAGCCTTTATTGACAAAATTGTCTTGGCATTGGTTGCCGAGCAGATTCAAAAATAGCAAAGCCTCTCTCGATGGTCATTGCCCTAAATTGGCCAAGTAAAAACCCCTATATCTCAATAGTGTATGTTTTCCTTAAACCAATTTGATTTAAAAACCAATATATACTCCATGGGGGTAGGTTTCACTTCCGAAGTAAGTTCATCTACTTGAACGAATTCTCTCGAAGCTTCTCTCCCAAGTGTTCAGCAACTTGATCGTTGCCAACAGAAGTCTGTTAAGATATTGGAAGGCAATAAGCTAACTGTGCCAGCTCTCTCTTTGTCACAGTACTTAGGAAAAATTAAAGTATGCAAAATAGACAAAATTTACCAAAAGCATAATTATTATAAAGGGACTAAGGCATAAAAGCCAACGTTTAAAACCAAAACATCCACCCACCAACTATTAAATTAGTTCATGGTGTTGGAGTTAACCAACAAACGTTTTTAACATCACCATCATAATAAAAACTAAAGAAAAGCAACTTCTGCCAAGGGAATAGGTAGAGGGGTCTCTCGATGCAGCCCTCCACGCCAGGCTCTCAGCCAAGAAGCCGAATCACCCTTCCTCAGTTGCACCGACTGTCACTCGCCGCTCCAACATCGCACTCTGACCACCTCTCGTCTCGTCTCCTCTTCTCGGTGTCCTCAAATACTTGATCGGTCGGTCTTTATATAGGCTTGTAAGGGAAAGGATGAGATAAGCCTTTGCATTTGAATTTGAAATGATCAAGGGATAAGAGATAGAGCTCTATCTGATCATTTTGATATCTTATCAACTTGGTGTGATAGCTTATCAGGCTAGGGCTGACGTTATCATGCCATGGCCATCCTGGCACACGAGCTTGGCACAACTTTGCCATCATCACTTGGCATCACCTTATCCGCTATTTTTTCAGAAGCTGATCCAATTGCAGTCTTTTAGGAGCCTGATCCTTTCCTATTTTTGGGGGGGTCATCTCTTCTTGGCATGCCGCTGGCATACCTCTCTGCTACCAAATGCTTGGCACTCATCTGGTCTTTCCGTGCCCGCAACGTCTGGCATTCAACTTGGCATTCCTAACTGCGTCCCTGCGTCTTGCGTCCATTCCTCCTACCATTCCACCTGCCAACATGCGCAAAGGCCACTAAAAACAACCCATGACACTGGCATAGGTAGCCTACTAACTCTTTTATGTAAATGCATGATTATAACAAACTAATGCAACTAAATGTACTTGAAAACAAGCAAAAGCATATCAAAATAGGCATGAAAAATAATACTTTTGAGGAGGTAACAACATGCCATCCTCAAACCGATGGCCAAACTGAAGTGGTGAATCGAGTTCTTTCTACGCTATTGAAATCAATCATCCAAAATAACATAAAGAAATGGGAGGAATGCTTACCGCATGTGGAGTTCACTTATAATCATTTCGTTCATTCTGCAACAAAGCATTCACCATTTGAGGTAGTGTATGGCTTTAATCCTCTAACTCCTCTGGATTTGTTACCTTTGCCATATGAATAGATGATAAACAAGGATGGAAAGGACAAGGTGGAATTTTTGAAGAAACTGCATCAACAAGTCTGGGAGAACATTGAAAAGTGAACCTGCCAGTATGAACAACAAGCAAATAAGGGACACAAGAATGTCACATTTGAAGTCGGAGACTAGGTTTGGGTGCATTTTTGAAAGGAAAGATTTCCAAGTCAACAAAAATCTAAGTTACTACCCCGTGGAGGTGGTCCATTCTAAATTGTGGAAAAATTAAATGACAATGCTTACAAGTTGGATCTACCAAGATAGTACATTGTTAATGCAACATTCAATGTTTAGATCTTTCCTCTTATGAAGATATTGATGATTTGAGGAAAAATCGCATAAAAGAAAGGGGGATGATGTGAACACACCAGCACCTGATCCAGAGACTATGCCGCAAGGACCAATCACTCGCTTTAAGGCTAAGTTGTTCAGGGAAATTATGTCACTTAAATGTACCCATGCTTTAAAAACCTTTGATGAACAACGAGCCTTAGAAGACAAGTTATCTAATGTGTTACATGTTGATATGTAATGCATGCTTTGAGAGATACTTAGCATTAGGATTGCTACACACATCTTTAACTCATGCCTTATTTACTTTATAAGTATTTTTTGCATATGTTTTATATAAATTTTAGCTTATACACATCTAATTATATTGTTTACTTGTCTTATATAGGGACAAAGGTGAAGGACACAGTCAATGGTAGCTCGGTTTAGCTCGTACAATCCAATTTCAGCTTGGCTTATCTCAAGAACGTTCAATTCATCTCGGATTAGCTCATGGAATCCAAAGACAGCTCAAAGACCTAGAGAAGCATGCAAAGGAAGCTCAAAAAGCTTAAGGACTAGCTCGCCTAGCTAAGGGTAGCTCAGAATAGCTCAAAACAACTTCAACTTTAAGCTAAGAACTTCAGCTAGCTAGCTCAGCTCAATCCAGTTCCCGTGTAGCTTAATTAGCTCATCTTAACTCCAACTACCACCCTCAGCTCAAAAACCGAAGGGCATGTTCCTTCCCCAAGCATCATGGCCGAAGACCTTTGGAGGGGAACATGTTTGGGCGCTATTTTTGGAGGGAAATGCACTTGGAGGGAGACTCCTCCTTAGCCGAATAGTTGAATAGGTTTAGGGGGAGACACCTTAATGTTTGCACCAATTTTTCACTAGGATATTGTGCCTATTCGGTCACCCCCTAAAAACTATAAATATGGGTTCATTTTCACTTTTGTAACACACCTCAAAACATATTCTCAATACATATTTCTTTGTGAGATTATTCTCTCTATCTTGTTCTTTTTAGAACTTCATCGACTTATCAAGCTTTGCTTTTGGCGTCACCTTCTTTTCATCTTGATGGTCCTTGTCTCTTTATAGATAGTGAGTCCAAGTCCTTATTACCACCCTTTAAAGAAACAAAATAAGGTTCGGGTTTAGGCTCCATATAGCCTAGGTTCTTCCTTGAGTTTTCTTTAAGATACTATCATTTTATTATCTTCCAACCAACCCATTTTCTTTCTTAATCCATTACCCTACAAGCCTACCTAAACTTGCCATTATCTTCATCTTTATTTTCTTTTTAAAGCCCATCCAAATTACCCTACAATTACCTACCCTAAAACCTTATGTTTAAGCCTATATTGCTTACATGTTTCTTGCTTCCTTCCTAGATCCAACAATCAATGGGTTGCCTTCAACAACATCTCGGCAAGGCATGATCATCCATAGAAGCCCTTATATCAAAATCTGAAGCCCTTGAAAAGTTCAAGGAATTTAAAAATGAAGTACAAAACCAACTAGGAAAAAAATTAAGGCTATTCGATTAGATTGAGGAGGAAAATACTTAAGCATGGAGTTTGGTGACCTTTTTAAGGAATGTGGATTGTCTCACACCTCTTGGTACTCCACAATGGAATAGAGTTTCTAAAAGAAGAAATTGAACATTGTTAGAAATGGTTCGATCAATAATGAGCTACGTTGATCTTCTAGTTTCTTTTTGGGGACATGCGCTAAAAATAGTTTCTTTCACACTAAATCGTGTTCCATCTAAATCAGTTCAAAAGACACCATATGAGATATGGATTGGGAAACGTCCTAGTATGTTTTATGAAAATTTGGGATACGAAGCTTATGTTAAACATAAGATGTCTACAAAGCTCAAATCCAAATCTCATAAATGTAATTTTGTGGGTTATCCTAAAGAAACTAAAAGATATTATTGCTTCAATTCTACCGAGAACAAAGTGTTTGTTGCTCGAATAAGAATATTCCTAGAAAGAGAATTTGTTTTCTAAAAAGGAAATGGGAGAAATATTAAACTCAATGAAATTCGAGATCAACCACATATCATTGAACAAGAGATTGGACTACAACAAGTTCCACAAGTTGAGGAATATTCAACAGTTTTGGAAACACAACCACTGGGAAGATCTTTGAGAGAATGCAATGCGCCTGAGAAATATGGATTTCTTGTCACATTGCATGGTGATGTTCTCTTCATGAATCAAGATGAGCCTAGGACTTATCAAGAAGTAGTGACGGGCCCAGACTCTAAGAAATGGCTAGAGGCCATGAAATTCAAGATGGATTCCATGTCAGAAAACCAAGTTTGGACCTTGGTTGACCCACTTGTATGGGTTAAGCCCAAAAGGTGCAAGTGGGTTTTCGAAAAGAAAACTGACATGGATGGTAATGTACAAACATAAAAAGTGCGATTAGTCATTAAGGGTTTTCATCAAATTCATGGTATAGACTATGATGAAACCTTTTCACATGTTGCTATGTTTAAATCCATCCGGATCTTACTTGCGATAGCTGTATTTTATGACTATGAGATATGGCAAATGGATGTTAAAATCGCTTTCCTTAATGGAAAACTAGATGAGGATGTGTACATGACACAACCTGAAGGTTTTGTCGATCCAAAAGATGTCAAAAAATATGCAAGCTTCAAAAATCCATTTATGGATTGAAGCAAGCTTCTCGAAGTTGGAATCTTCATTTTAATGATACAATCAAAGAGTTTGATTTTATTAAAAATGAAGATATATCTTTTCAAGAAAATTAGTGGGAGCATTATCATATTCTTGGTCCTGTATGTGTATGACATATTAATAATAGGAAATGACATACCTAGCTTACAGTATGTAAAACCTTGATTACGTAAATATTTTTCCATGAAAGGCTTGGGTGAGGCAACATACATATTAGGAGTCAAGATCTATAGAGATTGATCGGACGACTCCTAGGACTAAGTCAAAATACATACATAGAAGAAATACTGAAAAGATTCAGTATGGATGAATCCAAAAAGGGGTTCTTACCTATAAGACATGAAATTTCACTCTCGAAGGAAATGTGTCCTTCAAAACCTTAAGAAAGAAAGAGCTTGAGTAAGATTCCATATGCTTCAACGATTGGATCTATCATGTATGCCATACTATGTACTCGTCCAAATATATCATACGCTTTAAGTATGACAAGTCGATACCAGGTAGATCCCGGTGAAGGTCACTGGGTCACAGTTAAAAACATCCTTAAGTACTTAAGAAGAACTAAGGATACATTCCTTATATATGGAGGTGAAGAAGAGCTAAGTATAAAAAGTTATACTAATATCGGCTTTCAAACCGATAAGGATTATTCACGATCGCAATCGGGTTTTGTGTTCTACCTTAATGGAGGCGCTGTGAGCTGGAAAGGTTCAAAGCAAGATATAGTAGCTGACTCTACAATAGAAGCCGAGTATATTGTAGCATGCGATGCTGCAAAATAGGGTGTTAGGATCAAGAAGTTCATATCTGAACTAGGGGTTGTGTCGAGCATTTTGAATGCTATAGATCTACGTTGTGATAACAACGAAGATATCGCACAAGCAAAAGAACCCATATCTCACCAACGTTCCAAACACATGCTTAGGCATTACCATCTCATTCAAGAAAATATAGATCTATGAGATGTGGAAATATGTAGATTACCTATAGATGATAACATTATCGATCCACTGATAACGCAACAGAAGCATGATAGTCACACTAAGTCACTTGGTATTAGACACGTGAGTGATTGGTCTTAGTGCTAGAGGGAGATTGCTAGAGTATGCCTAAAGACCAATCATAAGATGATTGTAAATGACATTTGTTTTTACCTTGTTTATTCATAAAGAGGCATTGTCATTATTACTTTCAGTTATAATTCTGCGTGCATAAATAAACTGAATTATAATAAAGTCCTTAGAATAATATGGTTATTCTTAAATGTCCTTAGTCGAGTATTAATGCATTAAGAATAATATATAGTCGATTGATGACAAAGTGTTGTCATTGACATGGAGATGTCAAAATCAATACATAAGTATGTGTTAGAGAACGACATACTGGACTGACCAGCTATGACCATATTTCTTGGATTATTATGTGACAGTCACAACATTGCTCATAATGATAACTACATGTATGATCCTCAGACTTTAGATCATTATTATTTCAACATCGTGAGTGACATATTTTGATACAGTAAAACGTGTGTCGTAACTGACTACTCTATAAAGACTGATATTAGATATGTCACAATCTATGTAGTGGGATATGGTTGATCAATATGGGATTTGTCCCTCCTACATAATAGGAGTAATATCGTAGGTCACTTGATTGAGTGAGACTAGAAATGCTTGGCCATGCTCAAATAAGTTCATATGAGATATCATGGTTATTCGTTTATATTGTCTACTCAAGATATCAAGAAATATTAGATGAACTATGCAAGTGTGACTGTTCCATGACTTATGTCTAATCTAGATATAAAGGACAAAAGGATGTAATACATAAAAAAAAGTTAATTACAAAAATGTTATGTCGAATCATGATTTCTTGTAACTTAGTTGACAATAACATATTGCTAGATGTCACTCATTGTTTGTAATATTAGAAATGTTCTAATATTTACTACTAACATTACATGAACCTACAGGGTCACACCCACGATTGAAATGAGCATATATTAAACGAATTATATATGTACAAATTTGTTGCACGCGAATTTAGTTAAATTAATATATATTTGATATATATATATATATAATTTAACTATTAGATAAATATTAAAAGAAAATAATTATTGTAATTATGACTCTTTTAATATATAAATAATATAATTCGATTTAAATTTAATATATATATTGAAATCCTAATTAAAGTTGAATTGGGATTATATATATATATATATTGAAATCCTAATTAAGTTAAATTAAGATTATGTATTAATATATATATTAATATATATTGTAATCCTAATTAAAGTTAAATTAGGATTATATATATTAATATATATATATTGAAATCCTAATATGAGTTGAATTAGAATTTTAAAGGTTGTATAAAGGCATGAGAGATCTAGCAATCATTAATGCTTTTAAAAATTCCCTCTAAAGAGTTTAAAGTGTTTCAGATGCTCGTTTCAACTAGGTGAACTACGTAGAGTTTGGAGCTTTATCGTTGCGGCTTAGGAATCGACATTGTGGAATCGCGATTGGATATCTATCTCCTCTAAATTCAAAATTCTAGATTTTAAACAGGTAATTCTTCACCCTTATTCATCCCGATTCGTTCCTCGTACATGGATCTCTGGTGGTAATCGTCGGATAATTTCTTCGCTATGCCATGGGGTGTGCCGGCGTGACCTAACAGTGGTATTAGAGCCACTTGTACGGTACAGATTCGGGTTTTAATTACTTAGGTGATGTAATTGTATGCGATATATGTTATTTTTTGATTTATTTAGCGAATATATGATATTTGTATGAAGAAATCTATTCAATCACGGTTAATCTGTTAATCTAGTTAAAAGATGTTCCTAAGATCGATGATTAAGAGTTAATCATCAGGATCTTTGTTGATAGGGTTTGAAATATTATATGTTAATTGTTAACATATTCAATATTGTGTTTTAGGATTTTAGATGTTAAGTGTTAACATACGCGGATTATAGTTATATATTAGACTAATAGTTAGTGTATAGATTTCGTGTAGGAAAGTAACAAGAGTTGTTTCAGTAAAAACCTCGTAAATTTTAAAATCTTGAAAAACAGGTAATTTTTCACCCTTATTCATCCCGATTCGTTCTTCGTACATGAATCTCTAGTGATAATCATCGGATAATTTTTTTACTGTGCCATGGGGTGTGCCGGCGTGACCCAACACAATCACTGCCCAAACTGTCTCACTCGTAACTGTCCTTTGACGGACTCGAAAATCTTGCGTCGTTTTAACAGAGAAAGCTCTATCCTCCCTCCATTTCCATCCCGTGATATCCTCCTACGAAGAGTGAAGAGGTGGCTTAATCACCGCTATTCTAAGTACAATATGTGCGAGAGTATGTGAGCAAACTCCGACCAGAACCATTCACCGCTTGCGTCTACCATGGAAGCAATAGGGGTCGGCGTACCCTTCAAATTACAACCAGGGGAAAACATATTAGATAAAGAGCCAATGTTTTCAATCCATGGATCCATCCAAAAATCAATATTGTGACCATTTCCTAGATTCCAAATGATACCATGACATCATCGCACACCAAACTCCAAGTCATTCCTTTTAACAGCACAATACTCATTTTGTAATAAAATTAAAAATTCAATGTCAATTTTTAAAGATTTAGTGACCAAATTAATCATTTAACGTAACTTAATGGTCATTTATGTAATAAAACAAACCCAACACGTGGAAAAGAATAATTAATAAAATCTGGGCGACAATTCAATCCGACCACCAGTGAAGAGGATTTTGATGGAACAAACCTGAATTTCCAACAAAAGTGTTAATTAGGTAAGAAACAGTCCAAAGGCCATATGATTTGTTATTTTATTGCAAGGATTCTCTTTTGAGGAGAAAGTACAAACTTCTTGGAAAAACTTACTACTTATGTAAATATATCAACACTAATCAAATTTACAGTGAAACCCTAATCAAATCAGCAGACAATTAAAACTTAATCTTTAAATTCGAAATTGCCAAAAAGGTTGGTTGCATCTTTGAAACACCCATCATTGCTCAATCCTTGAAGGCACAGATGAGAGCCCTTTGTACATTGTCAGCCACCGTTCTTAACCTTCCTTGAGTTGCATCTGCTGGTGAAGAACCACTAACCTCGATCGTCCGAGCCACCCTCTGCTTGCACTTCTCCCACTCGTCAAGACGCAACCAGCATGCACGTCCTCCATGGCTTCCTTCCATGCCGAGAAACGACACGTTAGGGTTTTCACCAAAGGAATGTCTTAATCTCACCGAGACACAATAGGGCAGCCATGCAGCACCACCGGCAGTGTTTATATGGGGTATATGGGCAGGATCTAGTACCACCGTCAGAGCAAAATCCACACAGTTATGAGGTCGATCATAGTGGATGTTGCTTTTAGTTGCGGACGAGCTTTCAGAAGCATCACCAATGTTTACCCCAGTATGATTTTCAAGGCATAACTCAATCCGTGGTTTCTGAGCAGGAGCTATATCTCCACTTTGTGTTAGTGCTAATCCTTTTTTCCAAGCTATCAATTTCAGGAATTCTCGTAAAACTGAAATGGGTAATGTGAGAAGTGTAATGAATGATGCAACGCGTGAGGCATCGTAAGGTTCAGATGCGACACGTCGGCTGAAGTAGTCGCATATCTCGCTTATTTCAGATTGAGTTAGTTCCTCTTGAGCATTAGCATTGTGTTGTTGCTGTTGTTGCTGCTGCTGGTGATGGAAGCGCTTCACGCTAAGAACCTGAAGAAGAAGTTGAACTCTATGGACGCTTACTGCAAACACATAGCCTCTGCAGAAAGACATGTGATCAGATGATTATACAAATCCGAACTGCATACAATTCCTCCATATAATACACAAAATAAGCTTAAATAGAGGATCCTTCAACAGAATTTAACCGATCAACAATGCAATGAAATTCTACCCCATGTCTATCATGAACTAAAAACACAATGAGCAAAAGATTCAGACTGTCCACTTGCATCGCTTTTAAGGGAGGTAGATCCATTCAATCCTAGGCATCAAATAGCTGTACATGTATATTATTATACATCAATTTGCACCAAGGACAATAGAAGCAACCAAATTAATCAATTACTTGGAAAATAAAAACAGTGAAGTCGTCAAAGATAAAAGGTTCCATGCATGAAGAAAAGATAGAGAGAAACATATTGTAACTGTAAATTAAGAACTTTAAAGGTCTTACCCCACAAAGAAACGTAAGGCAGGTTGTTCTTGGTCCAAGTTCAAAAGTGCACCTTCATTGTCCTTCAAGATTGATCCCAGGATCTCTTTCAAAAGTTCAGGTAACTGGGCAAATAACCATAGAACTCCGAGGTATTTAAGAATGCCCCTCAAAACCTTCTTAAGAGCAACAACAGGAACCCATCCACCTCCATATCCTCCATCATCACCAAGCCCAATAATGGCAGTATTCAGTTCCCCCCTAACGTGTGCAGGAACACCACTACCAGGTGGTCGACGTATTGGCAATCCTGAGCTCACGACAGCCAAATTTGGTGATCCCGGAAGAGCATTTCCCACACGGTTTAAACCAGCTACCTGGTTTGCAGCCCTAGACATTGCTGCAGAGGGAGGAACGTTAACTCTATTTCCATTTGCTGAAAGCTGTGGACCTGAACTCAAGTTCGTATTGTTTGAATTCGCCGGGCCAACTGTTGGTTGGCCACTCGTGAAACCAGAATCTAATCCATTCAGTTCTTGGGCAACATGCTCCATAATGAAAGGCCTGAACTGTGGACATGGTAAGGACCCTCCAACAGATGTTCCTCCCCTTGGTGGTGTTGCAGGTGGTGTCGCCGGTTGCAGCCAAACCTGATCACCAGCAAAGCACCGCATGTCAACTGCAAAACGCTTGCGATATATTATGCGTATCCAATATGGACCACGTAATACAACAGAAACATCAATGGGCAACAGTGAGCTGGGTACAATGCCAGGGCCACCTCTCCCAGAAGCCGCTAACATTGCAGCTCCATGGAGGCTATGGTTCCCCATAGAGCTTGCAGCAGCAGATGCAGCAGCATTTCCTGCTGGAACAGCAGCAGCCTGATTGACATTTGAGGTTGAACTGCTTGGCAGAAGTCCCTGCAATGGAGTGTATCCCGACTGTTTTGGCACAGAAGAAATAGCTCCAGATCCCCCAGAGACTCCAGGAGAAGGACTAGCTCGAGCAGGCCGAGTTGCGGCAACAAGAGCATGCAAAGGACCCGCAGTGAGCCGAATGCAGTCTAACAGAGATGCAACTTCAGCTCCATCTATGAAATCTTCCAAAAACTGTACAAAGTAATCAGAGCAATTAGTGCATTTATGATGCACATGGGGAACTGTACCAATATCAGATTTGAGCCAAAGACAAGTTTCTCTATTATCCAGAGAATTCAAATAAGTCTACATTAAATGCCATCTGTGTTTAAGACGAAAAACTCTCCTTTGTCCTTGTGTGAGATAAGCTTACATCAAAGTTAAATCTCATACCACACAGTGCCACAATGTAGTTCAAGGGAAATTAGACCCTACTTAAAACACATTCATGATTTCATGTGCGTTACTTGTCAGCTGATCCATTGGGGGAACTCTTGTGCTAATAAATTATCATTCTTTCTCTTGGAGCAGTTCAAAGAAAATGATACAACTTAAAGCCAACAACCATTTGTCCAAAAGCCAGTAAAGCAAAAGGTAATAAAGTTTTCATTCAAACATTGAAGTAAATCACCATGGCATGAGTAACCATTCATTCGGTGTAATTTTAAAAAAAACGGGAAAGAAATGATACTATACCAAGCACCAAAATAAACCAAGATAGGATCTCCGTAATTCTGAAAAGCTCAGGAAAAACAGGGACAACCTCCAGCATCTAGCATGCTTAATCAAGTTCTTGAGGAAAGATAAAACCAAAGAAAGGCCCCAGCCATGACATTTTGCAATATTACATGATAAATGTATAAGAAACAATGTGACTATAACAAATGATACCAAGCAAACATTAAAAATCACAGTAAATAGTATGAGACAAAATAATGAACAATGAAATTATTTTAAAGGGAAGGGGAAAAAACGAACCTTGGTATGAGGCCAAAGTTGATCGGGAGACACATGCATTGTGCAACCTTCTTTACCAGATTCCCACTCCACAACAAAGCGAGCTAACACGCCTGATCCAAAGCAAAACCACAAACTCAATAATCCTACTGCCTCAATTCTGAAAGACCTCCTCATCTGTTCTGATAACTTATCAGCAGCCTCAATAGCACCTTTCCCTCCAACAGGTATTTTAAGATCGGAGTTTGAATTACCTTCTTCAGGTTTGTCTTCTGCTCTAACCCCAAGCAATTTCCACATCCCCAGGGCAAACCTTCTGGCATTAGAGAGCCTTCGTATATCTGCCACCAACTTTTTAATACTATCTGCCTCGACAGAATGATAACTAAGAACAACACCATCTGGATCATAACGAATATGAGAATCCACATGAGAAGCATTTGCTATGCGTATGCCAGAGCCCCAAGGTGTACTAGTACTCCCCTTCTGAAGTTCCCACAAATCTCTGAAGTGTTGGTCATTTATTTGAACATCCCAGTACATGCTTCCAGGCCTGCCAAGTCGCAAGCAGATATGTCGCCAGGAATCACCTTGGGAACATGGAAGACGGAACCATATATTTGAGGATGCATTTCTTAAACCCACTTCTTCAACATATGGAATGTCCAGTTCCTCCATCTGGCTAGTGAGTTTGGCATGTTTAATACATAGTGAAGAATGCCTGATCACGTGAAGAAGAACAGAAACATAGATGCCAGAAGGTGCATTTCCTTTATTTGCTTCAGCCATAAGACTACCATAACTGTATACTTGAGATTTAGAGATCTTTGCCGAAGATTTAATCACCTGAGACGTAGGCAGCTGAGTGCAAGCGACATCAGAGGTTTTCCTTCTCTTCGAAAATCCTGCATCCGTATCTATACCCTGAAGAGAAGGAATCAAACTCAACAAATTTGAAATTTTACGCTTTCGTGGATTTTGGTCATGTTTGGAAGCATCATTGGAAGCGCCATGACAACTTGTAGTTTCCACTGCTTGGGCTGCAAAAGGTACATTTAACTAGTCAAATATGAGTAACCATGAAAAAAAAAATTGAACAGACAGTACACTCAGAGAATGTATCTTACATACGGGGGGTGAAGCCAAAGGGCTTGCTCCAGAAAACCTAACAGCTGCAGTTAGATTTCCAGGGGATGAGCTTCTAGGCCCATTAGGCTTTGAATTTTGTGCAATGACTCGAGGAAGGATTGGTCTAGGTGGAGATAATAGTCGAGACCTACTTGCAGACAGTGCATCCTTCGAAGTATCATTTAGTAATCTCAACTGATCTTCATCCAATACTCCACTGTCAACTGAATGAGGAGATCTAAGAGAGGCCAGATCCTGCTCAGATTTTGAAGCAGATAGCTTCTTCGAAGATGTGATTCTTCCTGTGCCGGATGATAACGAACCAAATGAAGCAGAGTGAAATGAGCTCCTAAGACCACTTGATGGATACAATATACCATCATAATGAGTAGCTGACCCTGATGATTTTGCAACATTATTATGCTGCGATACCTGCAAACCCGTGTCCCACTTTGGAGAGGGGGTTCCCGCTTTTACACTATGAAGATTCATTGGGACAGAAGTAAGATGAGACGCATGAGAACTAAACGAAGAAAAATTTTGAGAAGGAAAAGGAGTTGCACATGTCCCCTTTTCAATTTCAAAAACTTCATCAACAATAGATGAAAAACTTGATGAAGGATCCCCAGCAATTTGCACAGAACCATCAAGGTTAAACATATCATGTTCAGATATCTGATTTGGGCCCCCAACATTAGGCAAAGGTGAAACCAATTTTCCCCAGTCATGTATGCTAAAATTTGTTTCATCTTCAAGCATATGCATATGGCCAATGTCAATTTTCTTAATGCGCAGCACATTATTTATGTCATTAAATGAATGACCTTTCCCTGATGAATCTGATTGGGTCTCTAGCAGTTTAAACACAGGCTTGAAATCCTTATCTAGTTCCATCAAGAGAAAATAAGAACTCTCACACTCTAGAAACCCCATTACCAGTACAGCAGAACCATTCACGAGGTTCTTGGGAACTTTCACTGCAGCAAAACCATGTTCATAGACCTACAAGAATCAAACATACAGATTCATTTATCATTGGCAAATAAATACAAGAAAGACAAAAACAGTAATGTAGCATCTGGTAATGATAAAAATAAAAGGCAGAGCTGGTTACTTCGAGGCCTAAGAATCTTCCAATAGAAGCAAAAAGTTGTAGTATACTTTTGCTCCGCAAGCTTGTAAAAACATCAGTTGCTGTCATGGTTCCTTGGTTTAAAGTTTCTTCACACTCTAACAATGCTGAAGGTGCAAGAATATTTTGGGATGACTGGAGAAGAAAGCGGCCATTTCTGTGATCCAAAACAAAGTTCCATAAACTCTAAACTAGGCCAAGAATTATTTATCAATAGAACTACATCTACATTACAAGTATAAATATGTCACTTCAAAAATCTAGCATTAGAAAAAGATTAACAAGGTAAAGAAGCATCTATACAAGTTACCAAGTGTAGTTGACAATGCCCAGATAGTACTTTTTGAGGGAGTACACATATTAAGGGTAAATGCAGTAATGCACATGGAAAAGAAGTGAAAAACTAGAGACAGGAAATGACATGTTAGTGTAGGGGTAGAGACAGACCTTATATTTATTCCAAGTTTAAAAAACGATGAGCCATAAGCACGGACACACAGTAATTCCTGCCCCCCATGTTCCTTGGTGTCAAGCTTTGCATCCTTCAGCAACACAAAATGGAGGGAAAAATCAAATTTACCACAAAGTATCATCAGTGATATGGTAATTAAAATTACAGTAACAGCATATGATGAATAAAGACAAAGAAAACTAGGGTACAATAGGTGTAGCCCAAGTAGATTATATCTCCTAATTAAGACATTCCAGAGTAAGTTGCCAGCAACTAAATTCATAATATAAGGGAAATAACCTTTATATGCTCACTATCAGTTTCATCAGCCTGCGAAAGGAGAATGACATCACTAGCATCTCGGCAAATCTGCACATTTTTCATCAGCTCTTTCTGAATTTCCAGCAGACGAGTATATCTATTGCATGATATAGCTCTCAATAGCAGCTTTTCTACATCAATGCAACTTTGATCAAGGAAGAAAGTAGCCTCCTTGCCGGTTAATGAGTCTATAACAAATGTGCTATGTTGACACTTAATCTGCAGGTCCGGTCCAGCTTCAATTTTTATATACGGGTAAGATCGTGAGTCTGAAGCACCTGGGTTTTTATCAAAATCTAGCCAATAGACAAGTTTCAATCCTGGAGTTCGTAGACCAGCTGAATCAGATTCATTATCTTGATTCAGCTGCGCGGAACCACCACTTCCTCCATCGGATATCAGCTCAAAGCGTATAGCATCTTTCCATCTCCCTTGCCGGAGTGCTTGTACTTGCCTTATGACAGTGTCCATAACAAGTGCGACACAGAGCTCATGCAGAACTGAGTATAAGGTAGCAAATGGATTCTCTGCTGCAGACATTCTGCGCTCTAAGTCATCTCCAAGGACATGCCTTCTCATCTCCTCTAGTTTCACAATCCCGCTTCTCTCACCAACCAGTAATTCTAAATGCAAAATCCTCCACAATGTTAGATGTCCACGGTAACCAAGAGTAACTAACACCTTAAATTCTCCATCTACACGAATCGAAGCAGTACCATCAGCAACTTTCACTTCAGAAATTTCCTTCGGCAATGTAACTTCAAGTAATTTAGAGCGTACAAGTGTGTCCAGCTTTTTCAAAGCCGGCTTTTGCTGATCTTCAGTTAATGAGCTTTGCATACCCACATCCTCTATACATTTTGGTAATCGCTCATATGATCCTGTGAGTAAGATTTCAACAGCAGATGGAACATCATACACAGGGGCACGAGCTTGCTGTAACCCCTCATGCATGAAGAATAACGAATCTGCAGCCTGGGTGAAACATGTATCATGACTTGATAAAGTCGATGTTAGTTGCTGGCAATACTGTATGAGTGGAACCTGCATGTCACGACATAAGGCCAAGCATGAGCTTATATAGATAATATGTCAATTGATACCCAAGTGGAAAGGAATCTATGGAATTTGGAATCAAAGGTACAAATTTACTTCCAGATGCAGTTTAGAAGCAGCACACTAGCACATCACATAGTTCAAATTCATTAAATAAGATAATATATCTCTTTAAAAATCCAACCAACACAATTAAAACGATCTAAAACATTAATTAATGCTACAAAATATGCAAAGGTTCAAGACAACCATTGTGTCTAGACAGAATTCAACTACAAGTGGCACGAACTAATGGGTTGGAAATTTGTCAAAGAAATTGAAGTCATAAAAGGTGTTGCAAACTCATAACAAAGATAATGGAAACAAAAAAAGTGGGCATATCCATGATAATCCAGCAATCATCAGGCAAGCTCTTACACATTTATCCACACAAATAATCAAGTTGAGCACATTACTAATAGTACTCTAAATAAGTAATGGGCTCGATGGTGAGTGAAGACCATAGTAACTATTGGTTAGATTTTAACCCCCTCCATTTTTTCAAGTAATTATAATTCTTCCTTCTTTGATGTCACTACTCACAAGTCACAACACAAAAGCTAGAACTCCATAGCAATGCCTTGATTGTACGCTTCAAGAGATTCGGAATTCACTAAAATTCTATAAAATGCACAGCCAGAAAAAAAAAAAAGAACATGTGCCACAAGTAAAATCCTTGATTCACTTCCATTTTCAATAGCTACTCAAAAGATAACGAACGAACAAAAAGGACTAGTCACAGACTTAAAACTCAAAATCCAATAAATCTTTTACTAAATAGAGAGGTCCAGTCGTTCGATTAAAAAAACCATAACATTTCCCAAGCAAAAACACCCACAAAATCTTTTTTACCAAGAAAGAAAGGTGAAACTTGAAACAAAGTTAGCAAAGTGAACTCGGGGGAGGGGGGGGGGGAACATGAGCGGGTCGACTCACCTGCTGACACCACTTAGCCAGAACATTAAGTCTAAGCATCCGTTGCTGGGTCTTGACTATATACTTAAGGAGATTGATCTTCTTCTCCGTATCCGATTGGTCGCCAGATTTAGATTTCTCCACGAGTTCTTTCAATGACGTGAACGATTCTTCGGCGGTTCGACTCACTAAACTCGAGAAGTCCACCGTTTGTTGCCCTAATTCAGCCATTGAAAACAAGAATGAACCCCCCCCCCCCTAAACAAAAAAAAGATTAAAAATTGATGTTAATTAGGGAGCCTAGGACTCGGAATTGGATCTGGGTTTCAGTTAAAATTCAAGGAATCAGGATTTCGGAACATCTCCCTCAATCTTTTTCTCTCTTCTTCAGGTCTCATGTAAGAGGAAGCTTTCCTCTTTAGGACTTCTCTAAGCTTTGGGAGAAAGAGAGAAGCACAACGCGAGAAATTTTAGATGCAAGAGAGATAAGAGTAATTTTAGTAAATATTTTGGGTAAAAATACCAAAAATGATGACTAAACTATTCAAAAAAAAATAAAATGTAATTAAACTTTCAAAAATTTTATAATAACAATTAAATTTTATGTTCTATAACAAAATAATAACAATATCCTTAACTTCTAATAAAAAAGGTGACATAGTTGTCAATTTTTTATATAATAGCATATTTACATTCAATTAATTTAATTATAATTTGAAAAAAAATTAATAAATTTAACCATCAATTTTAACATATTATTATAATTTAGTCCTTGATATTTTAAAATTACTTCAATTTAATCCTTCTCCTCATCTTTCCATTATCTCTCTTACCTTTTCATCTTTTTCTTCAATTTTCTCCAATTATTAAAAGTTATATTTGGGTTACTCAATTATAGGTAAGGTTACATTTAGGTCACCCAATTATTAAAGTTTACATTTGGGTCACTCAATTATGGGTAAGGCTACATTTGGATCACCCTTCATATTTAAAAAAAAAAAAGGCTAAAGGGGTACTCTTGCCCCTGAGTTCGACCCAAAAAATCAATTTCGCCCCTCGCCCAAAAACGCACTCAATGTGGCCCCTCAATCGCGAAATTGATCAAATTGTCTCTTTGACCAACGTTAACCGTTACGGTGATGATGTGACCGTTAACGGTGATGACGTGGTGGTTAACGATGCTGATGTGATAGTCCACGATGCTGATGTAGCAGTCTACGATGCTGACGTGGCAATGCATGTGGGATGATGACGTGGTAGTGGGGACTGAATTGATTATTTTAACCGAATTCGATGGCATAATTGATTTTTTACTGAACTCAGGGGCATAATTGTTAATCGATTAATAAATTGGTGTAAATATCCTTTGGATCTTTGATAATTTTAAAAATAAGCAAAGTGAGGATTCTCACAAAAAAAATCAAAATATTTTTCATTTTTTATAAAAATCTATAAAGTTAAATAAAATAAATAAAATATTTAAAAACTTATTAAAAATAAAATTAAATAAAAGTTTAAAATGTAGTAGAAATTATAAAAAGATAAAGTTTAAATATAAAAACTTAATAAAAAGTGTTTATAAAGTATTAAAAAATTAAACACTTTCATCGAAAAAGTTTTCAACTTCGTCAGTCTGAGTATTACCATTCGTTAAACAAATTTTAAGTGGAATCACCATTGTATTAGAGAAACAATAAAATTCAATTTTTTTTGTTTGTCTACATCAAATTGATGCTCATTAATATTTGATGTAGAAAAATGAAAGAAAATTGTAATTTTATTACACTCTAATACAAGGATGTTTCAATTGAAAAAATGTTCAAGGAACATCGCTTTCCGATAGTTTATAAATATTTTTAAATTTTGATTTTTTTATATTTATAACTTTTGATATTTTTAATTTTAATGTTTTTACTTAATTTTTTAAATTCTTTATGATGTTTTTATTTTTAATAATTTATGAATACTTAAATATTAATATTTTTATTTTTTCAGTTTAAAGATTAAGTTATTGAACTTTCAATTAAAATCAATTATGCCCCTAAATTCGATAAAAAAAATTAATTATGCCCTCGAATTCAGTTAAAATAATCAATTCAACCCCCACTGTCGCGTCATCATCCCACATGCATTGCTACGTCAACATCGTGGACTGCCACATCAGCATCGTTGGCTGCCACGTCATCACCGCTAACTGTCACGTTAGCACTGTAACGGCCAACGTTGGTTAAAGGGTCAACTTGATCGATTTCGCGAATTGAGGGGCCACATTGAGTGCGTTTTTCGACGAGGGGCGAAATTAATTTTTTGGGTCAAACTCAGGGGCAAAAGTACCCCTTTAGCCTTAAAAATATATCAATTCGTGTATTAGATTAATTAATGATTTCAAATGAAATACTTGTGTATTAATGAGGGTATACAAGTGATTTGGAAGAAAAGTGACTAAATTAATATATATTTTTTAAATATGGAGGGTGACTCAAATGTAACATTATACATAATTGAGTTACCCAAATATAACATTATCCTTAATTGGGTTGGCCAAATATAACATTATCCTTAATTGGGTGACCCAAATATAACTTTTAATAATTGAGTGATCCAAATATAACCTTACTCATATCTGAGTGACCTCCGTGGTAGTGTACCCTTCTTTTTATGGTTAAATGCAATAGACATCCCCAAATCATGTCTCTAATTCTAAAATGGCCTGTAAACTTCAAACTGAAGGGCACTTGACTCGATTCTCACTGCAACCCCTATTTTTCACCTCATTAATTTTCACCGGAACTAAAACTTAAATAAAACTTGTCGTAGAACTCAAATTAAGAAGAGCATCTGACTCCGTGGCGATAGCCTTCGCATTCCATGCATTTGGCATGGGATTGAATTCATTTGGAGGCAGCGCGGATCTTGACAATAGAAATTGGGAAGCTTGAAACTTTTAAAAATTTAAAAGGCTAAATTATTTTTTTAAAATTTTGAAGGTTTTAAATTTAAATTTTTTAAAAAATTGTGTTTGCTATTTTTTTTAAATTTGAGAATGAGAAATTTTTAAAAATTTAGAAGATGACTTAATTAAAAATATTTAAAAAATTAAAACATAATAAAAAGTTTTAAAATTTGTAAGGACCAAATTAAAATTTTTAAAAGTTTGGGGCTACCCTTGGCTCCCATAGTGATCTGCCTCTGTTTGGAGGCATAATTTAGGTTTTAACTTTTTAACCACTTATATGAGTGAGTGTCATCGTATCGGAGGATAAATTATTAAATAAAATAAATTAAAATTAAGAGTAAAATCCTTCAATCAAACGGTGATACATGTCAACATCTAATTGAATAGTTAATTTTTTTAATTAAATTAAAACTAAGATTAAATTAATAGGATATACAAGTAATAGAGATCAAGTGTCTAATTATATTAAGTTTTGTTAACCGTCACGTCACCTCTTTCGTTTGATTTTGACAACAAATGATTCAATTGATAATATTTTAATAGTTTAGTTGTTTGATTGACGATTAAAAATAAAATTTACTCTATAATTAAATGGTCATTCATATAGTTTATTCAATGTAAATATATTCTAGAAGAGGGTTCGACCTACACTTAGGGTCAAACTTATATTTTTTTTACTCATGATTAAAATTAAAGCTATGGTTAAAATTAAAAAGCTAAAATATTTTGTTTCTCTTTTACCCTTATAATTAAGTGTGTTCAAAAATACCTGACTCGAATGACTCGGCATGTTGACCCGTTGACCTGATAAAAAATCGGGTAATTTTATAATTTTTTATCTCTCGGGTCAAGCACGGGTCATAAAATTCTAAATTTTCGGGTACCCTGATATATTTGAATTTTTTATACTCAATAAATACATAATTTTATATTAAACTAATAAAAAATCTTAAAATATTTTATATTTAATATATATATATATTAAACTAATAAATGCATATTTTTATATGTTTATATTAAAATCATAAAATATTTTTATATTTAAACAATATATATTTTTATATTCGAGTACCCAATTACTCGATTTTACAGAGACCCCACCAACACAAGCCGTCTAAATTACTACCCGAAGATCTGAGTACTCGAACACCCAAATACCCGAATTTAAGCACCCCTATTATAATATTCCTATACAAAATATCTACATCACTGTAACGCCATTTGTGAAAAGTTCAGTTTGACATCTTTATTAGTTAATATATAAAAAGATATAAGATATACTACACTTAAATATTTAATTTTTCTGATTGGCTCTTTCTCAAACTTAAAAACTTTAACCGCTTATTTTTTTTCCCAAATCTGCCGTTTTACATTTTTTTTATCTTGTTTTGCCAATGATCGGCAACATCAATTTTAGTATTGGTCGTTGATCGCTGGTGTTCAATCTTCTCCATGTTTTTTTATACCTCGCTTTAGATTTTTTAGTTTTAATAAAATTTTATGTGTTTTGATTATCTTCTTGCAAATCTTATTGCGTTTGTTCTTCTCTGCCTTTATGGCACGTCTTTTTCTATCTTTATGCCACGTCTCTGTCTTATGACATGTCTATGTCTTATGACATGTTTTCTAGATACCTTTGCGACCGCTTGATGCTCGTGTAGTGTTCTTCACGACGTTTGTGTTGGAAAAAATATGATAAAGTATAAACTTTGAGGCATATTTTCTATGGGTAAAGGTGGAGATTCGAATAATAAAATTACGTCTTCATATTCCACTCCATGTGACATTTACAATGATATCTCATATGCTCAAAACGGGTAAGTGATGAATGAGAAATTGATGCTCAAAGTAAGCCTGTGAATTAAGTTAAGGAAAAGCTTGTTCCCACATTGATGGGTACCAAGCTTGGGATATGTTTATATACAATACCCTATTTGATAGTTATTGAATAACTTAAGCTTATATGATATAGGCAATGTGAATGTTTGGATTTGTTGGCTTATGGATGTTTTAACCCACTACAAGATAATATCTTAAATAAAAGTGTAACGTGATTATCCTTAAATTTGAATATTATTTTTTGAATATTCTAGAATTAAAAGGATAAATATATGATATAATATATTATCTTTTAGTTCAGATATTATTGTGATAATGCTATTTGATAAATGAAATTTATTTTAAATAAAATTCAGATAATTCACAAATTTTATTTCTAATAAAACTCCTACCACTATATAAACCGTGTAAACTTACTAGGCTAAACACATAAAAACACAGAATTTTCAATTAATTTCACTCTATGATTTTCAAATTAGTTTTTTGGTGATAGAGGAAGATGATATTACGATTCACTGATCACTGCAGACGTGCTACTGTTGTGTTCATTCTAGTGTTGTATCTAGGAGACAGACGTCCAACGTTTCTCAAGCACTGTAACACCCTCGACCCGGATGTCACACTTGGGACTCAAGTCCAACCCAAAACCATAAAATTTTTCAAATTGAGTTTAACCCAACAAGGTGTTCCTCAAAAACATTTAAAGCCAACAGTTGTAAATATAGATAAATAATCAAAAAGGTACAAATGAGCTCCAATTTAAATCTAAGACATTTGAACATTCGATTTGATTAATACAATTTCAAAGATAATGATTACAAACTCTATCTTGTGAGGTCCTACGAATACACAACCCTCTAAACACAAGTATCGTACTCTTGAAAACATCACATGCTGGAATCTCGTACTGATAATGCTCTACGATCCGACGATCAACCTACGCATGTGTCACAACCCTTTTCGAGTGGCTCGACGTTGTATAAAAACAAAAATCAACAAAGTCGCCACCAATCTTTTAAAAGGTGTGATTGGATCACCTAAAAACGTGTCATTTTAATAAAACATTTTATTTTATTAAAACAACGGTTTTGGTCTGCGAAAAATGGGTTCAGGAGTCGGTTACGCGTGGGGAAGGGTTAGCACCCCCCACAGTGCCCAAAAATTGGTACCTAGCCGATTACAAAATGTTTTAATATCAGAATTTGCAAGTTCACGAGAAATTCGATTTAGTTGTCCACCTATGAATATGAAGCTATTTTAACGATCGTACCATTCGGAAAATAAACTCCAATCACCACCAACACTCATAGCGCTAACCCGTTATTTCTGTTTGATAAGACACCGTATTAATTAAATTTTGTTTTTTATAAACCATAAGAGCAATTAAACAGTTTGAGATTTTTATTTATTCTAGATGAATGATCATTTATCCTAGGATCTAAACAAATTATAACTAATTTAGGGTTTAATGTCATTAAGTGTATTTTATTGTTTTTAAATGTGAAGAAAATTTATTGAATCTCAAAGTCTCTGACTAAGGTTTTAAGACCCTAATCCTAAGGCTTCTACCTAAACTAAAAAAGAGAGGAAAACAAGGTAATTAAATTGCAAAATTAAATGAATAAAAGAATCAAATGAACAGAACAATTTTAAAGGAATGTATGTCGAATTAAAAAACATTTAAAACCAATTTAAAATTAAGAGAATCTTTGTAAAGGGTTTAGTCGAAATAAATGTATATGGAAAATGAGGCTTCAAAAAAATTAAGATGAGTATAATATGGAGAGGGGAATAAATAATTTTTTAAAAAAGGAGTATTGGTTAAAAGGATATTGATTAAAATGAACTCAAAATAAATTAAATTAGTGTTTAAAAAAATGAGTGAATTGGGTAAAAATTGAAATCAGGGGCCGAATTCAAACAAATAGGGATAGTTTTGAAGCAATTGAAACATGGGGTTTTGCGGAATAAAAAGGGGATGGGCGGAGGGGTTTAATGAAGATAATTGGCCCATTTTGTCTTAGGTATAAAACCCTACTTAAAATATTTCAACACATTTATTTTTCAAAAAAATGGATCACATCCCCTTGTTTTTAAATCCTTTCAAGTGTTCTTGGTGTTCTTTAAGAATGAAGAACACCGGGAACATGACCACCATGCCGGCCGCCCTCCACCGGCGCCGGCCACCATTTGACGGCAGTGTTTTTTTTTCTTTCAAAAAAACAAAAACCCCCTTTAAATCGAATCGAAAATCTAAAACTGAGTTTCAACGAATTTGGTTCAAAACAAAAGTAAGCATCATTCCTTTTATTTGTTAAATCTGAAATAAATAAATAATAGGTAGAAAATGAAAATGGAAGAATACGATACCAAAAAAACTTTTTTTGATTGCTTATATTCCAACAATTCCGAATACAAGCAAGCCACCAAATTTGAATGCCTTTCCTCTAAATTCTAGCGCTTAATCAATTTTTTTGGTTTGTGTGTCTCGTCCAAATTACAAGAGGAGAGGGGTGTTTGTAAAGGTTTTTTCCTACCAAAAATACCCAAAATCAAGATATTAAATCCCTAAAAATTGGGTAAAACTTTCCCTCAATTTTTGATTCGATTCTTGCTTCCCTTTCTCCATGGATTCTTGTTTGACTGGGCCAATCTTTTCTCTTCTTTCCTTTATTGATTCGAATCTACAAAATTTGGGGTTGTTTATTTCCCTTTTGTTCTATATTTGATACAAACCCTAACCCTTTTTCCTCGTTTGTGCGCAAGTTCGGCCAGTGGGAGAGGAGACAGCGACGGCGTGAGCTTTCGGGCCTCTTCAGCGCTGGCCGGTGATGGTTGGACGGCTGCCGGTCGTGGCACGGTAGCCACAACAGCTGAACCTGAGTAGCTTGGTAGCTGATCTACAGGTGAGTGGCGCGCACGCGCGCGGGAAAGGGTGCGCGTGGCGGCGCGAGTGGGAGCTGCCCTACCCCGTTTCTCCTAGTCCAATCTAGTTCGTTAGATCTTTTCCCTAGATCTAACGACTGATATTAATGCCTGCATATGGGGGAAATTCGGTTAGTTTGAGCTTTATCTATTATTTTTTTGGGGCCACCAATGTACATGGATTAAAAATGGACTCTCTAACTAATATTTTGGGTTTTATTTTTTAAGACTAATACCATAATAATAGTAAAAAAACTAAAAATAAATAAAAACAAAAATGGATGGATGTAAATCGAGTGACAACAACACAAAAAAACGATTCCGGGTGCTAAGCTTAAAAAGCTCAGTGGTACACATCTACTCTACTATACTTCATGCTAATCATAAACATAAGTATGCAAACTAGTACGAGCAAAAAGAATAGATAAATAAACACGTGGCGCTACCACTGGTCGCCTAAACACATGCTCTCATCATACAAAGCATCATACATGGCACACAACGCCCAACCATACTCGAGATCCCACTAGATCATCCGAACAAAACACACAATGTCATAACCACAAACCTAGAGTGAGCCTCGGAGTCACACAGCCTCGGGAATGTACTCTCTAAGTGAGGCCTGATGTCACATAAACTCAGGAAAATACACTCTCTCTAGGTAAGGCCCGGTGCCACACAACCTCAGGACATACACCCATACTCGACATCTCTCCTCAAGTATCATCGAATAAGGCTCGGTGTCATACAGTGTCGGGAATGTACATCTGGCATCATCTAACCATGATGTTGCAACACTCTTTCTTTGGGTATCCGGATCCCATCAAAGTAACTCAACCAACCACGATTCCAAACCGCACACAACCTCGACACGATTACCATACGATACACAACATAACTCGATCCACCAAGGATCTCCTATGGTTGCTAATACAACAAGTCACCCAATTTAAGTTTACCAACTTGTTAATATATTATGAGAAAGTACTTTAATCATCCTCATTAATTATCTTATTAATCCATATTAACTCATTAGCATCTCAAGTCAATTTTCATCTTTTTATTAGCATTATAGATTATCTCGTTTAGTGGGTACTAGTACTGGAACATGAGTATTGATACAGTACCCCTAGGTACCAGTACTCACATGTGTACCAATACTAACATAGCTTACTAGAAATCCTTAATTTCTACAAGTACTATTATGTTCGACCCGTACCGATACCGGTACTGCCAAAGCTCGTACCAATACCCTATTCATAGGTTCGTACCATTTCCTTGAATTAAGATTTTACAACGCTTCACTCAATCCCTAAGGCTTATGAAAATTATTAGGGTTTGTTTTCTAACAGATTCAAACAATTAATATTAATTACCGATTTTATAATCATTTGATCTAGTATTTATCTCTTAAGCATAATTCTCATCAAATCACGTCAATCTATTCAAACAACACACAATGCATCACAATTATATCAATTAATCAAATAATCATGTGAGCATCTCAAACGACCCTACACGGTCTCTAAAGTCTCTATGAGTCTCATCATATTCACAACATCATCATGCATCTCATAAATATCAAGTCTCATACTATCGGTCTCCAAACATGCATATTCATCGTCTACTTATTTTGCAGATACTAACATACAAAGTAATCACATTTATGATGCTCATGAAGTAATAGAAGTTTGAGGTGTACTAACTTTAACCGATTATCGATAAATCCTTACTCGAGCTTCTCAAATGCTCCTCTTGATCCTATATTCGAGCCTAAAAAAACCTCATCAATATACGAATACCACAGTTACTAATTAACTTCATTCACTAACTAATCTAGAAGGCCAAACGCGTAAAAACAACTTACCGAGTTTGAATTTGGCAAAATGGAATATGCCAATGGGCTAAGAACATCGAGGAACCCCTAGAAAAAGTCAACAACTCGGTCAATGCGGCCAACGGATTATTCAACGCGGCTCGGCTCGGCTTGTTAGACCAAATTGGTTTGGCTCACCAGGCCAACTCGACCGGTCGGCCCAGCAGCCGGCCCAAACGGCTCAACTTGAGCTAGTGCTAGTTGTCCACTGTAGCTGGACGTCTCACACACGAAGGTGATGACGCGTGCGGCGTCCGACGGTGTAAAAGTACTACAAACTCCAGATCCTGACTTCTGGTGACGGGGAGTTCAAATATGGCATTTATTCACAGCGGAGGGCGGCGGATGACAAGGTTTCTGAAGCTCAAAGCTTTGCTGGATTTTTCTCCTCTTTGTGTCGTCGAACGGCAACTCTAACGGAGACAAGGTGACTATCTTCTAACTCATCTCCATGAGTAGAGTTCGATGGTGTCGGCAGTGTCAACCAACGACCACCAAACAACGACACACTCAAGCTTCAAACTTCTACCCTCTCTAATATTCACACACACTCTCCCCTCCATTATTTCCATTCTTTTTTCTCCCCCTTCAACACGCAAATGCAGCCTCAACTTAAAGCCTTTAGATATTAGAAAGGGTAAATTACTCACTTAACCATTCAAGTTTCCACATATTTACAATATGGTCACCATAAACATCACTTTACGCTTTAAAGTACCAATGTCTTCAATTTCGGTCCTCTAGCTTAACTTATTCAAATTCGATAACCCGATTTGAATCACCAATTCAAGAATCGGGTCATTACTGTAATGACTAAAAATCCTATATGAAGTATCCCACATTTTGAAAATTCAATCTTGGGGGATATCTTTTAAAAATTGTATTTTGAAAATAAGACTTGGAGTCGCCACCGGTCACTTGGATAAGGTAGGTCGAACACCATAAAATTAGAGATTCATTTAAAAAGGGTTCAGGAGTTAGTTATGTGTGGGGAAGGATTAGCACCCCCACAACGCCCAAAATTGGTACCGAATCATACGTTGCTTTTTATCGATGGAAATCATTGAAATTTAAGTTGACTTTAAATAAATGTTCTTAATTGACTATAAGCTTTAAACTAAATGGGCTTTAACATTTGAGGGGGTTGAATTAATTAATCCTTTAACAAATAAGAGTGACTATACATTCGGAACATAGATTAAACCGACATCAAATAAGACCAGCTGCCGAGTTAATTTAGGGTTCGAATCAAGTACACCACCTTTATGCATGATGCAAGCAATTAAATATGATGTCATAACTTATCAAAATTTTATTCACTTTTAAATTTACCTTTAGACAATATAAATTAATTCAAATATTTGGTTAATACCCACTAAGCCAAGATATTATGACACAAATACACGAGTTAATACATACCTCCTTTTTATAGTTAAGATCAATTAATTATCAAGGCGTCCATTGAATTAAAAAGGTTAAATGAATGACAATTTAAATGCATGTCACAATAAGGCTTAAAGATAACACTCAAAAGACCCATTAATGTTATAACCTAAAAAGGCTCAAATTATAGGAAATGTAATTAGTGATCTATTATTATCTAAAATATTCTAATATCAACCCTAAATTAATTAAAGCCTAAAAACCTAAAAAACCAACATTTTATGAAATTTTCTTGAACCTCAATAATTAATTTGATTAATTTTAAATTACACCCCATTAAGTCAAAGACACTATTAAAAGGAATCAAAATGACAATCAAGATTTTTAAATTATGATCTAAATTAAATACTTTTCATATTCTAATATAATTAAGATAATGGGATTAACTAATTTAAAATACACCACATTAAGGCAATGACATGTTTTAATTTAATTAATTCGACTAAAATCTAACTAGGGGCTTGAACCTAAATTTAATTTAATTAAATTAAACATACACCCCAATAAAACAAGGGCAAATTTTAAATTAATTAAATTAAACTCAAACCTAATAAAATCTAAACCTAAAGATTCAATCTAATCTAAACTAACCTACAACCAAAGCTAATGTCTAGAAAAAAGAAAAAAAAAAGCAATACTATATAAGACGTCTATAAATATAAAGAAAATATACGGTAATATTATCTATATAATAACTAAAGAAAATATATGTTATAAAATATATCATATATAAGGAAAACATGTGCTATACGTACTATATGTATTAGGAAAGATATAAAGCAATATATTATATCTATATATACAAAAAGAAAGTATGTTGTAAAGCGTAGTAGATATATAAGGAAAATATATTACATATTATGTATACAAAGTAAGTATATACATTTAGTTTAAGATGAGCATATTAGGTAATATAAATAATTAAATATTACTAAGTACAAATGTAACTTACGCAAAGTTATTATAGCAACATTTAAAAACAAAGTGACTAAAATAATATATTGTATATTAACGTATATAATAAAATATATTAGAAAAGGTGATATGTATAAATGCATATAAAAATGTTCCATATAATATATATATAATATAAAATATTAGCTTAAAGGTATTTTAGGAAACTATATTATATATTATAATTAATGTATATTATGTATATTAAAGGAAACCAACATCATATATATATAAATATATAAGTACACGCATAGGAAAGGAAAGAATTATACTATATATATACATACTATATATAGGGAAAAAAGGACTATATATATAATGTATAATATACACATGTCATACTATGTGCGAACATACACATATATAAGGGACCAAAATAAGTATCCAGACCATAAACATGTAAATACAAACAAATAGACAATAAGGTACTGAAATTAAACAAATTAAAAAATTAGAATTTAAATATGCATATGCAGAGGGACCAAACGAGCCCTTTTATCACCCAAAAAAGATTAAATCGTGAAAAGGACCAAATAAATAGAATAAGGCATATTCGGGGGACTAAAAGGGGTATTTGGCCATTATTGACCGAATTAGGCTTGAAAAAGGGACATAATTGAAAGATTCTGCAAATTTTGAGGGACATCAGGTGTGGTTTAAAAATGCGGAAAGGCTAGGGGTGTTAATATGAAAACGCGAAGGGATTTAATAAGGGTAAATAACCCATTTTTAAACATGAGTATAAAACCCAAAGATGAGAAACAAGCTTCATTTTTAAAACCAGATCAAAATCCTCTTTTGAAAATCCTCTCAAATGTTCTTCGAAGTTCTTGAAGAACTCATGAACACCACCACGGTTTCTAGAAACCGGCGGGACTTTGCCACATCGGCCACCTCAGCACATCGTCGGTCGGCAGCGCTGGCAAACTTAAACCCTAACCCAAAACACTCATTTTTCTTTTCCAAACTCAAATCTAAAACTCATTTTTGAAATAATGAATCCCTTCCCCATTAAAAAATAGAAAAGAAAGACCCTTCTTCTTCTTTGGAAGCAATGACATCCCCAAATCCCTAGCTGATTCACCTCACATGGCTCTGATGACTGGGGGTTTGTTACTGGAAAGGGAGGCTCATCCATCATCGGAACCCCTAGGATGGCCGAAAAGCCTAAACGGCTAAAAGGTAAAACCCCTTTAACCATACTATTTTCCTTTATGATTGATGCAATAAAAAATGAGAGAAAGAACTACCTCAGAAATTTCTTTGCTTTTTATTGCTCAGTAGAAAATCCCTAAATAATCAATACAAATGGTTGTCCTCATTTTATAAACGAGTTAGAAAATACATAGAAAATTACATATCCATTTTTGATCTAGTCTGCCATGCCTTTTTTACATTGATTTGTGTTTTTGCCTTTTTAGTTTATCTCTGATGATGGGGAAGAGAGCCGATACTAGTTTTCAGTGCGGATGGGAATCTCAGAAATCCCGAGGAATCACGGGCTCGTTCGGTGGCTGACGTGGCGCGAATATGTCGGTTGGAAAAATCCTAAGGCAGCTGACGTGGAACATCAAAGATCGAGCGACATTAATTAAGTTCCCTTAAATCTCGTATAGCCATAAATCACCCCTTGATTCCCACATTTGCATTAATTAGCTGACAACTAGGATTTAGGAGATTTGAGAAGTTAGCCAAAATATGATAAGTGGGCTGGTTTGTATTGGGCTTGAAGGGTTTTTTTTAATATTGTAAGTGGGCTGCTATGTATTTAATAAAGGGTGTGCTATTTATTTATTTATTTATGTCTTTATTTAATATTATATATTTATATGTAATGGACCGAATAAAATCTAGTGATTACAGCTGCCCCTTCTTGCTCATTCTAGTGAAACGAGAATAGAGCAAAGATCATAAGCACTAATTTTATCCCACTTTCCTATCTGGAGATTCGGAGCTAAGAGTTCTTCCTTTATGGAACCATTCACTCTTCCTCTGTCTGAAGCCTTGGAGCCATAAGTTCTCTCTATATAAAACCCTTCTTCTTCCTTGGCAAATTCTTTAAGTTGTGAAATCTTCCTATATCGAACTTCCATCTTCTCCTCATTTGGAACCTCAGATCTAAAAGTTCTTTCTATAAAAAAACCTTCATTTTCGAGATCCTGGGCTACAAGTCCTTTCTATATAAGACTTTTTCTCACGAGTTCCTTCCATATAGAACCATTGGCATTGAAATTCTAGAGCTACGAGTTCTTCCTATATAAAACCCTTTTGCTTCAAAATCTTGAAGTTGCGAGTTCTTCCTATATAGAACCATTTTCTTTGAAATGGTACCCCATTTTCTAATGGTGCGAGTATCGAAAGATTTTCTATTGCTTCCTAAAAGACTAAAGACTAAATAATCTGGAAGTAATGCCTTGTTTTCTTATCGTGTTGGCATGAGTAATACTTTATAAAAATAGACAAAATATTTTGATGATATGAGTTAGCATGCTCCTAACTTAGGGATGTCTAACTATAAATGATGCATGAATATTGGCATCTCAACGTTGCTCAGATGTTATCACCGTTTCAGTTGATTTATCTTGACCGTCCTCTTCTTCTTCTTGACTTTTGCAATAATGGAACCCTATCTCATGTTTGGGTTCAACCATCTTAGCCTTTCTCTCTTGAATTTTTGAACCTTTTGCTCTAACTTTTCAGGTTTTAACTTCAAGTTTGTTATTCTCAAAGTGCCCTTTCAGGTTTTCACCTTGGGTTCTTTATTTCTTTCTCTTTCTTTCTTTCTATTATTTTTTTCTCTTTCTTTCTTTTTCTTTTTCTTTTTTTCTTTTTAGGTGCCCTTTCAAGTTTTCACCTTGAAACCACTTCGCCGTCAGAAGCCTTTTTGCTTCTCTCTAACATGCCTAAGCTTTGATGTGGATGGCGACCATCACCTTTCTTCTATTTTCTTGGACCTCGGTATTCAAAAAAATTGAGGTCAATTTCTATCTTTAGATTAACTGCACTTGAAAAGGTTAAAATCATAGTAATACCAAAAAATCTTTTGTTTATCTTGAATCTATATTAATCAACTTGCAGGATGCTTTGTAGAAGAGATAGGAGAAGGTTGAAACAATACTTCATTAATATTTTGAAAGTTCAAAATGATTTAAAAGTCATGGCAAACATGAAAGAAAGTGAAAATAAAACATGATACAATGTTCCATACATCGACTATATAAATGATGCGAGAGCCCATCGACCGAAGTAGATCCCACGCTTGAAGTTCTTCGTTGAAATTTCTGATATCTGAGAAGGTCTTGTTTGTCGAACGCCTGATCTTGAAAACCTGTCTGAATTACCCTTTTTAGGTTTTCAACTCAAACCCTCATTTTGTTTTAAGACGTTATTTTCGGGTTTTCATCTTAAACCCTTCGTTTTTTACCCAATGCGCCCTTTTTTGGGTTTTCACCACAAATATTTTTATTTTGCGAAGCACCCTTTCAGGTTTTCACTCCGCTCTTTTTTTATGCGTAGTACTTCTTGACTAAGTCTAAGTTCACTAGATTACTTAACTCTTTCCCGTTTATCTCCGTTAAGATCAATTTTCCTCTAAAAAATAACTTTTTAACAAAATAAGGCCCTTCTCAATTAGGCATCCATTTCCCTCAAAAATCTCTTTAAGTCGACAATATGCTTTTAAGCACTAGATCCCCCTCTTAGAATTCTCTTGGGTGAACCTTCTTATCATAAGCTCGCATTATTCTCCTTTGGTACACCTAGCCATGAAAAATAGCTTTTAGTCTTTTCTCTTTAATAAGATTCAACTGATCAAACTGTGCTTGTACCCACCCGGCTTCTTCCAACTTTACTTCATTCAGAATCCGAAATGACAAAATCTCCACTTTCATAGGTAGAACTACCTACGTGCCATAAACCAAAGAGTATGGTATTGCCCCCGTCGAAGTACGTACGAACGTTCGATAGGCAAACAGAGCAAACGTGAACTTTTTATGCCAATGCTTAAAGGTATTAGCCGTCTTTGAAATGATCTTCTTGATGTTCTTGTTTGTTGCTTCTACCGCCTCGTTCATCTTGGGACAATAAGTGGTGGAATTGTGATGCACTTTTTTGAATTTCCCGCACACCTCAGTTATTATTTTATTGTTCAAGTTAGAAGCATTGTCGGTGATGATCATTTCTAGCAAACCATACTGGCAGATGATTTATTTCCTCAATAACATGCAGACCGTTGGTTTTGTGATATTGGCATAAGAAGCTGCTTCTACCCACTTAGTGAAGTAGTCGATGACCACTAGAATAAACTGGTGTCCATTGGAAGCCTTTGGGTGAATCTGACCAATGACATCCATACCCTATACAACGAATGACCACGGTGAATTCATTGTGTACAAAGGCGGTGGTGGAGAATGGATCTTATCGGTATATATCTAACATTTATGGCACTTCTTTGCATAGTAGATACAATCTCTTTCCATGGTCGACCAAAAGTACCCATACCTCATGATTTTCCTGGCCATTGAGAACCCTTTGGCATGTGTCCCACATAATCCATCATGTGCCTCAGCTAGGATGTTCTTAGCTTCTCGAGCATCGACACATGTTAACAGTATTTGGTTATTGCCCCTTTTGTATAAGATTTCCCCGTCTATAACATATCCCATTGCCATTCTCCTAATGGTTCATTTATCATTTTCATTGGCCTCCATAGGGTAGGTTTGGAACTTGATATACTGAAGAATATCATAATACCATGGGTTGTCATCTGCCTCTTTTTCCAAACTATAACAATGAGATAGTATTTTGAAAATTTGCATCTCAATTGGCTTTATTTCTACTTCGGTGCTTGTATTAAACATTGCGGCCAAGGTTGCCAAAGCATCTGGTATTTGATTGTCTTCCCTCAGAAGGTAAGCAAAGTTGAGCTTCTCAAAGTTTTTGATTAGCTCTTGGATCAAATCATAATACTGGACCAACTACGAGTCTTTTGTTTCCCATTTTTTTCGGAGTTGATAAACTACCAAAGATGAATCTCTGAAAACCTGAAGCACCTTGACTTTTCTTTCAATGTCCATAATCTCATGACACAAGCCTCACACTCGACTATGTTGTTTGTGCAAAAGAATTCCAATCTACTTGTGAAAGGATAGTAGACGTTTTCTAAAGAAATTAACACCTCCCCTATTCCATGACCTAGGGCATTGTACGCTCTATCGAAATAAAGCTTCCACGACTTGTCCTCCGAAGTAGCCTTTTCTCCCACAGTTATGCACATCAAGTCTTCATCGAGAAAATTAAAGTTCAAGGCTTCATAGTCGTTCGAAGCGCGACTGGCTAGGAAATCTGCTATAGCACTTCCTTTTATTGCTTTCTGACTCGCATACGCAATGTCGTATTCGGACAAAAGTATTTGCCAATGAGCCATCTTTCCGGTTAGTGCCAGTGCTTCCATTAAGAATTTCAACGGATCCAACTTGGATATCAACCAAGTGGTATGGTATAACATGTACTATCTGAGCCTCTTGGTAGCCCATACTAGAGCACAACACAATTTTTGAATCGGTGGGTATCGGGTTTCATAATTGGTGAACTTCTTGCTGAAATAGTAGATAGCTCTCTATTTCCTTCCAGACTTGTCATGTTGCCCCAACACACAACCCATCAAATTTTCAAAGACTGTCAAGTACAGGATTAACGATCTATCCAGAACTGGCGCTACTAGGATCGGAGCATTAGTCAAATACTTCTTGATCTTGTCTAGAGCCTCTTGGCACTCTTCATCCCATACTCCTACGTTATTCTTTCGAAGGAATCTAAAGATAGAGTCGCACTTGTCGATCAACTGAGAAATGAACCGAGATATATAATTTAATCTCCCTAAGAAACCTCAAACTTCTTTTTGCATCAGATGTGGTGGAAGATTATGAATGGCTTTTACTTTATCAAGGTCAATCTTGATCCTTTTTCAGCTAACCACAAAACCCAAGAGTTTTTTAAAAATAACGACAAAGGTGCAATTGGCCGAGTTGAGCTTTAACTGATATTTTCTCAATATTTGGAAAAGCTTCATCGAGTTCTGAATATGCTCATCTTCGGTTTGAGATTTGGTAATCATGTCATCCACATATACCTCAATTGCTTTGTGCATCATGTCATAGAAGAGAGTCACCATGGCTCTTTAATAGGTTGCCCCAGCATTCTTTAGTCCAAACGGCATCACCTTGTAGCAAAACGTCCCCTACATGGTCACAAATGTAGTCTTATCCATGTCTTCTAGATGCATCTTTATTTGGTTGTACCCCGAGAAACATCCATAAAAGAGAACCATGAATGCTCTGCGGTGTTGTCGACCAGAGTATCAATATGAGGCAAGGGAAAATTTTCCTTAGGGCTTGCCCTATTAAGATCTCTATAATCTATACACATGCGGACCTTTCTATCATTTTTTAGGAATAGGGACTATATTCGCTACCCACTCCGAGTATTTTTTGACTTTTAGGAAACCAACCTCAAACTACTTTTTTACTTCTTCCCAGATCTTCAACAACATATCAGTCCTCATTCTTCTAAGCTTTTGTTGAACTGGCTTACATTTTGACCTTATCGGAAGCTTGTGTACTACAATATTTGTATCCAACCCTGGCATATGTTGGTAAGTCTAAGCAAAGACATCATTGAACTCTAGAAGCAATTTCATCAAATCATGTCGGGTCTTGGATGAGAAAGTGGTGTTGATCTTTACTTCTCTTCTTTCTTCTTTAGTCCCTAAATTGAGAATTTCCACTTTTTCTTAGTGGGTAGGATATGTTTGTCTTCACTTTCCATTAACCTAAGAAACTCATCCGAGACTTCACAATCTATCTCATCTTCCCTTTCATCGATTTCCACCAAATATAAGGGTTGCTCAAAATCTACCTCGGGATTAGGTTCAGAATCATTCATATAGTTAATATTAAGGACCCTGAAATAATTTTGAAATGAATATATGTTGGGAAGAGGAATGAATCTTCTTATAAAATGAATGAAATAATAAATAATAAATGAATGTAATAAATGCAATGTTTGCTATTTGAGAAAACGGGGAAAACATCATTTTCATTAATTGAAAGAAAGTAAATTAACATAGAAGCCCTTTACAAAAGATCCTTATTGCTTGTGGGCGAAAGCAAATTGGGATGGTTCCGAGCATTACTCTGATTTAGAGTTAAAAACTATAGGTAGGTCAACATTGGTCCAATTGTTGAGTATCTCTCCCAATAAACAAGGGTGGATTATGGCTAGAAATTTGCCATTTTTACTGTCTTCGACTATCATGTTGACATCCATCCCTTTTAGTGCCTCATTGAACTTCTCCTCACCATTGAGCATGTCACTCTCTCATATGGCTTTGGGGACTTTTTGTTCGGCGTTGACTTTCCCACAAAACACAAAGATGTCCTTCATGTCAAAAAAGTCATTGGTGCCCATGAAATATCTTCCCTCTTGAACCTAGTCTTCCTTTATTCTTCTCTCTTCTTCCATTCTAGCTTTCTTTGTTAAAAATTGGGCTTGTAACCGAGCCCAAATCGATCTTTCTTCTTGATGACACTTTTGGCGCGCAAATATTCTTGTAGGTTATTTCCAATGCATTTTCTTTTGTTTGCTCCTCATCCGAAATTCTCTGAAACCGTCATCTTGGTGCAATTAGATAGTCTAGGGTATGGGATCTTATTTTCTTCTACTAGAAATGTAGCATTCACAAATTCCAAAGCTCTAAAAGAACATTCTATGGCCTCCTCCATCGGTTTGGATGTAAGGGGAATCGGTTATCACGGAGGCAATGGTGTCTTGCTCGACTCCCACACTTACTAACTTCCCTTCAATGACAAACTTCAATTTCTAATGTAATGATGAGGGAACGGTACCAGCTGAATGAATCCAAGGCTTTCCTAACAGACAATTATAGGTTGGTCGAATATCCATTACCATAAATTCAACGGTGTACTCGGTAGGCCGAATTAGTAAAGGTATTTCAATCTTTTCGATCACATCCCTTTGGGTTCCATCAAAGGCCCTAACAATTTTTTGGTACAACTTCATGTATGAACTATCTATTGGCAACCGTAGCAAAGTCTTCATTGGCAACACATTCAAAGCAGATCCATTATCGGTAAGTACCCCCAGCAAAACATGTCCCTTACAGTGGGTAGTGATGTTCAAAGCCTTGGTTGATACCATGCCCCCATCCGAAATCTCATCATCATTGAAGGTGATTAGTTATCCATGGCAATGTGACCCACAATCTGATCTAATTTACTCACGAAAATGTCAATCGAGATAAGTTCTGATTCAAAACCTTTAACAGTGCACTTCGGTGCTTCTTTAATCTTAATATCAATTCATGCATCGAGATTCGTGCTTGTTGATTTGGGAGTTTCTCAAACAATGTTATACTTATAATTCTTCAAAAAACTCAAAAAATCTTGTGCTTGTATCTCCGTTACCGGCTCATTGATCTTCGGAGAAAGTTCCTCCCTAAATATCTTCTCAGGCTCGATCATTATGGTTTTACCATTATCTTTTAGTGCTTCCACTGCCTTTGACGTCTCCGATGAATAGCATCTACCACTTCTTGTAAAGTGCTCCACCTCATTCACTGTCTCGACTTTCGGATCTGCCGACTGCACATCTTGTACAAATTTTACTTCATCAATCGACTTCTTACTTTCTTGTAATTTTGAACCCTTCGGTATTGAGACACGGGTGATGTAGCTCCATAGGACCTTTCGAGTGTCTTTGAAAGGAAAAAAGAGTCAGAACCGCGATGACAAGCTTAGGGGCCATCTTAGAACTCTCTCCTTGGGATGAAACCTCTTCCTTTGGCTTGAGCGCGATCACAAAAAACCTATCCACCCCGTATTGGACCTTAGGGCTATCTGACATGCACACATCTAATTCATTCTTTCCTTCATATTCCTCAAAAAACTCAATCTCTTTATTGTCCATCATCTTCTGAATCATTTGTTTAAAGTCTTTACAATGCTGAATTCTATGTCATTCCTCTTGGTGATACTCACAATAAGGTCCACATCCTTCTTGCACAATTTCTGTACCCTGATCAATTAGGCGTGCCATGCATAACTGTTAGAATACCCATCTCAAAGGGGACTTAATTTCAGATACATCCGCTTTGCCTTTCTAGCATATTCCTCCTCAATAGCATTAACATCATGACCCTTATGGTTCGGTAACGGGTTGGCGGCCACATTTGGTTCATCCGATTGCAACACCCCAATCTTGATCATGTTTTGAACAAACTTTTTGAACGCGATGCAACTTTTAATCGAGTGCCCCGAGACACCAACGTGATAATCGCAGTGTTCCTTGGGATCATACCATGCGGGGTAAGATGGCTAAAATGGAGTGATATAATACGACCTAACCAAATCGGCCTTGTGTAATTGTGAGTATAGCTCAGTGTACGACACTGGTAGAGGAGTGAAGGGAATCTTCTTATTTTCCTTATTTAGGGGTCGTGTATCTTTCTTGTTTGGGCCTTTCCCACCTCCGGTTGCGACTTGTGGGTGATAAATAGTGAAATTTTTTGGGGTAGTATAGGTGTTCATGGTATTCACCTCAATATCTTTTCTTTTTTAGTTCTTCCAGGAATTTTCACCACAATCAATTCACCCACTCTTTATAGCCACCTCAATTGCTTCCCCGGTTCTTACCATGTCGGCAAAATTTTTAGTGTTGTTGTTTATCAATCGGTCAAACAACGTGCCCCTCAAAGTGTTCACAAATATCAGTTTGATCTTATACTCGGGGATTAACGGTTGAATCTGAGTGGCCCCATCGTGCCACCTTTGAGCATATTGGCGCAAACTCTCATTTAACCTTTGTTCCATCCCCTCTAACAGGATTCGGCTTGGGGTCATGTGTAACACCCTGAAATTCAGCCTAACCAGAATTGGGTTCCGGCGATCGAAACCCTACATCAAAATTATCCAAATATTGTATTGACTTTGACCGTAAGGTTAATTGTATCAAAATTGGACTTGAATTGGGTGAATTTATTAATCTTTGACCTTATTGAATAATATCAGAAACCTCTAATGGTTAAACTATAGAAATCGAAAGTTTAGGGGTAGAACTATAGATCGTTGAGAGTTGGGGGACTAATCTTGCGATTAGCCCCTCTTTAAATAAAATTCCCATATCTGGGATAAATTGGTGAGGTTGCTTTATCACAAAGAAAGCTTCTAAGCCTATAGTAAAAGTAGAAGAATGAAAAAAGGGAAGTCTTACCCAGTTGCAAAACAAGCACACACCTCTACCTCACCATCATCTTCTTCTCCTAAGCATGCACCACCATTGTTGGTGGAGTGAATTTTAGATTTTTCTTCATTTTATTGTTATTGAAACGTTTCTACCGATAGGGTAAGCTATTTCCCACAAACAATTGTTGAAATCCATAGAGGATTTGATAGTAATCTCAAGCTAGGCTTTGGGTATCCATGGATTTCGTAGATATTGTTTATATCGAGTTTAAATATTGATTTTGATATCGTTATATTGATTTCGATATCGTAATATTGATTCTAACACAATCCTATGTTTACCTAGCTTAAGAAATTGAAAGAGAGCATCCATCATCTTCACCAAAAGCTAGGAACAAAGGGATTACTATCCCAGAGCCGTAGAAGCTTCAATTTATCGAGGTGAGTGTACTTAGAGTCTCGATATTAGGCTAGGTGCCTTTCCCGGTTTCATTTTCATTGATTATAGTATGGCTAACAATATTGTCAAGGATTATTGCATTGAACCACTTAAGTGGATTCCATTGGTAAGTGAAGGTAAGTCACTGCATTGAATATCGACCATTGATATTGCTATAGTCATTGACGTCGCTCATTGTCATTGAATTTGCCATCGATATTGTCATTGAACTATTGAAGCATAGAACATTAGACATAGAGCATAGTCATTGCTATTGCATCGTCATTGTTACTGTTATTGTCATTGTATATTGATATCGATAAATTTATTGTCATCGAAACATTGTAAATAAAGCATCGACCATTGTTATTGCCATTTTATTGATATTGCTATTGAACATGGACATCGGAATATTGATTATTGATAAGAACATGGAACATAGTTATTGTTATTGAACATCGATTATTGATATTGCCATCGGACCTTGGATTTGAAAGGACATTGAATACAATTGGCATTCCACAGAGTTCATGAGCTCATTGTACGGGTAGACTACAGTCCTAGGGCTACGACCTATATTGATTTGGCGAGGCGGAAGGATGTGTTGTGATATTGGTCATATTGGCGAGGCAGAGGGACTAAACCATTCATTATTTTGGCGAGGCATAGGAATCCGCGTATCCACTATCCCGAATCGATCCAAGGTTTATTGTTAAAATATGGACTTATTGTTATTGAATATGATCATTGCATTGCTATTTTTGACTCATTTCATTGTTATTGTCAATATATGTTTTGGAATGCATTTCATTGATAAAGTGTTTAGTTGTGACTACCTCACCAGGCAAAGTATGCCTAATACATTTCATTTCATATATTTCAGGTTAAGGAACTCATCGTCGGAGATCGGAGAGGTTAAAGTGTTGAACAAGTCACAAGCAAGCTTAAAGTAATGTATATCGAACTTATAAACTTCTAGAAGGGTGGTAAAGTACTTAGATTAGTCATATATGGCCCTTTTGGCATGTACATTTTATGGTTGTGGTGTAAAGATGCCCTAAGCACTAAATGGCCTTTTGGAATGGTCTAAAATTGGTTAAAATGGCTTATTTGGCTCATAAGGTGGAAAACTTGGTAAATGGATTTGAATAACCCTAAAATTTGGCATGTAAGTAGATTTCAGTATTGAAATATTGTTGGTAATGTTTCATTGCATTTAGACATTGATTGCTAGGTCAAATGGACTAAAAACCAGATAAAAATTGACATTACAGTGCAAGGCATATCAATACAGGTCAATCTGTATCGATACGGCCTTGCATATTTGGTCTAGGAAAGCATAAGTTAACCACAGCGTATCGATACAGGCCTAAAGTGTATTGATACAGGTTTTGGCAGTAAGTTTTGGGCATTTAAATGTATCGATACGGTCTTAGGGTATTTTGAAACAGGTCAACTCTAATCAACTTGTATCGATACAACCCCAGCTGTATCGAAACGGGCATTGGTTAATGAAAGTTAGAAGTGAATCTGAGTATTTCCGTATCGATGCAACATGATGGTGTATTGATACGGTGATCGTTATTATAGTTATAAGACCATAAATAGCAAGTCAACATTGGTCAACATGTTTCGATACAGGCCCAGTTGTATCGAAACGGGACTTGACAAATTCAAATGGATTCTGAATCATACACACCCGTATTGGTACAGTCTCAAACTGTATCGGTACAGGGAAGTTAATTTCGTTAAAAACATCGACTAAAGTTTTTCAATGTTACGGAATGGTCGTTGGATATTATATGATCTAATTGGATAGGCAAATGAAGTCTGGTTAGCATGAAAATTTTCAAGCTTACTATCATTGTACTAAATTTCATTGTTGTACAGTTAATTGCATTAAAGGACCTGCAAATTATTGAACTTACAGTTTAGTCTCTAAAACTTATAAAAGTTAGAAATTGGTCCTAATTGATGAACCATTGTTTCACATTGGATAATTAGGCTATTGTCCTAATTTATTAATAATTGAGAGAGCATATTACTGATCATTGAATTGAAATTTTATCGTACCGATCACTGCACGTTTCACCAGTAGCACATTTCGACCCAGCTCTCGACTAGGCCGAAAAAGGGGTTTTACATTTGTGGCATCAGAGCTAGAGTTTAGTCGATTCTAGGAATAGACCGAAGCCTATTGTATTATTATTGTGTTACTTTGCCACCTAGGAGTTGTATATTGTGACTTATCGACTAATCTGATCTCTTTATGTTATAGATATGTCTAGAACTAACGAAGCACATATAAATGACCCTGCTATCGGCTCCTCGACACATAGCGAGGAAGTAAGAGAGAGACCCTCCGAACCCACCTAATCCTCTACCCCAGAATGTCGAGCCAGTATTACCTGATGCGCAGGCTGAATGCCAATTTTTGACATCTATGAGAGCCAAGAAGGTAGTGCAACCTACCCCACCAGTTGTCCAATATGCCCAAGCCCCTATTGATAAGCTGGCATCACTCTGGGCATACATTTTCACTGGTCAAGATGATGATAATCGTAAGATCGTCGAGTACTGGTTGGACAACACATTGAGAATTCTAAACAAGCAATTGCAGTGTTCTGATAAGCATAATCTGGAGTGTGCCATTGCATTGCTAGCTGACAAAGCACTTCAGTGGTGGGAAACCATAATTCTTGCCATTCCTAAGGAAATTGTCACTCGGGAGTTTTTCCTTCAAGAATTCCGAAAGAAGTATGCTAGTGAGTACTAACTTACGGAGAGACGTAGTATCTTTCTCCACCTCAAGCAAGGTGGGCGACCAGTCGAGCAATACATTCGTGATTTCTACAAGTATTGCTGATATGGTGTTGAATACATCAAGAAGGAGGAAGAGAAGTGTTGGATGTTTATTATTGGGCATAGTGATGAACTTAGCCATGTGTTCACTGCATTGGGCATCACTGATTTCCAGGACTTGGTGAACCGAGTCAAAACCACCGAATCATCATTGAAAGTCCAAAAAACTAGCAGATCTGGCAAATCTGAAAAGAGGGTTAGAGATGATTCTCGACCTCCTAGATGGAATAAGAAGGGAAGGTATCAAGGCTCTAAACAGCATGTCTACCTACAACCTTCTCACTCTGAGAATATCAAGAAGTCGTTATCCATGAATCAATATTTTTCTAAGGTAGCCTCGGTTGAGAGCACTGGAGGCTCGAATCAAAGTTCATAGTATCCTGTTTGTAATTATTGTTAGAATAGGCATCTAGCAGGTTCGTGCCGTAAGCAATCTGAAGCTTGTTTCTATTGTGGTGGGCAAGGCCACTTTTATCCGAGACTATCCCCTCAATACTAGCAAGTCTACTGCTACACTGACAAGTAATGCAACCCCTACTCAGTCCTTTCGAGGTAAGGGGTCAAGGCAAGGTTCATTGGGAGCTACAAGGAGACCTAGTGGCTCTAGCAAGGCATCGAGTAAGCAAAAACCCAAGGCCCCTGCTCAGATGTATCATGTGAGGAGCAGGGAGGAGAAAGATAGGTCGTATGTTGTTGCAGGTATCATTGAATTGTACTCATATTCCTTATATGCATTGATTAATCATGGTTCTACTTATTCCTTTATAAGTATTGTGCTAGTTAAGAAACACAAATTATCTTCTGAGCTCATAGCACCGAGGGTCGCCGTAACCAATCCGCTAGGAGATTGTGTCACCATAAGCCTTGTATGTAAGAATTGTCCCTTAGTGATTCAAGGGATTCATTTTATGGCCAACCTATTGGCTTTACCGATCTATGAGTTTGATGTTATATTGGGTTTGGACTGGCTTAGTGAACTTAAAGCATGGGCAGATTGTAGTAAGAGAAAAATGTATCCCCGAGGCCTTGGCAATGATAGCATTGTGTTGATGAGTTCAAGAAATCCTTCATTGTATGCTTTGACATTAAAATCCAAGGAAGGGCCTCGGTTATTGGATGTTAACACTGTATGTAAATTCCCTGATTAACTCTCGAGTTTATCCCCAACCCATATGGTTGAATTTGGTATCGAAATGCAACCCAAAACTGCTTCAGTTTCTATTGCGCCTTATCGTATGACAACTGTTGAACTTAAGGAGCTAAAGGCTCAAATTCAAGAACTATTGACCAAGGGCTTCATTTGACCGAATTCCTCGCCCTGGGGAGCATCGGCCTTTTTTGTCAAGAAGAAAGATGGTTCCATGAGATTGTGTATTGATTACCGACAGTTGAATAAGGTAACCATTAAGAATAAATATACATTGCCAAGGATTAATGACCTATTCAATCAGCTTAAGGATGCCACTGTGTTTTTTAGGATTGATTTGAGGTTTGGATATTATCAAATGAGAGTTAAAAAGTGTGACGTGCCCAAAACTGCCTTTCATACGAGGTATGGTCACTACAAATTCTTGGTGATGCCATTTGGGCTAACCAATACACCAACAACTTTTATGGACTTGATGAATTAAGTTTTTAGACCCTATCTCAATAAATTCGTAGTGTTATTCATTGATGATATCCTAATTTATTCCAAGAACCCTGTTGAACATCGAGACCATATTCGCTTTGTGCTTCAAACTCTTCGGGTGAGATAATTATATGCCAAGTTTTCAAAGTGTGAGTTTTGGCTTACCAAAGTTGTCTTCCTTAGGCACATTGTATCGGCTTTAGGGATTCAAGTGGATCCAAAGAAAATCCAAGCCATTGTTGATTGGCATCCACCGAAGAACATTGGTGAGGTAAGAAGTTTCCTTGGTCTTGTTGGCTATTATAAGAGATTCGTCAAAGGATTTTGTATGTTAGCAGCCCCATTGACTAAGTTGCTAAGAAAAGAAGCTCCATTTGTTTGGATCGAAGAACAGCAAAGAAGCTTCGATCAATTAAAACAAGTTTTGACTAATGCACCGATTCTAACCCAACCCAAGTCTGGAAAGAACTACACTGTCTATAGTGATGCTTCGCATCTCGGGTTAGGATGTATGTTAATGCAAGAAGGCAAAGTCACTGCTTATGCTTCTAGACAACTAAAGCCATATGAAACGAATTACCCCACCCATGACCTATAGTTTGCTACAATTGTCTTTGCATTGAAAATTTGGAGGCATTACCTCTACGGAGAGAAATGTTACCTCTTTACTGATCATAAAAGTCTCAAGTATCTCTTGACTCAAGAGGAGTTAAATCTTCGGCAATGGGGATGGATGAAACTCTTCAAGGACTATGATCTTGTCATTAATTACCATCCGGCAAAGCTAATGTTGTAGCTGATGCACTCAGCCGCAAACCTCTGCCTATTCCTCAAGCAATCAATGCTCACTTCCGTCTTCGGAAGCATCACTGTTTCGTAGCTGAACTTTAAGTCCAGTCTACCATCATATCGAGAATTCAAGTATTGCAAAAACAAGATCCTAAACTTCAAGCCTCGACTTCAAAATGAATTCTGATGGGCTCTTATGTTTTCGTGATCGGGTCTGTGTACCCAATGATGAATCTCTTCGCACTGACATTCTTTCTCTGTTCAACTGGGGTCGGTAAAGATGTATAAGGACCTACGGGAACTTTATTGGAGGCCGGTCATGAAGCAGGCCATAGTTGAATTTGTATCTAAGTGGCTTACGTGCCAGCGTGTTAAAGCTGAGCATCGTGTCCCTACTGGCCTATTGCAACCAATCGACCTACCGAAATGGAAGTGGGAGAAAATCACTATGGATTTTGTTAGTGGTTTACCCTTGTCTCCTACTAAACATGATGCCATTTGGGCCATGGTGGACCGTTTCACTAAGTAAGCACATTTCTTACCGATTCGAATGGACTATGGTCTTCCCAAACTAGCTGACTTGTATATCAAAGAAGTCATTCGACTTCATGGGGCACTTCAGTCTACTGTCTCCAGTCGAGATCCACGTTTTGCTTCTCGATTCTAGAGGTCGTTGTAGGGAGCTCTAGGCACCGGAGTTAATCTTAGTACTGCTTTCCACCCTCAATCAGACGGCCAGTCAGAAAGAGTAATCCAAGTACTGAGATACATGCTTTAAGCCTGTATTATTGACTTCAAAGGCTCTTGGGAGAAATCCCTACCTCTTATTGAGTTTTCCTACAACAACAGTTATCAAGCTTCCATTAAGATGGCACCATATGAAACATTGTATGGTAAACGTTGTAGAACTCCATTGTGCTGGTCTAAACTCGGTGAAGGCAAGGTGTTGGGCCCTGACCTACTTTGGGAAATTGAAGAACAGGTTACCATCATCCATGAGCGATTAAGAGTTACCTTTGGCCGACAAAAGGCCTATGCCGATCTTAAGCGAAGGGATATACAGTATGAAGTTGGTGAAAAAGCTTTCCTCAAAGTCTCACTATGGAAAAAGATTCTGAGATTTGGCAAAAGGGGAACTGAGTCCCCGATTTATCGGACCTTTTGAGGTGACTGAAAGAGTTGGCCCAGTGGCCTACCGATTGTTGTTACCCCCGAAACTGAGCAAAATCCATGATGTATTCCATGTATCAATGTTGCAAAAGTATCGTTCTGATCCTTCACATATTATCGAACTTGAATCAGTGGAAATCCAACTAAACTTGTCCAATGAAGAAGAAACAGTTCAAAATTCTTAAAAAGAAAGTTAAGAGACTTTGCAACAAATCCATCCCATTGGTTAAAGTGCTCTGAAAGAGCCACACGCTAAGGAAGAAACATAGGAACTAGAGGAAAAAATGCAAAAGAAATATCCTCGTCTTTTTGATGTAGGTAAAATTGGAGGACGAATTTTTCTTAAGTGGGAGAGTTGTAACATCCTAAAATCTGGCCTAACCAGAATTGGGTTCTGGCGACCGAAAATCCTACATCGAAATTGTCCAAATGTTGTATTGACTTTGACCGTATGGCCAATTGTATCAATATTGAACTCTAATTAGGTCAATTTATTGATCTTAGACCTTATTGAATAATATCAAAAACCTCTAATGGTTGAACTATGGAAATTGAAAGTTTGGGGGTATAACTATAGATCATTGAGAGTTGGGGGACTAATCTTGCGATTAGCCACTCTTCAAATAAAATTCCCATACGTGGGATAAATTGGTGAGGTTGCTTCATCACAAGGAAAGCTCCTAAGCTTATAGTAAAAGTAGAAGAATGAAAAATGAGAAGTCTTACCCGATTGCAAAACAAACACACACCTCTACCTTACCATCATCTTCTTCTCCTAAGTATGCACCACCATTGTTGGTGGAGTGAAGTTTAGATTTTTCTTCGGTTTATTGTTATCAAAACGTTCCTACCGATCGGGTAAGCTATTTCCCCCAAACAATTGTTGAAATTCATAGAGGATTTGAGAGTAATCTCAAGCTAGGTTTTAGGTATCCATGGATAATTCGTAGATATTGTTTATATCGAGTTTAAATATTGATTTTGATCTCGTTATATTGATTTCGATATCGTAATATTGATTCTAACACAATCCTATTGTTTACCTAGCTTAAGAAATTGAAAGGGAGCATCTATTATATTCACCGAAAGCTAGGAACAAGGGGATTGCTATCTGAGAGCCTTAGAAGCTTCAGATTATCGAGGTGAGTGTAGTCTAAATCTCAGGATTAGGCTAGGTGTCTTTCCCAATTTCATTGTCATTGATTATAGTATGGCTAACACTATTGTCAAGAATTAACTGAGTTGAGTATACCACCGGGTTGTAGAACCGGTTAAACTATCTTGAAAACAATGAATGAGTAGTTTCTCGTCCTTGATATAAGTTGCCATCTTCCAGTAATACATAGTGATGTGAGCCAAGGGGCAAGTACTTCTGTCATAATTATCAAAATCGGAAACTTTGAATTTTGGGTGAAAGACTAAATCCGCTACGAGGCTCAAATCACTAGCATTGTTCCCTTGCTTATCTGTCCCTTGCAAGGTCTTGAACCTTTCTTCAAAGAAGCAGAACCTCTCCTCGTACTTCTTTTCCATCTTGGCCCTAATCCTCTCCTCCACCAAATTCATCATGCTTAGATCTGGTACTTCACTCTCAAGGCCAGCCCCTAAATCAACGGGCTGATTCGGAGAAGCTCCCATATGGTGGCTAGCAGATGCCTCCGCGAGATTAATGTATATTTTCTTTCTCGGGTTCGGCACTTCCGGTTGAACCTTAACATGAGAGGTGTTCTCTTCTACCCCCTCAATATTTAAACTATCACCCAAAACTCCTTCCTTGCCAAGCTTCTTGTCCAACAGAGTAGTCAACTGAACAACAACTAAAACTTGCTACTGGTGATCTGATCTCTAATACTTAGCTCAACCCCATCTAAACGCATTTCGAGGTCCCTTTGACCTTTTCTATATTTGCCATCCTTTCTTCCATCACTCGTGATTACAAGCGAGTAGCGTAAGAATGAGGAATGATTGGGATTTTAAATAACCAAAATTCTATCATAAAAATCTTTTAATTAAATTCAACAATTTAACAATATTTGCAAATAAAATGAAAATAAAATGTTCGAATGCATGAATACAAAGAAAAGACACTGATTCGGTAAATATCCTCGTTAAACAACTTGCATTAATGGACACAAAGTTTCATTACAAAGATAAACTAAACATATGGCCCAACCCTAGCACCGAAGTTTCTAATCTCCTAAAATCCGAAATAGCCTTTGTTCCTCCTCTGAGACGTCTCCAATGTACTCTTGAAGCTCGGTAGCCTTTCGCGTGAGAATCTAGAGTTGTTGAGTGACCCCTCGCACTTGAGCCATCAAGTTCATCATTTCTTATCCTTGCATCCAAATAATCTGAGCCACATCTCAGAGTCGTTCCTCCATTGGCACTTGGATCCCCCCTTCATAGCTTGCCACTTGATGCTTGAGCTTTTGAACTTCAACATCAATCTCTTCAACTCAAACCCTTAAAGCTTGATTTTTCGAATAGCTTGCCTCTAACTTCTTAGTCAAACCCTTTTGCTTTTGGAGAGATTTTTCCAACTGCTTCACTTGAGCTTTCATCTTCACATTCAGGAGACTTTCACCCTCAAGTTGTTTTGAAGTATAGATGCGTAAATTCTCCATTTCTTGATTTAAAGCAAGTACTTGATCTTTGCACTCGTAGTACTTCCATTTATAAGCCTCGGCTCTTGATCTTTCATCTCTGGCCCTTTCAATCAGAGCTTCATTTGGTACATCTTCTACGACCCTTTTGTTTTTCTTCAACCTTTGTAGTTTTTGAATTTCTTCTTTCTCCATCTTGAACTCGAGTTCCAACTCACTGTTCCTTTTTTGCAAGCTTTTGATCTTACCTTCTAATTTGGTTTTGTCCAACCCAAAACCAAACCTTTCTTGATCAAACTTCATTGCGAGTGCAACACACTTCTCTTGCTCTTTTTCTAACTATTTCCTTATCAAGTCAATCTCGGTAGGAAGTATGGCCAATATTTCTTTAGCAGACATCACGCCTTCGGGACTTAGATTATGAACACATATTGCCTTGTAACCTTTATCTGTCTCGTAATCTATTTCAAACTCGTTCAACCCCTTCATGGCCGAAACAAATTGTGTTGACCCATATTGCCTTAACACCATAAGTGGTGCACATGTCGTGTGTCCCCAAAGTCTGAGTAGAGGAACCTAATTGTATTCTCCACATCTATACAAAATATTCCTTGCCGGTAGCCATAGAGCCCTCCAAACGACCTCTTTGTCCTTCAAGTTTTGAAATACCTCAAACCATAGCTCTTCAGATCTACCTATCAACCAATTACCCTTTCGTAGAAATTCCTCAAGTAGTGAGAAGCGACTATCATAGATGAGTCTTGAGAATCTGACATCGGAACAACAGTGACTATGGAACCAAACTGTGAGCAACTGAGCACACCCCCTAAAAAGGCCTCCTTCATTCGCTCAACAAAACTTAAGTGATCTAAAAGTTTCTGTCAAGATCACAGGTATCAGGTTGACTTTCTCATTTAAACGGTCAACCAAATACAAGATGGACACATCAATAAGTCATGATGCCTTGGGAAAGATAACTAACCCATAGATCAAAAGAGCAAACATATCACGTTGTATTTGACCACTCAGAAGCACTGAATCCAAAGCCAACATTCATTCCCACACGATTATCATCAATCTTTGGATAGTTAACAAAAGCTGAATATTCTTCGATAGTCGGGGTCATATCGATATTACTAAAAGTGAAACAACTATAGGTCGAGTTCCAAAATTTCACCAAAGTTTGAAGCAAGAAATCATCAACCGGTATATCTAGCAAATACGCAATGTCACCATACTCACTCTTGAAAGCACTTTTCATTTCGAAACTCCAATTGCCCCAAAAAGTCTTCAAATTCGATACATAATTATGCTATGTGTTCATAAAGGTTTTAGACTACATCGCCGACACAAACCCAACTGAAATATTGTCCCCATCATGTTGTTGTTCGCCTTCTGACCAAACTTGTACTTCCGAATTCTTTTCATCATTTCTACGCACTAGGTCTCTCATTGATCAAGTCTCTAATGTCAGACTATCCCCGAATAAGTTTTTCTTTACGATATTTCATTATATACAAAACAAATAAATGAAACAAATGCAAAGAAAAAACATGTTAGTAATGAAGTAGATAATTAAACAAACAATAATTAAATACATCAAAACAAAAAAATAATAATTAATCACAAGGAGAAAATCAATTAGTCGAAACAAGACAGGTAAAGAAAAACCTAAAAGCATAAATTCTAGTTTGTTACGGTTATCTGCATGGCTCTAATTAGGGTAAGTTTCTTAAATTCTCACGCATGTGGGTTTGGTTCTAGACAAGGGTACCTGATCCTATCTTATTACCTACTAAGGCAACAAGAAACCCAATCCTGGCCCATTACAAGCTTACGAATTGGATTCGGATCGAAGGAAAGCATGACCTAGTGACGTGGAGGGCTGCTCACATGTCAAAAGGTGTGGATTCCGAAAGTGAATTACCGACCCGTGGAAGGCTACTCATGTGGGTATGTAGCATTTCACTCTCACTCAAGGGATGAAGCTCGGGTAGAAAACTCATTGATCATGATGCAACACATGTTGGTGATTTCTTATAAATTAAATGAGCAATTAATGCAAACTCACCAATTATCAAAGCTCAACTTAATCAAAGTATTATCTTCAAGAAAGAACAAATTAATTAAAGTCAACTTATATTTCAAAATTTCCATCGATAAAAGAAACTTGTGATTTTTTTGGCTTAACTCTCAAAAGTTGGTCCCCAGCGCAGTCGCCATGCTCTAACGACTAAAAATCTGATACGAAGTATCCCACGTTTTGAAAATTCAATCTTGGGGGATTTCTTTTAAAAATCGTATTTTGAAAATAAGACTTGGAGTCGCCACCGGTCACTTGGATAAGGTACATCGGACACCATAAAACCAAAGATTCGTTTAAAAGAAATGTGTGAGGAAGGATTAGCACCCACACAACACCCGAAATCGGTATCGAATCATACGTTGCTTTTTATCGATGGAAATCATTGAAATTTAAGTTGAATTTAAATAATGTTCTTAATTGATTATAAGCTTTACATTCGAACCATAAATTAAACCGACATCAAATAAAACTGACTGCCGAGTTAATTTAGGGCTCGAATCAAGTAAATCACTTTTATGCATGATGCAAGCAATTAAATATGATGTCATTACTTATCAAAATTTTATTCACTTTTAAATTGACCTTAAGACAATATAAATTAATTCGAATATTTGGTCAATACTCATTAAGATATTACGACACAAATACGCGAGTTAATATATACCTCATTTTTATAGTTAAGATCAATTAATTATCAAGGTGTCCATTGAATTAAAAAGGTTAAATGAATGACAAATTAAATGCATGTCACAATAAGTCTTAAAGATAACACTCAAAAGACTCACTAAAGTTATAACCTAAAAAGGCTCAAATTATAGGAAATATAATTAGTGATCTATTATTATCTAAAATGTTCTATTATCAGCCCTTAATTAATTAAATCTTAAAAACCTAAAAAACCAACAATTTAAGAAATTTTCTTGAACCTCAATAATTAATTTGATTAATTTTAAATTGCACCCCATTAAGTCAATGACACTACTTAAAAGGAATCAAAATAATAATTAAGATTTTTAAATTATGGTCTAAATTAAATACTTTTTATATTCTAATATAATTAAGAGAATGGGATTAACTGATTTAAAATATACCACATTAAGGCAATGGCATATTTTAATTTAATTAGTTCGACTAAAATCTAACTAGGGGCTTGAACCTAAATTTAATTTAATTAAATTAAACATACACCCCAATAAGACAAGAACATATTTTAAATAAATTAAATTAAACTCAAACCTAATAAAATCTAAACCTAAAAAACGTAAAGATTCAATCTAATCTAAACTAACCTACAACCAAAGCTAATGTCTAGAAAAAAGAAAAAAATACTATATAAGACGTACTATAAATATAAAGAAAATATACGGTAATATTATATATATAATAACTAGGGAAAATATATGTTATAAAATATATCATATATAAGTAAAACATGTGCTATACGTACTATATGTATTAGGAAAGATATAAAGTAATATATTATATCTATATATACAATAAAGAAAGTATGTTGTAAAGCGTAGTAGATATACAAGAAAAATACATTACATATTATGTATACAAAGTAAGTATATACATTAAGTTTAAGAGGGGCGTATCAGGTAATATAAATAATTAAATATTACTAAGTACAAATGTAACTTACGCAAAGTTATTATAGTAACATTTAAAAACAAAGTGACTAAAGTAATATATATATATATATGTATATTAACGTATATAATAAAATATATTAGAAAAGGTGATATGTATAAATGCATATAAAAAATGTTCCATATATATATAGTATAAAATATTAGCTTAAAGGTATTTTAGGAAACTATATTATATATTATAATTAATGTATATTATATATATTAAAGGAAACTATTGCGTGTAATAAGTGCTACGCAATTGTGCAAGTATACACGTCGCAAGTAATAAAGTGATATAATAAGTATCGAGTATTGTCTCTACAGGGATTGGTTTGGGCCACTTTGCCTTAGTTATCGCACTGTAAAAGTAAAAACACAATTGATAATTATAGGAATTATAACTAATGAGTAAACTAAGAGCAATAAACTAAAAGAATAGACGAAATCAAATAAGAGAGTGAATAGGCCAGGTTATCGTGAGTTGAGGTGTGATAGCCGATTGAATCGTCTTGGTAAAAGAGTGCAAGGGCAACTCAATTGCCGTGGCAACTTGCACAGCGGGGTTGCCTTGGCAACTAATCGATGGTTGCCTGGGCGACTAGCTGGGCAACTACTTGGGCGGCTGGGCAGCAACTTCAAGGTTCGGCGGAGCGTTCTTCAATGGTTTCTTCTTATCCCTAAGTCGAAACTCTAGCTACTTGTGCATGCCTTGATAATACATCCCTGCGTGAATCAAGGGTGAACAACAACCAATCTTGCGCTCCTCTTAGCCGTTGAAATCCTTAACTTATTCCTAAGCCGGATTAATCTTCACCATCAATAGATTGAATAAAGACCATACTTATTCGTTTCTTGAATCTAACTCTCCCGATATTAGATAAATAGATGAAGTTACAAGATCCTCTCCCAATTCACTCGCAAACAAGAATAAAAGCCAAGAATGAGTAAACCTTGAATTGAAAGTGCAAACTCTTATTACCTAAACAAAATCCAATTATTTCTCACAACAACAAAACACAATAACCCCAACCAATCAAGTTAGTTCATGGTTGGGTTCAAAAGATATACAAAGAATAATCCCCAAACCATGAATCTAATGGAAGCAAAGAAGAAGAAGAAATCGAACTCTCTCCCCCCTTGCTCTCTTGTCGAAATCTCTTCATTCTTGCCCTTTGGAGTTATCGAAAATCCTCCCTTCTTGCTCCCATGGAGTTGACGGCTTGGTGATCTATTTATAGGGTTAGGTCAAAGTCCTTCTTTGAAGAGGAAGTTAAGTTGGAATTAAATTATCTTTAAAGAAGATAATTCTTTATTATAATTATATTCCTTCTAGAACTTATTCTATCTTCTTGGAATTTAATTCTTCTTCAACCTCTTCATGGAAATCAAACTCCTTTGGGATTTAGTTTTGCTCCACGTCATCTTGGGCTTGTCTAGTCATCAATTTCGACTACCATATCACCTTATTCTTTGTCCATAATTGCCCTGGCAACTGGCTCGGCGTCGCCTTCTTGCATTGCCCTGGCAACTAGCTCGGCATCTCCTTCATGCACTGCCCTGGCAACTGGTTCTAGCCTTGTTTAGGCAAGTGATTATGCACACACACAAAAACACACCAAAGCAGCATCTTTTTCCACAAAAATCACCAAGTTATGTAATCAAGCTCAACGGTGGAAAGAAACATGAATTAATGCATGAATGACTAATTATGCAACTAATATGAGCTTAATTCTAACAATAATATGAGTAAAAAGGGTAATAAAATAGTACTTTTGAACACTTATCACACCCCCAAACTCGAACTATTGCTTGTCCTCAAGTAATGCAAACTAACAATTACCTACCAAGACTTTAATCATCAAAGACATGCTTCAAACTTGAATTCAAACCTCCAAACCGTGGCACAAAGTATGATCACCTTTTAATTTTTCGGATAGCACAAAAATTACCCGGAACCAAACTATAATGCTCGTGACAATGTATGTGCGTAGTTGTGTACAAGTTGATTTTCAAGATTCTATGTGAACAATAGGCTTTTATCAATTTAATTACCGGGGCATTTATTTTTATTTTCACTAGAGCCAATTTTGGGCACCTCTAGCAAAGTAAGCAATTTCTCATTTTATTTTAGTCGACTAGAGCCAATTTCGGGCACCTCTAGCGATTCTTTAATGTGCATTAACTACTAGAGCCAGTTTCGGGCACCTCTAGCAAGAAATTAAATTTTAATTTTCAATTTTAAATTTACCCAAATTTTAAGCAACCTAAGTTCACTAAGTTTCTTTCAATCAACAAGCCACAACCGTGTAAAAAAAATTAGCATCATAGTAAAATTCTAAGTTCTTTTCATGCAATCCTAAAATTAAAGGTTCTTTCAATTAAGTGCAGTGGCAAAAATTCATCATTGGATATTCAACAAGTCTTAAGCAATTAAATCCAATTAAAGGCATGGCAAGTAACATATGCAACCTATATGTGATTGCTAAAGATGAACACAACTAAACATGAAACTAACTAGAAACCAATACCCCCCAAACTCGAGAGAAGCATTGTCCTCAATGCATGAAAAAGTGAAACAAAATTTAAAAGAAACTAAATGAAATGAGTTAGTCGGAGAGGTCGTCACCTCGAGTGATAAGTTTTCTTCGTGCCGTTTGCTTGATTCATTTTTCGGTCGGTGGTTGAATGCTTGTGGCTGGTACCGCGTGAATAGCATTGCTTTGATTTGATCCATGTTTGGGCATCTGAAGTTGCCGACACCATTGTTGTTGCCTGGGCAATCTCTGTTGTGGTTGTTGTGGCAAGTAGTCGGCAGTGAATTTTCTTAGCATGGTGGTTGTGAGTCTTGTTGTGGAAAAGAAAAGAAAACAAAAAAAACCTGGAAACTAAAGATAATGAACAAAAATAAAATATCTCCTAAAAATTCCAAAAATAAATAAAGAGAGAAAAAAATAACCGAAAATAATAAAAAATAGCTCGAAAAAAAATAAAAAGAAAATATCGAAAGGAGAGCATGCTTATGCATCTCCTAAGGTGTCAACTTCTTTGTTACATTCTACATGGGCACCATTGTAGTGCTTCAATCTTTGTCCGTTAACTTTGAATTCATGTTCGTCGGTAATGGACTTGATTATCACGGCACCATGGGAGAATGGTTTGACAACTTCGAATGGTCCCGACCATCTTGATTTTAGTTTTCCCGGGAAAAGTTTTAGCCGAGAATTGAATAAGAGAACTAGTTGCCCTAGCATGAATTGCCGCGGCAATAGTTTCTTGTCATGCCATTGCTTTGTTTTCTCCTTGTAGATTCGTGCATTGTTATAGGCGAGTACACGGAATTCTTCTATCTCGTTGAGGTCCAACAAACGCTTTTGTCCGGCACTTTCTCAATCCATATTCACGGTCTTGATTTCCCAATATGCCTTGTGTTCGATTTCCACCGGTAGATGGCATGTTTTGCCATAGACAAGTCAGAAGGGGGACATACCTAAGGGTGTTTTGAATGCAGTGCGATATGCCCAAAGTGCATCATCTAGTCTTGCTGACCAATCCTTCCTAGAGGGATTTACATCTTTCTCGAGTATACCCTTCAATTCCCAGTTGGAAATTTCTGCTTGCCCATTGGTTTGTGGGTGATATTGCCCGTCATATGGCAACAATCACATTGCTTGTAAAACTCTTGGGCATCTTTGTACAGTGTTGGCCAATACAAACCAGATTGCAAAACTTTGGCCGTGGTACGAGTTCCTCCAAAATGTCCTCCATAGGGTGAAGAATGGCATTACCAGAGTACATTTTGCTGCTCTTCTTCAGGGACACATCGGCGTATGACCTGATCAGGGTATTACCGAGGCATGTGCTGCCGTGGCGATTGCTCCCAAGATTGCCGACTCGTGTGTGTCTAGAGCTGCCGAGGCATACGCGTCCATGGTTGCTGAGGCGTGCATATCAGTGGTTACCGAGGCGTGCGCGTCTGGAGTTGTCGAGGCGTACGCGTCAATAGCTGCTGCTGCGTTGAGGGTTGCCAAGGCGTGCACGTCTGGAGTTGCCGAGGAGTGCGCGTCAAGAGCTGCTGCAGCGTCGAGGGTTGCCGAGGCATGCGCATCCATAGTTGCAGAGGCGTCAAGGGTTGCCGAGGCGTGCACATCCATGGTTGCCGAGACAACTAAAAGTTGTTCATCCGGTAATGCATCGCATATCTCTAAATCCTCGTCCTCCTCCCTGTGAGTTGGCCTAGGACTGCTCCTACCGCGAAATCACTTGCATCACACATGAGCTCAAAAGGTGGCGTCCAATCTAGTGGAACGATAATGGATGCCGAGGCAAGCTTTTCCTTTAGGGTTTTGAATGCTTGGGCGCACGAATCATCAAAATTGAAGACTTTATCTTGGTGGGGGTAATCTCTCGATCACGTCCACCTTGGCTTTGTCTACTTCAATTCCCTTGGATGAAATCTTGTGGCTGAGCACTATTCCTTCATCTACCATAAAATGGCACTTCTCCCAATTAATGACTAAATCGGTTTCTTCACATCTTGCCAACACCTTCTCTAAATTGCCAAGGCAACTGTCGAAGTCACTACCAAAAATGGAAAAATCGTCCATGAAGATCTCAAGGAGGTCTTTGACCATGTTAGGAAAGAGTGTCATCATGTATCTTCTAATGTTACTGCATATCTGAGAAAACTTGAGAAGGGTCATTTCCGATACTTCTTATAGTCCATCTGTACCCTTCATCGGGTGACAATATTGCCCAAAAAGAGTTGGGCCAATGTGTTTCCAGCTACTCCCTTTTGCATTACCATGGTGGATATGTCTTCCTTCCGTGTTCCCTTGTAGTCTATGCATGTCCTCCACCTTGCTACTATTCCTGAAGGCACAAATATATTAATAGGAAAAATTATATCCATTCCCAACCATTCAATTACCTCATTCTTGTCGACTTCTATCATGGTTGGATGTATCCTTTGTTGTCGTGGCAATTGCTGCTCAAGCCAATTGCCGTGGCAATCAGTTGCCAAAATTTGCTATAAGTCAAGGGAAGAACCAATTTTCTGAAAAGCTTTGTGAATCCAAACACTTTTTTCTTTTGGCCTCTCAAACATCTCCATCAGTAGAGATTTCGATGGCTTCAAATCTACCAACATCGGTTCCTCAAGACATACCTGCAATGGACGAGGTGAGTTTTTAAAAAATTCAAAAGGTTCAACCATTACCTGCTCATATTCCATTGGCAAAGTATTATCATCTCGTTGATCTTGTATGTGGTCGTGCAATTGTCGTGGCAACTGTAGATGAGAGTAATCTATAGATTCCTTCTTCAACATCAACGTTGTAACCTTCTAAGCATCAGGTTCCTCAGAATTTGTTGTAGTATTGTTGTTCTCAGCTTCACTGAGTGTTGTCGCGGCATTGCTCTGTTCAGGTTCCTCAATCATTGCCGAGGCAATTTGTTGCTCAGGCTCATCATGTGTTGGGCAGACTTTTTCATCAACGTACTCCCGAATTTGAGGTTTTAGTTGTTCCTCACACATCGAAGATCTTTCCTTGCATTGATCCTTGTCCTCTTGCCTTGGGACTTCAGTATCCCTAGAAATGAATTGTTGGTGCATGTTATCCATGACATATGTGGATCTCATCAATTGATCTTCTGAATCCCCCAACGTTGTATCCCACTGAGCTATCCTCGTATCCATAGACTTTGATAGCTCTCAAATCTCTTCAATTGATCCGTCAAGTCTAGCCAAGGAAGCTAGTAACATTTCCTCCAAGGAATTGGAATGCTCTTGAAAAGGACTACATTGCCATGGCATATCTGTTGTTGCGGCAAAATTGTTATGGTAAAAAGAATTTTGAGCTTTTTGACCATACCATGAAGAATTTTGTTGTTGGTTCCCTCTATGGTCCTCCATGTAGTTATATGCACCGAAAATGTGAGGGCAATTTTCAAACACATGATGTTCTCCACACATAGCACAAGATTTTTCCACAGTATAAGTTCTTTGGGTTTTCTCGGTTGGTATAGGTAATCATCAAAGGGTGCAAGAAACTCTTGATTAGATTGATTCATATCTTCCAACATCATCTCTCGAATAGATCGGCTTTTATTTCTCGACATGTTGATGTCCCTTAACTTGTAGCGCACCTAATTTTTTTTGATAAAACAAACAAAAAGAAAAGTTAGTAAAACTAAGAGAAAAAAATGCAATAACAAAAACAACTAACACCAATTGCCAATCCCCGGCAACGGCGCCAAAAACTTGTTGCGTGTAATAAGTGCTACGCAATTGTGCAAGTATACACGCCGCAAGTAATAAAGTGATATGATAAGTATCGAGTATCGTCTCCACAGGGATTGGTTTGGGCCACTTTGCTTTAGTTATCGCACTGTAAAAGTAAAAGCACAATTGATAATTATAGGAATTATAACTAATGAGTAAACTAAGAGCAATAAACTAAAAGAATAGACGAAATCAAATAAGAGAGTGAATAGGCCAGGTTATCGTGAGTTGAGGTGTGATAGCCGATTGGATCGTCTTGGTAAAAGAGTGCAAGGGCAACTTGCACAGCGAGGTTGCCTTGGCAACTAATCGATGGTTGCTTGGGCGACTAGCTGGGCAACTACTTGGGCGGCTGGGCAGTAACTTCAAGGTTCGGCGGAGCGTTCTTCAATGGTTTCTTCTTATCCCTAAGTCGAAACTCTAGCTACTTGTGCATGCCTTGATAATACATCCCTGCGTGAATCAAGGGTGAACAACAACCAATCTTGCGCTCCTCTTAGCCGTTGAAATCCTTAACTTATTCCTAAGCCGGATTAATCTTCACCATCAATAGATTGAATAAAGACCATACTCATTCGTTTCTTGAATCTAACTCTCCCGATATTAGATAAATAGATGAAGTTACGAGATCATCTCCCAATTTACTCGCAAACAAGAATAAAAGCCAAGAATGAGTAAACCTTGAATTGAAAGTGCAAACTCTTATTACCTAAACAAAATCCAATCGTTTCTCACAACAACAAAACACAATAACCCCAACCAATCAAGTTAGTTCATGGTTGGGTTCAAAAGATATACAAAGAATAATCCCCAAACCATGAATCTAATGGAAGCAAAGAAGAAGAAGAAGAAGAAGAAGAAGAAGAAATCGAACTCTCTCCCCCTTGCTCTCTTGCCAAAATCTCTTCCTTCTTCCCCTTTGGAGTTGTCGAAATTCTCCCTTCTTGCTCCCCTGGAGTTGACGGCTTAGTGATCTATTTATAGGGCTAGGTCAAAGTCCTTCTTTGAGGAGGAAGTTAAGTTGGAATTAAATTATCTTTAAAGAATATAATTCTTTATTATAATTATATTCCTTCTAGAACTTCTCCTATCTTCTTGGATTTCATTATTCTTTAACCTCTTCATGGAAATCAAACTCCTTTGGGATTTAGCTTTGCTCCACGTCATCTTGGGCTTGTCTAGTCATCAATTTCGACTACCATATCACTTATTCTTTGTCGACAATTTCCCTGGCAACTGCTCGGCGTCTCCTTCATGCATTGCCCTGGCAACTAGCTCGGCATCTCCTTCATGCACTGCCCTGGCAACTGGTTCTAGCCTTGTTTAGGCAAGTGATTCTGCACACACACACAAAAACACGCCAAAGCAGCATCTTTTTCCACAAAAATCACCAAGTTATGTAATCAAGCTCAACAGTGGAAAGAAACATGAATTAATGCATGAATGTCTAATTATGCAACTAATATGAGCTTAAGTCTAACAATAATATGAGTAAAAAGGGTAATAAAAATAGTACTTTTGAACACTTATCAGAAACCAACATCATATATATATGTATATAAATAAACGCATAGAAAAGAATATATATATATATATATATATGTATATAAATACACGCATAGGAAAGAAAAGAATTATACTATATATACATACTACATATAGGGAAAAAGGTCTATATGTAATGTATAATATACACATGTCATACCACGTGCAAACATACATATATATAAGGGACCAAAATAAGTATCCAAACCATAAACATGTAAATACAAACAAATAGACAATAAGGGACTGGAATTAAACAAATTAAAAAATTAGAATTTAAATATGCCTATGCAGAGGGACCAAACGAGTCCTTTTACCACCCAAAAAAATATTAAATCATGAAAAAGACCAAATTAATAGAATAAGGCAGATTCGGGGGACTGAAAGGGGTATTTGACCATTATTGACAAGTTTAGGCTTGAAAAGGGGACGGAATTGAAAAATTCTGAAAATTTTGAGGGACCGCAGGTGTGGTTTAAAAATGCGGAAGGGCTAGGGGTGTTAATATGAAAATGTGGAGGGACTTAATGAGGGTAAATAACCCATTTTTAAACATGAGTATAAAACTCAAAGATGACAAGTTTTTTTTAAAAAAATTAAAACTAGATCAAAATCTTCTTTTAAAAATCCTCTCAAATGTTCTAGAAGCCGGTGGGACTCTGTCACATCGACCATCGTAGCCCATTGCCGGCCGTATCTCGTCGGCGCCGACAAACTCAAACCCTAATTCGAAACACTTTTTTTCTTTGCCAAACTCATATCTGAAACTCATTTTCAAAATAAAAAATTCCTTCTCCATTTAAAAAAAAGAGAAAAGGGAGACCCTTCTTCTTCTTTGAAAGCAAAGACATCCTCAAATTCTTAGCCGATTCATCTTACACGGCTTCGATGGCTAAAGGTTTGTTAGCGAAAATAGAGGCTCGTCCATCATCGGAACCCCTAGGATGGCTGGAAAGCCTAAACGGCAAAAAGGTAAAACCCTTTTAACCCTATCGTTTTCCTTTATGATTGATGCAGTGAAAAAATGAGAGAAAGAACTATCTCATAAATTTCTTTGCTTTTTATTGCTCAGTAGAAAATTCTCGCATAATCGTTACAAATGGTTGTCCTCGTTTTATAAACGCGTTAGAAAATACATAAAAAAAATTATACGTCCATTTTTGATCTAGTCTACCATGCCTTTTTTACATTAATTTGTGTTTTTGCCTTTTTTGGTTTATCTCTGATGATGGGAAAGAGAGCCGGTAGTAGCTTTCAGCGCTGATGGGAAGTTCGGCAAGCCCGAGGAATCACGAGCTCGTTCGGTGGCAGACGTGGCGCGAATCCTTTGGTTGAAAAAATCTCGAGGCGACTGACGTGGAACATCAAAGATCGTGCAGCATTAATTGAGTTCCCTTAAATCCCGTGTAGCCATAAATCACCCCTTGATTCCCGCATTTGCATTAATTAGCTGACGGCTAGGGTTTAAGAGATTTGAAAAGTTAGCCAAAATATGATAAGTGGGATGGTCTGTATTGGGCTTGAAGGGTTTTTTTTAATATTGTAAGTGGCCTGCTATTTATTTATTTAATAAAAGGTGGACTATTTATTTATTTATGGCTTCATTTAATAAAGGGTCGACTATTTATTTATTTAATAAAGGGTGGACAATTATAAACACCATAGGAGCGGAGAATATGTCTTAAGAAAAATGTGTGTTACACAGACCTCAAAAAATCTGCTCATCTGAATTGCTGCTCAGATACAAGTAAACGGTTTCAGTTTTTGTTATTAATTTTTTGATTTTAATTTTGAATTATTTATTGTGTTTTGTTCGATTCAATAAAATCAGTATTTTATTTTACTATTTTATTTTTTAATTATTACATTATTTTTCTAACAATCTTATTATAGAACTGAAGTTTTAATCCAAAACGGACATATTACGCAATGGTTTATACTACAGTAAGATTACTGGGTTAAACGAACTTAAGGCTTGCGGTGTTGATTTCCTGGTATGTCCTTCACGCCCAAAATTGAAGCAAGAAATAGTAAGCCCCATACTGATGCGTTGAACATTACTTGCGACACTTGTTTTCTTGGTAACTTATTATTATTATTGATTTAATTATTATTTGTGTTTTTAAAAAAACTTTTTCCTTTTATTAATAATTTTTTTGAGAAATTTTATAAAGACGCACAGGATACTCAAGCGAAATTTTAATCTGATTGGAAATTAAGATCTCGTAAATAATTTATTTCAAGATTTAATTCTCGTCGTTTTAACAAATTTACTTGATCTTCTTTTCCAAGTAAGAGGCAATTTGAATAAATCTACTTTGTTCAAATTTGCCGTGGACTAATCTATTTTAACATAAATTCTCATTGGAAGTAACATTGGTTATTGTGGACAAATATGTTTTAACATAAATTGTCACAGAAGTAACATTGGTTATTATTTTGTTCAACATAATCTAGAGCGTTGATTTCGACCGAGATCTTGAATCAGAGCATAGAAGAATTTTGTTTTCTATGTCAAATTTTATATTCTTAAAGCCTAGTCTAGTGCACGTTATGAAGTGTACAATGTTTAAAAATGGTTAAAGAATTGTGAGGATCGTTGGACCATAAGTGCAAAATGTAAGATATCAGTGCTAAGAAATTCTTAATTACCAAATTCTTAATTTTGTGATGATTGATTCTAAATTATTGTGAATCAAAGGCAATGACTTTAACTGGTCACTCACGATATTCTCACAAAGGAATGGTTGGAAGTGAATCCATTTAAGCGTTAGTCATTAGAAAAGTTAACCCATATTTGGAACGACTTTAAGAACTTCCTTAAGCATAAGAGAATGAAACCCATAAACAGTGATTCAAAAATAATATAAAAGTACATGTCTAGGATTGGTTCTTTGAAAGGTCTGGTATTTAAGCGTGCCTAGTGTACCACCTCTCTTTTCATAGTCACCTACCTGGTGCACTGTTCATTATTATTCTTTCTATTAAGACCGTGTGAAATTTTGTTTTAGGGTTTTAGTTTACTAAAATCATGACGTCTAACAAAAGTTAGAAATTATGTTTTGTTTCTGATTTTAGTCTATAACTAAATTCTTGACATTTAATAGATTCTTAATCTTCTATTACTGGTTTGTGACTATGTGACACAATGGAAAAATCAGTAAAATTCATTAGAAAGAATTTCAAAACGCGGTAACAAAAGATGTTGCATATTTGACCATGATAAATTTGGTTAAAGATCTGAGGGATGATCCTCCTATTGTTAGAGAGGATAAGGTAAAAGTTGTTGCCACCTTCAAATGTTGCTACGGTAAATATTGCTAAGACAAATATTGCTAAGACAGTGAATTAGACAGTGTGTTCAAGAACCAAATTTTTTTGAGAAAATATCGTTTGAAGGAATACACCTATTACCTTCAATGATGATAGCACAAAATATTGTTATGTGCATTTGTTTAAAAGCAAAGATGAAGCTATAGAGAAATTATTCTCTATAAGCATGATATTGAAACCCGGACTTATTAAAGGGTTAAGATGAGGAGAAGCTCTATATGAGTAATGTTGGAACTATAATTTTGAAGATGACTTCTGAAAAGAACTATAACTTCAAAAATGTGCCTAACATATGGGGGAGTTGTTTTATCAGTTAATTACCTTTTCTAAATAAGGTTCTCCACAATTAAAAAGATAAGACACCATATGATTTATAGAAGGGAATAAACCCTTCCTACAAATACTTAAAAATGTAGGGGTATCTTGCAAAGGTAACAACCTCATTACCAAAGCAAACGAAAATAGATCCCCAAAACAGTGGATTGTTTTGGCTACACATCAATTTTTGTGTATGAATCAAAGAACCCTGAGATTCAAAAGAATATGAGAATGTAATCAAAGAATGCATCTTTCTTTGAAAATGTATTTCCTTGTAAAGTTAGGGTATTTGATCGAAGTTCAACTAAATGTACTTTAGAGACTATCAATGAAGATAGCTCTGACGATCAACAAGGGGCTTGAAATAGAGCCATGAATAAATAAACAAACAATGGTAAAAAAATCATTTTGATCATATTTTCTAACCTTTATGCTAGAGGCTGAGCGTCAAACGTATAATGATGAAATATGTTCATCTAAATGCACCTTATGGAAGGATGTCATTAAGAGTGAAATTGATTTCATCATGCAAAACCATATGTGAGAATTAATGGATTTTCCTCAAGAAATTAAACTATTAAATTCTAAATGAATTTTTTCAAACAAAAAAATGAAAGCAAATGGAACAATTGATAAGCACGAGGATAAGTTGGTTATAAAAGGTTACCAACAAAATGAAGGTCTTGTCTAATTTGATACATATTCTCATGTATCAAGAATAACCTTCATAAGGATGATACTTGCAATTACCACATTGCGGAATTTAGAAATACATCAAATGGATGTTAAAACAACTTTCCTAAATGGAAATCTTGATAAAGAAAATTTACATGAAACAACCTGAGGTTCATGTAATTTCATGTCAAGAGAGGAAAATCTATAGATTGGTGAAGTCGTTTTGTGGACTTAAAGCAAGCACCAAACCAATGGCATGAGAAGTTCGATAATGTCATGATGACAAACGACTTCAAGATTAATGTGTGACAAATACGTATATGGCTAAACTACCGACATTAGATATATTATTCTATGCATGTGTGTTGATGACATACTCATTGTTGGAAGCAACAATGAAATGGTAAAATGAACCAATGGCATGTTAAAATCAAGATTTGACATGGAAGATATGAGACTAGACCATACAATTTTAGGCATCCAAATCAAACGGATACATGAAAGTCTCATATAGTCGCACTATGTGGACAAATTAATGATAAATTTGACAAGGATAATTCTAGTATAGCCAAAACTCCAATGGAAACGAGTCAAGATATGTCCAAGAATAAAGGTCAAAATGTTAATCAAGTGGAAATGCAAGGGTCATAGGTAGTCTAATGTACCTCATGAGTTGCACTAGACCAGATATTGCTTCTACTGTGAGCAGTTTAAGTAGATTCACAACCAATCAAGGTGAGAATCACTGGAAAATGATTGTGAGGGTATTGAGATATCTTAGATATACTCGATATTATGGATTGCATTATTCTAGAGATCTTACTTCTTAAAAGGATACTCATATACCGGTTAGATATATGTTATTCAAGATATCAAATGCACAAGTGGATGGAAATCCTCAAGACAAATGGTTATGACCAAATCTATAATGGAATCTGAGTTTGTAGTTCTAGACAAGTCTAGAGAAGAAGCCAAATGGCTTTAAAATTTCTTGGAGGAGATTCATGAATGACCAAATCATGTGCCCACAATATGCATATATTGTGATGACCAAGCAAAAATTGGTAGAGCACAAAGCTTTATGTATAATGGTAAGTCAAGACATATACGTCATCGACATAATACCGTTAGACAAATGATCTCAAATGGAGTTATCCATATTGATTTTGTAATATCAAAGGATAACGTTGTGAATCTGCTAACCAAATGGTTAAATTGAGATTAGGTTGAGAAAACATCAAAAGGAATGTGACTAAAGCCTAGGAAAATTTAAGGCGATATGTGAAGGAAAACCCTACCTAGTTGACTAAAGATCCCAAGATCTAGGTTCAAAGGGACAACCTACTTGTATAGACCTTGTGCGGTCACTGTAGGGGTTCTTCTCCCAAGTTCATTCCTATGATGTAAACAATGATCAAAAGTGGAATAGGCTAAAATGCTTTTATTGACCATTGTGTGTTTCTGTGAACTGAACAACATAAGTCACCTATGTGAGAGTGAAGTTGGGCTGATTCAAGGAGACTATTGGGGCATAGTTATCTCAAACTCTTGCAGACCCAAGGAGATGTTCACGGCCATATGAACATAACCATAAGAGCTAAAAACCTTGTCATGGAGGTAGTTGTGTGAGGTATATCATCGTTTACACAAACGACATAACAATTCAAGGACATCACGTCTACTAGTCAACCAATAAAGTAAATATACTTTCACAAGAGAAGGTTCAAGGGTGGACACCTACCTATCCTATGCAACTATTGATCATAGAATCTATCACCACATTGAGTTAAAATGTTTTTAATTAAATCAATTTCATTCATGTGTGAGATTGTTGGAAAAAAATAGGATAAAGTGGAAAATTTGAGGCATATTTTCTATAGTTAAAGGTAGAGGTTCGAATAATAAAATTAAGTCTTCATATTCTACTCCAGGAGACATTTACAACGATCTCTCATACACTCAAAACGAGTGAGTGATGAATGAGAAATTGATGCTTGAAGTAGGCTTGTGAATTGAGTTAAGCAAAAAGGAAAAGCTTATTCTCACATTGATGGGGTACCAAGCGTGAGATATGTTTATATACAAGATCCTACTTGGTGGTTATTGAATAACATAAGCTGATATGATATAGGTAACGTGAATGTCCGGACCGGTCGAGCCCTTTGTAGGCTTGCGGATATTTTAACCCACTATGAGATAATTTTCCTTAAATTTGGATATTGTTTTTTGAATATTTTGAAATTAAAAGGATAAATATATGATAATATATTATCTTTTAGTTCATATATTATTGTGATAATATGATTTGATAAATGAATTTTATTTTAAATAAAATTTAGATAATTCACAATTTTATTTCCAATAAAACTCGTACCATTATATAAACCGTGTAAACATACTAGGTTAAACACAAAAAATATCACAGAGAATTTTCAATTGCTTTCGCTCTGTGATTTTCAAATTAGTTTTTTTATGATAGAGGAAGACGAGGTTACGGTTCGCTGATCACTGTAGACGAGCTACTTTTGTGCTCATCATGTTGTTGTATCTTAGGAGATAGAAGTCCAACGTTTCTCAAGCACCATAGGAGTGCACGAATCTGTCTTAAGAAAACTGTGTGTTACACAGGCCTCAACAAATCTACTCATCTGAATTGCTTTTCGGGTACAAGTAAATGATTTTAGTTTTTGTTATTATTTTTTCGATTTTAATTTTGAATATTTTATTTATTTTGTTCGATTCAATAAAATTGGTATATTATTTTATTATTTTATTTTCTTGGATTATTACGTTATTTTTCTAATAGTTTGTTCTAGATTTGGGTTTGTCGGTGGTCTTCTATAGCTTGATCTCCTTTTGTGGTTATTTGTTGATGTAATTAGAACTGTGTAGCGGATAGGAGCCTATGAAACCGGCGTAAAAGGTATTTGCAATTTCCTATTGGGGATTTCATTTAGTTCATGTTTTGACAACTCCCTAGGGGATTCCTCCTACAATGGACTTCAGAAATTTGTTGTGATACAAAGAGGAAGTGTCTAATTTGGCCAGAGCAAGCCTTTTATTTTCTTTTGGATATGTCATTTTTAAAATTGTCTCTTTGGATGTTTGAAACATTTGAAAGGTTGTGTTCTTAATTTTCTTTTATTTATTAATAAAGCTGTTTGGTTTCAAGTTTTAAAAAGTTAATATTTTTTAATCCGACAAGTGTTATAGTGGAAAAGCGGACGATCTTTATTTTAAGAAACACGAGTTCAAATCACTTTGTCTACATAGTGTATGCGCATTGTCAGAATGTTATAGAATATCTGCGAACAGATACTACCTTGTAATCATTTTTAGACTATTCAAAAAAATTAATATTTTTTAATTTAAAATCGAGAAAGATATGAATAATATAAATATTGTATAATAAATTGCACCAATACATATTAGCCAACAGAGAACCGAAATCTCACTCTCAACTTTCATTCTTCAGTCCATTAAGATATTAATTCGAACCTAGAGACATATAAAGGGACAGCTTTGTAAACATTATATTTTTTTCAGACATTAAAGCTTTGTTTGGCTAGGTGGAAAAGTAGAAGGGAGGTAGGAAGGGAAAAAAATTAGAAAGGAAATGAATTTAATGGTAGCTTGGTAGAGTGAAAAATTAGAAGGAAAGAAAATAGGAGGGGAGGTAGTTTTCTTTGCTCCTATATAAATAGTTTTTTCTCTAAAATTGGGTGGAAAATAGGATTAATAATAAAATTATCAAATTATATTTAAAATAGTTTCATCCAATATTTTTACTATGATTTTATTTTTGTTCAATTTAGTCCTTAAAATTTTTATTTAATCTAAAATATACCCTTATTTTTAAAAAAATTATTATTAAAGTTAATATTATTAATATAATAATATTTTGTTCACTTTAATTCCTAAAATATTTATTTAATTCAAAATTGACCCATATTTATTTTATCTAATATTTTATCCAATTTTATCTAATAATATTTTGTTCATATTTATTTAATTTGGAATTGAACTTTATTTATTTCTATTTTATAATTTAATCCAATACCTTATAATTGCAAACTTTACGTTTCAGTCACTAATTTTATAATTGCAATCAAGGACTCGTTTTAGCTCGGATTAACCTAAAACTTGGTCTATATGGTAATGATCATATTTATTTCATAAAAAATGTTTAATTTCACTTATTAAAAACTAACCCCTATATTTTATGAATGTTTTCAAATAGCCCACAAACTACTTATTTTTTCAATTAACACTCTATGTCAAATTTGATTTCAACAAGAATTTACCATTAAGTTTATTGGAGTTAGTGAGTTTAAAACAGACCTAAAATTGAATTTTTAACTTAAAATCCAACTTATGAATTATTTATATTTTAGTCCCTATACCTCGATTTAGTTAAATTTACTTTGATTTGAACTTCTTTTTATTATAAAAACAGAGGTATAAGATGTTTCTACTTATATTTAATTTTTATTTAATTTTTGAATGTTTTTTGGGTTTAAATCTTGTAAAATTACCAAAATACATTTTTGCTAAATCGTTTATTTTTTCTAAAGTTTTTAAAGGTTTATTTTCTCATGTGATTTTAGTCAATTTTAGATGAAATAAAATTTTTATGGACTAAATTGAATAAAAATATTCATATTAAAAACATTCGACTAAATTATAAAAATAAAAAATAAATTATAGTTTTCAAAGCTTAATTTTCTTTCATCTCACTTTTCTATTGTATCAACCAATAGAGAGGAAAGAAACTTATTTTCCTTCTAGTTTTTCATCCTCTCAACCAAGTACATGAAAAGAAAAAAAAAATATTTTCCATCCTTCCAATTTTCTATCACCTCAGTTTTTCATCTTTCTAATTTTCTTTCCTTTCTACCAAGCAAACCCTAATTCTTATCAACAACAGAAACATAGCGTGAATATAACCAAACTCCCTCTTTTTTTTCTTGGACTTATTGTTAAAGATATTATGCATCATAGTCCCTAATTCTACGTACACTACAACAACAAGATATTATGTAATTGCGGTTGTAACTGTGTTTTCAGTCACGTTGTGGACATAACATATGTTATTGTGGTTATTGCGAATATCGCAGTCGCGAATTTTTAATAACTAGTGCTATTGCGGATATAACAGTTGTGAGTATCGCAATTTCGGACGGTGCTACTACCGCCATATAGTGGTCGTTATTTCAGTTGCGGACCGCTATTTAAATCCTTGTTCCTAGTGCATCGTGGTAAGCTTCTTGGAGCTTGAAATTGATTTAGGCTTATGTTCTTTCACTTTCCTAGTTACAGATCATTTTCATTCCGACGTGGATGTGCAATGGACTGATGATTTCCCATCTTTGTTATACATTGCAGATATCAGAGGTTTGGCGACTTTGAAATCTCCTTCTATAGGTTACTCTTTTTATCGATTATAATAATCATGCCACTTAACTGTAACTAAAAATTTAACGTTTGTTACACACTTAATGACAAAGTGACTTGTTTGTTACAATCGATAAATATAGTGACTTGTATGTAATTTTTTGAAATTCAATGATCATTTGTAATCTTCTAAGTGATTGAGTTACCTACGGTATAATTTACCCATAAATAAAAAGCTTTTTGTTTTAAAAGCTCAATATACAACAAATCACTTAATACGATTATTCCACATCTAATCTTGCAAAAGAACAATACACTAAAAAATTCTCTAACCTTAAACCTTAAACTCTAAAAATCCCTAAACCCTAACCACAACTCTTAATCTTAAACCTTAAACCTAAACCCACTTCTTTAAAGTGGGGCACCAAAAGGGGAATAGTATGGGGCAAATGATTTATTTGAACAAAAATCTTTTGTCCCCTAACCATGACCCTTTATATGCCTCACACTAAAATACACTAAAAAATTAAATTCTAAACTTTAACCCTAAATTTCACATCCTAAACCCTACACCCTAAAACATACATCCTACCCCTAATTCCCTAAACCCTAACCACAACCCCTAACTTTAAACTCTAAATCTTAAACTCTCTTTTTTAAAGTGGGTCACCAAAAAGGGCAAAGGATTTCCATCCAATTTGAACAAAAATATTTTGCCCCTAACCATGCCCCTTTCTAAAATACACTAAAAAATTAAATTCTAAACTTTAACCTTAAATTCTACGTCTTAAACCCTAGAAAATACACAGTACCCCTAATTCTCTAATCACAACCCCTAATCTTAAACCCTAAACTCATTTTTTAAAGTGGGGCACCAAAAGGGGCATAATATGGGGCAAAGGATTTCCATCCAATTTGAACAAAAATCCTTTGCCCTAACCATGCCCCTTTCTACGCTCCACACTAAAATACACTAAAAATTAAATTATAAACCCTAACCTTAAATTTCACATCCTAAACCCTAAAAATAAACCTTGCCCCTAATTCCCTAAACCTTAATCACAACCCCTAACCTTAAACTCACTTTTTTAATTGAGGGCACCAAAAGGGGCATAGTAGGGGTAGAGGATTTCCATCCAATTTGAACAAAAATCCCCTGCCCTAATCATGCCCCTTTCTATGCCCCACACTAAAATACACTAACAATTAAATTCTAAACCCTAACCCTAAATTCCACATCCTGAACCTTAAACCCTAAAAATATACTCTACCCCTAATTCCCTAAACCTTAACCACAACCCCTAACTTTAAATCTTAAATCCTAAACCCACTTTTTTAAAGTGATGCACCAAAAGAGGCAGAGGATTTCCATCCAATTTGAACAAAAATCCTTTGCCCCGAACCATGCCCCTTTTTATGCCCCACACTAAATACACTAAAAAGTTAAATTCTAAACCCTAACCCTAAATCCCACATCCTAAACCTTAAACCCTACGCTCTAAAAGATATATCTTACCCTTAATTTATTAAATCCTAATTATAATCCTAATCTTAAACCTTAAACTCTAAACTCATTTTTTAAAGAAGGCACCAAAAGGATAGTACGGGGGCAAAGGATTTTCATCATACTAATTTACCCATAGATGCTGCAATATGTTGTTTGATTTTTATCGATTTATTCTATTGATTAAATCAAAGAAAGAACCCTAAACAATGCAAACCCAACCTCATTGACCGACTCTCTCTATAGAAAAATTGTAATCGGTTTATCACGTTATTTGTAGTCTCAATTAATAAGATCTATTAATTTTATATTTTTTAAATCTTCATCTTATTCCTACATGTCAATAAAAAGTAGATAATTATTTGAAAGTTAAAATGAGAAGAATATACATTATTGGTTGGTGATCATAAATGACGTGATGAGTCGAATCCATCTAATAATTTTTCCTCTCTGAATATGTATATGTATATATGTCTTTTTCTTTTTTTGTAGCTTTCGTTCTCATTTTCTTCTGCCTGTGTACATGCAAGCAAACCAAATTTCATTAGTATGACTGCATCAGAGAACACGCCACTGCCTGCGCCCAATGTCTTAGCTTAGTCTTCACTTGTTTTGGATTTTCCCCTGGAAACATATTCTGTAAATAGCAGTTAATTTCAACAAAACCAACAAAAAAAACTGTCATTAGATCCTAGAAAGAGATCAATATTTTAAGTACGGGTATTTTCGGCGGTGGTGGATGCAGTAAGTCACGTAAGAGAGCAACTGCATCTCATTTTTTCAGAAAATATTTTGAACTCTATTTTTAAATTTTTGGATCCAGAGCTGATTTTCGGAGTGCTACAAATGAAGCGTTTGAATTGTATTGGCATTAAAATATTTTACCTGGGCTGTAAACTTTCCAATCAGCTGGCTCACTTACAGGAGTAGTGTCAAAAGAAGATGATCCACCAAGTGAAGATTCAGAGGAGGAACGTCGGCTTTGAGGCGTCGAAACCGGCGGACTAGGTGAAAGCTGACGGTTTACGGCGAAATAAAGGTCCAAAGCAGGCAACGTATTGCACAGCTTCTGACCACCTTCTTCGTTGAATCCGAATCCAAGCTCAATGCAACCTCTAAGTTCATGCAAATCTTCATCTGTCAACCCATCTTTCCCTCTAATCTGGCGTCGCCTTCTCTCCCATGCAATGTCCCGAGACGTCTTGCACATCGACAACTGCTTTGACAAATACCTCCTGTTTTTCATCAGTGACGGAGGCACCAATGGCATCCGTTTCAACTCTTCCGTTTCCAACTCGCATAATGACGTTGATAATGACTTCGATAATGAACATGTTATCCCCTTCGTCATCCCCTCTCCATCCTTCACCATGTCTTTCCACAAATTTACATATATATAAGTTTTTGAAGCTTCTTGGTTATTTCCGCAATGGAACAAAAAAATGGAAGCTTTTAACGCCATATTCTGGCCGCCGGCAGCAATACTAAAAGCTGAGGCGGCCAGGCAATGGTTTTGAAAGGGTGAAACCGAGGGAGGGAGGGATTCGAAATGGAAGGTGTAATGGAGTGAGGTATGTATTGCAGATTCAGGGTGTTGTAATTTTTGTTGTTGTTGAGAATTCTTATTGGTTTTTCTTTTTTTTGGTTTAATTAAAAATAAACGAACACACACACTAGGGCTGGCACGTTAAGCTGGAAACTGAAATGGTGATTTGGAAGGGGGTTTGAAACAAAGGGTTGGTGGCATCAGTTGAGATGATGTGGGTGGTGATTCCACCATCCATTTGTATCTGTTTAAGTTTAAACCTTGTGGATGTTATATTTGGCGGATCAAGGCGTTGCCAATTTTGGACGGCTCGCCTACATTGTTGTGATGGAAAAATTATTAGATAAATTATGTTTACCATTACATCCGTAGTCTCAATTAATTAGGTCCATTTATTTTATTTTTTCTCAAGGTGAATCATCATTTTTTTTTACATGTAATTAGAGAGTGAGTAATTATTTTAAAATAGACGTATCTAATTGATTAAATCATAAATAACATGATGAACAGAGTTCATCTAATAATTTCTGCCAGTGAAGATTGAGTTTTGCTAAAAATTGCAAACTTTACACTCTGCCATGTCGGATCATACATACAGATCGTTCAGAAAACCAGAAACTATTGGAACTAAAGACAATGATTCGAATCTTCCTTAATCCCTTCGGCACTTTGTTGTCTCTCATCCTATATCATTGATGGAGGATTCAGATTTTTTTTAAGGATGGACATATATTAATAATACAATTTTTTGTACGTGAACAGGCACACTCAATAAAACACATAATTAGTAAAGAAAATTTAAATTTTTAAAATGGGCACTGGAATTATTAATTTTGTCCGGAATAACCTATTTTTTTATATATTTTTACAAATAAAAGACTTTCCTTTTGAACTACTACTATCATAAATAAATAAGGGCCTATATAATCCTTCCCTTTTATATATAATTAATAATTATCATCGAAAGCTCAAAAAAATGGTATAGGTATTATTTCGTTTTCCCCTTTGCTACCACTATTTATTTATTTTATTTTACTTATTATTACTACCTCATTATTATCATTAGTATTATGGTATATATTTTAAATTGAGAAAAAACCCCAAAATATTATACGTTATATTCGGTTTGCTAGTACCATTATTATCCTATTATTATCATTATATTTATATTATTATTATTATTAAGCTAAATAAAAAAGGCTAAAAAGATTATTATATATTAAATTAAACAAAGGAAAGCTCAATATTTGAAATATGATAATAATATAGTCCATTTACAATGTAGGTCCATTACATACTTGGCCTGTTTAAGGCCCAATTATAGTTAACCCTAAACCTAATTACACTTGTAGCCCGTAAAGCTCAGGCTGCCTCCAACCAGCTCCACGCCGACGTCCTACACAACACCCTGGTGCACACCCTCATCCCCACGCACCACAACAGCTGACCGGGAGATCCTTCGCATGCCGCTTTACCCTCACCAGCAAGGCTCGAGTCATGCTGCACCCTAGGACCGAGCCTTAGCCACATATGCCAGTTGTTTTGGTCCCTTCTCCATCGGCCAAGTCACAAGAAAACAAATTAACAATGTCAAATCAAAAACCACAAAATCAGAGGCATGTGAATACATCCAAATTATAGAGGCAACCAATAATTGTTTCTCATATTCTTTTATATATACAAATTCAATGTAATTCAGGGTATATATAGATACAGACCCTAATCAATTGTGGACAGAGGGTATTGAAGAATCAAATAAAAAAGGGAAGCATTCCAGAGTTTCTCTCGATTTTTTTCTAAATCGAAAAGCAAAGTAAAAGAGAGTCTTTTTATCAATATACAAAGAACAGAACTTCTGGGTTTTTTCAATTTCTCTATTTTTTTCTTTTTAAAATTCGAAACAAAAAAGGAAAAGAGAGGATAACTTTTACCTTAAATTTTCAATGGTTTTCGGCGACCGGGGTCTCTGACCGGCGATCCCTGCGGTGAGAAGGTAGCACGGATAGAGGGGAGTAACATATCTCGATTTTATGACGATCTAACTGTGGACAGCGGCGAATCGCGACTCCATAGGCTGCGTGGGTTCGGTTCGGCTTTGAGACGTTGGTGGTTGTTTTGGTGAAATCCACTCGGATAGAAACAGAGAGGAGCGCGAGGGCTTCACGAAGGTGGCTCTGGTCCACTGAAAGGACACCGAACGGTAGCTCAACGGCGGATAAGCGATGCGGCGACAATTAGGTTTTCTTGAGCTCCCACTTTCTAATTGTTAAAGAAGAAGAAAGGGGAAGGATAAAAAGTTTTATCCCCTTTATTTGTCCCGCACGGGTTGTGTAACCTGAACCCAAACCCGGGTGTTGATCTGGCTCAGCAAAGGGAGATCCGCTCCAACCCAGATCCAGCCTAGTGAGCCTAGATCACTTGGGCTTTGGGTACCACCTTTCCTTTTTTTGTTGTATTAGTCCAATTTTGAAGCTATTTTGATATATGGTTGCCATGACATACATTATGAAGTTTTTTTTATGAAATATAGGGTATAATATATGTATTGTACAGTTTACATAGGTATATATGTTTTTTAAAATGATGTGTATAGTTTATATAGATATAATACAAGGTTATAATATATTAGCACACTTTTTTCCCACCCAATAGAAATACAAATTATATACCTTACATATATTATACATAATATATAGTCTCATAATACATGTTTATAATACTTAGTCTTATATATAATATATGTTTTATAGTTTATATATGATACATACTTTTTTTTTTACATCGCAAATAGTTTTTATATATAAAATATAGCATCTAGTTTCTTATAAGAATATAGCACATAGCCATTATATAATATAGTTTTTATGATATATAACATGTCGTGTATATATATATATATATATATATATATATATATATATATATATATATATATATATATATATATAATAAGGTTTCATATAAATTATATTATAAACTCTTTATAACATATATAATATGTAGTTTTTATAATAATATATATAGTATAAGTTTTTTTCTAAATATAAATATAATATAAGTTATTCATAATATGTACAATACATAGTTTTTATAACATGTATAATATATAGTTTTAAATATGTAATATATTTTATATAGATATTATAGAATATATAGTATATATATTTATATATATGTGCGGTTCTTAGTGCTTAGCTTAAGTAGTTAGGCCTTGCTTAGTTAGATGGGCTTTTGGATTTGGTTAAGGTTTTAGTTTATATTAGGCCAATTAATTTAATTAATTTAGGTCGTGTTCTCGTCTAATAGGGGCACGATCCTTAAATTAATTAAGTTAATTCTCGGATTAGATTTTTTAGAGCCTTAGTTAGATTTGGGTTCGAATTAACTTACTAAATTTAAATTTATCATTGGCTTATTGTGATAAATGTTAAATTTATTAAATTAATTAAACATTTCTTAATCACTTTTGGGATAAAGTTAACTGCAAGTTTAAATTGACATTAAATTCTAAACCATGTTTAGTTAAATTGATCCATTTTAAATAGTATCAACGGCTTATTGGAATAGTAGTTTAAAACCGATTGAATTAATTATCATGTCCTAGAATAATTCATAATTTATTAGGGTTTTTAGCCTATTATGGTTAATCAATTTAGGGTTAATACTACCCACTAGATCACTAATTGGATCTTCCATAACTTGGGTCTTTTAGGTTAGGCCTTGAGTGGGCTTTTGTGTGTTTATCTTTAAGCTTTTACTTTCCATCCATTTTATTTGTCATTCATATGGCCTATTTAATTTTCATGATAATGAATTTAAATCATGAAAAATAAGGTATCTATTAATTCCGATATTTGTGTCGTAACAGTCCGAGCTCAAAGAATGTTGACCAAATATTTGAATTAATTCCTACCGACTCGAGGTAAAATTAAAACTTGACAAAATCATTCCATCATATCTTAATTGCTTGCATCATGCATAAAGGTGACGTAGAAAATTGAACCATAAATTAACACGACAGTCAGGCTTATTCGATGTCGGTTTAATCTAGGGTCCAATGTATCGTCAACCTTATTAATTAAATGTCCAATTAATTCGAACCCACCAACATGATAAAGCCCATGTAATTAAGGTCAAATTTTCAATTAAGTACGCCAAGTTAAATTCAATTCAAATTCCATCAATTTGAAGGCAACAAGTATCCAGGTACCGATTTCCGGGCGTGATGGGGTGCTAATCCTTCCCCACGCGTAACCAACTCCCGAACCCTTTCAAATGAATCTCCGGTTTTTATGGTGTCCGGCCTACCTTACCCAAGTGGCCGGTGACGACTCCAAGATTTCATTAATTTTCAAAAGAAAAATAATTTTTAAAAGAAATCCCTTGTCAACCAAGATTTTCAAAGAATAATTTAGGGGATAATTAGTAGCCAACGATTTATCCAAAAAACCTTGAAACCTTTTCGTTAATAGCAGAAACGTCGCTACAGGCACGTAGCCGAACATTTGTTGCATCTTATTGAGATATTGATTTTGACATAACTTAAATGAAAATATTTTCAGACTTAAACTAATTTGTAAAATAATTTAAAATCCAAATAACTTGAAAAATATGTTTCAAAGGTTTTGAAATGTTTTTAAGTATTTTTGACTCGAACAAATGCTTTCAAAATACCCTAAAAGTCAAAAATAGGTTGTGAGTACCGGTACGGTTCTCATCGTACCGATACCAAACAGCTCGTACCACTACAGTCGTACATGTAAAAAATACGCCCTTTGTTTCCCCAAGCTTTCCAAATTTCTAGTGAGCAAGTGCTCGTACCGATACAGGCTTGGTCGTACCGATACGCTAGGCACCGTACGGATACACAAGTATTGCATACCGGTACTCGATGTTATAAATGTTCAACGACTCTTTCTATTTAAGGCAGGTACCGATACTGAGACCAGCGTACTGATACTGACATGTCCAAAAGTGCATTTATTGCTAGAAATAAAGTCCCTAACGACTCTAACAACCCTCAACGGCTAGTAACAGTCAAGAACTCTTTAGAGGGTTTAAAAGCAAGCTTCAAGTATCCATAGAAGACCATGAAACATATTGCCAACATTCTTTGTGTAAAAAAAATGTATTTGTGCTTAAATTGTCAATTTTCTTGTAGAAAAAAAATTAACTTTAAGAGCTTAAATTTGCAAACACATTTGTCTAATGAGGTTTTTTATTGTTTGCTAAATTTGTATTTCTCGAGTGAGAGTGTCTCAAAGCTTTAAGTATAAGGTTTGTAAAGGTTATCTCCTTGAGCCTTGAAAAAGGAAAGACAAATTTAGTGGATTTGTAGAAAATTAGGGAAGCTATGGTAGTGGAGGTAGACTTAGTTGAGAAGTCGAACCACTATAAATTATTATGCAAAATTTTATTTTCAAGTGCTTCTACAATTTTCATCATAAAGTCAATTCACCACCCCTCATAACGTATTCGGTTGATTATTCGAGCTCAACACATCTGAAATTGTATGTGACTTACTAGTGTCATGTTGCTCATACTCAAGTTAGTGTCAAATACATCTAGGGATAGTGTTGGGCAGGTGAGGGCCTAGGCCCTTAAATGATAATTTTTTATTGGGTAAAACACACAGAGGTCACTTATTTTCACTCGTCTTTTAGATCAAAGGAAATCGACATTTTATTCACAACCAAAACAACAGAGAACAATACAAAATAGAACAAAAAACTTAAGAAAACAAGGGATGGACGAGAGAAAAACATAACATAAACACCAACGAAATCAGACAAAACCATCAAACAACACAAAGCAAAACATAGGAGAAAACAACAGAAAAAAGGATGACAAACACCCAAACGAAGGGAAGAACCAGGATCGACGGGGAGAGAACAATAGATATCAAACCAGCTACCATTATTCAAGCTTGCATGGACACTTCTAGGGTCATAGAAGGATAAGATCGGTGAATGAGATATAGCAAGAACTGGAACAACTTCGCTGCGTCAGGATCTGAAATCGCCGGTGACTGGAGGAGGGCGAAGAGGAGGTAAAAACTGGTCAACTGTCAAAGAGGAAGGAGGAAGATCGAACCACCATCAAGGGAGCCCGGTAAAACCAAAGGCAAGGGCCTAACCCACCACTCGTCCACAACCACAGCATCCCTTTCGAAAACGAGGGTCCGATCAGAGCCCTGAACACCAAGGGAGGAAGGTTCGCAACAAAATGACCAAAGGGTGACCGGAACACTTGGAGCCAGAGAAAAACAACAACGAAAAATAAAAGAGCAAAAGAAATGCCAAAGAAAAAAAGAAAAAAAAAGGTAAAGGGGCTGGCTACCGCTAGGGTACGAGCGGCGCCACCCAATCTTTCTGAAAATCTTAGCTCGAGACTTTTGGAAAAGGGGGAGAGACTGCTACTTGGTCTATTTATTTTTACTCTCTTTTAAAAGCAACAAGTGAGTAATTCGGTTAGAGGTTTGAGAACAATCCCTTTCTTCTAAAAATAACATTTTAATCACTCAATTGTAGGTTTAGGAACAAATCATTCAGTTAAAATTTTATGACAAAAAAATCATTATGTCATTAACAATGAAACAAGTTTTTGGTATAATAATAAATTTAGTACCGAAACTTATGCATTCTATTAGTTTGTTCTTAATTTGAAATAATTCAATAAAGTTAACTCTTCGTATTTAAAATTTTCTTTCATCAATTACAAGACCATTTCTTTCATCTTTGAGCATGGATCATGGGAGTGTAGGTAATTAAGATGGGAATTCTTTGCATTTAAATGACATCCCACACCATTTTGATCAACTCTAGCATCAATCAAGAAGGTGTTCGTTCAGGGGAGAAGAGGACAGTTTTAAATGTGGAACTTCTTATGGTAAATGCCATTGTTCAAAGGTGAAGTACGTTCTTCTTGAAATAGCCGTATTCAATATTCAAACGAGTTACTTAAATAGAGAATAGTGGTATTGTTAACTCTAACTACTGCTCGGGAATCATGATTTCTTCTTTTGATCGGAAACTGAGGATTAAAAGATCACTCCGACTAAAATTAGGAGATTTTTAATAAGGTACGTGATAATAATCCATTCTTTATAAAAATAAATAAATAAAAGTGCCTAACAAAGTTGCAGATATACCCCCAAATGAATATTCATGGGGGAAATACGGGTAAAAGCCAATTAAGGGTTCTCTGCATCCAAGGTCAATACTAGATAATCATTTATTTTGACATGCATCTCTGTCGTTTAATTTTTTTGAACAAACTGTTGTTTAATTTTTTAGACATTAATGTTTTGAGTAGGAAATATGATGCAGGGGATATTTTTAAAGCTTTTCTATGTATTCTGGATTAATGAATGTGGGGTTTCAGTATTAAATAATGTACAACGTATTTACGTTTACAGACACGTAGAATAAGAAATATGTAGCACTAAATGAATATACGGATTGCATAAAATCAGAGCCAAAAATTTGGTGACAAACTGACTAATATTACTGGTTCAATGATGACCGGAGCCTGGCAAACCTTGATATTCAATTTAGCTCATGGATTGCATCACTTCCTTTGCCGTCAACTTCCCCATTATTTCTCTGACTTGTTATAAGGAATGTCAGCTGCCAAGCGCAAGATTAGTTCACACGGTCATGCAGTCGCCTTTGAAAGGTGACGTCTTGAATCTCTACGTTTGCAATATCTTTGGATTCTCGAATTACAATCTCCTTTGTTAAAAAATAAAAAACACCTAGGGAAAGAGAAAATCATACTTGGGGATGTTGCAGGAATCTTTGGAGGTTGAATATTGAGATTTTAGGCGGCACTGGCAAGTTGAAATTCAGACATTTCGTTGTCTTGTTTTAAGGATTCAACCTCTGCAGCTGCAAATTGTCTGATATCATGTCCTTCAGTTGCCTGAAATTCCTTCTCTAAACCGACGGCAAAGTCCTCTGGACATGATCCATCACTTTGTAAATAGTCCGCAATCTACATTAAATCCGCAACATTTCTTCATAAATATCGATGTCAAAAGCCGAGGATTCATGAAATGAATTGAATAGAACTGCAAGACGAGAAAATACACACACACACACATGTATATATATATCTATAGTTTTCAGCAACATATTTGCTTTGGTGAGAAAGCCTCAGCTAGTGCAGTTTGGCATAAACTGAACCAGATCTTAGGTTAAATGAAAGCCTTTTCAAGTTTGCTACCAGAAAACAGAAGTGAGGAAACATCACAATTGGAACGTACATGATTTGCAAGAGCCATGCCACTTAAAGCTGCCGACTCTAAATTTGAGCCTAATAACCAATCACCGCATATTCCAGCCCTTCCATGAGGATCGAAAATACACAGAATACCAGGAGTGTTAGTCGGAAGAGCTGCACCCCTGCATGTCCACAGTGAGAGAAATGAATTCAAACATTTGCAAAGCAGTCCCTGATTCAAATACTAACTAATGTTTCAAGCATGTTAGCCCCTCTTTATTTGATCATTAACAACAAGCAATTCCAGATTTCAAGTGGGTTATAATATTATCATAATAAAAAATCAATAATTTGTATACAGGTTAAGAGAAAGTAGAATGTTACCATAGCTGGACTCTACTGTAAATAGGTCTAGGAAGTGATCCTTTCGATAGTCCGAGTGCAGCTTCAACACCCTCAAGCATGCTTGTTTTCACCTTCTCCGCTGTTTGAGCAGGTATATTTTCCTAGTAATGCAATTTGAAAAACTTAAACCATATTTAACGAAGCCCCAAAACTACTAGACATGCAAACACAATATACAGGCAATATTACGAAGGTTCAATGTAGAATGGGATAGCGATGGTCCACAAGAATCACAAAGCTTTTCTTCAGTTCAAAACTAACCTGAGGAACCTTGTTTTGTTTTCCGTAGGCTGCAGTGCTGAAAAAGGTCCAACAGTGAGGACCATCACTCTGAGAACCCAAAAGCTTCATTGAATTGTTTGCCGTCCAAGATATGGAATCAACTCCCTTAACAAAAGCTCCTTCAAATGTAACTTTACCGTCTCCCATTGGAAGGGGATGCTCAAATGCTGCGAGAAGGGCCCATATCGAACTCAATTCTAGCTTCTAAAAGAAGAAGTTGAGAACTTCTGGCCGCATTGAAAATGAGAATGTATCCGATAACAATAAATATATACCTTCATTTGTCTGGCAATTAAAGGTAATCCTGATGAAGCAAGCAAGCGGTTTGCACATTTTCCTGTGAGTTACATGGAAAAGCTATATTACTCAGACTTGGGTGTGATGTCGGACATGGGTATATGTCCAAAACAGGTATGTTCAATTTTTTCCAGTTTCCCCATGTTGGAAGGTCATATCCCCATACTCATCCGAAAATGTGTTGAACATGGGGTCTGACATTGGTACTAGAAGAAAACTGAAGAGCAGCAACTAGAACAACTCCTTGAATTGCATGTATGTTTAAAATGATCATACAAATTACCAAGCCAAAAAATAATATGTTATGAAAAAGGATCGTAGCCTTCATTTCTTACCAAATATCAGTCGCAAGAGCTCAAAAACCGTAATGCCCTAACCTAAATAGTTGGCATATTTAGTTTTTGAGCCATCCTTTTGTATGGATACACCTTTTGTAATCCTAGAAAAACAACTTGTCCCTAACCTCCAAGCATACCTTGAATTGCCCTCAAACAAATATAAAAGAATGCCATAATGTGAAATTGTCACCTATTACCTACAGCTCTCTGCATGGTCAGCCCTATCTAGATCTTGACAGTAACAACACCAGTAAAAAATGATATTCATAGCTTATTCAGTGCAAGCATAATATTAACTCCTAAACCTATTAGGATAAAACCATAACATAACGTTCTTGTGCAAATTTGAATTGAACAAAAAACTCGGGACAAAAGAAACAAGTATTGAGGCACAAAATTACCATTATGAGCAATAACAATTGCGTCAAATTGCCCACGAGGTTTTCCGTTCTCACTCAAGTACCACATCCCATTAAATGGCTCGAGTTTACTTATCCAACAAGGTCTCTCTACATTGACCATAGAAGCATCAAACTTTCTCAGATATAACCACTGTTAAAATGTCAACACAATTAATCACCCGAGACAACAAAGTCCAATAATGACAAGCATCCCTCTAGACAATTAGTAACTTATCTGTTTCCAATGAGATTTAACCTTCCATTCAACTAATACTAAAGCTGCATGAAAATCAGAACATGAGGCAAGAATGAAAATCAAGGCAATTACCTCGGAAAGCAACAAATCTGCTAAAGGGCGCATCCCATTAGCACCTATAAACCTTGGTGGTGATGGAGGAAGAGGAACAAACTGGCCGCCTAATTCAAGCTGACCAACTAAACCTTTCCATTGTCGAACCAAGCCTTTATCCAACCAATAATCAACTAGCTCAGCAAACCGAGAATCACTCACAGTAAAAAACTGAGCGGCGTGATCAAATATAAGCTGTTGAGGATCAATGACCCTAGTTCCCATTCTTCCTCCCAAACCATGCATTCCCTTTTATGGCAAAAGACGACAAGAAACCACATTATTTGCAATAATCCAAACTACATTACAAGATTTTAATGCAAATAGTCGAACTTCTAAACTTTATGGGAACAAGCACACGCAAGAGATTGGATTACATTAACTTAAGACTAAACTGCTAGCCCACCACATGTAATTGATAATAATTAGGCATGCCAAAGCCAAAGTCTAAACTTAAATTCAATGAACACTGGAATTTCACTTATCAGAAGAAAAATATTGAGTGAAAAATACCTGATTAAAGAAAATCCCAGGATTTTATAGGCATCAAAAATAATCTTGGATTACATAGTTAAGGGGAAACAATGTGATTTCAGCTGTTCAAAGAGTTCTTCCGATGAATACACAAACAAAAAGATAAAATTAAACAACTCCAAACTTATATTTATTTATACACTCTAAAATTCCAAATGAAATGAACATTTCTTTCCATGAACTAAATGCAGTTATTTATTCAAACAAACAACAACAAGAACAAGCAAAACCTTTTTTAACATGTTTATAGAAAAAAGAGCACTTTTTTTTAATTTCATTGATTAAAATTACCATAAAGAACAACAATAATCCCCATGAAAACCCAAATTAAAGAACCAAGATAGGTAACCAAAGGAGCCAACCGTGTCAAAAACAGTGGACTTAACACCTCTTTTCTCCAAGGTCAAAGCACAAAGAAGACCGGCCATTCCTCCACCAATAATCCCCACGTGAGGGTCAGCTGAAACACCTGCAGAGAACTTGACCTGCTCTTGAGTGAACGTTTTCTTGAGAATTGACCTCCTAGATGTCCCATACGGCGTTCTTTTCCTGTTCCTGGATGTGGGTCTTTGTGGGTTTTTGGAGGGTTTTCTGGGTTCTTGTGAACTGCACGTTACTGTTAGCGGTTTTGGGAGTTTAAAGGATTTTTGGGTTTTGAGAGGGAAAAGAAACGATGAAGAAAATATCGGGAGAGTTGAAGGTGACGCCATTTTTTTTTTGGAGGGAGCGACCACAAACAACAATCTACAGTCTCTTATCCAATTCTATTTATGTACTAATGTTCATATATATTTTTACTTTACAGAATCACCTTAATTTTAAGGATAAGAAATTCTGTTTAATATTTAGAGATTTAGGTATAATAATTTTAAATTTAAAAATTTAAGTACAAGAATTTTAAATTTAGAGACTTTTAATAGAATTTTAAATTTGAGTTTAAAATTTAAACTTAAAATTTTATTAATAACTCTTAAATTTATAATTATTGTACTTAAACTTCTAAACCCTAAATATAATTCTTAAACATTAAAATTAAAACGATTATAATTACTCATTTACTAATACTAAAATATTCTTGTAAAGTTTAGATCTAAATGTAATCTTTAAACACTAAAAGTAAGACAATTGTAATTACTCATTTATTAATACTGAAACATTCTTGCAATTTAGGATACACGGAGTATAAACAATCATATAACTTAAGTCGCAAAAAGGGCTAAAAATTTATTATTATTTATTTTTACTTCTTTTTCTTCCCATTTCCCATTAGTTTTATTCTCAAAGACCGTCAGTATAGGGTATAATTACCCATTTTCAGAACTCTATTTTATTTTTTTATAATATTCATACCTTTGTACGACAAACGTTCAGACTTCAGATAACAAATAGCATGAGATGGGGTTTCTCCAAATAAATCAACTTTTTTTATTATGGTTTAATAAAAACCTAATATGAAATTAAAAGAGAATTATAGGGTTAATAAAAAATAACAATATTCAGATTAAAGCGGCATTTCATCATTAGAATAATTATCTTTCATATACGTTACACGGTAACAGGAACAGGATATAACTTGCGACACATATACAGTTCACATTAATGCAAACCACACAAACTCATCACTGCTGGAAAAGAAACGGGTTACTCTCTTTAAGGACATCCGTATGGCGCTACTCAACACCATTCCCTGCTTCAAGAGTTAGTTAAAAAGCCCAGAGATTTTCATGACTGAACAGCAATGTTAGTGTTACTCTGGCTCTGCTCTGCGATTTTTGTTGGGCCAGCTTTCCTTATCTCTTTTACTTGCTTCGCTCCATCTTTCACCTTGCGAGTTCCATGGCTGTTGCTGTTCTGTCCACTGACCTGCTTCTTGCTTTTGACCTCGTTTATGGTATTGCATCGTTCCATATGGTTACCGAAGCTGTGGCGGTGGGCTCGGCAGCAAGTTTTTGCCTTTTCATCTTGAGTTGAGTGGACTAAGTCGCTGCAGCTCTTTCTCCGGGTAAGATTTGGTGACTTTGGCCGAGTCAGTGGCAGCTGAAATGAAATGAAATGAAATGAAATGAAAGCTCCAAGAAACATATAAAAGCTTCCGAACAAAGGGGTATACACCAGATATCTATTTTCTTTTCTTCATAGCAATTTGATATGGCTCGGACGAGAGTCTTCTTCAATTATTAATAGCGTGTCACTTCAGGAGCAGTAACTTCAAGTACACACCAAGAAACAAAGACAAAAGCATACCTTCTTCGGTTCAGCCTTTGGCGGAGGTCCATCGTAGTAGAAACTAGGTATTGGATTTGCTTTGACAACCATACTCTTTCTAAGCTGCTTAAGGGCTGCTTCCTGCTCTTCCTGCAACAAAGTAAGGAGGGTCCATTTTGTTAATTTTTTAAATGTATATAAATGTCACATATATCTTGGTCTGAGGGGAACGATCCGCATAAATATTACGTAAAGACATTTAAAATGCCATGTACCTTGGTCCTCGCCTCCCACTGGCTTCTCTCAGCCTCCAAAGCTTGGTGTTTTTCCTCTAACTTCTGATAGAACTGGATGAATACATATATATACACACACACTATTAGGATAACTAGAAAACCAATGATTGAGAGAAAGTATGCAAATAGAATCCAAATATAGACTTTTGGGCTAAGAACATACCTCCCTACGCTTCTCAGCGCGTTCAGCACTTCTAAAAGTTGGAGAAGTTCCAATAGTTACCCTCGATCTTGCAGTTCGAGCATAAGTAGCAGTTCTAAAACAGAGTTCAGGGAAACTCGACCAATACAATAAATGAAAATTACACCTCCACAAACGCTTTCCCTAAAACAGTTTAACAAATAAAAGAGAGAAATATGGATGTACAGTTCAGGGTAGGATCGAAAGCAGCCCCTTGATACAGTTTTTTAAAAAGAACAGGTAACAACAAATTCATAGAGGATACGAGGAAGTGACAGACCAATTATCTTCTTCATCGGGATGCTTCTTCTCATAAGGATGCATTGACTTCTTCGCCATCAGAGGAGTTATAGGATTGTTTGGCTGAGAAATGGCCAAAATTTGAATGATCAGCATCATGCACATAAACAATATTGGTTATTTTCTATCATAAGATCGTCTCAACATGCAGGTCAAAAACACTGCAAACCACAGATAATAATAACATTATTGCTAAGGTTACTTCAAAAAGTTATGTACAACCATATCCGGAAATCTCCTACTGCATGGCTAATCGGCATTGTCCTAACAGGATTAAATCTCAGATTGGATTGGATTGGATTGGATCGGATCAGATTCAAGTCAATGAAAGCCCCATATTGTATTCACCAGATCGGAAATTTCATCCCTACTCAAGAATTGTAGTTACCTCGAAATCCTTGGCAGCAGTACGGGATGTTGTAGAGTTAACATTTTCTGTGCCATTTGCACCAGTTTTTGATGCAGCAGTGCTTAACTTCTTATTGTCAACAGAATTCTGATCTTCAGCCTTTTCATTTTTCCCTTCAGGTGTGTTGGGACCAAAATTTGTGCTTTTAACAGCTAGCACATCTTGCCTCCCATGACCATTGTCAAGGATCGACTTTTCCACAGTGCATTTTTTGACCTCATAGTTATTTGACTTGGTGCCTTGCGATACTCTTCGATTACCATTTGATTTCACTGCACCATTTGGCTTATCGTCCATGCGCACATCTGTGAGTTCCCTCCCCATCTCACTGCATTAGAAAACTTCATTCATTCACTACACTATATAATGTAACTACATGAAAATAGAAAAACATATCAAAAAGACAGATAATCATTTCAACATCGTCTCGATATGCATAAGATGTTTTGAGAATTTGAAGAAAGGGACCACCGTTGAACATGAATCACATAAAAAACCAGCCTCAGCAGGCAATTTCAAGCTGCCAAAACAAAAACTGCAAAAAGGAGGACAAGTACTACATGATTATAAGAGATCTATAACAAGTTTCGTCGACTGAAAACCCAGAAATTGCAATAAACATATTGTTCGTGTAGATCGGCACTTGATTCGCAATACAAACTCCACATCTGCGGCTAGAACATGCAATCCTAGCTGAAATTAACAGCAATCACATCACATTCACTCATCTAGTTTTCTCTTAATGTGGATGCTTTCCAACAACCATGACATGCATATCAAGTGATAAAAATCTTTTCTTCCATGGTATACCTTTTGTTTTCAAAACCTTGCAATATTTTCACTTTTTTCAACCTTGGGATACACAAAGGTGAACAAACCAAGGGATTTTCCAAAGATTTTGTGGAATAATTTGGAATTTACCCTGAAATGTAAACATCAAATGCAAATTATAAGGAATTTAAAACTCTTCATTTATTGACAAGCATTTCACATAAAACAAACATAAAAAAACTTTACATTTTACTTAATGAAGTTACAAAAATCCACAAATCCAACACTTCCACACCAAAATGAGAAAACCCAGAATTGTAAGAAAAAACATACCAGATGGATAAAAAAGAAAAAGAGAAAATTAACAGAACTCTTCATTTCTAAGCAAACTTTCACATGAAAATACCCAAAAAAATACCTTAAAATGACAGCAAATATAGAAAGGGGGAAATTCAGTAAAACATATCAAACCACATTGGTCATGTCAAAAAAGAAACCCCAACCAAGAAACGAAAATAAAAAAAGAAACCCACAATATATAAAATAAAGATAAGAACTTTGATGAATGTTATAATTCTCTCACAGTTGTGTTCTTCCCCCCTAGCTTGATCTTGAACCTTTTTTCTTCTCTCTTCCTAAAACAGACGAAATGCTTTCTGTGATTTTCCTTTTTTCAAATCTGTGTTTTCTTTCCTTTCTTTGTAGTGTTTAGCTGTTGGTTATATATATAGCGGACAGTTTTTTCGGTTTTTGACTTCAACGCCATCTTTCTGTTATTTCACGGCGTTACATTAATATCATACTAAAATATTTTATTTTACAATATTTGATAAGCTAATTTTTTTAGGCTAAACTAAAAAATAAGTATCCAAATTATTCGGCCAAAAAATACTTTAGGCACCTGTTGTAAAAAAGAGATATAATTTAAACACTTATTTTATAATTAAGCCTTTTTATAGACAATTGTAATACATTATAATTTAGGGGTGAGCATTTGCTCGAGTCGAGTCAAAAAATTTTGAGTTATTCAAGTTGATGCATCATATTTTGCAACTTAAATTTTATTTGAAATTTTTCGATTTGAGTCGAGTTTTCGAGTTCCTGTAAAAATTTAATTATAATTATTTATTAAGTTATAGTATGATTTAATTTCAATTTAAACGACTTTCTCTAATCATGTAAGGTATGCATATATATTTCTTCTTATTATTTTTCATTTATATAAATAAGATTTATAATATTATTTAATAAAAAAATACCATCTAAACTTCTAAAATATATTTATAATTTTTTTTTCAATAAAGAACTTTTGATTAGAGAATACTCTCTTTTATTTCTCAGTGATAATACTCTCTTTTTATATAAAAAAATCTTTTTTTCTTTTATTTCTGGGGAAAATATAAAACCTATTATTTTAATTAGAGAATTCATACCTACCCTATAAGAAAAGGTCACTTTCCACATAAAAGATAATATGAAAAATAAAAAATAAAATAGGAGGTTATGAGTATTGAGATTCTGTCAATTGAAGAGGTTTAATTAAATATATTACATTACATTCCAAATAAAATATTTATAAATTTTAAAATTTATATCGTTAAAAGTGCAAAATAATTATTTGTATTAATATGATATAGCAACTACAGGAGGATGGACCGAGAGGGGTATTGGGGGAATCGCACTCCTAAGAATTTTGATTTTTTATATAGTTTGTGTATTTCTATCAATGATCTAAGTTCACAACCCCTAAAATTTTATAATTTTGAATCCTTTCACTTTTATATAACTCTCTAACAGTTTGTACCTCTAACATAAAATTTTCCGTTAGTCCCTAAATACAGGAACATGCTATCCAAGGTAAAAATAGTTGTGATGTAGATTACATTAATACCATAAATAAATAAATAAAGTAATTTGAAAATGTTGTTGATATTTCAAATTGCTAATCTTGATTAGGTCTAAGGGATCTTTTAAATAACTCAAAAAATCAAAAGAAAAAAGTTGCATATTAATATGGAAAGAGAAAATTTATTAAACTAAAAGCAATATTAAAATGTCTTACCGACCGTTTAATTCCCTAAAAGATTTCTATATGCTGTTTATAAATCTTAATGTATAGCTTGTTTGACAATTAGCGGATAGCTGATAGCGGATATCTTATAACATTAGTTGCTTTGACTAACGAATTATATTAGCTGATTGTATAAAAGTGTTTAGTAAAATTAACCGATAACTAATAAATGTTTGATTATTTAAACAAGCAAAATATTATATAAGGAATTATTATATTTATACTTGTTTGAATAATTTATTAGTTATTAACCTTTTGTATCTATTGATATTAATTAGATTATAAAAATTATTTTTTTAATATTATTATATAAGCATATATGATGATGTACATATTAATTTTTTATTTATGAAATTATTATTTTAATAATTTAGATGTATGTATTAATTTTTTATTTATGAAATTATATTTTTGAATATAATTTTATTAATTATTAAATTTATATGTATTTATATATTATTTTCTTATTTATAAATTTATTTTTTTAATTTTATTAGTTAATCAAATTTATGTTATTTGGAAAAAAATTATAATTATGAAGGACAAAATAGTCTTTACAAGTCTTTTATCAAAACCTCTAACTAAAAAAGCTCATAAAATGAGCTTTTTCAAAATGAAAAGTTTCACCCTAAAGCGCTATTACAATCCTCTATTTACCAAACATCTAAATTAGCAGATTTAACTGGTCAACCCTCTAAAAATGCTCCAAACCTCTAATTTTAGCTCAAAAAACTATTTACCAAACATGTTAATTATTTACTTTTTTAGTTTAGGTTAAAATATTAAAATGGTCCTTAAATTAGTTTATCTTTTTTTAAAATGATTATTTATATTTTGACGATATTACATTCCAAATAAAAATATTGATAAATAAAATAAAGTATTGCGGTTTATCTAGATAAAGTGGAATATATATATACCTTTCCAATGTATTTGTATAATCTAACAAAATAGGGGAAGCCATTTTTATTTAAAAATATATTAATATGAATTGTTATAAAGTGGGTTTTAACGAACTTTATTTATTTGATAAAATTGTTATTATGTCGATTTTATTGATCTTTTAGTTTTTTTTAGCAAAAATGGATTAACTTGTTAGTTTTTTAAGTTGAGTGACCATTTTATAATTTTTATAGTTGGGGACTCAACGAAATTATCATATAGTTGGAGGATCATTTACATAATTTACTCAAATATAAATATATATTGCATAGTATGTCGTTAGTTGAAAAGCGTGATGATCAGGGTATTATTTAAAAATAAATTTTGTCGATGGAGTTTTAAAGAAGAAAAAATATTAAAATAAATAAATGAATCTCAACAGGTACTTTACAAATAAGATCTCAGTGAAAATACTCTCTTTTTCTATGAAAAATTCATTTTTCTTTTATTTCGGGGGAAAAATATAATGCTTATTATTTTAAGTAGAGAATTCATACCTACCCTATAAGAAAAAAAAGACACTTTCAACATAAAAGGTAATATGAAAATAAGAATTTGTTGAGTGGTCCTAATAGTAAAGGATAATATATTTTATTTAAATAATTCGGGTTTGAGTACTGTGTATGCACGATGCATACGCGTCATTAAATGGCTAAGAAAATTAAACAAATATTATCATATAATCACACCAGCAGATTCAATAATAATAATAATAATAATTAGGAGGTATGAGTATTGAGATTTGGTCCATGGAAGAAGTTTAATTAATGATATTAAAATGCTTAGCACATTAATTCAACAGAATAAATATTGTTCCACATTAATGTACAAGTAATTCATATCCTTTTCTGCAATTTTGCATATATAAAAAACTTATAACAATCATCATTTTTGCTCACGATTGAATTGTAGCAATGATCGTGTTGTTAACATACATTATTGTGATATGTATTTTTATGTTATTTGTTGATGGTTTTACCTTTCATCGTCTATATTTGGCGATCTTTATATCTATTTTTTGTTTCGAGTCTTTGGATTGAGTTTTTACCTTTTCCTTATATAGTAATGTTATGATCTCGAGATGCTAGTTTTTTATTTCAATCGTTATAGGAATATGTCCGTATATTAGGTGCTTTTGTTTACTAGAATATAAATTTTCATTATAATTTTAGATATATATATATATAGTTCAATAAAACTAGCGAATTTCAATTTAAAAACTCAATTACAAATTTAAGAACAACCCACATGCGACACCGGAGAGAAAAATATAAAACTCAAAAAATTACGAACTCAATATCAACACAATAAATCCAATATAACAAAATATAACTAATCAATCGAGAGCTTCTAGGGTTATGCACCCTTATTATTAGGCTAAAATTAGGCGCGGGTTACACAATTTCTTATAAAATGGCAAGAATTTTAAGTAGCTACACAATTCCTTACAATGATGTGAGTTACACAATTTCTTATACAAATGGTAAGGATTTAAGCTATTATATAAGAATTGTATAGTTACACAATAATTAGGTAGTTACATAAATGGTAATAAATTTTGTAGTTACACAATAATTATGTAGTTACACAGTTTCTTATCCATCCTACACAAATTTTTACTAAAATGATAAAAAAAATTATAGCTACAAAAAATACACCTAATTTTAAAATTTTTACTAATCAAAAACTTCAATTATAAACTTGTCTCTGTTAAAACTTCAATCACAAACCCACCATCACCACCAATCTCTACACTTGCATAGCCACCAAAATTTACCTTTAGGCCCAACATAACCCGACAAAAACACAAACAATCCTCAAATTCCCTGATATAAAAAAATTAATATTTAATTTATTGTCAGTGAGAATTTTTTTTCACAAGCGGACTCAAATGATACTTATATGTTAATAAAAGAAAAAATATCTTATGCACTGACAGGGAAAACTTATTTTCATAAGCGCCAAGTTTTTAGGGTTAGAAGTTAGAGTTTAGTATTTAGGGTTAGAAATTTAGTGTTTGTGGTTAGGTTTAAAGGTTTGAGGATATATGTTATGTTTAAAGCTTAAAGTTTAGAGTTTAAAATTTAAGAGTTAGGGTCCCTAAAAAAGACATGTGACAGCTTTAGAAACCCGCTGTGAACAAAAAAACTTTCTATTAGCGATATATCAAATAATTACTCTGAACAAATTCTATAATTACAAAGAAACAGAAAGAAACCGAAAATGGTAGAGAGGCCATTTTGGCAAATATTTTGTTTCTTATCGAAAAATTGAATTTTATAATTTGGAGCAATGTTGTACTAATATGAGTATGGATACGGAGACGAAAATGATATTTCTAAAATTACAGAATGCGGGTATGACAAATGTACAACAAATATAAAATAAATTTTAAAATTTTAAAAATATAAAATATAGAAAATTGCAAAAATAATCATTAAAATTCATAGCAAATTAGAAAACAATTCATAAAAAATCACAATATTAAAATAATTATGGTTAAAGTATAAAATTGTTTGCTACTAAAAGTAGGGGTGAGCATTCGATCGAGTAGAATAAAAAAATTGGAGTTGCTCGAGTTGACAAGTGCTATTTTATAACTCAAACTTTATTTGAATTTTTTTAGTCGAGTTGATTTATTCGAGTTTATATTCAAATTTAATTATAAACATTTATAATATTATGGTACTAATTAGTTCTAATTTAAACGGCTTTTTATAACCATATACAATACACATATTTTTTTCATATGTGATATATATCAGGCATAATTGACAGACTAGACTCGAACTTGAAAATTGATCCACTAATCACTAAAAATTTCAAGTTATTCCAATTTTCATTTTATAACTCAAACTTTATTTGAAAATTTTTTAAACTCGATTTTACACACCCCTAACTAAAAGTCTATGAATAACAACTTTAATGAGAGTGAGGGAGTACAAAATATAAAGATAACACCTAACAAATTTAACTTTAAAATTGAAACATTAAGACTTTAGAATAATTTTTTTGATTAGATGGATATTAAATTTGTGTTCGATTTGGAAATTTTGGAGTTTAACATCCATCAACGACGGTCATTGGCGTTAGCCGGAATGATTTTTGCCACAATTTAGGTTTGAGAAGAAAGAAAACATATATGAGAAGGACCAAATTGATAGGATTTTTAGATATTGAGAGTTAAGTTTATTGAATCATTTTGAATTATGAACAAATTAGTAGATTGTATAAGTTCGGTGACCAAAGTTAAAAAGTAATAATTGGATGATTAAAATTGTAGTTTACCTTTTTATAAGAGAAAGTAAAGGTAAAACCGACGTGGGGTTAACGGTGGTTGACATTGTAATGAAAATGTCCAAAGTGTTTCGGTTCAAATCTTAGAAAAAGATTTTGTATTAAATTTTGTTCAAACATGCAACAGTTATCTCATCTTGTTCCAAAGGCTATTGTGGGAGATTCCTAGAAAGGGACAAACTCTCTTTAACTATATTTGTTCATTATGCTACTTCTCTCACATATTTTTTTTTTATAAAAATTTAAATGATTTCCATAATTTTTATATAAATATCAAAATTTGAACTTATATAAAATAAAATAATATGATCATTTTTTACCACACAATTAATTAGTGAATCTTAATTTACATGGCTCTCATCTTTAATTCATATTCCATAATAAAAATATTATTCTTAAAGATTGGGGGCATTGAAATTAACTACAATTTGAGGTGAAATTAATTTTCACGAGATTTTGTTTGATTGTGCAAATGTACAGTGTTTGCCGTGGCAGATTTTGAGGTGTTTTCCCAATTTTACAGAAAAAAAAGGTGGTGTTTGGAAGGTGGGAAAAAACTTGTAAAGTGAATAGATTTTGAATTCAAGATGGGAAAGTGGGAGGGAATTATGGAGGGTGTGCAAGTAAGTTAGGGAATATGGATGGCGCTATTTATTACACATCTCTCTCTATTATATTATATTATATTATATTATATTATATTATATTATATTTATTTAAAATTGGTAAAAAAAATGAACAATTAAACTAATATTTAAATTGGAAATTAATGAACAAGAGTTGATGGCCGGTTGGTCAGAGCTGCTCACCTGCTCCATCCCTTTCTCCTTAAGTCCCCCATCCAAAAAAATTTATTTTCACCTTTGACGTCCTATATAATTCTTTTAAAAATAATTTATTTATGAATTTGTTATTCACTTTTAAATATTTATATTTTACCCTAACTTCAAATTTTGACTCAATCACCAAAACAGTCACAATACCTAAACATAAACCATATAACAAATATGATGAATACATTCTTAAATTATTTAGAAAATTATTATATATATTTGTATATGTGAATAGACCTTGACCTTTAACTTATACTTAAACAACAACTCTTCAACTTATACCTTTCTTTTTAAAAAAACAGCTTAATTTTTATATAAATAAACCCTTATATAACCCAACCTTTCTACTTATATACAAATCAAGGAATAATAGATCATTTAGTTAAAAAAGAAAGTGTAGAGACTTTATTCACACAGAGTGATAAAAACTCATGAACTTTTTAAAATAATTTAGCCTACATTTTATTAATGGTTGATAATCGGATAGAAAAAGAATAAAATATTTGAATCTAATATTAATTTAATTGATTCATATAATATTTTTAGGCATAATGTCAGAAAATGTCTTTAATATTTGATTGAACATTTATTTTGGTCCATGTTTTTTTGAAGCAATTCAATTCTCAACATTTTATTTTGGGTCAAAATATCTCCTCTACGAATGAAAAATATTAGTCAACTGACGAAAAATAACTTGACAGCATGATTCTCAGTAAAAATAATAATTTTATATTTATACAAATTCTTTTAATTGATGTGACATTCTTTTAAGTCAACACATTTGTCTACATGACACTATTATGTCAGCATGCACTGCCATGTAAGTTTGTCAAGTCATTTTAAGTCTTTTATCGTTAATTGACTAATAATTTTTATCCGCAGAAGGGCTATTTAACACAAAATAAAACATTAAGAGTTAAATTGCTTTAAAAAAATAAAAGACAAAGTGGCAATTGAATCAAACGTTAGAGAATTTTTTTGTCTATCTACTTTTTTTTTGAGTAAAATTTTAATACACGGTATGTGTAAATTTTATTTTACACAGGCCTATATTTTTGCCTTACAAAATACACATCATAAATTTCTAACCCTAACACCCTAACATCCTAAACCCTAAATTTTAAACACTAATCTTAAATTCTAAACCATAAACCCTTAACATTTAAACCCTATACTACAATCCTAACCCCTAAAATTAAAATGAATTTATACGATTTGTGTATTGAATTTTTTTTTCTTCAAAATGTACCTTTTTCAAGTTTAAGATTTAAATGTAGCTCATTCCCCACCCCCTCAAAATAATGTTACAGCTCATTTGTACACTATTTAAAAAAAATCTCTGAAAATTGGGTTGTCCATATTACTTCAATCAATAGTTGGCAGCTGCTATGTGATTTTGTACAATTATACACTTTTGGAGCTAGAAATATATGAAACTCATGAATAATTTTAATTTGGTGGTACCAGTTTCGTGAGGGTAATAATAGTTTTATTGTAATTGAAATGAAAGATAACCAAGAAAAGGGCTGTGTAATGCATCCAATTAAGATGTCAAATCCAAGCCTTTTTCTCAATTATGATTCAAACGAAAGACTATATGTACCATGCAATGCGATGTTATTATTTTATGTTTCTTATTTCCTTTTATGTTTAGTAAGGGTTTTAGATGTTTTCGTGTTAAAATATTGAAATCATTATATTTTTTAAGGTAAATTATTCGTGTGACCACCTAATTATAGGGTTGGAGTCAAAAAATTTAATTTAGGTTGTTAAAATTTAAAATTTTTGCGACGTAATATTTTTTTGACAATAACAATTGAATTTTATTAATAGCTATGAAAAAATATCTCAATTACAACGCATCCAGAATAGAGAATAATGGAGACTAGTCTACCAAAATCCCATACAAAACTTAAAGGTGCAAAGAAAAGTAAATACTTTCATAGATATTAGCATACCGAAAAATTCACAAGTCTTCCTAAATCTCATTATCTCTATCTAAACGCATCCATAGACGCTTTACAAGGTAAAAAAGGAGTGGTGAGCGAATCAAACTATCATGCAGATTGCTTCGCTATTCAGGTCTGATTACATAGGCAAAAAACCATCAACTGAGTGGGGATCTATCTTTCTATGACCACCGACATAATCAAAATTAGAAAGTAGCGTATGTTGGGTCATGTCGGTACACCTCATAGCACAACGAAAAAATTATCCGGCGATTACCACCAGAGATCAATATAGGAGAAATGAATCAGGGTGAATAAGGGCGAAGAATTACCTGTTTAAAATCTGGAATTCTAAATTTGGAGGAGATAAATATCCAATCACGATTCCACGATGTCGATTCCTAAGTCGCAACGATAACGCTCTGACCTCTACGTAGTTCACCCAATTAAAACGAGCATATAAAACTCTCTAAACTATTTAGAGGGTTTTTTCAAAAGCATTCATGATTGCTAGATCTCTCATGCCTTTATAAAGCCTTTGAAATCTTAATTCAACTCTTATTAGGATTTCAATATATATATTAATATATATAATGCTAATTTAACTTTAATTAGGATTTCAATATATATATTAAATATATATAATCCCAATTCAACTTAATTAGGATTTCAATATATATTAAATATATATAATCCTAATTCAACTTTAATTAGGATTTCAAAATATATATATATTAAATATATATAATCTCAATTTAACTTAATTAAGATTTCAATATATATTAATATATATAATCCCAATTCAACTAATTAGAATTTTAATATATATATTAATTTAAATTGAATTATATTATATATATATTAAAAGAGTCATAATTACAATAATTATTTTCTTTTAATATTTATCTAATAGTTAAATTATATATATATCAAATATATATTAATTTAACTAAATTCTTGTACAACAAATTTGTACATATATAATTCGTTTAATGTATACTCATTTCAATCATGGGTGTGACCCTGCAAGTTCATGTAACGTTAGTAGTAAATATTAGAACATTTATAATATTACAAACAATGAGTGGCATCTAGCAATACGTCATTGTCACCTAAGTTACAAGAAATCATGATTCAACATAACTTTTTCATGATTAACTCATTTTCATGTATTATATCCTTTTGTCCTTTATATCTAGATTAGACACAAGTCATGGAATAGTCACATTTGTATAATCCATCTAATATTTCTGGATATCTTGAGTAGACTATTATAAACAAATAACTATGATATCTCATATCAACTTATTCGAGCATGGTCATGCATTTCTAGTCCCACTTAATAAAGTGGCCTACGATATTACTCCTATTATGTAGGAGAGACAAATCTATCTTGATCAACCATATCCCACTACATAGATTGTGACATATCCAATATCAATCTTAATAGTGTAGTCAGTTACGATACACGTTTGACTGTATCAAAATATGTCACTCACGATGTTGAAATAATGATGATCTCAAGTTTGAGGATCATACATGTAGTTATCACTATGAGCAATGTTGTGACTGTCACATAATAATCCAAGAAACATGCTCATAGCGGGTCAGTCCAGTATGTCATTCTCTAACACATACTTATGTATTGATTTTGACATCTCCATGTCAATGACAACACTTTGTCATCAATCAACTATATATTAGTCTTAATGCATTATTGTTGTTCATTCCTACAATAATATTTGACAAAGGACATTTAAGAATAATCACATTATTCTAAAGACTTTATTATAATTCAGTTTATTTATGCACGCAGAATTGTAACTGAAAATAATAATGACAATGCATATTTATGAATAAACAAGGTAAAACAAATGTTATTTACAATCATCTTATGATTGGTCTTTGGGCATACTCTAACAATCTCCCACTAGCACTAAGACCGATCACTCATGTATCTAATACCAAGTGACTTAGTGTGACGATCATGCTTCTGCTGCGTTAGAGGCTTTGTCAGTGAATCGACGATGTTATCATCTGTTGGTACTCTATATATTTCCACATCTCATCGATCTATGATTTCTCGAATGGGATGGTAACATCTAAGTATGTGTTTGGATCATTGGTGAGATTTGGGTTCTTTTGTTTGTGTGATGGCTCCGTTGTTATTACAACGTAGATCTATAGCATTCAAAATACTCGCACAACCCCTAGTTTATATATGAACTTTTTGATCCTAACACCCTTTTTTGTAGCATTGCATGCTACAATATACTCGGCTTGTGTTGTAGAATCAGCTACTGTATCTTTCTTTAAACCTTTCCAGCTCACAACACTTCTATTAAGGCAGAACACAAAACTCGATTGCGGTCATGAATCATCCTTATCGATTTGAAAGCTAACATCAGTATAACCTTTTATACTTAGCTCTTCATCACCTCCATATATAAGGAATGTATCCTTAGTTCTTCTTAAGTACTTAAGGATGTTTTTAACTGTGACCCAGTGACCTTTACCAGGATCTACTTGGTATCGACTTGTCATACTTAAAGCATACAATATATTTGGACGAGTATATAACATGACATACATTATAGATCCAATTGCTGAAGCACATGGAATCTTACTCATTCACTCTATTTCAGTGTTGAAGGACACATTTCCTTCGAGAGTAAAATTCCATGTCTTATGGGTAAGAATCTCTTTTAGATTCTTCCATACTGAATCTTTTCAGTACTTCTTCTATGTATGTATTTTGAATCATACCTAGGAGTCGTCTTGATCTATCTCTATAGATCTTGAATCCTAATATTTATGTTGCCTCACCCAAGTCTTTCATGGAAAAACATTCTCCTAATATGACATTGCTCCCACTAATTTTCTTGAAAACACATGACTCGTCTTCATTTTTGATAAAATCAAAACTCTTTGATTGCATCGTTAAAATGAAGATTCCAACTTCGAGAAGCTTGCTTCAATCCATAAATGGACCTTTGTAGGTTGCATATTTTTCGGCATTTTTTTTATCGATAAAACCTTCAGGTTGTGTCATATGCACATCCTCATCTAGTTTTCCATTAATGAAAGTGGTTTTAACATCCATTTGACATATCTTATAATCATAAAATACAGCTATCGCAAGTAATATCCGGATGGATTTAAACATAGCAGTAGGTGAAAAGGTTTCATCATAGTCTATACCATGAATTTGACCAAAACCCTTAGCGACTAATCACACTTTGTATGTTTTTACATTACCATCCATGTTGGTTTTCTTTTTGAAAACCCATTTGCACCCTTTGGGCTTAACCCCTAAAGGTGGGTCAACCAAGGTCCAAACTTGGTTTTTTACATGGAATCCATCTCGAATTTCATGGCCTCTAGCCATTTCTCAGAGTCTAGGCCTGTCACTACTTCTTGATAAGTCCTAGGCTCATTTGGATCCATGAAGAGAACATCACCATGCAATGTGACAAGAAATCTATATTTCTCAAGCGTATTGCATTCTTTCAAAGATCTTCGTAGTTGTTGTGTTTCCAAAACTGTTGAACGTTCCTTGACAACTTGTGGAACTTGTTGTTGTTCAATCTCTTGTTCAATGATATGTGGTTGATCTCAAATTTCATTGAGTTCAATATTTCTCCCACTTCCTTTTCGGAAAATAAATTATCTTTCTAGGAAGATTCATGTTTGAGTAACAAACACTCTGTTCTCGGTAGGATTGAAGAAATAATATCCTTTAGTTTCTTTAGGATAACCCACAAAATTATATTTATGAGATTTGGGTTCAAGTTTTGCAGACATCTTATGTTTAATATAAGCTCCGCATCCCCAAATTTTCATAAAAGATATACTAGGACGTTTCTCAGTCCATATCTCATATGGCGTCTTTTGAACTGATTTAGATGGAACATCATTTAGTGTGAAAGCAATTATTTTTAGCGCATGTCCCTAAAAAGAAACTGGAAGATCGTGTGACTCATCATTAATTGAACCATGTCTAACAATGTTCGATTTCTTATTTTCGGAAACTCTATTCCATTGTAGAGTACCAGGTGTGAGACAATCCCACATTCCTTAATAAGGTCACCAAACTCTAAGCTTAAGTATTCTCCTCATCGATCTGATCGAAAAGCCTTAATGCTTTTTCTAGTTAGTTTTGTACTTCATTTTTAAATTCCTTAACTTTTCAAGAGCTTTAGATTTATGATGCATTAGGTAAATGTACCTATATCTACTGAAGTCATCTATGAAAGTAATGAAGTAGTGAAAACCTTCGATGGCTTGTGTATTCATTGGTTCACATACATCTCTATGTATTAATCCCAATAAATCATTTGGTCACTTACTTTTACCATTAAAAGGAGATTTGATCATCTTTCCCAATAAGCAAGGCTCGCATACATCAAGTTGTTCGAAAACAAATAAATCTAAAAATCCATCTTTATGAAGTTTTGAAATGCGTTTTTCACTTATGTGACCCAAGTGACAATGCCAAAGATGAGTTTGATCAGAGTCATTTATTTTGATCTTTTCGTATTTATGTTTTAAATGGAATTCTCTTGATCCAAAATATAGAGGCCGTTTATTAATTGTGTCACACTATAGAAAATATTATCGAGATAAAAGAACAACAATTATTCTTAATAATTATCTCAAAACCAATGTTGTCTAAACAAGAAATCGAAATGATGTTTTTAGTCAAACTAGACACAAAATAGCAATCCTCTAAACATAAATTAAGTCCACTAGGCAACAATAAAGTATATGTTTCTATAGCTAATGCATCAACTCTTGCTCCATTACCAACCTGTAGGTCCACCTCTCATTTTCTCAGATTTGTACTCTTTTTTAGTCCTTATACAAATGTACAAATATGAGATCTATAATCGGTATCCAATACCTAAGAAGTAGGTATCGATAAATTAATATCAATAACATAAATACTTGAGGCGGAAGCTCTGCTTTCATTTGCCTTCTTGACTTTTCAAGATAAATGAGGCAGTTCCTTTTACAATGGCATATCTTATTATAAATGGAAACATTTTCCTTCTAGTGACCAATAAAGGTAGTTTACGCTGTTCAACTTGTCCTTTTCAAGGACCGATCGCAATGATAACAAATTTGTATAACAAGTCTATAACAATAAAATATAAATTTTGAATACATTTACCATGTTTGTTTATAAAAGGACTTGATACTCCCACTATTTTTATTAAAATTAATAACTCTCAAATATTAATGTTGAAAATACTTTTTGTAAAGTTTTTCTAGTGGGTAAGGATCCAAATTTCACATTCTCTTAAGTCAGCTTTGGCTTTTCTCTTAAGATTATGGTCTATCTAGGTAAGCAACACTTTCTAATTACATCTCATGTAACTCCTTCATTTGGTGAACAACTCTTGTTCATAACCATCATATGATTATCCAAATAACTAACCTTTTAGGTTTCTAACCCTATTAGAGTAACTTAGTTAAATCTTTAACCAATGTTACAACCAACGAATATCACTTGCTTATTCTTCGCGTTTGGCCAAGATAGATACAAGTACCTCGCTTTAGCAGAACTTGCATTGTATCGATCTAGACTTTAACGAGGGTTAACATTGAGAATCAATAAAAGATTTAATATTTTATTGAGGGGTTTCATGAATATTATCTCACCATTTAACATTTAATCTTATCAATTAACTAGCATGCATCTCATACATTCATTTTATTGTATATATGAAAAGTAGTAAATATGAATGCAATAGTTATAACCTATTTCCTAAGGTGGCACGTCCCAAGCCAATGGGAGAACCAAATTATTTTAAGGATAAAAACACTTCTCAAGCATATTTCTGTCGGCCCACACTTCTGTTCCTCTGGTCCATGCTTCTTCGTATAGATTACAATTTCAAAAACTCGTTTTACATATGAGGGAGTAAGATGAAAAGAGAATTACAATAGAAGTAGAGAAAGGTACGGCATGCAGGCCGTATTTATAAAACCTTATAAATAAAACCAAATGGGCTATTGGGCTATAACCATGCATTCCAAACACCGTGCATATCAAACATAATAATGACGCGATTTGTTATTAAAGTCTTACGAGATTGTTCTTACGCATGTGTCAAGTCCCTTGCGAGGTTCCGACGGCCCCGTAGCCACTGGCGGGGTTACTGCTGCTTGGTTAGCGTCGGGAATTTTTTTAAAGATTAACATCTTAATTGCTATGTAAAAACCTCGCGATTTGATAAATTTTATCAACATTATCGTGTTTTTCAAGATTTTAAAATCCACGAGGTTTTTACTGAAACAACTCTTGTTACTTTCCCGCACGAAATTTATAGACTAACCATTAGTCTAATATATAACTATAATCCGCGTATGTTAACACTTAACATCTAAAATCCTAAAACTATATTTTGAATATGTTAACAATTAACATATAATATTTCAAACCATATCGACAAAGATTTTGATGATTTACTCTTAATAATCAATCTTAGAAACATTTTTTAACTAGATTAATAGATTAACCGTGATTGAATAGATTTGCTCGAACAAATATCATATATTCGCTAAATAAATAAAAAATAACATGTATCTCATACAATTACATCACCCAAGTAATTAAAACCCGAATCTATATCATACAAGTGGCTTTGATACCAGTGTTGGGTCACGCCGGTACACCCCATGGCGCAGCAAAAAAATTATCCAGCGATTACCACCAGAGATCCATGTACGAGGAACGAATTGGGTGAATAAGGGTGAAGAATTACCTGTTTAAAATCTGAAATTTTGAATTTAGAGGAGATAAATATCCAATCACAATTCCACAATGTCGATTCTTAAGCCGCAACGATAATGCTTCGACCTCTACGTAGTTCACCCAATTGAAACGAGCATATAAAACTCTCTAAACTATTTAGAGGGTTTTTTCAAAAGCATTCACGATCGCTAGTTCTCTTATGCCTTTATATAGCCTTTAAAATCCTAATTCAACTCATATTAGGATTTCAATATATATATTAATATATATAATGCTAATTTAACTTTAATTAAGATTTCAATATATATATATATATATTAAATATATGTAATCTCAATTCAACTTAATTAGGATTTCAATATATATATTAAATATATAATCCCAATTCAACTTTAATTAGGATTTAAAAATATATATATTAAATATATATAATCCTAATTTAACTTAATTAAGATTTCAATATATATTAATATATATATAATCCCAATTCAACTAATTAGGATTTTAATATATATATATTAATATATATATATATAATCTTGTAATAACCATTTTTGTTCGATACCTTACCCTATTAAGTAAAGACCAAAAAATCCATTTCCAAGTTCATTTACCATTAACCCTATACATATATATATAATCAGCCCATAAATACATTAAATTAAATCCAAAATATTATATACCATCCAATATTTATAAATAAATAACCCAAAGTTTGTATAATTATCAGTCCATATATATACAACCCATTTACAATTCAAATCCATCAGACCCAATTAGCCCAAATACAACCCGAAGCCCAATAACCTAAACCTAATTTGACAACCCTAACCCTAATCACATAATCTGCTTAACCCTAATGCAGCTGCCCAAGTTCCACCGTCAGATCAAGATCTGATATGACAGTCCATATGTAAGGAAAGAAGCTCCTTTAACTCCACACGCGCGCGTGGAAACCACCGTCGATGCTTCGTCTCCCACATGCGCCTATGCGCCCGCACGTTTGACTGTTCGAATGCCACGGTGGCCTCCTTCTGGTCCCCTACCTCCTCGTCCTCAGCCTCCCATACAAACCTCCACGAGCTGGTCCCCTCCTCCACGGAACATGCAAACAAACAAAGGAATGAGAATTTTGGTAGAAAGCAGGACCAATCGGGCTTTTTACTTGCATTTTTCTTTTTCCTTTGAATCTTGTAATTTCGGCTATAAAACCGAAACCAAAACCACAATGTAAAGAGGATTCAGATATATTATCAATACAAAAAGCAAGCATATTTTTTAGAGGTATCTTTTTTTTCCTTTCTATCTTCTTTCATTTTGAATATAAAAAACAAAAAGAGAGTGAGGGTTTTACCGTTTTTGTCGTAGTTCATCGCCGTTTTTACGGCCGAGGAGGGGTCACCGATGAAAAAAGGATTTCAAAAAAGAAGGGCTTCAGTTTTGGTCTTTGTAGACCTAGGTGAAATGAGGTTTTGTTTTGAAAATCGCAGTTCAAATTCGAGTTTAGGGGCAGAAGGTGAGCGGCTTAGGCCTTTTTTTTTGGTTTGCCGGCCGCCAGCGAGCGGCGGCCGACATGGCAACAGAAGGTGGAAAGGGCCACCGGTTTTTGGAAACAAAGAAATGAAGGGGGAGTTTTTAGATTTTTTTTAAACATATATCCAAATGTTTTTTTTTCTTTTAATCTTTGCTTTTATACCCGATTTTAAAAACAGAATATTTACATTCTTGAGTCCCTCCGCGTTTTGGGTTTTTCCCGTAAGCCCCTCTGCCCCCAGGAATTTCTCTTTGTAGTCCCTTTCTTTTTTTAAACATTTTATTTTCGTCCCCTATTCAGTTTTTATTATATATTATTTTATTTATACAACATATTTAAATTATATTGTATAGTTTACACTACATTACGGTTACATATATATATATATATATATATATATTTATAGTTTATATATCTATGGTTATGTTTATATATTCTATATTATATTACATAGTTTATATGTATATATCATGTATAGTTTCATATATATTTGTTTACATTATAGTTATATATATTATAATGCGTATTCTATATATATTTATTTCATGTTTAACATATTATATATTATATATGTTATATTTGGCTATATAAATATACTCATATCTTACTATTATCTTATTATATTGTATATATGTGTGTTATTTATTTTATGTTCGAATCGGCCTTATGGTGACCCGCAACGGGGTATGATCCGTATTATTTATGGCCCGTTTAGTGTAGCTATTTAACTCCCTAACATCTAACTTCTAACCTTTTAATTTCGCATTTAATTTCTTGCATTTAATTTTCGCTTTTAATTTCTGCCTTTAATTTCCACCTTTAATTTTTACATTTATTTTACGCATTTCTTTTGTTCGATTCGGTCCTTTTTTCGGATTTTCTATCTATCTGTTTTTACCATGTTCTTTCCTTTCTTTATTTTTGTGTCATACATTATATTTGTCATTCATTTAACCTTTTAATTTCATTATTTATTGTGTTAATTAATCTTTAAATCATAAAGAATGAGGTATTCATTAATCCCGATATTCGTGTCGTAACAGTCTTAACTTAATAGATATTGACCGAATATTTGGATTAATCCTTACCGCTCCAAGGTAAATAATAATTAAAATTGGCAATATCATTACATCATATCTTAACTGCTTGCACCATGCATAAAGATGACGTACGAGAGTCGAACCATAAATTAACACGGCAGTCAACCTTATATGATGTCGGTTTAATCTAGGGTCCGATGTATTGTCAACCTTATAAATTAAATTTCCAATTAATTCGAAACAACCAATTTGATAAAGCCCATGTAATTAAGGTTAATTTTCAATTAAGTACGCCGAATTAAATTCAATTTGAATTTCAATTGATTTCCATCATTTTAAATCGACAAATATTTTGGTACCAGTTTTCGGGCGTGATGGGGGGTGCTAATCTTTCCCCACATGTAACCAACTCCCCGACTCTTTCAAAACGAATCTCTAGTTTTTTCTGGTGTCCGACCTACCTTATCCAAGTGGCCGGTGGAGACTCCAAATCTTATTTTCAAATAAAACCAATTTTCCAAGTCTTCACTATTTTCGAAGGAAATAGGAATTTTCAAAATAATTCCCCCTTAAACCAAAATTTCAAAAATGATTTGGGGATGCCCCGTAGCACCGAACCTGAATTATATTTTTATTTTCAAAAAAGGGTCGCTACAAATCTCAATTCAACTTTAATTAGGATTTCAATATATATTAATTTAAATCGAATTATATTATTTATATATATTAAAAGAGTCATAATTACAATAATTATTTTCTTTTAATATTTATCCAATATGTATATGATTTAACTAAATTCGTGTACAACAAATTTGTGTATAACAAATTTGTACATATATAATTCTTTCAATACATATATAATTTAACTAAATTCGTGTACAACAAATTTGTACATATATAATTCGTTTAATGTATGCTCATTCAACCGTGGGTGTGACCCTGTAGGTTCATGTAACGTTAGTAGTAAATATTAGAGCATTTCTAATATTACAAACAATGAGTGACATCTAGCAATATGTCTTGTCACCTAAGTTACAAGAAATCATGATTCAACATAACTTTTTCATGTATTACATTCTTTTGTCCTTTATATCTAGATTGGACACAAGTCATGGAACAATCACACTTGTATAGTCCATCTAATATTTCTGGATATCTTGAGTAGACTATTATAATTCTAATATTTCTGGACACAAGTCATGATTCAACATTTAAGAATAACCATATTATTCTAAGGAATTTATTATAATTAAGTTTATTTATACACGTAGAATTGTAACTGAAAATAATAATGACAATGCCTCTTTATGAATAAACAAGGTAAAAACAAATGTTATTTATAATCATCTTATGATTGGTCTTTGGGCATACTCTAACAGCGTCGTGAAGATCTCTGTACGAGCACCAAACAACCGCTAAGGTATGCTGAAATCATGCCAAAACGACAGATGAAACGAACCATAAAAATAAAGAAAAAGCATGCCATAAAGACTGAGGAAACATGTGCCACAAGGACAGGGATTCTTATTAAAAATATAAAAACAACATAATGAACCCGGTGATCAACAACCAGTATTAAAATCGGTTGTCAGTCATCGAAAAAGAATGCAAAAATAAAGTGGTTGCGACGCTTGGTAAAGATAAACCTAAAAAAGTTTTAACCTAAATTTTTTCCACACAAGGCATAGATTTTTGCGATGGAATATTTTTTAAGTACATGGTAACAAATAATGAGTGTTGTTTTCCTTTTAAATAGTGTTAATTTTCTTTTAAGGGGTGTCAAATTCATTTAAAGTTGTGTTAATTTTATTTTTAAAATTAATTTATATTATATTTATATGGAGAATTTTTTCTCCAAAATTTTTGAGGTGTCATGTGGCACCCCTTATATTATGGTGGCTTCGCCCATGCCCATATAGGGTTCGTCCTATTTTGACCACCTATGTAACACCCCCGACCCGAATGTCACAATTTAGGCCTTAAACCCAAATCAAAACCATTAAAAAAATCTCAAATAACATTTAGCCCAACAAGTTATTTCTCAAAAGCATTTAAAATCAACAGTTGAAAATATAAATAAATCATTTAAATAGTTACAAATGAGCTCCACTTTAATTTAAAACATTTAAATATTTGATTTGATTAATACAATTTCAAAATAAGAAGTACAGACTCAACCACATAAGGTGCTATGAATACACAACCCACTAAACACAAGTACCGTACTCTGAAGGCCCCCACATGCTGGAATCCCAAACCGATAGTGCTCTTTGATTTCATGATCTGACGATCAACCTACGCACGGAAACAACGATTCCGAGAGCTGAGCTTACAAAGCTCAGTGGTACACATCTACTCTACTAAACTTCATGCTAATCATAAACATAATCATGCAATCTAGTACGAGCAAAATGAGAGATAAATAAATAGGTGGCGCTACCACTAGTCGCCTAAATACCTGCTCTCAACATAGCAATCATCATACGTGGCCCATAAGGCCCAAACTCGAGATCCCACCGGATCCTCCGAGCAAAACACACAATGTCGTAATCACAAACTTGGAGTAAGGCCCGATGTCACACAACCTCAGAAGTGTACATTTATACTCGGAATCTTACATCGAGCATCAATACTCAGAATCTCACATCGAGTATCATCACTCGAAATCTTACATTAAGTGGAATGGCTTGAAATCTCGCATCGAGCATCATTACTCGGAATCTCACATAGAGTGGTTTTCATGTGTTGCCACACTCTACCACTGAGTATTCGGATCCTAACAACCAACAGCGACTCAACCATACAAGTGCCCAAACTTGGCACGGCTCAACACACGATCCACCAAGGATCCATATGGTTTACTATTTCAAACAAGTCACCCAACATTTACCGATTTATTACTCATTATTGAAGTGTACATTAATTGTCTCTATTAATCCATATTATCTCATTATCATCTCACGCAAATTCTCATATTTTATTAGCATTATAAATTATTCCGTTTAGAGGGAATTGATACTCCTACGCATACCGAGACGGCGAAAGCACGTGCCGTTACCTTAACCATAGGTGTTACGTGTTTTGAGTGCTTCGCAATCGGTGCAAGTATACACGTCGCAAGTATAGTATAGTAAAGATATCATCTCTATAGGGATTGGTGAAACTCTGTTTTCTAACTTCCCGCGCTGAAATGAAAGATAAATAGTAATGGTAGGTGTTTGGAGAAAACAAGTAAATTAAACTAAGCAAAGTAAAAAAAATGGAAGTAATCGAATGAGAGAGCAGCCCAAGTTATTGTGAGTAGTGGTGCGATAGTTGAATGGATAATCTCGACAATTGATTGCTTAGGTAACTTGATTGTCATGGCAACTAAAACTAGCTGAATTGATGTGGGAAGTGATTATACCACGACACTGGTTCAATTGTCATGGCAACTGGATTTCTTCCTTCAAGGTTCGGCGAAGTGTTCTTCAATGTCTTGTTGTTATCCCTAACTTGAAGAACTGGTTAATTGTGCATGTCTTGGTGATACATCCCTACGTTAACCTTGGGTAAACAACAACCGATCTTACGATCCTCTTAGCCGTTGAAATCCAATCCTTATTCCTAAGGTGGATTAATCTTCACCAACTACCGTTTGAATGAAGATCATGTTCATTCGTTTCTTGAATCTAACTCTCCCAAGTCTAGATAAATGTATAGCTCTCGAGATCCTCTCCCAATTCACTCGAAAGCAAAAGTAAAAACCAAGAATGAACAAACCTTGAATTTAAATTGCAATCAAAAACCTAAATCATTCAATCGTTTATCACAACCACAAACCCAAGATAACCCAAGCCAATTTAATTTAGTTCATGGCTGAGTTCAAAAGAAATACAAAAGAATAATTCCCAAGCATGAATTGCATAGAAATAAAGAAGAAGAAGAAGAAGAATATGTGATCTGCTCTATCTCTCGCCCAATTCTCTCACCTCTTCCACTCCTTTGGCTGCGATTTGATCTTCTCTATTTAAAGGAGTTGGTTCTCGTTGGAATTCCTTAAAGATAAGGCTCTTATCTAATCAAACTCTTGAATTTTGCAGATTGTGTTGTTGATAAGATAAAGCTTGATTTAATTTGGATAAAAGACAATAAATCTCTTCCATCTTTATCTCTGAAGACTTCTCACAAGGTTGAGTCTTTATCTCTATCAAATTTTGCTTGAAAATTCAGATCTTGGAGAGTTATCCCTTGCTTTTCGATCTTATCCCGAAATTGGGGCAAAATCATCTAGGTATGTCACGACAATATGGCTCAATAAGGCCTTCAAAAATGTCCCCTACTTGTCATGGTAACTCCTTCAGAATTGGCCCCTACTTGTTATAGCAAGACTCACTTGCCACGACAATCTTAACATGCACAAAATAGAACACACTAGCAGCGTCTTTTTCGACTAAAAACAACCAAAATGTAATACCAAGCTCAATAACGAAGGAAACTAGGAAATTATGCATGAATGCTTAATAATGCAACTAAAATGTGCATAAGTCTAACAATAATATGAGTAAAAAGGGCAAGAAAAATATTACTTTTACACACTCAACACCCTCCCAAACTCGAACTATTGCTTGTCCTCAAGCAAAGCAAAACACTAACAATCACCTGTCAAGGCCCTTACCACCAAAAACATGCTTCTTACCTAACTTCAATCCTTAGAACCGTGGAAAAAAGTTGATACATTTTCGATCTTTGGATAACACGGAGAATTAATCAAAATTGAACTACAATGCTTGTGAAAATGTGTGTGCGAAGTTGTGTACAAGTCAACAAATAGGATTTCATGCGAACAATAGGTTTTATCGAATTATTTTCCAGGGTAAGTCCTCTAGAGCCAGTGTTAGGAACCTCTAGCAAAGCAATTTCTTTGTTAAATTTAATCAACTAGAGCCAGTTTTAGACAACTCTAGTGATTCTTAATGCTTGACAAACTAAAGCCAGATGGGCACCTCTAGTAAGGAATTATCTTAATTCAAATTGTATTTTAGGCTAGAGCTAGATCGGCACCTCGAGCACAAATTACCCAATTTTAAATATCCTAAAGTTCACTAGGTCTCCCTTAATCAACAAGTCACAACAGTGTTAATCAATAATTAGCATCATAGTAAAAAAATCAAGTAAACTTTATGCTAATCCTAAAATTGAAAGTTTTATCATATAAGTGTAGTAGCAAAAATTCATCATAGGATATCACAACAGGGTTAGGCAGTTTAATCAGGTAAAATACTTGGCGAGTAACATATGCAACTAACATTTAGATAGAATAAATGCAACTAACTATGGAACAAACAAATCTTCCCAAACTCGAGAGAAGCATTGTCCCAAATGCATGCAAAATTAAACAAATGAAAATAAAAATGAAATGCAAATGAGTTAGTCGGAGAGGTCATCACCTTGAAGTACTAGTTTCCTTCGAGCTATTAGCTTGGTCCTTTTTTCGGCTCGTGTTGGTTGTTGACGTGAAGCTGGTGGTACATCTTGAACTGCAGTTTCCACGACCTCCTTACTTGGCTCATCTTCATTTATGGCCTTCTCCATTTTAGAAGTTGTACGCCTCGGTTGCAATTTTGATGAACTTGCCTCGGTCATGGTTTTGAGATTTTTTTGCCATGCTTTTTAGGTTCTTGATTGGAAAAGAAAAGAAAGACTAGAAAAGAAAACTTAAGAGTTCAAAGATGATGAAAGAGTAAAGGAAAAAAATAGAATGGATGGGAAGGTTTTAATGGTTGAGTGAAACTATGATAGAAGTGATAGAGGGAGACCCAATCAATGGGAAAAGAAAAGAAATGAAGAAAACGTTAGGGATTGGGTGGAGTAGTCGGCTAAGGTAGAATAGGAGGAAAAGAATTTTGTAGAATTGTAAAATTCATTTAAATGGAATTCTATCCTAAGCCCAACTCCTTCTTTTAAACTCTTATCCTAAAATTCAAATAAAACAAAAAGATAAATATTAAATAAAGATAAAACTAAATAAAAATAAAGTGATAAAAGGATAAAGATAAATATTAAAACAAAATAAAGATAACAACTAAATCAAATAAAAAGAAAAGATAAAACCTAGAATTTAAAAATAACGAAAAATAAATAAAAGAAATAAAAAAAACTAAAAAAATCAAAAATATTAAATTAAAAATAAAAGTCTAAAAATTAAAAACTCTTAGGAAGAGCATTTTCATGCACCTCCTAAGGTTACAGCCTCCTAATTGTGTAGAACAGGTGCACCGTTGTAATCTGTCAAACATTTTCCGTTATCCTGCCTTGGCAACAACTTCCTTGCACTTGATGTGGAAAATGGTAGCTTCTTATTTGGAAATTCTTTGTGGGACTTTGGGTTCATGCATTTCATGTGCCGCTCCAATGTGCCGATCAACCTATTTCCCTGCTCAGATTGCAACTCAAAAGACAAGGTCACAGGCAAGGGGTTATCCTTTCCCAAATAAGCATAACTCAATTGCCCTAGTAGTGAATTTAACTTTAAGGTGGGTGGTTGCTCATTTGAAGTCTTAGGGGAGTTAATTTCTTTACTTGTATAGTCAAGAAATTTGTAACTTTTACCCGGTTGACTCATGGTCCGATTTACTTCTTGTGGGGCTACTTTGTCTGGCTCTTGCTCCTCGACGTTCTCAAATTTAGATTCAATAGTCAAAAAATGATCATGCTAATATGTCTCGAGCTCTGTATCAAGGAAATCAACATTATGGCATTCTTCTGGTTCATCTGCGCATTTGAGTGCTTTAGAAACGTTGAGTGTGATTTGTTGTTCATTCACCCGCATCGTGAGTTGACCTTTCTCGACATCGATCAGTGTTCATCATGTTGCTAAGAATGGTCTTCCAAGAATAATAAGAGCGAACTCATCTGCTTCACAATCTACAACAATAAAGTCAGCGGGAAAAATAAATTTATCCACTCTTACCAAAATATCTTTGATTTTCCCCTCAGGTTGAATATATGATCTATTGGCAAGCTGCAGCATGACCATAGTAGGTCTCACATTTTCTATGCCTAGTCGTTGGAAAACAAATTTTGGCATAAGGTTTATGCTTGCTCCGAGATTGTATAACGCCTTTCCGACATAGTGACTTCCGATTGTACAAGGTATTGTAAAACTGTTGGGATCTTTTAGTTTGGGTGGCAATCGGTTATGCAACATTGCCATACATCCCTCTGTCACTGCTACTATCTCAAACTCGTCTAGCCTAGTTCGCTTAGAGACAATGTCTTTAATGAACTTAGCATAGTTCGGCATTTGTTCTATTGCTTCAACCAACGGCAAGTTGATGTGGACTTGCTTCAAGATGTTAAGGAATTTCTTGAACTAATAGTCATGTTTCTGTCTTTTCAGCTTCTGTGGGAATGGTGGTGGTATTATGATCTCATTTTCCTCATCATCTAATTTAGAATTGTTGGAGGGACTTGTCGTGGCAACTGGTCTTGCCGTGGCGATTGTTGAAGGCTCGTCGTCAATGCTTACCGAGGCATTGTTGCTGGATACATCTTCTTGGACAAAGGTTTGCCCTGTTGGTTGATTGTTCTCCTTAGGCTAAGTGAGTTCATCAATTGACTTTTGTCCACTCCGGGTGGGGATCACCTTGCACTGCTCATGGCCTATTCCCCTCACGACCTCAGTGTCGCTAGGTAGACCACCTGGTGGTCTTGTATTCAGGATCTGGGCAAATTGCCCGACTTGTGTCTCTAATGCTTCCAAAGTTGCTTTTTGACTCTGCATTTTCACCTCGGTTCTGTTAATAAAATCGTTAGTATCTTTCATGAAATTACTGGTCTCGGCCATATAAGATTCAGTTTTAAGCATGAAAGCATTTAAAGAATTTTCTAAAGAACTAGCTAGTGTTGACTGTTGCTGAGGCATCTGTTGTCGTGGCATGTTCTGCTGGAATCCTACTGTCTCTGCATTCTGGCGGATCTAATTAATGGAATTGCTCTGGTTACTCCATAAAAAATTAAGGTGCTTTCGCCATGCTGGATTGTACGTGTTGGAGTATGTATTATTGCTCCGGTTGTAGTTTTCAACATACAAACTTGACTTTGGATTCTGCGAACACTCAGAAGAATCATGGTTAGTGTTACATAAATCACAAAATGCATCTACTACCTTGATCTCTTGTGTGTTGCTAGGTCGTTACATATTTTTAACCAAATTGGTTAATGTGGCCAACTGTGCTAAAATAGTAACCAACGAATCAAATTCAATTACAGAGGCATTTCGCCTGACTATTCCCCTTCTAGTGGTTGGCAACTGATAATCATTCTTGGCAAGTCTGTCCAAAATTTCCCAAGCTTCCTTTGCTAATTTGTCTAGAAGCGTGCCATTCGCCGAGGCATCCAACATCAATATCGTTGGTGTATTGACTGAATTGTAAAACATTGTTACTTGCATCCAATCTCTAAATCCATGCATGGGACATTTTCGTAAAAGCTCCTTATACTGCTTCCAAGCCTCGTACATGGATTCATCATCTGCCTGATGAAAAGAAGTTATGTCATTACGTAGTTTATTAGTCATATTTGTAAAAATAAATCTAGAAAGAAAACTCTAGCATAGATTTGTCCAAGATTCTAAAGATCTGAATGAGATACTATTTAACCATGTTTTCGCCCTATCCCTCAGTGAATAGGGGAATAATTTTAGCCTTAGGCCGTCCTCAAGGACTCCTTGTTGCTTGAATGAATCGTAGATTTCTAAGAACGATTTGAGATGTTGTCTGGCATCCTCTGCCGCTGATCCACCAAACTGACCAACTATATTGATCATATTAAACATCACAAACTTCAACTCGAAGTGGGTGGCTTGAATCTCAGGTGTGACAACTTCTGGAGTGGGACCGTCAATATCTTGCTCTAAGTAGTCTCGGATGGGTCTATCCCGTACGATGACCGGTTAATTCGATAAGGCCACCACGCCTCCTACTATGACATTATAATTGCCGTTGGCATTTAGATTGCCAAATGGATCATTAGGTGGATCTGCCATCTATTCTCTCAACTTTCTTCTTCGTCTATGAAAAAGACGTTTGATTTCTAGATCGAATGGATAATCTGATGCTGTCGGTCTTGCCCTGGTCATAAGCCAATGCAAAACCAAAGTTATTAGCCTCTTGAAACCGAACACAAAAGTAAAATAAATAAAAAATGTGCAAGAAAATAAAAACAAAGTCGCTATTGCCAATTCTCGGCAACGACGCCAAAAACTTGTTGAGTGTTTTGAGTGCTTCACAATCGGTGCAAGTATACACGTCGCAAGTAATAGTATAGTAAAGATATCATCTCCACTGGGATTGGTGAAACTCTGTTTTCTAACTTCCTGCAATGAAAAGAAAGATAAATAGTAATGGTAGGTGCTTGGAGAAAATAAGTAAATTAAACTAAGCAAAGTAAAAAAATTAGAAAGTAATCGAATGAGAGAGTAGCCTAGGTTATCGTAAGTAGTGGTGCAATAGTTGAATGGATAATATCGACAATTGATTGCTTAGGTAACTTGATTGTCATGACAACTAAAACTGGCTGAATTGTTGTGGGAAGTGATTATGCCGCGACACTGGTTCAATTATCGTGGCAACTGGATTCCTTCCTTCAAGGTTCGGTGAAGCGTTCTTCAATTTCTTGTTATTATCCCTAACCTGAAGAACTGGTTAATTGTGCATGCCTTGGTGATACATCCCTGTGTTAACCTTGGGTAAACAACAACCGATCTTACGGTCCTCTTAGCCGTTGAAATCCAATCCTTATTCCTAAGGTGGATTAATCTTCACCAACGATCGTTCGAATAAAGATCATGTTCATTCGTTTCTTGAATCTAACTCTCTTGAGTCTAGATAAATTGATAACGCTCGAGATCCTCTCCCAATTTACTCGAGTCTAGATAAATGGATAACTCTCGAGATCCTTTCCTAATTCACTCGAAAGTAAAAGTTAAAACCAAGAATGAACAAACCTTGAATTTAAATTGTAATAAAAAACCTAAATCATTCAATCGTTTATCACAACCACAAACCCAAGATAACCCAAGCCAATTTAATTTAGTTCATGGCTGGGTTCAAAAGAAATACAAAATAATAATTCCCAAGCATGAATCGCATAGAAATAAAGAAGAAGAAGAAGAATGTGTGATCTGCTCTATCTCTCACCCAATTCTCTCACCTCTTCCACTCCTCTGGCTGTGATTTGATCTTCTCTATTTAAAAGGGGATGATCCGATCAGTTGTGTGTTGATAGGAGGAGTTGGTTCTCGTTGGAATTCCTTGAAGATAGGGCTCTTATCCAATCAAACTCTTGAATTCTGCAGATTGTGTTGTTGATAGGATAAAGCTTGATTTAATTTGGATAAAAGACAATAAATCTCTTCCATCTTTATCTCCAAAAACTTCTCACAAGGTTGAGTCTTTATCTCCATCAAATTCTGCTTGAAAATCCAGATCTTGGAGAGTTATCCCTTGCTTTTCAATCTTATCCCAAAATTGAGGCTAAATCATCCAAGTATGTCACGACAATCTAGCTCGGTAAGGCCTTCGGAAATGTCCCCTACTTGTCACGACACCTTATTCAGAATTGGCCCCTACTTGTCATAGCAAGACTCACTTGCCACGACAATTTTAACCTGCATAAAATCGAACACACCAACAGCGTCTTTTCGACTAAAAACAACCAAAATGCAATACCAAGCTCAATAACGAAGGAAACTAGGAAATTATGCATGAATGCTTAATAATGCAAATAAAATGTGCCTAAGTCTAACAATAATATGCGTAAAAAGGGTAAGAAAAATATTACTTTCACACTCAACAATGGGTCCGTACCATATCCTCAGATTACGATACTACAATGCTATATTCGATCCTTAAAGCTTATGAAAGTTATTAGGGTTTGTTTGCTAATGCATTTAAACGATTAATATAAATTACTGCCTTTATTATCATTTATTCAAATAATTAACCCTTAGGCATGATTCTCATCAAATCCCATCAATCTATTCGAATAAACATACAAGGCATTACAATTATCAACCAAACCACAAATCAACACTATCAGTCAAACATCGCAAATGACCCTACACGGTCTCTAAAGTCTCAAACAGTCTCCTCATATTTGTATTTTCATCATGCATCTCATAAATATCAAATCTCAATATACCGGTCCCTACTCATGCTTATATATCATCAACCCATTTGCAACCAGTAGTAAGCAAGGCAAACACATTTATGATGTTCATGAAGCAATATGAGTTTGAGGTGTACTAACCTTATGCTGATGCTGCTAAAATCCTCATTCAAGCTCTCGAACATTCTACTTGACCCAAAATATGCTCTCGAATAATCGTTGTATACCAATTAATATCATAAGTATCACTTAAATATATTCTCTAAGGAATTCAAAGGGTCAAATGCATAAAAACAACTTATCAAGTTCGAATTTGGCGAAACAGACTACGCTATTGGGTCCGGAACGTCAAGAAACCCTCGGGTAAGGTCCTATGGAAAAAGTCAACAGCTTGGTCAACACTGGTCAACTGCCTTGGTGATCTTGTGCGGCACGGTGCATCATAGTAGCCATGCACCCACATGGCGTGATATGGTGCGGACAGGTTCACGTAAAACTAGGTCTGGGATCCGGTGTGGCACGGTGCACCGGATTTGTGTGCACCTGCCTGGCCAGACATATGCCCACTCGCATGGGCGGCACGTGAGGCCTCCTCTAGTGGCCGGACGGCACTAGAGAACTCCATTTTGGTAGTTCTTCGTCCGGTGAGCATGCTGGTGGCCTCCATTTGTGGTGGTTCTGGATGGAACATGACGTTTGAAGCTTGGCCGGATCTTTTTTTTCTTCACCCTGGCGAATGGCGGCGGCGGTAGCGGCAACACGAAGACCACCATCAGACTCTTCTCGATGAGCTGAAGATGATGGAGGTAGTGGTGCATTCCACGGCAGCTTAGAATGCTGTAGATCAGAGTTCAAAGACTCCCCTCCTACTTTTTTCTCTCTTTCCCTCATTTTTCTCTCTCCCCTAAAAATATCTCCTTTATTTTTCTCCCCATCACATCACCAGCCACTTTTTATTTTCCAAACTCTCACTTTTCTTTTCCTTCTTTCCTAAAATACCCTTACTCATTTTATCTCCTTTAAAATCTATCACAAAGCCCAACTATCCAAGATTTAGACTTCCAAACCCAAGGCCCAATAAATTGGGTTTGAAACACAATTCACTAACCCAATTTTCGAGTCGTTACAACTTTCCACTCCTTAAAAGAAATTTCGTCCTCAAAATTTATACGATAAACCATAAAAGATGATACAACTTTTATAACTCTCCAACGTTCTCAAACATAACCCGCTGTGCTACTCTGACCTCTCACAACACTGGCCAACAACAACCCTCGTCTTCACACGATACAACGTAATCTCAATTGATTCTTTTTCTTAGAAGGGGCCCATTTTGCTCGATAAAAACCCAATTCAACTGACTATTTCCTTTAAAGAGATACATCGCTACTCGATGCATAACCTAAGCCATAGATCGAGCTGAACGGTACCTTGACCCAAGCGTCACACAAAATGTTATCAAAGAACTCAACTTATGCTAGAGATACCAAAAGATTGTTGCACAACTAAATCCTTCCACAACTCCGTACGATCTAACGGAACAGGAGGTTGAGCAACTGTTATAGCCAAACAAAACGATTCCTTATCGTGGCGACTCCCGAAGGAAACTCTATCTCAAATGTTATACTTTATTCAACTCATTGCTTGCCCGATGCAAGACTTTTGAAGCGAACGGCGTCTCGACTCGCCTTAAGCACTCGTCTTAAACTCGACGTGATACTCAGGCCAACAACTAAAGCAACTCCCACAACTTGGTTTATGTATGAGCTATGCCCCAAACCGTAGCGTGTCTCGAAACCATGTCATCTGTATCATTAATCGGATCTGTCATTGCATGGAAATCCCACCAAGGGACAAGGTTCCATCATAAACCTCGAATCTCGTACTAAAAGGTAGCATGTATTCACCATAGTGTCGTACAACCAAACCCGCAAACAAACCAATCAGACTTTCTAACTGGATCTCACATTTGCCGAAAATATCAAACGGTACCCACCAAGGACTATATATTACTCAAGAAATCTCATTGAAACTGTGCGCTCACGATCCTTTACAAAATCTGTGGCCATTTATTCGATTTCCACTGAGAAACATCGAAGCATCACAAAACTCTGAAGAACTCAAAGTTCGACCCCCAACTGATGGCGAGTCAACCACTTATCACTATCTCAACACTTAATTCCCCTCTGTTTAACAACACACGGCCAAACTTTAGTACAAACGTGGCCCTCAACATTCATCGTATACTTACCACTTTATCATATATTCAATTTGAGATAGTACAATAGGTGGGTTGAGTGACATCCTGACGGAGAGTTGCATTTAGTTTCCCAACTCGTCTTTCAGTTACCACTGATATGAGTGTCTTTAGCAATGATTACAAAGTCATTTTGTACCGGTCTACTTCTTGATTTGTTTTTGCACTAAATAGGTAAATCGTTAAGTCACTATTATGAGGGCGAATGATGTTGATGACAAGTGAAACTCGTGGTGACAATTATAGCACGAGGTTTATAGTCTCAAACTCAACGCTCTAGCTACTCATGATTGGGAGAAAATTTGTTGAAGATCTTGCAGGTTGTCAAACAAAGGAGATGCTTACCAATTTGCTACTATTGATAATTTCCCCTCTATTTACTTTCTTGTTTATGTGTTCTATTATATCACTCGTATTCACTGCATTGAATTGCATTAGTAGTTTAGTTAATTAGTGTGTGTCGAGTCATTAATTAATTAGTCATACATAATACGCTTTTTCCTATGAATCAAACCTCATAACGTTTTTGTTGTAACTATTGCTTGATAACGATGTTGTGCGCTTGTAATTATCGAGAAAATGAAGTAATGAAAAATGATCATAAAATACACTTTGTTTTATGTGGTCAAATTTCAACTTTTTAGATTTAACTTGAAAAGTTAATTTGAAAACTTATTTGTTTTGGAAAGCTACTTAGTTATCGTTGCTTATGAGTTGAAAATTTGGTTTGACAGGCAAACAAAATAATTTTTTTCATATATATATATTGACAATCAAGATTATGTATCAATTTTCTTTGAGTTGGCATTTGTCTGAGCTGTATCTCTGGATCGTTCAGGTACAATATATTTTCCGTGATGGAAATAAGGTGGCCGATACTTTAACAAAGAGTGCAAACTTTGACATGTTAAAGCCTACTTTTCTCGCCACACCACCAGCCTTGGTCATCCCGCTCATGCATGCAGATAAGCGCGAGCACTCGAGGCTTTGGTTGCAAAATAGATTTGTTGCGGGTAGTTGAATTTAGTTTGGTCTGTTGCCTTTTGTTATTGGGTTGGTTCCCGTTTGCTTTTTTACGTGGGTATTATCATATATATTCTTATCTTCCTATTAATGTTTAAGAATTTTTAACGAAATATGTAATAATATTTTTCTGTATATGATTCTTCTATCTATAAAATTATATTATTTTATCAAAAATAAACAAAAAAATCATAAAAATAACATTAGAGAAATTCGTGTGAAAAATCTCAACAACTTTAATCTGTTTATTATCCACTATACTATTACTTCTTTCGTAGAAAAAAAAAACAACTTCGTTTTAATATAGACTATTGAATGGAAGATTCATGATAAAATTTGTGTTTGGTTGGAGGGAAAAAAATTCAATATTTTTGGGCCGAGTTCTTACTCAAAACTTTTGTCATTTTCAAGGTTCCATCCGAAAGTCAAACGTATCCTTTTAGACAATTTTCATTTTTTAGCCGCCTCCCACCACTTCCTTTTGAATTTGGGATACAACCCTAAATTCAATTAATACTATACACATCCTTTATAAAAATTAAAAGAGAATACAAATTACACGTGGATAATATTTTCGAGGAAAACATAAGGTTATTTTAAGAAAAAAAATCATTTTTTTCTTTTGTATTTAATATTCAAGATTCGTTATTGTTTCTCTTAATAATATAATTTTTAGCAGTGAGACTTTGTTATTAAATCTTCTAAAAACATTTTTAAGATTAATTAATATATAATTTATAATAATATTATTTTAAATATAATAATTGTTTTTTTTTTCATTTTTAATGCATATGCTGAGGATTTTATTATATATAATTTTTAAGAAAAAAATCTTAGGAGATTAATCCTTTCTTGTATAATTGTTTATACAAATAATTCTATTAAAATTTTATTTACAAATAATTATTTATTTTACAGCATTCTGTTCAACTTTCCTTGAAAGAAAACCCAAGGATTGAAAATTAAAAGCTTATCAATTGTATGACAACTGTGTTTAACATTTTTTTTATATTTTCTACAAAAATATGGTCCATTAATATATTCAGAGGGAAGATCTTAGCCGTTGTTGAACGGCTCTCGGTTGATTTTGTGGCAGCGTTTGCCAGCATCGCAAATATTATAAGGAATCAGCCCCCTACAGCTTTCGCCTGGCAACGACCTCGAAAAGATGGATTAAAGCTAATTCTGATGGGTGGTACAATCTTCTGATAATAAGGCTGCGATAGGAGGTGTACTACAAGATGTTCGTGGTTCATGAAATTTTGGCTTTACTCATAGTTTTGGTTGTTGTTCGGTGCTTATTGCCGAGTTATAGGCAGCACATTAAGTCATCCTTCATATTTGGAGGCTTGGTTTTCGACAGGCGGAGCTGGAGACAAATAATAGTGAGGTGACTAGGATTTTGCTCTTTGATTCTGATGCCCGTTGCTCAGGCTCGTTTCTGATATTTTGGTGGTCTTAAGACAAATTAAAAAATTAGATCCATAATTATAGATTTAAATTACGATTGCGCTCATGTTTTTGGCTGCGTTGCGTTAATCGTAATTGCGGACATAATGAATGTTATTGCGGTCATTGTGAATATCGCAATTGAGAATTATTAATAATATATATTATTGTGGACATAATAATTGTGGATATTGCAGTTTCGGACGATGTCGCTATCGCTATATAACGGTCGTTGTTGCGTTGCGGATCATTATTTAAATCATTGTCCCTACTAGCAAGTGTTGAAAAAAATTAAATTTTAGTAGATCTATAATAACGAGTATTGAAAAAAATGGGCTCTTAATAAAAAGTATTGAAAAAAATAGACTCTTGCTAGCAATTAAATACTAGAGAAAAAAATTGAAATTTGAGAGTATTCTCTTAATAATAAATATTGAAAATAAATTGGTCCCCTAATAACAAGAATTAAAAAAATTGGGCCCTTAATAGCAAGTATTAGAAAAAATTAAATTTGAAGAGTATGTCCCAAAATAAAAAATATTGAGTGGAAATTAGGCATTTAATAATAAATATTAGAAAAAAATTTAAATTATAAAATAGGCCCCTAAATAAATTTTGGAAAAAATTAGACCCTACTAATAAATATTATGAAAAATTAAACCCTTAATAATCAGTATTAAAAATAATTGGGCCTATAATTAATAAAAAATATTTTTTATAAATATAATGCACTATAAAATTTTTAAGCCTTGGCCTTGGTTGTCTATACCCAGATACAATCCTGGATAAAATTTTTAAGCCTTGGCCTTGGTTGTCTATACCCAGATACAATCCTGGCCTTGGTAGACGCTATCCATGAGCTCTTACGTCGTAACTGGACAACGCGTGTTTGACGTATTCGTTGGAAAGAAAATGGTGTTGCAGATAGACTTGTCGCTTTAAGCTGTGGAGCACCTGTTGGAGAATTAGAGTTCTTAGATGCTCCCGTCCATATAGTCGTCTTAGTTGATAGTGAGGCATTTGATGTTTAAGCATTGAGATTTGTTTCCATTATCAGCAAAAAGAATATATATATATATATATAGTATAAAAATTGAACATTCTTATACGACATCATGTTATTTATGATAATTGTTTTTGGTTGAACTCTTAATAGTTAATTTAGCCTAGACTAGGAACTGAAAAATTACTTTGCGAATACTCCTAACCCTAGCTGCTTCCCTCTCTACCTTCTTACTAATTATTTTTTACTTAACTGGCTACGGCATTGATCTTAGTGGTGATCGTCGATCGGTAATTTAAATTTTCCTCATTGTCTCATACCCTATTGTTGTTTCCCTTTTTCCTTATTATTTTTCAAGTTTTAATAAGAACATCTTTGTTTTATTTTCCTATTTTTCGCACATCTTTCTACGTTTTTCTCTATCTTTATGACATGTTTTCTCTGCCTTTATGACTCGTTTATGCCTTAAAGGCACATTCTATGTCTACATTTATGATTGTTTGGTATTCGTACATAGATCCTCAAGATGCTGATTTTTGATTTGAGATTACCGATTGTACAAATAGTTTGATCATTTTTTTATAATTGTTTGATGATATAATCAGAACTGTATAATAGAGCAACCTGCAATGTTGCTTGTTTTCGCTCACTACTCCTATACCACCTCTTATGCGTTTCTTTGGATAGAGACAAAGATATTTTATATCGGTTGATGGGTTTTAATGGTCTCAAGGGAGAGTTTCGACGTTCTTTGCGCTTTTGAGTTTTATTTTTTATTTTATATGCATGAATTTTTTGTAGACATAATTTTCGAATTTCTTATTATATTTAAGTGCATTGTATTTGTTGAACTTTCTATTGTTTATAATAAAACTCAATTATCCCGTTCAAAAAAATGTCTCGACTTTGAAGGAGCAATTGGCGGCAATAATTTATGAAAAGTGAAAGGAAATGGGGCTTTTCCGGTTAGATGTGGAGGGACCATTTGCCCATTGACCCTCTTTTCTTGTGCCCTTGAGTGAAGGAAGTGAAAAGTGGGGGGCTCATGAAGATGTGTAGCCAATTGTATGGACCAAATTCAAAACGAGATTTAAGGGTACATATTTGATTTGGAATTTGGTTTATTCGGTATGATGTGATAAGGATCTATAAAACCAAAGGAGATTGTTTTTTTTTACTATAAGAACTGGATTTTATTAAAAAACTATAAAAGATATTATAAATACAACGTATTTAGAAAATATAATAATAAGGAAAAATATTATAAAATTACATGTTACTTTTCTTGGATTAAATTGGTGATTGAATAAATATTTAAACTCTAAATACGGGTTTAGTTCACGAAATATAAAATAGGATTACAAGAAATATTTTATTATTATTATTATTGAAACACTTAATCAGTATATAATATTACGTTGTTTGATTGAGAAAATACAAAATTACCTATGGATACATTTTACTCAATTATTCATGTCATAAAATATATTGTTTAAAAATATTAAAGGAACTAAACTTTCTTTTGTCAAAAGAAATAAGTTTGGTTCCTTTAATAGTTTTTGTTCCAATTATCATAATTCTTAATTTTCATTATAATTTATATAGTAAAACATATATGAACTTGAAATAAATTAATAAATCATAATTATAATATGTTTTTATTAAATAAAGAGATTGCATTCATATGTCTAGATTCAAACTCATAGAAGATAAGTCAATATGAACATCCTTAATCACTAGGTCAATCAATGGTTCTCTATAATTATAATACTTATTGAAAAGTGAACGCATAATTAACCATAATTATAATTATGACCATATTTAATATATTAATAAATAAATCATTAACGTAAGTATAATAATTATAATTTTGAAATATGAAGTATTCAATTTTACTACTAAAAAGGAGATATTTTTGTTTTTTTAATTACAATAGTGTTGTTAGTTGGCCAGCAAATTCAACTAAGGTATAACATCTCCTCTGTGGTACGAGTAGGCTCCCTTACAAGTTACAAGTTGGATAATCAGACATATGCTCAACCTTTTTATTAATGCAATTTTAATCATTTTCTAACATCATTAGTTTTTTAGTGGGTTAAATTCTATGGCTAATATATTTATTACGTATAAATTGTAGATTTAGTTCATGTAATATAATTAAAATTTTAAATCTAAATTTTGACTCAAGTAATGCAAAGACAATATAACTAAATTACATGACTGAAAATAATTTAATTGAAGGACAAGAAATAAACCTATAACTAACGTACAATATCGAGACTAGTGGTAAAATTTAATTTAACAAATTTTACAAGAAGCCAAATTTCAAATCTAAAAAATGAACAAACAGATTAAAGTGTATATGTTAAATCTACAACTTATATATAATACAAGTAATCATCATAAAATTTAATCTTTTGTAATGTACCAGGATCCACGAGGTGGTTTTGGTTCAATATTGTAGGGACATGTGGGTGTATAAATCTAAACCATATAGTGTACTAATGTTGTTCACTTGTTTGATTGGAGTTTTAGCAATAAATAAAGTCTCATTTTTCAAAATAATATTATCTGGATTTTTAATTGTATTTAATTTTTAGTTAGTTTGTGTTTTATTATTTTAAAAAAATTGGAGAAATATTAAATTGATTAAAATAATAAAAATAAAAGGTAAATGGATCTAAAATTTAAGATTATGATATAGGAATGAATAGTTATGATATTACACACTATATTACACTCCACTGGTAATATGACATTGTCACATGTTTATAGTGTTGGCGAACCAAACACTATAATCATATACCAAAAATCTAAAATTACACCTTTATAATTTTAAATAATGCGAACCAAACTCCCCTAATTACTAATTAACAAAATTAGTATATGCATGTATACACATCCTATGCGCGAGACAGTTGTTTAAAAAATGAATATCATACAATATATATATTTTTTTTTACTAATCTTCAATATTAGACATGTTCATTATTCAAAAAAAATATTAGACATGTTCATGGACTAGACAGTATTCAAGTTGGGTTTATACGTTAGATTAATACATTTTAGGACTGCTCAAATTCGAGTCAATTTGAAATATGAGCTTCAAATTTTTCTCAAGCTCGGCCATATTTACAAATGACTAATCCAAACCTATTTTCGACACACTTATATTATTATTATTTCTTTAAAATATTTACTTTGCTTCTAATTTAATATTATTTATAATTTTTCTTTCATTAAACTTATTTATTATTTTATGCACGTACAATTTAATATTTTTTTTATATTTATAATATTATATATTATAAATATATAAAGAGTAATTATTTGATGTACCATTGGTGGAATTTCCCCCCACAAATGGGCTTCTAAAGTTGTCATATGTTTATTTTAGGGGTCTTAAACCCTAACCCTAACTCTAATTCTAAATTCTAACACTAAACTTTAAACTTTAAACTATAAAATATATTCTCAAACATTAAAATATACTCACAAACACTATAACCTTAATCTTAAATCTTAAACCCTAATCTCCACACTCTAAAAACTAGGCACTTGAGAAAAAAATAAGTTTTCCATAGCCGATACATAGAATATTTCCTCAATGTATAAAAATAACAGAATATAATATACTATAAACTTACTAAACGGATTGAGCTGGGTTCGAACTTTGAATGCTGGAGTCCAAGTCTGAACCGTATTTTAAATGGGTCTAATTTTATCCAAACTGTTTCAAATTTCAATCAGGCTTCGAAATTGGGTTGGTAGTAATATTTTAGCTTAAGGCTTACTTTTGTTCTTATAATAGTTTTAATTTATGGACTTTGTCATAATATTTTTATATTAATTTAGCCATGAACTAGTCCAATTGTATTATAATTATTCTTTGACTGACAGAAGTCATCGTTGATTGTTACAGTGACGATGTAGTAGTCAACGATGTTGACGTGTTGGTCAACTATGAGGACATGGCAGTCCACATGTGAAGATGACGTGATAGATGGACAAAATTGATTTTATGGTTGAGTACGAGAGCAAAAGCGATTTTCAGACAAAAATGAATTTAAGAAAATATTAAAATTTAAAATATTCAAATAACAAAAATATAAAAATTAATACAAATTAAAAAATAATATCAAAATATTACCAAACAAATAAAACATTATTAGAAATATCTAAAAATAAAAATAAAAAATCATAAGTTATAAAATAATAAATTATAAATTCTTAAAAATTTTAAATTTAAAAATATCTAGAAATTTGAAAGCAAAATTAGGTTATCATCTTAGGAAAAAGAAATGCAGTAGCAGTTGGCATTCAGAATTAGACTATTCATTTGAGTCATGCATTCTCTACTTCTCATTTAAATTTAACTGCATGTCACTTAATTAAATGTTTAGTCTTACAACATTGATATTGCATCTTTAAAAAATTTTCGTCTTTCATTTCAATCAACATAACCACTACCTTTAACTACTATGTATATATAGTGAAAGAGAAAGTAAATGTCATTTAACAAATCATATATGTGTCCATGTGGTCTATACAAATCTTGTTTTAAAAAATAACATTTATTTTGGATCTTAAACCTATAAATAAGAGATATTTTTAATATTATTTTTATTTTTAATAATATTTTAATAATATTTTTTAAACATTTATTATTTTTATGTTATTTGAATATTTGAATATTTTTTAAATTCGTATTTTTTTCAAAAATAATAATTTTGCCCTTGTACTTAATCATGAAATCAATTTTGCCGTCAAATTCGGTAAAAAAAAATCAATTTTCTCCCTTTGTCATGTCATCTTTACACATGAATTGTCACGTTGGCATGATTGACTGCCACATTAGCATAGTTGACCACCACATCATTACCGTCACAGTCAGTGTTAGCTTACGTCAGTCAAAGATCAACTGTGATGCAATTAGACTAGTTCAGGGGTCAAATTAATTATAAAAAGCTATAAGAACGAAATCAATAAATTGAGACTACTACATAGACAAAATAGCCTTTAAACCTAATATTTTGTTTCTAGAGTTTAGTAAATTTGATGTGATTGTGGCAATTATTTATCAGGTAAATTATATCGCATGCCACTTATTTATAGGTTTGATATTAAACAAGTTATTTTTTTTAAAAAATAATTTAACCACTTAATTAAAATTCCAAGACAAACAAATCAGTAAAATTATTTCCATTCAACGTAATTTGTTGCAACTTTCTTTTAGATTCAGGTCTCAATGTCTTTATAGAGTTTGCTAATTTTAATATTAGCTTTCCAACCGTGTATAACGTCTTTATTCATTTTTTTAAATATCACGTCTAAGGGTGAGAATCGGTCGGTTCAGAAACGATTTTGTAATCTCTACATCGTCTTCAACACTTGCGAGTATAGTTTTGAGTAATTCCTATTACATGTTTTGGTGAAATTTTTGTACCCATCCTCGTACCCATCAGATTCTCACGGTTTTCGGTAAATCCCCATCTCCAAAAGTTAAATAAAATTTATTATTTTACTAATTAAAATATATTGTCGATTTTAATTTACAAGTTATATACTCAATACACTTAAACATATGGTTGAAGGAGAACAAGGTTTTTGTGTAAAATGAATGGCAAAAATAGGGAGATAAATAGATTATATATTCTTAGTTAACAAAAAATTGTAAATTACTCGAGAAGTCGCCCAAACTTAATAAGGTTTAAACAAAAGACACAAATATCTTGATAGACTAGAATATTGATAATAAGATAAGTAGATATACATGTAAATAAGAGTTAATTGTATATATTTTAAAAATTTTGTAAAATATCGGGATCCTTGTTGATATTTTTCGGGAATCCCACAGTTATTTATACGGTTACGGTTCGGTTATCAACCGTTCAGATATAGCAATCTTCGTTCGAATATAGCAGTCCTCGTTCTGATCCCCATTTGAGCTTCGGTGTTAAAAGTTTCTCCGTCCCCGTCCCTGTGGGCGAAGGTTTTGATTATTCCTCATCCCTATCGGTTTGGATCCCATGATTTTCGAATATTCCCTAGCCAATTCCCACCCCTAAGCACGTCAGTATCCAATACCGAATACTCGACTTATTATCAAAAGAGTGTACAATGTTCATATGTGAAGTGTTAGGTAAGTCCACATCAAAAATGATTTTTTTTCGAAAACATTTTAATCTACATAAAATCATGCAAACATTTATTCAAATATAAAATTAATTAAAAAAATGTTAAATAATTATAAAAATGTAATTTGTTGTAAGTGTAAAATGCAAAAGTAACTAAAATATCATGATATAGAATCACTTGAGAAATAAACTAAATACATGTTTTTTTATCAATGAAATCTAAATTTTATTAATTACCATGAAAGATAATATAATATAATACATCAAAACAAGAAAAAAGTGACAAGTCTACGAAAAGTGCAAAGAAAAGCAGACACTTTCATCGAGATTAACATATCAAAATCTAAAAATCTTCTTGAATCTCCTTGTGATTCCTATCCAAACGAGACGCTTTACGGGGTGAAAAAGGAGTGGTGAGCGAACCAAGCTATCAGACAGATTGCTCCGCTATATAGGTCCGATTACATCGGCAACCAACCATCAACCGAGTGGGAATCTATTTTTCTAAGACCACCGACATAACCATAATCAGAGATTAGCGTCGTGAAGATTTCTTTACGAGCACCAACCGACCACTAAGATATGCTGAAATTATGCCACAAGGATAGATGAAACGAACTAAAAAAATCAAAGAAAAACGTGTCACAAGGACAGAGAAAACACATACCACAAAAATAGAGATTCTTATTAAAACAAGAAAAAACAAGAAAAATAATAGATCCGGATGATTGTTAAAATAACATATTAAAACCATATACTAATTTGAGAATATTTTCTAAAATTAAACACCGATTTAATAATTATTTTCAATTTTAATATTTGTTGAGTCTTTAAAGAAGGAAAACCTATAATTTCAGAAAGAGCCCAAGTTTCCAAATACCCAAAACTCAGAAAATTGATGGAAAAGCGCTCAGCCCAAAAATCATGAAACACAAAGTTTTCACAATTTTTAAAGTTTTTGGGAGTCTACATTACAACAAGTTAATATAAGCATAAGAAAAGGTTGAAATCGATTATAACCGAAAGATTTATTAAGTGTTTAACTTTTTAGAGTAAATTAAGTAATATTTTAGATTAAAATAAAAATATTACAATATCCATAATAAATTATGTAAATTTAGTTGCAACTTGAAAAGTTACTGTAAAAAACTCAAGTAACATTTTCATTTATAATCAAAATTATTACTAATTATATAACTTTTTAGAGTAGACAGTAACATTTTATGTTAAGATGAGTCAGTCACATTCGACGAGCACCGATGAGCACCACTAACGACGAGCATCGATGAGCACTATTATTCAATTTATAAAGACTAAAAATTTAAAGGACTCACCGTATAATTATAAATTATTTAAAAATAAAAAAATAAATAAATTAAAATAAATTATTTTTTTTAATTTTCTTTTAAACATAGATAAAAAATACCTATCTACCCCTAAATTACAAAATCCTAAATTTTGTTCATTTAAAATTTAAGCCGTCCCTGCCGTTCCAACCGTCACCGTCGCTGCCTCCTGTCGTCGACGACAGTTTTGGATATCCCATGGTGTGTGTTTGAGTTGGCCGATCGATAAGTTTTGTGGTGTGCGAGAAAGCTGCATGATTCGATAAGTTTGATTCCAAAACTGTCGTCGACAGCAGGAGGTAGAACGGCGGCAGTGACTTAAATTTTAAATGAATAAAAGTTAGGGTTTTGTAATTTAGGGGTAGATAAGTATTTTGATTTATGTTTAAAAGAAAATTAAAAATAAAATAATATATTTTAATTAATTTATTTTTTGAGTTTTAAATAATTTATAATTATACGGTGAGTCCTTTAAATTTTTAATTTTTATAAATTGAATTAATTGTGTTCATCGGTGCTCGTCGTTAGTGATGCTTATTAGTGCTCGTCGAACATAAATTTTTTTTCCTTATGCTAAAACCTGCCACAACGTAATATTCTCGATTATAACCAAAACTATTATCAATTAAATAACTTTTACGTTTACCTTTCTTGGCCGCACAGCAGAGCTACCGTACTTTTCTCTTAAAAAACACATCATCCTCACCTTCTCATCTTATCTCTCCATCTCATGCAATGCAAGTCTGTGAATTCAATAAAATTTTATGCTTTAAGGGTTTTATGTTATACTTCATATTTTATACAAGCTTTTATCTTTCTTTCTGATTTGAGTTTTTTACCTCTCTTATTCATTGCTGGGTTTTCTTTGTTTTGCAATGACATGCAATATTTGGAGTTCTAATGCTGTCTAGTCGGTGCAAAGTTTGGGTTCTGTTACCTTTTCTTTTCTAGTGAATACTTTTTGTTTTAGAGTTATATGCATTCTTTTTTTATTTTATTTAGGCTTAACTACAAAATAAGTGCCTAAAATTTTATTTTTGACTGAACTAGGTGCTTAAAGTATTTTTTGACTGAAATAGATGCCTAAAATTTTATTTTTGGCTGAAATAGGTGCTAAAGTAAGTGTTTCAGTTGACTTTAAAACAAGCCAAATATAAACTTCAGGCACATATTTCAACAAAAAAATACTTTAGGCATCTATTTCAGCCAAAAATAAAACTTTAGACACATATTTTAATTAAAAATACTTTAGGCACTTATTGCAAAAAAAGTAATTAGGCACTTATTTTATACCTAAGCCTTTTATTTACTTGCTTTTTCGGATGGAAATCCTCTGTCCCATATTATGCCCGTTTTGGTGTTTCACTTTAAAAAAGTGGGTTTAGGATTTAGGGCTTAAGATTAGGGGTTGTGGTTAGGGTTTAGGGAATTAGGGGTAAGGTGTATTTTTTAAGGTGTAGGGTTTAGGATGCGAAATTTAGGATCAATGTTTAAAATTTAATTTTTAGTGTATTTTAATGTGAGACATAGAAAATGGCATGATTACGGGGCAGAGAATTTTTGTTCTTGCTTTTTCTAGGTTAAGTGGTATTGATTTTGATCATAAACTGATAGAAAACTCTGGTGGTAAGTTAACTAACCGAACAACCGTAGGGAATTGTACTATGTGCTTGATGTCATAAATTAGGGAAGTTTTAGGGTGAGACGCCTTAAAATGAGGCTAAAAAGCTTTTAGCCTCATTTTAAGGCGTCTCACATTAGAAAAACCCCATAAATTAGAACAAAGTAAAACATGTTAGATTTCATAGTATGCGTTGTGTTATATCTGGTTGTTAAGGGTGGCAACTAAGCAGATTTGGGACGGTTTTAAATTCTCTACTCCGTTCCCATATTTGTAAGTACGGTTTCGAGAAATTCTTATTAAATGTTTTGAGTATTTTTTCGTCTTTATACTTATCGCTTGCGAATCCTTGCAGTTTCAGTTAATTTTTGTAAAAAAATAAATATTAATACATTAAAATAAACAATCAACATTAAATTTTCAAAATTACAATTAAAATTATAAATGATAAATTTAGTTTGTCAACAATAAACAAACTATTTCAAAACTATAAAACTTGACTAAAATATTAACTATTAAAATATGACACTCAGCACAATATTTAAAATAAAATATGTAACTAATAATCTACAGTTTCAAATCACGATCTATTTATTTTAAAAGGAACTAGATTCGATAGTCTTTCTAACCATATAAATTACATTTTCTAAATTTACTCGTACGATTTATGATGAATTTCTAAAGTCACTACCATTGTTGTTTTTGGAAACAACCTATTACTACCTTTTCTTCTGACATTTGTTCACTCAAAAATTAATAACTCATAATATATAACTCGAAATCGAGCGACGCTTGTTTTAAACGATTCTAGACTTACGTATGGTTATAGAAATTATATAAGGTCCATCCCAATTTATCTTGTAGATTTTTTTGAAGTCACTGCTAAAACTGTTTTCTAAGAAGTTTGCTATCAGATTTTTATGAGCTTTTAACAATAAAAACTTTATATATTTTAAAATACATATCAAAATCGATCACCGTTTGTTCTAAATAAAACTAGACTGAACCACTGTTACAACGATGCCTAGACTACTTTCTAATTATTTTTATGAAATTTATGGAGAATTACCAAACTTACTGCTCTATAATACTCTGTTTCTAGGCATATTTCACCACTAACAACCGACCATACTCATGTTATGTTATGAGATATTAGGTTTTTTTTGAAAATGGGTAAATTACACTTATTGTCATCTAACTTTTTAAATTATTGTAAAATATCATGGATACATGTAGATTTTTTTGAGGATCCCTATGGTAATTAATATGGGTATGGCTCGGTTATCCTCATAGTTCGGATATAGCAATCTTTGTCTCTATCCCCATTTGAGCTTCAATAATAAAACTTCCCTTATCTTTGCCCCATAGATGAAGATTTCTGTTATTCTCATACCCCTCGGTCCAACTCGTCATAATTTTTGGTTATTTCCCACCCAATTGTCACTCATACTACTTGTTATTTAATTGTATGTATATTTTATTTTAAAAGTTTTAACATAAATCATCTCGTTTACCCAGGTTTTGTTAAAATTAAGTTGATTGATGTTGGTTTGGTTATATTAAGATTTCGAATATGCAATGTTATTAAAATTAAATGAAGGAAATGAAATGAATTGAATTGGATTATTAAGGAAAAAGGATTTTAAGTGCTTTTTTGTGTGCTGTGTTAGTTTATTTAGTTAAAATGATAAAAATATATATTTCTATTTGTATATTTTTTCACACATATATATATTCTAATACTTTTTGTTATATTGTTTTTATGTAGTGTCTTTATTTTTTATAGTTTATAGGGCTATAAACGAGAGACAAGAGAGATCACGAGCTACTCGAATCTGAATCGGTCAAATCTCGATCAATACTCGACTCGAGTTCTTAACGAGCCAAGCCGAGCTACTTATTACCCGATTCGAAAAGCTCGCAAGCTACTCGAAAATATAATATACTAATTTTATTAATTTTTTAAAATTAAAGTGAACTAAAATGTATGTTGTATAACAACAACAATAATTAGAGATGTAAATGAGATGAGACAGATCATGATTAACTCGAGTCCGATTCGATCAAAGCTCGGTCAACACTCAACTCGAACTCGGCTCGAGTTCTTAATGAATCGAGTCAAATTCGACTCGAATTCTTAACAAGCCGAATCGAGCTTAACACTATTCGGACTCAACTCAACTCATTTACTCCCTCTAATAGTTTATATGATCTATTACAAATCTACAATCGACATTAAATCAAACAAATTATAATAGCATAAAGTAAGCAGTCATACGATATGTATATTGCGTCGGATACAATATATTGGGTTAGGTTTTTTAAAGTAAAAGGGGAATAATGGATCCTTTATTATAAATGGGAAAAAAGTAATGGATCCGATGCATTTGAGTGGATCCACCAGCACAATAACAAGAAGAATAATCGGTTTAATTAATTCCGATAGATTCTTTCTTTTCTTTCTTGGAAAATACTCCCTAGAAATTCGAGGTTTGGATAAGAAAGAATTATAAATTGAGAAAGGCTGCATATTATTTATTAGATGAGTCTAAAATGAGCGACACACATCATTGTACATTATTAATGTTATATACTATTAATACGTCATTAATTTTTTAATAATTTTTAAATAAATATTATATTTGTCAGATACCTGACATGTAATAAACTATATTTTTGAACAAAATCAGAACTTAATTGAATAACCCTTTTCATCTTTCTGTTACACTCTCACGCTCATAAAATTACAATGAAAACACCCATTAGTCACTATATCTTTCTCCACGAAAACTTGCAAACCGTTAAAAAATGTTCAAACACAATAAAAATCACTCAAGAAAGCTCCATTTAAATAAAAAATTTATCCACTCTTAATTATTATCTTTTTTTTCATATTTGTTGATGCCAAAATGAGGAGGCACCGAATAAGAGAGGTGGAGACAATTGACCAAGGTGGTTGTGACGAATTTAAGCGTTTCACCCTGGTAGACTTAGGATGGAGAGCTATAGACATCATGATGATATGAAACATGAAGTAAATGAGGAGAGATGATAGAGGAGAGGGGAATTGCCCTTGGGATCTGGCTTGCCTTCTCTATTCGCTAGCTCGAGTATTTATAGTCCATGAGCCTGTAAATGATTGGACAACGTCAGGCCTGGTGATGACCTACAGATGGGTTGACAAAGATAAGTCCAACTTTTTGAGTACTTGAACCTTGCATGTTGAGCACGTAGATTTCTTATAGATGTGCCTGGTCATGTCCTATCCTCAAACATCTTGAGGCCTCTAGGATTATGGGTCTTTGAATGTCTTTCTTTATAGAGGCAGGTATCGTGGATCATCTCTAGTGTTCACTAGATGTGGAGGAGCTAGATGGTATTTTCGAAATTGTGGATACAATAGATTTGGGTGTAACACTCGTCCCCCTGCAATTTAGAGTACCATAAAGTGGTACTTGCTATGATATTTTTGAGGAGATCTACCCTTTAGCGGAATGGTTCGTATTTTCTGGGTTTGTTTCCCTTTTTTAGTCTTGCACTTACTTGGGCAGAATGACTTTTCTTTGATTCTGATCACCCTGGTAAGGTAATTTTGACAGCCATTGGTTATGAAAAGTGAATGAATTTCTCCTTATGGAAATGATTATACTAGTGGATAAAAATTTGTTGCTTTATTTAGCAACATACTAGCTTCTGTATAAGATATATTATACATTATCGTTGCTTCAGAGCCATAAGTGGAGTCATCTCCGGTTTGTTCTGGCGATACATCTAGAATTGAATGACTTAGATATTGCTTGCGTTGCCAGAGTATGACTGGACGTGGATGCTTTTATTCTGTTTTAAGCAATGATGATTCTAGAATTAGATGTTCGAAGGCTTTTTATCTTTATGGAAAGATTCTTTGAGGAATGCTCTCTGCCTTTTTTCTTTTGGTGGTATCAAAACATGAGTATGTTTTACCATCTCTGATTTTCTATGAACAACGATATACTCGTTTATTGGATTATGAAGATGTTCATAGCAACATCATTTGTGCCTTCACAAAGGTATCTCCGCCTTGTTATATGATCAGTAATGTATTTGTTATTGGATTAGCGGAGGCATCGTATGCCAGAGTAAACAACTACACTCTCACAAATCAGGTTCCATTCGGGACACGAGAATGTAAGCTTCTCAACGCATTCAGATAAGCATATAATGCCATGCATTGAATGTGCGAAGGTGTTTGGTTTACTTGCAGTTTAAAAAGCTGATATCACTTTAGGACATAAATGTTATATGATATTCCACACTTTTTACAGATCATGTGTCGTTCAAGACATGGAAGTGCGAGCATCTCCACCCTTTAGATAATATCATAAAAAATCATGATGACCTAGTATCATTGAGCAGTGACTATTTATCTTAATATACTTTGTAATTTTAGATGGTCATCTCTGCTTGTTTGATCAACGAGACATTTGGTGTTGAACCAGCAGAGGGAACATCTAACGAAGCAGGCATCCACATTTTCGAGATCAAGTGTCGTTCAAGATACAAACATGTGGGAACCTTGAAGTACTTGGGAGTATAACACAATGTCGTGAATTGGTTGGGCAGAGGTATTAGATTCATTTGTGTGCAAAGTCAACGGCGCTGAGGAAATAAATGTTGCATAATCTTTCGTACTTTTGCAGATCATGTGTCATTTTGAGACACAGAAGTGCGGGCATCTCAAGCCCTTTGTAGTACAATACAATATCGTGGATTGGTTGGGCGAAGGCTATCATTTTTTTATCACAACATTGTCTGTAACCACGTTGGGACATCTGCGGTTATTTGAGCAACAAAGCTCCCATCGTTGGGAAAACGAAGGTTACATCTTTGTAAACAGACTTCCACACTTTTGCAGATCAAGTTTCGTTCAAGACACAGAAGTGTGAACATCTCTACACCCTCTGGATAAACCCGATGTTATAGCATCGAATTGTGTAGAGGTAGATGGAATTAAAGAATGAAAAATACGGAGAGATAGAAGTAACAAATAGTTGATACGGCATTCAAACATTCTATTATCAAAATAATGTATCCACACATTTATACAATTATATCATTCAACCATCTTAGCTATGACAGTTCAAGCGAGTCTCCCTAGGATGTATTTGTGTTTCCTAAGGAACTTGTAGCAGTGAGTATATCTTACTAAAAATTATGTTATTCTCTCCGAATATTCTGAGATATTAACAAGGCTTCCTTTGACATATGTTAACTTTCTAGGGAGTATGCCAACGTCTTAGGAGTTTTTAGCTAATAGGGCTTTTTCGTACCTAGAGACTTTCTGGAGAAAGCATTTTCGGGAGAAGTGTTATGGAGAGTCCAAGTAACGGCTATGCCCTCATCTGCTTAATCATTGCAGAGCTGTGATACCTCCTATATAACCTGCACACAGTTGCGACAGAGTGGAGGTGGTTAACCTTTATTGTATAAATTAAATTTACTTCAACGACATCTTCTTCTTCAGAGATGTCCAAGTCCTAAACCACCTACAATGGTGGATGCTTTCTATATATGTAAACTATTACAAGGCAAAATAAAATGGGATGTAGCACTAGGGCTAGTGATGCTTTTCTTGCATGTCGGCCTCATGTGCTTTTTGGGGTCCTTGACCATCCACGTTCTCCCATCTTTACAGTCTTCGAGATCATTTCTATTGCTTCTACTGTTGTTTCCCTAGCAACATCCACATGAGAAGGTATGAAGGCTTCTATTATATGCACTCAAGGTGTTGAAAACCTCATATACGTGTTGCACGAACTGTTGGTGAGTGCGTGCGAGGTGTCCCTAGAGTGATTTCGGCGCGTCCTATGATGGTGGGATGATATGGGGCGTTTCGTTGATGGGGGCGAAGCGGCTGCCTTACCGTCCACGACTTTCATTGGATAACCAATCTTCTCCAACGATATATCCTAATCTTCAAGGTAGGTCTCCGAATATTAATTCAAGATTTTAAAGCACTGATCTTCTCAAGGATTATTATACTTTAATTCTGAATAGCTTGGTTAAGGCTAACAAGTGAAGCACGTTATATAACCTAATCTCTCTCTAATAGGTAATCACCTAGTTAGCAAGTATGATTACTACTTATTATCAAGGTTAAACTCTCAGATTCAGCACGTAAAAGTAAATATGTATCGAATAGCATTATCAAGGAATTAGATCCAAGCACACATACTATCAAAACACCAACGCTTATCAAAAATATGAAATTATATCATCAAACCCACCGGCGAGTTCTTACCACTTCATTAGGATAGGCATGAATTGTTGTGCATATAGATTAATAAATCGATGAAGCATTCAAGCTTAAGAATCAAGATATGCGTGTTGAATAAATTCAAAAGATATAAAAATACTTGAAATAAAAGAGAATTATGAATAACAGGAAGATATCACTCAATATACTTGAACAATACCCTTGATCCTAACTTGACTAGAATATGAGGGGTTTTGCCACTCATGTAGTTGGCATCGGCAATGTGGGTTTTTCTACAGGGTGTTCGGTTGCTTGCCAGTTGGTTTTTCTCTTTCCCTTATGATCCTATTTATAAGGAAAGTCCTTTACATAAATAATGGTAAGGAATTAAATTAAAGTTCAAAACCTAATACTACAACAAATGCAATAAAGTAAATATCCACTTGGAGTAAGATTCCTTTTTCTTGTAAGATTTTCGACTGTGCACACGCTTTATCTGTCGAATGCTACTGCCTTGTGCAAGTGAATCTCCCAAAATGTCCAAATTGTGCTAAAACCCTTTTTTATGCTTGAAACATTCTTTAGCCATAAAAACACATGAAAAATCAAATAGAAACAAAAATAAGGGCTTTGAGATAGATTATTGTACTAACCATAGGAATTTATATATAAAAACATACAAATATACAACTTATCAATAACACCAAAGAGTGAAATGCCACAATGATGTGTCTGTTATGACCAATACCATGGGGTCATCAATAGATCAGCAACCTGGGGAGAACGTTGAGCTGGCAGAAGGCAGTGAGCTGGAGCAGTCTGTTGAGGAGGTTCAAGGATTACGCAGAGGAAGAAGGGAAATGAGGGCCCCAAAAGCATTAACAGATTTTGTCCGGTTCTGAATGTTGCATAATAAAACGTTTTCCTTGTAAATAGTTTAGGCATGAAAAAAACTCTGGAAATTTTCCTTTCTCTGAATCTAAAATTCTGTCTTTTCCTTCTTAAATTCTATTTACTGTATTTCTTTGCAAGTTTCCCTGTGAGTTGCTGAACGCAACAGTTTGGTGCTTTTGTTGATTTCACCATTGTCAACAACTCAGATGCAATCAAGTCTTTGCAAGACATTACTACTCGCCACGACCAGGCTCTGACCACTCTACAACAGTTTGCCGAAACCCAGAGTCGTTGGAATGACAATACTCAGCGCACACTCCAAGATATGGCCCATCAACTAGCATCGATTTCCTCAGTCCTAGGAGTCACGACTCAATCATCCCATGCTGGAGAAGCAGAAGTTGTTTTGAACCGCGGCAAAGCCAAAGTAAAAGAAGAACCAGTCGACGCATTTCCGTTCGCACCACGTCCGGTCCAGGTCGAGCTCCTAATATTCACCGGCAAGGATCCTGAAGAATGCTCGCCTCTGCCACTGATTTTTTTGAGTTCTACAACACCGAAGATCACCATCGCGTTACGATGGCATCTTTTCGGATGGAAGGAACGGCCAAGAAATGGTACCGTTGGATGCAGCGCCAACGACAGTTGGAACTATTTGGTTGACGCTATCCGCCGCTGCTTCTTCACGACGGAAATTGAATCCCCAGAAGGGTAGTTAACAAAGTTGATCCAGACATCGACTGTGGAAGAATATCAAACGCGGTTTGAGGCATGGCCTTACGCACAACGACAAGCTTGACGGAAGGGTTTCTCACTCAGTGCTTTGTGTCGGGCTTACGTCCTGACTTAAAACATGAAGTGTTGGCCCAGCGGCCCACTACCATGTCTGATGTTTTCATGAGGCAAACTTAATGAAGCTAAGAAATTTATGGGTCGTGCTACAGGGCCCAAGTCCCCTCCTCTCTTGCCCACTCCTTCCCAACCACCATTGAGGCCTAAATCCATGCCCGGTCGACCCCCACCCATTGCTGCATCCTCATATCGTCCTCACCCTAATTCCTCTTGCAAATTAATAGCCGCTGAAGTTCAAGAATGCCGAGAGAGGGGCCTATGCTATTATTGTGACGAAAAATTTGTGCCCGGTCACAAGTGTAAGGAGCCGCAGCTATTTTTGTTGGATGATGAAGCTTGCGATTCTAAGAGTGGTTCGAGTGAGCCGTTCGTTGAGCATATCCACGATAGTCTATAATTTTTTGCAGACGACAAGCGCGAACCCTGTTTGGTATCTTTTAATGTGTTGGCTGGGTGTATCACTCCTAATACTCTCCGAGTACGAGGTGAAATTCAAGGGCGGATTGTCAGTATCCTTACCGATGGTGGAAGCACACATAATTTTGTGCAAGCCAGAACTGCCAGATTTTTGGGACTTCCGATCACAACCGCTCCCAACTTTAGAGTTTTGGTGGGAAATGGTGAGAGATTGCACAACGAAGGTTGTGTTCGCGATCTCCGACTCAAGATACAAGGTACAAAGATCAAGACTGATTTCTATGTTATTCCTTTAGAAGGAACAGAAATGGTGTTGGGCGTCGCTTGGATGGCCACGCTTGGACCGGTAACGATGGATTTCACTAAGTTACAGTTTCAATTTTGACAAGCTGAGACTAAGTATTTGTGACAAGGGGAGGCAGGCAGCGAACCACAATTGGCTTGTTTGCAAACTTTGTGCCGATTACGAAAGCTGTGGCAGAGTACTTTTGTTTACAATGGGATGTGAACTCAGAGACGGGAAATTGTTGGGCAAGGGGATATGCGTGCCTTGTTGGCTGAATTTGCTGATGTCTTTGATCCACCAACGAGTCTGCCACCATCGCGAGAGCACGACCATGCCATTCATTTGAATCCCTTGAGCAAGCCGGTGAATGTTAAACCATATCACTACCCCTATTACCAGAAGCAAGAAATTGAACGCCAAGTTCAAAAATTGTTGGAGCATCAACTAATCCAGAAGAGTCGCAGTCCTTTTTCATCCCCAGTGTTTTTGGTTAAAAAAAAGATGGCACATGGTGATTTTGCATTGGTTACCGGGCTTTGAATGCCATTACCGTGAAAGACAAGTTTCCGATTCCTACCGCGGAAGAGTTGTTCGATGAATTAGGGGGGTCACAGTTCTTTTCGAAGCTTGATTTATTGGCCGGCTATCATTAGATCAGGGTTCGAGTCGAGGACATGCCGAAAACTGCCTTTCACACACGTTAAGGCCATTATGAATTCCTCCTAATACCGTTCGGTCTCACCAAGGTCTTACCAACGCCCCATCGACATTTCAATCCACCATGAATGATGTGTTTTGCTCTTATCTCCGTAAGTTTGTTTTGGTTTTCCTCGATGATATACTGATTTAAAGTCACACTTGGTAGGATCATCTTGGTCATGTTCGACTAGTGTTACAATAGTTGACGAACAATGGTTTGGTGGTGAAGCGATCGAAATGTGCATTTGGTCAGACTCAAATCGACTACCTGGGTCATGTTGTTTCAAGGGAGGGTTTGGCAGTGGACCCTGCAAAGGTGGAGGCCATTCGCGCTTGGTCACGCCCTACCCCAGTGAAAGGAGTCAGGGGTTTTTTGGGTATTGCCAGGTACTATCGGAAGTTCATTAAAGGGTTTGCAACCCTTGCAGCTCCATTGTCTGATCTTTTGCGGAAGGGGGAGGCATTCGAGTGGTCTGTCACTGCTCAACAGGCTTTCGACCTCCTTAAACAATATTTGTGTTCTGCTCCAGTCTTAGGCTTACCCAATTTTGATAAGGAGTTTATTGTGGAAACCGATGCCTCAGGGGTCGGAATAGGAGCAGTGCTGCATCAAGGAGAGAAACCTTTGGCGTTTTATAGTAAAAAATTGAGCCCTAGGATGCATAGTGCATCCACATATCATCGGGAGATGTTCGCGATTACTCCAAGCTGTGGGTAAATGGCGATAATATTTGTTGTGTCGACGGTTCACCATTGTTACAGATCAAAGGTCACTCCGAGAATTAAACCAGCAAACAATTCAAACACCCGAACAACAGAAATGGTTATCCAAATTGATCGGCTACGATTTTGATATTCGAGGGAGTAATGCTTGCGAAGCCGAGGTGAAGGCTTTGCGGATCGAGGTGAATGAGCTCAAGGAAGAGTTACTCAGTTGCAAGAGTGCAATGAGTGAATGGGTGCACTTGCCACCATCTTAGAGGGACTTAGGCCTGGGGCGAGGCTTGCATTGGAGCAAGGAACTGTCACGGGGCTAGACTTCTGAACCAATCCAACGTGCGGCTTTAGTCGATGTTCTTAGACAAACGACTAAGTAAGCCTGAATACTCACTCCGGAAGATCGAATTCTTCCAAGGCAGACAAACACAAGATCGTTCCAAGAGGAAACGAACAAAAGATAAAAGTAACAAGAACAAAAGAAAGAACGCTCAAGAACGCGAAGATCACTACAGAGTGTTTTTAGAGTAAATGCCAAGTGTATTACTCAAATGATGGATGAATACAATTGAGGTGGGGAGACATCTATTTATAGTTGAATCCCCATACAATGAACGAACGAGATCAAATCACACTAACGGCTCAGATCGAAAGCCACCTACTCAATCTACATTAACTAAGGAAACTCTATCACTATGAAATTCTTTCCTTAAATTTGTGTTTACATTGAGAGATGTTTTTATCCCTTGGAATATTTCCTGGTAAGATGCCATCTATTAATTTACCAGGCTCAATGTATTTGAGCTTTCTTTTAGTCTCAAACGATCGGACCAAGTCAGGTGGTCTTTTAGGCAAGCTTAGAATCTCTTGGGTTGCTTGTTGCGCATTTCTCTCGGACCCAAATGTGCGGGCCGTGACATTCTCCCTCACTCAATCCGGTGATGCCCTCATCGTTGTCTCAGAAAGGACTTTTGAATCTTCCATGGTACCTTGGCTTGACTAAATGATGTAGCCGATGCCTTGTCAAGGGAGGGGGCAGTGAGTTGCATGGCTATGTCTCGACCATTGTTTGGGGTATTGGAAGATATACGAATGGCCAGTGCACAAGATCCACAAGTTCAAGCTATATGCCAGCAAATTCATAACGGGAAATCAGATTGTGTGGGTTATGTTGATCACAGCAGGGCTCGTCTTATTTCAAGGCAGAATTCTGGTGCCTAATGAGGTTGCGCTGCGATCCTTACTACTCCGAGAATTCCATGAATCCAAGCAAGGAGGCCATTTCGAAATTAATAGAACTTATAAGCGATTGTCCGCAAATTTTTATTGGCAATCCATGAAGCATGATGTTCGACACTATGTGCGCAACTGCCAAGTTTGCCAGAGAATGAAGAGTGAAAGCTTGCGGTCGGCTGGGCTTCTTCAACCCTTACCGATTCCAAAGTATGTATTTGAGGATTTAGCTCTTGATTTTATTGTTGGATTACCTAAGTCGAATGGTAAGGAATCTATCTTGATGGTGGTCGATAGGCTTACTAAATACGGACATTTTTTTGCCCTTCCAAAGAAGTTTGACAGTAAACTAGTGGCCAGAATTTTAGTCCAAGGAATTATTAAATTGCATGGAATTCCTAAGTCCTTAGTAAGCGATCGAGACAGAATTTTCATTAGTGCAGTTTGGACAGAAATGGTTAAGTTGCAGGGCACTGAGCTGTGCATCAGTTCTGTTTATCATCCTCAAACAGACGGCCAAACTGAAACACTCAACCGATATCTTGAGATATATTTACGATACATGGCATATGACGACACGAGCAAATGAGAGCAATATTTGCCGTGGGCAGAATACTGGTACAATACGGGTTATCAAAACTCGTCAGGCATGACCCCTTTTAAAGCTTTATATGACCGCGATCCTCCAGCCATGATTGACAACCTTGAAGGCAGTGCTAAAAATGACAGTGAATTGAGAACTTCAAGAGTTCAATGAGATTCTTCGACTGTTGAAACATAATTTATGGCAAGCACAGGTTCGCATGAAGAACCAAGCGGATAAACATCGTAGAGAACTTGAATTGGAAGTCGGCAGTTGGGCTTATGTGAAGTTGCAACCTTATAGACAGCTTTCTGTTCGATTGCGCAAACAACAGAAATTGAGTCCACGCTTCTTTGGTCCTTACCAAGTGGAGCAACGAGTGGGTGCTGTGGCTTATAAGCTGAAATTGCCGGAGAATGCTCGGATTCATCCTGTATTTCACGTTTCATAGCTGAAACTATGCCGTGGACAACCTAGTCAACATATCACTCCCTTGCCTTTGTTACAAGACAATGTTTCTGTGCCAATGACTGTTGAAAACCTTGAGGATAAGGCTCTTTTGGATGAAGGGGGTAATGTTATGACCAATACCATGGGGTCATCAATAGATCAACAACCTGGGGAGAATGTTGAGCTGGCAGAAGGCAGTGAGCTGGAGCAGTCTGTTGAGGAGGTTCAAGGATTACGCAGAGGAAGAAGGGAAAGGAGGGCCCAAAAACATTAACAGATTTTGTCCGGTTCTGAATGTTGCATAATAAAACGTTTGCCTTGTAAATAGTTTAGGCATGAAAAGAACTCTGGAAATATTCCTCTCTGAATTTAAAATTCTGTCTTCTCCTACTTAAATTCTATTCACTGTATTTCTTTGCAAGTTTCCCTGTGAGTTGCTGAACGCAACAGTGTGATGACAATGTCGAGACATTACTGGCTACATCTGAATAACACAATGTCCCGAAAAAAATCTGGAGGCATTGATTTTGCAACAATGTCCTCACATCCTGAAGCAATTATGACCATGGAATGTGGGAGCAATGAAGACTTTGAATCGGAGCCTTTAAAAATTGTCAATGAGAAATCTTTAGAGGAAGAACTAAAGATGATAGAATCCAATACAATTGCAAAGTTGGACAAGTTTAAGACTTTTGCACTCACTGATGGGTGCAAAGAAATATTGAACACATTGCCATTGCAATCAATATATGCTTATGTGGGAGCCTCGGTCGAGGCATCGAGGTCAACGAGCAACACATATCGTCATCTCTACAATTCTAACCTCCACCGAAGAGGGGAAATTGCTAACAATGCTTTGAAAACTTCAAAGAGAAATGGAAAGAACAATTGCACCCACAAAGGGTTTACGTTGCTTCTTCTAAGTACACACATTATTGTTTGTTGTGACCATATGCTGGTATACAAAAGGAGGCAAAGCTAGAACAGAGAAGGGCAGCAAAAAGCAAAGATAAAGAGACATAGAAATGGAAGAAGTTGTCACACTCTTGGAGAAAAAAAAGGTGAAAGAAAATGACAACAAGAGACTATTGAGAATGTATTTGAATTTGCCAAAAAGATGGAAAAAAGAAGAGGAAGCGAAAAAGAGGGAGACATCCGCGTTATTTGAAGGCAAAAACAGTGCTCCCACAACGAGATTGACTTGAAGTAGAACCACAACACTTAGAAACTTTAAAATCTTTTCGTTGTCTTTTTTTTTTAATTTTGTTAATTTCTTTAAATTTTATTCTCATTAGTTTTGATAGAGTTTATTTCGGAGGAAATGATGATGTCACCACAACATTTGGACACAAAAACTGAGTACAATGTGGAGACAATTTCGAAAGCACCCTGATGAAAAGCAAACAATTGTGCCGATAAGTGTTGGAGCACAAGAGTGGAGCCTGATGCCAAAATTAAGGGTGCAGTGGCCAATGTGGTGACAATACCAAAGAAAGCAGGAGAAATGTGGCAACATCCCTTGAAGGAAAGATCAATTTGATCACTACGGTAGAGGCAGAAAAGAAGAAAATCATGAAACACGAGGAAAACTAGGCCAAAACTCACTAGAGAAGCAATAATTCCTTTTAAATTTCACATTTTATATTTTACATTCCTGTACATTCTTAGTTATATTTTATTGTTCATGCATTTTATTTCAACTTTTTTCTGCATTAAGGACAATACAACCATTAAGTGTGTGGGAAGAGGTTCTGCCTTAGAAGATGCATTGCTTTAGTGTACCCACCTTCTTGTAACCCCTAAACTCGGCTCAAAGGAAATGAGCCAAATCTAAAATGTCACTTTTGAAAATTTGTCTCTCAAAGAATATATTAGATTTAAATATTTGTAAATACAAAAATATTTATTAAAAGTGTTTATATTCAATAATGTCTCATTCCATATGAAACTCAGTTGTATGACATTATTTCAAAAGTTAATTAAATACCCGAAAAATGTTCTCATAATGCATGCTAAAATAGTAAACCCCAAATAATAATGTCTAACGTCCAAAATTACATAAAAGTCCAAAATAGTATAATAGAGTTCGAGTGTCCAAAATAACTCATACTGATAAATATAAATAAGTTTGATGAAAACAAGATCCTCCAAGTATCGTACGCCTAAGTCTCAGGGGAGTAAGCTATGAGGCTCGGTGTGTATCTAAAGTGCAGATAAAAACATATAACAAGAAATCCGATCATCATGCACAATCACAATCAGACATACCAATATAAACATGCGTATAATATGATGGACGAAACACAATGTCATATATTGTAATATCCTGAATCTTAGCTTAGGAATATGATACTTAAGTCTCTAATTAATTTGCTTAGACTCATCTTTTGGTAATTGATTTGAATTGGTATTGATGGTTTGATCTTTTTATTAGAAGTGCATGTCAAGATAAGGAAAAAAATAATGCTAGAAGAGGCTAGAGAGGAACTTGGTTAAGTAGCAATTGGAGTGGGGTTCAGGTATTCCATAACTTCGAGATAAAAGGTGAGCGTAGTTAGGGTCTCGGGATAGGCCTACAACCTTCCCGAGCTTTTCTTATTAAATCAATTATACACATTTAATTTGATGTGAATGGGGTATAAGCAAGCTTGGATTGAGGTAAGTCATCATAAGTTAAGTATGATAATGTGCATCTTGTTATATATCAAGTTCATGTGAAATTATGAGTAGGTTTATGATGGGAATTATGTGTGATGTGTTTTGAGAACAAGATGTACAATGTCTCCTTACGAATAGAAGAAATGACTCAATGAGAAAAGTCTTAAGAAGTAAATATAAGTGTTTAATGTATGCGAATAATAAGTGGAGTGCTATGTTACCTTGAACAAGATGTGCAATGTCTCCCTCGCTAGGCCTAGTAGATTAAACACAGCAAAGGGCAGGCTTTTCCTATTGGGTACAAAACTGATGGCCCAACTATCCCTTACATTAAGCTGTAACAAATAATAGGGTTTACCAACCCTTGACAGCTCTGGTCGCCAGTGACCACATTTCGATGACCCCAAATGGTCAATCTCAATCATTCCTGATGCCCCAAATCCTCTATACACACAACCAAACCCAACACAAGGAAAGAGAAAACAAAAACGCTTACCCAAAAGCCAAAACGAAAAGGAAGAAGCGGAGGGGACGGTGGTGCAAGGGATTACTAAACGATTTCTTATGGATTCCGAGCAAACAACGAGGAAAGGAACAAGGTGGTGGTTGGGTTTGGTTTGAAACACGATGGGGATGATGATGGCACGCTTGGTGACCGGAACGGACCACAACAAAGCCCTCGACGGAGCTTGATTGGAGCAAAACAAGGAATGGTTTTGTGTTCTTTCGAAAAAGAGCAGAGAAGGTGGCTGCAATTCTGATATGGGATTCGAAAAGGGTGGACTAGGGCTGAAAAAGGTGACTTTAGACCCTAGGAAATGGGCAAAAAGCAAGGCACAACCTTTCTCTTTCTAGGGTTCACGAATCAAGCACAAAGTTTTGCCCTAATTTCAATTTGGTCACCAAAATATAGAATAACCCTGAAATATTTGAATTTTACCCATTCTAGTCCTTAAACACAATTAAGGATTCTAAAATAATTCCCAAGATTTTAAGGTTTAGAAATTAGGGATTTCATAGATTTGAGTTTTTAATTTGGGGAAAACTTGGGGTGTTACAATTCTCTCACCTTAAAAGAAATTTCGGCTTCAAAATTTACCTAGATCGAAGAGATGTGAATACTGAGCTTTGACAACAGTCTGGTCTCCCATGTAGCCTTATCATGACCGCGATTACACCACAAGACCTTGACCATCTTAATGGTTTTTCTCCTAAGAACCTTTTTGTCATGAGCGAGAATCTCAGCTGGCTTTTCCTCAAAAACACAAGTCAAGACGGATATCAATTTCCTCCACTAGAATAATATGAGATGGATCAGCACAATAGCGTCTCAACACAGAGATGTGGAAGACGTCATGAATACACTTAAGTTCTGGTGGTAACTCAAGCTGATAGGCAACTGGTCCAACTCGATGAATAATACGATAAGGGCCAATGAAACGAGGACTTAACTTGCCTTTCCGACCAAAACGAAGTGCCTTCCTCCACGAAGATAATTCAAGCAAACCTGATCTCCCACATCATACTCAATGTCCCAACGTCTCAAATTGTCATAAGTCTTCTTTCTGTCAAAAGCAACCTTAAGCTGATCCCGAATCAATCTAACAGTCTATTCATCCTCATAAAATATGTCTGGTCCCAACAATATGTGCTCATTAAGCTCGGTCCAGCCAATAGGTGTACAACACTTAAGCCCATATAGAGCCTCATACGATGACATCTTGATACTGGCCTAATAACTGTTATTGTAGGCAAATTCTGCAAGCGGTAAGAAATCCTCCCAACTGCCTCTATAATCCATAACAGAGCCTCTCAACATATCTTTAAGAATCTGGATTACCTGCTCGAACTGACCATCAGTCTATGGATGATAAGAAGTATTGAAGTTCAATTGAGTACCCAAAGTAGTATGAAGTGACTTCCAGAACTTCATTGTGAATCTCGGATCACGGTCAGAGATGATGGACAACGATACCCCATGGAGTCGAACAATATCCGATATGAAGAGTCAAGCTAACTTACATAAAGGGTAGTCAACTCGAATAGGAATGAAGTGCGTGGACTTAGTCAGACGATCAACAATAACCAGATGCAGTCCTTCTTTGACGAAGTCAAAGGAAGACCACTAACAAAATCTATAGTCACATGCTCCCATTTCCATTGAGGAATCTCAATGTGCTAAAGTAACCCAGACGAACGCTGATGCTCTGTCTTAAGCTTTTGACATGTCAAACACTTCGACACGAATCTGACGACATCCATATTAAGACCATTCCACCAATACCTTTCATGCAGATTCTTATACATCTTGTCTCCACTAGGATGAATAGAATAAGGATTGTCATTGGCCTCACGAAGAATAACTTGTTTCACCTCAAAATTCCTCGGATTGTAATATTGACCCCGAAAACACAGAACACCATCCTGATTAATAGAGAAATCCTAAGATGTACCTTTTTAACCTCTTTTATTCGGTGCATCAAAAACAGATCACCAGGCTGCTCAACTCGAATATCAGAAATTAGAGTGGGAATAACCTGAAGTTTTGCCATAAGACTGCCATCCCCATACAAACTCATTTGGGTAAACAAAGCTCTTAAGCCTGAAATGGAGTTACGACTCAAGGTGTTGGCAACAATATTAGCCTTACCTGGATAAAACTCAATCTTGCAGTCATAATCCCTGAGAAGCTCTAACCAACATCGCTGTCTCATATAAACTCCCTTTGGGTCAACATATGTTTCAAACTCTTATGGTCTTTGTAGATATAACACTTTTATCTGTAGAGATAGTGTCTCCAGATCTTGAGAGCAAAAATCACGGCAGAAAGCTCAAGGTCATGGGTAGGATGTCATACATTTTGAGCCATCAGGACTGTAACACCCCTACCCTGGGCTAGTAGCAAACTGGCATGGGAGCGTTACTTAAGCAAGCAACAAGGACAAGGCAAGCAATACAAGCAATACAATACACGACAAGACATTAATAACTCATCCTTATTAGATAAGTTACTTAACTAACAAGCAACCAAATTCTAATTTCCAAACATGAAGGCATTCGATTAGATCATTAGGAAATTTAAATGATTTCTTTCATTGCCTACAATATAAGTTACAACTTTCATGGTTCACTTTACATATTCAATCCTATGATATCATGCCTAGTTCGAATTACCTAAGGTTCAAACATGCATCCTTCATTTCATTGTTCCTTGATGTAAACATGTATCATCTTATACCTAAATTACTAACATGATTCTTTGAGCATTCAATTTCATGTAACCAGGTTCCATTCAAGCCATACTCTATTCCTATGCATTCGACAATCATCATGCTAATACCAAAACACATACATCATGGTATATACACACACACAAGTGATCTTATAATTCCAAGAAAATTCGAATAGTTCATTGCAATCTAAATCAAACACTTGATCATTTCATACTATCATCATATGCGCAGCAACAACATTCCATTACATGAAATTTAAGTTCATTACATGTTTTATAATGTCATCCAAGATCACGACATAGTAGGCCCATACAAGAACAATATATACAAGTACCAAAATGCATGATCAAGCTAACTATATCCATTCTAGTGCCACCATTCTAGGAGATATACAAAACAAGTATGAAACCATACTTAGGCAATGCTTGTGACTTGCTTCGAGCTCAAGTAATCAGGCTTCAAGATCAAGCAACACTTGTATCCTTTATCCTGTAGTTGGGAAGAATGAAAACGAGAGTGATAAGTACATGAATGTACTTAGTGAGGTAGTAACTAGTTCTAACCATTTGTTATGTCAAGTTATGTGTCACTTAATCAAGAATGAACCCAGCTAAGGGTTTCAAGAATTAGAATGATCCTAGCTAAGGCTTTCAAGCATCAAGACAATCCTAGATAAGGATTTCAGACATTCGGCTATCAAGGAACAAGAGCATGGAATCATACTTCATGTATTCATATCAAAATCAAGCACATCATACTTACAAAACAAGTAATCAAGAAAGTCATGCTTACATGACAAGTAACATACAATTCATGGCTTTCATGTCAAGTAACATACTATTCATAGCTTTCAATACAAGTCACATATGTTATTGGATTGTTATTTCATGTGTTATCAATTAAACAACCCCCTTAGTACTTAGTTTGTATAGGTAATCGAGTCTCCAACCAACTGTCGCCACAAGATGTACTGTAGAGCTAGTCAACCCTCTTACTATCATCAAAGAACACATACGTACCCTCCGTCTGTCACCAAATAGGGGCCTTAGCCCTGGACCATAGTCCACCATGACACAATGAGCTTTAGACTCTAAGGCATGCCCTCCTACCTAGTCCAACTACCTACCAAGGTTGTTCGATTTACCATTTATTCAAGTGTTTCAAGATCAAGATCATGTCAAGCAAGTTCATTTCATATTAGGCCCTTAGGCCAATTGAGCCATAGCTCACATATCATGTGTTTTTCATGTTTCTTTTCATCAAGATGAGATAATATCTCAAGCAAGTTCTTTAGCATTCGATCACATGCATCATGTCACATACAAGCACCAATGTTATGACTTAAACATGCTTAGTATTCGAATCAAACATGTATTCAAGATGTGATCAAATTTCATGCATTACTAGTCATTCTTCCCTTATTAGGTCAAGTCCTTATTAGGTTCATTTAAGCATTACAAGAATGTAGACAAGCATGCATTGGTTAGGACCTAGTCCTAACCCTAGAGATAACTACACCCACAATACTCCAAGCTTAGCTAATCTTGGATCCACACTCATTTGTTCTTGGCTTTAGGATGATCCACTCTATCCTCTTCCACCAAGTTTACTCCTGGTTCTATCACATTACGCAACAAATACATGTCAAAACAAGATCATATGATCATTCAATCAAGGCAATGTTACAAGTACACAACATACACAAATTTGGTAGCATGTTCATATACATTCTCCACTACACTTAACTACACTTATATATACTCTAATCCATGTAAAACAGGGCAGAATCAATGTCCTAAAACTATTTACAAAATAGTTTACAAATTGCCACAAAACAGTGTACAATTACCTATACTGCTACTACCAGGCAGCTTGCACTCTATTCACTTAATCATGCATAACTTTCATTCCGTATGTCAGAATTTCAATTGGTTTACACCATTGGAAAGCTAACGAAATTGTATTTATAACCATATAAGGCTTGCATTTTAGTTCTTTGCCAATTAATACAGTTTTTAACTTAAAGACAGGGTAGTTTGCTACACTGGACAATTTGCACTGTCCCTAGTGTTTCTTCTCTACATTTAATTCTACAGTCCATAATTCGGTTCTGTTTACTCCTAATGAATTTAGACATATCAAGGCGTCGTCCATAAAAATTTCAGCCTTAAATTCATTTTATACAATTTATGGTGATTTTTCAAAGTTACTGCCCAGAACAGAGCATTCTGGGCAGATTACACTAGGTTGAGTTTCTAGCTTCTTAACTCATTTTAACAAGGTTCTAACATGGCAATTCAATTCATTTTCATGTTCTTACATGTCTAGGTCAGTTTAATACACCTAGAAATGTGCTTAAAACAGGGCATTATCATGTTGAACCCAATTGATCTATTTGATCAACATTACACATCCAATTTACCAATTGAGTAGTCCATTACCTAATTTAACTAATTCAATTAGGTGCATTCATTTTACAGCAATATATCTATTCTATTTAATCTTCAATTCATCTACCAACATGATCAAAATAGGGTTCTATATTCAATTGACATGTTTAAACATTTTCACTACCAAAACAATCCCTAATCAAACTGTTTTCAATCATATACACATTTCTCAAATTTCCAGCAACCATATATATTTCCTTTATCAAATTGGCTATTAGTATTCACAATTTCAGGTTCAAATTGAAGCTAACATGATCCTAACACACATAATAGTCATCCAATTCAATTTATACAACAAGAACATCATCAATCGCCCATTCAAACAAGTTGCTAGGGAGGAAGGATTTAGAATCCACTTATAACCTTCCTAGCTATTCAATTTTTATGCAGTTGTGATCACATGCAAGCTTCCTTCATCTACAATGGTGGTTTTCTTTTCCTAGATGGATGAGGGGAAATTCGGCCAAGGTGGTGAATGGTGGAGTGGAGAAGATGATAGAAAGATGGCCACTTGGCCATGTTGTTATCATATAGCTTGACTATTTGCCTCCACCTGGCAAATTATGGTCTAATTGTTTCATAAATCCTTAATTACTCATCCTTATTGCATGCAATTCTACATTTACAATTTGTTACTATTTGATCCGTCATGATTAGACTACTTCTTTATCAATCCATCTAATTTTGTCACTAGGTTTAATTAATTCTTCAAATTTGTAAATTGTTTGTACAATTAAGCTCTAATTAGTTTATGACATGTTACTAGGCCATGATTTGGGGTATTACAATTCTCCCCCTAAGATAAATTCATCCTCGAATTTACCCGAATCAAATTGGTGAGGATATTGCTTCCTCATGACTTCTTCAGATTCCCAAGTTGCCTCTTCAACCTTGTGATTTCTCCACAAGACTTTGACAAGAGAAACAGTTTTGTTCCTGAGCTTTCTAACTTCACGATCAAGAATCTAGATTGGTTCTTCTTCGTATGACAAGTCAGGATTCAATTCCACTTCTTCAGGCTCAAGAACATGAGATGTATCATATTTATATCTTCTGAGCATGGAAACATGGAAGACATTGTGGATTTTATCGAATTCACTAGGAACTGCCAATCGATAAGCCACTGGACCAATTCTTTCAATGATTTCAAATGGTCCAATAAACCGAGGGCTGAGCTTTCATTTTCTTCCAAATCTGAAGACCTTTTTCCAAAGGGGAAACCTTAAGGAAGACCTTGTCTCCAACATTGTATTGGATGTCTCTTCTTTTCAAGTCAACATAAGCTTTCTGCCTATCAAAAGCTGCCTTCAATCGATCATGAATGATCTTCACTTGTTCTTCGGTTTCTCTGAGCAATTAAGGTCCTAAAACCTTGCTTTCTCCCAATTCAGACCAGCACAAGGGAGTTCTACATTTTCTTCCGTATAGAGCTTCGAAGGGAGCCATCTGAATAGATGTCTGGTAGCTATTGTTGTAAGCAAACTCTACTAGGAGCAGAGACTTCTCCAAATTCTTTCTGAAGTCTATAACACAAGCACGTAGCATAACTTTGAGCACTTGGATGATTCTTTCAGATTGTCCATCTGATTGAGGATTAAAGGCTGTATTAAGATACACTTTAGCTCCTAGAGCTTTCTGCAAGGAATTTCAAAATCGAGAAGCAAATCTGGGGTCATGATCAGAGATTATAGCTATAGGTACATTGTGTAATAGAATCACTTCATGGATGTATAGCTCGGCTAAGGTTTCCAAGCTCATGTTCATTCGAACAAAGACGAAGTGAGTAGACTTTGTGAATCTATCAACAATCACCCATACAACATCATTCTTTCTTGGAGTGGAAGGAAGACCAGTAACGAAATCTATTGTAATTCGATCCCATTTCCACTGAGGGAATTTGATTGGTTGGAGTAATCCAGTAGGGACTTGATGCTTGGCTTTAACTCTTTGACAAGTCAGGCACTTCGATACGAAGCCTGTGATAGCTGATTTCATGCCCGACCACTAGTATAGTGGCTTTAGATCCTTGTACATCTTAACTGATCCCAGGTGAATCGAGAAAGAGCTTTGATGAGCTTCTTGTAACATTTCTTGTTTTAGTTCCTCATTGTTAGGAACACATACTCTATCTTTGAAATAGAGGAGTCCATTTGACTTGAGAGAAAAGTTAGAATTAGACTCAAAGTCTAGCTTGGATATAATCTTCTAAAGATCTGGATCAATTTGCTGGAGTTCTTTGATTCTCGAGATTAAGCTAGATTGAACTTGAAGTTCAGACAAGAATTTCTGTCTTTTGGATAAACGGAAATGAGCATTGATAGCCAAGGAAGCTACAAATGAAAGGACAAGATCATTGAGGAAGATTTCGAATAGTTACTTGCAAGACAAGAAAGGTCAATTCGAATAGATTACTTGTAATCCAAGAAAGATTAAATTCAAATGAATTATTCTAGGATTTAAATTTAGGGGTTTACCCGAGTATGGTCTGCGACTAAGGGCATCAACAACCACATTTGCTTTCCCTGGATGGTAGTCGATAACCAAATCGTAGTCTTTAAGCAATTCTAGTCATCTTCTTTGTCTTAGATTCAAATCTTTCTGAGTCATGATGTATTTGAGACTCTTGTGGTCTGTGAACAGGTTACATTTCTCCCAATACAAGTAATGTCTCCATATTTTGAGATCAAACTGGATAGCTACCAATTCTAGATCATGTGTAGGGTAGTTTGACTCGTGTGGTTTTAGTTGCCTTGAAGCGTAAGCTACCACTTTTTTATCTTGCATTAAGACACATCCTAGTCCTAAATGAGATGCATCACTATAGATAGTGAATTCTTTACCCAATTCTGGTTGGATAAGAACCGGTGCATGAGTCAGAGCTTGTTTAAGTTGATCGAAGCTTCGTTGTTGGTTCTCCGACCAAACAAATGGCGTGTCTTTACGGGTTAGCTTAGTCAAGCTTGCGGCAATGGATGAAAATTCCTTGACAAAACGTTGATAATACCCAGCTAAACTGAGAAAGCTTCTGACCTCAGCAACATTCCTCGGAGGTCTCCAATCCATGATGGATCAAATTTTACTCGGGTCTACTTTAATTCCTTCTATCGAGATGACATGGCCAAGGAACGAGACTTTTGATAGCCAAAGTTCACATTTAGAGAACTTTGCGAACAATTGGCGTTCTCAGAGAGTTTGCAATACAATTCGAAGGTGTTTAGAGTGTTCTTCCCTATTCCGAGAATACACCAGGATGTCATCGATGAAGATGACCACAAATTTGTCAAGATAGGGCTTGAATACACGGTTCATGAGGTCCATGAAAGTAGCCAGAGCATTCATTAACCCGAATGGCATTACAAGAAATTCAAAGTGGCCATATCGAGTACGAAAGGCTGTCTTGGGTACATCTTCTTCTTTTACCCTTATTTGATAGTATCCTGATCGAAGATCGATCTTTGAGAACACCAAAGCATCATTGAGTTGATCAAAAATATCTTCTATCCTTGGGAGAGGATACCGATTCTTGATAGTAAGCTTGTTCAATTGTCTGTATTCAATACAGAGTCTCATAGTCCCGTCTTTCTTCTTCACAAACAAGACTGGAGCACCCCAGGGAGACGAGCTAGGCTAAATAAAGCCTTTGTCTTGTATCTCTTAGAGTTGCTTCTTGAGTTCTTTCAAATCGAAAGGTGCCATTCGATAGGGTGTGATGGACACCAGAGTTGTTCCAGGTTGAACATCGATCTCAAACTCTACTTTTCTGAATGGAGGGAGACCAGGGAGTTCCTCGGGAAAAACATCAATGAATTCAAATACAATTGGCATACTAGGTAAGCTGAATTCAAGTTCATCTTGCATAGTCATGGCAGCAAAGATTGAGGTTGGTTCTCTATCAATTAGGAGGATTGATTCCTTTTCTAAGCCCCGAAGATAAAGTCTCCTATTTTGGCAATCTATCCAGGCTTCATGTTTGCTTAGCCAATCTAGTCCTAACACTAGATCGAACTTACAAGAAGGCAAGACATAAAGGTCCATGGGAAAAGGCACATTTCGAATGCCTATAGGGCATTGCTTGCAAAAAAAGTTAATAGACATATTTCCTCTCATAGGGTTCGAAACTACAAGGCTAGTCTTAACAAGTTCAGGTTTTAAGTTTAACTTAGGAATCACGGAAGAACATATAAAAGAGTGGGTAGATACCGAATCAATCAAAGCATATGCAAGACTTGAATTTAATTCAACAGTGCCTGCGATAACATCGGGTGCTTCTTCTTCCTCTTTCCCATGAATGTGGTAGATTCTAGCAGGGGCTCGGGATTCCTGGTGTGTAGGTGCCGAATGTTGGCCTCTACCTTTGCTTTGATTCTTGGACTGATATTGTCTCGGGCCCTTATTTCGATTAGATAGAGCTGAACTAGCATTTGCAGGAGTTCAAGTTGGAACCTTGTTAGGATTCTGATGTCAATCTCAGATATAATGATCGGAGGCTCCACATAAGAAACACAAATTCTGTTGAGTTCTACATTGCCCGGTGTGGTGCTTCTGACATAACTTGCAAGTAGGATATTGAGCAGCTTTGCCGGAATTCCCCGTACTATCAGCAGAGATGATCAGGGCTGAAGGCTTGGTTACCGATTGTGGTCTCGATATGTAATTGCTTTTCTAAATAAGAGTGTAATTCGAGGAATGATCTTTGGAGTGCTTAGATTTCTTTGACTGCCAATAAAGCTTGTCATCAATCATGGATCGTTTGTCTTTCCAAGAGTTACCACTTTTATGTTTCTCAGAGGCCTTCATCTTTGCCTCGGTTGCAATAGTCAGATTCACTAAATTTTGGAAGTCAGTGATACCCAGGGCAGTGAAGATTGGACTTAGTTCATCATTTAGTCCATCAATAAACATTTGATATTTATCGGTATCAGTCTTGATGTATTCCAACCCATACTTGCAATACTTGCAAAAGTAGCTCACATACTGTTCAATGGGTCAGCCACCTTGCTTGAGGTACAAGAAACATTTTTGGCGCTCGACCAGGTACTTTTCACTGATGTATTTCTTCCTGAATTCCTCGAGGAAGAATTTCCAAGTTACCACTTCAGTAGGAGCAGTCAGGGTAGTGGTTTCCCACCAGCTTAGAGCTTCATCTGCCAACAAGGCTATGGCACATTCGAGCCTGTGCTCATTAGGACAAGGTAGTTGCTTGGTCAAGACTCGAGTAGTGGCCTCTATCCAGTACTCAGCTACTTTGAGATTGGCTTCATCAGTGCCAGTGAAAGTATAAGCCCGATGTTGAGCTAGCTTGTCAATCGGAGCTCTGTTTGGCACAACAACAGGAGGAGCAATAGGATGGTATTGTTTCAAAGCAGTTACAAGATGATTAAACATCTCTTTCATGCTCAAGAGTTATTCCTGCTGCATATGATTTATAGCAGGAGCTTCCTGTTGAGCAGCAGCTTGGGCTCAGTTTTGAGTTTGTTGTTGTGGAGGATTCTGTTCCATCCTCACACTGCCTACTTCATTCGAGGAGCCTTCAGGACTTTCATTGTCCCGGCCAAGTCTTGTTTCAGACATTTCTAGTTTAGGTGGAACAAGAAGAGTTTAGTTTAAGCAAGGACACTAGCAACTTGAAATAGAACTCCTAGGTGGCACAATTGTCCTATATGATGCAAAAGAGCCCGATTTAGTCCTAAAACCAACTAAAAAGCTCTGATACCAAATAAATGTAACACCCCATACGCCGTGCTAGTAGCAAACCAGCTCGGGAGCGTTACTTAAGCAAGCAACAAGGACAAGGCAAGCAATACAAGTAATACAGTACAAGGCAAGACATTAATATCTCATCCTTATTAGATGAGTTACTTAACTAACAAGCAACCAAATTTTGATTTCCAAACATGAAGGCATTTGATTAGACCATTAGGCAATTTAAATGATTTCTTTCATTGCTTACACTATAAGTTACTACTTTCATGGTTCACTTTGCATATTCAATCCTATGATATCATGACTAGTTCAAATTACCTAAGGTTCAAACATGCTTCCTTCATTTCATTGTTCCTTGATGTAAACATGTATCATCGTATACTTAAATTACTAACATGATTCTTTGAGCAATCAATTTCATGTATCTAGGTTCCCCTCAAGCCATACTCTATTCCTATGCATTCGACAATCATCATGCTACTACCAAAACACATACATCATGGTATACACACACATAAGTGATCTTATAATTCTAAGGCAATTTGAATGGTTCATTGTAATCTAAATCAAACACTTGATCATTTCATACTATCATTATATGCGCAACAACAACATTCCATTACATGAAATTTAAGTTCATTACATGTTTCATAATGTCATCCAAGATCATGACATAGTAGGCCCATACAAGAACAATATATACAAGTACCAAAATGCATGATCAAGCTAACTATATCCATTCTAATGCCACCATTCTAGGAGATATACAAAACAAGTATGAAACCATACTTAGGCAATGCTTGTGACTTGCTTCGAGCTCAAGTATTCAGGCTTCAAGATCAAGCAACACTCGTATCCTTTATCCTGTAGTTGAGAAGAATGAAAACGGGAGTGATAAGTACAAGAACGTACTTAGTGAGGTAGTAACTAGTTCTAACCATTTGTTATGTCAAGTTATATGTCATTTAATCAAGAATGAACCCAGCTAAGGGTTTCAAGCATTAGAATAATCCTAGCTAAGGCTTTCAAGCATCAAGATAATCCTAGCTAAGGATTTCAGACATTCGGCTATCAAGGAACAAGAACATGGAATCATACTTCATGTATTCATATCAAAATCAAGCACACCATGCTTACAAAACACGTAATCAAGAAAGTCATGCTTACATGACAAGTAACATACAATTCATGGCTTTCATGTCAAGTAACATACTATTCATAGCTTTCAATACAAGACACATGTGTTATTGGATTGTAATTTCATGTGTTATCAATTAAACAACCCCTTGGTACTTAGTTTGTATAGGTAATCGAGTCTCCAACCAACTGTCGCCACAAGATGCATTGTAGTGCTAGTCAACCCTCCTACTGTCGCCAAAGACCACATACGTACCCTCCGTCTGTCGCCAAATAGGGGCCTTAGCCCTGGACCGTAGTCCACCCTGACACAATGAGCTCTATACTCTAAGGCATGCCCTCCTACCTAGTCCAACTAGCTACCAAGGTTGTTCGATTTACCATTTATTCAAGTGTTTCAAGATCAAGATCATGTCAAGCAAGTTCATTTCATATTAGGCCCTTAGGCCAATTGAGCCATAGCTCATATATCATGTGATTTTCATGCTTCATTTCATCAAGATGAGATAATATCTCAAGCAAGTTCTTTAGCATTCGATCACATGCATCATGTCACATACAAGCACCAATGTTATCACTTAAACATGCTTAGTATTCGAGTCAAACATGTATTCAAGATGTGATCAAATTTCATGCATTAATAGTCTTCCTTTATTAGGTCAAGTCCTTATTAGGTTCATTTAAGCATTACAAGAATGTAGACAAGCATGCATTGGTTAAGACCTAGTCCTAACCCTAGAGATTACTACACTCACAATACTCCAAGCTTAGCTAATCTTGGATCCACACTCCTTTGTTCTTGGCTTTAGGATTAGCCACTCTATCCTCTTCCACCAAGTTTACTCTTGGTTATATCATATTACACAACAAATACATGTCAAAACAAGATCATATGATCATTCAATCAAGGCAATGTTACAAGTTTACAACATACTCAAATTTGGTAGCATGTTCATATACATTCTCCACTACCCTTAACTACACTTATCTATACTCTAATCCATGTAAAACAGGGCAGAATCAATGTCCTAAAATTGTTTACAAATTGCCACAAAACAGTGTACAATTACCTATACTGATGCTGCCAGGCAGCTTGCACTCTATTCACTTAATCATGCATAACTTTCATTTCGTACGTCGGAATTTCAATTGGTTTACACCGTTGGAAATTAATGAACTTGTCTTTATAACCATATAAGTCTTGCATTTTAGTTCTTTTCCAATTAATACAGTTTTAACTTAAAGACAGAGTAGTTTATTTTGGCTTGGGTTATCAGCTTTTTGTTGGTGTAAGAGATGAATGAATGGGTTTTAGCTTTTGATTCAATAAATTTCATTATTTGTTCATTCTTGGATCTTGATTTTTACCTTGATGAAATTGAGAGAGGAACTCAAGTGTATATATTTATCTAGGCTCGAGGGAGGTATATTCATGAAACGAGTGAACACGGTTTCCATTTGAATGATCGTTGGTGGAAACTGATCCGCCTTAGTAATAAGGGTCAGATTTCAACGGCTAAAAGGAGTCCAAGATTGGTGTTGCTCATCCAAGGTTAACGCAGAGATGTATCACCAAGGCATGTGCAAACACTAGTTCATTGGTTAGAGATAGCACAAAGGCATTGAAGAACACTTCGCTGAACATTGAAGGAGGAAACCTAGTTGCTACGACATTCATCCAAACCCAGTTGCCACGACATATATCGTGAAGTAGTTTCCATGACATATATCTAGAACTAGTTGCCATGGAAATTGAATTGCCTCAGCAATCATAAGCCTCGGCAATTTATTCGGCAATCGCACCACTGTTCATGATAACCCGGCCTAATCCCTCATATCGATTACTCTTTTCTAGTTTCTTTATTTTGCTTAGTTTATTTTAGTTGTTAATTATCACTTCCAATATTATTCTCTTTCAGTTCAAGAAACTAGAAATTAGAGTTTTACCAATCCCTTTAGAGACGATCTTTAACTATACTATTACTTGCGACGTGTTCACTTACACCGTTTTTGTTGCACTTAAATCATGTAACAAGTTTTTGGCGCTGCTGCCGGGGATTGGCAATAGCGACTTTGTTTTTAATTTCTTGCACTTTTTTCTTTTTATTTTATCTTTTTATTTGGTTTCAAGGGGCTAACAACTTAGGTTTTGCGTCTGTGCATGACCAGAGCAAGATTGACAACACTGTAATATCCACTTGAACCGGAGATCGAGTGAGTTTTTCGTAGAAGAAGGAGAAATAGCTAACAACAGCAATGGCAGATCCACATGTTGATATAGTCAGCAATTAGAATTCCCAAGGCGATCAGAATGTCGCGGCAGGAGGAGGCATAGCTCTAGCCGAGCAACCTGTTCGTGTATGGAACAGACCCATCTTAGATCATTTACTTCCAGACCTTGATGATCTCAATCCAAGAATTATCACTCATGAAATTCAAGCTGCACATTTCGAATTAAAGCTAGTGATGTTCAATGTGGTCAATTCAATTGGCCAATTTGGCGGCTCAGCAACTGAAGATGCCAGACAACATCTCAAATAGAAGTTTGCGATTTATTCCGACAACAATGAGTCCACGATAATGTCCTATGACTGAAATTATTCCCCATTTCACTGAGGGATAGGGCAAAATCATGGTTAAACAGTATCCTATCTGGATCTTTAGAATCTTGGAGTTTCCTTGTTAGATTTAATTTTAAAAATATGATTGATAAATTGTGTAATGACATTACTTCTTTTCGTCAAGCAGATGATGAGTCCATGTATGAGGCTTGGGATCGGTATAAAGAGATTCTATATAAATGTCCCATGCACGAATTCAGAGTTTGGACGCTGTAGTGATGTTCTACAGTAGAGTAAACGCACCGACGAGAATGATGCTATATGCCTAAAAAATGGCACACTCTTAGATAAGTCACTGGAGGAAGGTTCGAAGATTTTGGACAGACTTGCCAACAATGATTATTAGTTCCCAAACACTAGAAGGGGATCAGTAAGGGGAAATGCCTCGACAATTGAGCTTGATTCATCAGATGCTATCTCAATACAATTGACTACATTAACAAACATGGTTATGAACATACAGCGACCCAGTAACACACAAGAGGTCAAGGTAGTGGATTCATTCGGTGATTCTTGTAATGCTATCCATGATTCTTTTGAGTGTTCGCAGAACCTGGAGTCCAGTTTTTATGTTGGAAACTACAATCGAAACAACCCATATTCCAAAACATATAATCCAACATGGCAACATCACCCCAATTTCTCTTGGAGTAACCAAAACAACACAAAACAATCAGAACCGCCAGAATGCAGAAGCATCAGGATTTCAGCAAAACATGTCACGACAACAGTTGCCACAACAACAATCGTCACCAGCTGGTTCTTTAGAAACTACTTTAAATTTCTTTATGCTTAAGACTAAGTCCTATATAGCTGAGACTAGTAATTTCATGAAAAAGATTGACATTTTTATGAACAGGGTTGAGATGATGATGCAGAATCAAGGAGCAGCTTTGAAAGCATTAAAGACGCAAGTTGGGCAATTTGCCCAAGTCCTGAGTATAAGGCCACAAGGTAGTCTGCCCAACGTCACTGAGGTCGTACAAGGATCTGGCCATGAATAGTGTAAAGTGATCACCATCCGGAGTGGACAAAAGGCAAATAAGGAACCTATTCAACTTGAGGATAGTAATCAGCCAGTAGAACAGTTCCATGTTCAAAAAATATACCTAGAAATAATGTCATGACAATCATATATGATTGGCCTTTAGCAGTTGCCACGACAAGTCCACTTGCCGCTTTAAGTTCATCTAACACTGCCAAGTCAGATGAGACGAGTAAAGGCAAGGAGATCATATTTCCACCACCATTCACACAAAGGATAAAGAGGTAGAAGCATGACTACCAGTTCAAGAAGTTTCTTGACATCTTGAAGCAAGTTCACATCAACTTGCCACTAGTTGATGTAGTAGAGCAGATGCCGAATTATGCTAAGTTCCTTAAAGACATTGCCTCTAAGAGAATTAGGATGAGCGAGTTTGAGATAGTTGCCTTGACAAAGGGATGTATGGTAATGTTGCACAACTGTCTGCCACCCAAACTAAAAGATCTAGGTAGTTTTACAATACCTTGTGCCACCGGCAATTACTATGTCAGAAAGGCACTGTGCGAGACCCATGATTGTCAAGCTACAGCTTGTCGACAAATCTTATGTGCATCCAGAGGGAAAATCAAAGACATTTTGGTAAGAGTGGATAAATTTATTTTTCCTACTAACTTTATTGTTTTGAACTGTGAAGCAGACGAGTTCACGCCCATTATTCTTGAAAGACCGTTCTTAGCAACGGGGAGATCCTTGATCGATGTTGAAAGGGGAAATCTCACTATGAAGGTTAATGATCAACAAGTTACACTGAATGTATTCAAAACACTAAAGTATGCTGACGATATAGAAGAATTCTAGACTATTGAGGCCACCATAGAATTTAATTTTGATATGGAGGAGCATTGCCATGGCAATTTCATTACTGAGCATGAAGAAATTGAGAAGCTAGACAACGAGGCACATTAGGAAGCAAAGTGAATTGTAAGTCGACCGGGCAAAATTTTTGAATCTTTAGATTACTAAAGTAAAGAAGGTAAACCTGAAAAACCTTCCATTGAGCAACCTCCTGTTTTATAATTAAAACCATTGCCAGGGCAATTGAAATATGTTTATCTGGGAAAAGATAACACCTTGCCCGTAATCATTTCTTCTAAGTTGTAGCCTGAACATGAAAACAAGTTGATTGATGTGTTGGCGTAGCACAAGAAGATACTTGGTTGGATAATCACAAATCTGAAGGGAATCAGTCTGGTAGTATATATGCACAAGATCCTATTAGAGGAAGGCCACAATAATTCCATTGAGGCTCAAAGGAGACTTAACCCTACCATGAAGCAAGTCATGATGAAGGAGATCATAAAGTGGCTTGACGGTGGTATTATATATCTAATTTTCGACAGCTCATGGGCAAGTCCGGTACAATGTGTACTGAAAAAGAGAGGTATGGATATGGTAATTAATGAAAACAATGAACTTATTCTAACTAGAACGGTCACGAGTTGGAGAGTTTGCATGGATAACTGTAAATTGAATAAGGCTACTAGGAAAGATCATTTTCCTTTACCTGTTATTGACTAAATGCTTGACCATCTTACAGGAAAATCCTTTTATGTTTTTTGATGGTTACTCAGGTTATAACCAAATTGCCATAGCACCGGAAGACCAGGAAAAAACCATCTTCACGTGCCCTTTTGGTACATATGCATTTCGAAGGATGCCGTTTGGATTGTTTAATGCTCTGACAACCTTCCAGAGGTGTATGATGGCGATTTTCTCAGATATGGTGGAAGATTTCCTTGAAATCTTCATGAACGACTTCTCGGAAGGTGTTAGCACAATGTGAAACCTAGTTTTAAACTAGGAGAAGTGACACTTTATGGTGGATAAAGGTATCGTGCTAGGACACAAGAACTCATCCAAAGGAATCAAAGTAGACAAGGCCAATGTGCATGTGATTGAGAAGTTGTTGCCACCAAATTCAGTCAAAGGGATCTAAAGTTTTCTTGGACATGCAGGTTTCTATAGAAGGGTGATACATAGGTTTCTATAGGATAACCTTATGACCTTACTCATCAGGGAAAGAAGCGGTTCCTACATGCTGCTAAGAATTATTATTGGGACGGGCCTCTTTTGTTTAAACAATGTGCAGATCATGTCATACGATGATGTGCCCTAGAGGAGGAACAACAAAATATGCTTATACAATGGATTTCTTCACCCTACGAAAGCCATTTTGGAGGTACTCGCACAATGGCCAAAGTTTTACAGTCAGGCTTATATTGGCCCACTCTCTATAAAGATGCCCATGAATTCTAAAAGAGGTATGACCGATGCCAGCGAACGAGGAATATATCAAGGCGATATAAGATGCCATTGCAAAACATCCTTGACGTAGATTTTTTTGATGTGTGGGGCATTAATTTTATGGGGCCCTTCCCATCATCATTTGACAATCTGTACATCCTACTTGCCGTGGACTACGTGTCCAAATAGGTTGAGGCAACTGTAGTTCCCAGAAATTATTCCACGACGGTGCAACCATACTTGCAGAAAAACATATTCACACGGTTTGGAATGCCGAGGGAAATTATCAGTGATAAGGTCAGACATTTTGACATTAAAATTATTGCCAAGATGTTATAGTGCTTTGAAGTGACTCACAAAGTTGCCATGTCATATCACCCACAGTGTAATATCCTCAAAACTAGTATAAAAGAAGTTACTACAATGCTTTCATTTGATCCCTAATTGATTGAAAGCAAGATACTAGATCTAGTTAATAAGGACTAGTATGTTATAAAAGAAAAAGTAGTAACCTAATGTATAAGTGACCAAACCAAACCAAACAACTAATTGAAGAAATGCATGCAAAATTCATACATTCATAGAATGCCCCTACACATGTCATTAATTAGTGGATAATTAAGGATAAATTAGTTATTTAAGGGAGGAATTAATTGATGAGCCATTGTCATCTTCCTCCATATAGCCGAATGAATGAAGAAAGAAGAGAGAAAAGAGGATTGAGTGAGAAAATTCTATAATCATAGATTCAAGCTTAAATTTTGGTGAAATTGGAGTTGCTAGCATTCATATTACCTTGATAGGAAGGTAAAATATCTTCCTTAATGCATTATAGATTCAAATGATGTATGTAGATTTAGGGTTCTTGCTTGAAATACATGAATTTGATGAATAGTTAGTGAATTGATGCTATGAACTAGTTAAGAAGTTCAATTGATTGATCAATCCATGAAATTGATTGTGTCATTCGAATGAGTAGGAGAAATTGAGGTTGTCAATAGCCAAATTGATGATGAAATGCTATGCTAGTTGCTGGAAAATTTGGATGATGATTAGAATGGATGATTGACATGTGAATTGAAATTGTGGTTGATTGAAATTCTAGTGAATTGATGTCTTAATGAATCAAATTGAAAATATTGCTCAAATGCCCTATTTTAATCACATTGATAGGTGAATTGGACTGACCTAGACATGTAGGAATATGAATATAAGTTGAATTATAATGTTAGAATCTTGTTTAGATGAATTATGAAGCTAGAAGCTTAACCTAGTGTAATTTGCCCAGAAAACTCTATTCTGGGAAGTGAATTTGAAAAATCACCATAAATTGTATAAATATAATTTAAGGCTGAAATTTTTATGGACAGTGCCTTAACATGTCTAAATTCATTAGGAGAAAACAGAACTGAATTCTAGAATGTAGAATGAATTGTAGAGAAGAAACACTAGGGACAATGCAAACTGTCCAGTGTTGTAAATTTCCCTATCTTTAAGCTAAAAACTGTATTAATTGGCAGAGGATTAAAATTTAAGACCTATATGGTTAGAAAGAAAATTAAGTTAGCTTTCTAACGGTGTAAACGGTTCGAAATATTGGCATACAGAATAAAAGATATGAACATTTAAGTAAGTAGTGCACATGCTGCCAGGCAGCAACAATCTAGATGTTTATATTGAATTGTATGCTTGAGTTTCGAGTCACATAATGACTCGATTGGTTGCTGGATTGTATCTAATACACTATGTATTGTATGAATGTTAGATCAAGTGGAAATTTAGGAAAAAAGGTTCACTTAGATCAACAAGCAAGTAGAGGGAAATGGATTACAATCCAGGATAGACAATAGCTCAGAAAATTCCTGTGAGTGTAGTTTAAAGTTTGGAGATGGCGGTAACCTCTCCAAGTATATTTTTGATTTGTAATTCAAATTTATTCATAAGTATAAATTGTATAATGAGCTTGATATGGAGCATTAGCAAGGTAAGTACTCTTTTGAGTGGTTACTTGATTGTGAAGCATGCTTGAATTGCCATTGATTGTCATGATATGCATATTGCCTAATTGAACTATATTGAAATGAAGCATGAAGTTATAGATAGAAGTAAGTCAATTCATTGTTGAATGAGATATTGATTGATACTTCTTCATTGACTATTGAAACATTGATATTGGTATTGGATTGAGCCCTATTCGATTGAAAGGGAATATTGGCACAAAATGTGCATATTGAATTGAATCATGCTTCTAATTGATTGAAAGTGATAACTATCGTAAGCCTTGGTCTCGAGTCGATCTTAGATATAGTTGGCATGCCATAGAGTCTATAGAGCTCATTGTCGGGGTGGATTATGGTCCTGGACATTGGTCCCTAATTGTCGATAGTAGGAGGGAAGTATTGTTATTGGTCATTGGCGACAATAGGAGGGATTTGACCAGGTACTTGGTACCATATTGTCTATTGTTATTGGCGACAGTTTGGTTGGAGACTCGAGTATCTAGACTAAGTAATCGATTCTCAAGGCTATACCTAAAATGAACTAATAACTCATGTACATTGAACCTATTGCTACATTAAATTGCATTGATTGATAGTAAAGGAAAATTGATATTGAACATTGTTTATGAAATTGCTTGATTGTAAAGAAAACATTAAATGCCATGAACTATTGATATTGAAACATTGATTGAACATTGCTTATGAGATTGCTTGATTGTAAAGAAAACATCAAATGCCATGAATAATTGAACATTGCTTAGGAGATTGCTTGTGTATTGAAACATTGATTGAACATTGCTTATGAGATTGCTTGATTGTATAGAAAACATCAAATGCTATGAATAATTGAACATTGCTTAAGAGATTGCTTGATTGTAAAGAAAACATCAAATGCCATGAACTATTGAACATTGCTTAGGAGATTGCTTGTGTATTGAAACATTGATTGAACATTGCTTATGAGATTGCTTGATTGTAAAGAAAACATCAAATGCCATGGACTATTGAAAATTGCTTAGGAGATTGCTTGTGTATTGAAACATTGATTGAACATTGCTTATGAGATTGCTTAGTTGTAAAGAAAACATCAAATGCCATGAACTATTGAATACTGCTTAGGAGATTGCTGGATATTGAAACATTGATTGTGTTCAAAGGATATGTGATGCCTAAAGAAATCGAATTGGATGATTAAGCATGTCTAAACTTCAAGCCTTGTATTGATGATTATGGATTAAAAATTTAAGCAATGCACTTAGTGTTGTTTGCCTAGTTCGAATGGTTTCTTATTGATGAGGAAACCATGCCATCTATTGATGGTTCGTAGTTGAGACTTTTTGTATTGTTTGCCTTATAACTTTAACTCGTTCACTAAGCTTTACTTATTCAAGTCTCATTTCTACGATACATGTTGATATTGGATTCTATCCCAAAGTCTAAGCTCGTACAAGTCACATTTTTCTTAGAAGAGAATGTTTCCATTTTGTTATAGTTTTCCTAGGATGGTGGCACCTAAGGCATGTATATTCATGATCACTTAGTTATGGTTTGTATAAATTAAGCCCATCTATGATCTGTAAGTGTATGGTATGTATATATATGAGTATGGATGCACCTTCTTGAGCTTGAAAGTTTGTTAGCTTAATGTTAGACTGTCCATGGTTGAATTATGCATGTCATGGTTGATTAGATCTCTTGAAAATGGCTAGTTAACATCTAGTAAATGAAGTAACCCACATCTAGTAAATGAAGTAACATCTAGTAAATGTTAGCCTAATGTATCTAATAGGTGCATCATACATTGTATATTGGGTCCTCACCTAGTTGAATTGTTTATTAATGTACAAGAAAGGCTTAAGTCGAATTGAATTAACTAGCTTATAAGGTATGGATTATTGATTGTAAATGTAGTAACTTACCTAATCCTACTAGGGTGGTTAGAGTATGTTACAGAATGGTAATCAGAGCTTATGGTTGCATGATTCTAGGGTCTATTGCATGAATAGGCTATTGTCATTGATCATTTAGGTGCCACCTAGGAGTTACTTAAATATTGATTGGATTGTGACTTGAGCTTGACTTCTCTTACTTCTTATACATAGAATGTCTAAAACAAGTTTGGGCAGGGATAATGAAAGCCCGACTGGCTCTTCCAATGAAGGAGGGAGCATAAGGATGAACCAAGATCCCCAGAAGCCTGCTGAACCTCAACAAGTTCAGCAGGAAGTTCCTATGATCTATCATATTCAACGTAAGTGTAGTTGCATATGTCTCGGGTGACACTGTGTCATTTCGATTATTGCTTGGTTATATGATATGTGTGAATCATGATCATATACTAAAGGCTCGCATAGGGCAGCTAACTATGAATGTTAAAGTCTCTTATTAAAGAGAGAAATAATCAATTATCCTACAAATATTGAATCTTAGAGCCTTGATATTGAAAGACATTGGAAGGAGCCAAAATGATTAATTGAATTTTTAAAAGACATCAAGTAAAAGACAAGTAAGACTTCTTATACAATAAGATACACTCTAAATGTCGATCATGGGATAAAATTTGTAAGGATCGCCCTTTGTTTATTCAGGGCATCCCTTCCTAGACAACCTATTGTTATTGCCTTTTGTTGAATTCGATCTCATTCTGGGATTAAATTGGTTAGGAAGGCATCAAGCTTGGGTAGATTGTCAAAAGAGAAAGTTGTTTCTCCGTGGTTTAGGAGAAAAATCCATTACCTTGATCGATAAGAAACCTATTAGCATCTTTGCTGCTATTATTAAAAGTGATGAAATTGAATTTGGAGTGACTTTCTTTCCTGTTGTTACTGACTTCCCTGATGTTTTTCCCGAGGAATTGTCAGGATTGCCCCCTATTCGGGAAGTCAAATTCAAGATTGAAGTTCAACCCGGGAGCGATCCAGTGTCTATCGCTCTATATCGAATGGCCCCTATTAAACTCAATGAGCTTAAGTAACAATTGCAAGAGCTTTAAGACAAGGGCTTTATTCGACCCAGCTCTTCACCCTGGGGAGCACCCGTATTGTTCGTTAAGAAGAAGGTCAGGTCAATGAGGCTATGTATCGATTATCGTCAGCTAAACCGGCTCACTATCAAGAACAAGAATCCTTTACCGAGGATAGAGGACTTGTTTGATCAATTCGAGGATGCCAAAGTCTTCTCCAAGATCGATTTGCGATTGGGGTACTATCAGATGAGAATACAAGACTTGGATGTACCCAAATCGGCTTTCAGGACTCGTTATGGTCACTACAAGTTCCTAGTTATGCCCTTCGGGCTAACTAATGCTTTAGCGGCTTTCATGGACTTAATGAACCGAGTGTTCAAACCCTATTTGGAAAAATTCATGGTTGTCTTTATTGATGACATTCTTGTCTACTCAAAGACAAAGAAGAACATATTAATCACCTTCAAATTGTACTCCAAACATTGAGAAAGAATCGGCTATATGCCAAATTGAGCAAATGTGAGTTCTAGCTCTTGGAAGTATCCTTCCTTGGCCATGTTATCTCGGCCAAAGAGATAAAGGTTGATCCTAAAAGATTCAAACCGTCATCGAATGGAGACCTCCAAGAAATGCTAGAGAGGTTAGGAGTTTTCTCGGTTTAGCTGGGTATTACCAAGATTAGTGAAAGGGTTCTCGATTCTTGCTACTCCATTGACTCAAATCCTTCAAAGAATACTCCATTTAAATGGTCCGAGGACCAGCAAAGGAGCTTTGATCAATTGAAGCAAGTCCTAACTCAAGCTCCTATTCTAATCCAACCTGAATCGGGAAAAGACTTTACAATTTTTAGTGATGCTTCCCATCTTGGTTTAGGGTGTGTATTGATGCAAGATGACAAGGTCATTTCCTATGCTTCTCGACAACTCAAGTCACATGAATTGAACTACCCAACACACGAATTGGAGCTAGCTGCGGTCGTGTTTGCTTTAAAGATCTGGAGACATTACCTATATGGAGAGAAATGTCCATTTTTTACAGATCATCAGAGTTTAAAATACATCCTAACTCAGAAAGAGTTAAATCTTTGACAACGAAGATGGGTGGAACTACTAAAAGACTATGATCTAATTATTGATTACCACCCAAGCACGGCAAATGTTATGGCTGATGCGCTCAGTCATAAACATTCAATTGGTAAGATCGAATACGAATTTCCAACATTTTTTATCCCCTATTCGAATGGATGATATGAATCCACTAATCGAAATCCCTTAATTGTAGCTTCAACTACTTTCAATGCCCATTTTAAGCTCCTAAAGAATCGGAGATATGTGCCAAAACTTCAAGTTCAATCTGACTTGAATTCTAGGATCAAAGAGCTTCAACAAAATGATCCCGAACTTCAGAAGATATTGAAAGAAATTGAATCCAAATCGAGCACTAAATTCTCACTTCAATCAAATGGTGTGCTCTACTTCAAGAATCAGGTTTTGTATACCCAATGATCCAATCCTTAAGAAAGAAATGCTTCAAGAAGCACATAGTAGTCCTTTTCAATACATCCGAGAGTGATCAAGATGTATAAGGACTTAAAGGAAGTCTATTGGTGGCCGAGATTGAAGGTCGATATTGTTGACTTCATATCGAAGTGCCTTACTTGCCAGAAGGTGAAGGCTGAACATCAACTACCTACTGGACTCCTTCAACCCATCGAATTGCCTCAATGGAAGTGGGAGTGTATAACAATGGACTTTGTATCGGGGATTGCCTCTATCACCGAGGAAAATGATGCTATTTGGGTGATCGTTGATAGGTTCACCAAAGCGCTCACTTTCTTCCTGTTCGAATGAGCATGAGCCTCTAATAGCTAGCTGAATTATACTTGAAAGAAGTAGTCTGACTTCACAGTGTTCCTAGATCTATCATATCTAATCGGGACTCTCGTTTTACTTCTCGATTCTAGAGGGCACTTCAAGAGGCTATGGGAACTAAGCTGAACCTTAACACTACCTTCCATCCACAAATTGATGGACAACCTAAAAGGGTAATCCAAGTGCTTGAAGACATGCTTCGAGCTTGCATTATCGACTTTCGTAAAGACTGAGAAATCTCTACCATTAGACGAGTTTGCCTACAATAACAGCCATCAAGCTTCTATCAAAATGGCCCCATTCAAGCATTTTATGGTAGGAGATGTAGAACTCCCCTATGCTGGTATGAATTGGGGGGAAACAAGGTTTTAGGACCTGAATTGCTTCGTGAAACTTAAAAATCAAGTTCGGGTGATTCATAGAAGACTGAAAGAGGCCTTTGATAGGCAAAAGGCTTATGCCAATCTCAAGAGAAGAAACATTGAATATCTAGTGGGAGATTATATATTCTTGAAGGTATCTCCTTGGAGGAAAATCCTCAGATTCGGGAAGAAGGGTAAACTAAGCCCTCGATTCATCGGACCCTTTCAAATCTTGGAAAAGATCAGTCCAGTTGCTTACAAGCTAGCATTCCCTACTGAATTCAATAGAATCCACAACATCTTCCATGTATCGATGTTGAGGAAATATCGATCAAATCAATCACATGTTCTAGAAACTGATGAGGTGGAACTTAATCCTGATCTATCGTACGATGAAGAGCCAATTTAAATACTTGATAAAGAAGTCAAGAGGCTTCACAATAAGATTGTGCCATTGGTGAAAGTGCTATGGAAGAACCACAATGTAAAAGAAGCCACCTGGGAACCCGAAGCAACAATGAGAAAACAATACCCTCATCTATTCTCCTCAGGTAAATTCGAGGATGAATTTCTTTAACGGGGAGGGAATTGTAATATCTTCAAAACTAGTATAAAAGAAGTTACCACAATGCTTTCATTTGACCCCTAATTGATTGAAAGCAAGATACTAGATCTAGTTAATAAGGACTAGAATGTTATAAATGAAAAAGTAGTAACCTAATGTATAAGTGACCAAACCAAAACAAACAACAAATTGAAGAAATGCATGCAAAATTCATACATTCCTAGAATACCCCTACACATGTCATTAATTAGTGGATAATTAAGGATAAATTAGTCATTTAAGGGAGGAATTAATTGATGAACCATTGTCATCTTCCTCCCTATAGCCAAATGAATGAAAAAGAAGAAGAGAAAAGAGGATTGAGTGAGAAAATTCTATAATCTTAGATTCAAGCTTGAATTTTGGTGAAATTGGTGTTGCTAGCATTCATATTACCTTGATAGGAAGGTAAAATCTCTTCCTTAATGCATTATAGAAACAAATGATGCATGTAGATTTAGGGTTCTTGCTTGAAATGCATGAATTTGATGAATAGTTAGTGAATTGATGCTATGAACTAGTTAAGAAATTCAATTGATTGATCAATCCATGAAATTGATTGTTTCATTCGAATGAGTAGGAGAAATTGAGGTTGTTAATATCCAAATTGATATAATGAAATGCTATGCTAGTTGCTGGAAAATTTGGATGATGATTAGAATGGATGATTGATATGTGAATTGAAATTGTGGTTGATTGAAATTCTAGTGAATTGATGTCTTAATGAATCAAATTGAAAATATTGCTCAAATGCCCTATTTTAATCACATTGATAGGTAAATTGGAATGACCTAGACATGTAGGAATATGAATATAAGTTGAATTATAATGTTAGAAACTTGTTTAGATGAATTATGAAGCTAGAAGCTTAACCTAGTGTAATTTGCCCGAAAAACTCTATTCTGGGAAGTGAATTTGAAAAATCACCATAAATTGTATAAAAGATAATTTAAGGCTGAAATTTTTATGGACAATGCCTTAACATGTCTAAATTCATTAGGAGAAAACAGAACTGAATTCTAGAATGTATAATGAATTTTAGAGAAGAAACACTAGGGACAATGCAAACTGTCCAAAGTTGTAAATTTCCCTATCTTTAAGCTAAAACCTGTATTAATTGGCAAAGGATTAAAATTTAAAGACCTATATGGTTAGAAAGAAAATTAAGTTAGCTTTCTAACAGTGTAAACGGTTCAAAATATTGGCATACAGAATAAAAGATATGAACATTTAAGTAAGTAGTGCACATGCTGCTAGGCAGCAATAATCTAGATGTTTATATTGAATTGTATGCTTGAGTTTTCGAGTCACATAATGACTCGATTTGTTGCTGGATTGTATCTAATACACTATGTATTGTATGAATGTTAGATCAAGTGGAAATTTAGGAAAAAAGGTTCACTTAGATCAACAAGCAAGTAGAGGGAAATGGATTACAATCCAGGATAGACAATAGCTCAGAAAATTCCTGTGAGTGTAGTTTAAAGTTTGGAGATGGCGGTAACCTCTCCAAGTATATTTTTGATTTGTAATTCAAATTTATTCATAAGTATAAATTGTATAATGAGCTTGATATGGAGCATTAGCAAGGTAAGTACTCTTTTGAGTGGTTACTTGATTGTGAAGCATGCTTGAATTGCCATTGATTGTCATGATATGCATATTGCCTAATTGAACTATATTGAAATGAAGCATGAAGTTATAGATAGAAGTAAGTCAATTCATTGTTGAATGAGATATTGATTGATACTTCTTCATTGACTATTGAAACATTGATATTGGTATTGGATTGAGCCCTATTCGATTGAAAGGGAATATTGGCACAAAATGTGCATATTGAATTGAATCATGCTTCTAATTGATTGAAAGTGATAACTATCGTAAGCCTTGGTCTCGAGTCGATCTTAGATATAGTTGGCATGCCATAGAGTCTATAGAGCTCATTGTCGGGTGGATTATGGTCCTGGACATTGGTCCCTAATTGTCGATAGTAGGAGGGAAGTATTGTTATTGGTCATTGGCGACAATAGGAGGGATTTGACCAGGTACTTGGTACCATATTGTCTATTGTTATTGGCGACAGTTTGGTTGGAGACTCGAGTATCTAGACTAAGTAATCGATTCTCAAGGCTATACCTAAAATGAACTAATAACTCATGTACATTGAACCTATTGCTACATTAAATTGCATTGATTGATAGTAAAGGAAAATTGATATTGAACATTGTTTATGAAATTGCTTGATTGTAAAGAAAACATTAAATGCCATGAACTATTGATATTGAAACATTGATTGAACATTGCTTATGAGATTGCTTGATTGTAAAGAAAACATCAAATGCCATGAATAATTGAACATTGCTTAGGAGATTGCTTGTGTATTGAAACATTGATTGAACATTGCTTATGAGATTGCTTGATTGTATAGAAAACATCAAATGCTATGAATAATTGAACATTGCTTAAGAGATTGCTTGATTGTAAAGAAAACATCAAATGCCATGAACTATTGAACATTGCTTAGGAGATTGCTTGTGTATTGAAACATTGATTGAACATTGCTTATGAGATTGCTTGATTGTAAAGAAAACATCAAATGCCATGGACTATTGAAAATTGCTTAGGAGATTGCTTGTGTATTGAAACATTGATTGAACATTGCTTATGAGATTGCTTAGTTGTAAAGAAAACATCAAATGCCATGAACTATTGAATACTGCTTAGGAGATTGCTGGATATTGAAACATTGATTGTGTTCAAAGGATATGTGATGCCTAAAGAAATCGAATTGGATGATTAAGCATGTCTAAACTTCAAGCCTTGTATTGATATTGGATTAAAAATTTAAGCAATGCACTTAGTGTTGTTTGCCTAGTTCGAATGGTTTCTTATTGATGAGGAAACCATGCCATCTATTGATGGTTCGTAGTTGAGACTTTTTGTATTGTTTGCCTTATAACTTTAACTCGTTCACTAAGCTTTACTTATTCAAGTCTCATTTCTACGATACATGTTGATATTGGATTCTATCCCAAAGTCTAAGCTCGTACAAGTCACATTTTTCTTAGAAGAGAATGTTTCCATTTTGTTATAGTTTTCCTAGGATGGTGGCACCTAAGGCATGTATATTCATGATCACTTAGTTATGGTTTGTATAAATTAAGCCCATCTATGATCTGTAAGTGTATGGTATGTATATATATGAGTATGGATGCACCTTCTTGAGCTTGAAAGTTTGTTAGCTTAATGTTAGACTGTCCATGGTTGAATTATGCATGTCATGGTTGATTAGATCTCTTGAAAATGGCTAGTTAACATCTAGTAAATGAAGTAACCCACATCTAGTAAATGAAGTAACATCTAGTAAATGTTAGCCTAATGTATCTAATAGGTGCATCATACATTGTATATTGGGTCCTCACCTAGTTGAATTGTTTATTAATGTACAAGAAAGGCTAAGTCGAATTGAATTAACTAGCTTATAAGGTATGGATTATTGATTGTAAATGTAGTAACTTACCTAATCCTACTAGGGTGGTTAGAGTATGTTACAGAATGGTAATCAGAGCTTATGGTTGCATGATTCTAGGGTCTATTGCATGAATAGGCTATTGTCATTGATCATTTAGGTGCCACCTAGGAGTTACTTAAATATTGATTGGATTGTGACTTGAGCTTGACTTCTCTTACTTCTTATACATAGAATGTCTAAAACAAGTTTGGGCAGGGATAATGAAAGCCCGACCGCTCTTCCAATGAAGGAGGGAGCATAAGGATGAACCAAGATCCCGGAGCCTGCTGAACCTCAACAAGTTCAGCAGAAGTTCCTATGATCTATCATATTCAACGTAAGTGTAGTTGCATATGTCTCGGGTGACACTGTGTGTCATTTCGATTATTGCTTGGTTATATGATATGTGTGAATCATGATCATATACTAAAGGCTCGCATAGGGGCTAACTATGAATGTTAAAGTCTCTTATTAAAGAGAGAAATAATCAATTATCCTACAAATATTGAATCTTAGAGCCTTGATATTGAAAGACATTGGAAGGAGCCAAAATGATTAATTGAATTTTTAAAAGACATCAAGTAAAAGACAAGTAAGACTTCTTATACAATAAGATACACTCTAAATGTCGATCATGGGATAAAATTTGTAAGGATCGCCCTTTGTTTATTCAGGGCATCCCTTCCTAGACAACCTATTGTTATTGCCTTTTGTTGAATTCGATCTCATTCTGGGATTAAATTGGTTAGGAAGGCATCAAGCTTGGGTAGATTGTCAAAAGAGAAAGTTGTTTCTCCGTGGTTTAGGAGAAAAATCCATTACCTTGATCGATAAGAAACCTATTAGCATCTTTGCTGCTATTATTAAAAGTGATGAAATTGAATTTGGAGTGACTTTCTTTCCTGTTGTTACTGACTTCCCTGATGTTTTTCCCGAGGAATTGTCAGGATTGCCCCCTATTCGGGAAGTCAAATTCAAGATTGAAGTTCAACCCGGGAGCGATCCAGTGTCTATCGCTCTATATCGAATGGCCCCTATTAAACTCAATGAGCTTAAGTAACAATTGCAAGAGCTTTAAGACAAGGGCTTTATTCGACCCAGCTCTTCACCCTGGGGAGCACCCGTATTGTTCGTTAAGAAGAAGGTCAGGTCAATGAGGCTATGTATCGATTATCGTCAGCTAAACCGGCTCACTATCAAGAACAAGAATCCTTTACCGAGGATAGAGGACTTGTTTGATCAATTCGAGGATGCCAAAGTCTTCTCCAAGATCGATTTGCGATTGGGGTACTATCAGATGAGAATACAAGACTTGGATGTACCCAAATCGGCTTTCAGGACTCGTTATGGTCACTACAAGTTCCTAGTTATGCCCTTCGGGCTAACTAATGCTTTAGCGGCTTTCATGGACTTAATGAACCGAGTGTTCAAACCCTATTTGGAAAAATTCATGGTTGTCTTTATTGATGACATTCTTGTCTACTCAAAGGACAAAGAAGAACATATTAATCACCTTCAAATTGTACTCCAAACATTGAGAAAGAATCGGCTATATGCCAAATTGAGCAAATGTGAGTTCTAGCTCTTGGAAGTATCCTTCCTTGGCCATGTTATCTCGGCCAAAGAGATAAAGGTTGATCCTAAAAAGATTCAAACCGTCATCGAATGGAGACCTCCAAGAAATGCTAGAGAGGTTAGGAGTTTTCTCGGTTTAGCTGGGTATTACCGAAGATTAGTGAAAGGGTTCTCGATTCTTGCTACTCCATTGACTCAAATCCTTCGAAAGAATACTCCATTTAAATGGTCTGAGGACCAGCAAAGGAGCTTTGATCAATTGAAGCAAGTCCTAACTCAAGCTCCTATTCTAATCCAACCTGAATCGGGAAAAGACTTTACAATTTTTAGTGATGCTTCCCATCTTGGTTTAGGGTGTGTATTGATGCAAGATGACAAGGTCATTTCCTATGCTTCTCGACAACTCAAGTCACATGAATTGAACTACCCAACACACGAATTGGAGCTAGCTGCGGTCGTGTTTGCTTTAAAGATCTGGAGACATTACCTATATGGAGAGAAATGTCCATTTTTTACAGATCATCAGAGTTTAAAATACATCCTAACTCAGAAAGAGTTAAATCTTTGACAACGAAGATGGGTGGAACTACTAAAAGACTATGATCTAATTATTGATTACCACCCAAGCACGGCAAATGTTATGGCTGATGCGCTCAGTCATAAACATTCAATTGGTAAGATCGAATACGAATTTCCAACATTTTTTATCCCCTATTCGAATGGATGATATGAATCCACTAATCGAAATCCCTTAATTGTAGCTTCAACTACTTTCAATGCCCATTTTAAGCTCCTAAAGAATCGGAGATATGTGCCAAAACTTCAAGTTCAATCTGACTTGAATTCTAGGATCAAAGAGCTTCAACAAAATGATCCCGAACTTCAGAAGATATTGAAAGAAATTGAATCCAAATCGAGCACTAAATTCTCACTTCAATCAAATGGTGTGCTCTACTTCAAGAATCAGGTTTGTATACCCAATGATCCAATCCTTAAGAAAGAAATGCTTCAAGAAGCACATAGTAGTCCTTTTCAATACATCCGAGAGTGATCAAGATGTATAAGGACTTAAAGGAAGTCTATTGGTGGCCGAGATTGAAGGTCGATATTGTTGACTTCATATCGAAGTGCCTTACTTGCCAGAAGGTGAAGGCTGAACATCAACTACCTACTGGACTCCTTCAACCCATCGAATTGCCTCAATGGAAGTGGGAGTGTATAACAATGGACTTTGTATCAGGATTGCCTCTATCACCGAGGAAAAATGATGCTATTTGGGTGATCGTTGATAGGTTCACCAAAGCGGCTCACTTTCTTCCTGTTCGAATGAGCATGAGCCTCTAATAGCTAGCTGAATTATACTTGAAAGAAGTAGTCTGACTTCACAGTGTTCCTAGATCTATCATATCTAATCGGGACTCTCGTTTTACTTCTCGATTCTAGAGGGCACTTCAAGAGGCTATGGGAACTAAGCTGAACCTTAACACTACCTTCCATCCACAAATTGATGGACAACCTAAAAGGGTAATCCAAGTGCTTGAAGACATGCTTCGAGCTTGCATTATCGACTTCGGTAAAGACTGGGAGAAATCTCTACCATTAGACGAGTTTGCCTACAATAACAGCCATCAAGCTTCTATCAAAATGGCCCCATTCGAAGCATTTTATGGTAGGAGATGTAGAACTCCCCTATGCTGGTATGAATTGGGGGGAAACAAGGTTTTAGGACCTGAATTGCTTCGTGAAACTTAAAAATCAAGTTCGGGTGATTCATAGAAGACTGAAAGAGGCCTTTGATAGGCAAAAGGCTTATGCCAATCTCAAGAGAAGAAACATTGAATATCTAGTGGGAGATTATATATTCTTGAAGGTATCTCCTTGGAGGAAAATCCTCAGATTCGGGAAGAAGGGTAAACTAAGCCCTCGATTCATCGGACCCTTTCAAATCTTGGAAAAGATCAGTCCAGTTGCTTACAAGCTAGCATTCCCTACTGAATTCAATAGAATCCACAACATCTTCCATGTATCGATGTTGAGGAAATATCGATCAAATCAATCACATGTTCTAGAAACTGATGAGGTGGAACTTAATCCTGATCTATCGTACGATGAAGAGCCAATTTAAATACTTGATAAAGAAGTCAAGAGGCTTCACAATAAGATTGTGCCATTGGTGAAAGTGCTATGGAAGAACCACAATGTAAAAGAAGCCACCTGGGAACCCGAAGCAACAATGAGAAAACAATACCCTCATCTATTCTCCTCAGGTAAATTCGAGGATGAATTTCTTTAACGGGGAGGGAATTGTAATATCTTCAAAACTAGTATAAAAGAAGTTACCACAATGCTTTCATTTGACCCCTAATTGATTGAAAGCAAGATACTAGATCTAGTTAATAAGGACTAGAATGTTATAAATGAAAAAGTAGTAACCTAATGTATAAGTGACCAAACCAAAACAAACAACAAATTGAAGGAATGCATGCAAAATTCATACATTCCTAGAATACCCCTACACATGTCATTAATTAGTGGATAATTAAGGATAAATTAGTCATTTAAGGGAGGAATTAATTGATGAACCATTGTCATCTTCCTCCCTATAGCCAAATGAATGAAAAAAGAAGAGAGAAAAGAGGATTGAGTGAGAAAATTCTATAATCTTAGATTCAAGCTTGAATTTTGGTGAAATTGGTGTTGCTAGCATTCATATTACCTTGATAGGAAGGTAAAATCTCTTCCTTAATGCATTATAGAAACAAATGATGCATGTAGATTTAGGGTTCTTGCTTGAATTGCATGAATTTGATGAATAGTTAGTGAATTGATGCTATGAACTAGTTAAGAAATTCAATTGATTGATCAATCCATGAAATTGATTGTTTCATTCGAATGAGTAGGAGAAATTGAGGTTGTTAATATCCAAATTGATATAATGAAATGCTATGCTAGTTGCTGGAAAATTTGGATGATGATTAGAATGGATGATTGATATGTGAAGTGAAATTGTGGTTGCTTGAAATTCTAGTGAATTGATGTCTTAATGAATCAAATTGAAAATATTGCTCAAATGCCCTGCTTTAATCACATTGATAGGTAAATTGGAATGACCTAGACATGTAGGAATATGAATATAAGTTGAATTATAATGTTAGAAACTTGTTTAGATGAATTATGAAGCTAGAAGCTTAACCTAGTGTAATCTGCCCAGAAAACTCTATTCTGGGCAGTAACTTTGAAAAATCACCATAAATTGTATAAAAGAAATTTAAGGCTGAAATTTTTATGGACAATGCCTTAACATGTCTAAATTCATTAGGAGAAAACATACATGAATTCTGGATTGTATAATGAATTTTAGAGAAGAAACACTAGGGACAGTGCAAACTGTCCAGTGTTGTAAATTGCCCTGTCTTTAAGCTAAAACCTGTATTAATTGGCAAAGGATTAAAATTCAAGACCTGTATGGTTAGAAGGAAAATTAAGTTAGCTTTCTAACAGTGTAAACGGTTCAAAATTTCGATGTACGGAATAAAAGATATGAACATTTAAGTAAGCAGTGCACATGCTGCTAGGCAGCAATAGTCTAGATGTTTATATTGAATTGTATGCTTGAGTTTCGAGTCACATAATGACTCGATTTGTTGCTGGATTGTATCTAATACACCATGTATTGTATGAATGTTAGATCAAGTGGAAATTGAGGAAAAAGGGCCCCACTTAGATCAGCAAGCAAGTAGAGGGAAAGGGATTACAATCCGGGATCTACATATAAAGTGGATTGCAAAGATGCCCAAGAGCGCAAGATCGGTTGTTGTCCACCCTTGATTCACGCAGGGATGTATTATCAAGGCATGCACAATTAGCTAGAGTTTCGACTTAGGGATAAGAAGAAACCATTGAAGAACGCTCTGCCGAACCTTGAAGTTGCTGCCCAACCGCCCAAACAGTTGCCCAGCCAGTTGCCCAGGCAACCGTTCTACTAGTTGCCAAGGTAACCCAACTGCGCAAGTTGCCACGGCAACTTAGTTGCCGTTGCACACTTTTACCAAGACAATCCATTCAGCTATCACACCTCAACTCACGATAACCCGGCCTACTGTCTCTCATTTGATTACATCTTTATTTTATTTAATTGCTCTTTTAATTTATTCATTAGTTAGAACTCCTACAATTATCAATTGTGTTTTTACTTTTATAGTGTGATAACTAAACTAAAGTGGCCCAAAACAATCCCTATGGAGACGATACTCGATATTCAGATCACTTTATTACTTGCGACGTGTATACTTGCACCGTTTGCGTAGCACTCAATATGTGCAACAAGTTTTTGGCACCGTTTTCGGGGATTAGCAATTGGTGTTAGTTGTTTTTGTTATTGAAAATTCCTTATTATTTTTACTAACTTTTCTTTTGTTTCAATTTATAAAAAAAAGAAAAAAGAAATTTCAGGTGCGCTACAAAGTTAAGGGACATCAACATGTGGGGAAATAAAAGCCGATCTATTCGAAAGTTCATGTGGGAAGATAGGAATCAATTCACTCAAGATTTTCTTACACCCATCGATGATTACCTATACCAACCGAGAAAAGCATATACCGTGGAAAACTCATGCACTTGTTGTGGAGAACATCATGTGTTTGAAAATTGCCCTCACATTTTCGGTGCATATGACTACATGGAGAACCATAGATAGAATAAGCAGCAAAATCCTTCATGGTATGATCAAAAAGCTCAAATTTTTTTTACCATAACAATTTTGCTGTAGCAACAGACATGCCTCGGCAATGTAGTCCTTATCAGTAGCCTAGTGTCATGGCAACAGATATGCTATGGCAATGTAGTCCTTTTCAAGAACATTCCAATTCCTTGGAGGAAACGTTGCTAGCTTCCTTAGCTAGACTTGACAGATCAATTGAAAAAATTCGAGAGCTATCAAAGTCCATGGATGTGAGGATAGCTTAGTGGGATGCAACCTTGGGGGATTCAGAAGATCAATTGAAGAGATATACATATGCCTTGGATAACATGCACCAACAATCCGTTCCTAGGGATACTGACGTCCCAAGGCAAGAGGATAAGGAGCAATGCGAAGAAAGGTCCCCGATGTGTGGGGAACAACTAAAACCTCCAAGTCAAGAGGATGCCAAAGAGAGAGACTGCCCAACACATGATGAGCCTGAGCAATAAATTGCCTCGGCAATGATTGAGGAGCCTGAACAGAGCAATGTCGCGACAACACTCAGTAAAGCTGAGAACAGCAATACTACAACAAATTCTGAGGAACCTGATGCCCAGAAGGTTACAATGTTGATGTTGAAGCAAGAATATGTAGATTGCTCTCATCTACAGTTGCCACAACAATTGCACAACCACATGCAAGATCAACGAGATGATAATACTTTGCCAATGGAATATGAGCAAGTAATGGTTGAACCTTTCGAATTCTTTAAAAACTCACCTCGTCCATTGCAGGTATGTCTTGAGGAACCGATGTTGGTAGATTTGAAGCCATCGAAATCTCTACTGATGGAGATGTTTGAGAGGCCAAAAGAAAATGGTGTTTGGATTCGTAAAGCTTTTCAGAAAATTGGTTTTTCCCTTGACTTACAGCAAATTTTGGCAATTAATTGCCACAACAATTGGCTTGAGCAGCAATTGCCACGACAACAAAGACTGCATCCAACCATGATAGAAGTTGATAAGAATGAGGTAATCGAATGGTTGGGAATGGATATAATTTTTTCTAATAATATATTCATGCCTTCAGGAACAGTAGCAAGGTGGAAGATGTGCATGGACTACAAGGGAACACGAAAGAAAGACACCTCCACCATGGTAACACAAAAGGGAGTAGTTGTGAGCACATTGGCCCAATTCTTTTTGGGCAATATTATCACTCGATGGAGGGTGCGGATGGACTATAAGAAGTATCGGAAACGACCCTCCTCAAGTTTTCTCAGATATGCAATAACATTAGAAGATGCATGAAAATGCTCTTTCTAAGAATTTTTAATTTTTAATTTTTTTATTTTTGGAACTTTGTTTTATTTTTGTTTTTTTCTTTATTTATTTTTGCAATTTTTAGGAGATATTTTATTTTATTTTTCTTCATTATCTTTAGTTTCCAGGTTTTCTTTATTTTCTTTTCTTTTCCACAACAAGACTCACAACCACCATGCTAAGGAAATTCACTGCCGACTACTTGCCATGGCAACCGTAACAGAGGATGCCCTAGCAACCGCCCCAGCAACTACCTCAGCAGTTGCCATGGCAATAGAAACTGGCGATGCCCGGGCAAAAACAATGGCTTTGGCAACTACTGATGCCCAGGCAAGTGAACCTGCCTCTGCAAACATGGATCAAATCAAAGCAATGCTATTCACGCGGTACCAGCCACAAGCATTCAACCATCGACCGGAATATGAATCAAGCAAACAACACGAAGGAAACTAATCACTCGAGGTGACGACCTCTTTGACTAACTCATTTCATTTAGTTTCTTTTAAATTTTATTTCACTTTTATATGCAATGAGGACAATGCTTCTTTCGAGTTTGGGGGGTGTTGGTTTCTAGTTAGTTTCATGTTTAGTTGCATTCATCTTTAGCAATCACATATAGGTTGCATATGTTACTTGCCATGCCTTTGATTGGATTTAATTGCTTAAGACTTGTTGAATATCCAATGATGAATTTTTGCCACTGCACTTAATTGAAAGAACCTTTAATTTTAGGATTGCATGAAAAGAACTTAGAATTTTACTATGATGCTGAATTGTTTTACACGGTTGTGGCTTGTTGATTGAAAGAAACTCAGTGAACTTAAGTTGCTTAAAATTTCGGTAAATTTAAAATTGAAAATTAAAAGTTAATTTCTTACTAGAGGTGCCCCAAAACCGGCTCTAGTAGTTAATGCGCATTAGAGAATCACTAGAGGTGCCCGAAACTGGCTCTAGTAGTTAATGCACATTAAAGAATCGCTAGAGGTGCCCGAAATTGGCTCCAGTCGACTAAAATAAAATGAGAAATTGCTTACTTTGCTAGAGGTGCCCGAAATTGGCTCTAGTGAAAATAAAAATAAATGCCCTGATAATTAAATTGATAAAAGCCTATTGTTCACATAGAATCTTGAAAATCAACTTGTACACAACTACGCACACACATTGTCACGAGCATTATAGTTCGATTCCGGGTAATTTTTGTGCTATCCGAAAAATTAAAAGGTGATCATACTTTGTGCCACAGTTTTGAGGTTTGAATTCAAGTTTGAACATGTCTTTGATGATTAAAGTCTTGGCAGGTAATTGTTAGTTTGCATTGCTTGAGGACAATCAATAGTTCGAGTTTTGGGGTGTGTTAAGTGTTCAAAAGTACTATGTTTATTACCCTTTTTACTCATATTATTGTTAGACTTAGGCTTATTTTAGTTGCATAATTAGTCATTCATGCATTAATTCATGTTTCTTTCCACTGTTGAGCTTGATTACATAACTCTGTGATTTTTTTGGAAAAAGATACTGCTTTGGTGTGTTTTTGTGTGTGTGCATAATCACTTGCCTAAACAAGGCTGGAACCAGTTGCCAGGGCAGTGCATGAAGGAGATGCTGAAACAGTTGCCAGGGCAATGCATGAAGGAGATGCCGAGCTAGTTGCCAGGGCAATTGTCGATAAGGGATAAGATGATATGGCAGTCAAAATTGACGACTAGATAAGCCGAAAATGACGTGGAGCAAAGTTAAATCCCAAAGGAGTTTGATTTCCATGAAGAGGTCAAAGAGAAATTAAATCCCAAGAAGATAGGAGAAGATCTAGAAGGAATTTAAATATAATAAAGAATTATATTGTTTCAAGTTACCACGACAACTGAGTTGCCCTTGCACTCTTTTACCAAGACGATCCAATTGGCTATCACACCTCAACTCATGATAACCTGGCCTATTCTCTCTCATTTGATTACATCTTCTTTTACTTTATTGCTTTCTAGTTTAGTTGTTAGTTAAAACTCCTACAATCACCTACTTGTGTTTTTACTTTTTACAGTGCAAGAGATTGAATTCTTGAAGTGGCACCAATCCCTGTGGAGATGATATCTTTTATACTATAACTTGGGACGTGTACACTTGCACAATTGCGGAGCACTTATTACGCGCAACAAGTTTTTGGCGCCGTTGCCGGGGATTGGCGATAGCAACTTTGTTTTTATTTTCTTGCACTTTTTATTTTTATTGTTTAAAGATTCGAAGGGCTAACAAACTTTGGTTTTGCATTGGTATATGACCAGGGCGAGACCGATTACACCAGGACATCCCTTTGATCCAAAAATTGAACGAACCTTGCAAAGACTCAGGCAAAGGTTAAGAGTAGCAATGGCCAATCAAGACGGCAATATGAATCAGGATGTTCCAACAGAATGATGAGTGATTCTTGCACGAAACAGAACTATTCGAGACTATCTTGAAGAAGATCTTGAAGGACTCAATCTAGGAGTTTTCACACCTAAAATTGAAGCCGACCACTTTGAGTTGAAACCGGTGATGTTCATTATGATCAACACAATTGGTCAATTTAGCAGCTCAACAACTGAAGATGCACAACAACATCTTAAATCTTTCCTCGAGATTTGCAATTCATTCAAAATACAAGGAGTCACCCTGATGTTTTACGACTAAGATTATTCCCCTCTTCACTAAGGGATAGGGCGAAAGCATGGTTGAATAGTATTCTTGCCGGATCAATAGGAGCTTGGACCGATCTTTGTCGTGATTTCCTTGCTCGATTTAATCTTACAAATTTGACTGATAAACTTCATAACGAAATTACTTCTTTTCGGTAGGCAGATGATGAATCCATGTACGAGGATTGGGAGCGATATAGAGAACTTCTACACAAATGCCCCCTGCACAGATTTCCAGTGTGGACACAAGTAACAATGTTTTACAACGCTGTAAATACACCAACAAGGATGATGCTAGATGCCTCGGCAAATGGCATACTCCTAGATAAGTCGCCGGTGGAAGCAATGCAAATTCTAAACAGGCTCGCCAAGAATAATTATCAGTTCCTATATGCTAGAAGAGGAGGAGTTAGACGCCAAGCTACAATACATGAACTGGGATCATCAGATTCAATTTCGGCATAATTGGCCGCTCTAACCAAGATGGTCCAGAACATGCCGAAACAAAACAATACATAAGAGGTCAAGGTAGTAGATTCCTTTTGTGAGTTATATGGTGGTAACCATAATTCTTCTGAATGTATGCAGAATCCAGAATCCAGCTTTTATATGGGGAATTACAATCAGAACAACAATGTGATGTCCAATACATACAATCCAGCTTGGAAGAAGCACCCAAAATTTTCATGGAGTAATCCCAACAATGCTCTGAACTAGAACAATCAGAATGCACAAACATCGAGATTCCAGCAGAATATGCCACGGCAACAGTTGTTGCAACAACAACCAACAACATCTAGTTCTTTGGAAAATTCTCTCAATGTTTTTAAGTTGAAAACTGAATCTTATATGGCTGAGAATAGTAACTTCATAAAAAGGACTGATGCTTTATTTATTAGGACCAAGATGAGATTGCAAAACCAAGAGGCGGCAATCAAATCATTGGAAAATCAAGTTGGACTATTTGCTCAAAATCTGAATACTAAACCGCAAGGAGGTTTACCTAGCGATACTGAAGTCGCAAGAGGAACTGGCCATGAGCAATGTAAGGCGATCACCACTAGAAGTGGCCGACAACTTAAGGAGGCTCAAGCTCGCTCATAAAACAAAACTCCACAAAAAGAACAAGATGAACTCAGCAGTAAAACCTCATATGCTGAACCAAGAAATGCCACAACAACCTCAATTGACGATGCCGCGGCAACCAACGATAAGCATGCCCAAAATGAGCATGCCGTGTCAACCAGCGATAAGAATGCCACGACAACCCTAGTTGATGATGCCTGACAACTCCAGTTGCCCCAGTAATGCTATCAATCAGGTTCCAAACCAACGAAAAGATCGAAGATATCCGACTTCCACCACCATTCCCACAAAGGTTGAAGCGACAAAAGCAAGAATATCAATTCAAGAAGTTTCTTGATATCCTAAAGCAAGTCCATATCAACTTGCCATTGGTTGAGGCAATTGAACAAATGCTGAACTATGCCAAGTTTCTGAAAGACATTGTGTCCAAGAGAACAAGGTTATGAGAGTTTGAAACAGTTGCCGCAACAGAGGGATGCATGGCCATGTTACACAATCACATGCCACCCAAGTTGAAAGATCCTGGAAGTTTCACAATACCATGTTCTATCGGAAACCACTATGTCAGGAAAGCATTATGTGACCTTGGAGCAAGCATAAACTTGATGCCTAAATCGGTTTTCCATAAACTAGGAATCAGGAAGGCAAGACCTACAACAGTTATGCTACAGCTAGCCGATAGATCCTATGTGCATCCAGAGGGAAAAATAGAAGACATACTAGTAAAAGTTTGATCACATCCTTGAATACATGTTTAATTTGATTTATAAGCATGTTTAAGTGGTAACATTGGTGCTTGTATGTGGCATGTGGCATGTGATCAAATGCTTAAAGAAATTGCTTGTAACGTTATCCCACTTGATGAAATGAACACATGAGAATTACATGATATGTGAGCTATGGCTCATTTGGCCTATGGGCCTAGTATGAAATGAACTTGCTTGACATGATTTTGAACTTGAAATACTTGTATAAATGGCTTAAATTGAAGAACTTTGCTAGCTAGTTGGATTAGGTAGAAGGGCATGCCTTAGAGTCTAGAGCTCATTGTGTTAGGGTGGACTACGGTCCAGGGCTAAGGCCCCTATTTGGCGACAAACGGAGGGTACGTATGTGGTATTTGGCGACAGTAGGAGGGTTGACTAGCACTACGGTGCATCTTGTGGCGACAGTTGGTTGGAGACTCGATTACCTATACAAACTAAGTACCAAGGGGGTTGTTTAATTTATAACAAATGAAATAACAATCCTATAGCATATGTTACTTTTCTTGAAAGTTATATAATGTATGTTACTTGACATGAAAGCCTTGAATTGTATGTTACTTGACATAAAAGCCATGAATTGTATGTTACTTATCATGTAAGCATGATTTGGTTGATTCTTGATATGAAAGCATGGATTATGATTCATTGTCTCTTGTTCCTTATGCTAGCTGAATGCTTGAAATCCTTAGCTAGGATCATTCTTGTTTAATTGACACTTAACTTGATATAACAAATGGTTAAAACTAGTTACTACCTCAGTAAGTACATTCTTGTACTTGTCACTCTTGTTTCATTCTTCCCAACCAACAAGATAAAGGATTCGATCGTTGTTTGATTCTAAAGCATGTTTCCTTGAGCTCGAAGCAACACACAAGCATAGCTAAAGTATGGTTCATACTTGTTTTGTACTCCCCTAATTGGTGGCACTTAGATTGTATATAGTGAACTATGCATGCATTTGGAATACTTGAATTTGTATATATGTGTGTTCTTGAATGGGCATACTATGTTATGAACTTGGTTGATAATGTGAAGCTTGTATTGAACTTAAATTACATGTAATAGAATTGGTTTTTTGCTGCGCATATATGAAATTATAAATGGAATGATTAAGTGATTGATCTAGTTATATTGAGCTCATTTGAATGCCTTGGAAATTTTGTAGTCACTTGTGTGTGAACATACCTTGTTGTATGTGTTTTTGTATGTTTGTATAGTGTATTGCCGAATAGATAGGCTTAGTGTATGACTTGAATGGAAACAAGTTACATGGAATTGAATGTTCAAATAATCATTTAAGTAATTTAGGTATGAGATGTTACATGTATACGTCTAGGAACAACGAAATGAAAGGAAGCATGTTTGTACCCTTAGGTCATTCGAATAAGGCATGCTATCATGGAATGAATATGGAAAGTGAATCATGAAAGTAGTAACCTATAATGTAAGCATGAAAGCAAAATTTTTAATGGTCTTTTCGAATGCCCTATATTAACTTGAAATCAAAATGTGGGATTGCTTGCTTGTTAAGTTAAGTATGCTTGGTTGCTTACTAGTTAAGTAACTCATCTAATAGGGATGAGTTAATCAATTCTTGTTGTGTTCTTGCTTGTATTGTATTGCCTTGTCCTTTCTTGGTAACGCTCTCGAGCCAGTTTGCTACTAACTCGGGGTAGGGGGTGTGACAGCGCAAAGTCAAGAAATATAGACGAGCCCTTGTTGAAGAGAAGATGAAGCGTAAGCTGGAAACTGAAAATGGAAATGGCAAATGGGTTCATGAAAGGGAGAAAGAAAGTGTGGTTGCATGGAAAAAGAAGGCCCACGACAACAAGATTCGCTTATTTGAGTTGCAGAAGGCATATGATCAGACCAGTGCGAAGCTAAAGTAGAGTCAAGCTTGTGTTACTGAGTTGCAAGACAAAATAGATGATTTGAACCACTTGTTGCATAGACTCCAAAATCATCACACCTATACTAAAATTCAGGCCTCTCTAAGTGAGAATGATACCTTGAAGAAGCAAGTTGAAGGAATGGATAACGTCATCCAAGAATATAGGATGAAGATTTTGGTCCTTGAAGACATAGCTGAGGGAGGTAATGATTACTGGTTCACTCGTCTTAGAGACGTTGCTAGAAGATTCCAAGAACATGATGAGTTTGATAGGACTGTCATAACCCAGGTGCAAGATGTGGCTTGACACGTGGTGATGTTAGCCACTGAAGCTTCAACTCTTCGTCAGTACGTTAAGCCAGCAAGAGAAGTGGGATCAAGGCTTATGTGGCTCGTTGAAGAAATCAAGGAACTAGGAGTTCAGGCTAAAAAATATTTGTAGATGAAATTTGATGTAGTAAGGACTATTTCATGTTTAATAAAAGAGTTGTTTCTTGAGCAGATGTTTCATGGAATTGAAAGGCCCTTCGCTTGCATTTGTGCATTTTTATTCCATTCTTTTGTATTTCATAGCTTTTCTTTGCATTTACATTTGTGCATGCAAACATGACATAATAAGAAACAAACTTAAGTAAAATGATAGAAAATCAAAATAGCAAAAAAAAAATCACAAGTACGGTACTCGATCTCAAGCCAGAGCAATGGAAGACAAAGTGACAGCATTAGAAAGTAACCATAAGATTACCTAGGATAGGTTAGACAAGCTGGAGATGGGTCTGAAGCAACAGATGAAGTTAGTTCATCAAAAGACAATTGGTTAAATTGCAGCCATGTTAGGCTTTAAAGACCCAGACACAGTAGAAGCTGGCAGGGAAGCAAATGTCGTGCCAAAATTTTAGGGGATGCCTTCGTTCATCCAAGCATGCAAAAAGAAGCTCAATATTCTAAGGCCAACATTTCTCTACATTTTGCTAAGGCTTCGACGCAGAATGATAGGAAGATAAATTCTGAAGAGGTCATCTCAACAAAATTGCCGACAAGGTGAAAACTGAGAAGAAATGGGAGGATCTCCATTTGACATTTTTCATCCCAAGTCCCTGGGTTATTCTTCCTGAGTAGCCTAAATATTGGATCACACTTATCAGTTAGCTGAGAAATAAAGCGTGCGATGTAATTTAATCATCCCATAAAACCTCAACCTTCCTTTTGTGTTTGAGGTGGGGGAAGTTCCTGCATGGCTTTTATCTTATCAGGGTCAATCTCAATCCCTCTTCTGCTTACAACAAAACCTAATAATTTGCCAAATGTGACCCCAAATGTGCACTTAGTCGGGTTGAGCTTCAACTGGAACTTTCTCAGTCTTATGAAGAGGTTTTCTAAATTGACCAAATGTTCTTCTTCAGATCAAGATTTAGCGATCATATCATCAACCTATACCTCTATTTCTCTATGCATCATATCATGGAAGAGAGTGACCATGTCCCTCTGATAGGTTGCCCCTGTATTTTTAAGTCCAAAAGGCATCACTTTATAGCAAAAAGTCCCCCATAGCACCACAAAAGTTGTCTTTTCCATGTCTTATAGGCATATCTTGATCTGGTTATACCCGGAGAAACCATCCATGAAAGAAAAGAGTGAATGTCCAGCTGTATTGTCGACTAAAGTGTCAATATGTGGGAGTGGGAAATTATCTTTAGGGTTTGCCTTATTGAGGTCCTTGTAGTCAACACACATTAGTACTGTTCCATCCTTCTTCGGTACTAGGACAATGTTCGCCACCCATTCCGGATACTTGGCTACCTCAAGGAATCCTACATTGTATAGCTTCTTTAACTCATCCATGATGTTGAGGAGTGTTTCAACCTTCATTCTTCTAAGCTTTTGTTTTACAGGTTTACATTCTTCTTTTATGGGGAGCCTATGCATGACAATGTCAGTGTCCAAACTGGGCATATCTTGATATGACCACGCAAAAATATCTTTAAATTCTTTCAAGAGCTCGATCAAACTTTGTCTGGTTTTGGCCATGATGGTAGTACCGATCTTTACCTCTCGCTTTTCTTCTGCAGTTCCGAGGTTTAATATCTCTAGTTCCTCTTTATGTGGTAGAATCTACTTTTTCTTTTCTTCTACCATTCTGAGCATATCACTGGGTACATCATATTCTTCCTCATAGTCAATATTTCCAACTTCTTCTGAGCACAGAGGCAATTCAAAGTCAACCTTGAAGTCAAATTCGGACTCATTTACGCTAATGATTCTGAATACCTGAAAAATGAATAGGCAAAAGATATAAACAAAGGGAGGAAACAAAATGAATGGAATATTTTTTTATGCTTTTAACTTTATGGTTTTATGGTTTTGGTTTATTTATGAAAAGAAAATTTGCCACACAAGATTTAAGGGAATGCATCTTTTATTGAATTTCAAATTAAAATTTTGACATAGGCCCTTTACATAAGATCCTCTATTGTCTTCGAGCCTGGAGCAAAGAGGTTGGTTTTGAGAATTACTCTGAACATGTCTTAAAGACTACAAGAATTTCTTCAGTAGTCCAATTGTCAAGCTCAGAGCAAGGGCGAATCATTGACAGGTACTGGCTCTCTTCCTCCTTTTCTATCACAATATTGATACTCAGCCTTTCAAATGCTTCACATAGAGTGCTCTCTTCTTTTTCTTCTTCACTGGCTGAGGTATTTGGATCCAGCATACCCCCAGATATAAAGTTATGGTTCAAGGGAGGGAAAGTCATCGGTTCCCACTCGATTTCCTCCCCCTTCAATCTAGCTCTTATCCTCTCTTGATGTTTTCTAATTTCTACCCTTCTTTGACATTTGTTGGGCTTGAAGCCCAAACTGAACCAATATTTTTTCGTTGGGATTACTACGGGATACAACCTTCCTTGATGTCTCTTTCTAAATCCTTTTTCCAATTTCAGCTCCTTTCCCAAGGGTTTGCTTTACCTGTATCTTCGCACAGCTTGATAATTCAGGTTCTGGCACCTTACTCCCTTCAGTGACAAAGGTTGCATTGACAAGCTCCAATGCCCTGAAATGAAACTCGAGCGTATGCTCATCGATCTCGATAAAGGGCACATCAGTGATTACTGATGCAATGATTTCCTCCTCTGCACCGACAGTTATTAGTTGACCATCAATCACGAACTTCAACTTCTGATGTAAAGTAGATGGGACCACTCCTGCTGCGTGAATCCATGGGTGCCCTAGTAGGCAACTATAGCTAGGTCTTATATCCATAACCACAAATTTAACATCAAAAGTTTTCGGTCTAATTTGTAAAGGCACCTCAATTTTTCCTATCACATCATTCTGAGTTCCATCAAATACCCTAACCGTATTTTGGTAAGCTCTCATATGAGAACTATCTATTGGCAGCTTTCTCAATGTGGCTAACGGTAGAATATTCAGCGCTGACCTATTATCAATTAGGACACCTGGTAACATATGTCCTTTATATCTGGTGGTGATGTGCAAAGCTTTGCAAGATCCCATTCCTTCACCTGGTATTTCCTCATCATTAAATGAGATGAAGTTGTTAACAACAATGTTACCGAATAACATATCCATCTTATCAGTTGTGATCTCTTTTGGTACAAATTTCTGGTTTAAAATCTTTAACAAGGCCTCACGGCGGTTCTCGGAACTTAGTAGCAGAGAAAGCATAAAAATTCGAGCTGGAAGCTTGTGGAGTTGCTCCATGACGCTGTATTCACTATGTTTTAAGATCTTCAAGAATTCTTGAGCCTTTGACTCCTTTATAGGCTCGTGATATGTTGTTGATTTTTCTTTGAAGAAATCTCTATTGTCTTCTTTTTCAAACTCCACAGCAGCTGCTTTCCTCTGCGCTGCTTCTCTATCCTCTGCTATTGGTTGAGAATAGAGCCTTCCACTCCTCGTGAAATAGCTCACCTCATTGACCGGTTCTCCTTTCTCTTGGACAAATGTTTCTCCTGGGTTGTCACCTCACAAGTGTAATTCCAAGGAAACTGCCTACCATCCTTGCATGGAAATGACGTTGGTGCCTTAATTATGAGCTGAGGGGCTACACTCTTTGCTAGCTCGCCAACTCTTGTTTTAGCCTTAATAACTAAAGGCTTTATTCTGGTGTAGTCCCTTTTGGTAGATGACTCTTCAGATGCACATACATCCAACAAACATTCTTTGTCTTCTTTCACAAAGAACTTGAGTTCTTTTTCATTCATCTTGTTTTAAACTAGTTTCCTAAACTCTAAGCAACAATCAATCTCATGTCCTTCCTTCATGTGGTACTCACAATATGATTCTTTCTCAATCTACAATTTCTGGGCTCCTTCTTCCAGCATCCCTACTGCCACCATCTGAGTCCATAGATGTGTCTACACCTAATTGAACTAGTTAAATTAGGTAATGGACTGCCTAGTTGATGAATTGTGTGTAATTGTGATCAAATGGATTAAACTAGGAATAACATGACTATGCCCTGCTTTGAGAACATTGTTAGGTGAATTATGATAGCCAAGACGTGTATGAACATGATCATGAATGTATTCTAGGGCCGAAACATTGGTTAAAATGAATTTATGGAATTAAAATATGAATAGGTGCAATCTGCCCAGAATTGCTTTGTTCTGGGAAGTAACTTTGAAAATTCACCATAATTTGTATAGATCAAATTCAGGGCTGAAATTTTAGTGGTATAATCCTTAGTATGTCTACTTGCATTAGGTGAAAACAGAACTGAAATCTGGGTCCTATGCTGGAAACTGTAATTAGAATAGCTGGACAGTGCAATCTGTCCAGACAGTGTAAATGCCCTATTTTGAACAATAAACTGTATTAATTGGCTAAGAACTAAAATGTAAACCTTATATGGTCATAAATAAAATTTTGTTAGCTTTCCAACGGTGTAAATTAATCGAAATTCTGACGTACGAATTAAATGATATGACCAATTAAAGGGACAGTGTGCATACTGCCAGGCAGCAGTGTCCTGGGCAGTTTGGGACTATTTTTGCACCTAGAAGCAAACTGTATCCAAAATAGTTTTGGGACATTGTAACCTGTCCAGTTATGTTCTAAAATGAGGTAATAACAATATGGAGATGAACAAGTAAGAAATTCTTAAAAGAAAGCATAAAAATAGTAGCTTAATGTTATGTACAAATATGGTAACATTGCTACTATATATGTGTGACATTATGTGCATGTTTTGATGAATTGTATGTGTTATGCTTGCTAGACCAAGGGCATCAAGTTGTGGGAGAGGAAGAAAAGAGTGGACATCCCAAAGCAAGATGCAAAGTGATTTAGATACAAGACAAGTGATTAGCTAGGAGTATTGTGAGTGTAACCATCCTTAGGGTTGGGACTTAGGTCCTAACCAACCTTGCTATTCTATTAATTTAATGACATTGCCATGTAACATGAACTAATATATTTGGCTAATTAAGGGAAGAATGATATGAATGTCAACTTGTTTGATGCCATGATCTATTTTTTTACTTGAGTGTTAAGCAAATGAAATGAAATGCTTGACATGTTGCATTGCTTATGCCAAAGGTAAGAAATGGAATGCTTGCTTGGAGAATAAGGTACGCACATTGCATACATATGAATGTGATTGTGATTGATAAGCATGAATGGTTTGAAATGAAATGAACAATGGTACCACCCTGTGTTCATGCCATTCGAATGGCATTGATATACTTGTCTTGGGAGTTAAGACTCTATAAGCCTAAGGGCTTGGCCTTTGAATGGCATAATCATGTATTGAATAATGAGCTGTATAAAGCTTGAATGAAATTGATAATCAAGCAACATTGGTAGCTAGTTTGGATAGATAGGAGGGCATGCCTTAGAATCTTGAGCTTATATTGGCACTACGGTGCATGTTGGAACTACGGTGCATATTGGCACTTCGGTGCATATTTTGAAGATTTGATTATCTAGTGACCTAAATACCAAGGGTGTTATAAGATGAATTAACCACTTGAAATGAACATTGCTTGTCTTGAATGTGTGATGGGAACATTACTTGTTTTATAAGATTCTGGAATGAACATCCTTGCCTTGAATGATAACACATGAATGATTATATAACTAGTTACTTCACATGAAAGAAATGCATAGATGATGTTATTGTGCAAGAATGCCAACTTGGTACTTGGTGTTTTTGATTGCTTGTCTCCTAAGCAATAAATCGAATAGCATATTATGTATACACAATGGATGTTTCTATGTTGATTGTGTGATAAGTGAAGCTTGCTTATGTTTACCCCATGCAATTGGAATAGAATATGACATATAGTGATGATCTTGATGCTTCGAAGTACTTGTAAACTTGGATGTGTATACTTGAAATTGGTTAGATTAGTGTTACCTCACTAAGTACATAACTTGTACTTATCGCTCCACTCTTCATTCTTCCCATAACAAATTAAGGACACTTTCAAGAGGATATCTTGAACTCAAAGTAACATTTTGAAGCAAGCTTGAAAGTATGATTTCATACTCTTTGTATACTCCTAGTTTGGTGGCACTAGAACTTGTAATAGTTAGCTTTGAACATGCATTTTGGGTGTATATATATGACTAGTATATGTAATGTTTTGTTGGGCCTATCATGTAACCAACTTTGATGACTTAAACTATGTATATAACTATGTTAATATGTATATAAGTGAGTAAGATGCTGCGCATATTGTTTAAGTAATCCAATGAATGTATGGACCTAAAGGGTAGCTTGAATGTAATTATACCTTGATGATTGTGTTAGGTATGCATGTATGGGGTGGTTGCCGAATATTTAAGACTAGGATAAGCCTTGAATAAACTAGTTTCATGCCTTGTATGTGTTTGGTGAAATACTTGAATGGTTAGGATTAGATTGTGGCTTGAATGAAAGCTAGAATATGTAATTTGAATGTTCAAGAATTATGTTAGAAAATTTGGAAGCATGTAACTTTAAGGAATTTCGAATGGGATAGGGGATAATGAATGGAAGTTGTAAAAATGAAATATGAAAGTAGTAACTTGTATTATAAACATGAAAGGGATTAATCTAGTTATTTTGTGTAGATAGTCGAATGGCTTAGGATAAAATTGAAGTTATATATGAGGTTACTTGTTTGTTAAGAAAGTATGTATGATTGCTTGCCTTGATTGTTGGTTTTGTTCGAATGCTAGGATGATTATAAATCAAATGAGAGTTTACTTGATCGCTAAGTAAGAATGATAAGTAAGAAGCTTGTATGATTCTATGGTGTATGTGTATTAAAATGGAATGGTAAATTGTAATATGATAGTGGTAACTTAGGATATAAGTATGAAATGAAACAAATTAGTACCTAAATTAGCATGCTAAGTGTGTTTGTTTTGATTAATGTGGATTACTTGTACGTCTTGTATGGTTGTGTTTAGGTTACTTGAATTGCAAGTTATGTATATCGAGGTTACTTGTTCGACAAGTAACCTATCTTTTGCTTTGTTCTCGCTTTGGTAACACTCTTGAACCGGATTACGGCTAACCCGGGGATGAGGTGTTACACATGATATGTTATGTTTAGTATCTTATGTGACAAGTAATTGATAACCATGATATGTTATGTTTAGTATCTTATGTGACAAGTAATTGATAACCATGATATGTTATGTTTAGTATCTTATGTAACAAGTAATTGTTAACCATGATATGTAATGTTTGGTATCTTATATGACAAGAATTGTTGACATGATATGCTATGTTTGGTATCCTTTGTGATAAGTAAGTTCATGTTAAAAGAAATCATTAAAGTTTATTAGAAAATAAATGAGCTAATGCAATAACGTGTATTACAAGTAAATGTAACTAGTTGTAAAAAATGAATATGTTTTTGGGAAGAACAGAATTGCTTGGTTAGAATGCCTATATAAGTATGTGAGTTTTGTTTGAGTCCTTAAATATATGCTTTGCTAGACTACTCAAAATTTATGTGATGCTAGAATATTCTAAAACTTGTATGTTTCAAATACTATGTATATATACATTGTTCTAGTTTTCACGTCTATATAAGTATTTGTTTGATTCAAATGCTTATTACTACTATAGCTCACTTCGTGTTCAAGCTTATAGTCATACATGACCAATAGAATTTCGTGAAATGATAGATTTTGTTTCACGATATTAGTTACTTTGAACTCCCTCACTAAGTGTATGCTTACAAAATCCTTTCATTATATTTCAGGGTAAAGCTGGGTAAGTAATTTCTTAATTGGAGCTTGGACAGATCACATGTACTACAATAGTGTATGTTTTGTTACTCCTTGTAATACTCCTAAAATGGTGGCACAATGTTCTATTTTGGGTGCATATAGATCATCCTTTTGGCATGTATAACTTCATAGCATCTTATGCTATATGTAATTAAGGCCTTAGTATGTTGCGGTGGTTGATTTTGGTTTGATGGTCATAGATAATACTTGATAGTTTGGTAGTTGATAATGCAAATATACATATAAACGGTCTCTGATGCTATGGTAGACTAGATATGACAGTATGACATGTTGAATGGTAAAATCTTTGCTTGCAAATTTGGTTATGTTTGAACGCTAATGCTTGGCTCGGAAAGTTAGATAATAAAGGGTTAGGATTTTATATGTATGAATGTGATGTTCAAGTAGTCATTACTAGGTTGATTTCTAGATGACCAATGGATTTAAATATGAATTTGTAAATAGGATCGACTTAGGTACTCTGTTATTCAAACGAATTTAGTTGGTCACTTGTATGTTTTGAAAATTGGTAGTCCTTATTATGCTTAGTTAGCCATGTTTTGATTTGGGTTTACATGTTAACAAGGTATAATAGATTTGCTTGAGGTATAAGTTACTTGTGGGTTCAATTTCGAATAAGAATCAATTAGTTTAATCAAGTGTTAAAAGATAAGCTAAAACATTCTATCGAGTCATATTGATCTTGTGTCTCAATTTATAAAAAGGTATTAAGTCTTTTTAATGGAACAAAGTTATACGTTTAAATATTATTTGTTAACTTGAGTTAAGGCTTAGATTTGATAGTTAAAGTTTGAAATAAGTCATTGTAAAATCTTAACTTTGTCTTGCTTTTAAGACTTAGAATAAGGTCTTATTTCTGATAAGCCAATGTTTGTTTGTTTCGTAACACTACCTAGTATGGTTTATCTCCTAAATCGGGTTAGGGGTGTTACATTAATTATTTTGACAAAAATTAAATGGTTGCAAAATCTTGAATAAATTAAGAAGATGAACAAAAGAATTTTTTAAAGGCATGTGTATCCTTCCCTAAAGTGGGTCAACACAATATGTTAATCGAGTTTTTTAAACAAATATATAGAAACTAAAGTTTGATTTAAAAGGGATAAAAAAGGGAAAATAGTTAAATACCATTAAGATTCGAAAAACAAAATATTGATCAAAAAAAGAAAAAAAATTGAAACCAAGGTTTAAAAATTTGATGGTCGGTAGAGCAAAATAATTTAAAGGGGAAATTTAAGGAATGTAAATTGCTCAATTTGTTTTAAAATTTATAAAAAAATGACTTTTAGAAAAACATACTTTAAAATTCTCTTTTTTTTTTAAAAAACGAAACAAACACCTCATTTTTATTTTTTCCAAAGCGTTCTTAATATTATTTATGGATTGAAAAATACCGAGAACAAATCTTCTTGAAATCCCAACTCGAATCTAATTAAAAATTCTCAAAATGAAAGAAAACTGTTTTCCCCCTTATTTAGAAAAATTTTGAAATTCCCTCTTTCTTTCAATCCCTAATTTCCAACCATCCCTTCACTCGAATCTGGGTTATGGTAGTGGTAATTTAAAATTCGAACAAGATCAACATATATTCGAAAAAAAGAATACACATGAAAATAGTGATAAAATAAATACCTCAATAATGCTCCAAGCTTTTATTCCAACTTCGAATCCAAGTACAAAGCTCGAGTGTTTTCAGTGAATTCTCAAGTGAATCAACTGTGAAAATTTGTGTACAACTCTATAAAAAAACTTTGTGTAACTTTCCAAAAACACCTTGTATTTTTACAAAGGGGTTCAACCATTTATATAGGTAATTTTCATACCTAAAATACAAAAATTCGGAATAAAAAAATCACTATTTTCAGTGATTCTTCCCCTTTTCCATTTAATGCAGATTCAAATTTGATTTGAGCTGATTTGACTCAAATTTTGGGCAAATTTGGGTTGATTCTTTCCCTCTTCCATTCAATGTAGATTTAGATTCAATTTGGTGATGATTTGATTTTGATTCTGGTTCGAATCTGAGTTGGTTCTTTCTTTTTTCTTGCCATATTGGAATCAAAACCCTAACCCTTTCTTTCCCCTTTTGCGTTGAAGGGTTTCGGCTAGAGAGGAAAGGACGGCAGCGGCACGGCGTGGTCGTAGGCGGTCCTGTAGAGGTGAGGTGTGGTCTCCAGTGTAACATACTCTAACCACCCTAGTAGAATTAGGCAAGTTACTACACTTACAATCGATAATTCATTTAGTTTAAGGTGGTAAGTTCAATTCGTTTTAAGTCTTTCTTGCTTAATAAGCCAGAGTTCGAATAGAAGAGGACCCAATGAACTAAACAATGCATGATGTACCTGTTAGATATATTAGGACCCATAATGCAATATGTTATCATAATCAAAACCATTTAAGACTTACTTGAACTCCAAGCAACCATTCGAATTAAATGAGAAGCTTAATAGATAATTTTCCATTCAAGTAGCTACTAAGCATAACAATAGGTGATTTACATGACTTACTTAAGTGACTTTAATCAAACATATAGGCTTACAATGTCTCCTACATCATTCGGCTAGCACTATATATGACCAAAGAGGTTCAAGTCTAAACATGTGGATTACTACATTTACTTTATGTTAACTAGCCATTTTCAATAGATCTATTCAACCATTACATGCATAATTCGACCATGGAAATTAAACATTAGGCTAACAAGCATACAAGTTCATTAAAGTGCATACATGCTCATATATACATACCATACACCTTATAGATCATAGATAGAATTAACTTATACAAACCATAACTAAGTGACCATGAATATACATGCCTTAGGTGCCACCATCCTAGGAGAACTATAACAAGATGGAAACATACTCTTTTAAACAAAATGTGACTTGTACGAACTTAGACTTCGGGATAGTATCCAATATCAACGTGTATCATAGAAATGAGACTTGAATAAGCAAAGCTTAAAGTATCACCTATAAACCATCAAATAGATGGTATAGTTCCCCCATCAATAAGGAACCATTCAAACTAGGCAAACAATACTATGTGCATTGCTAAATTTTCAATCCAATATCAATACAAGGCTTGAATATTAGACATGCTTAATCAACCAATTCGGCTACTAGGCATAACATATTCTTTGAACACAATCAATGTTTCAATACACAAGCAATCTCATGAGCAATGTTCAATAGTTCTTGGCATTTGATGTTTCTTTACAATCAAGCAATCTCATAAGAAATGTTCAATAGTTCATGGCATTTGATGTTTTCTTTACAATCGAGCAATGCAATTCAATGTAGCAATAGGTTCAATGCACATGAGTTATTAGTTCATTTTAGGTATAGCCTTGAGAATCTATTACTCAGTCTAGCTACTCGAGTCTCCAACCAAACTGTCGCCAATAACAATAGTCAATATGGTACCAAGTACCTGGTCAAATCCCTTCTACTGTCGCCAATGACCAATAACAATACTTCCCTCCTACTGTCGCCAATTAGGGACCAATGTCCCAGACCGTAGTCCACCCCGGTAATGAGCTCTATAGGCTCTATGGCATGCCAACTATATCTAAGACCGACTCGAGACCAAGGCTTACAATAGTTATCACTTTCAATCAATTAGAAGCATGATTCAATTCAATGTGTACATTTTGTGCCAATATCCCATTTCAATCGAATAGGGCTCAAGTCAATACCAATATCAATGTTTCAATAGTCAATGAAGGTGTGTCAATCAATGTGTCATTAAACAATGAATTGAGTTACTTCTATCTATAATATCATGCTTCATTTCAATATAGTTCAATTAGGCAATGAGCATATCTTGTCAATCAATAGCAATTCAAGCATGCTTCACAATCAAGTAACCACTCAAAAGAGCACTTACCTTGCTAATGCTCCATAGCAAGCTCATTATACAATTTATACTTAAGAATCAATAAGAAATACAAATCAGAATTAGACTTGGAGAGGTTACCGCCCTCTCCAAACTTTAAACTACACTCACATGAATTTTCCAAGCTATTGTCGATCCCGGATTGTAATCCCTTTCCCTCTACTAGCTTGCTGCTCTAAGTGAACCCCTTTTTCCTCAATTTCCAATTGATCTAACATTAATACAATGTATAGTGTATTAGATACAATCCAGCAACCAATTGAGTCATTACATGACTCCATATACTCAAGCATACAATTCAATACAAACATCAAGATTGTTGCTGCCGGGCAGCATGTGCACTGCTTGCTTAAATGTTCATATCTTTTATTCCGTACATCAGAATTTCGAACCGTTTACACTGTTAGAAAGCTAACTTAATTTTCTTTCTAACCATATAGGCCTTACATTTTTATTCATTGTGAATTAATACAGTTTTTAATCTAAAGGCAGCCCAATTTGTGTCACTGGACAGTTTGCACTGTCCTTAGAGATCAATGTCTACAAACTGTTTTATAACTCGGAATTCGACTCCGTTTGTTGCATACGAAACTAGACATATACATGATTCTGTACATATAAGATTTACTCCCTAATTGGGTCTATATGATTTTCTACAAATTTTCAAACTCACTGCCCAAAACAGAGTATTCTGGATAGCTTCCTTTAGCTAGGTTCTAGCTTCTTAAATCACTTAGACAAGGATCCTAACATGATTGTTCAACATATATACTCATTCATTCATATCTAAGTCAGTCCATTTATGTGTCAATCCTATAAAAACATGGCAATTGAACAATATTTTCAATTTGATTCATTAAGACATCAATTCACTAGAATTTCCAGCAACCACAATTTCAATTTACATATCAATCATCCATTCTAATCATCATCCAAATTTTCCAGCAACTAGCATAGCATTCTACCATCAATTTAGCTATTGAAAACCTCAATTTCTCCTACTCATTCGAATAGCATATCAATTTCATGGATTAATCAATCAATTGAACTTCGTAACTAGTTCATAGCATCAATTCACTATCTATTCATCAAATTCATGTAATTCAAGCAAGAACCCTAAATCTACATGCATCATTTGTATCTATAACACATTAAGGAAGATATTTTACCTTCCTATCAAGATTATATGAATGTTAGCAACTCCAATTTCACCAAATTTCAAGCTTGCATCAATGAACATGAAGTTTTCTCTCTCAATTTCTCTTCTCTCTATTTTGTTCATATGGTTCAGCCAAAGGAGGAAGATGATGATAGATCATCAATTAATTCCTCCCTAAAATGACTAATTTGTCCTTAATTATCCACTAATTAATGACATGTATAGGGGCATTCGAGGAATGTATGAATTTTGCATGCTTTCCTTCAATTTGTTGTTTGTTTTGGTTTGGTCACTTATACATTAGGTTACTACTTTTCATTTATAACATTCTAGTCCTTATTAATTAGATCTAGTATCTTGTTTTTAATCAATTAGGGGTCAAATGAAAGCATTGTAGTAACTTCTTTATACTAGTTTTGAGGATATTAAAACCAGCGTCGCAGCGATGGTGCGAAGAGTCTGCGCAAGAGCGTGGCATCGTGCCATGTGAGGGCCGAGCTACCTAGAGCTTCATGTGCACGGGGAAGACGGTGATAGCACGACACGGAGCGTGCGGGTGGGAACTGTACAATCACTGGCGCTTCTCGTCTATCTTGGGACGGTCGAGTGTCACGACCATAGGCTCAAGGAGGAGCTGGTCGGGGCTTCGGTGAGAGAGGAAGAGTTGCGCGCGTGGGCTACACATGCTAGGCACGTGGCGGCGCGAGTGGAGGGAACCGCCCCTCTTTTCATCATATCCAATCTGGACCATTAGATCCATACCCTAGATCCAATGGTCCAGGTTAAGCTACACATGGAAGAAAAATGGGTTAGCTAGGGTTTTTCTTTGGGCCAACAATGTACATGGGTTCTTATTTATTTAAAATGGAATCTTTTAAAACGGATCCCTTTATTTTCTTTTTGGGTTTTATATCTAATGAGGCTATATTATATGTATATATAATAAAATAAACAAAAATATAGAATAAAATAAATAAATAAACATAAAAATAAAGACGGTAAAAATTAAGTGACAACATCAGGTTCTCACTCCCCTTCTTATCTCGATATCAAACTCTTGTAACAAGAGTGCCCGTTAGATCAGTTTGGGCCATAAGATATTTGAGTGCCGAGTGATTCGTGTATACCACAACTTTACTACCCACCCGTTAAGATCTAAATTTGTCAAACACAAAGATAACTGCAAGGAACTTCTTTTCAGTTGTTGTGTAGTTAAGTTGAGCCTCATTCAATGTGCGGTTCGCATAATAGATGGTATGGAGAATTTTGCCACGCCTCTGTCCTAACACAGCTCCAACGGCGTAATCGCTGGCATCGCACATGAGCTCAAATGGCTCATCCCAATCTAGTGCTACGACTATTGGGCATTAATTAACTTTTCTTTCAATTCATGAAAAGCTTTCAAACAAGAACCATCAAATGCAAAAGTGGTATTTTGTTCTAAAAGTAGGCATAAAGGTTTAGAAATTTTCGAGAAATCTTTAATAATGCGCCAATAAAAACCTACATGTCCTACGAAACTTCGAATACCTTTGACACTTGTGGGTGTGGTGGCAATTTTTAATTACCTCTACCTTTGCTTTGTCTACTTTCAGTCCCTTCTTGGTTACTTTATGTCCGAAAACTATGCCTTCCTTCACCACGAGGTGGCATTTTCCCAGTTGAGGACCAGGTTAGTTTCCACGCATCTCCGTAGAACAAGTTCCAAACTCTGAAGACATTCCTCAAAAGTTTTACCAAATACTGAGAATTCATCCATGAAGACTTCTAAGTTATTCTTGATAATATATGAGAAGATCGATATCATGTAACGCTGAAACATTGTTGAGGCATTATACAACCCAAAGACCATTCTTCTAAAAGTGAATATCCCATATGGACAAGTGAACGTAGTTTTCTCCTGACCTTCTAAAGTGATGGCAATCTGATTATAGCCTAAGAAGAAATAAAATGCCTTGCCTGTTGTTGCGTGTGATAAGTGCTACGCAAATGTGCAAGTATACACGTCGCAAGTAATAAAGTGATACGAATATCGAGTATCGTCTCCACAGGGATTGGTTTGGGCCACTTTGCTTAAGTTACTGCACTGTGAAAATAAAAACACAATTGATAATAAGAGTTGATTTTAACGAGTAAAGTAAAAGCAATAAACTAAAAGAATATATGAAAGAAAAAGAGAGAATAGGCCAGGTTATCGTGAGTTGAGGTGTGATAGCCGATTGGATCGTCTTGGTAAAAGAGTGCAAGGGCAACTCAGTTGTCGTGGCAACTTGCACAACGGGGTTGCCTTAGCAACTAGTCGATGGTTGCCTGGGCAACTAGCTGGGCAACTACTTGGGCGTCTGGGCAGCAACTTCAAGGTTCGGCAGAGCGTTCTTCAATGGTTTCTTCTTATCCCTAAGTCGAAACTCTAGCTACTTGTGCATGCCTTGATAATACATCCCTGCGTGAATCAAGGGTGAACAACAACCAATCTTGCGCTCCTCTTAGCCGTTGAAATCCTTAACTTATTCCTAAGCCGGATTAATCTTCACCATCAATAGATTGAATAAAGATCATATTCATTCGTTTCTTGAATCTAACTCTCCCGATATTAGATAAATAGATGAAGTCACGAGATCCTCTCCCATTTCACTCGCAAACAAGAATAAGAACCAAGAATGAATAAACCTTGAATTAAAAGTGCAAACTCTTATTACCTAAACAAAATCCAATTGTTTCTCACAACAACGAAACACAATAACCCCAACCAATTAAGTTAGTTCATGGTTGGGTAAAAAAGATATACAAAGAATAATCCCCAAACCATGAATCTAATGGAAGCAAAGAAGAAGAAGAAGAAATCGAACTCTATCCCCCTTGTTATCTTGTCGAAATATCTTCCTTCTTGCCCTTTGGAGTTGTCGAAAATCCTCTCCCCTTGCTCTCTATGGAATTATCGAAATCTCCTTCTTATTTATAGGGCTAGGCCAAAGTCCTTCTTTGAGGAGGAGTTTAAGTTGGAATTAAATTATCTTTAAAGAATATAATTCTTTATTATAATTGTATTCCTACTAGAACTTCTCTTATCTTCTTGGAATTTAATTCTTCTTTAATCTCTGCATGGAAATCAAATTCCTTTGGGTTTGGGCTTTGCTCCACGTCATCTTAGGCTTGTCTAGTCATCAATTTCGACTACCATATCACCTTTGTTCTTGTCGACAATTGCCATGGCAACTGGCTCGGCGTCTCCTTCATGTATTGCCCTGGCAACTAGCTCTAGCCTTGCTTTGGCAAGTGATCCTGCATACACACAAAAATACACCAAAGCAGCATCTTTTTCCACAAAAATCACCAAATTATTTAATCAAGCTCAACGGTGGACAGAAACGTGAATTAATGCATGAATGACTAATTATGCAACTAATATGAGCTTAAGTCTAACAATAATATGAGTAAAAAGGGTAAGAAAAATAGTACTTTTGAACACTTATCATGCCCCCAAACTCGAACTATTGCTTGTCCTCAAGCAATGCAAACTAACAATTACCTGCCAAGACTTTAATCATCAAAGACATGCTTCAAACTTGAATTCAAACCTCGGAACCGTGGCACAAAGTATGATCACCTTTTAATTTTTCGGATAACACAAAAATTACCCGGAACCAAACTATAGTGCTCATGACAATGTGTGTGCGTAGTTGTGTACAAGTTGATTTTCAAGATTCTATGTGAACAATAGGCTTTTATCAATTTAAGTACCGAGACATTTTTTTTATTTTCACTAGAGCCAATTTCGGGCACCTCTAGCAAAGTAAGCAATTTCTCATTTTATTTTAGTCAACTAGAGCCAATTTCGGGTACCTCTAGCGATTCTTTAATGTGCATTAACTACTAGAGCCAGTTTCGGGCACCTCTAGCAAGAAAGTGCATTTTACTACTAGAGCCAGTTTTGGGCACCTCTAGCAAGAAATTAACTTTTAATTTTCAATTTTAAATTTACCCAAATTTTAAGCAACCTAAGTTCACTAAGTTTCTTTCAATCAACAACCCACAACCGTGTAAAAAAATTCAGCATCATAGTAAAATTCTAAGTTCTTTTCATGCAATCCTAAAATTAAAGGTTCTTTCAATTAAGTGCAGTGGCAAAAATTCATCATTGGATATTCAACAAGTCTTAAGCAATTAAATCAAATTAAAGGCATGGCAAGTAACATATGCAACCTATATGTGATTGCTAAAGATGAATGCAACTAAACATGAAACTAACTAGAAACCAACACCCCCCAAACTCGAGAGAAGCATTGTCCTCAATGCACGTAAAAGTGAAACAAAATTTAAAAGAAACTAAATGAAATGAGTTAGTCAGAGAGGTCGTCACCTCGAGTGATGAGCTTTCTTCGTGCCGTTTGCTTGATTCAATTTTTCGGTCAGTGGTTGAATGCTTGTGGCTGGTACCGCGTGAATAGCATTGCCTTGATTTGGTCCATGTTTGCCGATGCAGGTTTACTTGCATGTGCATCAGTAGTTGCCGAAGCCATTGTTGTTGCCTGGGCATCGCCAGTTTCTATTGTGGTTGCTGTGGCAAGTAGTCGGCAGTAAATTTCCTTAGCATGGTGGTTGTGAGTCTTGTTGTGGAAAAGAAAACGTGAAAACTAAAGATAATGAAGAAAAATAAAATATCTCCTAAAAATAAAAATGAAAATAAAAAGAAAAAGAAAATATTGAAAGGAGAGCATGCTCAGGCATCTCCTAAAGTGACCACTTCTAATGTTACTGCATATTTGGGAAAACTTGAGGAGAGTCGTTTCCGATACTTCTTATAGTCCACCCGTACCCTCCACCGGGTGACAATATTGCCCAAAAAGAGTTGGGCCAATGTGCCCCCAGCTACTCCCTTTTGCATTACCATGGTGGAGGTGTCTTTCTTCTTTGTTCACTTGTAGTCCATGTATACTCTCCACCTTGCTACTATTCCTGAAGGCACAAATATATTAATAGGAAAAATTATATCCACTCTCAACCATTCAATTACCTCATTCTTGTCAACTTCTATCATGGTTGAATGTAGCCTTTGTTGTCGTGGCAATTGCTGCTCAAGCCAATTGCCGTGGCAATCAGTTGTCAAATTTTGCTTTAAGTCAAGGGACGAATCAATTTTCTGAAGAGCTTTATGAATCCAAACACCTTTTTCTTTTGGCCTCTCAAACATCTCCATCAGTAGAGATTTCGATGGCTTCAAATCTACCAACCTCGGTTCCTCAAGACATACCTGCAATGGACGAGGTGAGTTTTTAAAGAATTCAAAAGGTTCAACTATTACCTGCTCATATTCCATTGGCAAAGTATTATCATCTCGTTGATCTTGCATGTGGTCGAGTAATTGCCGTGGCAATTGTAGATGAGAGCAATCTACACATTCCTGCTTCAACATCAACGTTATAACTTTCTGGGCATCAGGTTCCTCAGAATTTGCTGTAGTATTGTTGTTCTCAGCTTCACCGAGTGTTGTCGCGACATTGCTCTGTTCAGGCTCCTCAATCATTGCCGAGGCAATTTGTTGTTCAAGCTCATCATGTGTTGGGCAGTCTCTCTCATTGGCATCCTCTTGACTTTGAGGTTCTAGTTATTCCTCACACATCAGAGAGATTTCTTTGTATTGCTCCTTATCCTCTTGCCTTGGGACGTTAGTATCCCTAGGAATGAATTGTTGGTGCATGTTATCCATGACATATGTGGATCTCCCCAATTGATGTTCTGAATCCCCTAAGGTTGCATCCCACTGAGCTATCCTCGTATCCATAGATTTTGATAGTTCTCGAATCTCTTCAATTGATCCGTCAAGTCTAGCTAAGGAAGCTAGTAACGTTTCCTCCAAGGAATTGGAATGCTCTTGAAAAGGACTACATTGACATGGCATATCTGTTGTCGCGGCAAAATTGTTATGGTAAAAATTTTTTTTGAGCTTTTTGACCATACCATGAAGAATTTTGCTGCTGGTTCTCTTTATGGTCCTTCATGGAGTTATATGCACCGAAAATGTGAGGGCAATTTTCAAACACATGATGTTCTCCACACATACCACAAGATTTTTCCATGGTATAAGTTCTTTGGGCTTTTCTCGCTTGGTATAGGTAATCATCAAAGGGTGCAATGAACTCTTGATTGGATTGATTCATATCTTCCAACATCATCTCTCGAATAGATTGGCTTTTATTTCCCGACATGTTGATGTTCCTTAACTTGTAGCGCACCTAAATTTTTTTTTGATAAAACAAACAAAAAGAAAAGTTAGTAAAACTAAGAGAAAAAAAATGCAATAACAAAAACAACTAACACCAATTGCCAATCCCCGGCAACGGCGCCAAAAACTTGTTGCGTGTGATAAGTGCTACGCAAATGTGCAAGTATACACGTCGCAAGTAATAAAGTGATACGAGTATCGAGTATCGTCTCCACAGGGATTGGTTTGGGCCACTTTGCTTAAGTTACTGCACTGTGAAAATAAAAACACAATTGATAATAAGAGTTGATTTTAACGAGTAAAGTAAAAGCAATAAACTAAAAGAATATATGAAAGAAAAAGAGAGAATAGGCCAGATTATCGTGAGTTGAGGTGTGATAGCCGATTGGATCGTCTTGGTAAAAGAGTGCAAGGGCAACTCAGTTGCCGTGGCAACTTGCACAACGGGGTTGCCTTGGCAACTAGTCGATGGTTGCCTGGGCAACTAGCTGGGCAACTACTTGGGCGTCTGGGCAGCAACTTCAAGGTTCGGAAGAGCGTTCTTTAATGGTTTCTTCTTATCCCTAAGTCGAAACTCTAGCTACTTGTGCATGCCTTGATAATACATCCCTGCGTGAATCAAGGGTGAACAACAACCAATCTTGCGTGAATCAAGGGTGAACAACAACCAATCTTGCGCTCCTCTTAGCCGTTGAAATCCTTAACTTATTCCTAAGCCAGATTAATCTTCACCATCAATAGATTGAATAAAGATCATATTCATTCGTTTCTTGAATCTAACTCTCCCGATATTAGATAAATAGATGAAGTCACGAGATCCTCTCCCAATTCACTCGCAAACAAGAATAAGAACCAAGAATGAATAAACCTTGAATTGAAAGTGCAAACTCTTATTACCTAAACAAAATCCAATTGTTTCTCACAACAATGAAACACAATAACCCCAAACAATTAAGTTAGTTCATGGTTGGGTAAAAAAGATATACAAAGAATAATCCACAAACCATGAATCTAATGGAAGCAAAGAAGAAGAAGAAGAAATCGAACTCTATCCCCTTGTTATCTTGTCGAAATATCTTCCTTCTTGCCCTTTAGAGTTGTCAAAAATCCTCTCCCCTTGCTCTCTATGGAATTGTCGAAATCTCCTTCTTATTTATAGGGCTAGGCCAAAGTCCTTCTTTGAGGAGGAGTTTAAGTTGGAATTAAATTATCTTTAAAGAATATAATTCTTTATTATAATTGTATTCCTACTAGAACTTCTCCTATCTTCTTGGAATTTAATTCTTCTTTAATCTCTGCATGGAAATCAAATTCCTTTGGGTTTGGGCTTTGCTCCACGTCATCTTGGGCTTGTCTAGTCATCAATTTCGACTACCATATCACCTTTGTTCTTGTCGACAATTGCCATGGCAACTGGCTCGGTGTCTCCTTCATGTATTGCGTTGGCAACTAGCTCGGCATATCCTTCATGTATTGCCCTGGCAACTAGCTCTAGCCTTGCTTTGGCAAGTGATCCTGCATACACACAAAAATACACCAAAGCAGCATCTTTTTCCACAAAAATCTTATGTAATCAAGCTCAACGGTGGACAGAAACTTGAATTAATGCATGAATGACTAATTATGCAACTAATATGAGCTTAAGTCTAACAATAATATGAGTAAAAAGGGTAAGAAAAATAGTACTTTTGAACACTTATCACATGTAAATCTATCCAACATCTGATCAATGAAAGACAATGGAAAGTGGTCATTCTGGGTGGCACTATTTAGCTTTTTGTAATCCATGCACACTCTTCAGCCCGTCATTGTCCTCGAGGGGATCAATTCATCTTTGTTGTTCTGAACCACGATCATTCCACCTTTTTTTGGTACACGCTGCACCGGGCTGACCCACGAGCTATTAGAGATATGATAAATTATCCCAGCATCCAGCCACTTGATGAAATTTTTCTTGACCACCTCTTTCATGCTAGGGTTTAGTCTCCTCTGGGCTCGATTGTTTTGCCATGGTAATCCTCCAGAATAATTTTGTGCATGTAGATAGCTGGGTTTATCCCTTAAATATCAGCTAGGGTTCATCCTAAGGCTTGCTTGTGATTGCCTAATGTCTCCACAATCTTTCCTCATGTTTCTCAGTCAAATAAGCAGCAATGATCATTGGCAAAGAAAATTTGTCTCCTATGTAAGCATATTTAAGGTGGCTTGGCAAAGGTTTGAGCTCCAATTCTAGTGGCTCATCAATAGATGATTTGGCTGTCTTGATTTGTTTGTCAGCCAGCTCAAGTGGGTCGGTTCTAATGAAATAACTCATGCCACATTCAACATGGTTGATTGTTCAAATTCCTCACTCATCATTTCTTCATCATCCTACTCCATGGCATCAAAATCCGTGCCCTGACAAATCTGTGCTATGTCCACATTGAAAGTAGACTCTATTAGCTCAACAACATGGCATTCCTCAGGTTCATCTACACACTTATAAGCTTGAAAAATGTTAAATGTAACCTTCTGGTCATTCATATACATAGTAAGCTCACGTATCTAAACATCAACTAAAGCCCTACCCGTGGCAAGAAAGGGTCTTCCAAAAATTATTGGGACATTAACACGAGCTTTATATTCTAAAATAATGAAATCAGCTAGGAATATAAATTTGTCTACCTTTACCAACGCATCCTCAATCTTACCCTTGGGATGTGCGTAAGACTGATCTGTCAGCTAGAGTGTTATTGTGGTAGGCCTTACTTCAATACCAAGCTTTTTAGAAACTGATATTGGCATCAGATTGATGATGGCTCCTAGGTCACGTAGAGCTTTACCCATGAATTTATTTTCAATCGTGCAGGGAATAGTGAAACTTCTTGGATCTTTTAGTTTTGGCGGTAATCTATTAAATCCCTATGTTTTTGCATTCTAATTTATCTCTAAATCTTTGTTTTTGCAAGTATTTGATATTTCAAATGTTTTAGTGGCTAAAGGACAATTTCTACATCAAAGTAGAGTTTTAGCCCAATTGGACATTTGGAAGCATTTATCTCGCATGACAAAAGCACTCAGCAGATAAGGCTTGCCCATGCTCCCGCAATCCTAGTCAAACAACAATCTCAATGCTATCTTTTATTTTGATTAGGATAGACTTTCAATTTATAATTAAATTGTAATTCCTCTTCCTAGTTGATGTAAATGACCTCTATTATAAATAGGGTCATTCGGAGAAGAGAGAAATCATCCTCATAATTCCTATTCTTCTACTTCATTGTCAAAATTATCTCTCCATGAGTAGCTATACTCTTTGTTTCTAGTTAAGGTTCGATTCAAGGTTACTAATTCAAGTTCTTAGTGAGAATTCTTGTTCTTCATCTTCTTTATCTATTCTCAAGTATCTTTATATCTTCCGGGAATATTCAACAAACTATATATAGGGTTAAATATATGCAACAATTAATCAAGTTATTCTTGATACAAGTGGTAAGGGTTTTGAAGGTACAAATTCATATTTTTGATAAGTTCACGGGTTAGTGTAGGGATGATCATTTTACCCAATCAGGTCAAGTTCCAACCCAACCTAGTACGACCGGGTCATATTTTTTAATGAAAAAATTGAGTTCAAATCGGGTCGGGTTCAAATTTAGGGTGGAAAATATCGACCCGACCTGGGACTAATTGTGTAATTTTCACCTAAATTTTTTAGGGATGTTTATAATAATGCCCCTCTTCATATTTTTTATAATTAGATCCTTAAAATTAAATTTTTTATTTACATTTTAGTCATTAAAATTATAATTTTTTACGATTAAGTTCCCTAAAATTATTTTTTATAACCAGGTCCCTAATATTATTTTTTTCTATAGGTCAGGTCGGGGTCAGGTTTAGTGTATTTATTTTTGGGTCGGGTTTTTAAAGAATGTATTCAGGTCGGGTTCAGGTTTAGGTTATTTATTTTCGGGTCGGGTCTGAGTGGGCCGAAAACCCGACTCGTGCCCATCTTTAGGTTAGTGTTTTGATAGAGTATGTGCATTGGGTCTCTTAATTCAGTAAAGTTATTTGATAGGTTTTAATTCTTATGTGAGTTTAACTAAGGATTTTTATCTTGATAATAAGAGTTAATAATTTAAGGGTTATTAATTGGTTATCAAATAAGTAAGAGAGATGGGGTTATACATGTAGGTTTAGTTGTTAACCTATAACCAAGCTATTTGATATTGATGTAAGTTTATCCATTGTGAAGTTTGATGATCTAAAACTTAGATTAATACACCGAGATTTACCTTAACTAGAGTTCATCTCCATATAGAATTCTATTTACTTTTAATTGTTTTCTTCAATTCTATTCAAACACAAATCCCCCTATACTTTAATTGCTTTAGTTTATATACACTTAATCTCTTACCATTCCTTGTGGATTCGACCCTACTTACCACTATTACAAGTTTATTTTTGACGGATTCGACACCCATCATTTTGACTCAAAATTAAGTGACCAATTATGTTAGGCATGTTATAGATATTAAAGTTTCACGGAAATAAAAAAGTAGATACAATAAGATGTATTTATAATTCAATTTGGGGCAGAGTTATAAATACTTTATAGTTGATTTAAAAACAACTATATAAAGAGGTAGTGGTCCCAAATAGGTTAACTTGTTTTTCTCTCCTTCCTCGTTAGAGAGTTTTACATCAAGAGATAACATATCTAATTAGAAGATCAATACAAAAGATTTAGGATATCAACATCAAGATTTAAGGTTTTCAATTTATGGATTAATTCATTTATCCTTTCGCATCTAGTATTTTGTTCTTGATGATTTAGTATGATAAGACATGGGTTAGATTTCATATTAAGTTATGCTTTGGTTCTAACACAGAATGTATCATTAATGATCACTCAAGTAATCCCATACATTGATCAGGTAATTTCATACATTGCGGCCCCTATTCTCCATACTCGGCTACTATTATGTTTTTTTCTAACAACGAGTTTCCTATCCTGTAAAGTTTTAGCCTGTGAATGGTTTTGGTTCTTGAACAAGACCAGATAGCAAGGTTTTCTGTGTTTTCTCTTTATACATCCCTTAGCAAATGCAAATTCCATTTTCTTATGATGATGTTGTTATCAAAATAACTACTGTAAGTGTTAGCTATATTTGACGTTCTAGTAGGATAAATTTCACCATTGAAGAAACTCGGGGACCGAGGTATCCCCAGTGAAATGACAGTTAAAAAAATGGAATTTCTTCACAAGTTCAAGTGCTCAACAACTGATACATACAATGTTCTTTGCCCTAATTTCCATATAATGGTGATTATGGAACAAAACTCCTATATATCTTGCTAAGGTAGTGGAATTAGACTTATTTAAGAAGTCGAACCACTATGAATCATCGTGTCAAAGTTTTTATTTCTTTGCCTTTCTTTCCAAAGTTTTCATAAGCCAATTCACCCCTTTTTTGGAGATTCAGTTGATGTATTCGAGTCCAACAATTAGCATCAGAGACTCACCTCTTTTATAGGATTAACATCCTAGAGTCAATCCTTGAAGTGCTTCACCATTCTACAATCAACCGATTCAAAGAAACTGATTACTCACTATGGGGTCAACTAATGGTCAACTATTCTTATTGGAAAAATTGGATGATGTTGTTCATTCAAGCAACTGATTACTCACTATGGAATATAGTGGTTGCTGGTCCTTTCATCCCACAAAAGAGTAAGAAGGAGTGGAGTGCAGAAGACAAGAAGAACATGCAACTAAACTCAAAGGTCATGCACATTCTTTTTCACTAGGTCCTGACGAGTACGAAAGAGTTTCTTCTTGTGACAATGCCAAGGAAATATTGGACAAGCTTGAAGTCACTCATGAAGGAACAAGTGAAGTGAAGGAGAAAAAGATTGGTCTTCTTAAGTTGAGCTATGAGAACTTCAAGATGGACCTGAAGGAAGACATCTAAGCTATGTCGAATCATTTCTCCGTCATTGTCAACGAGCTTAGAGGACATGGAGAAATCATCCCATAAGACAAGCTTTTGAGGAAGTTGATTTACTCATTTCTAGAATCATGCGAGTTTAAGAAGATCATATCGTTGAAGCCAAGAATCTCAAGACGCCCTAGCTTAACGAGCTTATTGGATCCTTGCTAACCCATGAGATAATGTCCAAAGGGAAGAATGTTGCACTAAAATCCTCAAGCCTTCAAGAAGAATTAAGTGAAGAGGATAGTGAAAGTGAGGAAGAAGTGATTGACAAGCTCTTCTAGAATTTCAAAAGATTCATGGAGTGTGAAAGGGAAGAATCAAGATATGAATCAAAGAAGAAGAGGGATCACATAATTTGCTTTGAATGCAAGAAGTTGGGGCACTTCAAGTATGATTGCCCTCAACTAAAGAAGAATGGATCAAGTTATTCCAAGAAGAATGTATTCGTGGCTACATGGAGTGATGAATACTCCACCGATGAAGATGAGGTTGCCAACCTATGTCTCATGGCCATCCAAGATGATTCAAAGGCATGTTCTAACTCATCTACTTCAAATTCTTATACATTTGATGAGTTGCAAGATTCTTATGATGAATTGGTTTTAGAGTTTAAAACCTTTTTTTGAAAATTAAAAAGATGGTTTCAAAATTGAAAGTTGTAAATGATTTGCTTTCTGAAAACAATCATAAACTTGAAGCAAGATTTAAAGATTTTGAGAAAAAGAATCATGATTTACAAAAGTTGCTTTAAAAAGTTCAAGAAGATCATCAAAGACAATTTGATGATCTTAAAAAAGAAAAGAATTTGTTTAACAAAAGCTTTCAAAGAAATAAAAATGGAGATAGCTCCAAAATAAATTTTGTTAAAACAAATTTTTATCAAAGACAATTTAGTTCCTCTAGATTTTGAATTGAAAATTGGTTAAAAATGTTTAGTTCCCCAAGGGACTTATTTCTTCAAAGAAAACGAAAGACATTGAAAAATGATTCCAAAGGGAACTAAAGTTTATGAGACTAATGCAAATGGATCCAAAGTAATGTGGATGCCAAGACATGTATGACTGTCTTTTGTAGGTGTGTTGGTGATGAACAAAGTCATGAAATCTTGAGAGCTCTAGACACTAATAGGAATAATACTTGAAGAGGGGGCCTAACCAACCTACCTTGGTTCAAGTGCTAAAAGTTTAAATGTCATGAAATTTGCTTGATCATGGATTACTTGTATGATTCACATGACGATCTAAGCATGTTTGTTTGGCTCTTGATAATGCTTTGATTGCATATACATAGAGGGAGTCTCAAATTGCATGAGTTACTTGTTTTTGGCCTAATATGCTTATTTCTATATTTTTCCCTTAAACTTGTAATATTTTGGTTGATTTTGGTGAAATCATGTTTTACATGCTTTAATGTATTTATATAATGATCTTTGAATGCATGTTGCTAAAATGTCTAAAAAGCATATCTATGACTTCATAGAGCCAGTGTATGAACTTCATTTGATCTTAGAAGGCCTCGAAGTATGATTTACTGCATTTTCACCAAATTTGTGTAGTCGGTATTCGGTACAACCCATATCATACCGATATGGAATTCAACCAGTAAGATAAGCGACCTTGCGTACTGGTACACACAAACAAAAATGGGTAGTTTTGTCCCTTAAATCATGTCTTTTGTATGCTTAATTGATTTAATTTAAATATATGACATGTTTATTAAATTTCTTGTTTTAATGTTTTTAATTATTAGAAATTCAATATTTTGAATGTTTAGACTAACACTTAATATACTCGATTAAGGGGGAGCCATTTTTTATCTTTCATGATCAATTTTTTTACCTACATTCCATTGTTATCTTGAACCTTTAATTGACTTCAAATTTTGTTTTGAATTATTTTTATATAACAAAAAAGGAGAAACGTGCTGAAAAATTCAATTTCAAAAAGAAAAAGGGAGAACTTAAATATTTTTTAAAAAATATTCATTTTTTCAAAAATTATATTTTTAAGGGGAGCAGTTTCAAAAATAATTTTTTCAAGTGGTTTCAGTGTATCAAAAATGACGAGATTGTTGAGATTTTGATATAATTTTAATGAAAAGTGTTTTTGGACTTAAACATATTTACGAAAATAATTCAAGGTCCATTTAACTTGAAAAATATGTTTGAAAGGTTTTTGAAGTGTTTTTGACTTGAAATTTTTTTTTCAAAATTTGTAAGTGTCAAAAACTAGTTGTGAGTATCGGTACGATATTCTGCGTACCAATACGCAGTAGCCCGTACCGGTACGGCTAAGCTTGTACCGACACGTGAGAGAGTTTCATTTTTCTAGTGAGGACTTTTCGTATCGATACAAAAGTCTCCGTACAGATACGCAATGGCTCGTATCGATACTCAGGTATCGCGTAGCGGTACGCCCTACTTTAATTGTGTAACGACTCTTTCTCGTATAGGTGGGTGCCGATACGATCTCACGCGTACTGATACACCCTGCACCAAAAGAGCATTTATTGTTGGAAATTAAGTCCTCACTGGCTACAAACCAACTCCAACTGCTAGTAACGACCACAAACTTATTAAAGCCAACAACAACAACATACATGCAGAGATAAATTAATTTTTGTACTTAAAAGAGTTCTTGAAGCAACCATGAATCAACAAGAAAGCCAACAACTACATGCAGAGATAAATTAATTTTTGTACTTAATTGTCAATTTCTTGTAGAAAACACTTAGTGGACTTCATTGTTAAATTTGCTCAAGTGTTTAGGATTTTGGCTGAGAGCTGAATTGTGCAAACACTTTGTCTTTGTGAGGTTTTCATTTGTTTGCTTTATTTGTAATTTTCTGTTTGAGAGTTTGGGGTATAAACCTTGTTGTTTCAAGGTTATCTCATTTGCCTCAAAAGAAAGACAAATTTAGTGAACTTGTGAAAATCCTTAGTGAGAGAGCTAAGGTAATGGAGGTAGACTTAGTTGAGTAAATCATCATGTCAGAATTTTTTTTTCTTAGCCTTTCCTTCCAAAGTTTTTATAAGCTAATTCACTCCATTTTTGCGACTCCGTTGACGTATTCGAGCCCGAAAAATTAATTAAAGAAATAAGACCTAAATAAAATAGTCTAAACATATTTTTGCTACCAATTAATTAAATATTATTTTTAAAAATTTTAATTCTCCAAATATAGTTGAGGCTTTACCTAATATATAATGTTCATAAAATACAAACAACAAAACAAAATTAAAATTACAATTTAAATTAAATTAAATACAAATATTTTTTAGTAAAAGCCTATAACTCATCTCTAATGTCATTAAAAAAGATAACTTAAAAGAGAATAAAGAACATAATTTTGTAAAACAAAATAAAAAATATAATATATGTTTCTTAGTTATTTTTGTTGAAACTTACCAGAGGTTTAAATCAATAAATTTAAATTCACCTTTTTATGACTTATATTTTTGACAAATTATTGAAGTTATAGATAACAATTTATTTTTTTAGAAAATATTTTAATTTTATTTAAATACTTATTTAGATAATAAAAGAAAATTTTTAAAATTATTGAATAATAAAATTTTAAAATTTCAAAATTATATGAATTGCGTTAAATAAATTTATACTTCATTTATATTAATTCAATCGATGATATTTGTCTAAATTTTAATATTTTTACTTTTCATGTATATTTTAATATTTTTTCTAATATTGTTTTTATGCAGTGTCTTAGTTTATTATATGAGTAGTTTGTATAATGGATCCGACAAACTATAGTAGCATGAAGTAAGAAGTCATGCGACATTTATATTGCGTCAGAATTGATTAATATAAAGGGGAATAAAATAAGGGTAAAACTTTGATACACAGACTGTGTAAAATTAATTTCACACAAGTATGTGTATTTACACTATAGAAGTTCAAATTCTAAATTCCTAACCTTAAAAAACTAAACCTTAAACTCTATACACTAAATTCTAAACACTAACCTTAAATTGTAAACCTTACAACCTAAACTTTAAATCCTAAACTAAAAGACACGTGTAAACTAGAGTTTACATCTGTGTATCAAAATTTTTTCTATAAAATAAAGATCCGATTTTTACCGATAATAATAATAATGGATCCGATGCTTTTAGTGGATCCACAACCACAATAACAATAAGGGAATAATCGGTTTGGATAGGAAAGAACTATGAACAGAGAAGTGAAATGATCTATCCACCCATATTTAATGCATCCAGCACTGTAATAAAAACGAATTTTTTTTTTACTTTGATCCTTCAAAAAGAAATTTATTTCTTTTCGGCTCCTCTCATATAATTTTTTTTACTTGGACAATTTGGATAAAAATACATGCATTTTTTCCATCTTAATTAAGGTGTTTAAAATTCCTTATAATCTCTCTACTCTTTTCTTGTATTCTATCAACCCAAGGTTTATTTTATTCCGGGGTTGTTCGATGATTTAAGAGTCTTTGTGTTGTTTATTAAAACAAGACTTTTAATTTAAAAAATAAATGTTTGTAGTGTACGTGGTAGATTGACTTTTAAATAAAAAAATAAATCTTACCGAATTTAGATCAGCGAAATACCTCATTTTACCTTTTCACATGCTTTAGCGCTAATCCATAATTAATTTTCTTATTTTTTTCTTACAAATATTTAACTTAACTCATTTCGAGAACCTCATTGTTTTGGAAACTTGCACCGTCACTTCTATTACATGTTAAATAAAGTTTTTCTAAAGAAGAGATATGCATTGCACAAAGTTTTCTTTTAAAAAATGTGTATTATTCTCTAGTCAAATATGTATAGAAATTTTCTTTTTGAACATGTTTTAATGTGGATACATAAATATATATGATGTTGGGCATATTAATATTCAAGACTTATCTCCAAATTTGTAGTTCATATTCTTATTCCTTCTTAGCATTTGATTGATGAATGATGTTCCATCTATATATATTGTTGGTGTCATCAAGTTGTATTCACAACATCCCAAAACAAAACAAAACTTTTCTTCTCCCTCCATCTCATCCTTTGTTGGTAATCTCTCTTTCCTTCACTGCCCTTTCTTTGCTTTTACTTTTGTTTTTATTCTTTGAGGGAAAACTTTCATTCTTCTTTCGCTTCATACCATACAGTAATATTTTTATCTTTTTGATTTATTTATTTTTATTAATATATATGTGCTATTTTAATAGTAAATTATAAATATTTTTTTAAACTTTATAAGTTACATAACTAAGTAAATAAAAAGGCGAAGTAAAACAGGTGATAAATTACCCTAAAAACGCAAATGATGAATGGATTTTTTTTTGTTTGAGCATTTTGATTCAATTATAAGATAGTATTTTAGTCAAGTTTTAAATTTAAACATCTACAAACTATATTTCTCGAACTCGATTCACCAACGAGAATCAATGTCATCTTTTGTCACATGGTAAACCCTATAAACTAATTGTTTAATTCAATTTTATCATTGCGAAAAAATTGAAGTAAATAAAAAATAAAGAATTTATATCTTCTGTTGACATTTTGTTTAATTTACGAAAGAGGGAATTATTAGTTAAAGAAAACAAGTATTCAGTTTTAACTTTTAACCCTCAAGTCCTATTTTAGATTTTAATTATACATTAGGGAAATTATCATGTAAAGTGAACTTTTCTCTCTCTTTTTTAACTCCATAATTTAGAATACAAAATTGACACAACGAATGAATGGAAGAACAAATGCTCTATTATTTAATTTTTCAAATTTTAAATATATTTCACGGAACAATTATATCGCTCTAATTTTACTTGTAGAATATTTAATTTTAGTTATAGTACATCAAATAATAATATATACCTCTTTAAGATTTAGTTAAAAATATAACCTAAGAATTTGAACTCAATAAATAATCTCAGTGAAAAAATGAAATGTTATTTACCCTATAAAATTAGAATTTAAATAATTTTATCTATAAGATGTGCGTGAATTTATTAGAAACTAAAAAAACAAAACATCACAGGACTACAATAAAAATACTAAAAAAAACTATAATCTAATTTTTCAACAATCTTATACGATATTTAAAATTTTATGTAGTAATAATTTTCCCAAAATATGTATATAATAATAATCTTAATTATAATGGGATTGGCTAATTTGTTTATTTAATTTTTGGTTTTGTAATAATAAGTAAACTTTACCCAAAAAGTTTAATAATAATTGTATAGTTGAATCCAAAAAGTGCCTCACATGATATTTATCTTAGGATATACGAGTTCAAATAATAATAATTATATAACTTTTGAAAGTTTAATAAACATTTTGTATCAGTTAAGATGTGAACTTTACTCATAACATTTTGAAATTATTCTTCCAATGAACAATTTAGTTGATAATACATACTCATGGAATTTACATCAAAATCATTTCAAATCTTCATAAATATCCAATACAAAAACCACTGCCTTCAAATATTGCAGGAAAAAAATTCAGAGAAGAAAGATCAACAGTTTTCAGCGTTACAATGGCCTCTGGAAGTGAAGATTTCAACTATTGGGGACCCAAACACCTTAGCAGCATTGACTGGCACAACGCCGACCATCGAAGGTCCGTATCAGCCTGCTTGGTTAATGGTGCTTACGTACTGGAAAGTGATCGTCAAGAGATACGTCGAGGTTCTCAATGCCTGGCGCCACCCTGGTGGGAGGCTTTCAACTTCAAGTTAGTTTATCAGCTAGTCGATGATAGCATCTTCGGTGCCGTTTTCGAATATAATCCTCCGGCTTATACGTATCATCGCTCGCTCGATCGGAGCCCTCAATGTGTATTCGCCTTTCGAGGTACTTTAATGAAACATGGATCCTTCTCAAGGGATTTCGACTTGAATTTGGACGTAATCAGAAATAGACTTCATGAGAGTAGTCGTTTTAAGACCGCCATGAAGGCTGTTCAAGATGTCGTCTCGGTGGTCGGTTCTTCAAACGTCTGGTTAATCGGCCACTCCCAAGGGGCAGCGATTGCAATGCTTGCCGGAAAAAACATGGCGAAAAGAGGCAGTTTCTTGGAAGCTTATCTGTTTAATCCGCCATTTGTGTCTCCCCCGATTGAAAGAGTAAAAGATAGGAAAGTGAGGCATGGGCTTCGAATTGCAGGTACTTTAATCAAAGCAGGCCTTGCATTTGCAGCTGCAGCTGCAACTGATGACCACAACGATTCATTTGCTGTAATATCTGGGTGGATTCCGTGTCTATTTGTGAATCCGTTGGATCCTATTTGTGCTGAATATATCGGGTATTTCGAGCATAGGAGAAAGCTTGAAGACATGGGAGCAGGGAAACTGGCAAGGCTGACAAGCCAGCATTCACTGGGAAATATAGCAATGAATGCGGTGGGATTAAAGGGATTTGAAACTTCGGAGCCGCTTCATTTGCTTCCTTCGGCAAATCTGACAGTCAATCTCAATTCTACCCGAGAGCTCAGCAGAGATCACGGGCTTAATCAATGGTGGAGGCCTGACCTCAACTTGAGTTGCAGTGTTTATAAATACTAATGGTTTGTGGCTTTCATGGCCGCCCTGCTGCTTGATCTGCCATCAGATTCCCTTGGGAATATATATTGATATTATTACAGGTTTTACAGTTGCGAGGTTTGAAAAACATTAGCAAAAAGAAGTAATACTGGCTTGTAATAAATGCTAAATAATTTCCCAGATCGTTTGCTTGGTTCGTATTATGACTGTATAAATATTAATGGAAATGGTGATTAAAAAATGCTTTTGTAATTTTTATCTCAAGATTCAGGACTTGAGAACAAAGTTCTTTTAATAATTTAAACTTTGTCGATTTAATATAACGCAATTGATATTGTTATTGATACAATACACATTAAGACATGGAATCAAATATGTTTTAATATCCTCTATTTATGGGTTCTTTCATGTCGGCCATAGGCAAATGCAAGATGGAGCACGACAACTCCACCATGTCAACGAACAGATAACTACCGGAATGATAAACTAAAATTGTTACGAGGAAGAAGTAGGGCGACGAGAAAAGTATTTGGAGAGAAAATGAATATTTCTTGTATATTCAAAACTATATATTTACAAAGTTGACTTACCTAGTTATATACAACAATAAACAACTAACAACCTACCGTTGGTAGTGTAACTAACTTCGATTAGTCCTTTCAACCAAACCAATTCAGCCACTGTTGAAGCCATGCATCTATATTCAGCTTCAGCTGATGATTGCGATATTGTGTTCTGCTTCTTGGATTTCCAGAAAACCAACGAATCACCTAATTTTATGCAATACCCTGAGACCGACCTTATTGTCATAGGACAAGTGTTGTGTGTTTTAAGCACTACGCAAATGGTGCAATTGAACACGTTGCAAGTAATAAATAATAAGTATCGAGTATCATCTTTTCAGAGATTGGTTTGGGCCACTTTGCTTAAGTTACTACATTGTAAAAGAAATAAATTGATAGTGATGAATAATAAGTAAAATAAAATAAGTAAATAGAAAGAAAGGAAAGAGTAATCGATTAAAGAATGTAGGTCGGGTTATCGTGAGTAGTGGTGCAATGTCCGAATGGATTGTCTGGGCAATTGATTGTTGAGGCAACTCAATTGCTGTGGCAACTGGGACTGGTTCAATTGCCGTAGCAACTGGGTTCCTTCCTTCAAAGCTCGACGAAACGTTCTTCAATGTCTTCTTGTTATCTCTAACAAAAGAACTGGTTGTTCGAGTATGCCTTGGTAATACATCCCTGAGTGAACCTTGGGTGATCAACAACCAATCTACGCTCCTCTTAGCTGTTGAAATCCAATCCTTATTCCTAAGGTGGATTAATCTTCACCAACGATCGTTCGAATGAAGATCATGCCCATTCGTTTCTTGAATCTAACTCTCCCGAGTCTAGATAAATGGATAACACTCAAGATCCTCTCTCGATTCTATCAAGATAGAAAATTAAAGAACCAAGAATGAACAAATTTGAATTCAATTGCAATCAAGAACCTAAACAATCAAATGTTTATCAAAACCCCAAACTCAAAATAACCCCAGCCAATTTACATTAACTCGTGGATGGGTTCGAAAGATATATAAAGGAAAAATTCTCAGCCATGGATCGCATAGGATTAAAGAAGAAGAAGAAGGTGCGTGCGATCTGCTCTTTCTCCCCAATCGACTCTCTCTTTTTGTCACAGGTTGGATCTCTATTTAAAGAGATTATCCGATCGGTTGTTTGCTAATAGGAAGAGTTTAAGTTGGATTGTATTCGAGTTCTATGGAGATAGGATCCTCATCCGATTTAAATTCTTCAATTCTGCAACTAATGCTTGTTGATGAAGATATGATTAACTTGATTTAATTTGGATAAAAGATAATTAATATTTTTCCATCTTTATCTGCAAGAACTCCTCACAAATCTGAGTCTTAATATCCATCAAATTCTGCTTGTAAATCCAGATTTTGGGGAGTTATCCGTGACTTTTTGAGTTTATCCAAAACTGGGTAGATTTATCCTGAATTGTCAGCAAGCATGTCGGCAAGTCCTTCAGAAATCAGCTTCACTTGCCACGACAAGCCCTTCAGTATTTTCTTTAATTGCCACGGCAAGTAGCGCTTGTCACGGCAATCCTAACCTGCACAAAATAAGCACACCAGCAACGTATTTTCCACGAAAAACAACCAAAATGAGATACCAAGCTCAATAATAAAGGAAACTAGGAAATTGTGCATGAATGCCTAATAATGCAACTTAAATGTGCCTAAGTCTAACAATAATATCAATAAAAAGGGCAAGAAAATAGTACTTTTACACACTTATCACACACCCAAACTCGAACTATTGCTTGTCCTCAAGCAATGCAAAACACTAACAATCACCTGTTAAGGCTTTTACCACCAAAAACATGCTTCTTACCTGACTTCAATCGTCAGAACCGTGGCGCAAAGAATTGATTACCTTTCGATCATTGGAAAGCACATAGGATTACTCAAAATTAAACTATAATGCTAGTGAAATATGTGTACAAAGTTGTGTACAAGTCAATCAACAGAATTCCATGCAAACAGTAGGTTCTATTATTTACTTGTTGGGGAAATTAATTCTGCTAGAGCCAATTTTAGGCACCTCTAGCAAAATAATTTCTTTTTATATTAAATCAACTAGAGCGAGATGGGCACCTCTAGCAATTCTCAACGCACGACAACTAGAGCCAGATTGGGCACCTCTAGTAAAAAATTATCTTAATTCAAATTTTATTTCATTTAAGCTAGAGCCAGTTAGGCACCTCTAGCTTACTTTACCCAATTTTAATAACCAAAAAATTCACTAGGTCTCCCAAATCAACAAGTCACAACAATGTCAATATAAGTAGCATCATAGCAAAATCCCAAGTAAACTCCATGCTAATCCTAAAATCTAAGGTTTTCTCATCTAAGCGTAGTGGCAAACTCATCATAGGATATCACAGCAGGTCTAGGCAGTTTAATCTGATAAAATGCATGGCAAGTAACATATGCAAACTATAAGAAACAATAACATGAATGCAACTAAAAAGAAAAACAAAAACAATCCCCTCAAACTCGAGAGAAGCATTGTTTTCAATGCATGCAAAAACAAAAAAAGTAAAAGAAGCTAAATAAAATAAAAATGAGTTAGTCGGTGAGGTCGTCACCTGGAATGACTAGTTTCCATCGAGCCATTTTCTTGGTTCGTGGTGGTGGGGTTGGACTTGCCGCGACATGTTGGCTTTATGGGGCATGTTCACTTGTCTTGACAATTCTGATTGTCTGGGCTTCTTTCAACACCATGGTCTTATTAAAATGGAAAAATAGAGCAACAACTAAAACCTAAATAAACATAAAATAAAATAAAAATTGAAAGGAATAGGGTTGCCTTAAAGAAAGCTTGATGAGGGTCGTTTCCGATAACTCTTATAGTTTATCCGTACCCTCCATTGGGTGACAATATTGCCCAAAAATAGTTGGGCCAATGTGATTGCAGCTACTTCCTTTTGCGTGACCATGGTGGAGGTGTCTTTCTTTCGTGTTCCATTGTAGTCCATGTACACACTCCACCTTGCTACTATTCTTGAATGCATGAATATATTAATAGAAAAAGTTATATCAACATCAAACCATTTAATTACTTGTAATATCCTCAAAACTGGTATAAAGAAAGTTACTACAATGCCTTCATTTAATCCCTAATTGATTGAAAGTAAGGTACTAGGCCTAGTTAATAAGGACTAGAATGCTATAAATGAAAAAATGGTAACCTAAATTATGAGTGACCAAACCAAAACAAATAACAAAGTGAAGGAATGCATGCTAAATTCTTATATTCCTAAATGCCCCTACACATGTCATTAATTAGTGGTTAATCAAGGACAAATTAGTTATTTTGAGGGGGAATTAATTGATGATCTATTATCATCTTTTTCCTTGTGGCCGAAAAGATGAACAAAATAGGAGAGAAAAGAATTGAATGAGAAAACTCCATGTTCATAGATTCAAGCTTGAAAATTGGAAGAATTGGAGTTGCTAGCATTCATATTATCTTGATAGGAAGGTAAAATCTCTTCTTTAATGCATTGTAGATTCAAATGATGCCTATAGATTTTAAGTTATTGCTTGAATTACATGAATTGGATGATTAGTTAGTGAATTGATGCCATGAATTAGTTAAGAAGTTCAATTGATTGATCATTCCATGAAATTGGTAGTGTCATTTGAATGAGTAGGAGAAATTGATGTTGTCAATAACCAAATTGATGGTGAAATGTTATGCTAGTTGCTGGAAAAATTTGGATGATGATTAGAATGGATGATTGATATGTGAATTGAAATTCTTGTTGCTGGAAATTCTAGTGAGATGATGTCTTAATGAACCAATTTGAAAATATTGCTCAATTGCCCTGTTTTTATAGGTTTGACACATAATTGGACTGACTTAGACATGTATGAATGAGTATATATGTTGAACAATCATGTTATAACCCTTGTCTAAGTGATTAATGAAGCTAGAATCTAGATTCAGGAAATCTGTCCAGAAGACTCTATTTCGGGCAGTAAGTTTAAAAATTTGTAGAAAATCACATAGACCAAATTAGGGAATAAATATTATATGTACAGAATCATGTGTATGTGTAACACCCTAAACTTGGCCTAGGAAGGTTACCACTATCCAAGATATAGATTAATTGAATTACGTGATAATCCAATTAAAGAAGAAAGAACATTAGCTATCTTTAAGATCAAATAAGTGAAATTAGAACCAAATTGAATTTAAATTAAAACTATAAGGCTTAAATGGAAGGATGGAAATGTGAACATGAAAAGCTATAGAGATTGCATGTAAATTGAATTAGAATTGGAGGCCTAGACTGTAATACCCACCTCGGCCTATAAGGAAATTACACACTCAAGGTAGACAGTCTAACATGACTAACAAGTTAGAGTTTCATTCACTTAGATTTGACATAGAAGGTAGCAAAACATTCGAACAGAAGTATAACCAGCCATGTTAAATAGTACTCATGAATATGCAACTTATCTAATCAAAAGGATTAGGCCATTAAAGAACAAAGGAAGTCAAGCAAAAGATATATATGTGACATGTAACTTGTATCTCAAGCAAACACAAGATAAATCATTCAGCATAGTATTCAATGCATGTTCATGGCATCATATTTTTTATAGCAACAATGTCTTGAATAATGACATACTTGGCATCCAAGCATTTCGTAACAAAGGAACTTCTCGACAAGTCTCTTACCCCAAATGCCAAATTGAGTTACATTACTAACAAGCATAAATGTGCAACAAGTAATGACGAATCATTTGTATGTTTGACTTATAAATCACTTTCAAACTCAATCCACATTGATCAATAGGTGATATACTCATGTATTCATAAACCAACCGATCACATCCACAACAACATCATGATATGGCTTTAGAACATTGCAAGCTCATTTATTATAAACCAGTACATTAACATCATCTCATTTGTAAGGCACACAAACGACCTCAAGTACTTAAACAAAACACATCAAAAATTCATCCTTATCTTATTTACATACAAGCCAACTATCCTACCCAGATTAAATACATACAAATTTTGTTCTAGTGCCACCTCTGTGGAGTTAACAAAACATAATTTCAAAACATACATTGGAAGCTTCGGGTGACCTTGCTGGATCTCCTAGCTAGAGCTGGCAGGGAAATAAGCTGAGGAATGAAACAGGGTGAGTAGTTAGAAAGGTAATATCACAAGCAATTCAATTAACTAGAATGTGTAATATTAAATGTATGATCATAGTCAGACTATTAGAATAAACTAACTATCCATCATAGTTAGTTCTCATATCGTCATTTTCAACCGAACATAAAGATCCATTGTATCAAATACCATTGCCTCGTATGCTTATATAAAGTAGTCACCAATATACAACATCTCATATAGAATTTGCAATTCTAGCAACCTCTAGGGGTTGATCTAATATCAGGCAAGCATTCGAAGATGCTTAAATACAAATAACCATATTTGAGACCTTCAATACAGACTAGAATACATTCTAGAATCACCAATGTAACCATTTTATTACCAGACTATGACATTCTTGTCATTGAATCATTAACATTAATGTCAATCAGAGGTACAATTGTACCTTTCAGGGGACCTTAGTCCTATATTTCAGGCTGAGCTCAGAGTGTAATCCTATTGGCATGCCAATTTCTACTAGACCAGGACTAGACACATCCTTCTAGTGATCTTTATTAACTCTAACTAGGTATTCACAATTCAAAGTATGTATATAAGCATATAACAAACATTCCACAAACATCCAGGATGCCCTTTTTGGCATTTCATTCATTATTTCATATCATGTTTAAAATCACATTTAATATACATGTTACCTTGTTACTTGCCTTCTAAAGATTTCTAAGGCACATACAAGCAAGTAAGGCAATGGAGCCTTTTTGACATTCGAATAGTTTAGCATTTATGCAACAATTTAAATAATCTATTACGGGCTACACTTATAGATTTTCCAGCTATACTAGTTATTGGATCACAACTCCCTTTTTCCTCTTGTCCTCTTCACCGAATTCTTTGTTGTCTAATTAACAATAATTAAACCATACATTAGAGTAATTCAATATCACTTGACTTGTCTTTGAGCTTCACACACAATTGCTTTAATCAAGTCTCAAGGTGATACATTCAAAGCATCCAATTAACACTAAATTTCTAACCAAGAATGCAACTCAATAATGTAGGGCATTATCGTACACATAAAACAGTCCTCTAGATCACCAACCATTCGAATCTGCCCCTAACAATTACATAGCCTAGTCGAATAAAAACAAACCAGTCCCCAAACGGTCTTGTTTAAAACAGTGCTCAATTCCATTGAATTAATTGCTTACAAACAATTGAAAGCCATTCAATTAGTCCCTTAATTCAAGTATAATGTTACCAACAATTTAGCCATTCAAATTTTAGCAAAACAGTCCTTAACTCAGCTGTTAAAATAGAGCAGTTTCCTTGCTTAATTAAACTACCCAAACTGTAAGAACATCCCTTGAATTAGATTCTTTCCATTCCATTATTAGACTTCTTCAATTCATCATCATGGTCATAGTCAATTTAAACAATTTAAGCTTGCTAATACAATCCCTACTCTGACCTGCTTAAAAAACAGGGCATATTTACATGGAATCGATTACATATAGTTAAATTCATTGTCAATTCATTTCTTGATCCTAGTGTGGTTGCCACAATTTAACCGATTGATTAGCATCATTTTAAGGTTCCAATTTCCTCAAAACATAGTTGTTTTTGTTTATACAGTTTCGGATAGGCCTTGTTAATTTAAGCATGATTTTACCTAAATCGAATGGCCTTAGCTTGAATCTACATCAACGAATTCTCAAATTTCCAGCATGACTAATCTTTTAGAATAGTGTAGAATCTACAACCAGCTATAATCAATCAAACAAGTATTCTTCTATTCCTAAATTCAATTTCCATTCCAACAACAACAACAATAATCTTTTAAACATGCATAGCAACAAGTCAACAACAACTAACAAGAGATTTACTTACTTCAATTGAAGAGTTCAAATAATTCTAGCATTGAAATAACCGAGACCTCAAGGTTCAACAATGGAGTTCTATACCTCACTCTCCCTCCCACTCTTGTTTCGGTCAAGAGATAATGAAGAAGGACCAAACTATTTGTTTGTCTCATTTCATGAATGGCATTACACTTGTCCACCGGTTTATTAAGCCACATCATCTAACTCTAATTAAGATTTAAGATTGATATGCAAGTAGTAGATTTTATAATTCCAACATTTTGGTCCTTTCAATTCCACTCTTCTAATCTTCGAGGAGTTCAAAATGGTCCAAATGAGCCTTTATCACATATTTAATGTAGCTCTCCTTAAGACATAACATATTAAAGATTTTATATACGTTTTGGGATGTTATATAGACACATGTACTCATTTGATGAGAACATGTGCCTTGTGAGGTGGTGACTCACGGCAACATGAAGGGAAAGATTAATAAAAATTGTATTATCTTCTTCCTTAAAAAATCCCCCATAACCAAATGCTTGAGAGAGAAAGGAGGAGAGAAAGCTTCATAGACCATCTTCAATTCATGCTTCTTGGTTTAGCTTTGATCAAATTAGCTAGGAGAAGGTAAATTGCTTGATTCGTACATGTTATAGAATGCCTGAATTTTAAGTTTGTGATGTTCTTGTTGCCTAAATTGAATAGGATGATTGATATGTATGTTAGGATGATGTTAGCTTCTAATGGTACTTGAAATTGTAAGTTGCTAAAGAGAATGTATATGGTTGCTGGAAATTAAGAACAAAGATTATTTTAATAGGTGAAAATGTGTATAAATGTTAATTGTATATAATGCCCTGATTTGGTCACATTGCTAGATGAATTGGGGCTTGAATAGAGTAAATAGCTTGCTAGAAAATGAATGTATACAGTTGTATTAGTTAAAGCTAGGTAATGGACTGCTCAAATGGTGAATTAGAAGTATGATGTTGATCAAATAGATCAAATTGAACATAACACTATAATGCCCTGTTTTAAGCACATTTCTAGGAGAATTAGACTGACCTAGACATGTGATAACATGAAAATAAGTTGAATTACAATGTTAGAATCTTGTTTAGATGAGTTATGAAACTAGAAACTGAACCTAGTGTAATCTGCCCAGAATACTATGTTCTGGGTAGTAACTTTGAAAAATCACCATAAATTGTATAAATGGAATTTAAGGCTGAAAATTTTATGGATAATACCTTAACATGTCTAAAATCATTAGGAGAAAACAGAACTGAATTCTGGATTGTAGAATGAATTGTAGAGAAGAAACACTAGGGACAATGCAAACTTTCCAGTGTTATAAATTGCTCTGTCTTTAAGCTAAAAACTGTATTAATTGGAAAAGAAATAAAATGCAAGGCTTATATGGTTATAAACACAATTAAGTTATCTTTCCAACGTGTAAACTAATTGAAATTCCGACGTATGGAATGAAAGTTATACATGTTTAAGTGAACAGAGTACATGCTGCCTAGTAACAACAATTTAGGTAATTGTACACTGTTTTGTGGCAGTTTTGTAAAATGTTTTGTAAACAGTTTTGGGACATTGGTACTGCCCTATTTTACATGAATTAGAGTATGAACAAGTGTAGTTATGAGTAGTAAAGAATATATATGAACATGCTGCCAGATTTGTATATGTTGTGTGCTAGTAATATTGCCTTGATTGAATGATCATGTGAACTTGTTTTAATATGTATTTACTTGTGTAACGTGTTAGAACTAGGAGTGAACTTGGTGGAAGAGGAAAGGGTGGGACACCCTAAAGCTAAGAACAAAGGAGTGTGGATCCAACACTAGCTAAGCTTGGAGTATTGTGAGTGTAGTTTACTTGAGAGTTAGGACTAGGTCCTAACTAAAGCAAGCATGTCTAAATTCTTGAATTGTTAATTGACTTAATATGATCTTGATCTAATAAGGGAAGTATGATTAACGTAATGCATGAAACTTGATCACATCCTTGAATTCATGTATGACTCGATTGCTAAACATGTTTAAGTGGTAACATTGGTGCTTGTATGTGTGATGTGGCATGTGATCAAATACTTAAAGAAATTGCTTGAAATGTTATCCCAAATTGATGAAATGAACACATGAGAATTACATGATATGTGAGCTATGGCTCAATTGGCCTAAGGCCTTAGTATGTAATGAACTTGCTGAATACCTGACATGATCTTGAACTTGAAATACTTGTATAAATGGCTAAAATCGAACAACCTTGGTAGCTAGTTGGATTAGGTAGAAGGGCATGCCTTAGAGTCTAGAGCTTATTGTGTCAGGGTGGACTACGGTCCAGGGCTAAGGCCCCAATTTTGCGACAGACGGATGGTACGTATGTGGTCTTTGGCGACAGTATGAGGGTTGACCAGCACTATGGTGCATCTTGTGGCGGCAGTTGGTTAGAGACTCGATTACCTATACAAACTAAGTACCAAGGGGGTTGTTTAAATGATAACAAATGAAATAACAATCCTATAATACATGTAACTTTTCTTGAATGTTATATAATGAATGTTACTTGACATGAAAGCCATGAATTGTATGTTACTTGTCATGTAAGCATGATTTGCTTGATTACTTGTTATGTAAGCATGATTTGCTTGATTACTTGTTATGTAAGCATGATTTGCTTGATTTCTTGTTATGTAAGCATGAATTATAATCCATTGTCTCTTGCTTCTTACACTAGTCGAATACTCTAAATCTTTAGCTAGGATCATTCTTGACTAAATGACATTTAACTTGATATACCAATTGGTTAGAACTAGTTACTACCTCACTAAGTACATATTTTGTACTAAACACTATTGTTTTCATTCTTCCCAACTACAGGATAAATGATTCGAATGTTGCTTGATCTTGAAGCCTGATTACTTGAGCTCAAAGCAAGACACAAGCATAATTAAAGTATGGTTTGTAATCACTCATTTTTATTTGTTTTTTTGTTGATATTTTAATATACTAATATAATAGTTAATTAGTATTGTTATTGCATGATTACGTACGAGCATGTGTGTTATTAATATGCATGTAATATATGTGTGATGTGATGTAAATGCATGTATAGTATGTTATGTGGTGCATGTGTGCTATGTGCGTATTGTTTGTATATATGTCAATGTGTGCATAGTCATATTAAGTATGTGAGATTAAACCAATATATATATATATATATATATATATATAAGTTAGTATGTTATATTAATTATGTATGTTATAGGTGGTATTGTGCATGTGTACGTTTAGGTTATATATATGTGTGTGCTTGTGTGTGTATACGTTTAGGTATTATTATAATCATTATTATTATTGGCCTGTGTAAAAACATAATTTAAATAAAACAGAACCAAAATTGTATTAAAACCCCAAAAAAAAGAATTAACTATCCAAGTCCATTATAAAATTACAACCCAAAGTTAAATTTTACAAAGCCCGTTTGGCCCAATCCCTATCAGATAATTAGTAATATTATCTAACTTTAATTGCCCTTTTGTGTGCAGCTAATCCTGGGCCGTTAGATCAGATCTTGATCCAACGGCCACGATCGAAGGAAAGTAGCCCGTCCAGATATCGCGTGTGGTTCACGCGTGGACCGTTTGATCTCCCACGCGCGCGTGCTTTCCACACATTGGACTCCTCGGCTGCTGAGCTCCACATGTCATGATCTGATGCAATCTCACCACCTCCGAAATCACATCTGAGCCGTCCATGCAGAGAATCATCCTAATCGTTGGATCAGATCTGATCCAACGGCCGAGAACACCTCTGGCATAGAACATCACCACCATGCCGTCGTACCAACCACCACATCAGACGCATCACCAAAAACACAAGAAAAAACAGATATGTCAGTGACCAAATCACGAAAAATATGTATTTTGTGTCATATCTTCTACCAAAAACGATCAGACAGGATATATGTATGAGAGGTTGTAAGAACAAAGAGGGGGAGTTGTAACCAGTCTTTCTGAGAAATACAAAAAAATAAGAGATCTCACTCTTTTGTTCGTCTTTCGAACACAAAAAATAAAAGGTATCCATTTGTCTTTAGCATTACATGTATGTATATACTAGAAATGACAAAAAAGGAAAAACGTTAAGAGTTTTTTTACCCTCGCCGTCGGTGGGTCTCCCCTCGCCAGTGATAAGCCGCCTCAGTTTCCAAAACTGAACATGGTGAACTGAAAAGAGAGGGAGGTACCTTTTGGTTTCGTTTTTATTTTCAAAAAAATGTTTTTTCGCCTCGTATTTTCTCAGATCTAGGCAAAAGGGGGAGTCTTTGTGTAAATCTAAGTTTAGGTTCAGGTTCGGGTTGAAGCGATGTTTGTTTTGGTGGTTTTTTTAGGTTTGTCGGCGCCGACTAGCAGTGGCCGCGGCAGAAAGGACGGCGGTTGGCCGCCAATTTCTGGGTTCATCGAGGGCTTGGAGTTTGTTTTAAGAAAAAATGAGAGAGTGGGGCTTAGAAAAAAATAAGAAATGAGAGAGGGGAGGCCGGTTGGGGAAATTTATAGGCAAGCCTTTTTTTAAAAATAGCCTAATTGCATCATAAACCATCCCGCGTTTTGGGATTTTTCAAAACGGTCTCGCCCCTTGGGATAATTACAAACCTAATCTCTCTTATGTTTCCAAGTTTTCCAATTTCGACCCGAAATCCGTTCTCAAATGGTTAAATTACGCCCCAAGGACCTCCGCATTTTTGAACTTTCCATTTCGAGCTTGCCGCATGGGTTTTTTACAGCTTTAGTCCCCATAAGTTTTACCGGGTTCTTGATTAGATCCCTAAAGGTCATTTTTTTGAGTTATAAGCCTTATATTTTGATTTTATTCCATTCCAGTCCCTTATTGTTGTTTATTATTTTGTTTCAAAGTAGTTAGGTTTTAATATTTCTGCATTAATATGATTTGTGGTCTTTTACATAGGTGTTATATATGTTCTTGTCACTTCTTTATTTCATGCTTGTTTTTTGTATAGTGTTATGTTAATATAGCCGTTAGCTTGTTTACTCGTATTCTAAACGTTTAGCCTATTTTATTATCTTTGAGTGTGTTTGCATTTTTAGTATGTTTTTTCTCGTATTACATATGTATTTATGTTTTACAGCATGTGTTTTTGTGATATCATGCTTTTTTGTCTATTAATTCTCTTGTTCATAGTATATATATATATATGTTTAGATTGGTATTTTATTTATGTTATATTAATATTCTATTATGTTAATATTTATTTTTATTGTATTTGAATTATTTGCCGTATGTTATGTTTCGCTCACTAAGATTGCATATCGAAATATATAATGTCAATGCGGTGTCCTTTTATCCGAGTGCAAACGGGGCCAGTATCAGGCGTAGTGATAGTGGTTGGGCGTTTGCTCTCGGATAATGGGACCTTTAAAATCTACTCGTACTTATAACCGAATTTTAATATTAATAAAGCGGTAATTATTAAAGTACCAATTTTGGGCGGTGTGGGGGTGCTAATCATTCCCCATCTGTAACCGACTCCCGAACCCAATAGTTTTCAAATCTCTAGTTTTATGGTGTCTGGCCTACCTAAGTGGCCGGTGGCGACTCCAATTTCTAAATAAAACGCAGTTTTTTTAAACCCCACGGAATAAACATTTTTATCCGAAAGACAATAAACACCTCGAAAACTCGTTTCGTTTTTTAGCGTAAAAGGATATCGCTACAGATGGCGACTCCATTGGGGACTATTTTTGTTTTTTTCAAAAACAAAATGAGAATCAAGCTTTTTCAAATAATTACTGCTTTAATAATATTAGAAGTTCTGGATTAAAGTGACTATTAAATTAATATTCGGTTGTAATTGCGCGTTTATTTTAACGCATTTAAAATTTGGCATATAAACCCATTTTTTAAGTGGGGGAAAAACGCTAATGCTTTCGTGGAGATATCGTTCTCCCGTGTAGGCCTAACAAGTACCTTCGAGGCTCGAGTACCTTATGCTTTCGTAAGGATATCGTTCCTTCATGCAGGCATAAGAGAATGGGTCCCCCTAAATTGAACCCGGTTGAAAGGAGCCTATAATGGGTGATGATCGGGGGCCTTGCTACTCTTAGTAGAGGACATCAAGGACAGTTTGGGTTCCTCCTAGAACCAAGACTGCATGTAGAGAATATATAGAAACCCACCCCTTTAGAGCCATGCGGATAACCTTAGGTGTTTTAGACAGGATAAATAGGGTTGTTTTGTCTGTTTACCTTATTTAATTCGTCTTTTCATTTACGTATTTATTAATTTTATCCGGTACTGACTTGTTTTGTTTTTTTGCTTTTGTTTTTTTCATACATTATTGCATTTGCATTACATAAAGGTACTGGATCAAGTGGTTTGCCCGATCAGAAAGTCTTTCACCATGGAAAAAAGGTGTCTTAGGAAAGAAGAGCTTAACTTGTCAGTTAGGCATTGGTCAGAGGTCAACCAGAAGGCCCAAGGGGACAGTTTACCGAGTGAGCACGTAGTAGCAGGGTACACCTACGTGAGTCTTCAACATAACAACTTATGAGATCTTCAAAGCATCTGGGAAGGATGGGACCAAAGACTACAAGACAGGTTCTGTGATAGTTATGGCGACATTGTACAGTTGTTATACGTTCGGGTCAACCAGCCCCTACTCCGAGCTATTTTTCAGTTCTAGAATCCTGCCTTTTGCTGCTTCACCTTCAATAGACAGGACATGATGCCTACAGTAGAAGAGCACACCGCCTTACTTAATCAGAAGAACGTTTAGGAAGATTGGATCTACGCAATACCTCCGAGGAATCAGAATTACACTTCGAAGCTCAAAACCTTTATCGGGATGAGTGACGATTGGGTTAATGGCTTGATCTGACTTCGAGGAGACAGTACAGTCTTTGCATGGGAGAACATTTGAGACATCATACCTGCACATCCAGATGAAGGGAAAAAGATAGACATGTTTGCCTTGGGAATATATGAGTTGGTGATCTTTCCAAGAACTCTTGGAAACATTGATGTAGCCATTCTAGACCTGTTCGAGTGTATGAAACGGCGAGCAAATCCAGTATCAGTAATCTTGGCCGAGACCTTCATTTCTTTAAATGCCAGTCGAAAGCATGAAGAAGGACATTTTAGGGGATGTGCACAGCTGTTACAGGTATGGGTTCAGAGCCACATATGGAATACACGGACAAGGGTCCTACCAGGGATATCATTCCAAGGCTTTTCGCCCTTACGGGAGTACTTAGCAAAATAATGGCGAGAAAACTTGAAAACGAAAAAATGGTCTAGTTTCTTCAGGAATATTCAAGACGAAGACATAGTATGGAGGGTCCTGTGGCTCGGTAGAGTTAATTACTTATTGTACAGTTGCGGTGATTTCGACTGGTTGATGATGTTGGGACTGCATGGAGGGATTGCTTGTGCTCCGCTTCTGGTGTCCTGACAATTTGGATCACGACAGTTTGTCCCCAATACCACCAGGTTAAGCCGAACTAAATTTCCTTTCAAATGTGAGTTTAAGGAAAAAGTCCAGACTATCATGAGGGCTTGGGACCATTGTTACCGGATCAGAGTAGAAGGAGACATCGAGCATATGGCCACCCCAGACTACGATCTTTGGAGGCGTTTGAGGGTTAATAATGTGATTCCCAAACCCGATCAGGGACCAGTTGTGTCACTTGAGGAGCTTACAAAGGTGGTACCGTCTGAAACTGATATTTTACGGAATGAACTCGAAGAAATTAAGAGGAAGATGGACACCCAATAGACTCAGCATGCGGGTGAGCTCTATAAAGTTAGCTTAGAGGTCGACGAACGGGACAAGATCATTAGGCAAGTGAAGAAATTAAATGCGGATTTGAGCGAGAATAACGCTCTTTACCAGAAGGATACCCTCCTACTCCAAGCGAAAATACAGAAAGCCGGCCGAAGCCAGTTCATAGCCGTGGAAAAGGAAAGAATGAATAGTATCCGTTTAGTGGAAGAAGAACGAGAAATCAGCAAGCGAGAAGGAGATAAAAAGCTACAGGTTGGCTATTGAGGAAGAAAGGCAGTCTTTCAAGGAGGCCATCGATCAAGAAAAGGAAAGAACTAGGCAAGAGATCAGCAAAGGAAAACAAGCAATTAACTACGAGAGAGAAAACGTTGCCGCTTGGAAAAGAAGGTCCATGAGTAGCCGGAATAGACTGTTAGAGATGCAAAGGTTGTACGACGACACTATCCAAAGTCTGGATTAGAGCCGAAGTCAGAATGTCGAGTTAGAAGAAAAGGTGGCAGAAGTAGACCACTCCTTTCAAACTTACTGTCAGAGGAATGGCTTCACCGAGCTACAAGAAAGAGAGCATGAAGTAGGCACGTTACGAACCCGGATTGAGTCCCATGAAGTAACTGTTCAAGATTATAAGGAAAGAATCAGTGTATTCGAAGAGGCTACAGCCGGAGGGGACATTTATTGGCAAAGAAGACTGCGTGACGCTGCCCGGATGGTGCAGGATAGTGACCAATATTACGCAAACCTAATGGTGGACATACAACGAGTCGCCGGGCATGTGAGTGACCTAGCTGTCGAAGCTAAAGCACTCCGACCTTTCGTAGCCCCAGGCATGAAGAAGCACCCAGGTTCATCATGTTGCTCAAGGCTATTGGAAAATTAAGAGATAGAGCTAGGGCTTATCTATAGGACTCTATATTGTAATTAGGACTCTTTTGTATTAGGGACCTTCATTTTGTAATATGAACTCTATTGTAATCTAGATCCTTTAATTCCCGTGGAAGTAGTTCAAAAGGGTGATTACCAGCGGAATTAGTACCTTTATCTGCATACATTCTTACATTGCATCATGACATTCGCATCATTATACACACATTTCTTTTTCTTGCAATCATATTAATGTTATAAATATTGTGGCAGTGTGAAAATAGAAGTTAAGCCGCAATCATTCATCATCCATATCTTACCCGACTACAAAGCAAGCTCGTGGAAGACATGATAATCAGTCTAGAGAAGGGACAAAGAAAGCTGGAAGTAAGATTTGATGAGGCCCAAAGAAGCCTCAGTGACCAGATTGCTCAGTCACAAGCATCGATAGTGTCTGACATAACCGCGTTGTTGGCTAAGAGCCTCGGAAAAAGAGTCAAAGGAGAAGTCGCTCAAGAACCGAAAAGTACCCCGGTTCACAGTAAGGTTCAACCGGCTACGCCTAATCCAGCCAGAAGGGTATATATTGACCCTGCTGGGATGTCTGCTAACCTTTAGGTAGCGACATCTGAGACTCAACCCCTGGACACTGAAGCACTCTATAAGGAGGAGGTGCCAGACCTGAACTTGGTCGAAAGGATCAGGACAGAGGTAGAAAAGAAGTAGGAAGAGAGGTTTCGCCTTATGGAGGAAAGATTTAAAGCCCTGCAAACTATGGAAGAATCAGGAAATGATGCTAGTGACTTGAGTCTGGTATCCGACCTTGTCCTGCCACCAAAATTTAAAACACTAGAGTTTGACAAATACGATGGAACCACGTGTCTTTCCGCGCACATAACAATGTACTGCCAGAAGATGGCGGCCTACCTTAAGGATGAGAAACTATTAATTCACTGTTTCCAAGACAGCCTAACTGTGGCGGCGTTGCGGTGATACACCCAATTGAGCCGGGTAAACATTAAAACATGGAAAGATCTTTCAAGAGCATTCATCGAGCAATACAAGCACGTAACAGACATGACACCCAGTAGAATTATGTTGGAAAATATGGGGCAAAAGTCCAACAAAAGTCTACGACAGTATGCTCAGAGGTGGCGGGAAGTGGCCGCCCAAATTCAGCCACCACTCAAGAACATGAAATTACGCCATTATTCGTTAATACTCTGAAGGGGACACTGTTTAATCGCCTCATTAATAATATGACACGGAGTTTTACTGATTTAATTAGGACCGGGGAGTCCCTTGAATTGGCAATCAAGAGCGGTAGAATTGATAGCGGGGAAGGGTCTCGAAAGTACAACAAGAAGAATGAGGTGAACGCCGCCAGTACTTACATTGCCCCGAAGAATTTTACAGTCTCGCAGCCACAAGCGTCTACGGGGAAAGCGCAAAACTCGAATCAAAGAGAGGAGAGAACCCCGAGAAAGGAGAAAGAGAGGCAAACTTTTACTCCACTACCCGTTCCGTACTCTGAGCTCTACTCTCAGTTGTATGAAGCAGACCTCATCCGTTCATACTATGTTACTCCGTTCAAACCGCCGTTCCCGTCCTGGTATAACCCGAACGTGCATTGCGACTATCACGGTGGTGCCCCTGGTCATCCCACCGAGAACTGCCTTGCTTTCAAAAAGCTTGTGCAGAACTTAATCGATTCTGGGATATTGAAGTTTGAAGAACCAAGTGTAGCTACTAATCACAGGAACATGGGAGTAAATGTTATTGAGGAATGCTTTACCAGGAAGATTAAGGATAATGTGTCGGAAATCAAATCTCCTTTGCGGTGGGTATTTCAGTAATTGTGCATGGCCCATTTGATCGACTGAGGCATGGTAGTAATATAGAAGGGATGTGGAGTGTATTGCGAATACCATCAGGACGGAGGGCACGAAATCCAACAGTGCGACGAGTTTAAGAGATTGGTGCAACAATTGATAAATGACAAGAAAATAAAATTCTTCGAAGAGCCTACGGAAAGGAAGGGGTTAGGCGTACATATAATGGACAGCCCCAACGTTAAATACGGGAGAGATAGACCTCTTATCATCTCCTCCAGGCCGGAGAGTGCAGCTGCCTCCCAAGGAGAAACTACTAAGATAACTCCCAAGATCATCATCTCAGCACCATCCCCGTTCCCATTCAAGGATATGCGGCAAACTCCCTGGAACTATGTTGTAAATGTGACCATACCAGAAAAGCCAGAATTTGGTGAGGTAAAAGAGCTTACACTGAAAGACGAGCAAGGCAAGATTGATGTGAATGTCGGTGAGGGGGGCCATTTCACGAGGAGCAGTAAATGTTACTCCTTTGAGACCTTGAGGGCTGCTGAAGTGTCCAAAGATAAAGGAAATGATACATCGGTTACCCCCGCGTAGATATTCGGTGAGAAACCACTCCCAAAGATAAATGAACCAGTAACCGAGGCTCAGGCCAAAGAATATCTAAAATTCCTGAGACATAGCGAGTACAGCATAGTGGAACAACTACGAAAGCAGCCGGCTAGGATCATAGTGCTAGAGTTGCTCTTGAGTTCAGAAAGACACTGTAAGGCACTATTAAAAGTACTAAACCAGACTTTTGTACCCCAGGACATTTCTGTATCAAAATTGGACAGGATAGTGGGGCATATCACTGCCTATAACCATATAACATTCAGTGATGATGAGATCCCCGAGGGCGGAATGGGGTCCACCAAAGCTCTTAACATCACAACCCACTATAAAGGGTATGTGTTACCGGGGGTATTGATTGACAACGGGTCAGCACTGAACGTACTGCCTATGGTGACCTTGCAAAAGATACCAATAGATAATTCTCACCTAAAGCCCTGCCATAACTCCGTAAGAGCCTTTGACGACACACAAAGAGGAACACTAGGAAAAATTGAGGTGCATCTATTGATTGGGCCGACTGAGTACGTGATTGACTTCGTGGTGATGGAAATAAAACTATCCTACAACTGCTTATTGGGAAGGACATGGATCCACTCTGCAGGAGTTGTCCCCTCATCACTACATCAGAAATTAAAATTTGTGATCGAAGGCAAGTTGGTCATAGTAGAGGCTGAGCAGGAAATTATTACTTCGGTGACATCAGAGGCCCCCTACATTCAAAATGATGAGGATGCTGCAGAATGCTCTTTTCGAGCGTTAAAGCTAGTGAATGCCACATTCGTCGCGGAATGTAGTTGATCCCCTATCCCAGGTTATCTAATTGTACCAAGATGACCGTTGCTGAAACTTTGGGCTGAGGAGCCAAAGGAGGAAGAGGGCTAGGGAGAAGATTGCAAGAGAGCCTACGAGCCAAGAGTGTGATAACCAAGAAGGACCGTTTTGGGTTGGGTTGCAAACCAAGTGTCCAACAAAGAAATGAAGAATACAAGAGAAAAGAAGAACATAGAATAGCCAGATTTAAGGGAGAAGACATTCCATGGAGACCAACGTCTTTCCCTAGTTTGAAAACCACTTTTGTCTCCGGAGGATTCTGTCAACCAAGACAGGAGGTTGAAGAGGTAATTAAGGAAAATGGCGTACTCAACGAGAAAGAAATGTTTAATGAATCACTTGAGGGGATGTCCATCAACATGATAGCTGAAAATGACCAAGTCAGTAGTATGTTGACCAACAGCCGCCCCTACCATCCCGAGGAAAGTCTTGATAACTGGAGCCACGTTGATCTACCTGTGGTTTTTAGGACTAGATCAGAGTAATGCTCTGAATCAACCTTTTTGTTTTTGCCCATAAACAATAGGGATCTCTTGTATAGGGCACCTATGTTAACTTTTTGTTTGAAATGAAAATATCTTCCCCGTTTTCTTAAATGACAAACGTCTCATTTATTTCATTCATTCATTCTTCATTTTCATTCACTTCATATAAAACCATTCTCTTCCCAATACATTCATTCTCATTTAATGCAGGTCTCCCGTGATTGACTATATGAATGATGCCGAATCCAATCCTGAAGTAGATTTTGAATGCCCGAGATCTCAGAAGGAATTAGGGAAGAGGATGATGAGATAGAATGGGAGGTCCCTGCAGAGTTGATGAGGATGGTGGCTAATGAAGAAAGGCAAATCATGCCCCACCAAGAAGAAACAAAAGTTGTAAACTTGGAGACTGAAGAAGAGAGAAAAGAAGTAAAAATAGGGATGACATTTTCCTCAAAAACCAGGCACGAACTGATAACCCTACTTCAGGAATTCAAGGATGTTTTCGCCTGGGCTTATCAAGATATGCCAGGTTTGAATACTGACAGAGTGGTACATAAACTGCCGACGAAGCCGGAATGCAAACCAATACAGCAAAAAATCCAGAGAATGATGAGACGGACATGTTGTTAAAGATCAGAGAAGAAGAGGTAAAAAAATAGTTTGATGCTGGCTTATTGGAAGTGGCCAAATATTAACAAAATAAAGAGAGTCAAGCTTTTTAAATAATTACCGCTTTATTAATATTAGAAATTCTGGGTTAAAGTGACTATTAAATTAACATTCGGTTATAATTGCGCGTTTATTTTAACGCATTTAAAATATGGCATATAAACCCGTTTTTTTAATTGGGGGGAAAACGCTAATGCTTTCGTGGAGATATCGTTCTTCCGTATGGGCCTAGCAAGTACCTTCGGGGCTCGAGTACCTTATGCTTTCGTAAGGATATCGTTCCTTCGTATGGGCATAAGCGAATGGGTCCCCCTGAATTGAACCCGGTTGAAAGGAGCCTATAATGGGTGATGATCGGGGGCCTTGCTACTCTTAGTAGAGGACATCAAGGACAATTCGGGTACCTCCTAGAACCAAGACTGCTTGTAGAGAATACATAGAAACCTACCCCTTTAGAGACATGCGGATAACCTTAGGTTTTAGATGGGATATATAGGGTTGTTTTATGTGTTTATTCTGTTTAATTTTGTCCTTTTATTTATATATTTATTAATTTTATCTGGTACTGACTTGTTTTCTTTTTCGCTTCTGTTTTTTTCATACATCATACATTTGCATCACATAAAGGTACTGGATCAAGTGGTTTGCCCGATCAAAAAGTCTTTCACCATGGAAAAAAGGTGTCTTAGAAAAGAAGAGCTTAATTTGTCAGTCAGACATTGGTCAGAGGTCAACCAGAAAGCCCAAGAGGACAGTTCGCCGAACGAACGCGTAATAGCAGGGTACACCTATGTGAGTCTCCAACATAACAACTTATGGGATCTTCAAAGCATTTGGGAAAGATGGGACCGAAGACTACATGACTTGTTCTGCGATAGTTATGGCGACATTGCACAACTGTTATATGTTCGGGTTAACCAGCCTCTGCTCCGAGCTATTTTTCAATTCTGGAATCCTGCCTTTTCCTGCTTCACCTTCAATGGACAGGACATGATGCCTACAGTAGAAGAATACACTGTTTTACTTAACCAGAAGAACGTTCAGGAAGATTGGATCTACGCGAAGCCTCCGAAGAATCAGAATTACACTTCGAAGCTCAAAACCTTTGCAGGAATGAGTGACGATTGGGTTAATGGCCTGATTCAGCTCCGAGGAGACAAAACAATTTTTGCATGGGAAAGTATTCGGGACATCATACCGACACATCCAGTCGAGGCAAAGAAAATGGACCTATTCACATTAGGAATATATGGCTTGGTGATCTTTCCAAGAGTACTTGGGAACATTGACATAGCCATTCTGGACTTGTTTGAGCATGTGAAACGGAGAGCAAACCCAAAGACCAAAGAATCTTGGCCGAGATCTTCATTTCTTTAAATGCTAGTCGGAAGCATGAAGAAGGACGTTTTAGAGGATGTGTACACAGCTTTTTATAGGTGTGGATTGAGTCACATGTGGAAGACGCGGACAAGGGTCCTATCGGGGATATCTTTCCAAGGTTTTTCGCCTTTTACGGAGTACTTAGCAAAAGAATGGCGAAAAAACTTGAAAACAAAAAAATGGACTAGTTTCTTCAGAACATTCAAGACGAAGACATAACATGGAGGGTCTCGGCAAAGTTAATTACTTTTTATACTGATTCTGGCGATTTCAACTGGCTGATGATGTTGGGACTGCATGGAGGGATTGCTTGTGCTCCGCTTTTGGTGTCTCGACAATTTGGATCACGACAGTTCATTCCCAATACCACCGAGTTTAGCCAAACTAAACTTATTTTCAAAGGGGAGTTCAAAGGAAAAGTTCAGACTATCATGAGGGCTTGGGACCATTGTTACCGGATCAGGGTGGAAGGAGACACCGAGCACATGACCACCCCAGACTACGATCTTTAGAGACGTTTAAGGGTTAATAATGTGATTCTTGAATCTGACCAAGGACCAGTGGTGTCACTCGAGGAGCTTACAAGGGTGGTACCGTCTGAAACTGACATCTTACGGAATGAACTCGAAGAAATTAAAAGGAAAATGGACACCCAACAGACTCAACATGCGAGTGAGCTCTATAAGGCAAGCTTAGAGGTCGACGAACGGGATGGGATCATTAGGCAGTTGAAGAAATTAAATCGGATTTGAGCGACAAGAACGCTCTTTATCAAAAGGATGCCCTTCTACTACAAGCAAAAATACGAAAAGGTCGGCCGAAGTCGTTCATAGCCGTGGAAAAGAAAGAATGAATAGTATCCGTTTGGTGGAAGAAGAACGAGAAATCAGCAAGAGAGCGAGAGAAGGAGATAGAAAGCTGCGGTTGGCTATTGAGGAAGAAAGACAGTCCTTCAAAGAAGGCCATTGACCAAGAAAAAGAAAGAATCAGGCAAGAAATTAGCAAAGGAAAACAAGCAATTAATCATGAGAGAGAGAAAACGTTGCCGTATGGAAAAGAAAGTCCATGAGTAGCCGGAATAGACTGTTAGAGATGCAAAAGTTGTACGACGACACTATACTAAGTCCGGATCAAAGCCAAAGTCGAATGTCGAATTAGAAGAAAAGATGGCGAAATATAACTCTCTTTTTTCAAACTTGCCAGAGGAATGGCTTCACCGAGCTACAAGAAAGAGAGAACATGAAGTAGGCATGTTACGAACCCGGATTAAGTCCCATGAAGCAAATGTTGAAGATTATAAGGAAAGAATTAGTGTATTCAAGAGGCTACAGCCGGAGGGACACTTATTGGCAAAGGAGATCGCGTGGCGCTGCCGGATGGTGCAGGATAGTGACCAATATTACGCAAACCTAATGGTGGACATACAACGAGTCGCCGGGCATGTGAATGATTTGGCCTGTCGAGGCTAAAACACTCCGACCTTTCATAGTCCCGGCATGGAAGAAGCTCCCAGGTTTATCATGTTTGCTCAAGGCTATTGGAAAATTAAGAGATAGAGCTAGGGCTTATCTATAGGACTCTATATTGTAATTAGGACTCTTTTGTATTAGGGATCTTCATTTTGTAATATGAACTCTATTGTAATCTAAACCCTTTAATTCCCGTGGAAGTAGTTCAAAAGGGTGATTACCAAATGAATTAGTACCTTTATCTGCATACATTCTTACATTGCATCATGACATTCGCATCATTATACATGCATTTATTTTTCTTGCAATCATATTAATGTTATAAATATTGTGGCGGTGTGTGAAAATAGAAGTTAACCCAATCATTCATCATCCATATCTTACCCGATTACAAAGCAAGCTCATGGAAGACATGATAATCAGTCTAGAAAAGGGACAAAGAAAGCTCGAGGCAAGATTTGAAGAGGCTCAAAGAAGCCTCGATGACCAGATTGCTCGATCACAAGCATCGATAGTATCCGACATAACCATATTGTTGGCTAAAAGTCATGGAAAGAGAGTTGAAGGAGAAACCGCTCAAGAACCGAAAAGTACCCGGTTCACTATAAGGTTCAACCAGCTCGCGCCAAATCCGACTAGAAGGTGTATATATTGACCTGCGGGGATGTCACTAACCTTTAGATAGGGACATCTGAACTCAACCCCTCGACACTTTGAAGCACTCTATAAGAGGAGGTGCGGACCTGAACTTGGTCGAAAGGATCGGGACAGAGGTAGAAAAAAGTGGGAGGAAAGGTTTCACCTCATGGAGGAAAAATTTAAAACGATACAAACTATGGAAGAATCGGAAATGATGCTAGTGACTTAAGTCTGGTATCCGATCTTGTCCTACCACCAAAATTTAAAACACTAGAGTTTGACAAATACGATGGAACCACGTGTCTTTCCGCGCACATAACAATGTCTTGCCGAAAGATGGCGGCCTACCTTAAGGATGAGAAACTATTAATTCATTGTTTCCAAGACAGCCTAACGAGCGGCGTTGCGGTGATACACCCAATTGAGCAAGGTAAACATTAAAACATGGAAAGATCTTTCAAGAGCATTCATTGAGCAATATAAACATGTAATGTGACATGACACCCAAGAGAATTATGTTGGAAAATATGGGGCAAAAGTCCAACAAAAGTCTCTGACAATATGCTCAAGGTGGCGGGAAGTGGCCTCCCAAATTCAGCCACCACTCAAGAACATGAAATTACGCCATTATTTGTTAATACTTTGAAGGGGACACTTTTTAATCACCTCATTAATAATACAACACGGAGTTTTACTAATTTAATTAGGACCGGGAGTCCCTTGAATTGGCAATCAAGAGTGGTAGAATTGATAGCGGGGAAGGGTCTCAAAATACAACAAGAAGAATGAAGTGAACACCACCAAAGACTTACATTGCCCCCCGAAGAATTTTACAGTCTCACAGCCACAAGCGTCTACACGGGACAAGCACAAAACTCGAATCAAAGAGAGGAGAGAACCTCCGAAAAGAGAAAGAGAGGCAAACTTTTACTCCACTACCCGTTCCGTACTCACGAGCTCTACTCTCGGTTGTATGAAGCGGACCTCATCCGTTCATACTATTGTTACTCCGTTCAAACCGCCGTTCCCTTCTTGGTATAACCCGAACGTGCATTGCGACTATCACGGTGGTGCCCCTGGTCATCCCACCGAGAACGCCTTGCTTTCAAAAAAAACTTGTGCGAGAACTTAATCGATTCTGGGATATTGAAGTTTGAAGAACCAAGTGTAGCTACTAATCACTACCTAATCATGGGAGTAAATGTTATTGAGGAATGCTTTACCGGAAGATTAAGGATAATGTGTCGAAATCAAATCTCCTTTGCGGTGGGTATTTCAGTAATTGTGCATGGCCCATTTGATCGACAGAGGCATGGTAGTAATATAGAAGGGATGTGGAGTGTATTGCGAATACCATCAGGACGGAGGGCACGAAATCCAACAGTGCGACGAGTTTAAGAGATTGGTGCAACAATTGATAAATGACAAGAAAATAAAATTCTTCGAAGAGCCTACGGAAAGGAAGGGGTTAGGCGTACATATAATGGACAGCCCCAACGTTAAATACGGGAGAGATAGACCTCTTATCATCTCCTCCAGGCCGGAGAGTGCAGCTGCCTCCCAAGGAGAAACTACTAAGATAACTCCCAAGATCATCATCTCAGCACCATCCCCGTTCCCATTCAAGGATATGCGGCAAACTCCCTGGAACTATGTTGTAAATGTGACCATACCAGAAAAGCCAGAATTTGGTGAGGTAAAAGAGCTTACGCTAAAAGACGAAAAGGCAAGATTGATGTGAATGTCGGTGAGGGGGGCCATTTCACGAGGAGCAGTAAATGTTACTCCTTTGAGACCTTGAGGGCTGCTGAAGTGTCCAAAGATAAAGGAAATGATACATCGGTTACCCCCGCGTAGATATTCGGTGAGAAACCACTCCCAAAGATAAATGAACCAGTAACCGAGGCTCAGGCCAAAGAATATCTAAAATTCCTGAGACATAGCGAGTACAGCATAGTGGAACAACTACGAAAGCAGCCGGCTAGGATCATAGTGCTAGAGTTGCTCTTGAGTTCAGAAAGACACCGTGAGGCACTATTAAAAGTACTAAACCAGACTTTTGTACCCCAGGACATTTCTCAGATCAAAATTGGACAGGATAGTGGGGCATATCACGCCTATAACCATATAACATTCAGTGATGATGAGATCCCCGAGGGCGGAATGGGGTCCACCAAAGCTCTTAACATCACAACCCACTATAAAGGGTATGTGTTACCGGGGGTATTGATTGACAACGGGTCAGCACTGAACGTACTGCCTATGGTGACCTTGCAAAAGATACCAATAGATAATTCTCACCTAAAGCCCTGCCATAACTCCGTAAGAGCCTTTGACGACACACAAAGAGGAACACTAGGAAAAATTGAGGTGCATCTATTGATTGGGCCGACTGAGTACGTGATTGACTTCGTGGTGATGGAAATAAAACTATCCTACAACTGCTTATTGGGAAGGACATGGATCCACTCTGCAGGAGTTGTCCCCTCATCACTACATCAGAAATTAAAATTTGTGATCGAAGGCAAGTTGGTCATAGTAGAGGCTGAGCAGGAAATTATTACTTCGGTGACATCGGAGCCCCCTACATTCAAAATGATGAGGATGCTTTGCAGAATGCTCTTTTTCGAGCGTTAAAGCTAGTGAATGCCACATTCATCGTAGAATGTAGTTGATCCCCTATCCCAGGTTATCTAATTGTACCAAGATGACCGTTGCTTTAAACTTTTTAGTGAGGAGCCAAAGGAGGAAGAGGGCTAGGGAGAAGATTGCAAGAGAGCCTACGAGCCAAGAGTGTGATAACCAAGAAGGACCGTTTTGGGTTGGGTTGCAAACCAAGTGTCCAACAAAGAAATGAAGAATACAAGAGAAAAGAAGAACATAGAATAGCCAGATTTAAGGGAGAAGACATTCCATGGAGACCAACGTCTTTCCCTAGTTTGAAAACCACTTTTGTCTCCGGAGGATTCTATCAACCAAGACAGGAGGTTGAAGAGGTAATTAAGGAAAATGGCGTACTCAACGAGAAAGAAATGTTTAATGAATCACTTGAGGGGATGTCCATCAACATGATAGCTGAAAATGACCAAGTCAGTAGTATGTTGACCAACAGCCGCCCCTACCATCCCGAGGAAAGTCTTGATAACTGGAGCCACGTTGATCTACCTGTGGTTTTTAGGACTAGATCAGAGTAATGCTCAGAATCAACCTTTTTGTTTTTGCCCATAAACAATAGGGATCTCTTGTATAGGGCACCTATGTTAACTTTTTGTTTGAAATGAAAATATCTTCCCCGTTTTCTTAAATGACAAACGTCTCATTTATTTCATTCATTCATTCTTCATTTTCATTCACTTCATATAAAACCATTCTCTTTTTGATACATTCATTCTCATTTAATGCAGTCTCCCATGATTGACTATATGAATGATGCGAATCCAATCCTGAAGTAGATTTTGAATGCCCGAGATCTCAGAAGGAATTAGGGAAGAGGATGATGAGATAGAATGGGAGGTCCCTGCAGAGTTGATGAGGATGGTGGCTAATGAAGAAAGGCAAATCATGCCCCACCAAGAAGAAACAAAAGTTGTAAACTTGGAGACTGAAGAAGAGAGAAAAAAGTAAAAATAGGGATGACATTTTCCTCAAAAACTGTGCACGAACCGATAACCCTACTTCAGAATTCAAGGATGTTTTCGCCTGGGCTTATCAAGATATGCCAGGTTTGAATACTGACAGAGTGGTACATAAACTGCCGACGAAGCCGGAATGCAAACCAATACAGCAAAAAATCCAGAGAATGAGACCAGACATGTTGTTAAAGATCAGAGAAGAAGAGGTAAAAAAATAGTTTGATGCTGGCTTATTGGAAGTGGCCAAATATTAACAAAATAAAGAGAGTCAAGCTTTTTAAATAATTACCGCTTTATTAATATTAGAAATTCTGGGTTAAAGTGACTATTAAATTAACATTCGGTTATAATTGCGCGTTTATTTTAACGCATTTAAAATATGGCATATAAACCCGTTTTTTTAATTGGGGGGAAAACGCTAATGCTTTCGTGGAGATATCGTTCTTCCGTATGGGCCTAGCAAGTACCTTCGGGGCTCGAGTACCTTATGCTTTCGTAAGGATATCGTTCCTTCGTATGGGCATAAGCGAATGGGTCCCCCTGAATTGAACCCGGTTGAAAGGAGCCTATAATGGGTGATGATCGGGGGCCTTGCTACTCTTAGTAGAGGACATCAAGGACAATTCGGGTACCTCCTAGAACCAAGACTGCTTGTAGAGAATACATAGAAACCTACCCCTTTAGAGACATGCGGATAACCTTAGGTTTTAGATGGGATATATAGGGTTGTTTTATGTGTTTATTCTGTTTAATTTTGTCCTTTTATTTATATATTTATTAATTTTATCTGCATCTTGACTTGTTTTCTTTTTTCGCTTGTTTTTTCATACATCATACATTTGCATCACATAAAGGTACTTTGGATCAAGTGGTTTGCCCGATCAAAAAGTCTTTCACCATGGAAAAAGGTGTCTTAGAAAAGAAGAGCTTAATTTGTCGATCGGACATTGGTCGAGGTCAACCAAAGCCCAAGAGGACATTCGCGAACGAACGCGTAATAGCGAGGTACACCTATGTGAGTCTCCAACATAACAACTTATGGGATCTTCAAAGCATTTGGGAAAGATGGGACCGAAGACTACATGACTTGTTCTCATGATAGTTATGGCGACATTGCACAATCATTATATGTTCGGGTTAACTTGACCTACCGCTCCGAGCTATTTTTCAATTCGAATCCTGCCTTTTCCTGCTTCACCTTCAATGGACAGGACATGATGCCTCTGATGAAAGAATACACTGCTTTACTTAACCAAAACGCGTTCAGAAGATTGGATCTACGCGAAGCCTCCGAAGAATCAGAATTACACTTCGAAGCTCAAAACCTTTGCAGGAATGAGTGACGATTGGGTTAATGGCCTGATTCAGCTCCGAGGAGACAAAACAATTTTTGCATGGGAAAGTATTCGGGACATCATACCGACACATCCAGTCGAGGCAAAGAAAATGGACCTATTCACATTAGGAATATATGGCTTGGTGATCTTTCCAAGAGTACTTGGGAACATTGACATAGCCATTCTGGACTTGTTTGAGCATGTGAAACGGAGAGCAAACCCAGTACCAGCAATCTTGGCCGAGATCTTCATTTCTTTAAATGCTAGTCGGAAGCATGAAGAAGGACGTTTTCGAGGATGTACACAGCTTTTATAGGTGTGGATTCAGAGTCACATGTGGAAGACGCCGACGAGGGTCCTATCGGGGATATCTTTCCAAGGTTTTTCGCCTTTACGGGAGTACTTAGCAAAAGAATGGCGAGAAAACTTGAAAACAAAAAAATGGACTAGTTTCTTCAGGAACATTCAAGACGAAGACATAACATGGAGGGTCTCGGCAAAGTTAATTACTTTTTATACAGTTGCGGCGATTTCAACTGGCTGATGATGTTGGGACTGCACAGAGGGATTGCTTGTGCTCCGCTTTTGGTGTCTCGGCAGTTCGGGTCACGACAGTTCATTCCCAATACCACCGAGTTTAGCCAAACTGAACTTATTTTCAAAGGGGAGTTCAAAGGAAAAGTTCAGACTATCATGAGGGCTTGGGACCATTGTTACCGGATCAGGGTGGAAGGAGACACCGAGCACATGACCACCCCAGACTACGATCTTTAGAGACGTTTAAGGGTTAATAATGTGATTCTTGAATCTGACCAAGGACCAGTGGTGTCACTCGAGGAGCTTACAAGGGTGGTACCGTCTGAAACTGACATCTTACGGAATGAACTCGAAGAAATTAAAAGGAAAATGGACACCCAACAGACTCAACATGCGAGTGAGCTCTATAAGGCAAGCTTAGAGGTCGACGAACGGGATGGGATCATTAGGCAGTTGAAGAAATTAAATACGGATTTGAGCGACAAGAACGCTCTTTATCAATAGGATGCCCTTCTACTACAAGCAAAAATACAGAAGGTCGGCCGAAGTCAGTTCATAGCCGTGGAAAAAGAAAGAATGAATGGTATCCGTTTGGTGGAAGAAGAACGAGAAATCAGCAAGAGAGCGATCGAGAAGGAGATAGAAAGCTGCCGGTTGGCTATTGAGGAAGAAAGACAGTCCTCCAAGAAGGCCATTGACCAAGAAAAAGAAAGAATCAGGCAAGAAATTAGCAAGGGAAAACAAGCAGTCAATCATGAGAGAGAAAACGTCGCCGTATGGAAAAGGAAGTCCATGAGTAGCCGGAATAGACTGTTAGAGATGCAAAAGTTGTACGACGACACTATACTAAGTCTGGATCAAAGCCAAAGTCAGAATGTCGAACTGAGAGAAAAGATGGCAGAAATATAACTCTCTTTTTAAACGTACTGCCAGAGGAATGGCTTCACTGAGCTACAAGAAAGAGAACGCGAAGTAGGCATGTTACGAACCCGAATTAAGTCCCTTGAAGCAAATGTTGAAGATTATAAGGAAAGAATTAGTGTATTCGAAGAGGCTACAGCCGGAGGGAACACTTATTGGCAAAGGAGACTGCGTGACGCTGCCCGGATGGTACAGGATAGGGACCAGTATTACGCAAACCTGATGGTGGACATACAGCGAGTCGCCAGACATGTGAATGATTTGGCCGTCGAGGCTGAAACACTCTGACCTTTCATAGTCCCAGAAATGGAAGAAGCTCCCAGGTTTATCAAGTTGCTCAGGGCAATTGGAATATTAGGAGATAGAGCTAGGGTTTATCTATAGGGCTCTGTGTTGTAATTAGCTCTTTTGTATTAGGGATCTTCATTTTGTAATATGAACTCTGTTGTAATCTAAACCCTTTAATTCCCGTGGAAGTAGTTCAAAAGGGTGATTACCAGCGGAATCAGTACCTTATCTGCATATACTCTTGCATTGCATCGTGACATTCGCATCATTATACATGCATTTATTTTTCTTGCAACCATATTAATGTTATGAATATTGTGGCAGTGTGTGAAAATAGAAGTTAACCCGCAATCATTCATCATCCATACCTTACCCGATTACAAAGCAAGCTCATGGAAGACAGGATAATCAGTCTAGAAAAGGGGCAAAGAGAGCTCGAGGCAAGGCTTGAAGAGGCTCAAAGAAGCCTCAGTGACCAGATTGCTCAGTCGCAAGCATCGATAGTATCCGACATAACCATATTGCTGGCTAAAAGTCATGGAAAGAGAGTTGAAGGAGAAACCGTTCAAGAACCAGAGGGTACCCCAGTTCACTATAAGGTTCAACCAGCTGTGCCAAATCCGACTAGAAAGGTGTATATCGACCCTGCAGGAATGTCAGCTAGTCTTCAGATAGGGGCACCTGAAACTCAACCCCTCGACACTGAAGCGCTCTATGAAGAGGAGGTGCCAGACCTGAATGTGGTCGAAAGGATCAGGACAGAGGTAGAGAAAAAGTGGGAGGAAAGGTTTCACCTCATGGAGGAAAAATTTAAAACGATACAAGCTATGGAAGAGTCAGGAAATGACGCTAGTGACTTAAGTCTGGTATCCGATCTTGTCCTACCGCCAAAATTTAAAACGCCAGAGTTTGACAAATACGATGGAACCACGTGTCCTTCCGCGCACGTAACAATGTACTGTCGAAAGATGGCGGCCTACCTTAAGGATGAGAAGCTACTGATCCACTGTTTCCAAGACAGCCTAACTGGAGCGGCGTTACGGTGGTACACCCAGTTGAGCAAGGGAAATGTCAAGACATGGAAAGATCTGTCAAGAGCATTCATTGAGCAATATAAACATGTAACAGATATGACCCCCAGTAGAATTATGTTGGAAAATATGGGGCAGAAGTCCAACGAAAGTCTGCGACAATATGCTCAAAGGTGGCGGGAAGTGGCCTCCCAAATTCAGCCACTCCTCCCGGAACATGAAATTACGTCGTTATTTGTTAATACTTTGAAAGGGGCACTTTTTGATCACCTCATTAATAACACAACACAGTGTTTTACTAATTTAATTAGGACTGGGGAGTCCCTTGAATTGGCAATTAAGAGTGGTAGAATTGATAGCGGGGAAGAGTCTCGAAAATACAGCAAGAAGAATGAAGTAAACACCACCAGCACTTACACCACCCCGAAGAATTTTACAGTCTCACAGCCACAAGCACCTGTGGGACAAGCACAAAACTCGAATCAAAGAGAGGAGAGAACCTCCAGAAAAGAGAAAGAGAGGAAAACTTTTACTCCCCTACCCGTTTCGTACTCGAAGCTTTACTCCCAGTTGTATGAAGCAGACCTGGTCCGTCCATACATTGTTACTCCTTTCAAACCGCCATTCCCTTCTTGGTATAACCCGAAAGCGCATTGCGACTATCACGGCGGTGCCCCTAGACATCCCACCGATAACTGCCTTGCCTTCAAAAAACTTGTGCAGAACTTAATTGATTCTGGGATATTGAAGTTCGAAGAACCAAGTGTAGCTACTAACCCGCTACCTAATCATGGGAACAGAGGAATAAATGTTATTGAAGAATACTTTACCAGGAAGATTAAGGATGATGTGTCAGAAATCAAATCTCCTTTGTGGTGGGTATTTCAACAATTATGCATGGCCCATGTGATCGACAAAGGCATGATAATAAGGCATAAGGGATGTGAAGTGTATTGCGAATTCCATCAGGACGAAGGGCATGACATCCAAAAGTGCGATGAGTTCAAGAGATTGGTACAACAATTGATGAAGGAAAAGCAAATAGAATTCTTCGAAGAGCCCATGGGAAAGAAGGGGTCGGACGTACATATGACGGATAGCCCCAAATCTAAATACGGGAAGGATAGACCTTTTATCATCTCTTCCAGGCCAGGGAATGCAGGTGCCTCCCAATGAGAAACCACCAAGATAAATCCCAAGATCATCATTTCAGCACCATCCCCGTTCCCATTCAAGGATATGCGGCAAACTCCCTAGAACTATGCTATAAATGTAACCACGCCAGAAAAGCCAGAATATGGTCAGGTAAAAGAGCCTACGCTAAAAGACGAAAAAAGCAAGAGCGAGGTGAATGTTGGTGAGGTGGGCCATTTCACGAGGAGCGGCAGATGTTATTCCTCTGAGGCTTTGAGAGCAGCTGAAGCGGTCAAAGATAAGGGAAAAAATACAGCGGTTAGCCCCACGCAGATATTCGGTGAAGAACCTCCCCCAAAGATGAATGAGCCGGTAACTGAGGCCCAGGCCAAAGAATTTCTGAAGTTCTTGAGACATAGCGAGTACAGCGTAGTGGAACAACTACGAAAGCAACCGGCTAGGATCACAGTGCTGGAGTTGCTATTGAGTTCAGAAAGGCACCGTGATGCACTATTAAAAGTACTAAATCAAACTTTTGTGCCCCAGCATATTTCTGTGACAAATCTGGACAGGATAGTGGGGCATATCACTGCCTATAATCATATAACATTCAGTGATGATGAGATCCCTGAGGGAGGAATGGGGTCCACCAAAGCCCTTAACATCACAACCCACTGCAAAGGGTATGTAGTACCTAGGGTACTGATTGACAACGGGTCAGCATTGAACGTGTTGCCTATGGTGACCTTGCAGAAACTACCAATAGATGGTTCTCACCTAACGCCCTGCCACAATTCAGTAAGAGCCTTTGACGGTACACAAAGAGGAACAATAGGAAAAATTAAGGTGACTCTATTGATCAGACCGGCTGAGTATGTGATTGATTTTGTGGTAATGGACATAAAACCATCTTACAGCTGCTTATTGGGAAGGCCATGGATCCACTCCGCAGGAGTTGTCCCCTCATCATTGCATCAGAAATTAAAATTTGTAGTTGAAGGCAAATTGGTCACAGCAGAGGCTGAGCAGGAAATTGTTGCTTCAGTGACATCGGATGCCCCCTATATTCAAAATGACGAGGATGCTGCAGAATGCTCTTTTCGAGCATTAGAGCTAGTGAATGCCACGTTCATCGTAGAGGGAAGTCGGATCCCCTGTCCCAGGTTATCTAATTGTACCAAGATGACCGTCGCAGAAACTTTGGGTCGAGGAGCCAAAGTAGGAAGAGGGTTGGGGAAGAAATTACAAGGGAGCCTAAGAGCCAAAAGTATAATAACCAAGAAGGATCGTTTTGGGCTGGGTTACAAACCAAGTGTCCAACAGAGAAAAGAGGAATACAAGAGAAAAGAAGAGCAAAGAAAAGCCAGATTTAAAGGAGAAGACATTCCGTGGAGACCAATGTCCTTCCCTAGTTTGAAAACCACTTTTGTCTCCGGAGGATTCCACCGGCCAGGTCAAGAAGTTGAAGAGGCAATTAAGGAAAATGACGTACTCAACAAGGAGGAGATATTCAATGAATCACTTGAAGGGATGTACATCAACATGATAGCTGGAAAGGGCCAAAGCAGCAAAATGTTGACCAACATCCGCCCCTGCCGTCCCGGGGAAACACTTGATAACTGGAGATGCATTGATCTACCTGTGGTTTTTAGGAATAGATCAGAGTAATGCTCTGAATCAACCTTTTGTTTTGCCCATAAACAATGGGGATCTTTTGTATAGGGCACATATGTTAACTTTTTTGTTGAAATGAAAATATCCCAACTTTCCTGAATAACCAACATTTCATTTATTCCATTCATGCATTCTTTATGTTCATTCCCTTCATATAAAGCCATCCTCTTCCCAATACAATTCATTCTCATTTAATGCAGGTCGCTCATGATTGACTATATGAATGATAGCGGATCCAATCCCTGAGTGAATTTTGAATGCCCTGAGATCTCAGAGGGGATTGAGGAAGAAGATGATGAGATAAAATGTGAGGTCCCGGAAGAGTTGAAGAGAATGGTGGCCAATGAAGAAAGGCAGATCATGCCCCACCAATAAGAAACAGAAGTTGTAAACTTGGGGACTGAAGAAGAGAGAAAATAAGTAAAAATAGGGATGACGTTTTCCTCAAAAACCAAGCACGAACTGATAGCCATACTTCAGGAATTTAAGGATGTTTTCGCTTGGACCTATCAAGATATGCCAGGATTGAATACTGACATAGTGGTGCACAAATTGCCAACAAAACCAGAGTGCAAACCAATACAGCAAAAACTTCAGAGAATGAGACCAGACATGTTGTTAAAGATCAGAGAAGAGGTAAAAAAACAATTTGACGCTGGTTTCTTGGAGGTAGCAAATACTCCGAATGGGTTGCAAACATCGTGCCAGTACCAAAGAAGGACTGGAAAGTTCGTATGTGTGTAGATTATAGGGATCTAAACCGAGCCAGCCCTAAAGACAACTTCCCCTTACCACATATTAACAAGCTGGTTGACAACACCGCAGGACATTCATGGTTTTCATTCATGGACGGCTTTTCAGGGTACAACCAGTAAAGATGGACTCTGACGACATGGAGAAAACTACGTTCATAACCATGTGGGGCACTTTTTGCTATCGGGTGATGCCTTTTGGGCTCAAGAATGCAGGGGCAATGTACCAAAAAGCAATGGTGACTCTTTTCCATGACATGATGCACAAAGAAATAGAAGTATACGTGGACGACATGATTGCCAAGTCCCGAACAGAGGAGGAGCACATACAAAACTTGAGAAAATTATTTCAAAGACTACGGAAATACCAGGTGAGGCTTAATCCTGCCAAGTGTACCTTCGTCGTTACTTCTGGAAAATTCCTAGGGTTCGTGGTAAGCAGAAGAGGGATTGAGATCGATCCGGATAAAGTGAAAGCCATCCAGGATCTCTCACCACCCCACACTCAGAAGGAAGTTCGCGGTTTCCTGGGGAGGTTGAATTATGTATCTCATTTCATTTCCCAATTAATCGACCGATGTGACCCGGTCTTCAGACTTCTTAGAAAGAATAATCTTGGTGTGTGGGATGAGGAATGTCAAAGAGCCCTAGAAAAGATCAAAAAGTACCTGACAAATGCTTCGAATTTAGTTGCACCAGTACCAGATCGACCATTAATCCTCTACCTGACAGTCTTTGAGAATTCAATGGGATGCGTATTGGGGCAATGCGATGAGTCAGGGAAAAGGGAGCAAGCCATCTATTACCTAAGCAGGAAATTCAATGATTGCGAAACGCGGTACCCGCCAGTTCAGAAGCTGTGTTGTGCTCTAGTTTGGGCTACCAAGCGGCTTAGGCAGTATATGTTGTACCATACTACTTGGTTGATATCCAAGCTAGACCCATTGAAGTTCTTAATGGAAGCGTGAGCACTAACGGGAAGGATGGCCCGCTGGCAGATGCTCTTATCCGAATTTGATATTGTATACGTGAGCCAGAAAGCCGTAAATGAGAGTGCCGTAGCAGATTTCCTAGCTAGTCGCGCTTCGGACGACTATGAGGCATTGGACTTTAATTTCCCAGACGAAGACTTGATGTGCATTACAACCGAGGAAGAGGTTTCAGATGATAAATCATGGAAGCTTTACTTCGATGGAGCCTCTAACGCCCTCGGACATGGGATAGGAGCCGTGCTAATTTCTCCTGAGGATGTCTATTATCCCTTCACCAGTAGATTAGAATTCTTCTGCACCAACAATATAGCTGAATACGAAGCTTGCGTTATGGGACTAAACTCAGCTATTGAAAGAAAGGTTAAGGAACTTCGAGTATTCGGAGATTCATCCTTAGTAATTTACCAATTGCGTGGGGAATGGGAAACCAGGGACCCGAAGTTGGTCAAATATTATGAATTGATTCAAGAGCTCACCAAGGAGTTCGAAAGGGTCAGCTTCAATTAGCTTCCCCGAGAAGAAAATCAGATGGCAGACGCCTTGGCGACCCTGGCATCCATGTTTAAAACAAACACTTGGGCAGAAATGAAGCCCATTAAGATGCAGACGTTTGAAAGGCGTGCTCATTGTTGTAATGTTCAGGAAGAGATTGATGGAAACCCATGGTACTATGACATCTTGCAATATGTCAAGCTTCGAAAGTATCCGGAAGGGGCAAGTGACAATGACAGAAAAACACTCAGAAAATGGCAACAGGATATGTCCTAGATGGGGAGATCCTATATAAGAGAAGTCATGATCAGACATTGTTGAGATGTGTGGATGCCCGGGAGGCGAAGGAGATTTTAGCTGAGGTACATGATGGGCTATGCGGAACGCACGCCAACGGGCTGTCTATAGCCCGGAAAATTATGAGATATGGCTATTTCTGGTTGACCATGGATGGAGATTGTATCGATTACGCTAGGAAATGCCACAAATGCCAAATTTACGCTGACAAGATTCACGCGCCCCCATCGCCTTTACACACCATGAATTCGCCGTGGCCTTTTGCGGCGTGGGGCATGGACGTCATCGGGCAGATTCATCCGAAAGCTTCCAACGGACACCGTTTCATTTTGGTCGCCATAGACTATTTCACTAAATGGGTAGAGGCAGCATCTTACGCCAACATCACAATGACTACAGTATGTAAGTTCCTAAAGAAGGAGATTATTTGTCGATATGGTTTGCCAGAAAGGGTCATCACCGACAACGCTTCCAATCTGAATAACAAAATGATGACGGATGTGTGCACTCAATTCAAGATAACACACCATAATTCCACAGTCTATCGTCCTAAAATGAATGGGGCAGTGGAAGCAGCAAACATGAACATAAAGCAGATCATAGCAAAGACGACGGATACCTACAGGGATTGGCATGAGAAGTTTCCATTTGCCCTTTTCGCCTATAGGACGTCCATTCGCACATCAACAGGGGCAACGCCTTACTCCTTGGTGTATGGTACCGAAGCAGTACTCCTCATTGAGGTAGAGATCCCGTCTCTCTGGGTCTCAAATGAAGTAAAATTAGAAGAAGCTGAATGGGTGCAGGCCAGACTCGACCAGCTAAATCTCATTGATGAAAAGAGACTAAAGGCCATTTATCATGGTCAGATGTACCAAAAGCGGATGATGCGGGCATACAACAAAAAGGTGCGCCCAAGAGAATTCAGAGAGGGGGATCTAGTGCTCAAGAAAATCCTTCCGATTCAGAAAGATTCTCGAGGAAAATGGATGCCCAACTGGGAAGGGTCGTACGTGGTAAAAAGGGCCTTCTCAGGAGGAGCCCTAATCTTAATTGAAATGGATGGAGACGAGCTGAAAAGCCCTATAAATTCTGATGTTGTTAAGAAATACTATGTTTGAAAAAAAAGAAAGAGAAAAAAGAGAAAAAGAGAAAAGAAAAAAAAAGAAGAAAAGAACAAAAATGGAAAGCTCAGGGCGAAAACCCGAAATAGGGCATCTTGAAGCAAAGGGAGGACCCGAGTTGAAAACCCGTAAAGGGCAGCTCGGATAAATTGAAAGGTTGGATATCCGAAGAGAAGGGTCATCCCCATGAACCCTGTGAAGAGGGAGCTTCAGGCAAAAGATTCTACGCCGGTTGACAAGATCATGTATCATTCATACCGAAGATAATGAGGGATCTTGTATTTCATATTTAGCTTTTCTTCTTTCTCATGTGTGTCATAACTCTTTTAAAATATCGCAAACCCTTAATCGTAATAAAATCATGTTTTTGAGCATACATTCCTTGCCTTCTTGTTAATTTCAGGCAAATAAGCTAACATAGGCTTATGGTAAACAAGAGATTTCTGAGCATTACTGTGATCTAACCTTAAAGATGCAGGTGATTAGAAAACGATGTTAACTTTGCCCTCTAGCTCCCTACATAACGGCCGTTGATAGGGAAGGCAGAAGGCTTCAAGCAACAGGATATGATGACCAATGGCGCACGTCCTGCTTATTCAAAAGAAAGCATGCGAGATAACAAGAGAGATCTCCCAGGTGAAAACCCAGAAGGGCATCCCCTAAAAAAAACCTCTAAAGCGAAAACCCGAAAGGGAACTTTAAAACCCCAAGTCGAAAATTTAGAAAAAAGAAAGGTTGGAATGGTTGAACCCGACAGTGAAATGGGTTATCGCCGCCAAAAAGGGGAAAAAGTGAACAACGTGAAGTCGAGATCGACTGAGGACTAAAGCAGGCCTACCAAGATATTGACACTCATGCATCATGAATAGTTAGACATCATTAGGATTAGGAACATGTCAATTCATTTGTCATAGCATTTTGTTTTATCTTAGACAGATATATATAGGTTCAAAGAGACATCGGTAGCCATCGTGGCGTGAATCCCAAATGTGAAGATGAAGGTTCTATATACGAAAGGCCTATGTTTCCAGGCGTCTACAGAGAGAGGTTCTGTATAGGAAGAATCCGCCGCTCCGAGGCTTCAGGAGCTGAAAGTTTTATATAGGAAAGGCTTGCAGCTCCATGGTGAAGACTAGCAGTTCTATATAGGAAGAACTCCCAGCCGAAGAAATTCACCCATGACACACAAGGTTATATAGGGAAAACATATTGTGTTTGAAAGCGAAGAGTCTTATATAGGAAGGGCTCCGAGCTTTACTGTCTTAGAGTGAAAGATTCTATAGAGGAAGAACCCGTAGCTCCGAGATTGCAGAAGCTGAAAGTTTTATATAGGAAAGGCTTGCAGCTCCAGGGTGAAGACTAGCAGTTCTATATAGGAAGAACTCCCAGCCGAAGAAATTCACCCATGACACACAAGGTTATATAGGGAAAACCTGTTGTGTTTGAAAGCGGAGAGTCCTATATAGGAAGGGCTCCGAGCTTTACTGTCTTAGAGTGAAAGATTCTATAGAGGAAGAACCCGTAGCTCCAAGATTTCAGAAGCTGAAAGTTTTATATAGGAAAGGCTTGCAGCTTCAGGGTGAAGACTAGCAGTTCTATATAGGAAGAACTCACAGCCGAAGGAATTCACCCATGATACATAAGGTTTTATATAGGGAAAACCTATTGTGCAAGCGAAGAGTCCCATATAGGAAGGGCTCTGAGCTTTACTGTCTTAGAGTGAGAGGTTCTATATAGGAAGAACCCGTAGCTCTAAGATTTCAGAAGCTAAAAGTTCTATATAAGAAGGACTGACGGCTCCAGGGTTTGAAGACTAGCAGTTCTATACAGGAAGAACTCCCAGTCGGAAGAATCCATCAAAGGCACAAAAGGTTGTATATAGAAAAAACCAGCCGCGTTGAAGGCAAAGAGTTTTATATAGGAAGGACTCCAAGCCTTACCGTCTCAAGATGAAAAATTCTATATAGGAGGGACTCATAACTTGAGGCTTTACAGTGAAGGGTTCCATATAGGAAGAGCCTGTAGCTCCAAGATCGGAGGGGGAAGAAGTTATATAGAAAGGACTTACGAGCCCGAAGATTTAGCCAAGGAAAAGTGGAGAGTTCCAGAAGAGCACGTGTTTCCGAAGCTACAAATAGGGAAGTCGGATAAAAATGAGTGCTTATGAATCTTTGCTTTGTCCTCGTTCCACGAGAACAAGCAAAGAGGGGCAACTGTAATCACTCATTTTTATCTAATCTCTAAGTGTCATATTAATATATTAGTGCATGATTACATATATGTGTGTGCATGTATATGTTATTAATATTACATAATGATATATGTGTGAATGTATGCATGGTGCATATATTTATGTGGTGTATTATGTACCTATTAATATGTGTGTGATATGGTTATATTTATGTTAGGAGTATCGTATAATGTATGTTAGTATATGTGCATGTATGAGTAGGTTTATATATGTTTGCATGTATATATTATTAATGTCCTCAAATCAACATTACTATCGTAATTCCATCATTATAACTAAAAAGCAGATTTAATCCTTCTCTAAAACCTCATTTCTGAATTGGTCACTTAACTTTGACAATTTGTCAAAATGGTCACTAACTCGATTTAACATCGGTTTTGCATTCTAACTTCAATTTCATATCTTCAACATCCCTAATAACATAAATACACACCAATTCCATAAAAATCAGATTTAGTCCTTCAACTTTTAAACTTGCTGAATTGGTCCCTAAACATTTAAATTAGGTTTTGCTTCCAAACAACAAATCAAGCTTAATAGATCATTTATCCAACATCACAAACCCTAAATCAAACTTGAATCCATAAACCCTAATCATCTTCATAATAATCAAAACATGCAGAGTTTAAATCCCAACTCAATAACATGATTTTAACATCACAAAAGCTTGATTTCAACTTGAATTTCAACATGGAATCATAAAATCTCAAAACTCCCAATTGAGTCCATAAACCCTAATTTCTTCTCATACAAAATTCTCATCAATCAAGCATGTTTTCCGCAAATTATTTACACCAAAAGATAGAGCTTGATGAGTAGAACAACTTTGTAGTTCGAAAGATTACCTGAAAATCGAGTTTCGGGGCTTGAATCGAACTTATAAAAATGTTCTCTCTTCTCCCCTCTCAAATTTCAATTTTTTGGGATGAAGAATTGTCTTCATCTTTGTTATTTCCTCCAATTAAGCCACTTGTAAAGTATAAATGAATTTTAAATTCATTTAAATAGTGAAATTACTAAAATATCCTTTTAATCCAACAATTGAGATTGATCTTATCATCAATCAAGGGCCAAGATTAAATCTTCCATTTCCTTCTTCCAAAAATGCCCTTTTAATTTTTTAAATATTTCAAAAATGCCATTGGGGCAAAATGACCAATTTACCCTCCAACTAGTTTTTATTTACTAGCTTGTTTCAAAATTGCCATCCCATTACAATCCAACTAAATTAGTTCATTTCCAACCAGCATCTATTCCATAAATATTATTTTATGACTTTTCCATGGCTTATGGAACAACCTCTAAAATTTTGATTCGATCCGATCTCCTGATATTCTTAAAATACTTCTACTGCAATTTTACCTTTTTCTAAGCTATTGGATTTATTCCGAAAATTCTATATTTCCATATTCAGGAATAAACTCTATTGTCCTATAAAACTTCCTTTTCCAAGGACTTATACAGAATCTTCTTAACTCGGTATATTTTCCCGATACTTATCGAAAATCTTCATAGAATAAAATTCCTCTTAGAATTCCTTTATCGATAATCCATACAAATTTTCTCTATTCTTACTGAGTCCAAAATATCAATTAGAAACACTTTTATGGGACCTTCCCGAAGGTCACCCATCCTTGTATTTCTCTGGCTTGAGCACGCTTAACAATTTCATTCGATCCAAATTTGGTACCTTTTTTTGCATCTTAATTATTAAAACCGATATCAAGGTACTTATTTCGATCCGATTCACTCTTCTACTGAATAAAATTACTTGTTGGGGAAATTTACACTTTAGTCCCCAAACTTTTCCAAGGTTTATACTTTAACCCCCCTAAACTTTCAAAATTTACAATTTAGCCACTAGCCAAAATTTGAGATATTACACGACTATATGGAAAACACAATAGAAAAATTCAACATTCAATGTAGCTATTATGCATACCAATAGGAGATTACATCATTTACTTAAGCGACCTTAATCAAACATACATGCTTTCAATGTTATATACATCATTCGGCTAGTACCATAAGTGACCAAAGTGGTTCATGTCTAAACATGTAGATTACTACATTTGCTTATTGTTAACTAGCCAACTTCAATAGATCTATTCAACCATTACATTTATAATCCAACCATGGGAATCTAATATTAGGCTAACAAGCATTCAAGTTCAATAAAGTGCATACATGCTCATATATACATACAATACTCTTTATAGATCATAGATGAAGTTAATATATACAAACCATTACTAAGTGATCATGAATATACATGCATTAGGTGCCACCATCCTAGGAGAACTATAACAAGATGGAAACATACTCTTTCAAGCAAAATGTGACTTGTACGAGCCTAGACTTCGGGAGAGGATCCAATATCAACCTAAATCGTAGTAAAGAGACTTGAATAAGCAAAGCTTAGTGAGCGAGTTCAAGTTACAAGGCAATAAATACAATAAGTCTCAACTACGAACCATCTAATAGATGGTATGGTTCGCCCATCAATAAGGAACCATTCGAAACAATGTAAACAACACTAGATGCTTTTGCTTGATTTTCAATCCAATATCAATACAATGTTTGAAATTAGACATGCTCAATCATCCAATTCGAATAACAATAGGAATAACATGTCATTTGAACACAATCAATGTCTCAAACTCAAGCAATCTCATATAAGCAATGTTCAAGCAATGTCTCAATATCAATAGTTCATGGCAATCAATTTTCCTTTACTATCAATCAATGCAATTCAATGTAACAATAGATTCAATGTACATGAGGTATAAGTTCATTTTAAGTATAGCCTTGAGAATCGATTACTCAGTCTAGATACTCGAGTCCCCAACCAAACTATCGCCAATATCAATAGTCAATATGGTACAAAGAACCGGTCAAATCCCTCATATTGTCGCCAATGACCAATAACAATACTTCCCTCCTACTGCCACCAATTAGCGAACAATGTCCAGGACTGTAGTCCACCCCGATAATGAGCTCTATGGACTCTATGGCATGCCAACTATATCTATGATCGACTCGAGACCAAGGCTTACAATAGTTATCACTTTTATTCAATTTCAAGCATGATGCAATTCAATGTGCACACTTTGTGCCTATATCCCCTTTCAATCGAATAGGATTCAAAGCCAATACCAATATCAATATTCCAATAGTCAATGAAGGTATGTTAATCAATATGTCATTAAACAATGAATTGAGTTACTTCTAACTATAAAAAATATGCTTCATTTCAATATAGTTCAATTAAGCAAGAAGCATATCATGGCAATCAATTGTAATTCAAGCATGCTTATCAATCAAGTAACCACTCAAAAGAGCACTTACCTTGCTAATGCTTCATAGCAAGCTCATTACACAATTTATACTAAGAATCAATAAGAAATTCAAATCAGAAATAGACTTTGAGAGGTTACCGCCCTCTCCAAACTTTAAACTACACTCACAGGAATTTTCCGAGCTATTGACGTTCCTGAATCAAAATCATTTTCCCTCTACTAGCTTGCTGATCTATGTGAACCCCTTTCTCCTCAATATCCACTTGATCTTCCTATCAAGATAAAATGAATGCTAGCAACTTCAATTCTTCCAATTTTCAAGCTTGAATCTATGAACATGAAGTTTTCTCACTCAATTCTTTTCTCTCCTATTTTGTTCATCTTTTCGGCCACAAGGAAGAAGATGATAATAGATCATCAATTAATTCCCCCCCAAAATGACTAATTTGTCCTTGATTAACAACTAATTAATGACATGTTTAGGGGCATTTAGGAATATAAGAATTTAGCATGCATTTCTTAACTTTGTTATTTGTTTTGGTTTGGTCACTTATAATTTAGGTTACCACTTTTTCATTTATAGCATTCTAGTCCTTATTAACTAGACCTAGTACCTTACTTTCAATCAATTAGGGATTAAATGAAGGCATTTTAGTAACTTTCTTTATACTAGTTTTGAGGATATTACAAGTTGATTGATGACAAAGTGTTGTCATTGACATGGAGATGTCAAAATCAATACATAAGTAAGTGTTAGAGAACGACATACTGGACTGACCCGCTATGAGCATGTTTCTTGGATTATTATGTGATAGTCACAACATTGACCATAGTGATAACTAAATTTATGATCCTCATACTTGAGATCATCATTATTTCAACATCGTGAGTGACATATTTTGATACAGTTAAACGTGTATCGTAACTGACTACTCTATAAAGACTGATATTGGATATATCACAATCTATGTAGTGGGATATGGTTGATCAAGATAGGATTTGTCCATCGAGTAATATCATAGGCCACTTGATCGAGTGAGACTAGAAATGCATGGCCATGCTCGAATAAGTTGATATTAGATTTCATAGTTATTCGTTTATAATAGTCTACTCAAGATATCAAGAAATATTAGATGGACTATACAAGTGTGACTGTTCCATGACTTGTGACCAATCTAGATATAAATGACAAAAGGATGTAATACATGAAAAAGAGTTAATCACGAAAAAGTTATGTCGAATCATGATTTCTTGTAACTTATGTGACAATGACATATTGGTAGATGTCACTCATTGTTTGTAATATTAGAAATGTTCTAATATTTACTACTAAAGTTACATGAACCTACAGAGTCACACCCACTGTTGAAATGAGCATATATTAAATGAATTATATATGTACAAATTTGTTGTACACAAATTTAGTTAAATTAATATATATTTGATATATATATATAATTTAACTATTGGATAAATATTAAAAGAAAATAATTATTGTAATTATGACTCTTTTAATATATATAAATAATATAATTCGATTTAAATTAATATATATATTGAAATCCTAATTAAAGTTGAATTGGGATTATATATATATTAATATATATATATATATTAAAATCCTAATTAGTTAAATTGGGATTATATATCTTAATATATATTGAAATCCTAATTAAAGTTAAATTAAGATTATATATATTCATATATATATATATTGAAATCCTAATATGAGTTGAATTAGGATTTCAATGGCTATATAAAGGCATGAGAGGTGTAGCAATCATTAATGCTTTTGGAAAAACCCTCTAAATAGTTTAGAGAGTTCTATATGCTCGTTTCAATTGGGTGAACTACGTAGAGGTCGGAGCGTTATCGTTGCGGCTTAGGAATCGACATCATGGAATTGTGATTGGATATCTATCTCCTCCAAATTCAAAATTCCAGATTTTAAATAGGTAATTCTTCACCCTTATTCACCCCGGTTCGTTCCTCGTACATGGATCTCTGGTGGTAATCGTCGGATAATTTTTCTGCTGCGCCATAGGGTGTACCAGGGTGACCCAACAGTTGTATCAGAGATACTTGTATGATACGGATTCGGGTTTTAATTACTTGGGTGATGTAATTGTATGAGATGCATGTTATTTTTTGATTTATTTAGCGAATATATGATATTTGTACGAGCAAATCTATTCAATCACAGCTAATCGGTTAATCCAGTTAAACGATGTTCCTTTAATCATCAGTATCTTTGTCGATAGGGTTTGAAATATTATATGTTAATTGTTAACATATTCAATATGGAGTTTTAGGGTTTTAGATATTAAGTGTTAACATACGCGGATTATAGTTATATATTAGACTAATGGTTAGTCTATATATTTCGTGTGGAAAAGTAACAATAATTGTTTCTATGAAAACCTTGTGGATTTTAAAAGCCTGAAAAATCGCGATAATGTTGATAAAAGTTATCAAATCGTGAGGTTTTTACAAAACAATTAAGATGCTGGTCTTAGAAAAATCCCTCCTGACTGGAACCCCGCAAGGGGCTTGACCCTTGCATAGGAACAATCTGATAAAACCTCAATAACAAACTGAGTCGTTATTATGTTTGATATGCACGGTGTTTGGAATGCCTAGTTATAGCCCAATAACCCATCTAGTTTTATTTATAAGGCTTTATAAATATGGACTGCATGTTGTGCTTTTCTCTACTTCTATTGTAATTCTCTTCTCATCTTACTCCCTCGTATGTAAAACGAGTTTCTGAAATTTTAATCTATACGAAGAAGCATGGACTAGAGGAACCAAAGTATGGGCTGACAGAAAGATGTTTGAGAAGTGTTTTTATCCTTAGAATGTTTTGGTTCTCCCATTGGCTTGGGATGGGCCACCTTAGGATATGGGCTATAACTATTGCATTCATATTTACTGCCTTTTATGTATGTGATAAAATGAATGTCTGAGATGCATGCTAGTTAATTGATAAGATTAAATGTTAAATTTTGAGATAATATTTACAAAACTCATCAATAAAATATTAACTCTTTTATTGTTTTCCAATGTTAACCCTCATTAAAGTCTAGATCGATACAATATAGGTTCTTCTAAAGCGAGGTACTTGTATCTATCTTGACCAAACGCAGAGAATAAGCAAGTGATATTCGTTGGTTGTAATATTGGTTAAAGACTTAACTAGGTTACTCTAATATGATTAGAAAACCTAAAAGTTAGTTATTTGGATAATCATAAGATGATTATGAACAAGAGTTGTTCACCAAATGAAGGAGTTGCATAAGATGTAATTAGCAAGTGGTGCTTACCTAGATAGACCTTAATCTTAAGAGAAAAACCAAAGCTGACTTAAGAGAATGTGAAATTTGGATCCTTGCCCACTATAAAAACTTTACAGAAAGAATTTTTGACATTAGTATTTGAGGGTTATTAATTTTAATAAAAATGGTGGGAGTATAAAGACCTTTTATAAACAAACTTGGTAAACGTACTCAAAGTTCATATTTTATTGTTGGAAACTTATTATGGCAAATACAAATTTGTTATCATTGCGATCGGTCCTTGAGAATGACAAGTTGAACGGCGTAAACTACATTGACTGGTCACTGGAAGAAAAATGTTTCTATTGTAATAAGACATGTCATCATAAAAAGAACTTCCCCACTTATCTTGAAAAACTCAAGAAGGCAAATGAAAGTGGAGCGTCCGCCTCGGATATTTATGTTATTGATATTAATTTATCAACACCTTCTTTTTGGGTATTGGATACCGGTTGTAGTTCTCATATTTTTACATTTGTATAAGAACTACAAAAGAATAGAAATCTTAGAAAATGAAGGTGAACCTACGGATTGGTAATGGAGCAAGAGTTGCTGCATTAGCTATAAGAACATATATTTTATCGTTGCCTAGTGGACATAATTTATGTTTAGAGGATTTTTATTTTCTATCTAGTTTGATTAAAAACATCATTTCGATTTCTTGTTTAGACAAGATTGGTTTTGAAATAAATATTAAAAATAATTCTTATTCTTTTTATCTCAATAATGTTTTCTATGGTGTGACACAATTAATAAATGACCTCTATATTTTGGATCAAGAGATTTCCATTTACAACATAAATACGAAAAGATCAAAAACAAATGAATCTAATCAAACTTATCTTTGGCATTGTCACTTAGGTCACATAAGTGAAAAAAGCATTTCAAAACTCCATAAAGATAGATTTTTAGATTCATTTGTTTTCAAACAACTTGATATATGTGAACCTTGCTTATTTGGAAAGATGACCAAAGCTCATTTTAATGGTAAAAGTGAGCGAGCAAGTGATTTATGGGGATTAATACATAGTGATGTATGTGGACCAATGAATACATAAGCCAGATGAGAGTTTCAATACTTCATTACTTTCACATATGACTTCAATAGATATAGGTACATTTACCTAATACATCATAAATCTGAAGCCCTTGAAATGTTCAAGGAATTTTAAAATGAAGTACAAAACCAACTAAGAAAAAACATTAAGGCTCTTCGATTAGATCAAAGACGAGAATACTTAAGCTTAGTGTTTGATGATCTTCTTAAGGAATGTGGGATTGTCTTACACCTCCTGGTACTCCACAATGGAATGGATTTTCTGAAAAAAATAAATCGAACATTGTTAGACATGGTTCGATCAATGATGTGTCACGCTGATCTTCTAGTTTTTTAGGATATGCACTAAAATAGTTGCTTTCACATTAAATCATGTTCCATCTAAATTAGTTCAAAAACATCATATGAGATATGGAGTGGGAAATTTCCTAGTATGTATTTTATGAAAATTTAGGGATGCAAAGCTTATGTAAAACATAAGATGTCTATAAAGCTCGAACCCAAATCTCATAAGTGTAATTTTGTGGGTTATCTTAAAGAAACTAAAGGATATTATTTCTTCAATCCTGCCAAGAACAAAGTGTTTGTTTCTCAAACATGAATCTTCTTAGAAAGAGAATTTGTGTTCCAAAAAGAAAGTGGGAGAAATATTGAACTCAATGAAATTTGAGTTCAACCATTTATCATTGAACAAGAGATTGAACAACAACAAGTTCCACAAGTTGTTGAGGAACATTCAACAGTTTTGGAAACACAACTACTATGAAGATCTTTGAGAGAATGCAAAGCACCTGAGAAATATGGATTTCTTGCACATTGCATGGTGATATTCTCTTCATGGATCAAGATGAGCCTATGACTTGTCAAGAAGCAGTGACGAGCCCAGAATCTAAGAAATGGCTAAAGGCCATGAAATTCGAGATGGATTCCATGTTAGAAAACCAAGTTTGGACCTTGGTTGACCCACCTGAAGGGTTAAGCCCATATGGTGCGAGTGGTTTTTCAAAAGAAAATCGACATGGAGGATAATGTACAAACATACAAAGGGCGATTAGTCGCTAACAGCTTTCGTCAAATTCATGGCATAGACTATGATGAAACCTTTTCACTTGTTGCTATGTTTAAATCTATCCATATCTTCGCTGATGGTGTAACAGGTTCCAGGTCGTCATTCTCCAATCCGGTCCTCCGCTGATGGAGTGGCCGGGTCCAAGCTTCTGTCGCCCTCAGATCCTGCTCTCCGCTGATGGTGTAGCTGGTTCCAGGTCGTCATTGTCCAATCCGATCTTCCGCTGATGGAGTGGCCGGGTCCAAGCTCCTGTCGTCCTCAAATCTTGCTCTCCGCTGATGGTGTAGCCGGTTCCAGGTCGTCATTGTCCAATCCAATCCTCCGCTGATGGAGTGGCCGGGTCCAAGCTCCCATCGCCCTCAGATCCTGCTCTCCGCTGATGGTGTAGCCAGTTCCAGGTCGTCATTGTCCAATCCAGTCTTCCGCTGATGGAGTGGCCGGGTCCAAGCTCCCGTCGCCCTCAGATCCTGCTCTCCGCTAATGGTGTAGCTGGTTATAGGTCGTCATTATCCGATCCAGTCCTTCGCTGATGGAGTGGCTAGGTCCCAGTTGCTGTTGTCCTACTTATCCGCTGATGGTGTAGTAGGGTTCCAGTTAATGTTTCTGTTTCTCCGTTGATAGATCCAACTTTACTGATTTTCAAGTTTTCTTTATTAATGTTGTAGCTAGAAAACAATCAAAAAAAGAAAAAAGAAGAAAAAATCAAAGAAAATAGAAAAAGAAAAGGAAAAAAGAAAAAAAAAGAAATGAAAAAAATGAGTTTTCAACCAAATTCTGATCATGCCTCTTCGTCAGAGTTGTAGCTTGATCACACAAAAAAAACACTTCGATCCTGCCTCTTCGTCGGTGTCGTAGCTGATCAAATCTTCAGACCTTGCCTCTTTGTCGGTGTTGTAGCTTGGTCAAATTTAACTGTCGGTTCTGCCTCCTCGTCGGTGTTGTAGCTGAACCAAATTCACTAACTTCCGGTCTTGCCTCAGCGTTGGTGTTGTAGCTAGACCAAATTCACTAACTCTTGATCCTGCCTCTTCGTCGCTGTTGTAGCTGGATCAACATCACAAATTTTAGACCATGCCTCTTCGTCGGTGTTGTAGCTTGGTCAAAATTTACTAATTTTCAAATTTTATCAATGTTGTTTCTTGAAAAAAAAGAAGAAAAAGAAGAAGAAAAATCAAAAGAAAGAAAAGAAGAAAAGAAAAAAAAGAAGAAAACATATAAAAAAAGAAACAAAAGCAGAAAAAAAAAGCAAAAGAAAAAAGGGGAAAAAGTTGTCAGTTTTCTGATCTTGCCTCTTCGTCAGAGTTGTAGCTGGATCAGACATCAGAACTTTCACCTATCGGTCTTGCCTCCTCGTCAGTGTTGCAGCTGGATCGAATTTTGTAGACCCTGCCTCTTCGTCGGTGTTGCAGCTAGGTCGAACTCTCTTTAGGTAATAGCTTATTATCAATAATATAGCAAGTGGGACTCATTTTGCTTCCCCAACAAACAACCCCCAATTTTGAAGGTTTTGCTTCCCCAAGAGTGACAAAGGTAGATCAATCAAGACAAGAAAGAAGACATACGCCGAAGAGAAAGAAGATATACCAAAGAAAGAAGACACGCGTCAAAATGAGAGAAGTTCAGCCAGATAAGACAAAAATGAGTGCTTTTGATCTTTGCTTTGTTCTCGTTTCACAAGAACAAGCAAAGAGGGGCAACTGTAATCACTCATTTTTGTCCGGGTTTTTAGTATTTTTAGTATTGTTGTAATAATATTATTATTAATATAATATATATATATATAATAAAAATAATAATAATTAAAGTGTAAAAAAAGTAAAGGTGAGGGAAGCTCCACGTCAACCCCCAACCACCCAATTGCCTATATAAAGGCATGGGGTGGGGGGAAGCAAGGCATGAATCGGCAGATTTGGCAGCCCAAATAAGAGAGCTTGTCTCTCAGGTAGCCAAAGATCGGGGCAGTGTCTTCGGTCTTAACCGGTTCGATCGGGGTCTTATTTTAGATCTGATCTAGTTAATATTTTTGGAGAGGTCATGGTAGATCTCGGTGGGGTTCAGTCGGGGTTTGTCATTCGAACTCCTAGTCAGGTATATTTTCTTTCCTTTTTATTTATGTTGTAATTTTTATGATTTAATGAAGTAGTAGTTAATTTAAAATTGTGTTTTTAGTTTGTATGTTTATTTATGTTTTAGATTAGTATTTATTATGTTTTAAATTTATGTTTTATATTTATTTATGTTAGATTTGTTTTTATTTATGAGTTAGATTAATATTTATGTAGGCATGTTTTAGATTAGTATTTTATTTTTATTTATGTGTTAAATTAATAGTTATGTATGTATATTTTAGAGTAGCTTTTTATTTATGTTGGGTTTGTTTTTATATGTTAGAATAGTATTTTATTTGTGTTAGATTAGTTTTTTTTAATTTTGTTAATATTTATTTATATTTTTACCGCAATGTATTTATTTATATTTGCCATGTTTTTTAAGTTTGCATAACGGATATATATATTGTCAATGCGGTGCTCTTTTATTCGAGCGTAAATGGGGCCAGTATCAGGCGTAGTGATAGTGGTTGGGCGTTTATTCTCGGACAATGGGGCCTTTAAAATCTACTCGTACATATAACCAAATTTTAATTTAATCGTCACTTTAATCCAGAAAGTCTAATATTAATAAAGCGATAATTATTAAAGTACCAATTTTGGGCGGTATGAGGGTGTTAATCCTTCCCCATCCGTAACCGACTCCCGAACCCATCAATTTTAAATCTCTGATTTTTACGGTGTCCGGTCCACCTTGAGTGGCCGGTGGCGACTCCATTTTTAAATAAAACACGGGTTTTATAAAACTCCCCGCGGAAGACATTATTTTCAAAATAACACAACATTTTGTTTAGCGAAAAAACATCGCTACATATATATTTAATATATATATTGAAATCATAATTAAAATTGAATTGGGGTTATATATATATAATATATATATTGAATCCTAATTAAGTTGAATTGAGATTATATATTTAATATATATATATTAAAATCCTAATTAAGTTGAATTGGGATTATATATATTTTTAATATATATATAAAAATCCTAATTAAAGTTAATTGGGATTATATATATTTAATATATATATATATATTTTTTGAAATCCTAATTTGAGTTGAATTAGGATTACAAATGCTATATAAAGGCATGAGAGATCTAGCAGTCATTAATGCGTTTTGGGAAAAACCCTCTAAATAGTTTAGAGAGTTTTTATATGATCGTTCCCTTCTAAATGGTTTTGAGAGTTTTTATATACTCGTTTCAACTAGGTGAACTACGTAGAGGTCGGAGCGTTATTGTTGCGGCTTAAGAATCGACATCATGGAATCGTGATTGAATATCTATCTCCTCCAAATTCAGAATTCCAGATTTTAAACAGGTAATTCTTCACCCTTATTCACCCTGATTCGTTCCTCGTACATGGATCTCTGGTGGTAATCATCGGATAATTTTTCCGCTGCGCCATGGGGTGTACCGGGGTGACCCAACAGTATAGACAAGTAAATTTCTTACTTGAAATGTAAAATCCCAACACCGATGACATCATAATCGCACTATGTTGCGGGGCTTACCAATGAAGGCTATGTATGCAAAATGTATGACCAACTCAATTCTGCATAAGCTAAATACATCCACTTAAAGGTTAAGTTCGATGAGGTAAACGCCGGCGAAGGTAGTACGTCTGCGCCCAGAGAAGTTGCTCCGTCCACACTCGCAGCGACCACTGAACAAGCTCTATCTTCACCAGATGTTGATGCAGTTATTGATGCGTTGCAGCTTTTTATGTACAGGCACAGACAAGAGAAACAATAGTTGATCGAAGAACTTAACTTAACTTCAGACGTCTTAACTGACTACGATGATACTAAGCCAGAATCTGATTAACCTTCCATTGCTCGAATCATCGTAAAATAATGTTTTATGCGTTGGTTTTTCGTCGAATGTTCTAAGCATGTGCAATGCTATAGTTTGCCCTCCTTTATTTATGTGAAACGTTGTTTGGTTCAAATCATCCTATAATTATCTTTTTCAGCTCGTTATGATAGGAAGATAAAATTTACTACATTATTCTAACAACATTGACTACCATTAACGTACATGTTAATAATACCCTAAACCCAAATCAAACAAAATTCCAAACCGACCCTCATTACATTAAATAACCCTAAAACTTTACCTAACTCGCCATACATATACGACGAGTTTCAAATTCCCCAGTTATGATGTTTGGTTAAGACATTCGACGGCCGTTAATCCATTAGAAACTCGACATACCCATGTGGCGAATTTGGTTTAGTATTTGGTTAATCGCCAAATTAAGATTAAAACAAGATTATAATTTTTGGAGAAAAAATTGGAACTAGCTTGGTGATACGGCAAGTTTGAATAAAAAAAATATTTTTTGAAACTCGCCACAGTGGTGCAGCGAGTTCACTGTAAAGGTCCTATACAGGGCATTTTACAATTCTGGGTGGTGTACGGGTCATAATAGGATTCGAAGATCCTATAAATGACCTTACCCCCAGTATTGGACTTGTCAAAAAATTAATCTTCATAGTTATGAAGCACGGGTAAAGCAGGTTATGGCCGTCCCGTGTACCCAATATATTTTCAGGACGAGTACGGCGTGGGTACAGCAAGGAGACGTACCAAATTAACACAGTACGTCTGAAAATAAATCGGGAACGTTTCGTAGACGGCGTTTGTATTACACAAGTGTACTCGAGGTGTTAAAATCTCGATCATAATTTCTAAAAACACGAAACGGCCCAACAACGACCGGCAAATCGGGCACGGCGAACCAAATCATGGAACAGAAACCGCGCGAAGCATGAAGAAAAAGAACATCCAGTCGAACAAATAAAGAAGAATATAAGGTCAAAGAAAATTAGCTGTCAAATGGGTTTTAAAAAGACACGTTTTAGAATTTATTGGTTTCAGCTTTTATTTATCTATTTATGTTCATTTATTTTGGATACTGAACAGCGATACATGGCTTGTTTTCAATGTTAGTTGGCTGTAAGCCTCTAACATAGTCTCTTTATTACTTTAATAAATCATCTAAAACTGTTTAAAAATAAAAGAAATGTATGGGCTTTTATTTAGGTGGAAAATTAAGATTTTAATCCTTGAGTAGTCTAGAGTTCATAAAAATGACCCAAACTTTTAAAATTTACAAATTAACCTCAGAAATTTATAGAAACCACAAAATTATTAGATTTTAATCCAAGGACCTCAACTAATGAGAATATGGTCTTGGACTTCATTTTAATCCAAAAAAACATTAGATTTTATAATTTACTATGATTTTAATACTCTTCTATGATTATATATTAGAATTTATTTTAGATTTGTTGTACCCTTGTCGTACCCGTACTCTATGATTTTAAAAATTGTCGTTTCTCGTCCTCATACCCTTATCAGTCCCCGTATTCGTATCAGTGCAACATAGCTTCATAGCACCGTCGGGAACCCAAGTGCTTAAGGTTTGGATACCTTCAACTGCATCTCGTCCTTAAGGCTAAGGCGGTGACAGACAATTGGGGTGATGGAAGTGACGGCGGTGACGGCGGCAAAGAAAAAAATATCTAGAATTTGTGTCTAGGGTTTGAGAATGGTGAAGCATGTGATCTTATTATTTTTAAAATAAGGATTAAAAAATAGTATAAAATAAAAATATGGTAGTTAATTTAATCTAAATTCTAATTTTATTTTGTATAATTATTAATTGTACGTCGAGTACTTTAGATTTTTAAATATTATTTAAGAGTCATTAAAAATTAACGGTGTGCAACGATTATTAGTGTGCGTATCTTCTTCTAGAATTTTCTATTCAATTTTCTCTTAAAGTTATTGTGGTCCAAGTCTAAATATACTATGACTTCTAAAGCGTTTATTTGTGTATCATATTATAAAAAATTTATTAGATAAAATCGATTTATAATATTATTTGTGGTCTCATCTAATAAAATTTATCATCTCGTTTTCAATGTGGATTTCACCTCTGTACCAACTACTTTGCAGAACCTGAAAAAAATCACCTAACACAAATAGTTCGAGAAATGCAACCAAACGATTTCAATTTATAGACACGACACGAGAGCTCAAGTCTTCCGATACCCAATCAACAAACATATCATAAGATATGGACGAGGCATGCCATTTAGGAAAAATCCAAATACACAGCTTGAGTTCACGATTCCTGGAGACCAAAATCGGAAGTCACAAATCTTTTAGGCTTTGCGTGGTAGAAAGAAAAAGTAGAAGGGATGAAGAAAGAAAAAAGAAAATTAAAAAAAATAAATATAAGAGTTATTTAGTAGAGTGAAAAATTAGAAAGAAAAAAAAGAGAGAGAAATTACTATTTCTTGTTCTTATGCAAATAGTATTTTCTTTAAATTGAGTGAAAAATAGAAAAAAAAAGTGAAAGTTATCTCACTTTAATAATAAAATTATGAAATTATGTTTAAAAAAATTTAATTTTATTTACCCATATTTATAATTATTTTTTATGATTTCATCTAATATTTTTATTTTATTCAGTTTAGTCCCTAAAATTTTATTTAATCTAAAATTTACTCTTACTTGTCTTTTTATTATATTATTAAATTCAATATTATTAATACAATACCATTTTTGTTTATTTTAGTCCCTAAAATATTTATTTAATCTGGAATTGAAATCTATATGTTTCTAGTTTATATAATTTTATCTAATATTTTTACTATAATTTTATTTTTGTTCAATTTAATCCCTACAATATTATTTAATTTTGAAATGGCCTCTATTTTATAATTCATTCTATTATCTTATAATAGCAAACTTTACATTTCAGTTACTAATTTTATAATTGCAATCAAGGACTTGTTTTAGCTCAGATTAACCTGAAACTTGGTCCATATGTCAATGATGATATTTATTTCATAAAGAAAGGTTTAATTTCACTTTTCGAAAAACTGAGCCCTATATTTTATGAATGTTCTCAAAATAGCTCATAAACTACTTATTTTTTTTGCAATTAACACTATTTCAAATTCGATTTCAACACGAATTTACCATTAAGTCTAATTGGAATTAATGAGTCTAAAACGAACCTGAAACTAAGTTTTTAACTTAAAATCTAACTTATGAATTATTTACATTTTAGTCCTTAAAACCCGATTCAATTAAATTTACTTCGATTTGAACTTCTTTTTTTAGCAAAACAGAGGTATAGGATGTCTCTACTTAAATTATACTTGTATTTAATTTTTGAAAGTTTTTTGGGTTCAAATCTTGTAAATTATCAAAATGTCTTTTTGTTAAATCGTCTATTTTCTAAAGTTTTTAAAGGTTTATTTTCTCAGGTGACTTTAGTTAATTGTTTTCCTATATTCATGTTGCTTGTTTACTTTAATGTAATCAAATATGCTTGTTTATTTTAATTTGTTTTAGGCCACAAATGGGTCATTTGTAGCATTCAATATTTGGGTTGGATCCGTTTGTACCGTGTATTAGGTATTACATTGAAAATCAAACTCTCGGGATTAGATTATAAAAATATTAGACTAAATTATAAAAATTAGAAATAAATAGAGGTTAGTTTTCGATTAAACAAAAAAATTATGGACTAAAATGGACAAAATAAAACCATATTAAAATATTTGACTCAATTATAAAAAAATAGAAATACATATATGTCAATTTTGAATTAAAGAAAAAATTAGGGATTAAATTGAGCAAAAATAAAACTATATTAAAACGTTAGTTTAAATTATAAAATTAGAAACAAATATGGGTCAATTTTAGATTAAAAAAAATTAGGGAGTAAATTGAATAAAAATAATCAAATTAAAAAATATTTTACTAAAATTATAAAAATTAAAAATAAATTATAATTTTCAAAGATTAATTTCATTTTCTCTCACTTTTTCATTGTATCAAGCAATAGAAATAAAAGAAATTTATTTTCATTCTAATTTTCCTTCCTCTCAAAATACACCGATAGAAAAAATATATTTTCTATTCTCTTATTTTTTTATCACTTTAATTTTCTATTCTTTCAATTTTCTTTCTTTTCTATTGAGCAAAGCCTTAGAGTATCGAATAGCCATAGGTGCCATGGCTGATTAGTTAAATGTTTTGCCGGTAAAAATTGATAACGGATATAAATAGTTGAGTGTTCAAATTATTTTTATCTTGATTTTAATTAATATAGTTGGATTTTAGTGTGAAGAGTTGATGTAACGTGGAAAGTTTTGTTAGTTGAACGAAGATGGTAATAAAGAATGAGAATTTAATATTAATATTTTAAATTAAAATTTTTTAAAAAAATTATATTTTAATAAACAAGCTAGGTAAAAAAATACACAACCCCTCTATAAAATTTAAAACTTAAATCCTAAACTTTATGATCCTAAATTCTACACCTTAAACCCTAAATCGTAAACTCTAAATTTTAACAATAAACCTTAAATTCTACACCCTACACACAAAACTCATAAATCCTAAACCCTAACTTAAAATCCTAAACCCTAACTTAAAACCCTAAACCCTAACTTAAAACCCTAAACCCTAAAATTGAAAGACTTGTATAAACTAATTATAAGTTTATACAAACTTATGTATCAAAGTATTTTCCTTAAAAGAATACTAAAAAAACAAAAAGATAGAAGAGTTATTGAACCCTAATTATAAGTTTGTTTTAAAATATGGTTAAGAACATATTGTGTCCTTGAGAATTTTAATATTAATTTAAAAGTCATTAAAAATTAATGGTGTGCAACAGTATATTGCGTTAATGGTGTGCAACAGTGTGCTTCCACCCGTGATAGACTCATTCAATTTAAATATAGTAAGATTTAAATCAAAATAATTATAGATTAAATATCTACATATGACACCAACGAGAATTGGTCCAAGTGGTAAGCAACTTGGTACCGTTTAAGTATGTTGGGCTCGATGTACGCAACCGATTAATTAGCCAAGTGGTGGAGAAGGTTGATTTTTGGGTGGAAATGGTGGAAGCAAAAGATAAACAAAAAGACACAAGAATTTAGAGTGGTTCAACTCCCCTAATGGAGTCTACATCCACTACCTAGGCTTTCCACCTTAGGATTTCAACAATTCACTAAGAATTCTTCCCTTTTTTTAGGCTAAGGAGGAAACTATTACAATCCTAGAATCACAACCCGTGATCTAGCATCCAAGAACTCACAACCTGAGTCTTGGGAACACTCTCTAACAAAGAGAATCCTAGCAAACTGAAATCCCTCTTAATAGGTAGATGTTTGCACACTAAGCGCACTCACCCAAAACCTAAAACACTTGAGCAAAAATATTACAATTAAAGCTCACAAGTGTTGTCTATACAAGAAATATACAATTAAGCTCTAAGACAAATCTTTCATCATAATGTTGTTGACAATTGAAGCATTAGTCATCCATAGATGCTTGAAGGTCCCTTTTATACTCCCAAATGAGTCCATAGCCATTGGTGACCGTTGGGATTGAATTGGAGCTGTTGGGGTCTTTATTTTCCATATTAATTACAGTTCTGAGGCTGTCCGTATTGGTACGCGGGTAACCGTATCATTACGACCTTCTTCATAACTAGCCGTTGAGCTCTGATCAGCTGATGCGTATCGATATGTGTATAGGCGTATCGGTACGTCCTGCAATTTAAAAGACCATTGGAAATATGATTGTTGGGGGGGTTTGGTCGTTGGGATATATGCCACATAGGCGTATTGATACACCAAAGGGTGTATCGAAACCACCATTCTCCGTATCGATACGAGAAAGCCCTGTATCGGTACGGATCTTGACAGTTTCACAAACTGTAGCTGAAACCCTTTATGTGTATCGATACGGGGTATACCGTATCGGTACGGAGACTTGAAAAACTCAGGTTTGGCTACTTTAAAGACGTTTTAAATCATCCCAAAACCTCTTAAAAAACATTAAACATTATTTCAAGTTGTTTGGATTTAAAATCATTTTTAAAATCTTTTCAATTTATTCCAAAACTATTTTCAATTATTATATCAAAACACATATCTCAACATTCTCCTCTTTTTGATATAATAAAATCAACTTGAAAAATTATTTGTGATTCTCCCCCTTAGTATTTAAAAACCTGAATAAGAGACTTTAAAAATGAAATATAGTTAAAGCCCCCTTATTCACTTGAAAAATCAATTTTTCAAACCATTTTCTCCCCATTTCTGTTATATCAAAAAGAAGTTGTGTGACTTTAAGTACAAGATAACAAAGGCGGTTTAAAAATTTTGACAAAAATAAGAATTTTGGTTTTAAAATTGGCTCCCCCTTACTCAAACATCAAATATTGTTAGTCCAACAATATGATTATCTAGTTGAATTAATGTAAATAAAACAAATTAACGCAAATAAATTCAACTAAAATTTTACCACACTTGAACTAAGGTAGGATGTGAAGCCTCCTTCTTCAAGTATTCTTCCTTGTGTGTATGGAGCTCCCCCTCAAATTTAGACTTGTTGATCATTCTCCATCACACCTACAATAAGACAATCAATACACTTTTGGTATCCAAATTGCTTTGGATCCATTTACATTAAAAGCACAAAGTTTAGCCCTCTTAGGAATCTATTTTTCAATTTCATCATTCTTATTTGAAGTGATTAGTTCTTTTGGAACCCAAACACTTCTAAAACATTTACCGTTTAAAAATCTAGGGGCACTAGATTGTCTTACATAAAAGTTTTCTTTTCCCAAATTGTTTTTCTTTTGAAGTTCATTGGAAATCAAATCTTTTTCTTTCTTAAGATCATCAACTTCCTTTTGATGATCTTTTCCATTGTTTGAAGCAATTTTTGTAAATTTGAAACTTTTTTGCTCAAAATCCTTCATTTTTGCTTCAAACTCCAAATTGGTTTTAGAAAGCAAATCATTTTCGATTTTTAACTTTGAAATCAATTTCTTGTTTTTCAAAAAAGAAGCTTTAAACTCAAAAACTAATTGGTCATAGGTTTCTTGTAATTCATCAAAAGTATAGGAAGTAGAAGTAGATGAATTAGAAGTTACCTCACCCTCTTAGAGGGCCATGAAGCATAGGGGGCACCTTCATCTTCATTTGTGGAGTCTTCATCACTCCATGTTGCCACATACGCCTTCTTTGAAGATGACCCATTTTTCTTGCATTCATAGCTCTTTCAGGGATTCTTCATCTTCTTTGTTGATTCATGCTTGGATTCTTCCATTTTGCTGTTCATGAATCGGGCAAATTTCATGAAAAGATAGGTTATCTCTTCATCTTCTTCTTCCTCCTCACTTGAATCTTTATGTAGGTACTTGGAGGATTGAGGACTATGACATTCATATTGATGCCTAGCTTTTTGATTTCCTTCTCTCCCATCTTTCTTGTCTCTTCCTTCTTCTTCTCCTTTTCATTGTCCTTCATCATTATTTGATGAGTGAGAAGAGATCCCATGAGTTCATCAAGCTTCAAGGTCTTGAGATTCTTAGCCTCAATGACGGTGGTCTTCTTTGAGTCCCATGACTCGAGAATGGAGTAGATAAGCTTTCGGACAAGCTTTTCTTCTGGAATGACTTCTCCATAGCCTTTGAGTCCATTCACTATGGTGCAGAAACGATCAAATATCTTCTCGATGTCTTCTTCCGGATCCATCTTGAAGTTCTCATACTCTAGATTGAGGAGGCCGATCTTGGTCTCCTTCACTTCGTTTGTTCCCTCGTATGTGACTTCAAGCTTGTCTCATACCTCATTGGCACTCTCATAATAAGACATCTTCTCATAGATATTGGGGCTAAATGCACAAAAGATAATGTGCAAAACCTTGCAATTTAGCTCCATCTTCTTGCGATCATCCGCATTCCATTCCACCTTGCATCTTTGTGGTACGTACGGACCATCTTCAACAACGTCCCAAAGCTTGTAATCTTTGGCCTTGATGAAGAACATCATTTTTGTCTTCCAATAAGCATAGTTGGTCCCGTCAAAGAATGATGGCTTGTCGATGGATTGCACCATTTCGTCGGTTAATTGAATTGTTGGTTGAGCTAGCTGGATCACCTCAATAGGATGTTAATCCCCTTCGATTGAGCCTTGCTCTGATACCAATTGTTGGGCTCGATGTACACAACCGATTAATTAGCCAAGTGGTGGAGAAGGTTGATTTTTGGATGGAAATGGTGGAAGCAAAAGATAAACAAAAAGACACAAGGATTTAGAGTGGTTCAACTCCCTTAATGGAGTCTACGTCTACTACCTAGGCTTCCCACCTTAGGATTTCAACAATTCACTAAGAATTCTTCCATTTTTTAGCCTAAGGAGGCAACCGTTACAATCCTAAAATCACAATCTGTGATCTAGCATCCAAGAACTCACAACCCGAGTCTTGGGAACACTCTCTAACAAAGAGAATCCTATAAAACTAAAATCCCTCTTAATAGGTAGATGTTTGCACACTAAGCACTCACCTAAAACCTAAAACACTTGAGCAAAAATATTACAATTAAAGTTCACAAGTGTTAATTAAAGCTCACAAGTGTTGTCTATACAAGAAATATACAATTAAGCTCTAAGACAAATCTTTGATCATAATGTTGTTGACAATTGAAGCATTAGTCATCCATAGATGCTTGAAGGTCCCTTTTATACTCCAAAATGAGTTCATAGCCGTTGGTGACCGTTGGGATTGAATTGGAGCCGTTGGGGTCTTTATTTTCCACATTAATTGCAGTTCTGAGGCTGTCCGTATTGGTACGCGGGTAACCGTATCGGTACGACCTTCTTCATAACTAGCCATTGAGCTCTGATCAGCTGATGCGTATCGATACCCGTATAGGCGTATTGGTACATCCTGCAATTTAAAAGACTGTTGGAAATATGACCGGTGAGGGGTTTTGGTCGTTGGGATATATGCCACGTAGGTGTATCGATACACTAAAGGGTGTATCGAAACCACCATTCTCCGTATCGATACGGGAAGGCCCTGTATCGGTACGGATCTTGACAATTTCACAAACTGTAGCTGAAGCCCTTTATGCGTATCGATACGGGGTATACCGTATCAATACGGATACTTGAAAAACTCATGTTTGGCTACTTTAAAGACGTTTCAAATCATCCCAAAACCTCTTAAAAAGCATTAAACATCATTTCAAGTTGTTTGGATTTAAAATTATTTTTAAAATCTTTTCAATTTATTCCAAAACTATTTTTCAATTATTATATCAAAACACATATCTCAACAAAGTAGGTTTCGAATTCGAGACTTTATGTATACAAAAAAAATCTTACTAAAAGACTCACTCACCATAACTAAATGTGCAATGTAGATCGGTTCAGATTAGTTAAGGTAAACCTCTGAAAATCGAGAGGGCAAAAGAAATATCCCCATATGATATTCATACGTAACAAAGTACAAGCCTAAGCATTCAATGATCTGAGGCCCCAATCTTTTTTTTTTTACTTTTTTTATTCCCAATCTAAGGCCTCAATCAAAAATATTTAACGAATATATATAACACGGGGCATTCGACATTGGCCTTAGTAAATAGCGGTTTGAGCTAAAATTAGAAGTTTGAGCTATAATTAGAGGTTTGACCAGTCAAATCCGCTAATATTGATGTTTGGTGAATAGCGGATTGAAATAGCAGATTAGAGTGAAAACCTCTAATTTTGAAAAAGTTACTAATAAGAGCTTTTTCAAATTAGATGTTTAATATTGGAGTTGTAAAGACTCTTTTATCCTTAACAATTACTAAAAATCTCTAAATAACCTAAATTAAATATTTTCTTCTATTTTTTCCTTCGTGCGTTCTTTGCAATTTTCCACTTCCTGATTTATATTTAATTATTTAGTTTAACTAAGAATATGAGAAAAATATTTGTTTGATTTTTGCAGGGCTGTGATGATTGAGCCCCGGAAGTGGTAGGTGTTGGTTTTTTTTTTATTCTCACATATTTATATGTGTATTTAAATTGAATAATTAATTAAATTATATTAAAATAATTATATAAATAATAAATTAATATTTAAATCCTTCAAATATATTTAGTAAAGTTATATTAAAAATAATTTTTATAAATCTAATTAATATTAACTATATACAAAATATTGATAACTAATAAACTATTTAAATAAGTATTGATATAATCATGTCCTTATATGTTATTTTGCTTGTTTAAATAATCTAACAGCTACCAACTATCGATTAATTTTACCAAACACTTTTATACAATCAGCTAATACAATTCGCTAGTCAAATTAGCTAATGTAATCTGTTATCAGCTAATGTAATCCGCTATTAACTATCCGTTAATTGTCAAAAAGGGCCATTGTATTAAAGGACGAAGTCATTGGTTGAAAAGGGTTGTTTCCTGGTATAATAACATTTTAGGGGTTTTTTTAATTTAAATTTAAGTTAGATAAAATATTTGTCCCACTGAATCCCTCGTAATATTTATTCATAACCATGTCACATATTGTCTTGAACGAAAAAATATGCAAAGGCCTTGTTTGGCAATTAGCGGATAGCTGATTGCATTAGTTGATTTGACTAACGGATTATATTAGCTGATTGTATAAAATGTTTGGTAAATTAACTGATAGCTGATAGTCGTTTGATTATTTAAACAAGCAAAATGACATATACAGACATGATTATATTCGATACTTATTTGAATAGTTATTAGTTATCAATATTTTACATCTATCAATATTAATTAGATTATGAAAAATCTTTTTTAATATAACATTACTAAGCATATTTGAAAGATTTATATATTAATTTATTATTTATATAATTATTTTTAATAAAATTTAATTAATTATTAAATATAAATACAAATATAAATGTGTGAGAATAAAAAGAGAAAAACAAAAGATAAGTTTTCAAATGTCACAATATTATAGAAAATGTTAAATTTATGTTATTTGGAGATTTTTTTTATAATTGTTAAGATAAAAGAGTTTTTATAACTCTAATTTACAAAACATCTAATTTTAAAAAGCTCATATTTGATTTTTCAAAATTAGAGGTTTCATCTAATCCACTATTCACCAAACATTCAAATTAACAGATTTGACCGGTTAAAACGTTGTTTACCAAATATGGCCAAAATCTAAAAATGTACAACCCTTGCATACGACATCTCTGCACCATCATATGCCCCATGTCATGGGCGGAGTCACTATGTATAAGGGGTGTCACATGATATTCAAAAAAAATTGAAGATTTTTTTTTATAAATTTAATATAATTTAATATTAAAATTAACACAATTTTAAATGAATGTTGACACCCCTTAAAAGAAAATGACACTCATTATTACCATGTATTTAAAAAATATTCCTTCACAAAAATTTTAAATTTTGACACACCAAACTAAATTTTCTGGCTCTACCCCTATCCCATGTGATATATATCGTTAAATTTTGGTTTTTAGATAATTAAAAGGAAAACTTTACAATGTGCGAAGCATACCGCTGAACATTACTAATACAATACACAGCTGAACACCATTAATTTTAATGACTTTTAAATGATTATTAGAAATCTCAAAGGCTCCATATATAATTAATCATATCTCAGAATATAATTAGAAGAAATTATTCTATGAACCAATCTCACAACTTCATTCATGGTCCTTTCTTCTCTAAAATTATAATTTAGGGTTTGATTCTTATTCATTTTTTCTACAAACAATCTCAAAATAATCGATCGCCAATTCTCATTGAATCTACCAACGATAAACTTTTATGTTCAAAATGATAAAATTGTTTAATTTAATTACCCAAAAACCCATAAGAAATTTAATCTTTAAAATTATTTTTTTAACAAGAAAAAAAACTCAATCGTCTTCATTGTGTTTTCATCTTTACTACTTCTATCAAGTCCCTTCTTTCGTTTTTACTTCTTCGCTAAATCAAAATAAAACTGATAAAACTAAAATAATTGAACGATTAGAGACTAACTTTATTATCTTTTACTCGTTTACATATATGAAAGACCATCGTTCCATGTCAGCAATTAAGCGCCAAATACTTCAATATAAAAAACCATAATTTGCTTCATGTTTACATATCGAAAGACCATTGTTTTATGTCTGGAAGACCATAATTCTTCAATTTACCCTTATCGAGATTTATCCACTTTAAAATATTAAATAAAAATAGCACCGGCTTTAGATTCTAAAGATTTATAAACTCAAAACTTTAACTTTTAATTCCGTAGATTTTGTAAGATGGATACTTTTTCTGTTTAATACTTTCAAAAATAAAAATAAAAATAAAAATAAATATTTTTTTTACAAATCAAACCCTAGTTTTGCTTTATAGGGAAGGATGGAAGGCGGTGACTTGAAAATTGTAATACAAATGTATATCACTTGAAAAAAATTGACAGGACAATGTTTGAATTTCAGCTTAAAAAATTTTCATCTAAGTTTTTCAAATTGTTAATTTTATTTTTTTTGTATTTTTTGTTGGGTTAATTTTTTTGGGTGGTTTTTTTAACGATTTTATTCATTAATCTATTAGAATTTATATATTAGGCATGAGGAATATGATGATGATTTGTAAATTTTAATTTATAAAAATATTGTAGAAAATAAAGATGATGTGGTTTTATTTAATTGGGTAGGACAATTAATGAGCGGTGAGAGTGATTCAAATAATTTCTTCTATTTTAATTTATAATTGTACGTTAAGTCCTTGAGGTTTTTAATATTTATTAATCAATTTAGTGATATTCAGCGGTGTTCAGCGTTAGTGGTATTTAGCGGTGTTCGACGCGCGTGATAGACTAGTCTTAATTAAAATATATTTTCTCACTCTTCGTTTATAAAAGAGGAGTGAAGTATGGAATTCGGAGTTTTACTCAATTCTTGGTCCAATATATGTAATACAATTAATCCAACAAGTTCAATTAAATTTCAGTATTTATAACACTCTTTTATTTCCAAACTCAAACCCACCGGTTTGATAAAAAAAAATTCCACTTACCATTCTAAAACTATTTATTTTTACTTCTTGAGGTATAGATACTCTCACCTCCTAAAGTTTAGTATATGAATTTTAATAAAGATATGAATTTATCTTTTATTAAGGTTGTATTTGAAAAACAATCGAGTAATTTGATTCGTATGTAATTGTGTATAATTACAATTTGTGGCATGTTTGGTTATCCTTGTTATTTAGTGGGTCCCAATGAATGGAGTCAGCAGCGAATTCAGGATCTAAAAAAATGGGTCCAAAATCTTAATACACCTTTATTTTTTTTATAAATGAGTATGTAAAATATTTTTTTTTTACAAATTACACTATATATACAAAAATGTTTCCCAAAAATGAGGATGCATGTACTCCCTATAAAAGCCATATCCATCCGCCCGTGAATTGAGTGTAATTGGAATATCCTAAATACAGTCTTTCTAGTCTTTTAGGTTTGAGAAATTAGGGGATTATGAGTGTAATTAGTTATAATGACTCTCGAACTTTTCTATTTATTTTTAACCATTGGGTTCCAGTAAACTGAGTGTCATTACACTCTGTCAAACAAGTATGTTTATGAAATCAGAATTTATTATAATTATAAAAGGTGTAATTATATTTTCCCGTAATTACGTTGTGATATCCAAAAACACCATTATATTTTTATCTTATATATTTGTAATCAATAATTTTATTTAAAAAGCAAAAATGTAATTGGTTATAAACTTATTCCAATTATTTTTAAAATAAATTATAAATTTTATTTTATTCTAATATATGTATATGTTAAACATAACATTTTTTCAGTTAATATATGTAAGTTTATCTTTAAAAATTGTCATGAATAATAATTATTGTCTTTGCTCATTAAACATTCAAATTAGAGGATTTAATTGATCAAATCTCTAAAAGTGTTTCAAACTTCTAATTTTAGCTCAATACACTATTTACCAACACGACCTATATTTTTTTGGCTTACGAGATAATTTTGAATTGCATCAATGTTTTCTTTGATCGAAAGAAATCGTTGTTGACCATTATGGTATTGACGTGGCAATCCATTATGATCATGTGACAATCAACAGTACTGAAGTAACAATTCACGTGTGAATGATAATATAATAGAGAGATATTGATATTTTAGTTAAGTTTAAGTGCATAATTGGTTTTTATAAAAATAAAAATTTTAATTTAATAAAAAAATTAAAATTAATTTTTTAAAGTATTACAAATTTTGAACATTTTCTCCAAAAAAAAAAAAATTCTTCCATTGTCTCTAGTATCTAAAGCTACTACTAGTCTTTAACATAATTTCCTTACATTATAGTAATAATAAATCTAAATTTCCTTTCGATTTTCTACGCCAAATTAATACTCATTAATTTTCTTTTATTGTGGAGAAATTCAAATCAATATAATTTTACTGCACCAATTATATATGAGAGATTAAAATTTGAAAGACAATATACCCAAATTACCGAGAGACAATGGAATATATTTTAAAAGAAAATTTTAAAATTTTAATACTTTATAAGTATTTTTAAATTTTAATAATTTATTATTTTATAGCTTATACTTTTTTAATCTTATTTTTTAAAATAACAATGTTTTTATTTTTAGTATTTTTTAATAATTTTAGTTTAATGTTTTTTGAATTATTTTTTATTAAATACTAAATAATTCTTTAAACTTTTTATAAAATTAATTAAGCATTTAAACGAGGCAAAATAAAAAAAACCAATGTTGCCCTTGTATCATATCTTCATTCACACATGAACTATTATATCAGCACTGTTTACCACCGTGTAAATATAGTAGACCACCACACCAGTAATGTAATAATTAATTATGATTTTGGTCGGTCAAAAGATAACATTGATACAATTTGAAGATTTTAAAGATTAAATTGATGAAATTAAAAATTAGAGTGATATTTTTAATTTTGAACTTAAAATATTGTCCCTTAAATCTTTTTTATCTTTTGTTTCTTTTTATTAACTCTTTTATGAAAATACATGTTAATATTTTTTGAATATGTTAGTGTCAAAATACATGTTAATATTTTAAAATTATTTTTAATTCAACCATATATATTAATCTTCGATATGATCCTTTGCTTTTTATATGTTGGTCAATTTCCTTTATTTTTATTATCTTCATTTTTTATATTTAATAATTTTTAAATAAAAATAATAAACCTAATTAGTTATAAAATCTTTTGAATTATTATCGGATTAAATTATAAATTACATTTTCTTCTAATACAACCAAATGTTAAATATAATATATTTTACAATTAAATATATAAATTTGTTTTTTATTTGACATGATGCGACCTTGTTAGAAGACTATAATACTATTGATATAATGACTATCTAAGTCTATTTGGGATTCTAGCCGACTCTACTTCCAGCTAGAGCTACACTATTAGACATCAATACCTATCAAATCTAGGCTTGACACCCCCACGTCACTCGCAATTATATGCCCACAGAGGGTAAACAGAAACAGAGGGCTCCATGAAAACCTTCTTTGGTCTTCTCCGAATCTTTCTCTTTTCTCCATTCATCTGCATATCACCATTAGCATCGGCTTTCTACTTAAATTAAAATAGACAATTCACCTAAACCACTGCCGTTACATTTTTGTCCTCAACAATTTCTATTTCTTTTTATAAAATTTATTTAATTAATAAATAGATTTCAGATAAGGGTAAGTAAAAACCATAAGCAAGAGGAAAATTTATGGTACCAAAAATCGAGAAGCAAATGGATATCTCAGGGGACTGTAATACAAATTTTTTTCATGCCACCACTCTTAGCCGAAGACGCCGGAATAATATTCGGATGCTAAAATTGGAAGATGGAACATGGAGCGATGAACCGACAATTCTTAAAAACCATGCTGTGGAGTGTTTCACATCCTTATTTACTGCTGATATTCGACGTGCCGCAAGAGTGGATTTTTGTGGTGATTCTCCTATAGCTTCGGCCGAGAAGATACTGAACTTAATCCATAAAGTGACGGTTGAGGAGGTTGCCAGGTACTCTTCAGTATGGAGCCTTTGAAGGCTCCCGGTGCCGATAGATTTCAGGCAGCGTTTTTCCAGAAGAATTGGGCCGTTGTGGGTGAATTTGTATTTCACTTTGTCTCGGATTTCTTTGCCATAGGGGTGCTTCCTGAGGATGCAAATCGGACTCTCTTGATTCTCATTCCCAAAGGCCTTAATCTTGAAAAGATAAGTCAATTATGCACTATTAGTTTGTACACTGTTCTTTACAAAGCGGTTACCAAGATTCTTATTAACAGAATGAAACCTTTTTGCCTGATCGGATTGTGCAGACTCAATTAAGCTTTGCTCCCGGTCAGGATATTATTGATAATGTGATCCAGTCCCAGGAGATTATCCAATTAATGAGTCAGAAGACGAGTCTAAATCCTTAGATGGCTATTAAAGTGAACCTAGAAAAGGCTTATGACTGGCTTGAATGAGACTTCATTGAAAACACGCTTCAAGAATTGGGTTTTTTCGTGTCAGTTATGTGGATTATGCATTGTGTTCGTTCCGTCTCAGCTTAGATTATATGGAAATGTGATCTTACTAATAGTTTCACTCCATCGTGAGACATTCGTTAAGGTGACCCACTCTGTCCATATTTTTTTGTCTTGTGTATGGAATGGTTCTCACACGCTATTGTTTCTCAAGTGCAAAATGGCAATTGGAAATGCATTAACCTGTCGAGGCATGGCCCTGATTTATCTTACCTGTTCTTCGCAAACGATGTTGTTCTTTTTGCTGAAGCGACTATAGCTCAATTGGAGGTTATTAAAGATTTCATGGTCAATTTTTGCGCATGCTTCGAGCATAGAGTAAGTGTGCTAAGACTCAGATCTTTTTCTCTAAAAATTGTTCTCAGGATAGACTCTAGTTGATAGCTGAAAGTTTTAGGTTCGAGATGGTTGATGAGTTGGGTAAGTATCTAGGGGTATCCCTTCTCCATAAAAGTGTTACAAAAGATACTTATCGTTTCTTACTGGATAAAATTGAACAACGTCTGTTTTGGTGGGCTTTTCGCACCCTATCGCTAGCCGAACGAATCACTCTAGCGAAAGCTGTTCTTCAAGCTACAACTACCTACGTTATACAAACTGCCTGGTTATCGAAAGGTGTGTGTGATGCTATGGAAAAAAATCATTCGAAGATTTGTTTGGGGTTCTTTTAGTGGCGCTAAAGGCGTCTCTCTTTGTTAGATGAGAATCTGTCAAACTACCCACGATTGAGGGTTGATTAGGCTTTCGTGATTTAGGCCGCCATAATGAAGCTTTGCTTATGACCATTGGGTTTCGACCTATTACCAATGAGGATAAGTTATGTGTTAGAGTTCTCAAATAGAAGTATAGATAAGAAGGAGAAATTCATATAACTATTAGTCGCCTTGTTGTTACCTGGTTTTGAAGGGGTTGAGCCATCTTTGGGAATAGATTCGTAAGGGCATTTGTTGGCAAATTTGAGATGGTTGACATATGGATTTTTGGTGAGATGATTGGCTTGATAATGCTGAGCCGCTCCCCTCGTACAGTCTAGCTAGTACGCCACCGCCATCGACTCCCGTGGTTGGCATGGTTAATTCCTCTGGACAATGGGATTGGGATCGATTGGCCCTTGTTCTCCCACAAGACGTGCTACAGAAGATTGTTGCAGTGTACCCAACTCATGCAGCTCTTGGCCGAGACAAACTTGGTTGGTGTTGGGAGGATTCTCGGACGTTCACGACTGCTTCAAAGTACTCAGCCCTAGGTGATGCGTTCAACGGTATTGTTGCGCGTAATAAGTGCTACGCAATTGTGCAAGTATACACGTTGCAAGTTATAGTATAAAAGATATCGTCTCCACAAGGATTGGTGCCACTTCAAGAATCTAGTCTTTTGCACTGTAAAAAGTAAAAACACAAATAAAGGATTATAGGAGTTTAACTAATAACTAAATTAGAAAGCAATAAAGTAAAATAAAAGATGAGATCAAATGAGAGAGAGATAGGCCAGGTTATCGTGAGTTGAGGTATGATAGCCGATTGAATCGTCTTGGTAAAAGAGTGCACGGGCAACTCAGTTGCCGTGGCAACTTGCACAACGGGGTTGCTTTGGCAACTAATCGATAGTTGCCTGGGCGACTAGTTGGGCAACTACTTGGGCGTCTGGGCAGCAATCTTCAAGGTTTGGCAGAGCGTTCTTCAATGGTTTCTTCTTATCCCTAAGTCGAAACTCTAGCTGCTTGTGCATGCCTTGATAATACATCCCTGCGTGAATCAAGGGTGAACAACAACCAATCTTGCGCTCCTCTTAGCCATTGAAATCCTTAACTTATTCCTAAGCTGGATTAATCTTCACCATCAATAGATTGAATAAAGATCATATTCATTCATTTCTTGAATCTAACTCTCCCGATATTAGATAAATAGATGAAGTTACGAGATCTTCCAACAACAAGAATTTCAGTTCACATATCAATCATCCATTCTAACTATCCTCCAAGTTTTCCAGCAACTAACATAGAAATTCACCATCAATTTGGTTAATGGCAACATCAATTTCCCAAAAGCCATTCGATTCATTCTAGGCAATCTACCATTTCATGGATTGATCAATCAATTGAACTTCTTAACTAGTTTTGAGGATATTACAATTCCCCCCTTAAAGAAATTCATCCTCGAATTTTACCTGAGGAGAATAGATGAGGGTACTGCTTTCTCATCGTTGCTTCGGGTTCCCAAGTTTCTTCTTTTACATTATGGTTCTTCCATAGAACTTTCACCAATGGCACAGTCTTATTACGAAGTCTCTTGACTTCTTTATCAAGTATTTGTATTGGTTATTCATTGTACGATAGGTCATGATTAAGTTCCACCTCATCAGGTTCTAAAATATGTGAGGGATCTGATCAATATTTTCTCAGCATCGATACATGGAAGATGTTGTGGATTTTATTGAATTCATCAGGGAGTGCTAGCTTGTAAGCAACTGGACCGATCTTTTCTAAGACTTCGAAGGGTTTGATGAATCAATGGCTTAGTATACCCTTCTTCCCGAATCTGAGGATTTTCCTCCAAGGAGATACCTTCAAGAATATGTAATCTCCCACTTGATATTCAATGTTTCTTTTCTTGAGCTCGGTATAAGCCTTTTGCCTATCAAAGTCCTCTTTCAGTCTACTATGGATCACCCGAATTTGATTTTTAGTTTCACGAAGCAATTCAGGTCCTAAGACCTTGTTTTCTCCCAACTCAGACCGACATAAGGGAGTTCTACATCTCCTGTCATACAATGCTTCGAATGAGGTCATTTTGATAGAAGCTTGATGGCTGTTGTTGTAGGCAAACTCAACTAATGGTAGAGAATTCTCCCAATCTTTACCGAAGTCGATAATGCAAGCTCGAAGCATGTCTTCAAGCACTTGGATTACCCTTTTAGATTGTCCATCGGTTTGTGGATGGAAGGCAGTGCTAAGGTTCAGCTTGGTTCCCATAGCTTGTTGAAGTGCCCTCCAGAATCGAGAAGTAAAATGAGAGTCCCGACCTGATATGATAGATCTAGGAACACCGTGAAGTCTAATCACTTCTTTCAAGTATAATTCAGCTAGCTGTTTGAGGCTCATGTTCATTCGATCAGGTAGGAAGTGACCGATTTGGTGAACCTATCAACGATCACCCAAATAACATCATTTTTCCTCAGTGATAGAGGCAATCCCGATACGAAGTCCATTGTTATACACACTCCCACTTCCACGGAGGCAATTCGATGGGTTGTAGGAGTCCAGTAGGTAGTTGGTGTTCGGCCTTCACCTTCTGGCAAGTGAGGTACTTGGATACAAAGTCAACAATATTGGCCTTTAATCCCGGCCACCAATAGACTTCCTTTAAGTCCTTATACATCTTGACCACTCCTAGATGTATTGAAAAAAGACTACTATGTGCTTCTTGAAGCATTTCCCTCTTAAGAGTTGGATCATTGGGTACACAAACCTGATTCTTGAAGTAGAGCACACCATTCGATTGAAGTCAAAATTTGGTGCTCGGTTCAGAAATAGTCTCTTTCAATATCTTCTGAAGTTCAGGATCATTTTGTTGAAACTCTTTGATCCTCTAATTCAAGTCGGATTGAACTTGAAGTTCTGCCACATATCTTCAGTTCTTTAGGAGCTTAAAATGGGCATTGAAAGTAGTTGAAGCTACAATTAAAAGATTTCGATTAGTGGATTTCATTATCATCCATTGGAATAGGGGAATAAACAACATTGGAAATTCACATTCGACCTTACCAATTGAATGTTTGCGACTCAGCGCATCAGCCACAACATTTGCCTTGCCCGGGTGGTAATCAATGATTAGGTCATATTCTTTTAGTAGTTCCACCCATCTTCATTGTTGAAGATTTAATTCCTTCTGAGTTAGGATGTATTTTAAACTCTAATGATCCGTAAATAATCGACATTTCTCTCCATATAGATAATGTCTCCATATCTTTAAAGCAAACACGACCGCAGCTAGTTCCAAGTCATGCGTTGGATAGTTCAATTCATGTGGTTTGAGTTACCGAGAAGCATAAGCAATGAAATTGTTGTATTGCATCAATACACACCCTAAACCGAGGTGGGAAGCATCACTGAAGACTGTAAAGTCTTTCCCCGGTTCAGGTTGGATTAGAATAGGAGCTTGAGTTAGGACTTGCTTCAATTGATCGAAGCTCCTTTACTGGTCCTCGGACCATTTAAATAGAATATTCTTTCAGAGGAGTCGAGTCATGGAGCTACAAGAATCGAGAACCCTTTCACGAATCTTAGGAGTACAATTCGAAGGTGATTAACATGTTCTTAGGATCTACTTTTATCCCTTCGGCCAAGAAAGCATGGCCAAGGAAGGATACTTCCGAGAGCCAGAACTCCCATTTGTTCAATTTGGCATATAGCCGATTCTCTCTCAATATTTGGAGTAAAATTCGAAGATGATTAGCATGTTCTTCTTTGTCCTTCGAGTAGACGAGAATGACGTCGATAAAGACAACCATGAATTTGTCCAAATAGGGTTTGAACACTTGGTTCATTAAGTCCATGAAAGCCGCTGGAGCATTGGTTAGCCCAAAGGGCATAACTAGGAACTCCTAGTGACCATAATGAGTCCCGAAAGCTGTTTTGGGTACATCCAAGTCTTGTATTTTCATCTAATAGTACCCCGATCGTAAATCAATCTTGGAGAAGACTTTGGCATCCTTGAATTGGTCAAACAAGTCTTTAATCCTCGGTAATGGATACTTGTTCTTGATAGTGAGCCGGTTTAGCTGACGATAATCGATACAGAGCCTCATCGACCCATCCTTCTTCTTAATGAACAATATTGGTGCTCCCCAGGGTGAAGAGCTAGGGTGAAGAGCTAGGTTAGATGAAGCCCGTATCAAATAAAGCATAAATAGGATAAGTATCGAGGTAGATTTTACCTACAATTATGTCAGGAGTTTCTTCCTCCTCCCGACCTCGAATATGATAGACTCGAGCAGGCGCCTGAGACTCATGATATGTAGCATTAGATCCTTGACCTTTGCTTTTTCTGTAGTTTCTTGAGTTAGCTTGCTTCGAACCCTTTCCCCTGGGTAAAGGAGCTTGATTCGACTTTTGAGAAACATGAGAAGGCAACTTGTTCAGATTTTGGGGGCAATATTTGACATAGTGAGTCATTTCACCGCAAAAGTAGCAAGCATTAGTTAACTTTCTGCATACTTCAGTATGATTCTTTTGACAAGTCTTTCAAGCAGGGATTTGGGTCTCCCTCCCGGTATTCCCGATGCTATCCAAGGACACCATAGGTGTTGAGGTTCTGGACATAGCTTGTGGCTTGGGTATATAGCTACCCTTAGAGAAATTTCCCTGATTGGAAGAATTTCCTCCTTGATGCTTTTGTTTCTTATTGCGCCAATGAGATTTGTGATCATCCCTTGATCTTTTTCTATCTCGGGACTGATTCTCCAATTGTTTTACCGAAGTATTCATCTTGGCTTCGGTAGCTATGACTCGGTTGACCAGTTCTTGAAAGTCAGTAATCCCCAAAGTAGTGAACATGGGGCCTAACTCGTCTTTAAGACGGTCGATAAACTTTCTACACTTGTCTTTCTCTTTGTTTATGAATTCCTAGCCGTATTTGTAATATTTTCAGAATTCGCTAACATATTGCTCGATAGGCTTTCCTCCTTGTTTCAGATATAAGAATTTCTTTTTGCGTTCTGCAAGATACTGATCACTAATATACTTCTTTTTGAATTCTTTGAGAAAGAATTCCCAAGTGACAGCTTCTTCAGGTGCTGCCAAAGTAGTAGTCTCCCACCAATTCAGTGCCTCCTCGGCCAACAAAGCAACTGTACACTCTAGTTTGTGTTCATTTGAGCACTGCAGTTGCTTAGACAAGATTCTTGTCGTATTCTCCAGCCAGTACTCCTCTTCTTCTGGCTTGTCTTCACTTGTTCAAGTGAAGGTGTAAGCTCGGTGTTGAGCTAACTCAATTGGAGCTCTTGCTGGATTTGCTACTGGGGAGTCAAGAGTATTTTGTCTCATTGAGAATACCATTGATCGAACAACTCCTTCAGACTGGAGAAGCACTCTCGTTGAATAGGATGGATCACGAGAACTTCCTGCTGAACTTGTTGAGGTTCAGCAGGCTTCTGGGGATCTTGGTTCATCTTTACTGTAACACCCCTTCTCATTCTGGTAGAGATTCAGGTCGGATAGTGTTATCGAAAGACTAATCGAAGGTTCAGAAGTAGTTTTAGAGTTCAAATCCTAATCTAAGTATCACATTGATTATCCTTAAGACTTATCCACTTTGTTTGTTACCAAACTTAATCGGAGTCGGGGTCAATTTTAAACTTTTTTGAGTTTTAGGGATTAAATTGTAAAATTTACAAATTAAGGGTTCTGAGCCGAAATTTAGGTTATCATACTAAAATTAATCTTACTAATTATTAGCCTGTGAAATTTCATTACTAACGGAGGTCATTTACCTATCTGATTAGACGATATAATATTTAGTGACCATTTTGTAAACTGTTCAAAACTGTTTTGTTATATGGATTAACCTATCGGGTGATTTGCAAACCTTACCAAATTTTACCAGTACACTTACAAATCATGTTCCTATTGGTACGTCACATTTTTAGGGTATTCGAAATCCATTTACCAAGTTTTCACCTTAGGCACATTTTAGGCACTTTTTAACTATTTTAACCTATCCAAATCTAAGCATACAACAAACCATATTACCAGATCGTCATACAATCATAGAAAGGCTTATACAAAACAAGTTGGACCATATGTCACTTCAATAGGAGTTTATAGCAAAGGATAACATACATATATAGCAGGGACGTGACTTACAACTGCAACAACACGATCAAGGCTCAGAATTGATCAAGGTCCTGAAAATGCATGAGACACACATGTTAAGCTTACATAGCCTAGTGAGGTAGTTATAACATTTACAATGAAATGCGTGATAATCAAATATACAATTATTCATAATAAGCTATGCACAATTCATGCTTATTACACATATTCTCATGCTTTCATATTCACATATTACATGTCACATAGTCATATCATAATCATATGGTCATAGCATAATTCATAGGCACATATCAAATTAGGTACCGTTGGATACACAGATTCCCCTGTACACCAACACATATAACGGAGAGTGGGCCGTAGCCCTTGAGCCGTAGCTCCGAAGATATATCTCTTACACAGCCGATCTTATTTCCCCCACATATAGGTCGTAGCCCTGGACCGTAGTCCTCCCTTACTTAACTGAGCTCAATAATCCTATGGCATGCCAATTGTATCCAATGTCCATAATTACTCAAATTCACATCGTCCATAATTTTTCAAGTCATATCATATCAAATATCAAAATGACCCTTAGCTCCATATCATGTCACATTTCATATTATTTTCATATATCACATACCTGTAGCATATCATAGTCATGTTTGCACATATCAAAGTAATGCAAGGCACTTACCGGATTTGCCAATCGAATTCGACATAGTTGCTCTACGTGAGCCATTAAACAAATACAAACATAATCACAAAATAATGCAACGGGATGGCACCGAGCCTATCCCTTGACACAACTAAACTCAGCTCGACAACCCTGATGCTTTTAAGACTCTCAGATAACAACGCCTTTATCTGTGGTTTTCGAAAGACATGACGGTTGTTCTTTATCAACCCCTTGAGCCAATCGATAGCAAAGACTCAAATTTATCGAACCGAAAAACTCAGGCTTGCCAACCTATCACTAGATCGAATTGTTTGTTTCTTCCTTATTTTCCCTTCTTCCTTGCGCATCATCTCCCCCCTTTTATACCCAAATGGCCGGCCCCATTGTGCTCTCCCCAAGCTCTACGAAAGCTGGAGTCGTGGCACATATTTAGGGTGTAATTTTCCCCCTCATGGCCATGTTGTGGGTAGCAAAATGTGGCCTTATGGCCCTTATGCCGCGTCATTTTAAGTAGTGAGTTACCATGAATAACTAGTGAGTTCAATTCATTTTAAGTCTTTCTTGCTCATTAAGTAAGTATTCGAATAGGTGAGGACCCAATAGACAATGCATGATGCACCTACTAGATATATTTGGACCCATAATGCAAATAGTTATCATGAACAACACCATTTAGGACTTACTTGTTCTTCAAGCAACCATTCGAATGGTTGGAGAACACAATAGGAATTTCAATGTCCAACGTAGCTATTATGCATACCAATAGGTGATTTACATCATTTACCTATGTGATCATAATCAAACATACATGTTTTCAATGTTATATGCATCATTCGACTAGCACAATATATGACCAAAGTAGTCCATGTTTAAACATGAAGGTTACTACATTTACTTGTTGTTAACTAACCAACTTCAATATATCTACTCAAACCACTATATGCATAAACCAACCATGGAAATCTAACATTAGGCTAACAAGCATTCAAGTTCAATTAAGTGTATACATACCCATACTTACATACATTACTCCTTATAGGTCATAGATGAAGTTAATATATACAAACCATTACTAAGTGATCATGAATATACATGCCTTAGGCGCCACCATCCTAGGAGAACTATAACAAGATGGAAACATACTCTTTCCAAGCAAAATGTGACTTGTATGAGCCTAGACTTCGGGATAGGATCCAATATCAACCCGAATCGTAGTAAAGAGACTTGATTAAGCAAAGCTTAGTGAGTGAGTTCAAGTTACAAGACAATCAATACAATAAGTCTCAACTACAAACCATCTAATAGATGGTATAGTTCCCCCAACAATAAGGAACCATTCGAAACTCTATAAACAATACTAGATGCATTTGCTTAATTTTCAATCCAGTATCAATACAAGGTTTGAAATTTAGACATGCTCAATAATCCAATTCGAATAACATTAGGCATAACATGTCATTTGAACACAATCAATGTCTCAAACTCAAGCAATCTCATTTAAGCAATGTTCAAGAAATGTCTCAATATCAATAGTTCATGGCATTCAATTTTCCTTTACTATCAATCAATGCAATTCAATGTAGAAATAGATTCAATGTACATAAGGTATAAGTTCATTTTAAGTATAGCCTTGAGAATCGATTACTCAGTCTAGATACTGAGTCCCTAACCAAACTGTCTCCAATAACAATAGTCAATGTTCAATATGGTACAAAGTACCGGTCAAATCCCTCATACTGTCGCCAATGACCAATAACAATACTTCCCTCCTACTGTCGCCAATTAGGGACCAATGCCCTGGACCATAGTCTACCTCGATAATGAGCTCTATAGACTCTATGGTATGCCAACTATATCTAAGACCGACTCGAAACCAAGGCTTACAATAGTTATCACTTTCATTTAATTTCAAGCATGATTCGATTCAATGTGCACATTTAGTGCCAATATCCCCTTTCAATCGAATATGGCTCAATGTCAATTACAATACTAATAGCTCAATGATCAATATTTTACAATCAATGAATGCATATCTATCAATAAGTCATTAGATCAATAGATTGAATTGTCTTTAAGTTAACAACTAGCATGTTTCAATACAATGGAAACCAAGTTAGCAAAGATCATGCTACAACAACCAATTTAATCAAGGAAGTATGCTTATCAATCAAGTAATCATTCAAAACTTCTCAAAAGAGCACTTACCTTGCTAATGCTCAATAGCAAGATCGTTACACAATTTACACTAAGAATCAATAAGTAATTCAAATCATAAAATAGACTTGGAGAGGTTACCATACTCTCCAAACTTTAAACTACACTCACAGGAATTTTCTGAGCTATTGTCGATACCGGATTGAAATCCATTTCCCTCTACTAGCTTGCTGATCTATGTGAGCCCATTTTTCCTCAATTTCCACTTGATCTATCATTACATATAATGCATAGTGTATTAGGTAGAATCCGGCAACCATTTAAGTCATTATATGACTCCATACATTCAAGCATTCAATTCAAAACATCAAGACTGTTGCTGCCTGGCAGCATGTGCACTACTTGCTTAAATGTTCATATCTTTATTCTGTACGTCAGAATTTCAAACTGTTTATACCGTTAGAAAGATAACTTAATTGTCCTTCTAACCATATAGGCCTTGCATTTTTATTCAATGTAAATTAATACAGTTTTTTATTTAAAGGCAGACCAAATTATGCCACTGGACAGTTTGCATTGTCCTTAGAGATTAATCTCTATAAACTATTTTATAACTCGGAATTCGATTATGTTTGTTGTATATGAAACTAGACATACTCATGATTCTTTACAAATAATATTTACTCCCTAATTTGGTCTGTGTGATTTTCTAAAAATTTTTAAACTCATTGCCCAAAATAGAATCTTCTGGACAACTTTCCTTTAGCTAGATTCTAGCTTCATTAATCACTTAGATAAGGATTCTAACATGATTTTTAAACATATATACTCATTCATACATGTATAAGTCAGTCCAATTATGTGTCAAACCTATAAAAACAGGGCAATTCGAATTGATTCAATAAGACATCATCTCCCTAGAATTTCCAGCAACAAGAATTTCAATTCACATATCAATCATCCATTCTAATTATCCTCTAAGTTTTCCAGAAACTAACATAGCAATTCACCATCAATTTGGTTAATGAAAACATCAATTTCCCAAAAGCCATTCGATTCATTCTAAGCAATCTACCATTTCATGGATTGATCAATCAATTGAACTTCTTAACTAGTTTTGAGGATATTACACAATCATTGCTTCTTGATAAGTCCTAGGATAATCTTGATCTATGAAGAGAACATCACCATGCAATGTGACAAGAAATCTATATTTCTCAAGCGTATTGCATTCTCTCAAAGATCTTCGTAGTGTTGTGTTTCTGAAACTGTTGAATGTTCCTCAACAACTTGTGGAACTTGTTATTGTTCAATCTCTTGTTCAATGATAAGTGGTTGATCTCAAATTTCACTGAGTTCAATATTTCTCCCACTTTGTTTTCGGAAAACAAATTATCTTTCTAGGAAGATTCATGTTTGAGCAACAAACACTTTGTTCTCGGTAGGATTGAAGAAATAATATCCTCTAGTTTCTTTAGGATAACCCAAAAAATTACATTTATGAGTTTTGGGTTCAAGCTTTGTAGACGTCTTATGTTTAACATAAGCTTCACATCCCCAAATTTTCGTAAAAGACATACTAGGACGTTTCCCAGTCCATATCTCATATGGTGTCTTTTGAACTGATTTAGATAGAATGCGATTTAGTGTGAAAGTAGCTATTTTTAGCGCATGTCCCCAAAAAGAAAACTGGAAGATCAACGCGACTCATCATTTATCGAACAATGTCTAACAATGTTCGATTTCTTCTTTTCGGAAACTCCATTCCATTGTGGAGTACCATGAGGTGTGAGACAATCCCACATTCCTTAAAAAGGTCACCAAACTTTAAGCTTAAGTATTCTCCTCATATTAAATTCCTTGAACTTTTCAAGGGCTTCAGATTTATGATGCATTTGGTAAATGTACTCATATCTACTAATGTCATCTGTGAAAGTAATGAAGTACTGAAAGCCTTCTTCTGGCTGTGTATTCATTGGTTCACATACATCACTATGTATTAATCCCAATAAATCACTTGCTCGTTTACTTTTACCATTAAAAAGAGTTTTGGTCATCTTTCCCAATAAGCAAGGCTCGGTTACATCAAGTTGTTCAAAAACAAATGAATCCAAAAATCCATATTTATGAAGTTTTGAAATGCGTTTTTTCACTTATGTGACCCAAGTGACAATGCCAAAAATGAGTTTGATTAAAGTCATTTGTTTTGATCTTTTCATATTTATGTTGTAAATGGAATTCTCTTGATCCAAAATATAGAGGCCATTTATTAATTGTGTCACACCATAGAAAACATTATCAAGATAAAAGAACAACAAGTATTGTTAATAATTATCTCAAAACCAATATTGTCTAAACAAGAAATTGAAATGATGTTTTTAGTCAAACTAGACACAAAATAGCAATCCTCTAAACATAAATTAAGTCCACTAGGCAACGATAAAGTATATGTTCCTATAGCTAATGCAGCAACTCTTGCTCCATTACCAACCTGTAGGTCCACCTCTCATTTTCTCAGATTTCTACTCTTTTTTGTCCTTATACAAATGTACAAATATGAGAACTATAACCGGTATCCAATACGCAAGAAGTAGGTGTTGATAAATTAATATCAATAACTTAAATACTCAAGGCAGATGCTATGCTTTCATTTGCCTTCTTGACTTTTCAAGATAAATGGGGCAGTTCCTTTTACAATGACATGTCTTATTACAAATGCAAACTTTTTCCTTCTAGTGACCAGTCAAGGTAGTTTACACTGTTCAACTTGTCATTCTCAAGGACCGATCGCAATGATCACAAATTTGTATAATAAGTCTACAACAATAAAATATGAATTTTGAGTACGTTTACCATGTTTGCTTATAAAAGGACTTGATACTCCCACTATTTTTATTAAAATTAATAACCCTTAAATATTAATGTTGAAAATACTTTTTGTAAAGTTTTTCTAGTGGGTAAGGATCCAAATTTCACATTCTCTTAAGTCAGCTTTAGCTTTTCTCTTAAGATTATGGTCTTTCTAGGTAAGCAACACTTGCTAATTACATCTCATGTAACTCCTTCATTTGGTGAACAACTCTTGTTCATAATCTTCTTATGATTATCCAAATAAGTAGCCTTAAGGCTTCTAATCCTATTAGAGTAACCTAGTTAAGCCTTTAACCAATGTTACAACCAACAAATATCAATTGCTTATTCTTCGCGTTTGGCCAAGATAGATACAAGTATCCCGCTTTAGCAGAACCTACATTGTATTGATCTAGACTTTAACGAGGGTTAACATTGGGAAGCAACAAAAGACTTAGTATTTTATTGAGGGGTTTTGTGAATATTATCTCACCATTTAACATTTGATCTTATCAATTAACTACCATGCATCTCATACATTCATTTTATCACATACATGAAAAGTAGTAAATATGAATGCAATAGTTATAACCCATATTGTAAGGTGGTCCGTCCCAAGCCAATGGGAGAACCTAATTATTCTAAGGATAAAAACACTTCTCAAGCATTTTTTGTCGGGCTACACTCCTGTTTTGCTGGTCTGTGCTTCTTCATATAGATTACAATTTTAGAAACTCGTTTTACATATAAGGGAGTAAGATGAGAAGAGAATTACAATATAAGTATAAAAAGGCACGAAACACAGGCCGTATTTATAAAACCTTATAAATAAAGCTAAATGGGATATTGGGCTATAAACATGCATTCCAAACACCGTGCATATCAAACATAATAAAGACGTTGTTTGTTATTAAAGTCTTACTAAATTGTTCCTACACAGTTGTCAAGCCCCTTGCGGGGTTTTAAAGGGCGGAGACCCTTTACGGGTTAAGGGGCGAAGCCCCTTCCAGGGTTTCGGCATCCCTATAGCTGCCGGCGGGTTTGCCGCTACCTAGTTAGCGGTAGAGAAAATTTTAAAGATTAGCATCTTAATTGCTATATAAAAACCTCACAATTTGATAACTTTTATCAACATTATCATGTTTTTTAGGATTTTAAAATCCACAAGGTTTTTTACTAAAACAACTCTTGTAACTTTCCCACACAAAATATATAGACTAACCATTAGTCTAAAATATAACTTTAATCCACGTATGTTAACACTTAACATCTAAAACCCTAAAACTCAATATTGAATATGTTAACAATTAACATATAATATTTCAAACCCTATAGACAAAGATCCTGATGATTAACTCTTAATCATCAATCTTAGGAACATATTTTATCTGGATTAACTGATTAATCGTGATTTCAAATATAAAATTATTGAATACAATTGACCCTATTTTAGGTATAACCCCCTTGACCCGGTCTAGTTGCAAGACCGAATCGAGCGAGTCACACGGGGAATATTGAAGTAAAACCCAAAAGTTCCACTTCAATAAACAACCTTTTTTCCTTTTTATCTTTCTAGATGCAACATTATTAACCTAAGTGTACATGCTAACAGGGGATAAAATTACAACTCGATCGAACATTGATTTGACATCCAATTATCACATTTAGCATTCAGGGACCAATTTGTAAAACTTATAAAATTTAGGGACCAATTGTTAAATTAAAGTTACCAATAGTCAATTAGTCATGTTTCATGCTTCCATAACAAATTTCAGCTCATTTTGATCACCCAAACTCATTTAATTGAATGCTCATATCCAGTGACTTAAACATAAGAATTTAGAACTTCAGAAAGATTCAATTAACGAACTTAACCGTCAAGTGTATCGATACACTTGTGCCCCTACCGATACGCTAATATCTCGTCAAAATCTAAGATTTCCAATGGCACATAAGGGTATCGATACGGTCCTATGTACCGATACGGTTCACCAAATTGCCCTCTAACCGTATCGATATGGTCTACCCTATACAGATACGGTATGGTTGGTTTGGCTTTATTGTACCGATACGGTAGCCCTCATATCGATACGCCTGGGCTTGTAATGTCGCAAATTACATATTTTTCAAGCTTTAACTCATCCGAAAACATTCCAACATGCTACTAAGACATGTACATCCACTCAGAGCATAAAACCATAGGCATTAAACACCAAAACATGCTTCCAACATCAATACACTATGATTATTAATCTATAGGCATGCTTCATGTGCAAAATAGCCATTCAAGCACCAAAAAGAGAATTTCAAGCTTAAAAACCAATAAGAGGCCATTTACAAAACCAAAACCATTATAGAAACTTGCAGCAAAACAAGGGAGTTCAAAACATCCTCTCCCAAAACACTTGGCTAACCCCATTGCCATTATTAGCTATGTTTTAAACTATCAAACCGTACTTGAGCTTACAATCACAACTTGGATCAAATCTTTGCTTCCTTGCTACCACTAACACTCTAATGATCTGCATTGTTATAAAGGAGAGCGTAAGCATAAATGCCTAGTGAGGGTTGCTCAAAACAAAACACAACTGCAATGCATTTAAAACTATTTTGATCCACAAATCTCCAATATCATACTCAAATCAATTCTCATGCTTGAATCCACTTTTCAAAGAAAAACACATTTTTTCTCAACATGTATCATTAGTCTCATGCTTCTCAATGCAAAATCTCAAGTCTTACATGCTTAGCCAACAAGCAATGCTTCCATTTTAAATCTCATGCATAATCTCACCTTATGCAAAGTTTCATGTATAAACCACATTATACAAGCCTTTCTCATGTATAAATCATATTATACAAACCGTCATTTAAAGGCATGATACATGTTTAGCACATACATTGGAAATACAAGTGATCCACATAGAACTACCCCTATCCTTTGGATGGCACTACCCCTATCCTTTCATGTTCGGATATGCAAACACCTTGATGGCACTATCCCCATTAAGTCACATGGTGAAACTACCCTTACCATAATCTCACTTTGGCCAGGTTGCCACTACCCGCATTGCCCGTTGGTGAGCACCACCTCTATCACTAGCACCACAATAGCTCTACCCCTATTGTGGAACCGAAGAATTTAGCACGCGCGCGAATTTTGTATATATTATAGTGCACTCATATCCTATTGGTCGACCAATTATATCTGACATAGTTTAATAATCATCATCACTTGCCAATATGCAATTTAAAACCATGTTAACCTACTACTTTTACAAATGCATCAACAAAACCATTTCCATATCCCAAATCTCATGCATTAAACCATGCAAAGCTTTTCAAAAGCATAACTCATTTCCATAACAATTCTATCTCATGGGATAAATCTCATCATATTTCACATATTAAAACATGTATTAAACAGTAGGTAACAAAACTATATTCAAAACATGAGCATGATATCATTAAACCATAGAAAACTGAAATCCAAGAGCAAATGTCACCATACTTACTTTCGAGCCTAGATTGGTGTTTCAAGCTCAATCTAAACTCCCATAAATCACTTTTAAACCTTTTTAAGGATGTAAACCACATTTCCGCTCACCTACTTCGCTTCGCTTGTAAGCCGAAACGTCAATCAAGCATCCGATGCCATCATAGCACCTCCAAACAACTCCGGATTGATCTCCCCTGTTTTTATCCAACCAAAATAGAGAATTAAAGCTCAATTCAACATATAAACTTACATCCCACAACCTCCTCAAGATTCTAGCACAATTAACAACACAACACCAACCGAAAACTATCGAAACAAAGGCAAAACTATCCTAAATGATCTCCAGCCCTTATCCAACGAAATCAACACTTAAACAACATCATTATACACCAATTAAACACTTCCCGACATCCTTTAAATTCCAGCAACCATTAAACTCATTTATCAAGCCACAAACCAAAGATAACAACCTAGATCCATAGCAATCTAACTAGTTTCGGGTTTACATTGATCAAAAACACTTATCCACATTCTTTAACACCAACCCAATGATTAAAATCATCATAATACCCAGCATTTTCAGATCCATACGAATTTAAACCAATCTCTTCATTTATTAACTCAAAGACCTCAATTAAACCAATTTTCCTTAATCATTATTAAAAAAATCATTAGAAAACATTTATAAAGGATCAAGAATTTGTGAATTTCAGTAAAGAACCTTTAATTAGAGGAGGAGAACAAAAATTTACCTCTAATGGTAGCTTTCCCCTTAATTGGTTGATTTACATGTGAAAACCAAGTTTAAACAATAAGATTTTTGGTAGGATAACATTAGGAAATCATTTAGAAATCAAAGATCAATTAAAATAAGAGTTTACCTTAAGATTTTTAAGAGAAGAATGATGTTTGGATGGAGAGAAAGATGAGAGGATTTTTGAGAAGAGAAAAGTTACGTCAAATTTGTTTTAGAGGAAATAACTCCCAATTAACTATCCCAACCAATTTTAGTTAATTAAAACACTTTAAAATAAGCCAATTAAGGAATAAAGTTTGATATTAGAATTTAGGGTTATTAGCTTGATAAAGATTCTAAGTTCCCATCCTTTTACAAAATGGTCACTAAATTATTTTTTATTTCTTTACAAAATAGTCACCATTTCCAAAATGTCACCCTTACTCAATTTATTTTGCCAAATTGAGTTCACCATTATTTTCAAAAACATATTTAAATATTTTAGATAAATTTTCCATATTTTATTTTGGCCAAAATCTATTTCTTTTTAATTAAATCCCGAAACTAGTCTAGACCGCTACACTGGTTCACCGGAACCGTCCAAACTAATCGAATAACTTCTAGGCCCAAAATTGGGGCATTACGTTAGGGTTATTACAAAAAGACTTTGGCTTTTGAACTTATGATTCCAATCTAGACTTGTAGTAATATAGGCAATGGGGTTCATTGTTATTTTGGGAGGCATTTTGATAAACTCCCTGTTTTAGCAAGTTTGCTATGTTGTTTTGAGATTGTAAATGGCCTTAAATGTCTAGTATAACTTTGGATTTATGTTTTATGCTTTGGATGACTTGGTTTTAAGGAAGCATGCATCTAGACTTCCAATTGATGTGTGATGCCATGTTACGATCATGTTTCTATGATGTTTTATTGTGGTTTGATCTTGAGAATGCATGCGCATATGTTTGAAGCATGTTGGAATGTTATGGTAACCTTTAAAGCATGACAAATCAGAAATTTGAGACATTTTGGGTCCAAACATTTCGATACGCATACCTTTGTACCATTTTTACCGAAACAAGTATGCACAATTTTACCAGGTGTTTTGGTACGCAGGATATTGTTTCAGTACGGGCCTGAGCAAATTGGCTCGACATTTCGATACACGAAAAGGTGTTTCAGTACAGGTTTGAGGTACTAGAATCTAAGTTTTGGGAAATGTAAAACCGTATCGATACATTTGCTCGTGTACTGATACGGGTAACAATTATTTCAATTAAAGTGGTGTTTGGAGGTTTCTGCTTCTTCTGTTTTAGTCCCTAAATGTTATGTATGCAATAGAATGAGTTCGAATGGTCATTCTAAGCTGAAATTTGACATGAGAGCATGAAAACTGACTAATTAATGATTGGTAGTTTGAAAATGGAACAAGTCCCTCTAATTCTCCAAAATTGCAATTTGGTCCCTAAATTGAAATTGGATGTCGATTCGACGCCCAATTGAGTTGTGTTTTCACATGCTGCTTGCTCATTCACATGAGTTATAATATTACATTTAGATAAGATTAAAAGAATAAAAATAGACGTGTTTTGAGTTAATTCTTCACGGTTTGCTTCGGCAAACCTAATATAGCTCGTTCGGTTCGGTCTTGCGACTAGATCACATCAAGAGGGTTACAATACCCACCGCACCATGGCTTATTTAAGACTAAAACCCATCTGCTGATATCTTGATTGTGCCTGATAGAGGTTTAGTATTCCTTGTGTAGATGGAATGACTGCTGCACCATTGTATTCCTTGTGTAGATGTTGTGCATTTTCCGCAATGAGAAGTGTAGGCTGTAATTTTTTGTCATGGACCAACATATTATGTCTATTCCATACATTCCATAGTAGAAAAACAAGCCCAAAAACATGTCTTTTGTAAGGATTGCTGCACAATGCTCGAGCCACTCAAAACATGACGATGATCGATCATCAAGAGCTCTCCCTGGTAATTTGAAAATCATGTTAACCTCCATGTAGAAGAACAATCTCTCAAAGCATGTACAACTGTCTTTGCTTTAGTTTGACAAAAAGGAAAAACTCCATCAAGAGATTTATGAACTCCAATTCGAGCATTAACCAAAAGAGCTTCATGTGCTACTCTCCAAATAATTTTTTTTTTATCTTTGACAGAACCTTAAGCTTGGATAATGTATACCACAACTTCGGAGGTGGTGTCAGTGCATGATACTGTCTAATTAACCATGCATAGCCCGACCGAGTGGATTAAGTTCCATTAGAATGGTTCCCCATATCAGGACATCCGATGTAACGCCCCAGTTTTGGGCCTAGTGGTTTTTAGGCTGATTAGACGGTCCAATGGGCCGAGATTAGAGATTTGAGTCAGATTCAGGATTAAAATCAGATTAAATATTTTTAAGATAGAAAATATTTGGGAAAATATCTAAAAATTGGTATTTATGTCACAACCTGAAAACCGGCCTATTTGGAATTAGGTTCTGGAGATCGAAAATTTTGTACCGGTTATGCTTGAATAATGTAATTGCTCAATCTTTATATCTAATTTTTGAGATAATGGAATTTAATTGGACTTAATTGAAGTGGTTAGACCTTTTTGTAAGGAATAAAGTCTTTTTAGTGACTAAATTGTAAAAATTCAAAGTTTAGGGGCAAAAGTGCAAACTTTGAAAAGTTGAGGGACCACCCTTATAATTATACCAATTAGAGGCGTGAGCCACCTCCTTGCTTATTTCATCCCACGTGAAATTGGATACCTTATTAGGAAATGATGAAGGCTTGTATTAGAGAGAGGAAAAGAAGAAATGATTGAATATAAAATTGTTTTAAAGGTTTCCTCTCAAGCTAGGAAAACTTTTAATTGGTTGCTCGGGATGCAACCATCATAAGAGATAAAGCTATATGGCTAAATAAGAAAGGTAAAGGGGAATGAAACTTATTATTATAGTTGCCGAGGCATTGGCTTTCGACTTTCATTATCCTTTCACCAAGCTAAGCAAGCACCTCCATTGTCATCTTCAAGCTTAATCTCAAGCAAGCACATCAATCCAATCTTTGATCTTTTTTTGTGCAATATCCTAAAAATGTGGCTTGGAAATATGTTTCTAACTCTAATGTGATTTGAATTGATTTAGGATTGCTTAAGAATCATGGAATAAGCAAATTAGGGGCAAAAGGCAAAACATGGAAATTTAGTTAGCTATAATGAAAAGGACTAAAATGAAAAGCTTGATTTAAGAAGGATTTGCATGTAATGTTGAAGGGAATTAGGGACATGAATACATGTCATTATCTTAGGATGTTTTGGGTGAAGGGAGAGGGATATGCAAACATCCTTCGTCTTTCTCCCAAAGAAGTAACCAAAATAATTTAAGGGAGAGAAATGAGAGAATGATTGGGAGGGGGCTGGCCATGGAATAATGAAGGGAAATTCAAAGCTTAGTTTAACAATTCTTGAAGACTCATGCCTCTAATTCTTCTATTATGAACAAAATAAAGAGGGTAAGCAAATTCATTCTTCCTTTTAATTGAAGAATCATTTGCTATTTGGTTTTGATCTCTTTGATGTCAAGATTTTGTTAGAGTTTGAATGAATTAATTCATGAGAGGGAACACCTTTAAATCTGTTTCTTGATGCATGCATTAAGAGAATCTACGTGCGGAATTTGTAAGACTATATGTATAATCTTGATTGAGTTTTGGTTGCGAGTTAATAGTAAGGTTCTTAGTCATTGAATGTTATGCGTTTAATTGGCCATGTTATATAAGTTCATAAGCTAATTAAGATGTTAAATTTGTTTGAAATTTGAGCTTGTAGTATGACTAAATTGGTTCATGTTACACATAGGTAAACTTTAATTCAAATGGCATGGGACTATTTTTATGCTTACAATGAAATCATGATGTTTTTGGGCTATCATAAGGATACATATGAAACTAAATGGATTGAATTGAGTAATGAGATTAGGGGTTGATGTGTAAGTGATATATAAGACTACTATATAAACTTAGGAACTGATATGAAAGTGTCTATGAAGGTTAAAGGGGGCTTAGGGTCAAGATAGTGAAATCTGCCTACAAGTTATGCACTAGCAGTAAGTTTGAAAATTCATAAAAAATCACATAGGTCAAATTAGAGAATGAATCTTATATGTACAGAATCATGTATATGTCTAGTTTCATTTAAAGAAAACGGTAACCGATTTCGAGTCCTAGATTAAAAGATATGAATTTTTTAATTGAATGTAGGACAAAGAAACTAGAAGCAGTTTTCTGCTCTAGACAGTCTTTGTTTCGGGACTTTTAGGAATTTTTATAATTTTTGTAGATTTTATTAAATTATGTGGCTTATACCGTTAGAGCCGTATTCGAATATAGTTTTTAACGGTGTAAAGAAAGTTAAAATACAATGGGTATTCTGTTTTGTAGAAGTAAATCTTTGACGGTAGTGCGTGCTGCCAAAATTTGGGAAATAGTTGCCTAGAAAGCAAGAACAGCTTGATATTGTATGAATCTTGTGATTGATTTTGTACACATATTTGTGAGTATGTGTAAGTAGGAATGGTCTTGGCATCTGAGTTGATTATGAAACTGTTAAGGTTAAACATGATAATTGGAATTGTTTGGGTATGATTAGGGGAATTACATTGGACCGTTCTGTGTGTTTATGATTTTCAAATAAGAATGTTTTGTTATAGGGAAATGTAGGCACATATATGATGCCTTGATTGTATATGTGTGATTATGGACTATTTTGGAGGAGTGATCATGTATACAAGTATAGATAAAATGGTTTCATGAGTTTGTATGCAATCCCTTAAAACAATCATATTGACTTGGAATTGATAATTCGTTATTTTTAATTAGAGGATCATTCTATGATGATTGAGGGAGTGCCGTCATGAAGGCTAGGAAAGGGGAATCAAGTTAGGAGTATAAAAAAATATGGATTCAGGTATTTTGTTACATCGGAATAACATCTGAGTGTAGCTATAACCCTTGGGATAGGTTGAAGCTATCTCGGGTATTTCTATTTCTTTTTGTTAGTTGCATTTCTTGTGTGTAAAGAGCTAAGCAAAAGAAATGGGTAAGCTTGGAAGCTAAGGTAAGCTCATAATGAATGGTGTACTTTGGGTGTGAAATACTTGATTGTGATTCGAGATTGTGATATTAATACGGTGTTTCTTACTTGATAAGAAATTCTTGGCTAGTAATTTAAAAATCAAATCCTTAAAGGTGGAATGAGAATTACTAATGAACTAAAATGGAAATTGAATCTATGGTTATAGTGTATATTATGCATGCATGTGCATAATTGATAATGACCTTGTTACTCTAATATTCGAATAAGGGAATGAATGAATGGAGAATATACAAATCGAATGGATAATAAGTTACAACTACAAACCTTGATTCTAATTAGTTTAGACATAGTTGGCATGCCATAGAGTCTGTCGAGCTCGCTAGTTTGGACTACGGTCCCTTGTTGTTAAAGATCAAATGATCTATTGGTACAATTGGTACTCTTGTTCAATAATGAAATAAATTCGGTACTTTGTGTACCATTGTTGTTACATTCATTGTGGATTCGAGTGTCTAGTAAATGGTCAAACAAGGTGATAAGTGTTCAAAAGTACTATTTTCTTACCCTTTTTACTCATATTATTGTTAGACTTATCCTCATATTAGTTGCATAATTAGCCATTCATGCATTAATCAATGTTTCCTTCCATCGTTGAGCTTGATTACATAACTTGGTAGTTTTTGTGGGAAAAGATGCTGCTTTGGTGTGTTTTGTGTGTATGTGCAGGATCACTTGCCAAAGCAAGGCTAGAGCAAGTTGCCAGGGCAATGCATGAAGGAGATGCCGAGCTAGTTGCCAGGGCAATGCATGAAGGAGACGCCGAGCCAGTTGCCAGGGCAATTGTCGACAAAGAACAAGGTGATATGGTAGTCGAAATTGATGACTAGACAAGCCCAAGATGACGTGGAGCAAAGCCAAATCCCAAAGGAATTTGATTTCCATGAAGAGATTAAAGAATAATTAAATTCCAAGAAGATAGGAGAAGTTCTGGTAGGAATATAATTATAATAAAGAATTATATTCTTTAAAGATAATTTAATTCCAACTTAACTTCCTCCTCAAAGAAGGACTTTGACCTAGCCCTATAAATTAGAGGCCATGCTGTCAACTCCAAAGAGAGCAAGAGGAGAGAATTTTCGACAAGCTTCCTTCTTCATCTTTTTCTTTCTTGTTCAATTAGGTTCATGCTAGGGATTATTTATCTTGTGTTTCTTTGGAACCTAGCCATGAACTAAATCTATTTGGCTATGGTTATTGTGTTTTGTGGTTGTGAGAAACTATTGGATTTTGTTTAGGTAATAAGAGTTTGCACTTTTCTATTCAAGGTTTATTCATTCTTGGTTCTTATTCTTGTTTGTGAGTGAATTGGGAGAGGATCTCGTAACTTCATCTATTTATCTAATATCAGGAGAGTTAGATTCAAGAAACGAATGAATATGATCTTTATTCAATCTATTGATGGTAAAGATTAATCCGGCTTAGGAATAAATTAAGGATTTCAACGGCTAAGAGGAGCGCAAGATTGGTTGTTGTTCACCCTTGATTCACGCAGGGATGTATTATCAAGGCATGCACAAGTAGCTAGAGTTTCGACTTAGGGATAAGAAGAAACCATTGAAGAACGCTCTGTCGAACCTTGAAGGTTGCTGCCCAGACGCCCAAGTAGTTGCCCAACTAGTCACCCAGGCAACCATCGATTAGTTGCCAAGGCATTGTGCAAGTTGCCACGGCAACTGAGTTGCCCGTGCACTCTTTTACCAAGACGATCCAATCGTCTATCACACCTCATCTCACGATAACCTGGCCTATCTCTCTCATTTGATCTCATCTATTCTTTTACTTTATTGCTTTCTAGATTAGTTATTAGTTAAACTCCTATAATCCTTTATTTGTGTTTTTTACTTTTTACAATTACAAGAGACTAGATTCTTGAAGTGGCACCAATCCCTGTGGAGACAATATCTTTTATACTATAACTTGCAATGTGTATACTTGCACAATTGCGTGGCACTTATTACGCGCAACAAGTTTTTGGCGACGTGTTTCCACCGATAAAAAGGTTGAAGCCATTGTGCAAGTATACACGTTGCAAGTTATAGTATAAAAGATATCGTCTCCACAGGGATTGGTGCCACTTCAAGAATCTAGTCTCTTGCACTGTAAAAAGTAAAAACACAAATAGAAGATTATAAGAGTTTAACTAATAACTAAACTAGAAGGCAATAAAGTAAAAGAATAAATGAGATCAAATGAGAGAGATAGGCCAGGTTATCGTGAGTTGAGGTGTGATAGCCGATCGGATCGTCTTGGTAAAAGAGTGCACGAGCAACTCAGTTGCCGTGGCATATTATGCTGGAATCCCGATGATTGTGCATTCTGATTGTTCTGGTTTAGAGCATTCTTGGGATTACTCCATGAAAAATTAGGGTTCTTCTTCTAAGCTGGATTGTATGTATTGGACATCACATTGTTGTTTCGATTGTAATTCCCCACATAGAAGCTGGATTCCGGATTCTGCATACATTCAGAAGAATCATGGTTATCACCACATAACTCACAAAAAGAATCCATTACCTTGACCTCTTGTGTGTTGTTTAGTTTTTGCATGTTCTGGACCATCTTGGTTAAAGTGGCCAATTGTGCCAAAATTGAATCTGATGATCCTAGTTCATGTATTGTGGCTTGGCGTCTAACTCCTCCTCTTCTATTAGAGGGGAATTGATGATCATTCTTGGCCAGCCTGTTTAAAATTTGCATTGCTTCCTCTGGCGGCTTATCTATAAGTATGCCTTTTGCCAAGGCATCTAGCATCATCCTTGTTGGTGTATTCACGGCGTTGTAAAACATTGTTACTTGAGTCCACACCGGGAATCCGTGTAGGGGGCATTTGTGTAGAAGTTCTCTATATCGCTCCCAAGCCTCGTACATGGATTCATCATCTGCCTGCCGAAAAGAAATAATGTCATTACGAAGCTTATCAGTTAAATTTGTAGGATCAAACCGAGCAAGGAAATCACGACAAAGATCGGTCCAAGATCCTATTGATCCGGCAGGAATGCTATTCAACCATGCTTTCGCCCTATCCCTCAGTGAATAGGGGAATAATCTTAATCGTAAGACATCGGGGGTGACTCCGTGTATTTTGAACGAGTTACAAATCTCGAGGAAAGAGTTCAGATGTTGCCGTGCATCTTCAGTTGCTGAGCCGCCAAATTGACCAATTGTGTTGATCATATTAAACATTACCGGTTTTAATTCAAAGTGGTCAGCTTCAATTTCAGGTGCGACAACTCCTGGATTAAGTCCATCAAGATCTTCTTCAAGATAGTCTCGAATAGTTCTGTTTCGTGCGAGAATCACTCCTCCTCCTGCTGGAACATCTTGATTCATATTGCCGTCTTGATTAGCCATTGCTACTCTTATCCTTCGTCTAAGTCTTTGTAAGGTTCGTTCGATTTCTGGATCAAAGGGATATTCTGGTGTAATCGGTCTCGCCCTGGTCATATACCAATGCAAAACCAAAGTTTGTTAGCCCCTTTGAATCTTAAACAAGAAAAGTAAAAAGAAAGTGCAAGAAAATCAAAACAAAGTCGCTATTGCCAATCCCCGGCAATGGCGGCAAAAACTTATTGCACGTAATAAGTGCTACGCAATTGTGCAAGTATACACGTTGCAAGTTATAGTATAAAAGATATCGTCTCCACAGGGATTGGTGCCACTTCAAGAATCTAGTCTCTTGCACTGTAAAAAGTAAAAACACAAATAAAGGATTATAGGAGTTTAACTAATAACTAATCTAGAAAGCAATAAAGTAAAAGAATAGATGAGATCAAATGAGAGAGATAGGCCAGGTTATCGTGAGATGAGGTGTGATAGCCGATTGGATCGTCTTGGTAAAAGAGTACACGGGCAACTCAATTGTCGTGGCAACTTGCACAACGGGGTTGCCTTGGCAACTAATCGATGGTTGTCTGGGCGACTAGTTGGGCAACTACTTGGGCGTCTGGGCAGCAACCTTCAAGGTTCGGCAGAGCGTTCTTCAATGGTTTCTTCTTATCCCTAAGTCAAAACTCTAGCTACTTGTGCATGCCTTGATAATACATCCCTGCGTGAATCAAGGGTAAACAACAACCAATCTTGCGCTCCTCTTAGCCGTTGAAATCCTTAACTTATTCCTAAGCCGGATTAATCTTTACCATCAATAGATTGAATAAAGATCATATTCATTCGTTTCTTGAATCTAACTCCCCCGATATTAGATAAATAGATAAAGTTACGAGATCCTCTCCCAATTCACTCGCAAACAAGAATAAGAACCAAGAATGAATAAACCTTGAATAGAAAAGTGCAAACTCTTATTACCTAAACAAAATGCAATAGTTTCTCACAACCACAAAACACAATAACCATAGCCAAATAGATTTAGTTCATGGCTAGGTTCCAAAGAAACACAAGATAAATAATCCCTAGCATGAACCTAATTGAACAAGAAAGAAAAAGATGAAGAAGGAAGCTTGTCGAAATCCCCTTGCCCTAGATGCTTGTCGAAAATTGTCTCCTCTTTCTCTCTTTAGAGTTGACGGCATGGCCTCTAATTTATAGGGCTAGGTCAAAGTCCTTCTTTGAGGAGGAAGTTAAGTTGGAATTAAATTATCTTTAAAGAATATAATTCTTTATTATAATTATATTCCTACTAGAACTTCTCCTATCTTCTTGGAATTTAATTATTCTTTAATCTCTTCATGGAAATCAAATTCCTTTGGGATTTGGCTTTGCTCCACGTCATCTTGGGCTTGTCTAGTCATCAATTTCGACTACCATATCACCTTGTTCTTTGTCGACAATTGCCCTAGCAACTGGCTCGGCGTCTCCTTCATGCATTGCCCTGGCAACTAGCTCGGCATCTCCTTCATGCATTGCCCTGGCAACTAGCTCTAGCCTTGCTTTGGCAAGTGATCCTGCACATACACACAAAACACACCAAAGCATCATCTTTTCCCAAAAAAACTACCAAGTTATGTAATCAAGCTCAACAATGGAAGGAAACATGGATTAATGCATGAATGGCTAATTATGCAACTAATATGAGCTTAAGTCTAACAATAATATGAGTAAAAAGGGTAAGAAAAATAGTACTTTTGAACACTTATCACAAGGCTCAAGATAACTTAAATATTCATAAAAATGAATCTTGATATCATGAAATGAAAGTTGAACTATGTTCCTTTGTTGTTTAATTGGATTATGATCCCTTGATAAAGATTGGACTATGTGTCCCTAGAAAAGGTTCGATCCATGCTCTAATTGTAATGACAATTGGTTAAACATGGGTAGTTTTCATTGTTTAAAGCTCATTTGATATGCAGATAATTTGATGTCTACCTTAGAATTGATCATATGCTCTGCTAGAATACCCCACATGTATAATGAATCTATATAATTTGGAATGTCAAATAAGAGGTGTTGAAAATATTCTTGAATAATTTGTAAAGGAAGTTGTATGCTTTGTTAATAATTATTGTACTTGTATATGATGGAATGTTTATATCTCCATACTTGTTCGATTGTCTATGTACACATATATATGGTTTGAATGGTTTGCTTTAATTATCTTGGTTGTTCAAGCCTAGATCTATGTTTGATTAAGTTAACACATAAGGGTTTAAGAAGATCTCTCTAAAACCTTAAAGCATATTAATAGCTTTTAAGATAAGTATAAAACATCTATGTGATTCCTGTAATTCCCCCTTAAGAAAATCATAAGTCATAATTGAAATATACAAATACATATATTTGTATATTCGTAGAAATGAAACTGGGGAAAATGATATATAAGATATTTAAGGACTGTTTTATACATTAAATCGTGTATACATGAATTTGAAACTGCCTTTGCTTGATTATAAGTCATAGTGGGCTATTTTGTGCATTTAAATAGGTACAAATGAGATTAGGTTTGTTGTGAATATGAAATTATATAAACAAGTAATGGAGGCTGTTTTACACGTTTATGAGTATCAAATGGACTATTTTGGATTATAAAAGAATGTATACATGTTAGGGACTATTTTTTAATGACAAAATGTTAATGGATTGTTAACTGGATAATTAAACGAATACATGTAAACTAAGGACTATTTAGTTTGAACGTGTGAGTCAAACAATAGGTAATAGTTATACATTATGTTAACTTGAAAACCTCTTATTGAAGCAAGGGAATTAAATAAAAGTTCTGTTAATTACCTTGATTTATTACTTGAGTCTTGTTCAAGACCTAATCAAATGAATGAGAATTAAACAATTAGAGTTAATCATAGGTTTATTATTGTTTTCTACCTCACTAAGAAATTCAATTGCTTAATTACGTCTTCATTTCATTTTAGGGTTTGTGTGATTCCAGAGCTCTTCTAATCTGAGCTAGAATTTTCTTGTTTCTGTTTAAGATACAAAGCTTATGGTTCGAACTCATAGAAGGTGGCACATCTTTGTCATGATTCATGGTGTATATAGATTCAAGTTTGATTAATTAAAGTGTATAATATTATTATTTTTAAGTGTTGTATGGGCCCTTAATTGATTTTGTGGTTGTTTAATGTTCTGATTTGAATAGCCAATAGGTTGTTGTGATTTGTCTGGATCCTCTTAGGATCATAAAGTAGTAATTTAAATGACGCTATGCAGGTGATGTTTTGGTTAATACTCAGTATAAATTGAAATGGATCCTAAATGACATTAGCATGACTTGATGATTAGTTTAAAGATTAGTACAAAAAGTGGATAGTAAGATAGTTTGATTAATAGATACGGTAGTTAGTTTGGTGATACATGCCTTAGAGTTTTGACAATTGTAGTTAGTTAAGACCTTATTTCTTTCAAAGTATTCAATTGTATGCTGTGCTAGGTAGTCCTTCATGAAAAATAGGTTGATATACATTTAACAATTTGAGTTTATAATCTAGTTTAACTGCATTATGAAAATAGTTAATTAGTGAGGCAAACCAGTCAAGTTTATGAATTCAAAGTATAGCCCATAAGAGGGAATTGAATGACTTATTTGATTATCTATTGTAAATTGGTTGTTGGTTTAGTGTTTGATGAGGAAGTATATGGTTACAAAATTATTTTGTATAGATCCATAAGCTATAATTTAATTAAATGGCTTTTGCTACAAGAAAAGGTTTTAAATTACCTCCATTTTTTTTAAGTCGTGATCTTTTGATGTGCTAGTTTCCTAAGAAAGTTCTTAGTGTTTGTCTGTCAACACTTCCAAACTCGGTTTACTCCTAAGCCATTTGAGAGCTTGTAGATTTCAATACACCATTTGAGAGCTTGTAGATTGGTATGTAAGACCCCTATGTTAATTTGATGATTCCATCAATCCTTAGAGTTTAATTTTAAGATTTAAGTCTTGAATGTTCACGCTAAGCCCGTGTGTTAGAAGGTTAATTTCCCTTATTTTGATGTTGTCTACAAGCTTTGGTAAGCTTGAACAATGTTTATGAATCATTAGTTTCAATTCTAATGTAATCCTCTAATTTTGAACAAGCTCAAGTGGTGGAAGACAAGCCATCTTCGTTACCAAGCACTTTCAACGGCAAGGGGATCGTTATTCGAGAACCTTGAAGCCTTCGAGTACTAGTTGAGTGTAGTTGTGTCATGGGATTGGCTAGGTGCCATCCCGGTTGCATTTTGTTTTGTGCTTAAAATTGTGTTTTGTTTAAGGGCTCAAGTAGAGCAAACATATGTGGATTCAAGAGGTAAGTGTGGTAAGTCCTTCATATTGCTTTAATACATTTGTAAGCTTATATGTAACAATTGAAACATGCTAAGTGTGGAGATTGATATGAACATGCTATGTTATGCTATTTGAAGCGAAGGCTTATAATGTGATGTGAAATGACCTAAGGGAACAAAGGTAAGATTTATGATGAGATATGTGACCTTGGACACTCGTGGACACTGGATACAATTGGCATGCCATGAGGTTATTTGAGCTCACTATGTAAGGGATTGGACTACGGTCTGGGCTATGACCTATATATAGGGAGAAAAGGTTGGATTGTGTAAGGGTCTTCGGAGCTACGGCTCAAGGCTAAGGCTTATTTTGTTGTGTGTGGCGTACAGGGGAGTCCGCGTATCCATTGGTTACTATGTCCAAGGAGATGATATTTATTTGCGGTTTATATTTGATATGTGAAAACATAACACTTGGCTTTGAGTATTATCTATATATGATTAATGATGTATATATGTCATTCTAGCAGGTTTACATGACATTCATGCCATTAACGAACTATTTTACATTCGTTATAACTACCTCACTAGGCTATGTAAACCTAACATTCGTGTGTCTCATGCATTTTAGGGACTTGAAGGAAATATGAGCTCGATCGTGTGGTTGAAGTTGCAAGTCACTCTCATCAACCCCATGTATGCTTACATTTTGTCTTGAACTCCTAGTAAGGTGGCATAAGGCTTAGACATGTTATATTTTCCTATTTTGATATGTGTGTAATATCCTAACAATTTCTAGGTGTTATATGAGAAATATGGTGTGTTTGTAAAATAATAAAGCTAGTCAAATGGTCTTAAAGGCGCTAAAAGGTAAAAACTTAGTAAATGGATTCGAAATGCTCTAAAATTCCATATGCTATTAGAATTATGGATTAATAACTTGCTGGTAAATTTTCATTGTATTTGGACATCGTCCAACAAGTTAAAGTGATTAAAAGCTAGATAAAATCTATCATTATAGTATATGTGTATCGATACAGGTCAAGCTGTATCGATACGGCCTTGCATATTTGGACTTGGTAAAATAGAGCGTATCGATACACAAAAGGGGTTGTATCGATACGGATCTTGGCAGTATGGTTTGGGAAATAAATTGTATTGATACAACCTTAGGGTGTATCGAAACAGGTCAACCTTGGTTAACGCGTATCAATATAGGCTTAGCTGTATCGAAATGGGGTCTTTAAACGAAGTCAAAATAGGTCAACCCGTATCGATATGGGCTTAGCTGTATCGACGCGGGATTTGGAATATTCAAATGGAGATGTGATTTATATGTATCTGTATCGATACTGTCCCAAGGTGTATCGATACGGGGTTAGTTAATTCAGTTAAAAGCATTGAACATAGTTTTGAATATTTTATAAAATTGTCATTGAATCTTTTATGGTCTAATGGGATAGATAAATGACCTTCGTTAGTGATAAAATTTCACAGGCTAATAATTGATAATTTCAATTGAAGATTAGTAAAAAGAAATTCTAATAAAGACTCTTAAGTTGTAAAATTTACATTTGGGTCCCTAAGTTTACAATAGTTTAAAATTGACCCAAATTGGGTAAGTTTCTGATAAATAGGTTTGTTAAGTCTTAATAGAGGTTAATAAGGCATTCCGAACAAGTTTCAAACTCTGATTAAGCTTCGATCTCTGAATATGTCTTACAATAACACTTTCTGACCCGGTTCTCTACTAGGCTGGGAAAGGGGTGTTACAATTCAATATATGGATATTTTTGGTAAAGTCAATTTTGAAAAACGGAATTTGGAAAGTTGAAATTTTGGGTAGTGACCAAAATGTAAAGAATGTAAAACTATTTTTAGTGATTGTTTTGTAATAGGGTCAAAATTTTTAATCTTTAAAAAGCTATTTGGCCAAAGTGTAATATCAGATGTTTCTCCTTAATTGGCTATTTTTAAAAAGGTTTGGAAAAACATAAATAGATTTGAGGAATTAATTTTTACGGAACTACCTTTCTCTAAATTCTCTTCAACCAAAAACTCTTATCTTCTTCAAAATCTTCAGGTAACTACTTGATTTCATCAATCGTTTGGTTTCAAATGAGTTCTTAATCAGTTTCTATCAAAACCTTATTGTTTTAATCTTGTTTTCTCAAGTGATTAATCCAATTAAGGGGGGAAATTCAACATTGGATGTGAGCTTCGTCCTTCTCCTCTAATTTATGGTTCTTTACTAAAATTCCCAAGTTATTGATCCTTTATAAATATTTTCTATTGAGTTTTAATGATTTGATTATGGAAATTGGTTAAATCGATGTTTAATTGATGAGATTACATGGTTTTCGAATTGGATATGTTTTACTAAGTTCTTTATTGATTTTGATGGTTTATAATGTTAACAAGATGGATTTAACATTGGAGTCCCGAAGCTAGATGAATCTCTAATTTTCTAGGTTGTTAATTATGTGTTTTTGAGGAGTTGTGGGGGTTTGATTTATTATGGAGGTATAATGTTTATGTTTTTTGGATGTCAATTGAAGATAATTGATGGAATAAACTTTTAGGTTTCGGTTGGGTTAAGTTTGGAAGATGTTTGATATTGATTTCGGTTGTTTTAGAGAGGTTTCGGCTAGAGTTTGAAGTGGTTTATTGTGGATTGATGTTGTTGGGTTTATTAATGCATTTTGATGCATTGAATCCTCTGTTTTTTATGGTAAAATCAGGGGAGGTTGGTCGTAAAGCTTGTAGCGCGGTTTCAGAAGCTTTGTAGGATTAATTCACATCGTCGAATGAAGCTTTGCATTTTCGGTGAGTGAGAACGTGGATTTCAACCTTGAAATGTTTAAAAGGTGATATTGGAGTTTAAACTTAGCTTGACACGCTTGTTTATACTTGGAAGTAAGTATAAAGAGATTTCTCCCTCGGTCATGCTTTAACAAAATTGGTTTTATGCACTTGTTTTGAATTATATGGTACCTACTGTTTATGCATGTTTTATAGTATGTTTTATATTGTTTTCGATCATATAATGATGATGGATGCATTTCGTAAATGATCCATGTAAGTATGTGGAATACTTTTGAAACCATGGTTTAATGCTTTGAAGATGGTTTTGGTTTGATGCATATAAAAATAGTGAGGTATATGGTTAATAATGAATTATATTGGAAAGTGATGTGATTTAAAATGTTATCGGATATAGTTGGCCGACCATAGTATTGATAAGGCACTATAAAGAGTCGCCTCGTGTATTGAGGGGTTTATGTGTACCGAATACTCCACCACGAGTACACTAACGATTGAGGGGTTATATGGTACCAAAAACTCCCATTAGTGGATTATGCGTCTAATCGATGAGATGGTTTTCAAGGCATGATGTTTTATAAGATGATTGAAATGGTTATTTTAATGTGGTTTTGGAAAATGGTTTTAAATGCATCGATGGTGTGTTGTTTGAGCACTCTTTACTAATCCTGGTGTGCTTATGCTCTCTTTGTCCATCAATGCATAGAATTAAAGGTTGGAGGCAGTGAGAAAGCAAAGGAAATCCAAGGACTTTGACTATTCGAAAGTATGGTTTCAAACTAGACCAGTAGTAGTAAAGGTGTTAAGTGTGTAAAAGCCTTACAATTTTTACCCTTTTACTCAGAATTATTGTTCAACTTAGGCTCATTTTAGTTGCATTATTAGTCATTCATGCATCATTTCATAGTTTCCTTCATCAATAAGCTTGAAGTTGTATTTTGGTTGGTTTTTGCTGGAAAAGAGGCTATCAGTGCGTGTTATTTGGTGCATGAATGAATTGTCGTAGCAATCAAGAAATTGTCGTAGCAAGCAGGGAATTAAGGAAGAAGATTAAAGGGTCTGCCGTGGCAATTGAAGCTAATTTCTGAAGGCCATGCCGAATCGATTGCTGACGATGACTGGATAAATCCATCTCATTCAAGATAAGCACAAAAAATAAAGGATAAACCCCAAGGACTTGGATTTACACGCAGAGTTCGATGGAGATAAAAATTCAGATTTATGAGGAGTTTTTGAGGATATATATAAAAGAGATTTATGATCTCTTTTATTGAATTTAATTCCAACTCAAACTCATCCTCATCTACAAAGAACTCGACCAAATCATCTCCTACAAATAGGAACCAAGTCGCAGCCTTGAATGGGGTGTTCAATTTAAGAGAAAAAGAGAGAGGGCTGATCGCAACTTCATCTTCTTCTTCATTGTTTCTATTCGATTCATGTTGGATATTATTTCTTTTGTGTTTCTTTTACACCCAGCCATGAACTAAATTAAATTGGCTTGGGTATTGGGAATTTGTGGTTGTGAAAATGTTTGGATTGTTTAAGTTTTTGTTTGCAATTTAGATTCAAAGTTTGTTCATTCTTGGTTCTTCTTTTTATTTTGAGTGAATTGGGAGAGGATCTCGAGAGATATCCATTTATCTAACATCGAGAGAATTAGATTCAAGAAACGAATGAGCATGATCTCTATTCAACAAATCATTAATTGAGGTTAATCCATCTTATGGATTAGAATCAAATTTCAACGGCTAAAAGGAGCGCAAGATCAGTTGTTGTTCACCCAAGGTTAACGCAGGGATGTATCACCCAGGCATGCACAATTGACCAATTCTTTGGGTTAGGGATAACACAAAGACATTGAAGAACGCTCTACCGAGCTTTGAAGGGAAGAGCCCAGTTGCCACGACAATTGATGAATTGCCACAACAATTAAGTTGCCTCAGCAAACAACAACCTAGACTTTTTATTCGATCATCACACCATAAGTCACAATAATCCAGCCTACCCTCTTATTCGATCACAATCTTCTTTTATTTTCTTATTCACTTTATTTTACTTGTTAATTCGAAACGTCTACCATCACAATTTATTTCTCTTTTCAGTGGAAGGAATTAGAAATTAGAGTTTCACCAATCCCTATAGAGACGATATCTAATCTATACTATAACTTGCGACGTGTACACTTGCACCAATTGCGAAGCACTCAAAACATGCAACAAGTTTTTGGGCCATTGCTGGGATTGGCAATCGCGACTTTGTTTTTATCTTCTTGCACCTTTGTTTATTTTTTTTGTGTTTGATTTCAATAGGCTAATAACTTTGGTTTTGCATTGGTGTATGACTAGGGCGAGACCGACAACACCAGATTATCCATTCAAACCAGAAATCGAACGTGTTTTTAGTAGACGAAGAAGATAGTTAAGAGAAGAGATGGCAGATCCACCTAATGATCCAGTTGGCATTCTAAATGCCAACGAAAATCAGAATACCATAGCATGAGTCATGGTGGCTTTACCAAATCAACTGGTCATCGCGCGGAATAGAACCATCCGAGACTACTTAGAACAAGATCTTAACGGTCTCACTCCAGGAGTTGTCACACCTGAGATTCAAGACACCCACTTCGAGTTTAAGCCTGTTATGTTCAATATGATCAATACAGTTGGTCAGTTTGGCATATTAGCGACTGAGGATGCCAGACAACATCACAAATCGTTCTTAGAAATCTGTGATTCATTTAAGCAACAAGGAGTCCCTGAGGACATCCTAATGCTGAAATTATTCCCTTATTCACTAAGAGATAGGGCGAAAACATGGTTGAATAGTATCTCATCCGGATCTTTAGAATCTTGGACCGATTTGTGCCAGAGTTTCCTTTCTATATTTAGTTTTACAAATATGACTGATAAACTAAGTAATGGCATCACTTCTTTCGGACAGGCAGATGATGATTCCATGTACGAGGCGTGGGAGCATTATAAGGAGCTTTTACGCAAATGTCCCATGCACGGATTTAGAGATTGGATGCAAGTAACAATGTTTTACAATTTAGTCAATGCGCCAACGAGGTTGATGCCGGCAAATGGCAGGCTTCTGGACAAATCCGCAGAGGAAGCTTGGAGATTTTGGACAGACTTGCCAAGAATGACTATCAGTTCCCAACCACTATAAGGGGAGTAGTCAAGCGAAATGTTTCAGTAATTGAACTTGATTCGCCGGATACCATTTCAACACAATTGGTCACATTAACCAATTTGGTTAAAAATATGCAACGACCTAGAAACACATAGGAGATCAAGGTAGTAAACTCATTTTGTAATTTATGTAATGGTAACCATGATTCTTCTGAGTGTATGCAGAACCCAGATTCTAGCTTTTACATTGGAAACTACAACTAGAACAACAATCTGATGTCCAATACATACAACCCAGCTTGGAGAAAGCACCCTAATTTCTCATGGAGTAACCAGAACAATTCCCTTAATCAGAACAATAAGAATACACAAGCATCAAGATTCCAGCAGAACATGCCAAGCATTAGGATTCTAGTAGAACATGCCAAGACAGTAGATGTCGCAGCAACAATCGACACCATCTAGTTCTTTAGAAAACTCTCTTAATGCTTTTATGTTAAAAACTGAATCTTATATAGCTGAGAATAGCAGTTCCATGAAAAGGACTAACGCTTTCATTAACAGGACTGAGATGAGACTACAAAACCAGGAGGTAGCTTCGAAATCATTAGATACATAAATAGGGCAATTTGCCTAGAACTTGAATAAAAGGCCACTAGGGAGTTTACACAGTGATATTGATGTCACAAAGCGAATAGGCCACGAGCAATGTAAGGTGATCACCACTCGAAGCGGATCACAGGCGAATAATGGACTTATCCAATCTAAAGATAGTGATCATGTTTGGAAAAATGTATCCAACAACACCACAACAACAATTGATGATGACTCTCAAGCGGATGCCACGGTAAGTCTTGTTACCGCGGCAAGCCCATCTAATAATCCCACAATTTTCATGGCAAGTCCTGATGCCGCGGCAAGTTCATCCAAGAGTGCCGACTGAGATAAGAAAAGAAAAATTGAGGAGATTCGAATTCCACCATCATTCCTACAGAGGCTGAGAAGGTAGAAACAAGAGTAGCAATTCAAGAAATTCATTGACATCTTGAAGCAAGTCCACATCAACTTGCCATTGGTTGAAGTAATAGAGCAAATGTCGAACTACACTAAGTTCCTTAAAGACATTGTCTCTAAGCGGACTAGGCTAGGAGAATTTGAAATAGTTGCTGTAATGGAGGGATGCGTGGCAATGTTGCACAACCGAATGCTGCCCAAACTGAAGGATCCCGATAGTTTTATAATACCTTGTACAATTAGAAATCACTATGTCGAGAAGGCGTTATGCGATCTTGGAGAAAGTATAAATCTTATGCCAAAATTAGTTTTCCAACGATTGGGAATTGGGAAGGCGAGACCCACGACAGTTATGCTATAGCTTGTGGACAGATCCTATGTGCACCTAGAGGGAAAACTCGAAGATATACTGGTAAGGGTGGATAAATTTATTTTTCTCGCTGATTTCATTGTTTTGGATTGTGAAGCAGATGAGTTCGCACCAATTATTATTGGAAGACCGTTCCTAGCAACAAGCCGAACATTGATCGTTGTCGAAAGGGGGGAACTAACTATGAGAGTAAATGACTAGCAAGTCAAACTAAATGTGTTTCAAACCTTGAAGCAAGCTGACGATCCTGAAGAATGCTAATTCATCCACGCCACGCCCGAATTTGATTTTGACGTGGAAGAGAATTGCCTCGGCAATTGCATTGTCGAACCAGAAAAACATGAGGAACCGATCAACGAAGAGCAAGATGAAGCAAACTAGATACTTAGTCAACCGGGTAAATATTTCAAACCATTAGAGTACTTAGGTAAGGAAGGTAAACTCAAAAAACCTTCTATTGAACAACCTCCGATACTCGAATTGAAACCATTGCTAGGGTAATTAAAATATTCTTATTTGGGGACCAATGACACATTGCCTGTAATTATGTCTTCTAAGTTGTAGCTTGAACAGGAAAGGAGGTTGGTTGACTTGTTGATGTTGCACAAAAAGACAATAGGGTGGACAATCGTAGACTTGAAGGGAATTAGTCTGGTGGTATGTATGCACAAGATCTTATTGGAGGACCATCATAAACCCTTAATTGAGGCACAAAGAAGACTTAACCCCGTCATGAAGGAGGTCGCGATGAAAGAAATCATCAAGTGGCTTGATGCTGGTATCATATATCGTATCCCCGATAGTACATGGGTAAGCCCGGTACAATGTGTACCGAAAAAGGGAGTTGTAACCGTGGTAAGTAACAAAAGCAACAAACTCATTCCAAATAGGACAGTTACCGGTTGGAGGGTTTGTATGGATTACCGTAGGTTGAATAAAGATACTAGGAAAGATCACTTTACCCTTCCCTTTATTGACCAAATGCTTGACCATCTTGTAGGTAAATTATTTTATTATTTTCTTGATGGTTACTCAGGTTATAACCAAATCGCCATAGCACCAGATGACCAGGAAAAGACCACTTTTACATGCCCATATGGTACATATGCATTTAATGCCATTTGGATTATGTAATGTGATAAATGTTCAAAAGTACTATTTTTATTACCCTTTTTACTCATATTATTGTTAGACTTAAGCTCATATTAGTTGCATAATTAGTTATTCATGCATTAATTCATGTTTCTTTCCACTATTGAGCTTGATTACATAACTTGGTGATTTTTGTGGAAAAAGATGCTGCTTTGGTGTGTTTTTGTGTGTATGTGCAGGATCACTTGCCAAAGCAATGCCGAGCTAGTTGCCAGGGCAATGCATGAAGGATATGCCGAGCTAGTTTCCAGGGCAATGCATGAAGGAGACGCCGAGCCAGTTGCCATGGCAATTGTCGACAAAGAGAAGATGCAATAGGGATGTCGAAATTAATGACTAGACAAGCCCAAGATGACGTGGAGCAAAGCCCAAACCCAAAGGAATTTGATTGCCATGCAGAGATTAAAGAAGAATTAAATTCCAAGAAGATAGGAGAAGTTCTAGTAGGAATACAATTATAATAAAGAATTATATTCTTTAAAGATAATTTAATTCCAACTTAAACTCCTCCTCAAAGAAGGACTTTGGCCTAGCCCTATAAATAGCAAGGAGATTTCGACAATCCATAGAGAGAAAAATAGAGAAATTTCGACAAGATAGCAAGGAGGGAGAGAGTTCGATTTCTTCTTCTTCTTTGCTTCCATTAGATTCATGGTTTGGGGATTATTCTTTGTATATCTTTTGAACCCAACCATGAACTAACTTGATTGGTTGGGGTTATTGTGTTTTGTTGTTGTGAGAAACAATTGGATTTTGTTTAGGTAATAAGAGTTTGTACTTTTCTATTCAAGGTTTACTCATTCTTGGCTTTTATTCTTGTTTGCGAGTGAATTGGGAGAGGATCTCGTAACTTCATCTATTTATCTAATATTGGGAGAGTTAGATTCAAGAAACGAATGAGTATAGTCTTTATTCAATCTATTGATGGTGAAGATTAATCCGGCTTGGGAATAAGTTAAGGATTTCAACGGCTAAGAGGAGCGCAAGATTGGTTGTTGTTCACCCTTGATTCACGCAGGGATGTATTATCAAGGCATGCACAAGTAGCTAGAGTTTCGACTTAGGGATAAGAAGAAACCATTGAAGAACGCTCTGCCGAACCTTGAAGTTGCTGCCCAGACGCCCAAGTAGTTGCCCAGCTAGTTGCCCGAGCAACCATCGATTAGTTGCCAAGGCAACCCCGCTGTACAAGTTGCCACGGCAACTGAGTTGCCCTTGCACTTTTTACCAAGACGATCCAATCGGCTATCACACCTCAACTCACGATAACCTGCCTATTCTCTCTTTTTTTCATTTCATCTATTCTTTTAGTTTATTGCTTTTACTTTTCTCGTTAATTAAAACCTCTATTATCAATTGTGTTTTTATTTTCACAAAGTCACGATAACTTAAGCAAAGTGGCCCAAACCAATCCCTGTGGAGACGATACTCGATACTCATATCACTTTATTACTTGCGACGTGTATACTTGCACTTTTGCACGCAACAAGTTTTTTGCGCCGCTGCCGGGGATTGGCAATTGGTGTTAGTTGTTTTTGTTATTGCATTTTTTTTCTCTTAGTTTTACTTACTTTTCTTTTTGTTTGTTTTATCAAAAAAAAATTTAGGTGCGCTACAAGTTAAGGAACATCAACATGTCGGGAAATAAAAGCCAATCTATTCGAGAGATGATGTTGGAAGATATGAATCAATCCAATCAAGAGTTCCTTGCACCCTTTGATGATTACCTATACCAACCGAGAAAAGCCCAAAGAACTTATACCATGGAAAAATCTTGTTCTATGTGTGGAGAACATCATGTGTTTAAAAATTGCCCTCACATTTTCGGTGCATATAACTACATGGAGGACCATAGAGGGAACCAGCAGCAAAATTCTTCATGGTATGGTCAAAAAGCTCAAAATTTTTTTACCATAACAATTTTGCCAAAAGAATGATATATGCCATGGCAATGTAGTCCTTTTCAAGAGCATTCCAATTCCTTGGAGGAAACGTTACTAGCTTCCTTGGCTAGACTTGACGGATCAATTGAAGAGATTTGAGAACTATCAAAATCTATGGATACGAGGATAGCTCAAAGGGGATGCAACCTTAGGGGATTGAGAAGATCAATTGGGGAGATCCACATATGTCATGGATAACATGCACCAACAATTCATTCCTAGGGATACTGACGTCCCAAGGCAAGAAATATCTCCGATGTGTGAGGAACAACTAGAACCTCAAAGTCAAGAGGATGCCAATGAGAGAGACTGCCCAACACATGATGAGCTTGAACAACAAATTGCCTCGGCAATGATTGAGGAGCCTGAACAGAGCAATGCCGCGACAACACTCGGTGAAGCCGAGAACAACAATATACTACAAAGAAATTCGAGGAACCTGATGCCCGAGAAAGTTACAACGTTAATGTTGAAGCAGGAATATGTAGATTGCTCTCATCTACAATTGCCACGGCAATTACACGACCACATGCAAGATCAACGAGATAATAATACTTTGCCAATGGAATATGAGCAGGTAATAGTTGAACCTTTTGAATTCTTTAAAAACTCACCTCGTCCATTGCAGGTATGTCTTGAGGAACCGAGGTTGGTAGATTTGAAGCCATCGAAATCTCTACTGATGGAGATGTTTGAGAGGCCAAAAGAAAAAGGTGTTTGGATTCATAAAGCTCTTGAGAAAAATTGATTCTTCCCTTGACTTAAAGCAAAATTTGACAACGATTGCCACGACAATTGGCTTGAGCAAAGAATTGCCACGACAACAAAGGCTACATCCAACCATGATAGAAGTCGACAAGAATGAGGTAATTGAATGGTTGAGAATGGATATAATTTTTTCTATTAATATATTTGTGCCTTCAGGAATAGTAACAAGGTGGAGAGTATACATGGACTACAAGCGAACAAAGAAGAAAGACACCTCCACCATGGTAATGCAAAAGGGAGTAGCTGGGAGCACATTGGCCCAACTCTTTTTGGGCAATATTGTCACCCGATGGAGGGTACGGATGGACTATAAGAAGTATCGGAAACGACTCTCCTCAAGTTTTCTCAGATATGCAGTAACATTAGAAGTGGTCACTTTAGGAGATGCCTGAGCATGCTCTCCTTCCAATATTTTCTTTTTCTTTTTATTTTCATTTTTATTTTTAGGAGATATTTTATTTTTCTTCATTATCTTTAGTTTTCAGGTTTTCTTTGTTTTCTTTTTCACAACAAGACTCACAACTACTATGCTAAGGAAATTCACTGTCGACTACTTGCCACAGCAACCACAACAGAAATTGGCGATGCCCAGGCAACAACTATGGCTTCGGGAACTACTGATGCCCATGCAAATGAACCTGCATCGGCAAACATGGATCAAATCAAAGCAATGCTATTCACACGGCACCAGCATTCAACCACCGACGGAAATTGAATCAAGCAAACGGCACGAAGGAAACTCATCACTCGAGGTGACGACCTCTCTGACTAACTCATTTCATTTAGTTTCTTTTAAATTTTGTTTCACTTTTACGTGCATTGAGGACAATGCTTCTCTCGAGTTTGGGGGGTGTTGGTTTCTAGTTAGTTTCATGCATTCATCTTTAGCAATCACATATAGGTTGCATATGTTACTTGCCATGCCTTTAATTTGATTTAATTGCTTAAGACTTGTTGAATATCCAATGATGAATTTTTGCCACTGCACTTAATTGAAAGAACCTTTAATTTTAGGATTGCATGAAAAGAACTTAGAATTTTACTATGATGCTGATTTTTTTTTACACGGTTGTGGCTTGTTGATTGAAAGAAACTTAGTGAACTTAGGTTGCTTAAAATTTGGGTAAATTAAAAATTGAAAATTAAAAGTTAATTTCTTGCTAGAGGTGCCCAAAAACTGGGCTCTAGTAGTAAATGCACTTTCTTGCTAGAGGTGCCCGAAACTGGCTCTAGTAGTTAATGCACATTAAAGAATCGCTAGAGGTGCCCGAAATTGGCTCTAGTCGACTAAAATAAAATAAGAAATTGCTTACTTTGCTAGAGGTGCCCGAAATTGGCTCTAGTGAAAATAAAAATAAATGCCCCGACAGTTAAATTAATAAAAGCCTGTAGTTCACATAAAATCTTGAAAATCAACTTGTTCACAACTACACACACACATTGTCACAAGCACTATAGTTTGGTTCCGGGTAATTTTTGTGCTATCCGAAAAATTAAAAGGTGATCATACTTTGTGCCATGGTTCTGAGGTTTGAATTCAAGTTTGAAGCATGTCTTTGATGATTAAAGTCTTGGCAGGTAATTGTTAGTTTGCATTGCTTGAGGACAAGCAATAGTTCGAGTTTGGGGGCGTGATAAGTGTTCAAAAGTACTATTTTTATTACCCTTTTTACTCATGTTATTGTTAGACTTAAGCTCATATTAGTTGCATAATTAGTTATTCATGCATTAATTCATGTTTCTTTCCACTGTTGAGCTTGATTACATAACTTGGTGATTTTTGTGGAAAAAGATGCTGCTTTGGTGTGTTTTTGTGTGTATGTGCAGGATCACTTGCCAAAGCAATGCCGAGCTAGTTGCCAGGGCAATGCATGAAGGATATGCCGAGCTAGTTGCCAGGGCAATGCATGAAGGAGACGCCGAGCCAGTTGCCATGGCAATTGTCGACAAAGAGAAGATGCAATAGGGATGTCGAAATTAATGACTAGACAAGCCCAAGATGACGTGGAGCAAAGCCCAAACCCAAAGGAATTTGATTGCCATGCAGAGATTAAAGAAGAATTAAATTCCAAGAAGATAGGATAAGTTCTAGTAGGAATACAATTATAATAAAGAATTATATTCTTTAAAGATAATTTAATTCCAACTTAAACTCCTCCTCAAAGAAGGACTTTGGCCTAGCCCTATAAATAGCAAGGAGATTTCGACAATCCATAGAGAGAAAAATAGAGAAATTTCGACAAGATAGCAAGGAGGAGAGAGTTCGATTTCTTCTTCTTTCTTTGCTTCCATTAGATTCATGGTTTGGGGATTATTCTTTGTATATCTTTTGAACCCAACCATGAACTAACTTGATTGGTTGGGGTTATTGTGTTTTGTTGTTGTGAGAAACAATTGGATTTTGTTTAGGTAATAAGAGTTTGTACTTTTCTATTCAAGGTTTACTCATTCTTGGCTTTTATTCTTGTTTGCGAGTGAATTGGGAGAGGATCTCGTAACTTCATCTATTTATCTAATATCGGGAGAGTTAGATTCAAGAAACGAATGAGTATAGTCTTTATTCAATCTATTGATGGTGAAGATTAATCCGGCTTAGGAATAAGTTAAGGATTTCAACGGCTAAGAGGAGCGCAAGATTGGTTGTTGTTCACCCTTGATTCACGCAGGGATGTATTATCAAGGCATGCACAAGTAGCTAGAGTTTCAACTTAGGGATAAGAAGAAACCATTGAAGAACGCTCTGCCGAACCTTGAAGTTGCTGCCCAGACGCCCAAGTAGTTGCCCAGCTAGTTGCCCAGGCAACCATCGATTAGTTGCCAAGGCAACCCACTGTGTAAGTTGCCACGGCAACTGAGTTGCCCTTGCACTCTTTTACCAAGACGATCCAATCGGCTATCACACCTCAACTCACGATAACCTGGCCTATTCTCTCTTTTTCTTTCATCTATTCTTTTAGTTTATTGCTTTTACTTTTCTCGTTAATTAAAACCTCTATTATCAATTGTGTTTTTATTTTCACAAAGGCAGAAACTTAAGCAAAGTGGCCCAAACCAATCCCTGTGGAGACGATACTCGATACTCATATCACTTTATTACTTGCGACGTGTATACTTGCACATTTGCATAGCACTTATCACATGCAACATAATGCTCCAACAACTTTCTAAAGATGTATGATGGCAATTTTCTCCGACATGGTTGAAGACTTCCTTGAAATCTTCATGGATGATTTCTCGGTATTCAGAGATAACTTCGACAATTGCCTTAGTAATTTGGAGAAGGTGTTAGCAAGATGTGAAGAATCTGACCTAGTGCTAAATTGGGAGAAGTGCCATTTTATGGTGGACGAAGGTATTGTGCTCAGTCATAAGATCTCGTCTAAAGGAATTGAAGTGGATAGAGCCAAGGTGGACGTGATTGAGAGGTTGCCTCCACCAAATTCAGTCAAAGGGATCCGAAGTTTTCTTGGACATGCAAGTTTTTAAGAAGGTTTAATCATAATTTTTCTAAAATATCCAAATCCTTGTGTAACTTGCATGAACAGGACAAAGCCTTCAACTTTGATGATTCTTGTACAGTAGCCTTTGAAGACTTGAAGAAGCAACTTGCCATAGTGCCCGTTGTCGTTCCACTTGATTGGACCCTACCGTTTGAACTTATGTGTAACGCAAGCAATTTTGTGGTATGAGCTGTCCTAGGTCAGTGAAAAGGTAAAATTTCCCATGTGATATATTACGCTAGTAAAACTCTTAATGGTGCTAAATTGAATTACACCACGACGAAAAAAGAGTTACTAGCATTAGTTTTCGCATTTGATAAGTTTCACTCTTATTTAATCATAACTAAGGTAATTGTTCATATTGATCACTCAGCAATTAAGTACCTATTCTCTAAGAAAGATGCCAAACCTCGTTTGTTTCGTTGGATTTTACTTTTACAAGAATTTGACATCGAAATTAAGGACAGGAAAAAATGAAGAACCAAGTTGCTGATCACTTGTCAATGCTGGAAAAATGTGATGAAGATCCTGACTCCTTGGAGATCCACGACACATTCCCGGATGAGCAATTATTAGTTGCCATGGTAACTCTCCGGTATGCTGATTTGGTTAATTACTTGGTTAGTGGTATTTTTCCTTATGACCTTACTCACCAAGGAAAGAAGCGGTTCTGACATGATGTTAAGCATTATTATTGGGACGGGCCTCTTTTGTTTAAACAATGTACATATGAGGTGATACGAAGTTGTGTCCCCGAAGAGGAGCAGCAAAATGTGCTACTCCAATGCCACTCTTCACCTTATGGAGGCCACTTTGGAGGAACTCGAACAACGACTAAAGATCTGCAATCTGGGTTTTACTGGCCTGCCCTTTCCAAAGATGTTCACAACTACTACAAAGGATGTGATCATTGTCAAAGAACGGGGAATATATCAAAGTGACACGAGATACCATTACAGAACATACTCGAGGTAGAATTATTTGATGTGTGGGAATCGATTTCATGGGGCCCTTCTCATCCTCATTCGGCAATTTATACATCCTACTTGCCGTGGACTATATGTCTAAATGGGTTGAGGCAACTGCAGTTCCCAAAAACGATTCCAAGACCATGCATAAATTTTTGCAGAAAAATATATCCACACAATTCAGGACACTGAGAACAATTATCAGCGATGGGGGCACGTATTTTGACAATAGGCTGATTGCCAAGATGTTAGAGCGCTTCAGAGTGACACATAAAATTGCCACATCATATAACCCGTAGACAACCGTGCAGGCCAAAATTTCCAATTGTGAACTGAAGATTATCCTTGAGAAGGTTGTCAATCCCTCTCGAAAGGATTGGTCTCTAAGAATTGATGATGCACTTTGGGCTTATCGAACAACATTCAAAGCGCCCCTAGGCATGTCTCCTTACAGTCTTGTCTACGAAAAAACTTGTCACCTTCTAGTGGAGATCGAGCATAAGGCTTATTGGGCAATCAAAACCGTTAACATGGATTGGAAAAGTGCAGGGCAGAAATGTCTACTAGACCTCAATGAGATAGAAGAATTTCGCGCTGTAGCTTACGATAATGCAAGAATCTACAAAGAGAAAATAAATCATTTGCATGACAAGACGCTATTGTCGTGGCAATTTTTGCCAGGGCAATTAGTACTTCTCTTTAATTCTTGTTTAATAATTTTTCTGGGAAAACTGAAGTCAAGATTGTCCGGACCATTCGAAGTAGTCAAACCTTTCTCCCATGGTGCTGTTATAATCAAGTCCACCATCGACGGACATGAGTTTAAAGCTAACGGATAGCGTTTAAAGCATTATTTCAGCAATCATTTTGAGCACGACAAGGAAGTTGTTGCTTTAGGAGATGCATGAATATGCTCTCTTTTAGTATTTATTTTTCGTATTATTTTTTCTTTTTGACTTAATTTTATTTTTAGATTTTTAGTTCTATTTTTGTTTTGTTTAATTCTCATTCTTTAGGATATTTTTATCTTTATCTCTACTTACATTATCTTATTTTTTTTATTTTCTTTAATTTTTATAGTTATCTCTACATTCTCTTTATTTTATTTATTTATTCCATATTTATCTTTTTGTTTTGAATTTTAGGATAAAGTTCAAGAAGAGGAGGAGTTGGATATCAAGATAAAATCCACCCAAGGGATAATGGGCTAACTTTGAGGGATTACAATACTTATTTGAAGTGTTGTTTTACCCTAAAATTTTACCCTATTCCCTCCCAAAACCCCTAGCCGTCCAAAACCTCTTCACCTTCCCCCAATCCCCCTTAGCCGCCCAACACACCAATCCCCTTACTTTCTTTCTTACTTTCTTTCTTTTCTTTCCATCAACCATCCTATCTACCATATTTTTATTCCAAATTAAACACTCTATCTACTCCATCCTTGAGCCATTACACTTCCCTCATCTTTTGAACTCAAGATTTCTTCTAGTTTTTCTTTGTTTCCTATTCCAACCACAACCCAACAATACCCATGGCCAAGAACCTTAAAACCATGGCAAAGTCGAGTTCTTCAAGAGAAGCCGAACCCCTATTCAAGCGGTATGCAAATCCAATCATTAAAGAGTGATATCTCACAAAATTCGCAAGCCAAAAGTGTGGGAAGAATAAGGATTTGAATATGCTACTCGCCACACGAATTTTAGCCTTGATGAGTCCATCTACAAGATTATCGAGCATCACCAATGGTAAATCTTTTGCCAATGACCAAAGCCCGGCAATGTCACCTGGGTAAGAAGTTTTATTCACATTTTTCTAACCTAAACAATCCTTGCGTCTATGTTCACGGTAGGGCAATCCTCATTGATGCCAATACAATCAACACCTATTTTGGTGTATATATCGCAAAAGATGAGCACAAGGCATTCGTCAATAACATCTCAGCCGATGAAGTAGAGAAAGTTTTCAAGGATCTAACGATTGAATGAGCCAAGTGGATGACAGAGCCCTAAAAGGAACAGTAAACCAGACTCTGCTAAAACCGGAGGCAAAATTGTGGAACAATTTCATTAAGACATGCTTAATGCCCACTACCCATCACACCACGATTTCTTATTCTCGTCTCTTATTACTACACTCTATTTTGCACAAGCGAACCATAAGTATTGGCAACATTATCTTTGATGAAATTTATGCTTGTAGTCAAAAAGATGTAGGGGCACTTTTATTCCCAAGCTTGATATCTCAATTGTGCGAGACGAAAGATGTGCCACTTGACCCTATGGACGAGAAGTTGACCGCAAAAAAGGGTGGAATTGGACTCAATACTTGCAGATAATGGGTACGGAACCAACAAAAGAGTAAACTTCAGCAAGAAGATCCTCTACTCCAACAATTGCCAGGGCAACTAAACATGCCGCAGCAAGTTCTCATGCCCCAGCAAAAGAACCTGCCTCAGCAAGCATGGATAAAATTGCTGAACTACTCAACCCTTTGTCACAACGATTGGAACAAATTGAGGTCCAACAACTATTGTTCATGCGATATATGAAAGATCGAGATGTGGCCATATCACGAGTCATTTTGGAGAACTACCCCGATAGCATAATCCCTTTTCCAATTTTCCAGCTGAATTACTCGCCCAAGAAACTGAAGATGCCACGGCAATTGCTGCACCACACAAAGAACCTATGACTGAACCTACTTATACTGAATCACTTCATGGATTTACAATTCAGACGAGTCTCTTTCCGTACCAAGGAAATCACCACCGACCACACCATCAAAGTCGAAGCGTAAAGCTTCTAAAATCGAAGAGGTCAAAAATGAGGATGAAATGAGTGATGAGGTTTCGAAAGTATGGGTTCAAGTTGCACCACCGACCACACGCCACCAATCACCACGAACCAGCAAACGGATTAAGCAAACGGCTCAAAGGAAGCTTATCATTCGAGGTGACAACCTCTCTGACTAACTCATTTGCATTATGTTTCATTTTGTTCTTATTTCGTGTAATTGCATGCATTGAGGCCAATGCTTCTCTTGAGTTTGGGGGGCTCTCGTTCTTATTGTTAGACTGTTACATTAGTTGAATTTTTAATGTTAGATTGCTGCATTAGTTTGCATTCATATTGTATAGTTTGCATATGTTACTCGCCATATCTTCTACCGAATTAAACTGTCTAGACCTTTTGAATATCCAATGATGAATTTTTACCACTACACTTAATTGATAGAACCCTTAATCGTATGATTTGCATGGAAGGCACTTAGGATTTTACTATAATGCTGAATTTTTAATGATACTATTGTGACTTGTTGATTGTGGGAGATTTAGTGAACTTAGGTTACTTAAAATAGGGTAAATTGAAAACTAAATTTGCACTAGAGGTGCCTATCCGAATCTAGCTTAAACTAAAATTGGATTAAGGATAATTTCTTGGTAGTGATGCCCGAAACCAGCTCTAGTTGTCGTACATAAAAATTGCTAGAGGTGCCCAAAATTGGCTCTAGTAAAAAAAATACCTCTGTAATTAACTTGACAACACCTATCGTTCACATGGAATCCTATTAGTCAACTTGTACACAATTCCACACACTCATTACCACAAGCATTATAGTCTAATCCCGAGAAGTTGTCACGCTATCTGAAAAATTAAAAGGGATTCATACTTTGTGCCACGATTCTGAGGGTTGAAATTAGGCACGAAGCATTTTTTGATGGTTGAAAGCCTTGGCATGTAATTGTTAAGTCTGCATTGCTTGAGGACAAGAAATAGTTCGAGTTTGGGGGTGTGTTAAGTGTGTAAAAGTCCTACAATTTTTTACCCTTTTACTCATAATTATTGTTCAACTTAGGCTCATTTTAGTTGCATTATTAGTCATTCATGCATCATTTCATTCTTTCCTTCATTAATAAGCTTGAAGTTGTATTTTGGTTGGTTTTTGCTGGAAAAGATGGTATCCGTGTGTGTTATTTGGTGCAGGAATAAATTGTCGTAGCAATCAGGAAATTGCCGTAGCAAGCAAGGAATTGCCGTGGTAATTAAGTAAGAAGATTGAAGGGTCTTCCGGGGCAATTGAAGCTAATTTTTGAAGGCCATGCTGAATCGATTGCCGACAATGACTGGATAAATCCACCTCATTCAAGATAAGCATGAAAATTAAAGGATAAACCCCAAGGACTTGGATTTACACGTAGAGTTTGATGGAGATAAAAAATTAGATTTATGAGGAGTTTTTGAGGATAGATATAAAAGAGATTTATTATCTCTTTTACTGAATTTAATTCCAACTCATCCTCATCTACAAAGAACTCGACCAAATCATCTCCTACAAATATGAACCAAGTCGCAGCCTTAAAGGGGGTGTTCGATTCGAGAGAGAAAGAGAGGGGGTTGATCGCAACTTCATCTTCTTCTTCATTGTTTCTATTCGATTCATGTTGGAGATGATTTCTTTTGTGTTTCTTTTACACCCAGCCATGAACTAAATTAAATTGGCTTGAGTTATTGGGATTTTGTTGTTGTGAAAACGTTTGGATTGTTTAAGTTTTTTTTTGTAATTTAGATTCAAAGTTTGTTCATTCTTGGTTCTTATTCTTATTTTGAGTGAATTGGGAGAAGATCTCAAGAGATATCCATTTATCTAACATCGGGAGAGTTAGATTCAAGAAATGAATGAGCATGATCTCCAATTAACAAATCCTTAATTGAGGTTAATCCATCTTAGGGATAAGATTTAGATTTCAACGTCTAAAAGGAGCGAAAGATCGGTTGTTGTTCACCCAAGGTTAATGCAAGGATGTATCACCAAGGCATGCACAATTGACCAGTTCTTTGGGTTAGGGATAACACGAAGACATTGAAGAACGCTCTGCCGATCTCTGAAGGGAGGAACCCAATTGCCACGACAATTGACGAATTGCCACGACAATTGACGAATTGCCAAAGCAAACAATGACCTAGACTTTTCATTCGATCATCACACCATAAGTCACAATAATCCAGCCTATTCTCTTATTCGATCACAATATTCTTTTATTTTCTTGTTCACTTTATTTTACTTGTTAATTTGAAATATCTACCATCACAATTTATTTCTCTTTTTAGTGCAAGGAATTAGAAATCAAAGTTTCACCGATCCTTGTGGAGACGATATCTAATCTATACTATAACTTGCGACGTGTACACTTGCACCAATTACGAAGCACTCAAAACACGCAACAAAAGGCAATGAGGTTCATTGTGTTTTTGGGAGGTTTTTTTTACTAAACTCCCTATTTGAGCAAGTTTGTATTGTTGTCTTGGGATTGTAGATGGTCTTTCTCATTTGGTTATTGCTTTGGATTTATGTTTGGTATGATGGTTGGATTGGTTTCTAGGAAGCATGCCTCTAGCCTGTCAATTGAAGTGTGATGCCATGTTATGATCTTGTTTTTGTGATATTTTGATGTGGTTTGATCTTGAGAGTAATTGTCTATAACTTTGAGTCATGTTAGAATGTGTTAAATTCATGAAAGTGTGAAAAACCAGTAGAAGTGGATATTTTAGGTCCAAGCATTTCGGTACACATGATGGTGTATTGCTGCGCATAGGCTTAATCTAAGCCCATGTTTCGGTACGGGTATAGGCTAAAATGGAATGCATACCGATACTCGAGAGAGTGTATCGGTACGGGTTTAAGCTACTGGAATTTGGAGTTTTAAAAAGGAGCAAGTGTATCGAAAAACTTGTTTGTGTACCAATTGGGTGTCGGTTTTGTTAGTTGAAGTGTAGTTTGAGTTTTATATTCTTCTATTTTGGTCCCTGAATGTTATGTATGCAATCCAATGAGTTTGGATTTGAAGCTAGATTTTTACATGTGAGCATAAAACCTGACAATTAAGTATTGTTAACTTAAAAATGGATTAAGTCCCTATATTTTTTCCCAAATTTCAATTTGGTCCTTAAATTGCAATTGGATGTCGATTCAACACCCGATTGAGTTGAGTTTCACTCGCTGCCTGCTCACTCACCCTAGGTTATAATATTTCTTCTAGATAAGATAAAAGAAAAAAATGGACATAATTCGAATTAATCTTTACAGGTTTGTTTTGGCAAACCCAATGTAGCTCGCTCGGTTCGGTTTAGCGACTAGGTTGGGTCAATAGGGTTACATTTGGTGGTATCAGAGCCAGGCTTGCGTTAATTAGGATGATGTTATTGGTTGAATTATGTTGGTTGCTATGCACCGTGATTGCTATGTGCATGTTGGTTGTTATATGCCATGTTGGGTATGTCTTGGGGACACATTTCCTTATTACTACAGTCTAAAATATTTTGATTTGAAATGGAAGTGTTGGATCCTTTCTCGAAGCTAGCCTGATTATTTTGTTTTGGTGTAATTATCATGCCTTAGATTTTAGCACTATGGGACCAAGGAGAGAATTAAAGTTTGGCACGAATGTTGTTGCCGTTGGGCAAGGAAATTAGTAGAATGTTGTACCTCCTAAAGGTTTGCCACCTCCTCCGCCTAATCCACTTGAGGGTGTAGAGCAAGTACCACATGCGCCAGCTGGGCCAGTGTTGGGTGATATGGTGCCTTTGATTCAAGAGATTACCAAAGCTTTTCAAGCTGCCGTTGCTGGACTGCATGTGCCTACACTAGCTGGTATGGTTCTAAATTTGTTCGAAGCCAAATTGAGGGAAAAACCAAGCAAGGTGCTTACTCACCTCCTTGCTTGACAATGCCCACATGAAATTCATCTGAATAGGTGATTGATGAATTCAATAGCTAAATAGAAAATACTATTGACCATAAGAATAAGCAAACCCTTGATGGAGGGTAAGCTTTTCATTGGTTGGCATGTAGGTGAGATATGATTAAGCTACAATCTTTTAAATGATTAAATGAATAAAGAGAAGCTCCCATCTCTCATATTTTAAACTCCCGAAAGCAAACCCAAAACCTTGTCTCCCAAATAAGCAAGCTCATCTATTGTTATCTTCAACCTCTAGCTAAGCAAGCACCTTGGTTTGTCCTTCGACCCTGCTCAATTCCAATAAACCAATAGAAAGCTTTTATCTCGGTAAGTAGAACCCCTCACTCGATTTAATGATTCCAACCTTTGTGGGAGCTTAATTCCGAAATTAAGTTTTCCTGGTTCATGTGGGAACCCATGAATTGGGGGTTTGATTTTGTTAATTCAATCTTGTCCTTAAGCTTTGATGAGCTCGAAATATGTTTTCGAATCCTTAATTCGAACTCTAATGTAATCCTAACTTTGTGCTAGCTCAAGTGTTGGAGAATGATCCCTTATCGTCCCCAAAGGAAGCTAGGCACAACGGAGATGTAATTCGAGAGCCTCGTAATCAAGGAGAGTGTAGTCGAGTCAAGGGATAAGCTCAGTTTCATCCCGTTGCATCATTGTGGTTTGCTATGCATTGTGTCAAAGCTCAAGTAGAGCAATCACCTATAAATTCGAATAGTAAGGTTGGGTAAGCCCTTGTGTTATTCTGATATGGTTATGGATATACATGTGACATACGATCCGATATAAATGAACTATGAAAGTAATATGTTGTAATGTGAATAACTATGTTATATTATGTGAATTTGATATGACTATGTGATGATTCGATGTAAACATATAACATGATATGCTATAGAGCTATGGCTCACTTCCGTTTCTAATATGCTATGGCCTATAGGCACAAAGGTAAGAAAATACAATGATATATGTGAACCTTTGACAATTGTGAGTTTTGGATACAATTGGCATGCCATAGGGTTATTTGAGCTCGTATAAGTAAGGGTTGGACTACGGGCCGGGGCTACAGCCTATATGTGGGGGAGACAAGGATAGATTGTGTGAGGGACTTATCCGGAGCTACGGCTCAAGGCTACGACCTACTTTCTGACATATGTGGGGTGTAAAGGGGAATCCGTGTATCCATTTGTTACATTGTCCAAGGGAATTAATATGTGTTTAATTATGCTATGTTTATATGAGAATATGAAAAATGATCCCAAGCATGATGCTTATGAAATTGAAGAAGTTATTATGATGCCTAATTGTGTTGCCATGCCATTCATGATGATAGATTACCATGCATGTCATGTGATTCTGTTATGTTTGTTATGACTAGCTCACGAGGATATATAAGCCTAACATATGTGTATGTCATGCATTTTAGGGTCTGGAGATCTTCCGAGCTACGATCGTGTAATCTCCTAGTTGCAAGTCACTTTTGCAAAACATATGTATATTTGTTTTCATTTCTGAACTCCTAATACAGTGGCATAAGGTTTAATGTATTGTAAAGACCTATTTCATTGTGGTTGTGCAAACCTATTTGTAACTAGGTGTGGTATGGCTTAAATGGTGTTTGGGAATGGTTAAAATGGCTAAAATGAGCATTAAGGTCAAAATTTGTAAAATCATAGTAAATGGATTCAAAACGCCTTAAAATTTGAAATGCTATTAGGTTTACTATTTTTAAGGTTACTAGTAAAATTTGGATAACGTTTGGCTGGGTAAATCGAATAAAAACCAGAGAAATTTTGTCATTGCATGTCAAGGTGTATCGATACGGGTGATGGCGTATCGATACGACTAGGCATAAATTGGCTTAATAGAATAGGGCATATCGATACAGCTAGGGTGTATCGATATGGCTAGGGTGTATCAATATGGAAATTGGTCTCTGGAATTTGGTTTAGAAAATGGTATCGATACGGTCTTAGAACGTATTAATACGGGGTCAACGCAGTCAACGCGTATCGATACGGACATAGCTGTATCGGTACAAGTTTTTTAACCTTTGAATCTGGAAACTGAAAATAGGTTTAGCGTATTGATACGGCCCTTAGGGTATCGATACGGTGTTAGTTAATTCTGTTAAAGAGAATAAAAGAACGTTTTTGGCAGTTTACAAAATGGTCACTAAAGTCATATAGTTTAAATGATTAGGTTAACGATATCCTATAGTAACGAAACTTCATTGAGTAATAATTGGTAAGTTTAATTACAAGTTGGTAAAAAGAATTCTGATTAGGTTCGTTAATTTGCAAAATTTACAATTTAGTCCCCTAAGTTTGAAAAGTTTAAAATTAGCCTTAATTCTGATAATATTAGTGATGACAGGTCCACTAAACTTTCTAATCAACTATTAAGACATTCCGAATAATATATCTGAACTCTGATTTCATTTTTGAATTCCCAAACTGTTTTTTGATAACATTTTCTGACCTGGTTTCCTACCAGACCGGGAATGGAGTGTTACAGTTGTAATATCAAAGCCTAGGTTTAGTCGATTCTAGGACTATACTGAAGCCCGTTACGAGTCTGTATATATTTATGCCACCTAGGAGTTATTTGTATATGTTATCTATGACTTGCAGCTTACACGATCCAATCTTTCTATATGATTAGATTTGAAAATGTCGGTGTCTACTGATAGACGTGCTGTTAATGAACCAAATCCCGGCTCCTCCTCTACTCAAGGGGATAATCTGTGGGCAGAAGTTAGGCCCGAACGAGTGAGACAAAATGATATGCCTCATCCCTCGCCGATGCCGCTCGCTCAGCAGGAATATCTAATGTCCATGGCCGACATGATTAAACAAGTGGTTGTGTCCCTTGGACAAGAACCACCCCTCAGCTTGCTGTAGCCTCCCCGACTATTTTGAGGGCGCCTATTGACAAGCTCAAACAATACCCAATTTACACCTTTACCGGCCAAGACCTGAATTCGTAGAATAGTGGTTGGAGAACACTTTGAAAGTGCTGAATAAGCAAATAAAGTTCCCTGAAGAACATAAGCTTGAGTGCGCCTTAGCCTTGATTGCTGAAGAGGCTCATAGTTGATGGGATACAGTGACACTCACCGTGCATAAACACAGAGTTACGTGGGACTTCTTCCTTCAAGAGTCCCGCAAAAAGTATATCAGTGATCTTTACATCGCTGAGAGGCGTAAGAGATTCCTCCATCTGAGGCAAGGAGGAAGGCCCATAGAGTAGTATATTCAGGATTTTTGCAAGTATGCAAGATATGGTGCTGAGATTATACGCACGAATAAAGAAAAATATCGGATGTTCGTTGATGGCCTCTATGATGAACTACGTCCTCTTTTCACTATCTTCGAGTTAGAAGACTTCCAAACTATGGTTAATCGAGCCATTGCTACTGAATCCTCCTAAAAGGCTTTCGAAAGAAGGAAAAGGAACCAGGCCAGACCTAATAAGAGGTTCTGAGATGATCCCAAGCCACCCACATCTCAAAATATGGGTAGACGGTAGGACCAGAAGTCTGCTACCTTTCAACAGCTACCATGATCCGGTTATGTACCATAGCTCCAGTCTACAGGAACATCTATTGCTCATACATCTTCAATAGATAGTACAAGTGGTTCTACGAAAGGTTCCCAGATCCCTCTATGTAATTTTTGCCAGAAGAGGCACCCAAGGTAGTGCCGTAGATAGTCCAGATCTTGTTATCTCTGCGGCGAGTCTGGTCACTTTATCCGATAATACTTGTAGAATCCGCACGCCCCTACATCGGTAGCTTCTCAAAACAATCCTAACAGGGGGAGAGGAGCAAAGCCAATGTTTTCTAGATCTGTGGGGAGACCTCGCAGCACCAATGCTCCTCTGGCTAGTCGTGACCCTCAAACTTCAGCCCAGATGTACCATGTTTGGGGTCGTGAGCAGGAGGACGATCCTGATGTGAATGCAGGTATGGTGGAATTATGTTCTGCTCTTATTTATACTTTGGTAGATCCAGGCTCTATGCATTCTTTTGTTAGTGAACCTTTAATTGCAAAGTATGCCTTAGAACCAGAACCGGACACTTTGTCTCTAATCCGTTAGGAGATAGTGTGATCATTCGATGGATTTGTAAAGCTTTCCCTCTAAGAATCCAAGGGATCCCTTTCTCGGCTAATTTGATGGCCTTTCTCTTTCAAGAGTTCAATCTCATATTAGGCCTCGACTGGTTAGCCGAACACCAAGCACGGGTGGACTGTTCGAAGAAGTTATATCTCTAGAGACTCGGTAAAGAAAGCATAACCCGGATGAAATCTGAACCCGGGCCTAAGAAGACTCTCATGTATGACATGAAAGATCTAAAACTTGAAAATGTACATGTTGTGAAGGAATTCTCTGATGTGTTTCCCGATGAACTTCCAAGACTCTCTCCCACTCGAAAAGTGAAGTTCGGGATAGAAATGAAACTTGGAACTACTCTGGTCTCTATCACTCCGTATAAAATGGCTTCGGTAGAGTTAAGAGGGCTAAAGGCCCAAATCCAAGACCGTTTGGATAAGAGATTCATTTGACCGAGTTCTTCACCCTGGGGAGCACCGGTGTTGTTCGTTAAGAAGAAGGATGGGTCGATGCGCCTATACATTGACTATCGTCAGTTGAACAAAGTGACAATTAAGAACAAGTATTTGTTACCAAGGATTGATGATCTCTTTGATCAATTGAAAGATGCTTCTGTTAAGATAGATTCGTGATCTGGATATTATCAAATTCTAGTGAAAAAGTCTGATGTTCCAAAGACTGCCTTTCGAACCAGATATGGCCACTATAAATTTCTAGTAATGCCATTTGGGCTTACAAATGCACCTATAGCCTTCATGGATTTGATGAACTGTGTGTTTCAGCCCTATTTAGACAAGTTCGTGGTTGTCTTTATAAATGACATCTTGATCTATTCAAAAGATGCGGCTACTCATGAAGAACATCTTCGGATTGTACTCCAGACTCTCCAAGAGAAACAATTATATGCCAAGTTCGGTAAATATGAATTCTGGCTATTCAAAGTGTCCTTCCTAGGCCATGTGATCTGTTATGCGGGAATCCAAGTTAACCCAAAGAAGATTCAAGCCATCCTTTACTGGATTCCTCTGAAGAATGTGGGAGAAGTTCGTAGTTTTTTGGCCTTGTAGGCTACTACTGTAGATTCGTTAAGGGGTTCTCACTGATTGCTGCCCCCTTGACAAAGCTCTTCCACAAGGAAACTTTTTTGTATGGACTATGGATCAACAAAGGAGTTTCGATCAGCTCAAGCAAGTCCTTACTCATGCTCCTGGTTTGGTGCAACCCGAGTTAGGCAAAGATTTCACCATTTACAGTGATACATCCCATCTGGGATTAGGCTGCGTGCTGATGCAAGAAGGCAAAGTCATAGCTTATTCTTCACATCAACTCAAGCCACATAAGATAAACTATCTGACTTATATATGGAATTAGCCCCAATTGTGTTTGCTTTGAAGATTTGGCGACACTATCTGTATGGTGAAAAGTGTTATTTGTACATTGACCACAAAAGTTTGAAGTATCTTTTGTCTCAGAAAGAGCTGAATCTCCGTCAGTGTAGGTGGATGGAACTTCTAAAAGATTATGACTTGGTTATTGATTACCATCCTGGTAAAGCCAATGTCGTAGTTGATGCTCTTATTCGAAAACCTACCCCCTCTACGAGATGTTTGAACGCTTATTTTCGACTCAAGAAGCATGGCAAGTTGTTGGTCGAACTGAGAGTTCAGTCAACCATTGTATCTCGAATCAAAGCACTCCAAGAAAACGATGAGGAGTTGCAGCCTCTCATTACTAAGGTCAAGGATAACATAGATCCAGACTTTGCTATGAATTTTGAAAGCTTGTTATATTTCCGCAACGTATCTATGTGCCCGATAATGATGATCTTCAGAATCAGATTTCGAGTGAAGCTTATTCTAGCCCCTTCTCTATTCACCCGGGGGCTATTAAGATGTACAAGTATCTAAATGAGCTATATTGGTGGTCCAGAATGAAGAAAGAGATCATGGACTTTGTGACTAGGTGTTTGACTTGCCAACAAGTCAAAGCCGAGCACAAGGTGCCTGCTGGTCTTCTACAGCCTATCGAGCTTCCATGGTGGAAATATGAGCATATTACAATAGACTTTGTAAGTGGCCTGCCTATGTCACCGAAGAAGAATGATCTGCTTGGGTCATTGTGGACCGATTTACTAAGTCTGCTCATTTTCTTTCGGTGAGAATAGATTTTAGTTTGCCTAAGCTCACAGAGTTGTATATCCGTGATGTCATTTGGTTACAAGGAGTCCATGTGTCTATTATCTCCGATCGTTATCCTCGATTCGTAACTCGGTTTTGGAGGACCTTACATGAGGCCTTGGGATCGCGAGTGCACCTTAGCACTGCTTTCCATCCTTAAACCGATGGCCAATCTGAGAGAGTTATTCAGGTAACTCTAAACCTTCATTTGAATTTTGTGTCTAAATGTTTTTTGTCAATCTTGATTCTTCCTTGTAGATTCTGGAAGATATGCTCTGAGCTTGTGTCATCGACTTTGGGAATACATGGGAGAAATCCTTACCTTTAGTCGAGTTTCCATAGAACAATAGTTATCAAGCCTCAATTCAAATGGTCCCGTACGAAGCTTTGTATTGAAGGAAATGCAGAACTCCTCTTTGTTAGACCGAACTTGGTAAAGGCAAGATACTAGGTCCTAACTTGCTTCGGGAGACCGAAGAAAGGATAACCATTATCTGTGATCGGCTTAAGGCCACCTTCGATCGACAGAAATCATATGCTAATTTGAAACGAAGAGATGTCTAGTACAAGGTTGGTGAGAAGGCATTCCTCAAAGTATCTTCGTGGAAGAAGATCATTCGTTTCGGCAAAAAAGGGAAGCTAAGCACTCGTTTCATTGGCCCGTTTGAAGTGATTGAAAGAGTTGGAACTGTAGCATACCGATTAGCTCTTCCCAATATGTTAAGTCGGATTCACAACGTCTTCTACGTATCTATGTTACGCAAGTATCGGTCAGATCCCTCCTACGTGATCGAGTCGAAGACTATAGAGATTCAGTCCAATTTGACGTGCGAGGAAGAACCCGTACGGATCCTCGCACGAGAAGTTAAACGGCTTCGCAACAAGTCTATGCCCTTAGTGAAAGTTCTTTGGAGAAGTCATTCTGTTGAAGAGGCAACGTGGGAACCTGAAGAGACTATGCAAAAGCATTACCCTCATATCTTTTCTTAGGGTGAAAATTTGAGGGCGAATTTTCCTAAGGGAGAGAGTTGTCACATCCCGAAAATCAGCCTAGTCGGAATTAGGTTCTGCTGATCGAAAGATTTGAAACTGACATGTAAAATGTTGTAATGAAAGACCATTGTGCCCCTCTTTTGTAATGAAATCACAATTTGGTGCTATTTGAGTAACTGGACTTTCTTGTATGAAATTTGAAGCCCAAAATGCAAATTCTGAGCAAGATGTATCGATACAGTCAAGCCAATATTGATAAGGCCCAACTGCCAATAACTAACTTACCTATTTTGGCAAGGGCGTATTGTTACGACCAAGAGCGTATCGATACGGTTCCCTTGTTCTGAATCTGTTCGAAACCAAATTGAGGGAAAATCGAAGCAAGGTGCTTACTCACCTCCGTGCTTGACAATGCCCACGTGAAAATATCTAAATAGGTGATTGATGAAGTCAATAGCTAAATAGAAAAGACTATTGACCATAGGAATAAGCAAACCCTTGATGGAGGGTAAGCTTTTCATTGGTTGGCATGTCGGTGAGAAATGATTAAACCTCAATCTTTTAAATGAATAAAGAGAAGCTCTTATCTCTCATCTTTTAAACTCCCGAAAGCAAACCCAAAACCTTTTCTCCCAAATACGCAATATCCTCTATTGTTATCTTCAACCTCTAGCTAAGCAAGCACCTTGGTTTGTCCTTCGACCTTGCTCAATTCCAATAAACCAATCGAAAGCTTTCGTCCCTGCGAGAAGAACCCCTCACTCGATTTAATGATTCCAACCTTTGCTTGAGCTTAATTCCGAAATTAGGTTTTCTCGGTTCATGTGGGAACCCATGAATTGGGGGTTTGATTTTGTTAATTCAATGTTTTCCTTAAGCTTCGGTGAGCTCGATATATGTTTCTGAATACTTAATTCGAACTCTAATGTAATCTTAACTTTTTGCTAGATCAAGTGTTGGAGAAGGATCCCTTGTCGTCCCTAGAGGAAGCTAGGCATAATGGAGTTGTAATTTGAGAGCCTCGTAATCAAGGTGAGTGTAGTTGTGTCAGGGGATAGGCTCGGTGCCATCCCATTGCATCATTGTGGTTTGCTATGCATTGTGTCAAAGCCCAAGTAGATCAATCAGCTATAAATTCGAATGGTAAGGTTGGGTAAGCCCTTGTGTTATTCTGATATGGTTATGGATATACATGTGACATATGATCCAATATAAATGAACTATGAAAGTAATATGTTGAAATGTGAACAACTATGTTATATTATGCGAATTTGATATGACTACGTGATGATTTGATGTAAACATGTACTATTATATGCTATAGAGCTACGGCTCACTTCTGTTTCTGATATGTTATGGACTACGGGCACAAAGATAAGAAAATACAATGATATATGTAAACCCTAGACATTTGTGAGTTTTGGATACAATTGGCATTCCATAGGGTTATTTAAGCTCGTATAAGTAAGGGTTGGACTACGGTATGAGGTTACGACCTATATATGGGAGAGATAAGGATGGATTGTGTAAGGGACTTATCTGGAGCTACGGCTCAAGGCTACAGCCTACTTTATGACATATGTGCATTGTAAAGGGGAATCCGTGAATCCATTTATTACATTGTCCAAGGGAATTAATATATGTTTAATTATGCTATGTTTATGTGAAAATATGATAAATGATCCCAAGCATGATGCTTATGTAATTGAAGATGTTATTATGATGCCTAATTGTGTAGCCATGCCATTCATGATGATAGATTACCATGCATGTCATGTGATTATGTTATGTTTGGTATGACTACCTCACTAGGCTATATAAGCCTAACATATGTGTGTGTCATGCATTTCAGGGTCTGGAGATCTTCCGAGTTACGATCGTGTAATCTCCTAGTTGCAAGTCACTTCCGCAAATCATATGTATGTTTGTTTCATTTTCAAACTCCTAGTATGGTGGTATAAGGTTTAATGTATTGCAAAGACATATTTCGATGTGGTTGTGCAAACCTATTAGTAACTAGGTGTGGTATGGTTTAAATGGTGTTTGGGAATGGTTAAAATGAGCATTAAGGCCCCAATTTGTAAAATCGTAGTAAATGGATTCGAAACGCCTTAAAATTTGACATGTTATTAGGTCTAATATTTTTAAGGTTACTGGTAAAATTTGGATAACATTCAGCTGGGTAAATCAAATAAAAACCAGAGAAATTTTGTTATTGCAAGTCAATGCGTATTGATACGAGTGATGGCGTATCGATACGGCTAGGCATAAATTGACTTAATAGAACATGGTGTATCGATACGGCTAGGTTGTATTGATACAGAAATTGGTCACTGGAATTTGGTTTAGAAAATTGTATCGATACGGTTTTAGAGCGTATCGATACGGGGTCAACACAGTCAACGCGTATCGATACGGGCATAGTTGTATCAGTACAAACTTGTTATCCTTTGAATCTAGAAACTAAAATTAGGTTTAGCGTATCGATACGGCCCTTAGGGTATCGATAGGGTGTTAGTTAATTCTGTTAAATAGAATAAAAGAAAGTTTTTGGCAATTTACAAAATGGTCACTAAAGTCATATAGTTTAATTGATTAGGTTAACGATATCCGATAGTAACGAAACTTCACTGAGTAATAATTGGTGAGTTTAATTACAAGTTGGTAATAAAGAATTCTGATTAGGTTTGTTAATTTGCAAAATTTACGATTTAGTCCCCTAAGTTTGAAAAGATTAAAATTGGCCTTAATTCTGATAAAATTAGTGATGACAAGTCCACTAAACTTTCTAATTGACTATTAAAACATTCCGAATAATAGATATGAACTCCGATTTTATTTCTGAATTCCTAAACTATTTTCCAATAACACTTTTCGACCCAGTTTCCTATCAGACCGAAAAGGGGTGTTACACAGGGTACCTAGGCTAGAGCAACATTTAATACCTATTGAGTTTGTGGATCGTGTGATCACATGAGGCGAGACTGTCTATGTTTATCTTGTCAGGGATAGGCTCATTCTACTGTTGTTGCTAACTCTTGCTGGAGTTGTGGACCAAGCAATCATTTGAGACGTGATTGTCTATTGTTGGCTGGTGGTGGACAAGCCAGGGCACCTACAGCTGCACCACTAAGGGTCGTGGTCGTGGCCAAGGATAGTATCATTATAGGGATGAGGGTTTGAGGATAGTGGCTCATATCGTTGCTATCCAACCAGAGGGTGGTAGTCATGCGAGAGTGTATGCAAATCGCAAGGGACACAACGAAACTGATGTGATTGTTGGTACATTTACATTGCAATCTTTTTCATTCTTTTCTCTGGTAGATTATGGTTCTATACATTCATATATCTTGCGTGAGCATGCGCATTTGCTTAATATACCTGTACAAGTGTTAGATGTGGGTATGCAAGTAACCTATTCTTTTAGTGAAACAATTGTTGTGAGAAGGTTGTATAGGAGATGTCCTTTCACGGTTCAAGGTCATGTGTTGTCGGCCGATGGAATTCGAGTTGATCCATACAAGATTGAGGCAGTGATGGGTTGGAAGTCACCTAATTCTGTGTTAGAGGTTCGTAGTTTCATTGTATTGGTTGGTTATTATTGTAGGTTTGTGGATAAGTTTTCGAGGATCGCTACTCCTTTGACTAATTTGTTGCAAAAGAATGTCCATTTTAAGTGGACGAAAGATAAGCAATGAGCTTTCGAGAAGTTAAAAGAGGCTTTGACGCAAGCTCCTATCTTGATTCAACTTGAGTCGGGTAATGAGTTTGTTGTTTATAGCGATGTATCATACATAGCTTTAGGTTGTGTTTTGATGCAAAGAGGTAAAGTTATGGCTTATGCGTCGAGACAGTTGAAGGTGCATGAGCGCAATTATCCTGCCCATGATCTTGAGATTGTCATGGTTGTGTTTTCATTGAAGAGTTTGAGGCACTATCTCAATGGAGAGAAATGTGTTGTGTATACGGATCACAACAGTTTGAAGTGTTTGATGACACAAAAGGATTTGAATCTTAGGCAACGTAGATGGTTGGAGTTTCTTAAGGATTATGATTTATCGATTGAGTACCACCTAGGTAAGGCTAATGTTTTAGTCGATGCTTTGAGTAGAAAGGTTGCACTGGAGTTGAGGGTGATGTTTGCGCGGTTGAGTGTGACGCGGGATGGAGGCTTATTGGATGAGTTGCAAGTTAAACTATCTTTATCACAGTTGATTAAGAAAAAGTAACCTTATGATGATGTGTTGGTACCGTATGTTACGGATATCATGGGTGGAAATCCTACGGATTTTCATTTTAATGATGATGGGGGTGTTGTGTTTTAAGGATCGAATAGTGGTGTGTAATGATGATGAGTTGAGGCATACCATTTTGAAATAAGCACATGCTAGTCCTTTTGCTATACATCCGGTAGTACTAAGATGTATCAAGGGTTGAAGGAAGAGTACTATTGGGTGGGCTTAAAAATGATGTGGCTGATTTTGTTGCTAAATGTATGGTGTGTCAGCGTGTTAAGGCTGAGCATCAGTTTCCTTTCAGGTTGTTGCAACCATTGAGGATACAGGAATAGAAGTTGGAGAGAATCACCATAGATTTTGTGTTTGGGTTGCCGTTGACGCCCACTAAAAAGGATTACATCTGGTGATTGTGGATTGGTTTATGAAGTGTACACATTTTGTACCTGTGCATACCACGTATATTTTAGATAAGTTGGCAGAGTTGTATATTGCTGAGATTCTGCGTTTGCACGGGGCACCTAATTCCATAGTTTCAGATAGAGATCCATGGTTTACGATGAGGTTTGGGAGTGTTTGAAATGAGCTTTGGGTACACAGTTTAATTTCAATACTTTGTATCATCCACAAATGGATGGTCAGACTGAACGTGTGATCCAAGTTTTGGAGGATATGTTGAGGTGTTGTATCATTGAGTTCCAAGGAACCTAGGAGAAACAATTGCCTTTGGTGGAGTTCTCTTATAATAACATATATCAGGCTAGTATAAAAATGGCATCGTATGAGGCCTTGTATGGTAGGAAGTGCCTTATGCCTTTGTGTTGGGTTGAAGTTGGGGAAAAGCATGTTTCTTTGCTGGATGTGTTAAAACATACGAATGAGAAAGTGAAGCTCATTTGTGATCACTTGAAAGAGAATTTGGATCGCTAGAAATCGTACGTAGATTTGAAGCATACAGAGATTGAGTATGCGGTTAGTGCGTGTTTTTAAAAGTGTCACCTTGGAAGAAGGTGATAAAGTTCGGACGTAAGGGTAAGCTTAGCTCGAGGTTCATTGGACCGTATGAGGTTGTGGAGTGTGTTGGTCCTGTGGCTTATCGTTTGAGGTTACCTCTTGAGTTGGAGAAAATTCATGATGTGTTTCATGTATCAATGTTGTAGAGGTATCAGTCGAATTCATCACATGTTATGTCGATGGAGGATATTGAGTTACAACCGAATTTGTCTTATGACGAGGAACTTGTTTAGATCCTTGATTCTAGTAGTAAAGTTCTTCGTTGCAAGACGATTGAGCTTGTGAAGGTGTTGTGGCGATATCGTGTAGTTAAGGAGGCCACATGGGAAAGAAAAGCAAACATGGTGAAACAGTTTTCGCATTTGTTTCTTTCAGTTAAAATTTCAAGGACGAAATTAGAGATTAGAGAGTTGTAATACCCCTTTTTTGGGCTTAGTGGTTTATAGTATGATTAGACAGGTCGATGGGCCGAGATTAGAGATTCGAGTCAAATTCAATATTAAAATCATATTAAATATTTTTAAGTGAGAACATATTTGGGAAAAATATATAAAAATCATTATTTAATATATGAATATTTTTGGTAACTTCAATTTTGAAAAAATGATATTTGGAAAGTTCACATTTTGGCTAGTGACTAAAATGTCAAGAATGTAAAACTATTTCTAGTGATTGTTTTGTAAAAGGGTCAAAACTTTGAATCTTTAAGGAGCTATTTGGCCAAAGTATAATATCAGATTTTTTCTCCTTAATTTGATATTTTTAAAAGGTTTGAGAAAAATATAAATAGATTTGAGGAATTAATTTTATAATTAATTCCTAAGAAAATGTTACGCAACTACCTTTTCGTTAAAATATTTTTTCTCAAATTCTCTTCGACCAAACACTCTTCACTTCTTCAAAATCTTCAGGCAACTACTTGATTTCATCAATCTTTCGGTTTCAATGGAGTTCTTAATCATTTTCTATCAAAACCTTATTGTTTTAATCTTATTTTCTCATATAATCAATCCAATTAAGGGGGAAAGTCAACATTGGAGGTGAGCTTCGTCCTTCTCCTATAATGCATGGTTCTTTGCTGAAATTCCCAAGTTATTGATCCTTTATAAATATTTTCTATTGAGTTTAAATAATTTATTATGGAAATTGGTTAAATCAATGTTTAACGAATGAGATTACATGGTTTTCGAATTGGATCAGTTTTGTTGAGTTCTTGAATGATTTTAATCATGATTTTGATTTTTATAATGTTAATGTAACATCCCAAAAACTGGTCTAGTCGAATTCGAGTTCCAGCAATCAGAAACCCTACACCGAAAGGACTAAACATTGCACTAGTATAGACCATAATGTCAATTTTATGGATAATGGACTTTAATTAAGTATGATTCCTACTTAAGGGCCTTATTGAAATGTTAAATGCTAAGTTTGAGCTAGGCATATCGATACAATAGGACCTGTATCAGTACGGTTCAACAATCTTCTAACTAACTTACCTAATTGGGCTTAGCCATATCGATATGGCTATGAGGCGTATTGGTACGGGCAGCTATCAAAAAATGATTTTGGTGATTATTTTAAAGGAATTGATGAGATAGGGGTGAGTCACCTCCTTGCTTACTCCCACCCACGTGAACAAAGGCCATTTGATTGACAAAAGAGGGGATTTGATTAACAAAAAGAAAGTATTATTAAATAGGTTTCCTCCTATAATATCCCGAAATATAGCTTAGTAGTGTGTTATTGATTAGTTGTAACTTAGCTTGATTAAGGATGCCTCAATAATTTGTTTCCTAATTAAATATTGGGACCTTAATGAAAGAAAGGAAGACTAAATAGATTATAATTAAAGGACTTAATAATAAGATTATGAAATAGGTATGCCTAAGTAGAAAGAACCAATGGAAGACTTAGTAAAATAACATGGATTGCATGTAAAAGTTTAAGAAGTCCAAGGACTCCAACATGTGTCTCTTGTGGTTGATTATTGTGCGGAAATTAACTCTCTCAGCTAAAGAGAGAGCTAAAGAAGATGAGTTCATCTTCCTCATGTTTAACATCCAACTGAAACAAATTAGTGAGAGAGAGGGAGATTTGGAAGCTTCATGAATTCATGAAGGACTAGGCAGCTTTTAGTTTCCTTCTTAAGATCCATTCAAATCATAGATCTAAGGACTAAGAAGAATCTAAAAGGGAAAGGAATGGGGACTAGTAACAAGTTATGATTGAGGGTTCAGGTATCTCGTAACTTCAGGATAAGATGTGAGTGTAGGATAAAACCTCGGAAAGGGGTTGTAACCTTTCCGAGCATTGTTTTCTAATTTTTATGTTTAAATGTATCAAATGTATGTTTATGCTCATGTTTAAAATTATGCTAGCTTGGAGGCAATGTAAGTATCTCTTTGAGAAATACTTGAATTGTAAAGATTGGTAGAAAAACATCTTTAATTCGAATGATTGCCATGATATGATTGCTTGATATGTTTAAATGACAATTCTATGTCACATGTTAATTGTGAAAATGGAAGTGAATGACTTATACAAAAGAATGAGTATGTAAGCTTAAATTCACTGATGAATGGTGATTCAATTGATGAAGACTAAGAAAGTTTGTTAAAAAGATTAGGCCATGAGCCTTTGATTACAAATAATGAGACAATGGTCTCTAAATGATATGATTGAACCCTAAATGTGAAAGGGGTAATGGCACTATGAGGTGCAATTCAATTGGAGCTAAGCTCAACTATTGAAAAGAATGATAATTAATGTAAGCCTTGGTCTTGAGTAAGTCGTAGATATAGTTTGCATGCCATAGAGTCCATAGAGCTCAGAGTCGGGGTGGACTACGGTCTAGGACAGTGGTCCCTAATGGGTGAGAGTATGAGGGATGTGTGTGGTCACTTGGCGACAGTATGAGGGATTGACCGGTACTACGAGTACCATATGTTTTACGGGCGAGAGTTGGTTGGGGACTCGTGTATCTAGACTGGGAATTCGATTCACAAGGATATAAAATTAAATGATTATGAGAAGAAAATGCTTACTTAAGAAAGAAATATGATAACTTGTTTGACAAGTAAAAAAATGTATATATATATATATATATATTTGCAATGGCACCTTTGAAAAATACTCTTATGATAAGTTAAGAAATGCTTGAGAAAATCTTGATGTTGAGATATGGATCAAATCCAGTTCGAATAAATTGATATGCTTATTTCAAGGTGAGTATGTATGACATGGTATCAAATTGTATAATATGATGGATAAATTAAGCAATGTTAAAATCGGTTGTACTTGATCCTTACCTAAACAATATGTAATGCTTCTATTCGAGCATGAAAATGAAAATGAAACAATGAATGACATGTGGCTTATTTAAATGGAAAATGAATGGATAGATATCCAAGGATTTTTCTATGAATATTGTTAATTATGTGTTGAGCAGTTAAATAGATTGTTTGATTGATTGGTAGATCAAGTATGTGAAAGAGTTTCCTGAATTGTGTTTTAGTTAAATACATGTCAACCATGTTAAACTTGTATTAAGTTGTTAAACTGTTAATTAAATTGAGAATACCTTTAATGGCTTGAATGATCGTTATAGTGAAAACGAGTAATTTTCTAAGTGTGATTTAGACCTTGATCGAATTAGCTAAAGGGTTTCATGTGGTCTGAATTGAACTCCTAAGCTTTTGAATCTTTGTTTAGCTTTAGTAATTAAGCTGAGTTTGATAAATTGAAAGATTAAAATGCTTGGAATTCTTCAAGAATTCCCAGTTTGTGTGTGTAACATGTCTAGCTTGATGACTTATTGCAAGATTGTGATAGAATCTTGTATTGATCGAATACTTACTTAGGGTTTAAGTAAGTATTGTATTTTTAAGTCAATGTCATAAACTTGGATTATTTTATAAGCTTGGTTTAAAGTACATCAATATGCTTGATGATTATTATGATAATTAAGAAAACCTAGTATTTCTAGTGAACTTACACTTATAAATCGAATGATGTGGCATAATAGCTTAAATTAATTAGCTCCATAATTAAAGAATTGGATAATGGATTTATCTGATTATTGAGTGGCCAGTGTGAAGGATTTTTCATTTTGGTGATCTAATTCTTAGATCTTGATTAATTTTGAAAGTTTGATAATTAGATTAATAATAATGCTCATGATAATTTGGGGTCTCCTGGGAGTCCGTAAACTCATGATGAAAATGTAGTAACTTATGTTATAAGAAAAATCTGACCTATGAGGTCTTCTGTAAGATACTAATAAAACCATAGATTAAAATACTAAATTTCTATGAAACTTGAATATTAAGCAACTTACATTCACATGCTAAATTGAAATAGCATTGGAGATTTGATATCCTAAAGCCATGGAAATAGATAACATCAATTGTTCAAGAGTATTCACATTCCTGATAAAGAATTAATTTCTTTACTTGACGAGTTTGATTCAACAAGCTTGCTAATGTTGATTGTAGTGTAAATAAATGAGTATGAGATCGACTTGGATGCTTATTATAAAAGCATCCTTGAGGTTCAAGCTAGCAAACAAGTTTGTCCATTAAAAGTTTTTGAATGGAATTGAACTGATTCTATATTATTAACTACTTTTAAACTACCTCAAGCTTATGCTTATTTGATCCTTCCATTTACTTTTCAGGTAGAAACTATTTGCGTTATACCTCGAGCTCGGACTTGACCTTTTTTTTTAGATTTATGGTCGTAGTTTCCTTAGAAACTCCTAGTAAGTGGCATACGGTCGTTATGTATGCATTGATCTTTTTAGCCTATTTAATTATCTGTATATTTATATAATTTTTGTAACATGCCATTTATTCTTGTTTGGTTGCCTGGTTATAATTCCCTCATAATATATTTTAATTGGTATGGTAGACTAGATCAATGGAATGTTATGCTTAATACGGATAATATTCTTGTAAACTATTAGTATGCATGCACACACTGAATTTAATACTCTGGCTAGTCATAAATAGGAATGGAATAGTCTAAACTATAGGTTATTTCATGTATAGTCTTAATAAGAGGTTATAAAATGAGTTCCTCATAATGACAACCCCTGATAATAATTGTTCAAATGTTAATTGAAAAAGTGTGTCTAAGTGATGAGTTGACTAAATAAGTAGTTAAAAAGGGAGAACATTAAATGGACAAACTTGTTTGCTAGCTTGGAAACCATATGATTGGTTGCTTGGGAGGCAACCCTTGTGATTAAGCAAACCCCCGGCCAAGGTTAAGAAAAAGGGAAAGAAATAAGGGAAGTAAAACAAGACCAAAACTTTCCACCTTCTTCATCCTTTTTCATTGAAGAACAAACAAGCACCACCATTTTCATCTTCTTCCTTGAGCTTAAGCAAGCACATCCCTTGGTTGCTTAGGTTTTCTTGAATTTCTCTACATCGCTAGATAGCCCTCGATTGGGTAAGATGAAACCCTTGAACAATTGTTCGAATCCATGGATATATTGAGTTTAATTTCAATTGAAGTTGTTGAGCTTAAGGACAAATCCATGGAAATCCTTCTTACTCAATATCCAATGGTTAATTTCGAACATAGATACGAATTTGGTATTGTTATATTGCTTTCAGTGCCATACTATCGATTCTAATTAATTCCTATTATTGTAACCTAGCTCAAGAATTGGAGAAAGATCCCCCGTCATCTCCAACAAAAGCTAGAAGCAAAGGAGTTGTAATCTGAGAGCCTCGAAAGCTTCAGAATCGACGTGAGTGTAGTCAGAGTCTCAGGATTGAGCTAGGTGCCTTTCCCTATTCCATTATTATTGAAACTATCATTGCTAACCCTATTTGCTAAGGGATATTGCATCGAATCACTTAGTGGGTGTTGTGGTAAGTATTGGTAAGTTATCGCAATGAGGATTGAGCATTGTCACCGTTATCGTCATTTTATCGAATATCGGACATAGATAACATCATTGTCATTGTTTACTATTATTTCCATTGTCATGGTCATTGCCATTGAATCATGGGAATATAGAGTATTGATCATAGAGCATTGGTATTGCCATTGGACATGTATATTGAATCATTGCTTGTTGATAAAGTCATTGAAAACATTGAACATTGTTATTTCGATTGAGCATCGATCATTGATATTGTTACTATACCTTGGATTCGAAGGGCATTGGATACAATTGGCATGCCATAGAATTCATGAGCTCAGTGTACGAGTGGACTACGGTCCTAGGGCTACAACCTATATTGATTTGGCGAGGCGGAGGGATGTGTTGTGATATTGGTCATATTGGCGAGGTGGAGGGACTAGACCAGTCATTGATTTGGCGAGGTGTAGGAATTTGCGTATCCACTATCCGTAATCGATCCAAGGGTTATCTCTAAAATATGGAAATAATGTTGTCAATCATGATCATTGCATTGATACTAATAGCTCATTGTATTGCTATTGTCATCACATGAATTGGAATGCATTACATTGCTAATGACATCGTTTATGGCTACCAATGAATCTGGTTAAGGGACTCATTGTTCGAGATCGGAGAGGTTGAAGCATTGGACAAGTCACAAACAAGCCTAAAGTAATGTATATCGAACCTATGAACTCCTAGTAAGGTGGAAAAGTACTTGGAATAGTCACATAGGGCTCTTTTGATATGTATATGTTAAGCTTGTGGTGTAATAGTGCTTGAGGCTCTAAGTGGTCTTTTTTATGGTTTAAAAATGACTAAAAATGCATAGTTGGCTCCTAAAGGTGAAAACCTAGTAAATGGATTCACATTGACGTTAAAAATGACATACAAGTAAATTAAATGGTTATAAACTTTCTAGTAAAGTTTCATTGTATTTGGACATCGTTTGGTAGGTCAAATCGAGTAAAAACCAGATAAAATCTGTCATTACAGTGCATGGCATATCGATACAGGTGGTGGTGTATCGATACGGCCTTGCATATTTGGTTTTGGTCAACATTGGTTAAAAGTGGGGCGTATTAGTACAGACTTTGGTTACTAGAATTGCGTTACAAAAATAGTATCGATACAGGCTTAGGGAGTATCGATATGAAGTCAACATGGTCAACCTATATCGATACGGTCTCAAGTGTATCGATACGGGCTTGTTCCCTTTTAATCTTGAATCCTTGAATTAAGCATGGTGTATCGATACAATCTCCAAGGTGTCGATACGGTGGCAGGTAAATTAGTATTAATTGATAAAGAACAGCTTTTAAATTTTTGCAATGTAGTCACTAAAATCTTATAAGTCTAATTGATAGGGCTAATGAACTCTGATTAGTATGAAATTTTACGGGCTCACTATTACTGCATTGAATTTCATTGTGATATTGTTAATTAAAGAAATGGACCCCTAAATTATTAGATTTATAGTTTAGTCCCTAAAACTTGTAAAAGTTATAAATCAGTCCTAATTGAAGGATTATTGTTCCGTACAGGATAAATTGCACAATTGCCTATACTTGGTAATGTTTAAAGAATATAATATTGATTGAATATTAGTCATTGATTGAAATTTTATAGCATCGATCATCGTATCGTTCAACGGTAGCACGCTCCGACCTGGTTCTCAACCAGGCCGGGAAGGGGTGTTACAGCTAATAAGATGGATTTAACATTGGAATCCCGAAGCTAGATGAATCTCTATTTTTCTAGGTTGTTAGTTATGTGTTTTTAAGGAGTTGTGGAGGTTTAATGTATGCTAGAGGTATAAGGTTGATGTTTGGATGTCAATTTTAGAAAATTGATGGATTAAACCTTTAGGTTTTGGTTGGGTTAAGTTTGGAAGATGTTTAATGTTGATTTTGGTTGTTTTGGAGAGGTTTCGGCTAGAGATTGAAGTGGTTTGTTGTGGATTGATGTTTTCGGGTTTATGAATGCATTTTGGTGCATTAAATCCTCTATTTTTGTGTGGTAAAATTAGGGGAGGTTGATCATCAAGCTTGTAGCGTGGTTTTGAAAGCTTTGGAGGAGTGATTCGCATCGGCGAATGAGGCTTTGCATTGTTGGTGAGTGAGAACGTGGATTTCAGATTTGAAATGTTTAGAAGGTGATATTAGGAGTTTAAACTTAGCTTGAAATGCTGGTTTAAACTCATAAGTAAGTATAAAGAGATTTCTTCCTCGGTCGTGCTTTAATGAAATTGGTTCTATGCACTTGTTTTGAATTACATGGTACCTACTGTTTAAGCATATTTTAAAGTATGTTTTATACTATTTTTGATCATATAATGATGATGGATACATTTGGTAAATGATTCGTGCATGTATGTGGAATACTTGTGAAATCATGGTTTAATGCTTTGGAAATGGTTTTGATTTGATGCACATAAAAGTAGTGAGGTACATGGTTAATAATGAATTATATTGGCGAGTGATGTGATTTAAAATGTTATCAGATATAGTTGGCCGGCCATATGATTGATAGTGCACTATAAAGAGTCATCTCGGGTGTTGAGGGGTTTGTGTGTATCGAATACTCCACCAGGAGTACCCTAACGGTTGAGGGGTTATATGGTACTGAAAACTCTCGTTAGTGGATTATGCGTCTAACTAATGAGATGGGTTTGATAGTACCCGATTGTGAGTGTACCTTAATTTCGGTTGAGATGACTTGAAGTGTTGAGAGGACACTTGTTGAATCCGTGTATCTGATGTAATATTTGGAAAGTGAACTTTGTTTATGATCACTTGAAAGCCAATATAATTGTTAATGTATCATGTTGATGGATGTTGATGAATAATGTTGATTTATACATGTGCACTCTTTAACGTTTGCATATGGATTGTTATGCATGGGAAGGCTTAAATTGAGGGTTAGAAAGTGAGATTTGTTGTTGATCTATGATACATGTTGCATATGGCTTAATATGATGATTTTTGAAAGTGTTAAGTGCATGGTTTTCAAGGCATGGTGTTTTATAAGGTGATTGAAATGGTTATTTAAATGAGGTTTTGGAAAAGGGTTTTAAATGCATTGATGGTGTGTTGTTTGAGCACTCCTCAGTAAGCCTAGTGTGCTTACACTCTCTTTGTCCATCAATTTAGAGAATTAAAGGTTGGAGGTAGTGAGCAAGCAAAGTAAATCCAAGGACATCGACTATTCGAAAGTATGGTTTCAAACTAGACTAGTAGTAATAAAGGCAATAGGGTTCATTGTATTTTTGGGAGGGTTTTGGCTAAACTCCCTATTTGAGCAAGATTGTATTGTTGTGTTGGGATTGTAAATGTCCTTTCTTATTTGTTTATTGCTTCTAGTTTATGTTTGGTATGATGGTTGGCTTGGTTTCTAGGAAGCATGCCTCTAGACTTTCAATTGAAGTGTGATGCCATGTTATGATCTTGTTTCTGTGATGTTTGATGTGGTTTGATCTTGAGAGTAATTGTGTATAAGTTTGAGGCATGTTAGAATGTGTTTAAATTTATGAAAGTATGAAAAACCAGCAAAAGTGTACATTTTAGGTCCAGGCATTTCGGTACACGTGATGGTGTACCGGTACGCGTAGGCTTAATCTGAGCCTAGGTTTCAGTACAAGGCTTGGTGTTTCGGTACGGGTATAGGCTAAAATGGTTTGCGTATCAATACTTGAGAGAGTGTATCAGTACGGGTTTAAGCTACTAGAATTTGGAGTTTTAAAATGGTGCACGTGTACCGAAACACTTGTTCATGTACCGTTACGGGTGTTGGTTTTGTTAGTTGAAGTGTAGTCTGAGTTTTATATTCTTCTGTTTGGTCCCTAAATGTTATGTATGGAATCGAGTGAATTTTTATGGTCGTTTGAAGCTATATTTTGACATGTGAGCATGAAACCTCACTAATTAAGGATTGGTAACTTCAAAATGGATTAAGTCCTTGTAATTTTTCCAAAATTGCAATTTGGTCCCTGAATTGCAATTACGTACAATTGAATGTCGATTCGACACCTGATTGAGTTGAGTTTTCACTCGATGCCTGCTCACTCACCCTAGGTTATAATATTACATCTAGATAAGATAAAAGGAAAAAATGGACGTAATTTGAATTAATCTTTACGGGTTTGTTTCGGAAAACCCAATATAGCTCACTCGGTTCAGTCTAGCGACTAAGACGGGTCAAGGGGGTTACAATTGAGCATCTATTAGCAATAGTACAATGATGAATAGCTTCATCATTTGTAGAAGTAAATACGTGACAAACCTTGTTAACATCCCATCCATTGTATGAGGGAACCATGAAATCACCACAAGACAATGGAGAAAGCTGGCTATTAGCATAAGTCTCTATGAGTTGGACCTGTTGTGCACCTCCCCAATTAGCTTTAAATATGGGAGTGGCACTATCAATTCCAATCTTCCAGAAGAATCCATCTTGAAGTTGATGCATAGCATTAAAGATAGATATCCAAGTATAAGATGGCTTGTCCCCAAGTCTCGCATCTAATACATTTCGTCCTATAAAATACTTGTAAGAGAGAACACGAGAAACCAAAGACTTTGGTTCAGTTAATAATCATCATACATGTTTACCCAATAAGGCAATGTTGAATTGATGAAAGTCCCTAAATGCTAGTCCACCAGCTTTTTTAGAAGTAAAGAGTTTTTGCAAAGCAACCACGGGCCAACCCTTTCTAGAAATACAACCAGATCACCAATAGTTGTGAATCACACTGACAATCTGAATAATAAGACACTTGGGAAGCATATAACATGTCATGACATAAGTTGGAAAAGCTTGAGCCACTACTTTAAGGAATACTTCACGACCCCTATAAGATAAGAGATTTTTTGTCCAACCTCTCACCTGTTGAGATACCCGATTAAGTAGAAATCCAAGTTTGATTGACTTATTCTTTCCAATAATCAAATGGATACCGTGATAGTGACATGAATCATAAACCTCGTAAATAGGGAATACATCCTAGAAACAATTGCAGCTTAATTGAGATGTTGAAGGGGTTGAAATATATCAATGACTTATCATAGTTGATTTTCTGACCAGACAGAGTAGAATAAATATCAAAAATTTGTTTCATCTATGTAATCTCTGCAACAGAATTCTTGTCAAACAATAAATTATCATCTGCATACAAGAGATGTGTGATACTCGGACCATTCATACTCGCTGGAATACCTTGGATAGAACCCTGGCTCTTTGTATTGTGAAGAAGGGCTAGCAAACCTTGTGTACAAAAAAGCAATAAAAAAGACGACAAAGGATCTCCTTGTCGTATCCCCTAGTAGGATTAATCACATCAGATAGAGCACCATTTAATCTGACCTGGTACGAGACAGTGGTAATACATCTCATAATCAACTTAACCCATTGTGAATCAAACCCAAGTCTGAGCATCATGGCCTGCAAAAATGCCCACTATACATGGTCATAACCTTTTTCTATGTCAAGCTTTAATGTTGCCCCTTTATTCGGTCCATTCTTCGAAGATTGTATGTAATGAAAAATCTCATGAGCTACTAAGATATTACCTGAGATTTGTCTTCCCAAAACAAAACAACATGTTCTTCATCTATGCATACCGGCATCAAAGGTCTAAGATGATTGATAAGAACTTTAGAGATTGCTTTGTATACAATAATACACAAGCTAACTGGTCGATATTGTCGCATCGATGTAGATTCTTCAACTTTTGGGGTCTAAACCAAAATAGATTTGTTAACCTCAGACATGCTAACCCTGTCATTAAGAACATCGAGGCAAAGTTGGAGAACATAATCTCCCACAATGCTTAACATTTCCTGTAAAAGCTCACTGGTAAGCCACCAATGCTCGGTGCTCTAGACGGGTGAATCTGGAATAATGCATGATGAACTTCTTCTTTGGTGAACAAAGCACAAAGTGTAGCATTCATATCATCTGTGATAGACGGCTGAATGCTATCAAGAATTTTAGATGAAGGCACACAATTGTCAGTCTGATATAGGCTACCAAAATATTCTTGGGCAATGCCAAGCATGTCCTCCATCTTTCCATACCATATTTGAACCTGTAAGTCCCCGTACATGATTTTTCTTCTTTCTACATGTTGCTCGAGCATGGAGAAACTATGTGTTTCTATCACCATAGCGAAGCCATTGAACACGTGATCATTGTGCCCAATATGCCTCGTTTTTATCAATGAGGCATTTTAATTCAACTTTTACCTTAGATAAAACCTGCAAAGAACTATCATCCATACGAACATTGAGAATGATCTCAATTTTTTCCACAAATCTTTACTTTGAGAATTAGATATAGTCTGCCTATCTTTCTGTCATGAATCAAGAGCATTACCCATATGTGCAATTTTAGATAGGGTCGAGACATTAGAATTGTCCCAACAACGAACAACATGTTCTCGACATGCATCCTCGTTTGCCCAACAAGCATCTAATTTAAAGTAATCATGTTGCGTGTTTTGAGTGCTTCGCCATTGGTGCAAGTATACACATCGCAAGTTATAGTTCATAATAGATATCGTCTCCACAAGAATTGGTGAAACTCTGGATTCTAACTTCTTGCACTGAAAAGAGTAATAAATGGTGATGATAGGAGTTGGAAATAACAAGCAAAATAACTAAGCAAGTAAGTAATTGAAAGATGTAATTGAATAAGAGAGTAGGCTGGGTTATCGTGAGTAGTGGTATGATGTCCGAATGGATTGTCTAGGCAATTGATTGTTGAGGCAACTTGATTGTCGTGACAACTAAGACCGGCTGATGTCGTAGCAACTGGGTTCTTTCCTTCAAAGCTTTGCGAAGCGTTCTTCAATGTCTTCTTGTTATCCTTGGTAGAAGAACTGGTTGATTGAGCATGCCTTAGTGATACATCCCTGCTTGAACCTTGGGTGATCAACAACAGATCTACACTCCTCTTAGCCATTGAAATCCAATCCTTATTCCTAAGGTGGATTAATCTTCACCAACAATCGTTCGAATGAAGATCATGCTTATTCGTTTCTTGAATCTAACTCTCGCGAGTCTAGATAAATGAATAACACTCAAGACCATCTCCCGATTCTCTAAAGATAAAAATTGAAAAGCCAAGAATGAACAAACTTTGAATCAAATTGCAATCAAGAACTTTAACATTCTAAATGTTTATCAAAACCACAAACCCAATTAATGCAAGCTAGTTAAATTTAGTTCATGGTTGGGTTCAAAAGATATACAAAAGAATAATTCCCAACCAATCGCATAAACAAAATAAAGAATAATGAGAAGTGTGCAATCTGCTCTCTCTCTCTCATCCGATTCCCCCTCCTTTTTTTGATGCAGATTAGATCTCTATTTAAAGAGATGATCCAATTGGTTGTGTGTTGATAGAAGGAGTTTGATTGCGTTGAAATTCCATGGAGATAGGATCCTTATCCGATCAAACTCTTTTAATTCTGCAGATAATACTTGTTGATGAGAATAAGATTAGACTTGATTTAATTTGGATAAAAGATAATTAATCTCTTCCATCTTTATCTCCAAAAACTTCTCACAAAGTTAAGTCTTAATCTCCACCAAATTCTGCTTGTAAATCCGGATCTTTGGGAGTTATCCCTGACTTTTTGAGTTTATCCAGAACTGGGCAGATTTATCCAAAATCATCGGCAATCAAGTTCGGCAAGTCCTTCAGATTTTGCCTCAATTGCCACGACAAGCCCTTCAGTATTCTCTTTAATTGCCACTTGTCACACCAATCCTAACCTGCACAAAATAAGCACACCAGTAGCGACTTTTACACGAAAAACAACCAAAATACGATACTAAGCTTAATAAAAAGGAAAGTAGGAAATTGTGCATGAATGCCTAATAATGCAACTAAAATATGCCTAAGTCTAACAATAATATGAGTAAAAAGGGCAAGAAAAATAGTACTTTTGCACACTCATCAAATCACTATAATGATTATCAGATGGTGATGGAGAAGTACTCTGAGCGTCTAGAAGAATGAAATAATGATATGACTCGTCTGCGAATTCAGTGAAAACTTATGTGAAGCATGACCGTAGATCCAAGCTGGACTGGCGAGGAACCGACCAAGGCGTGCGTACATAGTGTAACACCCTAAATTTTGGCCAAGTAATGTTACTACAATCTAAACTAAAGGCCAATTGGATATATGTGCTAATCAATTCAAAAGAAGAATGAACATTGGCCATCCTTAAGATCAAATAAGTGAAATTGAATTGAAATTAAAACTAGAAGGCATAAAAATGTGAACATGCAAAATTCTATAGATTACATGTAAAATAGAAATTAGATCAAGGCCTTGACACATGTCCTCATTGGAGGAGAACATGTGCCAAGTTGGATGATGCTCATGGCAAGGAGGGAAAATAACCAAAAATATTGTCATCTACCTCTCATTATCATCCTTTGGCCGAAACTTTGAGAGAGAAAAAGGGAGAGAAAATTTGCATGCAAACACCTTTAATTCAATCTTCTTGATTCATCCATTGTCAAATTTAGCTTGGAGAAGGTATAATACTTGATTCTAACTTGTTATAGATTGTTTGAATATGCAAATGATGGTATTCTTGTTGCCTTGATGAAATTGGATGATTTCCATGTATGTTAGGGTCATGCTATCTTCAATTAGAGCTTGGAAATTGAATGATAGAATCTAAATTGCTAATGAGATATATGTATAGTTGCTGGAAAATTGAGAAATACGAACATGGTTGAAAACAGTCTTGATTAGGGACTGTTTTGATGGAGAAATTGTGTAAACATGTCAAATGAACATAGAACCCTGTTTTGATCATGTTGCTAGGTAAAATGAAGATTTAATTGAATAGGTAACTTGCTGGAAAATGACTACACCTAATTGAACTAGTTAAATTAGGTAATGGACTGCCTAGTTGATGAATTAGATGTGCAAATGTGATCAAACAGATCAAACTAGGTTCAACATGATTATGCCTTGTTTTAAGAACATTTCTAGGTGAATTACATGACCTAGACATGTATGAACATGAACATGAATGGAATTTCCATGTTAGGACCTTGCTAAAATGAGTTAAAAAGCTAGAAATTCATCCTAGTGTAATTTGCCCAGAATGCTCTGTTTTGGGAATTAAATTTGAAAAATCACTATAAATTGTGTATAATGAATTTAAGGCTGAAAGTTTTATAGACAACACCTTGGTATGTCTAAATTCATTAGGAGAAAACAGAACTGAACTCTGGGTTGTATACTGAAATGTAGAGAAGAAACACTAGGGACAGTGCAAATTGTCCAGTATAGCAAAATGCCTTGTCTTTAAGTTACAACTGTATTAATTGGAAAAGAACTAAAATGCAAGCCTTATATGGTCATAAATAATATTTTGTTAGCGTTCCAACGACGTAAACCAATTGAAATTCCAACGTACGGAATGAAAGTTTTGCATGATTTAGTGACTAGAGTGCAAACTACCTGGCAGAAGCAATATAGGCAATTGCACACTGCTTTGTGGCAATTTGCAAACTGTCTTGAAAACAGTTTTAGGCCTTGGATTATGCCTTGTTTTACATGAACTGGAATGTAGATAAGTGTAGTTAAGCGTAATGGAAAATATATATGAGCATGCTGCCAAATTTGTGAGTGTTGTGTGCTTGTAACTTTGTCTTGATATGGTGATCATATGAACTTGTCTTGACATGTACTTGTTGTGTAATGTGATCAAAATAGGAGTAAACTTGGTGGAAGAGGATAGAGTGGATCATCCTAAAGCCAAGAACAAGGGAGTGTGAATCCAAGACTAGCTAGCTTGGAGTATTGTGAGTGTAGTTACCTTTAGGGTTAGGTCTACGTCCTAACCAATGTATTCTTGTTACATTCTTGACATGTTAAATGAATCTAATCATGGACTTGACCTAATAAGGGAAGGATGACTAAAGTAATACATGAAACTTGATCCTCGCCTTGCATACATGATCAATTCGAATGCTTAAGTATGATTATGTGATAACATGGATGCTTGTATGTGCTATGATGCAATGTAATTGAATGTTAAAGACTTGCTTGAGACATATTCTCATCTTGATGAAATAAAACATGAAACTACATGATATGTGAGCTATGGCTCAATGTCTTAAGGGCCTAATATGAAATGAACTTGCTTGACATGATCTTGATCTTGAAACTCTTGAATAAATGGTAAATCGAACAACCTTGGTAACTAGTTGGACTAGGTAGAAAGGCGTGCCTTAGAGTCTAGAGCTCATTGTGTAAGGGTGGACTACGTTCCAAGGCTAAAGACCTTATTTTGCGACAGATGGAGGGTACATATGTGGTCTTTGGCGACAGTAGGAGGGTTGCCAGCACTACGGTGCATCTTGTGGCGACAGTTGGTTGGAGACTCGATTACCTATACAAACTAAGTACCAAGGGGGGTTGTTTAATTGATAATAAATGAAATAACAATCTAATAACACTTGATACTTGTCTTGAAAGTAATGAATTGAATGTTACTTGTATTGAAAGTCATGATATGTATGCTACTAGTCATGTAAGCATGATTACCTTGTTTTCTTGTTTTGCAAGCATGTTGTGCTTGATTCATGAAGTATGAATTCTTGTTGCTTGTACCTTGTTGGCCAAATGTTATGATACCCTTAGATAGGATAATCTTGATGCTTGAAAGCCTAGCTAAGATCACTCTAATGCTTGAAAGCCTTAGCTAGGTCTATACTTGATTAAATGACACGTGAAACTTGACATAACAATTAGTTAGACTTAGTACTACCTCACTAAGTACATTCTTGTACTTATCACTCTCATTTCCATTCTTTCTAACTACAGGATAAAGGATTCAACCGTTGCTTGATCTTGAAGCCTCTTTCATTGAGCAAGAAGCAAATCACACAAGTTTGCCTAAGTATGATTTCACACTAGTTTTGTATATCTCTTAGAATGGTAGCACTAGAATGTATATAGTTAGCTTGATCATGCATTTTGAAGCTTGTATTTAATGTCTTGACGGGCCTACTATGTTATGAATCTAATATCAAGTATGTAATGAACTTAGATAACATATAATGGATGATGATTTGCTGCACAACTATTGAATTAAATTCATGGAATGATCATATGTTGATCTAGTTTGATATGAAGCAATTCGAAAGCTTTGTCTTGTTCATGTGTATGCTTGAATTAAAAGTAGAATGTGATGAACCATGTTGCTTAAGTTCCATTCGAATTGCCATGGAAAGTATGTGATTCTCTTGTTTGTGTCCATGCCTCGATTATAAGTGTATTGTGTACTTGTTTGATGCATGGTCGAATGGTCTAGATCATTAGGAACTAGTTACATGCCTTGTAGTATGTATTTGGTGTTAATGGCTGAATGTATGAGTTAATATAAGGCTTGAATAGAACTAGTTTCATACTATTGTATGTTTAGATGATCATGTTCTTAAATTAAGGATTAGATGTACATGTATATAAAGCTAAGGAACAATGAATTGAAATGGAAGCATGTTACACCTAGGTCATTCGATTAGGATAGGTTAACAAAGAATGAATGTTGTAATATGAACCATGAAAGTAGTAACTTGTAGTGTAAGCATGATAGAAATTAATCGAAGGGATCTATTCGAATGCCTTGGATGATTTGAAATCAAACATGAAGCTTCTTGTATGATAAGTAAGTATGCTTGATTGTTCTTGTATTGCTTGCCATGTCCTTGCTTGCTTGTTAAGTAATGCTCCCGAGCCGGGTTGCTACTAGCCCGGGTAGGGGGTGTTACATTTAATTGGTAATCAAAGCTTTAGGTTTAGTTGATTCTAGGACTAAACTGGGCTATCATGCATCATATAGGATACTTGTGCCACCTAGGAGACTTGTATTGAATAGCTTGTGTCTTACTTATTAAACCGAATCCCTAATTATTTTATTTGAACGTAGAATTTATGAAACAAGACTTGGTCGAGATAATGAAAGTCCTGAAGGCTTCTCGAATGAAGGAGATAGTGTGAGGATGGAGTAGAATCCTCCACAACAATAAACTCAACCCCGAGCCCAAGCTGCTGCTCAACAGGAAGCTCCTGCTATAAATCATGTGCAGCAAGATTGTCTCCTAAGTATGAAGGAGATGTTCAATCATCTAGTAACTGCTTTAAAACAAGATCATTCTATTGCTCCTCCTGTTGTTGTGCCAAATAGAGCTCCGATTGACAAGCTGGCTCAACATCGGGCCTATACTTTCACTGGCACTGATAAAGCTAATCCCGAAGTAGCTAAGTACGGGTTAGAGGCCACTACTCGAATATTGACCAAGCAATTACCTTGTGTCGATGAACACAAGCTAGAATGTGACATAGCTTTGTCGTCAGATAAAGCTTTAAGCTGGTGGGAAACCACTACCCTGACTGCTCCTGCTGAAGCCGTAACTTGGAAATTCTTCCTCGAAGAATTCAGAAAGAAATATATCAGTGAACAGTACCTGGCCGAGCGCAAAAAATGTTTCTTGTATCTTAAGCAAGCTGACTGACCCATTGAACAGTACGTAAACAACTTTTTCAAGTATTGAAAGTACGGGTCAGAATACATCAAAACTGAAGCTGATAAATGTCGGATGTTCATCGATGGACTGAATGATGAACTAAGTCCAATCTTCACTGCCCTGGGTATCACTGACTTCCAGAATTTAGTGAACTGGGTTATTGCAACCGAGGCAAAGATGAAAGCCTCTAAAAAACGCAAGAGTGGTAACTCCTGGAATGATAAACAATCCAAGAATGACGACAAGCCTCATTGGCAGTCAAAGAAAGCTAAACACTCCAAAGATCACTCCTCAAATTACACTCCTGTTCAAAAAAAGCAATTACACACCAAAACCCCAAACGATAATCAAGTCTTCAGCCCCAATCATCTTTGTTGATAGTATGGGGAATTCTGGCAAAGCTACTCAATATCCTACTTGCAAGTTCTGTCAGAAGCACCACACCGAGCAATGCAGAACTCAACAAAATTTGTGTTTCTTATGTGGAGCCTCCGAATATTATATATGGGATTGTCTTCAAAATCTTAACAAGGTTCCAACTCGAACTCTTGCAAATGCTAGTTTAGGTCAATCTAATCGAAACAAGGGCCCAAGACAAGCTCAGTCTGGGAATCAAAACAAAGGTAGATGCCAACATTCAGCACCTATACACCAAGAATCCTGAGCCCCTGCTCGAATCTACCACATTCGTGGGAAATAGGAAGAAGAAGCACTTGATGTTATCGCATGTACTATTGAATTAAATTCAAGTCCTACATATGCTTTGATTGATTCAGGATCTACCCACTCCTTTATATGTTCTTTCTTGATTGCTAAGTTAAACTTAAAACCCGAACTTGTTAAAACTAGCCTTGTAGTTTTGAACCCTATAGGAGGAAATATGCCTATTAACTTTATTTGCAAGTAATGTCCTATAAGTATTCGAAATGTACCTTTTCCCATGGATCTTTATGTCTTGTCTTCTTGTGAATTCGATCTAGTGTTAGGACTAGATTGGCTAAGCAAACATGAAGCCAAGATAGATTGCCAAAATAGGAGATTGTATCGTCGGGGTTTAGGGAAGGAATCAATCCTCCTAATTGATAGAAAACTAACCTTAATCTTTGCTACCATGACTATGCAAGATGAATTTGAATTCAAATTACCTAGTATGCCAATTGTATCTGAATTCATTGATGTTTTTCCCGAGGAACTCCCTAGTCTCCCTTCAACCAGAGAAGTAGAGTTCGGGATTGAAGTTCAATCTGGAATAACTCCGGTGTCCATCACACCTTATCGAATGGCACCTGTTGAATTGAAAGAACTCAAGAAGCAACTCCAAGAGCTACAAGATAAAGGCTTTATTCGGCCTAGCTCGTCCCCATGGGGTACTCCAGTCTTGTTCGTGAAAAAGAAAGACGGGACTATGAGACTCTGTATTGATTACAGACAATTGAACAAGCTTACTATCAAGAATCGGTATCCTCTCCCAAGGATAGAAGATCTCTTCGATCAACTCAAGGATGCTTCGGTGTTCTCAAAGATCGATCTTCGATCAGGATACTATCAAATGAGGGTTAAAGAAGAAGATGTACCCAAGACAGCTTTTCGTACTCGATATGGCCACTTTGAATTCCTTGTAATGCCATTTGGGTTAACGAATGCTCTGGCTTCTTTCATGGACCTCATGAACCGTGTATTCAAGCCCTATCTTGACAAGTTTGTGGTCATCTTCATCGATGACATCTTGGTGTATTCTCGGAATAAGGAAGAACACTCCGAACACCTTCGAATTGTATTGCAAACTCTCTGAGAATGTCAATTGTTCACAAAGTTCTCTAAGTGTGAATTTTGGCTATTGAAAGTCTCGTTCCTTAGCCATATCATCTCGGCAGATAGAATTAAAGTAGATCCAAGCAAAATTAGATCTATCATGGATTGGAGACCTCCGAGGAATGTTGGTAAGGTCAGAAGCTTTCTCAATTTAGTCGGGTATTATCAAATTTTTGTCAAGGGATTCTCATCTATTGCCGCAAGCTTGATGAAGCTAACCCGTAAAGATACACCCTTTGTTTGGTCGGAGAACGAACAACGAAGTTTCGATCAACTTAAACAAGCCCTGACTCATGCTCCGGTTCGTATCCAACCAGAATTGGGTAAAGAATTCACTGTCTATAGTGATGCATCTGATTTAGGACTAGGATGTGTCCTAATGCAAGATGGAAAAGTGGTAGCTTACGCTTCAAGGCAACTGAAACCACACGAGTCAAACTACCCTACACACAATCTAGAATTGGTAGCTATCGTGTTTGCTCTCAAAATATGGAGGCATTACTTGTATGAGGAGAAATGTAACCTATTCATAGACCACAAGAGTCTCAAATACCTCCTTACTCAGAAAAATTTGAATCTGAGACAAAGAAGATGGCTAGAATTGCTTAAAGACTATGATTTGGTTATCGACTACCATCTGGGGAAAGCAAACATGGTTGTTGATTCCCTTAGTCGCAAACCATACTCGGGTAAACCTCTAAATCTAAATTCTAGAATATTTCAATCGAATTTAATCTTTCTTGGATCACAAGTAATCCATCGAACACATTTCTTATCTTGCAAGTAACTACTCAAAAATTCCACCATAATGATCTTGTTCTTTCATTTGCAGCTTCCTTGGCTATCAGTGCTCATTTTCGTTTATCCAAAAGACAAAAATTATTGTCTGAACTTCAAGTTCAATCTAGCCTAATCTCGAGAATCAAAGAACTCCAGCAAACTGATCCAGATCTTTAAAAGATCATATCCAAGCTAGACTCTGAGTCTAATTCTGACTTCTCTCTCAAGTCGAATGGACTCCTCTATTTCAGGGATAGAGTATGTGTTCCTAACAATGAGGAACTAAGACAAGAAATGTTACAAGAAGCTCACCAAAGCTCATTTTCGATTCACCCAGGATCGGTTAAGATGTAAAAGGATCTTAAGCCACTATACTGGCGGTCGGTTATGAAATCGCTATCACGGACTTCGTATCGAAGTGTCTAACTTCTCAAAGAGTCAAAGCTGAGCATCAAGTCCCTATTGGATTGCTCCAACCAATCGAATTCTCTCAGTGGAAATGGGATCGGATTACAATGGACTTCGTTACTGGTCTTCCTTCCACTCCAAGAAATAATGATGTTGTATGGGTGATTGTTGATAGATTCACAAAGTCTACTCACTTCATCCATGTTCGAATGAACATGAGCTTGGAAACCTTAGCCGAGCTATACATCCGTGAAGTGATTCGATTACATAGTGTACCTATAGCTATAATCTCTGGTCGTGATCCTAGATTTGCTTTTCGATTTTGGAATTCTTTGCAGAAGGCTCTAGGAGCTAAAGTGCATCTTAGTACAACCTTTCATCCACAATCAGATGGACAATCTGAAAGAATCATTCAAGTACTCAAAGATATGTTGCGTGCTTGTGTTATAGATTTTAGAAAGAATTGGGAGAAATCTCTACCCCTACTAGAGTTTGCTTACAACAATAGCTATCGACATCTATTCAGATGGCTCCCTTCGAAGCTCTATACGGAAGAAGATGTAGAACTCCCTTGTGCTGGTCTAAATTGGGAGAAAGCAAGGTTTTAGGACCTCAATTGCTCGGAGAAACTGAAGAACAAGTAAACATTATTCATGATCGATTAAAGGCAGCCTTTGATAGGCAAAAAGCTTATGCTGACTTGAAAATGAGAGACATCCAATACAATGTTGGAGACAAGGTGTTCCTCAAAGTATCTCCTTGAAAGAAAGTTTTCAGATTCGGAAGAAAAGGAAAGCTCATCCCTCGATTTATCGAACCTTTGGAATTATTGAAAGGATTGGTCCAGTGGCTTATCGATTGGCACTTCCTAGTGAATTCGATAAGATCCACAATGTCTTCCATGTTTCCATGCTCAGAAGATATAGGTCTCAATCTCATGTTCTTGAACCCGAAGAGGTGGAATTGAATCCCGATCTATCGTATGAACAAGAGCCTATTCAGATACTTGAAGAAGCAATATCCTCACCTATTTGATTCAGGAAAATTCGAGGAAGAATTTATTTTAAGGGGGAGGAGAATTGTAACACCCTAAAATTGGCCTAGTAATGTTACTACAATCTAAACTATAGGCTAATTGGATATATGTGCTAATCAATTTAAAAGAATAATCAACATTGGCCATCCTTAAGATCAAATAAGTGAAATTGAACCAAATTGAATTGAAATTAAAACTAGAAGGCATAAATAGAAGGATATAAATGTTAACATGCAAAATTCTATAGATTGCATGTAAAATAGAAATTAGATCAAGGCCTTGACACATGTCCTCACTGGAGGAGAACATGTGCCAATTTGGATGATGACTCATGGCAAGGAGGAAAATAACCAAAAATATTGTCATCTCCCTCCCCATTATCATCCTTTGGCCGAAACTTTGAGAGAGAAAAGGGGAGAGAAAATTTGCATGCAAACACCTTCAATTCAAGCTTCTTGATTCATCCATTGATCAAATTTAGCTTGGAGAAGGTATAATACTTGATTCTAACTTGTTATAGATTGTTTGAATATGCAAATGATGATGTTCTTGTTGCCTTGATGAAATTGGATGATTGCCATGTATGTTAGGGTCATGATAGCTTCAATTAGAGCTTGGAAATTGAATGCTAGAAAATAAATTGCTAATGAGATATATGTATAGTTGCTGGAAAATTGAGAAATATGAACAAGGTTGAAAACAGTCTTGATTAGGGACTATATTGATGGAGAATTTGTGTAAACATGTCAAATGAACATAGAACCCTGTTTTGATCATGTTTATAGGTAAAATGAAGATTGAATTGAATAGGTAACTTGCTGGAAAATGACTACACCTAATTGAACTAGTTAAATTAGGTAATGGACTGCCTAGTTGATGAATTGGATGTGCAAATGTGATCAAATAGATCAAACTAGGTTCAACATGATTATGCCCTGTTTTAAGAACATTTCTAGGTGAATTATCATGACCTAGACATGTATGACCATTAACATGAATGGAATTGCCATGTTAGGACCTTGCTAAAATGAGTTAAGAAGCTAGAAATTCAACCTAGTGTAATCTGCCCAGAATGCTCTGTTCTGGGCAGTAACTTTGAAAAATCACTATAAATTGTGTATAATGAATTTAAGGCTGAAATTTTTATAGACAACACCTTGGTATGTCTAAATTCATTAGGAGAAAACATAACTAAACTCTGGGTTGTATATTGAAATGTAGAGAACAAACACTAGGGACAGTGCAAACTGTCCAGTATAGCAAAATGCCCTGTCTTTAAGTTAAAAACTGTATTAATTGGAAATGAACTAAAATGCAAGCCTTATATGGTCATAAATAATATTTTGTTAGCTTTCCAATGGTGTAAACCAATTGAAATTCCGACTTACGTAATGAAAGTTATGCATGATTTAGTGACTAGAGTGCAAGCTGCCTGGCAGAAGCAATATAGGCAATTGCACACTGTTTTGTGGCAATTTGCAAACTGTCTTGAAAACAGTTTTAGGCCTTGGATTATGCCTTGTTTCACATGAACTAGAATATACATAAGTGTATTTAAGTGTAATGGAAAATATATATGAGCATGCTGCCAAATTTGTGAATGTGGTGTGCTTGTAACTTTGTCTTGATTTGGTGATCATATGAACTTGTCTTGACATGTACTTGTTGTGTAATATGATAGAACCAGGAGTAAACTTGGTGGAAGAGGATAGAGTGGATCATCCTAAAGCCAATAACAAGGGAGCGTGGATCCAAGACTATCTAGCTTGGAGTATTGTGAGTGTAGTTACCTCTAGGGTTAGGACTAGGTCCTAACCAATGTTTTCTTGTTACATTCTTGACATGTTAAATGAATCTAATCATGGACTTGACCTAATAAGGGAAGGATGACTAAAGTAATACATGAAACTTGATCCTAGCCTTGTATACATGATCAATTCGAATGCTTAAGTTTGAATATGTGATAACATGGATGCTTGTATGTGCTATGATGCAATGTAATTGAATGTTAAAGACTTGCTTGAGACATATTCCCATCTTGATGAAATGAAACATGAAACTACTTGATATGTGAGCAATGGCTCAATGGCCTAAGGGCATAATATGAAATGAACTTGCTTGACATGATCTTGATCTTGAAACTCTTGAATAATTGGTAAATCGAACAACCTTGGTAGCTAGTTGGACTAGGTAGAAGGGCATGCCTTAGAGTCTAGAGCTCATTGTGTAAGGGTGGACTACGGTCCATGGCTAAGGCCCCTATTTGGCGACAGACGGAGGGTACATATGTGGTCTTTAGTGATAGTAGGAGGGTTAACCAGCACTACAGTGCATCTTGTGGCGATAGTTAGTTGGAGACTTGATTACCTATACAAACTAAGCACCAAAGGTTGTTTAATTGATAATAAATGAAATAGCAATCTAATAACACTTGATACTTGTCTTGAAAGCAATGAATTGAATGTTACTTGTATTGAAAGTCATGATATGTATGTTACTTGTCATGTAAGCATGATTACCTTGATTTCTTGTTTTGCAAGCATGTTGTTCTTGATTCATGAAGTATGAATTCTTGTTGCTTGTACCTTGTTGGCCGAATGCTATGATATCCTTAGATAGGATAATCTTGATGCTTGAAAGCCTAGCTAAGATCATTCTAATGCTTGAAATCCTTAGCTAGGTCTATACTTGATTAAATGACACATGAAACTTGACATAACAATCGGTTAGACTTAGTACTACCTCACTAAGTACATTCTTGTACTTATCACTCTCGTTTTCATTCTTCCCAACTACAGGATAAAAGATTCAATCGTTGCTTGATCTTGAAGCCTGTTACCTTAAGCAAGAAGCAAGTCACACAAGTTTACCTAAGTATGATTTCATACTAGTTTTGTATATCTCCTAGAATGGTGGCACTAGATTGAATATAGTTAGCTCGATCATGCATTTTGAAGCTTGTATATAATGTCTTGAAGGGCCTACTATGTTATGAATCTAATATCAAGTATGTAATGAACTTAGATAACATGTAATGGATGATGATTTGCTGCGCAACTATTGAATTAAATTCATGGGATGATCATATGTTGATCTAGTTTGATATGAAGCAATTCGAACGCTTTGTCTTGTTAATGTGTATGCTTGAATTAAAATTAGAATGTGATGAACCATGTTGCTTAAGTTCCATTCAAATTGACATGGAAAGTATATGATTCTCTTGTGTGTGTCCATGCCTCTATTATAAGTGTATTGTGTACTTGTTTGATGCATGGCTGAATGGTCTATATCATTAGGAACTAGTTGCATGCCTTGTAGTATGTATTTGGTGTTAATGGCCGAATGTATGAGTTAATATAAGGCTTGAATAGAACTAGTTTCATACTATTGTATGTTTAGATGATCATGTTTGTAAATTAAGGATTAGATGTACATGTATATAAAGCTAAGGAACAATGAATTGAAATAGAAGCATGTTACACCTAGGTCATTCAATTAGGATAGGTTAACAAAGAATGAATGTTTTAATATGAACCATGAAAGTAGTAACTTGTAGTGTAAGCATGATAGAAATTAATCTAGGGGATCTATTTGAATGCCTTGGATGATTTGAAATCAAACATGAAGTTGCTTGTATGATAAGTAAGTATGCTTGATTGTTCTTGTATTGTTCTTGTATTGCTTGCCATGTCCTTGCTTGCTTGTTAAGTGACACTCTCGAGCCGGGTTGCTACTAGCTCTGGTAGGGGGTGTTACACATAGTATGTGCCAGAAAGCTAGTCTTGTGCCATATAAACGAACCTCGACTAGGTCGAATATCAAAAAGATGTGTCTAATCGAGTACATCCCAGAACTACTGGATGTTAATGTGTGGGTGACGACATCTGTCTTGCTTTTCATTGTCGGATTGAATTTCATTCAAATCACCACCAACAAGCTAAGGTAAATCGGATTGTTTATGTAATTAATCAAGAAGTGCCCATGTCCGCTCTTTTAATTCTCGTAGGCAATGGCCATGAATTCAAATAAATCTAAAATTATCATCATCACTATTTACTATTACATCAGAGTGAATCTTGGAGTAAGAAGAAAACACACAGTCAACATTTTTATTCCAAAGTAAAGCCAACCCGGTACATGATTGACCACTTTCAAAAAAGAAACAACCTTCTACTCCTAACACGCTTTTAACATAGTCTATACGAGATTTTTCTCTAGCAAGTTTCCCAAAGAAATATTACATCGGGACCTTTAATATCCATATAGCACTCCAAGGCACGAATAATCATGGGTTCCCAAGCCCATGACAATTCTAACATAGGATCCTCAATGCACCGGGAGGGGCTGTCTGACAGCCTCTGTCAATTATGTTCAATTGATGCTCGGATCAGCATGTATAGCAACCAAATCACCACCTGAGCGAGACCTCTTGGCAGTGGAAGAGGAGAACGATGCTTGCCATGGCAAGAACGATTATGGCCTTTTGCAGCAGTAATCAAATAAAATTTTTCAGCATCAATTTTATCATATGTATCATTTGATGCAACAACAACATCAGCTAGCTTGGATCCTTCAACCCTTGCTGGCAATGACTTGCGCCTAAACATCCCTAGAGGACGCGGGGTTGCGTCCGCAACAGCTCCATCATCAATGCACACCCCTTCGGACTGAACAGTCCTATAAACAACACCCTGCATGTGCTTCAAAAAACATTTGATTCGAGTTCAATTCCTGGAAAATCCATATTAGTAACAACCATCTTACCTTTATCCTTGACCATGCTAACCTTCTTGGATGGTAAATCAGTAGCCCCTTGTTCAATTCCATCCAAAGCCTCTTTCAAAGTAACATTATCTCCATCTAATGCATCCACATTCTTCACATTTGGAGTTGTATTACCAGCACCATCAACAACATCAAAAACAACCTTGTCTGAAGTCTATAAATCAGAAATAACATCAATTAAAACCCGAGATGAATCTTCTTTCTCCTAAACATAATCCGCAGCATCCATTACCCCTGTTTCAATCTCTTAAAAAGCATCATCAATGGCAAAAGTTGGACAATATTTGAGTATTGTCCCATATTCGAAGTGACATAGTTCGGTAGTAATGCAAAGCAATGCATTCAACTATTTCTCTGATAATCCCACATCAATATCATCTGTTGCATTCCTAGGCACATTCTTTGGCGCTTCAAGCATAGGACTTGGACGAATAACCTTTGAAACACCATAGGGGTTCGGATGGAGGTAAATGATGCCCCTGCGCTGAGGAGGAAGTGGCTTCTTAGTCTTAATTTGTGTATGCATCCATGGCCCATATGGTGTGGTAGATGCCTCTTTATCAACATGTTTTGAGCACAACTCTATCTCATGCCCAAGCAAACCACAATTGAAACAGAATATTTGAAGCTTATCGTATTGGATAAGACAAATATGATTCCGTCCATCTTCATGTTGTCCAACCATGACACATTGGAATAAAGGCTTGGTGATTGTGAGTTCCACCTTGAGCCCAAATTAATCACCAAGATTACTGGATAAACGACGAATATCAATGACCACCTTTCTAACAAAACAATAACCTATCTTCGCAGGAATATCTGGTGTCATCTTGTCAGGAGCTAACTCATACACATGAATCCACCATATCAACTTTGTGAATTCATAATCTCCTATAGCCTTGAAAGGGACAAAATGAACAAGGACAATGGGCTCCCTATCAAAAATCCAAGGTATTCTTTTGATGATGTTGAGTTTATCCCTCTCCAAAGAAAAATTGATAAGGAAAACACCAATTTTAAGTGGAAAAATCTCCACTCATTCAACAGCCCATAAGTTGGAGAAGACTCGCATGGAAGTAGTTTCATTAATGAGTTTAGGAGACAATACCTTTCTGACTAAGCTAAATTTAACATCTGCAGCCAAAAAAGCATCATGTGTAGATTCATTCTCAATAATTGCAACTCTTTCTTCTTTGGTGAACTGAAGGTTAGCCAACGTTACATTCAAATTTGCAGCCATTTGTAGTAAATTAAATAGAAGAAAATAAGATAATTTTTGTTTATGAATAGAAAACCTAATCCAGTTGTGTATAGTAGATATATGTTGGATAAATGTTACTGCAGAACAACACCATTAGCAATGACTGAAAAATAATAAAATAAGTAAATGACTGAAAACTTGTAGTCGTGTCATGGTGGAACCACTGCCATAGAAACGAATTCTCCCCGATATGTGTAATCGCTACAACAGGCGGATCATCCCCCGAGGTTAACACGGTCACTCCATAAATCGTACACTCGAAACCGAAATGAATTGCGATGGTATTGCTCCTCTGATCACCAGAGATAAAAGTAAGCTGTGAGAGCTTTTGAGAGAATATTTTCTGAGTGAATTGGATGTATATTGAGAAGTGTACTTGCTCCTCTATTTGTAGGCTATGTCTAGGGGCAAAAATGTACAAATAAATCATAATTAAAATTTGATTTAATTCTAGAATTTAAACCTTGAAACTACTATTTAAATTTAGAGATTTAAACCTTGAAACTGCTGTAACATCTTATTTTAAACACTGAATTAAACAGATGAACCTGGCCCCAAAAGTGTCCAGGTTCGTAGTTTAATTTCTAGCCCTTTGTAACTTCATAAAACTGACCATTTGAATTTAATTTCATAAATCAATATAGCTAATTAATTAGTCATTTACTCTCTGGAATTATAGAATTCGAACGGACCATTTTAGCAACCTATAAAAACTAGAAGAAACATTCTTTCTCAACCTTTCATTTAATTCTCTGAAAATTCCTTACGAATTTTCTCCAAAACCACAAACCACGAACCACGTCCACGAGCACAAAAATGAGCCAATACGAGATGGATGGCGGCGATAGCGGTGAGAGAGATTGCCCCTTATTCTCTATCACTCAACAAGGGAGGGGAGAATGAATGGCATAAGTTATCTTTCACATGATATTTACCCACTCAATGTGGGATTACCATCTTTTGCATTACCAACATTCCCCCACTAATGCGAAATAATTCTTCCGAAACTCAATAATTATCCTTATCATAAGAGCAATAGCGAGATTAGTTGCTTAAGCACTAGTGAACATCTTGAACTAGTACATAGTGATGATGAGCAATTATTCTCTTAGACAAGTGAAACTAGTTTTGAACTTTCTAAGATTGGGTTAAACTCATAACACACAACTAACCCCTTCATCCACCGAAGTTCTCGATGTGTAAGATATATATATATATACGAAAGTATATATTTGGCCATCTTACCTCAGGATTCTAGTAAGTGTTTTAGAAAAACAGCCCAATGTTTTTCATAGAAGATGGCTAATCCTTCTCACTTACGTAGGTTATTTCATCAGGTTTGTCTCAATAAAACCATCATCATAGGACTATGAAATAATTAAGAGCTTTTATATTAGCTCAGCCTCTCAAAGGGTATGGTGATTTTCTTCAAGTTCATATTAAATGAACTACCCAAACTCTGGGCTAAGAAATCGTTAAGAATAAATATTCAACCTCGTTTGTCGGTGAAATCAACATGTTCTTCTCAATAGGAACTCTCAAACACTTGGGTTTGAATTCATTAATAGTTCCTGTGAAGCTCAACCTCTCTAGCGGTAAGTTCATTTAATCCTTTTCATTTGGGACTACCCACTTAACATTGGGTTATGAACTTATTAAGAATAGATATTCAACCAAAATCAGTAAATTCATCAAGTCTTTCTCACTAAGACCACCCAAAACTTAGGCTATGAATTTATTAAGAGCAATTAAGCTCATCCTTGGCATGTACATTATTCATCATAGGATAGGTAAGGAGAAATGTACATTATGAGTCTTTCCATGGTTTCGTTTGACCTCATTGAACTTAGATAACGAAGTTGGGTATCGACCATGAATTCCTCAACCACTGGGCTTTAAACCCATCCCCCTCGACGAATCTAGGACCAGTTTCCTGCTTAACCCTTTGGTAAGCGGATCTACTAGGTTCTTTTCCGACTTCACGTACTCTAAAGCGAGTACTCCATTCCTTATCAAGTGTCTAACCGATTCATATCTTATGCGAATATGTCTTTTCTTAATATTGTAAGCTTGGTTCTTAGCCACACAAATTGCAGCTTGTGAATCGCACAACAAGAAAACTGGAGGAGTCGGTCTTCCCCACAATGAAAACTTTGCTAACAAATTTCTAAGCCACTCAGTTTCTTGCCCATCTGAGTCAAGAGCTATAAACTCTGACTCCATAATAGAGCACGCAATGCAAGTCTGTTTTGCGGATTTCCACGAGATTGCTGCTCCACCTAAAGTAAAAACATACCCATTCGTAGAGCTTACCTCATTATTATCAGAAACCTAGTTGGCATCATAGTATCCTTCTAAAACTGCAGGAAAGCCAACATACTCTAGTTTCCAATCTATAGTACCCTTAAGATACTTAAGTAAGTGTCTAAGAGCAATCCATTGATCACTACTAGGGTTGTGAGTATATCTACTAAGTCTGCTCACAACGTAGGCAATATCAGGCCGAGTATAGTTCATTAGGAACATAAGGCTTCCAATAATTTTAGCATATTCAATTTGGGAAGCACTACTTCCTTTATTCTTGAAAAGATGCATGCTAGAGTCATAAGGTGTTCGAACAGGGATGACGTCAAAACTGTCAAATTTCTTTAACAATTTCTCAATATAGTGCGTTTGACTTAAAGAAAATCCCTTTTCAGTTTTGGTGACTTTGATTCCTAAGATTACGTCAACTTCTCCCAGATCAGTCATCTCAAACTTAGTGGACAATAATTTTTTTCGCTTTATTAATGGACTCAATGTTTGTACTAAAAATTAGCATATCATCGACATATAAACTTATGATGACACAATCAGCACCAAACATCCTCGAATACATGCATGTGTCTGAACTATTCACAACAAAACCAAAACTAAGGATAGTTTTATAAAATTTCTTATACCACTGTTTAAGAGCTTGCTTAAGGCCATAAAGGGACTTTTTGAGTCTGCAAACTTTGCCTTCCATACCAGATGTCTCAAAACCTGGTGGTTGCTCCATATAGATCTCCTCATCTAGATCTCCATTCAAAAAAGCAATTTTTACATCCATTTGATGTACTTGCAATTTATGAATGGAGGCTAGTGCAAACAATGCACGAATCGTTGAGATTTTCATTACGAGAGAGTAAGTATTGAAGAAGTCTAAACCAAACTTTTGAGTGAACCCTTTGACAACTAGCCTTGCCTTGTACCTCTAGATCGAACCATCTGGTCTGAGTTTCTTCCAAAAAACCCACTTGTTGCTAATTGGTTTGAATCCTTTTAGCAAGTCCACCAATTCCCAAGTATGATTAGACATTATTGAATCTAGTTTATCCTTAATCGTGTCTTTCTAGAAACTAGCATCAATCGATCTCATAACATCCTCGTAAGTCGTCGGATCCTCTTCTAATAGAAAGACTCGAGCTATCGGATCAGATAAGGTGTCTAAATCATTAATCTTGGAAATAAATGAAGTTATGAAGTCTGGTCCAAAAGAGGTTTCTACTCTTTGTCTCTTACTTCTAGGTTCAAATTTGATCTCTTGAGAACCCCTAGCAGGCACACTAGAAGAAAAGGATGGAAATTTTTCTATTTGTGTTTCAACCGTTAACCTAGGTTTCTTTAGAGGAAGATATCTTCAAAGAAAACAGCATCTCTAGATTCAAAAATAGAATAATCATGCAAGAACATGAATCTATATGTGGCACTATTCGTTGCATACCCGATAAACACTGTATCTACGGTTTTGGGTCCAATGGTGGACTTCTTAAACTCTGGCAATCCACTTTTAGCCAGACACCCCCACACTTTAAGGTATTACAGATTTGGAGCATAACCTTTCCACAGTTCGTATGGGGTAGAATCTAATTTTTTATGAGGTACTCGGTTCAAAATATGATTTGTCGATAGAATGGATTCCCCCCACATGTTGTTTAACAACCTAGAACTTATCAACAATGAGTTCATCATCTCTTTTAAAGTTCTATTTTTCCTCTCGGCTATCCCGTTTTGTTGAGGAAAGTAGGGAGCTGAAGTTTCGTGTATTATGCCATTCATCTCACACACCTCTTTCAGAAAATTAGACCTATATTCACCACCTCTATCAGATCTAACTCGTTGTATTCTCCTATCTAACTGATTCTTAACCCCTGCCTTATAAATAAGAAAGAAGTTTTCAGCTTCATCTTTAGTTCTAAGGAGATAAACTTTTGTATATCTCGAGTAATCATCTACAAAAGTGATGTAATAGTGTTTTCCTCCTTTACTCTCAAAGGTTCTAAAGTCTGCTAGGTCAGTATGTATAAGTTCTAACAGTTCAGTTTTTCTTTTAGAAACAGTTTTAAAGTAAGGTTTAGCATGCTTGGCTTCTACACAAATCTCACATTTGTTAAAGCTATTTAAGTATAGTTTAGGCAGAATATTCATTTTAATCATTTTCTTTAAAGAGTGAATATTCACGTGTCCTAATCTAGCATGCCACATATTCATAGATTCAAGAATATAAGCAGAAGTGGTAGCTTTATTTTCATTAAGTTTAGTTTCTATGACAAATAAACCCTCGTTTAGAAAACATTTTCCAACATAATCACCATTTCGGGAGAGTACAAGTTTATCTCCTCAAAAACTAACTTAATGTCTGCCTTATTCAAAAGCCCACCACTTATCAAATTTCTACGCAAGGCAAGTACATACAGAACATTGGAAAGCGCCAAAGTTTTACTGGAGGTCAGCTTGAGTAGAACTTTGCTTTTGCCTAGCACTTCAGAGCTACTAGAGTTCCCCATGTACACACGCTCACCGTTGTTCACATCCTCGAACTCAGTGAAAAAATCCATTCTTGCGCAAAAGTGTCTGGAAACGCTAGTGTCCACGACCCATTTATAAATGCTGTCCACCAGGTTGACTTTAGAAACCACCGCAGCTATGACATCTTCAGCATTGTCCTCCGCCATGTTTAGATATGGTTTTTTCTCGTTCTGGCGATCTGAATTGTGTTGACATTGATACGCCTTGTGACCGGCTTGACTGCAGACATAACACTTCAGTGATCTTCCGTCAGGTTTGGTCTTTCCTGGCTTCTTGAAATTGGTGCTTTTCTGTGGTTTTGTCTTTTTTTTCTGAAACCCCTTTTTCCCGATCCTTTTGAACTTAGACCTTGAGGCACCACTAGACTCAACCAAGTTAGAATTAAAAGACATTTGACCAAGGTTATTTGTCACCTTATCTTTAAAACGGTTGGCTTCCTCTATCTTCATGTGGCCCACCAGCTCCTGAAGCGGAATATCTATTTTCTTGTGTTTAAGAGAGTTGTGGTAGTCAGACCATGACTTGGGCAACTTCTCGATGAGGGCGTTGGCTTAGAGTACCTCGCACATATTCATTCCTTCTGCCAATATGTCGGAAACGAGGTTTTCATAGTCATGGACTTTATCCATGATCGGCTTGGCGCCCGTCATCTGGAATTTCAGCCACTCTCTCACGACATATTTTTTAATGCCCACATCATCCGCGCCATACTTCCTTTCGAGAGTGTCCCATATCATCTTTACGCTACGCTCCTTAAGAAACATGTCGAAGATCTTGTTAGACATGTGACTTAGGAGATGGTCTCGCACCTTTTTGTTGTCCTTCTCATATTTTCCGATGGTAATGGTGGTAGCATCAGAACCAGCATCCGGCAGAGGTCCATCACCGGTAGTAGCAGCATCGGCGAGAGTGGAGGTCGCTGGTATGGAAGATGGTGGCTTGAGCAGCACTTAGTCAAGATTAAGTTGCTCGAAGAATATCAAAATTCGTTGGGACCACCTTCAGTAATTGTTTCCGTCAAGCGCATCGAGTTTTGACAAGTCAAGGATCAACTTGCTTATAGGTGTTGACATTTTGTAGTATATCGAGAAGAAATTCGTTTCTAAATTGTTAGATAAATGTTACTGCAAAACAACACCGTTAGCAATGATTGGAAAATAATAAAATAAGTAAACGATTGAAAACTCGTAGCCATGTCGTGGTGGAACCATTGCCTTAGAAACGAATTCGCCCTGATATGTGTAATCGCTGCAACGGGTGGATCGTCCCCCGAGGTTAACACGGTCGCTCCAGAAATCGTACACCCAAAACCGGAGTGAACTGCGGTGATATTGCTCCTTTGATCACCGGAGATAAAAGTAAGCTGTGAGAGCTTTTGAGAGAATATTTTTTGAGTGAATTGGATATATATTGAGAAGCCTACTTGCTTCTCTATTTATAGGCTATGTCCAGGGGCAGAAACTTCCAAATAAATCAGAATTAAAATCTGATTTAATTCTGGAATTTAAATCTTGAAACTGTTGTTTAAATTTAGAGATTAAAACCTTGAAACTGATTTTAAACACTGAATTAAATAGAGCCTATAAAAACCGGAAGAAACAGTCTTTCACAACCTTTCTTTTAATTCTCTGAAAATTCCTTGCGAATTTCCACGAGCACGAGACGGACGGCGGCGACACGCGAGATTGCCACTTGTTCTCTATCACTCAACAAAAGAGGGGAGAATGAATGGCATAAATATCTTTCACATGATATTTACCCACTCAATGTGAGATTAGCATCTTTTGCATTACCAGCAATATAAATATAATTTGGATAAAAATCCTGATGTGGTTTAAATCCCACGAACTAAAAATATGGAGCAGTTTGGAACTGCTGGAAACTATTTTCCACTGCCCAATTACCATGAACTGAAGAAAATTGAAATTTGCATATAAAAATTCTATAAATTGTCCAGGAAAGGAGATCTGCCAGAAAATTAAATTCAACATTCAAATATTATTCCAGAAAAACTGAAATATTCCATCCATGATAACTGAATTCCAAGATATAGCTAGTGAGAAAAAAAAGTTCCGGTGAAGAAATTCTGATGAGCAAAACTGTAGGATAATAATTAGTTCATCGGGAAAAATCTAAGAATAGTAATTTGTCTTAAAAAACTTCATGAACAATAACCAAAATTCTCCCTACGTAATCGGTTCAATTAAAATAGATTTAGAAATCCAGAAAATCTTTATTACGGCATACGTTAAGGGATTTGATTGGCAAGATTATTTGGTTGATATTACTTCATACATTAAGGGTTTGATTGACATGATTATTTGGTTGATATTGATAGCGATTGATTTCTTGCATTGCAATATTTTTGATATATTCTATTTGAGGCATAATTTCTAGTTGCTTGTTTTGATTGGTCTTGTATTGTGTATATATATTCTTCTATGAAGAACAATATGAATAAAACTTTTCCAAGTATTATCATGGTATTAAGAGCCAATTGTAAAATGGCGAAGATTGATGCTAGCTATCCATTTTTTAGGGCCGCAGGATTGTTTGGGAGGCTTCATCGCTCCGGTGATGCTCCAACTTGATAACTTTGATGATTGGGCACACGCTATTCGTGTGGCTTTGTCTTCTCGGTAAAATTTCGGTTTTCTTGACGGTACAATCACTGAAATGTAGCTACAATGCACGAAGAAGGATTACGTTTGTATACAGTGTATGTTTCATGGCTTATGAATACAATTGATCCAGAGGTAAGATCTATGCTTTCAAATTACGACAACGCAAAATTACTATGGGATGTTTGAATGAACGGTTCGCGGTTGTTAATGGTCCAAGAATACAACAATTAAAATTTGATATTGCTCGTTTTGAACAGTCCCAATCGATGTCGGTTGCAACGTATTACAGCAAACTGAAGGTTCTTTGGGATGAACTGAGTAATTACGAATATATCGTACGTTGTCACTATGGTCAATGTACATGTAATCTCGGCAAGGCTCACGATAAACGATGGGAGAAAGAACAACTTCACCAATTCTTGATGGGATTGAACTCCGAATATTATAGTCAGATTTGGTCAAATTTGCTTTCTCAAAATCCTTTGCCTACCTTAATCACGCATTCCAACAGGTTGTTTAAGATGAAAGGGTGTGCGGAGTGACTCGTCTTAAGAATGAGAAACAAGAAATCATGGGGTTTTTTGTTCGCACAAATGGTCGCGGACGTAGCCATTTTGAGAAAGTCGACAAGTCGAGTTTGATTTGTTCGCACTACCAACGCTCTGGCCATGATGCTGATAGTTGTTTCTGGTTATTGGTTACCCGGATTGATGTGGGGAGTGATATGGTCTGCCACCAAAATTGGACGCTAAAGGTTCCATTGGTTCTCATGAAAGCCGTCAGCTTCTCGTCGGGTCGAGAGGGGCTCGCGTAAATGCTACAGCTACAACAACTACTAATAGTCCGATTAATGCATCATCTTCCTCTTCGACAAGTGAGGCTCTTCTTGGTTTTAGTGCCGCACAGTGGCAAGCCTTGGTTGCTGCTTTTGGTAACCCTCAAACTCAAATAAATCGGTTGAAGGGTGAGTTTGATAGTACATCTTGGATAATTGACACATGTGCTTCTAATCACGTAACGGAAAATATTTCTTTTTGACTGATATTCAAAATGTGAGTGCTTATCCTATGGGTCTTCCAGATGGACAAAGTGTTGTAGCAACTAAGCAAGGCACTGAAAACTGACGGACAAAATTTCTCTTAATAATGTCCTTTACGTTCAAAAATTACATTGCAATTTAATTTCGGTTTTGAAACTGGATGATGATATGAATTATTTTGTTCAATTTTCTTCTAACGTATGTGCTATACAAGACCTACATTCGAGGGAGCTGATTGGAATGGGTGAGAGAAGAGATGGATTTTATTATTTTCGGCGGGTGTCAGGCGCCATTATAGAACTTAGTTGCATTTGTTTTAACTATCTCACTAGGCTATGTAAGCCTAATATGTGTGCGTCTCATGTATTTCAGGACCTTGAAGCAATCCGAGGCTCGATCGTGTTATTGAAGTTGCAAGTCACTTCCTAAAGTGTTTAAGCACTAAAAATTGGAAGATGGTGTGGTTGTAAACCGAAGAAACTAGTTAAATTGGGCTTAAAGGCACTAAAAAGTAAAAACATAGTAAACGGATTCAAATGAACCTAAAAATTGACATGCTAGTAGGTTTTAGTGATTAAATACTACTGGTAAAATTTGGTAAGGTTTGGACATAATTAGATCTATTAATTCTAATAAAAAAACAGATAAAATCTATCATTACAAGACAGGCGTATCGATACGAGTCAAGTTGTATCGATATAGCCTTGCATATTTGGACTTGGTAAAACAGAGCTTATCGATACCCAAGAGGTTGTATCGATACAGACTTGGGCAGTAAGGTTTGGGAAATAAATTGTATCGATACGGCCTTAGGCTGCACCGAAGCGGGTCAACCTTGGTCAACGCGTATCGATACATGCTTAGATGTATCGATACGGGCTTGTTACCTTTGAATCTGAAATTGAGAAATTTGGCTTAGCGTATGATACGGTCTTAAGTGTATCAATACGTTGTTAGTTAATTATGTTAAAAGACTTAAACTACAGTTTTAAATAGTTTACAGATTGGTCACTAAACTTTAAATGGTCCAATTGGATAGATGAATGATATATGTTGATAACAAAATTTCATAGGCTAACAATTGACGAGATCAATTGAAGATTTGTAAAAAGAAATTCTGATAAAGACTCTTAATTTGTAAAATTTTCAATTAGTCCCTAAGTTCGAAAAACTTTAAAATTAACCCCAAATTGAGTAAGCTATTGATGAATTAGTTCGATAAGTCGTAAAAGAGATTAATAAGACATTCTGAACTCTGGTTAAGCTTCCGACCTCCAAATACATTTCCGATAATACTTTTTGACTCGGTTCTCTACCGGGCCGGGAAGGGGGTGTTATATTGTTGAACTTGTTTAAACTATTTTCTTAGTTTAATATATACCAGCCACTGACATCGACGGATGCAGTGACGAGTCAGATTAATGAGTTCCTACAACAAAAGTTGTCTGGATGCAACGAAAGTTGATCCACTCGTTCAATGGGCTTTAGTCTTGACTTATGACGAAAATTGAAGCCAATATATATCCCTGAGTCAATGGTTGAAGGTTAAATGGAAGCTAATACGCAAGCTGACTATATCATCGCTGGTTGAACCAATCTTTATCCTCAAAGTGCACTTGATTTTTCTGCCGAGCTGAGCCAATGAGATCTAGGCTTATTCTCATTATCATCTATCTTTTATTACTCTTTGTTATTTCTACCATATTAAATCATTTACTCTCCATTTTATATTACTATTGCAACCACCATTGCACCCACAACTACTACTATCACAGTATTGTATTGTAGCTACATAAGTATAAACATAATACACCATCCTCGAGGGATCGATATTCAAACAAAATTACATTGTTTCTATTCTTGCATCGATAGTGTAACTTGCAGTAAAAAGTGTGACGTTTTTGCACCAATCAAAATCTAAATAGTAAAATGAATTAATAAGATTTGAACTCGAGATTAATATTATAAAATAAGAATTCTAAACCACTAAGTCGAACATATTACTTATTAAAATATGAAAACATACAATATATGAATTAAAATATATTTAATAACTATTAACATAATTATATATAATATTAAATTCTTATATTAATAATCTATAATAAATTATTAATATAATTAATAATTTATTATTCCATAATATATTTAACATATAATTAATTACTAATATTAATAATATAATTAATTTGATTAATATTAATGTTTTAGTTTTTTTTCAAAAATAATTATTAAAAAATAAAAATACATCTATTAATAAGCTACTAATATTTTTAAATTATTAATAATATTGAAAATATATTAATTATATAATATTTTATTAATAAATTATAATAATATAAATTTAATGAAAATAATAAATATGATTAATTATAATAATATTTTATTAAAAATTGTTAAAAACTCTTAATAAACTATTATATAATTAATATATTTTCAATATTATAACTTTTAATAATATAATAATTTCATTTTATTTTTTATAATATTTTAATATCATATAATAAAATATAAATATAATTAAATAATATTTATTATTTTATTGACTATAATATAATCCATATATTGTATGTTGTCATATTTTACTTAATAATAGCACTGTCGGTTTAGCATTTTTGTTTTATACTATTAATCCCGAGTACATATCTCACCATGGTACACTCCCTCTATCTTTCTCTTTTTTATTTTCCTTAAAAAAGAGAGAAAATGTTATAATTTTCTTAAACCTTTTTGCTTCTTTTGGAGGGGAAATCCAATAACATGCATGGATTTGTTATTTTTATTATTATTGTTATTTGCTAACCTAAGTAAATTTTTATTAAATTTTAGGGTAAAGTACTAAAATAGTTATTAAATTTTGTTTAAAAATTCAAAATAATACCCAAATTTACAAAAGTTACAAAATGACAATTAAACTTTATGTTTTGTTACAAAATGGTAACTCGACTATTAAAGGTCGTTAAGTAATTAATATGGTTGTTATAAAACTTTGTATAGTAGCACATTTTATCATCCATATTTATACATTCAATCAATTTAGTCATAATTCGAAAAAATTCATTAAATTGAGCTCTCGTTATTTACACATTCTTTCAATTTGGTCCTTAAAACAAGTTCCTTAACACTGGATATTTATATAACCCAATAATCATACAAAATTTGACCTTAAGCTTCTTCCTTATGATGGTCTTTTCTAAAGCTACAAGGTTGATTCGGACTTGTTGTTTTGCATCATTCATCAGAGGTAATTGCGGAAGCTTTCGCCACTCATGCTCTCCATCTCCTTGAGAATATCTTGAGCCAATAATTTCACAGGCAACTCCACGTCCTCCAACCCTAGTTTCTAAACAAAGCCTTGAAGATATGGACATAGGAAAACTTGTTAGATTTTTAAGGGAATTTTATGGGGAGTGTTAAACTTGGATTTCAAATGCTCATACTTATGTTTCTGTGAAAGTTATAGGAATCAAGATTAAAGCTGCTAGCTTTAAAGCAACTTATCCTAGTTATTTTAATTGGATTATTTGAACTATTTTGGATGCAAGAAAGAGGGTTGGAAAAGCCTTTGCTACTACATGTATATCTAGTAATGGCGGGAACACCTTCTTTTGGCAAAATAGGTGCATCCCTGACCAGCACTTGATGATAATTTTTACCGATTGGTTGGTCCTTCTAGAATGGGCAGAGCTTACATAGACCACGCACTTGAGAACCTTTATTATCTAAAAGAATGCTTTTATGAACCTTCTTTGTGGCCTTTTGAGGAGTACTCACTTGGTGATTCTTATTTTGTTGCTCGTATTGATGGTGTGGGAACCAAGCTCAAGCTAGCATTTGAGGCCGGATTCCGTAAAACTATTTGGATTGATCTTGTTGCGATGAGTGCCAACAGTATTGTTACTTCTTTTTTTTGCTCGGCAAACCAACTTTTATTTAAATTAAAGCCAAGCTCTACCATGTGCGCCGCATTAAAAACTTTCCTAGTCCTAGTTGGAAAAAAGAGTACGACACATAGCAGGCATACAAAAATCAGCACCATCATCACCAAACTGATCACCTGCACAACCACAATTTAAGCAATACTATAACAACCCGCGACTGCATTACAATGTAAAAATGCTAAAACCTGCCACTACCAAGCTCTCTATATTCTCATCCTACCACCAAGCTTTAAAGAAATCTGATCGACTCATTCCTTCCTTAGCAAAATAATCTGCCAAGGTGTTGGAGCCCCGACGGACCCAACACACCCACTATGGAGGACCTAAGACTGACCACTAGTACCACACCAACTCTCAGAGTCGGTTAACCTTTCTATCTCTAATTTCGTAGTGCACAATAATTTAGGTGGCAGTGTCGACCATTTACTAATTAGGCGGTAGAACCAACCATATACTATTCATGCGGCATAGCCGACCATATAGTAACCAATTCAAGTGCACTAAAGAAATACATAAACTAAGGCTTAACCAAAAAACTTCTAATTACAAAGGAAAAATAGCACTTTTATTAGTACACAAAATAAATTACAAAACACATACCTCACTCCTCACTTGTACCCCACGTCACTCGCTATCTCTCTTGCACACTCGTCACTTAACTAACTCTCAACCCTTTTTTTTCTCTCAATCTCACCCTCTCAACTGACATCACTCACCCATGCAATCTTCACACTCAACTTGCACCTAATCTCACTTTAACACCACCCATCACAGTAGTACCTCACTTACACACACTTGTTTCACTCCATAGCACACACAGCTCACTCTCAAATCTCTCAACTTTGCACACTGCCTATTTATAGGCACACTAAGGCGGTGTCCTTAAGTCGGTGGCCATTACATATAATATTTTATATTTTAGGTCTCTAGAGTATTGGTTTTTCATATATTATTTAATTATTATAATAATACTTTGGAGCTCTCTAGAAAGATGGAGAAGTCGGTGATTCTCAACACAAGGTATTACAAGCTCTGCGAACATGAACGAAATGCACCCTTCCAATTTTACGCACCAATGTATCGATTTCCACCAAGATTGGCCACCAACGCCAAGGTCGTTTTGAATTATCACTGATCCAATTCAGAATCAGCAATGAAGGAGGTACCCAATGCTCGCCTTCATCACTCACTGTTATCTTGTTGTCCATATCTTCATTGCTTCTGGTAGAATATATGTATCTGGTCTTCTCTATTTACACGGCTTAAAGGTCTTGGCGAGTCTTGATATTGCATTGTCAATTGGAAACCTAGAGAAATTTCAAAGGGTAAATCGTGGTTAGAACCTTGAGGATAAGGTTTTATTTGGAGGCGTGAGTAATGCTATGAACAGAAAATTTAAAGGTTATGGAAAGGCAAATACAGAAAAATGAGGATCAACTGATAATGTGATAGCTAGAAGTAAAATTCAGCATTCGGGTCAAGAAACAAGGAATGAAGAAATTTGTAGAGGGTCATGCAAAAGAAGAGATATTATGTCGACAAGTTTTTGGCACCGTTGCCGGGGATTGCAACGGAATTGATTGTTTTGATTTTTACTCGTCTTTGTTTTAGTGTATGTTTATTTTCCTTTTTATTTTTATAACATTATTTTTAGTTTCATTCATTTTAGGTACTTCTAGGAATATGGAGGATTGGAGAATGAGCCATAGAGACCATATTGGAGCTTACAACCGATGGCATAAGCAACAAAATTTTCCATGGTATGATCAAGGAGCTGACATTTTTGCTTACATTAATGGCTTACTGCTACAAAACATATGCCATGGCAAAATAGTCCTCAACATCAGTTGAGTTACTTGTATGATGCTCAAATAGACTTCTATAATGATTACAACTTTGCTGATACAACGCATTTATCTTGGCAAGAGAACTTGAACAACGAGTCCCAAGAAGTTAGAGCATTTGAACCATTCTGCACCATTTGTGGAAAGAACCACCATGTGGATGAATGCCTTGCAAACCCAGGGTCGGTAAATTTTATGCCAGCATTTTATCAAAATGTTACGCTATAAAGTGCTCAAAATAATTACCAACAAGGGCAGAGATTCAACCAAAGAGGTCCTCCCAATGATTTCATGGAAAAGAATGATGTCACAGTCCAGAGTTTGGCAGCAACAGTGGGAAATTTGGAAATCCAGATTGGGCAAATTTCCAAAGCACTCAACAATCGACGCCAAGGAGCATTGGCAAGTGACACTGCGGATGCTCAACACAAACAAAATGAGCAATGCAAAGCTATAACTCTACGGAGTGGTAAGCAATACGAGGCAGAGATGGTTGCCAAGCTGAAAAGCCAGTGCCAGCAGATAACCCTAGGGAAGTAGAGAAAGAGGAAACAAAAACAGATGATGCCACTATCAATGCCAAAAATGATGCCAGAACCGATGCCAAACAGCATATCGATGCCAAAAAGGTTGATGATGCCAACACAACCTTAATAAAACTAATGGAACCATCGTTTGCCAACCCTACATCGGTAAGACAAGCAGGTATTAATGTTGACAATTACAAAATTCTTAAATGTATAGATGAAATTTTATGCCATGTAGTTGAGCCAATATAATCTATTTTGGGTGAGAACCTGGCATTGAATTGCCAAGGAATGAAAGCGGATGCCATAAAACAAAAGTGTGATGGCAACACAATTGAGCGACAGAAAAGATCGATTCTGGTCAGGACTGATGCCATGAAGCGAGGTGTGCCCAAATGGCTTGTTGTTGGAAGGAAAAGTGGATGCCAAATGACTGAGAGTGACGAGCTGAAGCAGGAATATTTTGCTGCAACAAAAATGTTGGAGATGATGCGATTCAACACTGAAGATTTCATGAAGATTCTGGAACAGGATGAGAATTACTATGCCTCGACAACAAAGAGATTCTTCAATTTTCTAAGGTTGTTGTTCAAAGCCGCCTTGGCAAATGTTCTCTTTCATTATGCCATCAAGAATTTGGCACACTCAAAGGTAAGAAATTCTTCGACTTTCTATGTTGGTTATTCAAACAAAGGATTGCCACAGTCTACCATCCACTAATAAATAGCCAGTGCCTAAAGCACTATTTGGAAGGAACTTAGAACAATGCCAAGGAGGTTATCCTCATGATAGAGGTAACATAACATCGCCAGCAAGTTTGAATCTTTTTAAATATTAGGTTAGTTATTTTTATTTGATTTTAGGTTTAAGGATTTTTAGTACTTTCTATTTCTTTTATTTTTTTCATTACTATTCCTTTGCTGCGTTGAAAGGTTTTCTTTGAGTATATGCAGATTCAAGGACAATGCCAAGGAAGGATTTGGCATGAGACGAATGTGATCCAGACATGAGCAATTTGTTCCAGGAACAATGCCAAGGTATCCATTGGGATAATCAATTGGCAGACTAAGCAACTCAAGCGCAATGCCAAGCACAATGCCAAAGTAGCTTGGCATGCGGCGGACTGAAAAATTGGGAGAAAAGATAAACCCTAGCTTGATTAAAATTGGGCCATTAAATGAGAGAGATTATTTTTGTTTAAACCTTAACCCTAGTCGCCTAAAAATTAGGTTTAAATTTAAATTTAACCTAATCATCTTATCACTTCAATCTTTAACTTATTCTATCATTTACAACCTTATCACCTCATCCTTATCACTTTAAAATCCTTCCCAATCAAAACTTTTGAAATTCCATCATTATCACCATATTTAATTGGCTATTATCATTAAAACCCTTTAAACACTCCATCTTTTTACCTTCTTTACCCTAGCCGATTTCCCAAGAAACAAATACCTCTCATTCTCTTTTTTTTCTCAAGCAAGATTCAAGAAACCAATCGTCTTTTCTCCTCCATTCAAACCGACTCAAATCTTTTCGTCATCTCCATGACATCTTTATCTACTTCCTTCAAATAATTCTTCAATGAAGAAACTCGCAAGAAGTTTGAAAAAAAGCTTTGCCTCAAGATCGTTCTTGTACAAGAAGCACTTCGACTTCCAAACCGATGCCACCGTTGGATTCCCACCGGTGTTCATGGCCATTGTCGACATGCAAAAGTGGAGTTCATTCTGCCAAAAGAAAGAGGAGATCTACGCCTCCATTGTGCAAGAATTTTATGTAGATCTTGTGACAAAATATTCTCCATTCTTGATGATTTGAGGTAAATGTGTGCGTTTCGATGAAGGGTATGTTAACTCACTATTTTCTTTGAATGATATAGGGAATGAGCACTTTGGCTATGTTGAATCCATGACTGCTACCAAACGCAAGAAATTGTTGGCAGACTTATGTGAGCCTGGCACAATTTAGATAGTTTCATCGATGGGCCACTAGACGGTGAAGAGGTTGGCGTTGAAGCCAGGAATGCGCGGCTGGAATCACTTTATCAAGGCAAATCTGTTGCCTACATCTCACAATGAGACCATTTTGGAAGAAAGGCTAATTTTGTTGCACTCTATTTTCAAGGGACGCAAGATCAACATTGGCAAAATCATCATCGATGAGACTTATAAGTACGATGCGAAAGGTAAAGAAAACTTTTTTTTCCATTTTCTTATTTCTAACATTTGCATGCGCCATGATGTGCTTAGGCTTGATAAAATCAAGGCCATATTATAAAGGAAACGACAATCATGGCTGCCATATAGAAAAATCTCACTGCTGTTGAAGCCAAAGGAAAAGGCCAAAACTGCCACGCCAAAGCCAAAGGCAGAGCCAAGCAGTGTGCCAGAGACCATGCTAGCCAATTCGTTGGTAATGCTATCCCAAGTTTATCATCGTCAGGAGATTGTTCTTCAAAAGCTAGGGACAACCGAGGACCTTAATGCTAAGATGAGGCACTACACAAAGGAGATGGATGATATTATTAGGGAGGTGCTTGAAAAACTATCCCCTGAAGTGGTGCCAACATTCCCAATTTTCCCTACCAAGCCCTCTGCCAGTGAAGAAGCCATGCCAGCCAGTCCAGCTAGTCCAGTCATGCCAGCCAGTCCAGCTAGTTCAGAATCTAATACCACGGTTCTTTTATCTCCAGTTCATGTTGAATATACCAGTACCGATTCTCCAGTTGAACTCAAGGAAGCTAAAGCCAAGTCTACCGCAACGCCTGCCGCATTAGCACAGTCTGATGCCACTGACGCCCATGCCGCGTCTGAACCTGTCAAGATTGTAGAAGAAGTCCTCCAAGATGTTGAAGCCTCTATTGCTACCACAAAACCATCCATGTCAAAAGTGAAACGCAAAGCCCCCAATCTTGGAAGCTTTGTCAAGAGGAAGACCCGTGTCACATGAGAAGTATCATCCAAAGGGGAGTCCTCCTCTTCTTAAACTCCTTTACATTCCATTGCATTGCATTTACATGTTCATGCATTTTATTTTTCTATTTTATTTGTATATATGTGTTAGTTTCATGCAATGATAACAATGCATATCTTGGGTTTGGGGGTGTGTGTTTCCTCACATTTATGCCATGCCATGCATTTCATGTTTAATTTCTGTTGTCATGCCATTTAGATCATATAGGATAGTTGCATACTGAACTGTTAAAAAGGAAAAAAGAAAAAGAAAATTTTGCCTCAATTTAATTTTAAAGGATGTTAACATTTTTTAGGCAAGTTTAATTTGATATAGGCTTCTGTCCAATGAGGAAATTTTAATATTTAGTTGTCATGCCATGTCAGCAAGGTAGTATGCCAGGATTGCTTGGCAATTGATCTCTAGTTTATGGAATTGAATTTACATTAACATGTGATATGTATCTAGTTCCCTAGCAAACTTAGTATATTTTAAACTATGCTCAGATTGAAAAAAAATGAAAAATGATTCCAGGGTAAAAAAGAAACTAATAAGGCAACAATGTTCTGCCAAGGCAATAAAAAATAGAACTCTCCTCTACCTAGGGATAATAAGTTACTTGGGGCTTCATGGCTTGCTCCCTCATAGTTCTCAAGTCCAAAACCCTAGCGTATGAGTTGAAGAGAAAGCCTAGTGATGTCTGGATTAAGGTGGGGATTCATGGTATGCTCCCTCTTGTCACTCACGCTAAACAGTGTCACGAAGCAAGCTTAAATTAATGCCAACAGAACCCTTGGCAAGAAAGAAAAAGAAAGAAAAAAGGATCTAGTTTAGGTAGTAAAATTGGCTAAGGGAGTGAAAGGTTATTGGATGCATATTGCCTACACATCATGCACTCTTCATGAACTTAGACTAGAGTTATATTGCTGCACTTGAATTACTACCTGCTTGGCATTATTGTACTGAGATATTGAGGGCAAATATAGAGCCAAATTCTGCTTGTCAACACTTGTTGTATTCCAACCAAAATTTTGTCGAGGTAACCTTTCCACAGTTTTTGTTTTTTTTTTTTGCATTACTTGAGGACAAGCAATGAGTTAGGTTTGGGGGTGTGTTACCTCTCCAAAAGTACTGTTTTTAATGCCAATTTTACATTGATCTTGCTTGTTTTTAGGTACATTTAGTTGCATTAGGTTGTTAGAATCATGCATTTGCATAAGGAGTTTAGTATTTTATCTATGCCAGTGTGAAGGGTTGTTTTGTGGCTATTTTGTAGGTTTGGCATAGGATTAGGCGCAGGAAAGCAACACAATTAGGATTGCCAAAGATAATTCCAAGTGCTATTAGCACAGAAGGACCATATAGTGTCAAGCACTTGTTGGCAGAGAAGTAACCTTGATGCCATGCCAAAAGGCTATTGAACCCCAAAAAAATAGGATATGATCGGGCTCCTAAAAGATCACAAATGGATCAACTTTCGAAAAAATAGTCGATAAGGTGATGCCAAGCTTGTGTGCCAAGGCAACATTGGCATGACGATGTTATCCCTAGCCTAATAAGCTATCATATAGATCGGATAAGACCTGATCTCTTATCCCTTGAGCATTTGAAATTGAAGAACTATCCTATCCTAACAAAGTCGGATAACGTGGTGCCAAAACTGGTTGGCAGAATCATGCCAAGCTTGGATGCCAAGGTAGTGTTGGCAATGCGATGAAAGCCCTAATTTGATCAACTTTAATTCAAATTCGGATAAGATCTCATCTTTTATCCCTTCATCATTTAAAATTCAAATGAGAAGCTTATCTTAGCCTTCCTTGCACGCCTATTTAAAGATCGATGGAGAAGATCAAAGGGTGTGAGATTGTGGGGGTAAAACCCTCAAGTGAGAAGTGATCAAAGTGAGGAGTTGGAGTGCAACGAGTGACAAATGGCTGCACAAAGGAAGGGTGGTTAGACCAACTTGGCCAAGAGCCTGGATCTTGAAGGGCTGCATCGAGAGACCCCTTTTCTCTTATTTTAAGTTGTTTTAATTTCTTTTTAATGATGATGAATTTGGAAAAACATTTGTCTTTTGTTGGTTAAATCCCTCACCATGAACTAATCTAATAGTTGGTGGGGGATGTTTGCGTTGAACGCTATTTTATGGTTTAGTTTTTAATAATGAATATGCTTCAGCATTGTTTTATCTATTTGGCATACTTTAATGTTTCCTAAATACTTTGCCAAGTGAGAGTTGTCACTGTTGGCCTATTTCTCCTCAACATCTTAACAGACTTGGGGTGGCAACGGTTAAGTTGTTGAATACTAGGGAGAGAATCTTCGAGAGAAGTCGTCAAGTAGATGAACTTACTTCGGAAGTGATATCTACCCCCTAGGAGTATAGATTGGTGCTTAATCAACTCGGTTCATTTAAAAACATTCACTATAGATATATAGAGGTTTTTACATAATTGATCTAGGGCAATGACCATCGAGATAGGTATTGCTAATTTTAAATATGCTCGGCAAACAATGCCAAGACATGTTGACATTAAAGGCTAGCACGACATGAAAAGCGTAGAAACCAGGCATTCCCTGCCAATGCTCATCACTCATTAAAAGACCTTCCTTGCCAACGTCTTTACTTCACTTTTATTTCTTTTCTTATTAAAGTATTTCCAAAACAAACTTTCAAAACAAACATCTTTTCTTCCAAGGCAAGTAACAATCACACAATCGAATTCCAAGTCAATCTCCATGGGATCGATACTCAGCTTAACTGTTGTATTACTTGCTGACCGTGTATACTTGCACGTAGAAGACGTATTCTTGGCATGTTTTTACTTGCTTATTTACATTGAATACTTAATCTTTTTCCATGCAATATTATGTCAATAGCAACCTAGTGGAAAACCCCACTGCTTCGGCAGACATTGCATCAAATGACTTAAGCCTCACCCCTGATCATCTTCAAGCATACGTATGGTATTTTTCTTGAGCTTGACTACAATAGCCGAGTGGAAGAACTTGAAACTAGTATCACCCACTTGCAACCACTGGACCTTAGCTCTTTGCTTTAAAAATAAGCACTTAGCTTTCTCTAACTCCCTAAGCTCATCCTGCAACAAATGTTCTTTAGCCACAGCCCTAGATGAGAGGTTAGCAAGCTATTGTTGCTCAAGGAGCATCCTCTTGTGCTTAACCGTGCCAGAGATATCCCCAATTTTTTCCTTATTGCTTCAAAATAATTTTCATCCATTTAAGCTTCCTAAAAAGGATTTGCATAGGATCACCTTGCACAGGTTGCTCCTAAGAATCACCCACCAGTTTCAGGAAATCAGAATGAAGAGCTCAGAAGTTAAAAAACTTAAAAGGCTTAGGCCTATTCACCTTTAAATTTTTTGGTCTAGTGACAATTTAGATCTTTAAAAAGTTAAATATTAGAGAAATTAGGTATTGCCTCCTAATTATTAGTTCGAATACTTAGTAAACCCTTACATTTTTTTAATTTTAGTAATTTGAAACCTCTTGACATTTGACCATTACTTCGTCCGTGCTAACATAAACTAAGAAAAGATAAAAATATCATTATAATATAATTATTATTTAAAAGGTAGTAAATTTTAATTATTTTCCAACCAAGTTGATATCCAATTAACATGTGATACTACCAAATCAATTAGAGATTTAATAATAAGTGTGTCTATATATAGGGTTAGGGTCCACTTACATTGTGTAAAACTCAATTACTTTTACACCTTCTTTGGACCGTTGGATGGTGTTAATAAATGTCTAAGATTATTTCCTTATCTTTTTTACCAAGTGATAATCTTTACATTTTCTACTGTTAATCTCATCCATCCATTTCACTCATCCAATGGCCATGGATTAGTGTAAACTAAATGAGTTTTACACCATGTAAGTGGATCCCATCCCATATATATATAAGATAAGATCCTCTTACACTGTAAAACTTGAAAGTTTTACACCTTTATTGGACCGTTGGATCAAGGTAAATGGGTGAATGAGATTAACAGTAGAAAATGTGAAGAATATCACTTGAAAAAAAGATAATGAAGTAATCTTAGCCATTTATTACCATCATCCATGGGTCTAGAAAAGATGTAAAAGTAATTGAGTTTTATGCAATGTAAGTGGATCCTAACCCTATATAAATATGGGTTATATTTTGATACATTGTGTAAAATAATTTACACAACCCTTCTATAAAATTTAAAACATAAATCCCAAACCCTAGTACCCTAAAACCTAAACCTTAAACCCTAGACCCTAAATTCTAAACTCTAACCATAAACCTTAAATTTTACACCTACACACTAAACCCTTAAACCCCAACCTAATATATATATATATATATATATATATATATATATGTGTGGATATCTCTAAATTATGGATAAAAATTTTAAATTTCATAAACGAAATTTATTAGTGTATTAAATAATTTCCACACCATATTCTACCGTATATATACAAATATATATTAGTTTGAATTCAAGATATATTTTTTTGAAAGATTCGTAATATTTCTTCTTTAAAGTTTATAAGGAAAAATGATACTAATTAAATTTTTTATGTAGAATCCATTCAAAAAAGTGATTTAATGTTTTATTTATTTATATTTGTTACACCCAAAATGTTCACCTCTTCGTGCCTTTGGAAATATCTCTCAACACCTCCAACTCCATATTTGGCGGACTTCAAAAGTTCGCTACAACATCAGTTCATCTGGAGGCAAGTCCTCCATAGATTAGTGTAATCGGAGCTATTAGGTCATATTGGGAAAAAAAGGAATAACCAGATGCCTCTGCACGATATCCATGTGGCCAACATGCAAGGCCTAAAGGCTCAGAAGTTGGACATATCCCTGCCAATCCAGCCATAGTCCGTCACTAGGCCTCTCACTATCTAATTACCAACAATCTAGGGACTATAAATACACAGACAAGTGAATAGGAAAAAGAGGTCAAATAGAGAGGGTAGTACCATTGATTTACACCAATTCTCCTCATCCTTTTATGGTTCTTACCGTCAAACAATTGACTACAGCTCTCCACATCAAGCGTAAAGGGGTGAACCGCGTAAATCTTCTACAACCACCTTGGTCTGTCATCTCCACCTCCCTTATTCGGTGTCTCCTAATTTTGTTATCAAAAATTGGTGCAGAGAGCATGGAAATCTTCCCGACCAAGATAACTAGTTACGGAGGCTCTCTTGGTGGAGCTCCTAGCACACCGGACCTTTGCGACTGAAAATGCTAATGGCAAAATTAACAGAGACAATGGACTTTGAAAAAGCTACAGTCGCCATGCAAGCCTTTCTTTTTAGGCCTCGACCTTTACAAAGTATAGACAACTTGAATACCTCTGCCTTTTCAATGTAAATCATTGTATGTCCTACAAGGGTGTGGAGACGCCTACGCTCTTGTGTCCTGAGTGACACCTGATCTGTAAGAGTGTAGATGTCTGCTCCGTCAGATGTTACTACATCAAGTTCAACATTATAAATCCCCACACTTTTGTGTCTCAAAAAACACATAATCTACAAAAGTGTGGATGTCTGCTTTGATAGATGTTGTATTCGCTGATCCGATGATAAATACATTGTTGATCATAAAAAACGGATATTTTTGTTCAATATTACAGATGATATTGCAGTAAACAAAGGAAATTAACAACCTCTGCCTATTCGATGCTATGACATCATGATTTTACCCGAGGGCGTTGAGATGCTCACACTTCTGTGTCTTGAACGACACATGATTGTTCAACTGTGAGAGTGCTTGGTAAAAGGGGCAGAAAATATATTGGAAATGTATAAAGCAGTGCTAAGATTCAGTATTTTGCGTTCAAGTATACACTATCGGCAAGTAATACAACAGTAAGCTGAGTATCGATCCTACAGGGATTGACAAAGAATTTGACTACTTTGATTGTTACTTGTCAAACGAAAAAGAATGTTGTTTGAGTTGAAATTTGTTTTGAAAATAGTTTAAAACAAAAGGAACAAAAATAAAATAACATTGGCAAAGAGAGTGTTTATAATGAATGATGAGCATTGGCAAGGGATGTCTGGTTTTCACGCTATTCATGCCATGCCAGCCTTTAATAATATAATGCTTGGCATCGTTTAACGAGCAGATTCAAAATTAGCACTGCCTCTCTCGATGGACAATGCCCCGAATTAACCATGTAAAAACCCCTATATTTCTATAGTGATTTTTTTCATAAATCAATTTGATTAAGTCCCAACCTATACTTCTAAGGGGTAGATTCACTTCAGAAGTAAGCTCATCTACTTGAACATCTTATTTCGAAGCATCTCGTCTTAGTTTCTGGCAACAGATCATTGCCCCCTAAGTCTGTTAAGATATTAAGGTTCAATAAGCCAACAATGCCAGCTCTCGCTTGGCACAGTTTTGATAAAACATTGTAGAACATGCCAGATAGGGAAAATAATGCCAAAGCATTTTCATTATTAAAAACTAAACATAAAAATAGCGTTCAACGTAAACATCCCCCACCAACTATTAAATTAGTACATGGTGATGGTATCAACCAAAAAACCTTCAACGTTTTGCAAACACACCATCATTTAAAAGAAAATAAAAACAACTTAAACAAAGAGAATGGGCGAGAAGGGGTCTCTCGATGTATCCCTTCAAGATCCAGGTTATCAGTCAAGCTGGTTGAACCGCGTCTCTTTGGTATAGCCGGTCGTCAATCACTCCAAAAAAATCTTTCTGAAAATCCTCATCCCGAATGCTTGCTTGATCATTCTTTAAATAGGCGTGCAATGAAGACTTAGGATAAGCTCTGGAGTTTGAATTTTATATGCTCAGGGGATAAGGGATGTGATCATCTTATCCAAAGTTTGAATGTGAGCTTATCTGGTTAGGGCTGACGTCATCTGCCGTCACTACTTCGCCAACCAAGCTTGGCACTATTTTTTGCTATTTTTTTGGAGATTGATCCAATTGCTATTTTCTCGTAGCTTGATCTAGTCCTATTTTTTCGGGTTCAACAGCTACTTGTCCTGGCATTAAATTCCTCTTTTCTGCCAATCGGAGCTTTGGCATTATTTGGTCCATCTGTACCAACAACATCTCGGTATTCTCTCTAGCATTCCTTCTTGCTCTGCTCTGCCAACTGCTATGCTAAGCCTGCAATATTGCCAAGAAACAACCCTTCACACTGGCATAGACACAAATCCTAACTCCTTTTGTAAAGCATGAATTTAACAACTAAATGAAGCTAAATGTACTCTAAAGCAAGAAAAGGCGTTGTAAAATAGGCATAAAAACAATACTTTTGAGGATGTAACAATGGTCTACAAAAATATGGATGTCTACTTCGATAGATACCACCCTCATTAATTCGATGTTATGACATCTTAACATTATCTAAGGGTAGCAAGATTCCCACAATGTTGCATTTTGAAAAACGTCTGATATGTAAAAGTGTAAATACGTGCTCCAACATACGATACCTCCGTTGATTCGAAGATAAATGTATTGTTGATCATAACAAAATGTAGATGCTTGTGCAGAGTGGCAATTGATGTTATTTTGCACATTTTCATAATCTAATGTTTAGTGCATCGTTGATCATATCAAATCAAAGATGATAAAACATACTTTTGTTTTGACAACACCATAAAGGCAGAGAACATCCCTCAAAGGACCTCTCGATAACAACAAAAGCCTTTGAACATCCAATACTAGAAGCATTGTTGATTGAAACAAAATGAAAATATATACATCTATTCATGCTCTAACAGCATAGGCTCAGCATAGGCATGAACAATGTTGTTTGAAATATCTCTAAATTGTCTAATACTATATATATTCTTGACTTAAATAAACACGAGACAAACATTAGCAATACACATGTTTTAAACTCTAACGACTCTTGAACTACATCAATATGTAATGCCTCTATATATCCAAGAATTGGTGCATTGCTGGTTAAATAAAAGCAGCAATGTACAGAAAGAAAAGAACCCACATTCCTATACAGAAGAAACACACGGGCCCCCGTGAGGCATTATTTTGGCGTAGTGAGTATTCCTACATATTAACTACCTTTGTAATATGGTACCCTCCGATACTATAATTTCTAGGAGGTGAACTTCATTTTTGTTGGAGTATGCTCAAAGACCAATCATAAGATGATTGTAAAAGACATATTTATCATATTTATTAATATAAAGCCATTATTATTATTATTATTATTATTATTATTATTATTATTTCAGTCATTATTCTGCACATATATAAATAAACTGAACTATAATAAAGTCCTTAGAATAATATGGTTAATCTTGAATGTCCTTAGTCTAGTATTATTGTGGGAAAGGGCAACAATAATATATTAAGACTAATAGGTAGTTGATTGATGACAAAGTGTTCTCATTGACATGAGATGTCAAAATAAATATATAAACATGTGTTAGAGGACGACATACTGGGCTGCCCTGCTATGAACATGTTTCTTGGATTATTATGTGACAATCACAACATTGCTTATAGTGATAACTACATGTATGATCCTCAGACTTGAGATCATCATTATTTTAACATTGTGAGTGATATATTTTGATATAGTCAAACGTGCATCGTAACTGACTACACTATAAAGACTGATATCAGATATATCACAATCTATGTAGCAATATATGGTTGATCAAGATAGGATTTGTCCCTCCTACATAATAGGAGTAATATCATAGGCAACTTGATTGAGTGAGACTAGAAAGGCATGGCCATGATCGAAATCAAAACCTTAGTTACTTAATTGCTAAAGTCGGAATCAAAACCTTTTCATATTAGAAGCTCCTTAGTCCTTATGGATCGACCCTTCTTCTCTTTACTATGCTATTTATTTATTTATTTATTTTGAGATTAAAGACTATATATTTGACAATTATGACGCTTTTCAAATTGGCGTCGTTATTGGGGACTTCAACAAAGTTACTGAGATAATTTATTTTGATTTATTACCAAGAAAAATCTGGGAGAACTAGCATATTTTGAACTAGAGATCGAAGCATTAGCCCGAAGACTACACGCACAGACACTTCGAGAAAGAAGATATTGACAACAGTAAGAACGACAAAAACAACAAACCAAACTAGATCTAGAAACACCTTCTGACGCTAAAACACACTTTGAATTCAACAACTTAGAACAAATTTCGATGGCAGATGAAGACCAAACTATTCGAGAACTTTCTGTGGCACCTGATGAGCAACAACCGTTGTACATCACATTCCCGAATAGAGAAACACCATTCGCACGTAAGACGAGTCTAATCAATCTTCTACCGACTTTCCATGGTTTGCCTAGTGAAAATCTGTACAAACATCGCAAGGAATTTTATATGGTTTGTTTAAGCACGAAACCATATAGAGTATCCGAAGACCAAATTAAACTCTGCGCTATTCCTTTTTCTTTAGCTGATTTGGCTAAGGATTGGTTATTTGATTTACCTTCTAATTCTATTAATACATGGCCTGATATGTGTCGACTTTTTCTTGACAGGTTTTTCCCAGCAGCCAAGGTGAGTGAACTAAGGTGAAGCACCTTAGGAATCTGACAAAAAGATGCTGGATCATTATACGACTATTGGGAAAGGTTCAAGAAACTATGCACAAATTGTCCACAACATAGACTATCGGAACAAACACTTCTCCAATACTTCTATGAAGGCTTACTCTATATGGAGATGAAGATGGTTGACACGACAAGTGGAGGGGCACTTGTAAACATGAATCTGAATAGAAATTTAATTTCTACTATGGCTGCTAACTCTCAACAGTTTTGCCCTTCTAGTAAACCATCTCAACGAGTCACGAGGTAAGTACAGTTTCTTTGGAAAATAAAATTGATAAGTTAGCTGATATAGTTCAATCTCTTGTTGCAGGTAAAACAAGTACAACTAGACTTTGTGGAATATGCACGATGCCAGACCATCCCAATGATTGTTGTCTGATGTTACAAGGAGATGTTGCCGCAAAAGTAAATGCAGTGGGTAATTTTCTGGGATCTCCCCAAAGACTATACAACCCTCATGCCAACACCTATAATCTAGGGTGGAATAACCATCCAAACTTCAACTATGGACCAAATCCCAAACCAAATCAAGCTTATCAACGGCCTGCACCACAACAATATCAACCGCAAAAATCGTCGTTGGAGTCAATTATTGAAAGGTTGGCATTATCCCAAGAAAAATTCCAACTAAAGACTAAAGCACACTTTCAAGAAATTGACAAACAGATGAGTCAACTAACATTAGCAGTGAGTTGTTTAGAATCCAAAGGGAAATTGCCATCTCAAACTAAGGCGAATCCACGAGAAAATATTAGTGTAATCACCCTTTGGAGTGGCACTGTTATCGTAGCACCAGTCCCTTTGGATGTTCATCAAAATCCTAGAAAAAGATGAATCAAAATCCCAGAGAGAGAAAGAAGAAGTTGATGCAATATCCCAAAGAAAGAAGAGGGATGAATCGCAAACTCCTCCCACATCATCTCACTATGTCGTTCCACCTCCCTTTCCTTCGAGGTTGGTTAAACGTGATAAACAAGCCGAGGAAAAATAGATACTTGATATTTTCGAAAGGTGGAGATAAGCATACCTCTTCTTGAGGTAATTTGAAAAGTTTTGAGATACGCCAGATTCTTGAAAGACCTTTGCACAACCAAAAGAAAATTTACCGGCAATGAAAAGGTAAATTTGGGTGAAAATGTATCAGTTGTTTTGACTGCAACGTAAATAGTGCAAGTATACCATTCGACAACTGACTGAGGCCTCTGATGATAACCAGCCGATGTGCATAACATTCCCGAATGGTGAGACACCATTCGCTCTCAAGACAGGCTTAATACACCTTTTACCAACCGTTCACGGTTTGCCAAGTGAAAATCCACATAAACATCTAAAAGAATTTGACATGTTCTGTTTAAGCACAAAACCACATGGAGTCTCTGAAGATCAAATACAACTTCGCGCCTTTCCCTTTTCTCTAGCTGATATTGCTAAGGATTGGCTATTTGATTTACCCTCCAACTCGGTTTCAACTTGGACTGACATGGCTCGCCTATTTCTTGACAGGTTTTTCCCAGCAACTAAGGCAAGCGAGCTAAGGCGAAGTATACTGAGTATCCGAAAAAAGGATACTGAATCTTTATATGACTACTCGGAGCGCTTCAAAAAGCTATGCGCAAACTGTCCGCAACACGGATTGTCTGAACAAACGCTTCTCCAGTATTTTTATGAAGGTTTAACACCCATGGACATGAAAGTGGTAGACGCAGCAAGTGGATGAGCTCTTGTTAACATGACTCTGACAGCGGCAAGAACGTTAATATTTACTATGGCTGCCAACTCACAATGATTTCACCCTTCAAGTGAACCATCTCGACGGGTTCACGAGGTAAGTACAATTTCACTGGAAAATAAAATTGATAAATTAGCTGATATTGTTCAATCTCTTGTTGCAGAAAAAAGAATTGCAGCCAGGCTTTGCGGGATATGTACGAGTCCAGAGTATCCGATTGACTGTTGTCCGCTTATACAAGAAGATGACATTGCGCAAGTGAATACCATAGGAAATTTTCCAGGACCTCCACAAAGACAATACAACCCCAATGCCAACTCGTATAATCCAGGTTGGAAAAATCATCCGAACTTCAGTTATGCTCAAAATCAAAGGCAAAGTTAACCATATCAGCAGAGACAGCCCATTCAACAACAATATCAACAACTAAAGTCATCATTGGAATCCATCATTGAACGGTTGGCAATATCCCAAGAGAAGTTTCAAACCCGCACTGAGGCCCACCTATAAGATTTGGACAAACAAATGACCCAGTTAGCTCAAATCGTGGGGAGACTAGAGTCGCAAGGTAGATTTTCTTCTCAAACGGAGTCAAATCCGAGAGAGAATGTTAGTGCTATCACCCTCCAAAGTGGAACCATTGTTACACCTGAAGTCCAGAAGAGAATGCCGGACGGTCTAAGAAGATGAAGGAAAAGCCACCCTCCGACGTCCAAGGTACATCCTCATCGCCACCACCATTTCCTCCTCTTTCTCATGAAATCGCATCACCCTTCTCATCAAGATTGATGAGGCGTGACAAAAGAGCCGAAGAGAAGGAAATCTTAGAGGTGTTCCAAAAAGTACAAGTCAACATACCTCTCTTAGAAGTAATCCGACAAGTGCCAAGGTATGCCCGATTTCTAAAGGAGCTTTGCACCACAAAGAGGAAACTGACTGGTCATGAGAAGGTAAACCTAGGAGAACATGTCTTAGCAGTATTTCAGCGAAAGCTTCCACCAAAGATAAAAGACCAAGGTATGTTCACTATACCTTGCAAAATAGGTAATGTTTTAATTAAACGTGCAATGTACGACTTAGGAGCTTCAATTAACGTTATTCCCCTTTCTGTTTATAAAATTATTACTAACGAACCTTTGAAGGAAACAAGAGTAACTATCCAGTTGGCTGATCGTTCTATTATCTATTCGGAGGGGGTGTTTGAAAATGTCTTAGTGAAAGTTGATGTTCTGATTTTTCCTGCCGATTTCTATGTCATCGACATGGAAAACGATAGGACGAACACTTGCTCTAAGGTACTTTTAGGCCGACCCTTCCTAAGCACCGCGCATACAAAGATTGATGTGAGAAGCGGTATATTAACAATGGAATTTGATGGTGAGGTCGTAGAATTTGACGTTTATAAAGCAATGAAATACCCAGATCAAGTAGAAAAAAATAATTATGTCGATATTATTGATCCTTTAGTTGATGAATTTGTTGAAACTAATTTTTTCGATAATTTTTACAGGGATCTTAAACTTTGCCGCAAAGAGGAAGAAAGGGAGTTTGAACATATTTTATCTATCAATTCTAATTTATTTTTATCTCCCTCTAAAACTAAAATATTACCTTCTATTTTGCAGGCGCCAGGGAGAACTAAAACAGTTGCCGGAGCACTTGAAATATGCGTTTTTGGGAGAAAATGAAACCTTGCCGGTGATAATCTTAAACAAGTTGTCCGAAGAAGAAGAGAATGCACTAGTGAAGATATTGCGCACGTACAAGGAAGCCATATGATGGACTATTGCCGATATTAAGGGACTTAGTCCCTCGACTTAAATGCATAAGATTAAAACGGAAGAAGGAGCGAAACCCTCTAGACAAGGACAACGCCGTTTGAACCAACCAATGATGGAGGTCGTAAAAAAGGAGATACAGAAACTCCTTGATGCAAATGTAATCTATCCTATTTTCGACAGTGACTGGGTAAGTCCAATTCATGTTGTACCTAAAAAGACCGGAGTAACAGTGGTCTAAAATTCTGAAGGAGAGTTAGTTCCAACGCGTGTACAAAATGGATGGAGAGTCTGTATCGACTACAGGAAGTAGAACTTTCTCACTAGAAAAGATCATTTTCCCCTTCCCTTTATAGATCAAATGATTGAGAAATTATCCGATAAAACTCATTATTGTTGCCTTGATGGTTTTTCAGGGTTTTTTCAAATTCCAGTTACGCCAGAAGACCAAGAGAAAACAACTTTTACTTGCCCGTTCGATACATTTGCATATCGACGGATGCCCTTTGGCCTTTGTAATGCACCGGCCACTTTCCAGAGATGTATGCTGAGTATTTTTTCTGACTATATGGAGAAGGGCATTGAAGTCTTCATGGATGACTTTACGGTATACAGTAGTTCTTTTAATGAGTGTCTTAATAATTTAACTAATGTGCTTAATAGATGCCTAGAATTTAATCTTGTTTTGAATTATGAAAAATGCCATTTTATGGTTGATAAGGGATTAATTTTGGGACATGTCGTGTCATCTAATGGAATTGCTGTTGATAAGGCCAAGACCGATATTATACGCTCACTACCGTACCCCACATCTGTGAGGGAGGTTCATTTTTTTCTTGGGCATGCAGGTTTCTACCGAAGATTTATTAAAGAATTTTCAAATTTGGCGCGACCGTTGTGTGAGCTGTTACAAAAAGATAAAGTCTTCGACTTTAATCTTGAGTGCAAAGAATCGTTCGATGTACTTAAAGAAAAGTTGACCACGACATCGATCGTCAAAGCACCAAATTGAGAATATGATTTTGAGCTTATGTGTGACGCATCCGATACGAGCGTTAGAGCCGTTCTTGGACAAAGAATCGGCAAAGAACCACATGTTATCGCCTATGCTTCAAGGACTCTGGACTTGGCTCAGAGAAATTACTCCACAACAGAAAAAGAATTACTTTCTATTGTTTTTGCTTTAGAAAAATTTAGATCTTATTTGCTTGGAACCAAAGTGATTTTTTTTTCTGACCATGCAGCTTTGAAGTACCTTATGAGCAAAAAGGAGGCGAAGCCAAGGCTTATCCGATGGATCCTGCTTTTACAAGAATTTAATTTGGAAATTAAAGACAAGAAGGGAAGCAAGAATCTCGTAGCTGATCATTTAAGTTGCATTCCTATTGCTACAACCAACCCGCCAATTAACGATAAGTTCCCGAAAGAACATTTGATGTTGGCGCAGAAAGTGGTTCCATGGTTCGTAGACATGGTAAATTACTTGGTCACAGGTAAATTACCCTTAGACTTGCCTAGATCTGGAATTAATCGACTAAAGCAGGAGTCCCGATATTATATTTGGGATGATCCTTATTTATGGAAGCACTGTTTGGATCAGGTAATTAGGCGATGCGTCGCTGAGGAAGAGGTAAATTCTATCCTAGACTTTTGCCATTCTTATTCATGTGGTGGTCACTTTGGACCAAAGCGAACTACCCATAAAATTTTGGAATGTGGTTTCTTTTGGCCTACTATATTCTGTGACGTTTACTTATATTGTAAATCATGTGATAAGTGTCAACGTGTAGGGAATTTAAGCCGAAGGAATGAATTACCTCAAAATCTGATTCACGTATGTGAGATTTTTGATGTGTGGGGAATCGATTACATGGGTCCCTTTACTTCTTTATTTGGAAATTTTTATATCATTCTTCCAGTTGATTACGTTTCTAAATGAGTAGAAGCTAAGGCTACCCGAAATAATGATGCTAGAACCACTGTTAATTTTTTGAAAATTTCCATCTTTTCCAGGTTTGGCACACCACGAGCGATAATTAGCGATCGAGGAACCCGTTTCATCAACAAGGTAATTGACGTGCTCATGAAAAAGTTTGGAGTGACTCAAAGAATTGCCATTGCTTACCATCCACAGACCAACGGACAAGTGGAAGTGTCGAACCGCGAGATTAAAGCAATTCTTGAAAAGATTGTAAAATCGGATTGTAAAGATTGGAGTCTCAAGTTGTCCGACGCGTTGTAGGCGTACCAGACGGCTTATAAAGGTCCTATTGGGATGTCGTTGTATCGACTCATTTTTGGTAAGCCATGCCATTTGCCGGCTGAATTGGAGCATCGAGCCTTTTGGGCATTTAAGCAATGTAACATGGAGATGGAAGCAATTGGAGAAGCGCGGAAGCTACACATCCAAGAATTAGAGGAAATCCGACGAAACGCTTATGACAACGCTCAAATATTTAAAGAGAAGACGAAAGAATTCCATGATCGAAGAATATCCTTTAAATCATTTACGGTAACTTAGATTTTTCCTCATAGCGCAGTGGAGATAGAAGACAATTCTAGAGCTCGACTTAAAGTAAACGGCCAGAGGTTGAAGCCGTATTATGAGAACACTCCAGTAGGATTAGCCGAGGAGATCGAATTAGAAGAACCTACGCTTTAAAATCGGCTCGTCAAGCTAACGACGTTAAATAAGCGCTGGATGAGAGGCAACCTATTTTTAATTTATTTTGTTTATCTCTTTTTGTTACAAATTTTCTTAATTTATTTTCTTTCTTTCTATTTTTGCATTAAATCGTTTGCTATCCCTTGTTGTTGATCGTATTTCAAATTGATTATGTGCAAGTTCTTCAAGCATGTAGCAAGTTAGCATCTCCCTTTTAATTGGTGCACTATAGCCGGCCCCTATAGAATCAAAATTTAAAATTTCCATATCATAATCGGTCAAATTTTAACCCAATCTTGTTGCCTTGTGAGATTATGTGGGCCCCACTTGTGATAAGATATCACAATTCCTTCCAAATTCAATTCTTTTACGTTTCTCAAACCTATACTATTACCCTTCTTCTTCTTCAGCCGTTCCCTCAAACCAACCAGCCCTCACCCACGACAACCTTCGCTTGCTGCAACAATGGTGCGCACAAGGGATCAAGCACGCCGGCTCCCCCAAACACCTGCACCCATTATGCTCGGCGGCCGTCATCGGATGGCACCATCGCAGTTTGTGGTCGTGCCTAGCGATTTAGACTTGCAGCCCGCTCCTCCGCCGCCTCCCCCACGTCGCAGCCGTATTTATTATTTACGCTCCATTTTTTTCAACACTTGTTATTAGGGTCTAATTTTTTAATGCTTGTTATTATAGACTCATTTTTCCCAACATTTGTTATTAGAGGCATGCTCTTAAAATTAAAAATTTTCAATATTTATTTAGAGCCTACTCTTAAAATTCATTTTTAAACATTTGTTATTAGGGGCCCATGATTAAAATTTTATTTTTTTTAAACTTATTGTTAGGGGCCTAATTTTTCAGGTCGTCGCCCGGCTCTGCACCGATGTAATTTATTTGGTTTGTGCCGGTGAATAAATGTTATCTTCTGCTGACTACCAAAGTCAAAATTAACCAATTCCAACCTTCGGTTTGAGTTCTGACTACGTCCACTCATTCTTTAGAGTTTTACCAACGCTCGTACATGGTGCTTTTATTTCATTTTCCCAAACAGATGATGATTTTATTTCATTTTCCCAAACAAGTGGGAGCTGGGGGACCTCACCAAAGAAAAGAGAATGAAAAGGAAACAAACTTTTCGGTTCTGCGTGGAATTGCTTGGGAAGTTGGCTAGGGGAACTCTATATAAACGGTTGGTTCAGTGCAAGGCTAGAAGCCAACATTAAGTCAGATTTTCATGTTTAAAAAAGCGATGGGAAAGAAGAAAAGCGAGAGAAGAGATGATTCGAGTGAGGATTTGAAACACCTGCGCTCCATCGACTGGAACCGTGATGACCATCGAATGTCTGTATCAGCCGTCTTGGTGAAGGGTGTTTACATGCTGGAAGAAGACCGACAAAAGAAACGTCCAGACTCGCAATGCGATGCGCCACGATGGTGGAAGAATTTCAACTTCGAATTGGATAAACAGCTGGTCGATGACGTTGATGATAGCATCTTCGGTGCCGTTTTCAAATATAGTCCTAAAACTTATCATGGTTCAATTGATCAAAGCCCTCTATATGTGATCGCTTTTCGAGGTACCCTATTGAAATTAAAATCTGTTAAAAGAGATCTTCAGTTGGATCTCAAGGTAATCCGAAATGCACTCCATGAGACTAGTCGTTTAAAGACCGCCATGAAAGCTGTTCAAGATGTGGTTTCACTGGCGGGTTATTCAAATGTCTGGTTAACAGGTCATTCCCTAGGGGCGTCAATTGCTATCCTTGTAGGGAAAGAGATGGCCAAAAAAGGCAAGTTCATGGATTCTTTTATGTTTAATCCGCCATTTGTGTCTCCCCCGATTGAGGGAATCAAATATAAGAAGGTGAGACAAGGACTTCGATATATAGGCACTTCAATCAAAGTTGGCGTTGCTACCGCTGCTGCTGCAAATGATGGGCATAACAATTCATTTGCTGCAACGTCTGGGTGGATTCCACTTCTATTTGTGAATCGATCCGATCCCATATGTGCTGAATATATTGGGTATTTCGAGCATAGGAGAGAGCTTCAAGACATGGGAGCTGGTTTAGTTGCAAGGGAAACAAGCTCGTATTCACTGACAGTGAAAGTAGTAGGAAAAAAGGACATTGAAACCAGGGAGCCGCTTCATTTGCTTCCTTCGGCAAGTTTGACAGTGAATTCCGATCCTTGTCCCGATTCCAGTTCAACTCATAGTCTGAGAAAAAGATTAAGTTTAGCAGCTCATGCGCTTAATCAATGGTGGAGGCCTGACCTAAACTTGAGTTCCGATGTTTACAAGTACGAATAGTTTTACACCTTCATGGCTGCTGCTCGCTTGATCTGCAAATACCAGCTTTGACAAAATTGGAAAAAAGAAGAAAAGAAAAGAAAACAATACTGGCTTGTAATAAAACCTTGTTTCCTGAAATTTGAATAAATTTAAGCTTTGTGGAGAAAATTATTTCACTAAATTGCCATCTACTCTCCATGAGAGACAACAAAATGTCATAGTTTGTCAAAATTTGGTTGGCTCATGCTAGTATGCTACCAGAGTGGTGTGTGTATGTATTCATATACATGGTGGGTAGCTATTAGCTTCGTTCCGTATTCTTACCTTTCATTTGACTTTTTTTAAAATTGTGATTTTGTATTCTTTCTTATCTTTCCTCTTCCAATGACAAACTGAAGATGTCAGGAACCTTTCTGCACGTTTATTTGAAATGTGCAGAAATAAGAAATAGAAATAAAGAAAGAGAGAATAAATTTAAAGAGGAAGAACAAGTTCATTCATAAGTTTTTGAATAAAAAAGCATTACAGCCCTTGAATATATAGGACAGTTTGTTATTCAAAAACGAACGCGAGCTCCATGTGTCATGGGCTCTCTTCTTTTGCGTGACCCTCTACAAATTTCTTCATTCCTTGTTTCTTGACCCGAATGCTGAATTTTACTTCTAGCTATCACATTATCTGTTGATCCTCATTTTTTTGTATTTGCCTTTCCATAACCTTTAAATTTTCTATTCATGCATTACTCCCGTCTCCAAATAAAACTTTATCCTGAAGGTTCTAACCACGATTTACCCTTTGAAATTTCTCTAGGTTTCCAATTGACAATGCAATATCAAGACTCGCCAAGACCTTTAAGCCGTGTAAATAGAGAAGCCAGATACATATATTCTACCAGAAGTAATGAAGATATGGACAACAAGATAACAGTGAGTGATGAAGGCGAGCATTGGGTACCCCCTACGGCTGGATATATAAAGTTCAATGTTAACGGTGCTGCTAAAAACGAGAAAGCTAGTTGCGGGGGTGTGCTTCGAACAAACGAAGGATGTTTGAAAGCAATTTTCTCGAGGCCGGTGGAGGGTCTTGGTGCGGAATTTGCAAAAATTCATGCAATCAAAGTTGCCTTGGAGATGTTTATTGAAATCAAGTGGCCGGGAAATGATATACTTGTCGTGGAATCAGATTCATTGCTGATTCTGAATTGGATCAGTGATAATTCAAAACGACCTTGGCGTTGGTGGCCAATCTTGGTGGAAATCGATACATTGGTGCGTAAAATTGGAAGGGTGCATTTCGTTCATGTCCGCAGAGCTCGTAATACCTTGTGTCGTGAATCACCGACTTCTCCATCTTTCTAGAGAGCTCCAAAGTATTATTATAATAATTAAATAATATATGAAAAAACAATACTTTAGCGAGACCTAAAATATAAAATATTATATGTAATGGCCACCGACTTAAGGGCACCGCCTTAGTGTGCCTATAAATAGGCAGTGTGCAAACTTGAGAGATTTGAGAGTGAGCTGTGTGTGCTGTGGAGTGAAACAAGTGTGTGTAAGTGAGGTGCTAGTGTGACGGGTGGTGTGAAAGTGAGATTAGGTGCAAGTTGAGTGTGAAGATTGCATGGGTGAGTGACGTGAGTTAAGAGGGTGATATTGAGTGAAAAAAAAGGGTTGAGAGTTAGTTGAGTGGCGCGTGTGCAAGAGAGATAGTGAATGACGTGGGGTAAGTGAGGTATGTGTTTTATAATTTATTTTGTGTACTAATAAAAGTGTTATTTTTCCTTTGTAATTAGAAGTTTTTTGGTTAAGTCTTAGTTTATGTATTTTCTTAATGCACTTGAATTGGTTACTATATTGTCGGGTATGTCGCCTACGTAATATGTGGTCGGTTCTGTCGCTTGAATAGTATATAGTCGGTTTTACTGTCTAATTGGTATGTAGTCAGCACTGCTACCTAAGTTATTGTGCACTAAGAAATTAGAGATAGAAATGCTAATCGACTCAAGAAGTTGGTGTGGTACTAGTGGTCAATCTTAGGTCCTCCATAGTGGGTGTGTTGGGTGTGTCGGGTTTCCAACACCTTAGCAGATTATTTTGCTAAGGAAGGAATGAGTCGATCGAATTTCTTTAAAGCTTGGTGGTAGGATGAGAATATAGAGAGCTTGGTAGTGGCAGGTTTTAGCATTTTTACATTGTATTGCAGTCACGATTTGTTATAGAATCGCTTAAATTGTGGTTGTGCAGGTGATCAGTTTGGTGATGATGGTGCTGATTTTTGTATGCCTGCCATATGCCGTATTCTTTTCCTGCAACTAGGACTAGGAAGGTTTTTAATGCGGCGCACATGGTATGGCTTGGCTTTAATTTAAATAAAAATTGGTTTGCCGAGCAATAAAAAGAAGTAACAATACTGTTCGCACTCATCGCAACAAGATCAATCCAAATAGTTTTACGGAATCCAGCCTCAAATGCTAGCTTGAGCTTGGTTCCCACACCATCAATACGAGCAACAAAATAAGAATCACCAAGGGAGTACTCCTCAAAAGGCCACAACGAAGGTTCATAAAAGCATTCTTTTAGATAATAAAGGTTCTCAAGAGCGTGGTCTATGTAAGCTCTGCCTATTCTAGAAAGATCAACCAATCGGTAAAAATTATCATCAAGTGCTGGTCAGGGGATGCACCCATTTTGCCAAAAGAAGGTGTTCCCGCCATAAATAGACATACATGTAGTAGTAAAGGCTTTTCCAACCCTCGTTCTTGCATCCAAAATAGTTCAAATAATCTAATTAAAATAACTAGGATAAGTTTCTTTAAAGTTAGCAGCTTTAATCTTGATTCCTATAACTTTAACAGAAACATAAGTATGAGCATTTGAAATCCAAGTTTAACATTCCCCATAAAATTCCCTTAAAAAATCTAACAAGTTTTCCTATGTCCAAATCTTCAAGGCTTTGTTTAGAAACTAGGGTTGGAGGATCTGGAGTTGCCTGTGAAATTATTGGCTCAAGATATTCTCAAGGAGATGGAGAGCATGAGTGGCGAAAGCTTTCGCAATTACCTCTGATGAATGATGTAAAACAACAAGTCCGAATCAACCTTGTAGCTTTAGAAAAGACCATCATAAGGAAGAAGCTTAAGGTCAAATTTTGTATGATTATTGGGTTATATAAATATCCAGTGTTAAAGGAACTTGTTTTAAGGACCAAATTGAAAGAATGTGTAAATAGCGAGAGCTCAATTTAATGAATTTTTTCGAATTATGACTAAATTGATTGAATGTATAAATATGGATGATAAAATGTGCTATTATACAAAGTTTTATAACAACCATATTAATTACTTAACGACCTTTAATAGTCGAGTTACCATTTTGTAACAAAACATAAAGTTTAATTGTCATTTTGTAACTTTTGTAAATTTGGGTATTATTTTGAATTTTTAAACAAAGTTTAATAACTATTTTAGTACTTTACCCTAAAATTTAATAAAAATTTACTTAGGTTAGCAAATAACAATAATAATAAAAATAAACAAATCCAGGCATGTTATTGGATTTCCCCTCCAAAAGAAGCAAAAAAGGTTTAAGAAAATTAAAACGTTTTCCTCTTTTTTAAGGAAAATAAAAAAGAGAAAGATAGAGGGAGTGTACCTTGGTGAGATATGTACTTGGGATCAATAGTATAAAACAAAAATGCTAAACCGACAATGCTATTATTAAGTACAATATGGCAACATACAATATATGGATTATATTATAGTCAATAAAATAATAAATATTATTTAATTATATTTATATTTTATTATATGATATTAAAATATTATAAAAAATAAAATTATTATATTATTAAAATTTAAAATTTAAAATATTGAAAATATATTAATTATATAATAGTTTATTAAGAATTTTTAACAATTTTTAATAAAATATTATTATAATTAATCATATTTATTATTTTCATTAAAAATTATATTATTATAATTTATTAATAAAATATTATATAATTAATATATTTTCAATATTATTAATAATTAAAAAATATTAGTAGCTTATTAATAGATATATTTTTATTTTTTAATAATTATTTTTGAAAAAAAAAACTAAAACATTAATATTAATCAAGTTAATTATATTATTAATATTAGTAATTTATTACATGTTAAATATATCATGGAATAATAAATTTATTAATTATATTAATAATTTATTATAGATAATTAATATAAGAATTTAATATTATATATAATTATGTTAATAGTTATTAAATATATTTTAATTCATATATTGTATGTTTTCATATTTTAATAAGTAATATTTTCGACTTAGTTGTTTAGAATTCTTATTTTATAATATTAATCTTGAGTTCAAATCTCATTAATTCATTTTACTCTTTAGATTTTGATCAGTGCGAAAACGTCACAATTTTTAGTGCAAGTTACACTATCGATGCAAGAATAGAAACAAGGTAATTTTGTTTGAATATCGATCCCTCGAGGATGGTGTATTATGTTTATACTTATGTAGCTACAATACAATACTGTGATAGTAGTAGTTGTGGGTGCAATGGTGGTTGCAATAGTAATATAAAATGGAGAGTAAATGATTTAATATGGTAGAAATAACAAAGAGTAATAAAAGATAGATGATAATGTGAATAAGCCTGGATCTCATTGGCTCAGCTCGGCAGAAAAATCAAGTGCACTTTGAGAATAAAGATTGGTTCAATCAGCGATGATATAGTCAGCTTGCGTATTAGCTTCCATTTAACCTTCAACCATTGACTCATGGATATAGATTGGCTTCAATTTTCGTCGTAAGTCAAGATTAAAGCCCATTGAACGAGTGGATCAACTTTCGTTGCATCCAGACAATTTTTGTTGTAGGAACTCATTAATCTGACTCGTCACTGCATCCATCGATGTCAGTGGCTGGTATATATTAAACTAAGAAAATAGTTTAAGCAAGTTCAACAATGTAACACCCCCTTCCCGGCCTGGTAGAGAACCGAGTCAAAAAGTATTATCAGAGACGTATTCGGAGGTTAGAAGCTTAACCGGATTTCAGAATTTCTTATTAATCTCTTTCATGACTTATCGAACTAATTCATCAATAGCTTTCTCAATTTGGGGTTAATTTTAAACTTTTTTGAACTTAGGGACTAAATTGCAAATTTTACAAATTAAGAGTCTTTATCAGAATTTATTTTTACAAATATTCAATTGATATCGTCAATTATTAGCCTGTGAAATTTCGTTATCAACGGAGATCATTCACCTATCCAATTGGACCATTTAAAGTTTAGTGACCAATTTGTAAACTATTTAAAATTATAGTTTAAGTCTTTTAACAAAATTAACTAACATTGTATTGATACACTTAAGACCGTATCGGTACGCTAAGCCAAATTTCTCAATTTTAGATTCAAAGGTAACAAGCCCGTATCGATACATCTAAGCCTGTATCGATACACGTTGACCAAGGTTGACCTGTTCCAGTACAACCTAAGGCCGTATCGATACAATTTATTTCCCAAACCTTACTGCCCAATTCCGTATCAATAAAACCTCTTGGGTATCGACACGCTCTGTTTTACCAAGTCTGAATATGCAAGGCCGTATCGATACAACTTGACCCGTATCGATACGTCTATCTTGTAATGATAGATTTTATTTGGTTTTTATTAGAATTAACAGATCTAATGATGTCCAAACCTTACCAAATTTTACCAGTAGTATTTAATCACTAAAACCTACTAGCATGTCAATTTTTAGGTTCATTTGAATCTGTTTACTATGTTTTTACCTTTTAGTGCCTTTAAGCCCAATTTAACTAGTTTCTTTAGTTTACAACCACACCATTTTCCATTTTTAGTGCTTAAACACTTTAGGGCCATTACATACATATCAAAATAGACCGATGTAACATGTCTAAGCCCTATGCCACCTTACTAGTAGTTCAAAACAAAACGTAATCATACATGTAATTGGTGAGAGTGACTTGCAACTTCAATAACACGATCGAGGCTCAGATTGCTTCAAGGTCCTGAAATGCATAAGACACACACATATTAGGCTTACATAGCCTAGTGAGGTAGTTAAAACAAATGCAACCAAGTTCTATAATGGCATGTATAACATGTGAGCATGCTTGAATGACATATACATAATATTAGCATATATAATTCATGCTTAACATCAACATATAGTAATTCCATATATCAAATGCAAAACACATATTCTTCATTTTCCCCTTGGACATAGCAACCAAAGGATACGCAGATTCCCCTGTAAGCAACACATATCGAAAATAGGCCTTAGCCTTGAGCCGTAGCTCCAAAGTCCCTTACACAATCCAACTTTTTCTCCCCACATATAGGCCGTAGCCCCGGACCGTAGTCCAATCCCTTACTTAGTGAGCTCAAATAACCCTAGGGCATGCCAATTGTATCCAATGTCCACAAGTGTCCAAGGTTACACATATTATCATAAAAGTCACCTTTGTGCCCTTAGGCCATATCGTATTGCAAATTGAGCCTTGTCTCCAAGTAACATATCATAACATGTTCATATCAAATTCCACACATAAGATATTCAAATATCATACATAAGTTCGCATATAACATAATCAAATATGAAGGACTTACCACACTTACCATAGAATCCACATATATTTGCTCTACTTGAGCTCTTTGTTAAGTGTCCAAAAGTACTATTTTATTCACCCTTTTTACTCATATTATTGTTAGACTTAGGCACATATTAGTTGCATTATTAGCCATTCATGCATGTTTGCATTATTTCCTTGGTGGTCAAGCTTGATTTCATATTTTTCTTAGTTTTGTGGAAGAAGGGTGCTGCCGGTAGTTGTTTTTGTGTGTGCAGAATTAGTTGCCAGAGCAAGGCTGGAACCAGTTGCCAGGGCAGTGCAAGAAGGATATGCCGAACCAGTTTCCAGGGCAGTGCAAGAAGGATATGTCGAGCTAGTTGTTAGGGCAATTGTCGACAAGAATGGATAAAATGATGTGGCAACCGAAATTGATGACTGGATTTACGCAACATGAAGAGGTCAATGAAAGATTAAATCCAAAGAATATAGGAGAAGATCTAGGAGGAATTTAAATATAATAAAGAATTATATTCTTTAAAAGTATTTAATTCTAAGTTGATATCCTCCCCAAGAAAGACTTTGACCTAGCCATCTTCTATTTAAAGAACCCCAAGCCGTCAACTCCATATGTGTGATTGAGAGGAGAGGTTCGAAGAGAAGGAAGAATTCAACAAGGAACTGCTCTACATCTTCATCTTTTTTCTTTCTTGTTAGATTAGTCTATGCTAGGAAAACTTTGTTTTGTGTTTCTTTTGAACCTAGCCATGAACTAAATCTATTTGGCTAAGGTTATTGTGTTTTGTGGTTGTGAGAAACGGTTGGATTTTGTTTAGGTAATAGAGTTTTCACTTTCAATTCAAGGTTTACTCATTCTTGGTTTTTATTCTTGTTTGCGAGTGAATTGGGAGCGAATCTCGTAAATCTATCTATTTATCTAATATTGGGAGAGTTAGATTCAGGAAACGAATAAGTATAGTCTTTATTCAATCTATCGATGGTGAAGACTAATCCGGCTTAGGAATAAGTTTAGGATTTCAATGGCTAAGAGGAGCGCAAGATTGGTTGTTGATCACCCTTGATTCACGCAGGGATGTATTACCAAGGCATGCACAATTAGCTAGAGTTTTGACTTAGGGATAAGAAGAAGCCATTGAAGAACACTCTGTTGAACCTTGAACCTTGAAGTCACCCAATAGTTGCCCAGGCAACCGTTCTACTAGTTGCCAAGGCAACCCAACTGTGCAAGTTGCCACGGCAACAGAGTTGCCATTGCACTCTTTCACCAAGATTATTCATTCGACTATCACTCTTCAACTCACGATAACCTAGCTTACTCTCTCTCATTTGATTACATCTTTTTTTACTTTATTGCTCTCTTAGTTTACTTGTTAAATAGAACTCCTACAATCACCTACTTGTGTTTTTACTTTTACAGTGCAAGAGATTAGATTCTTGAAGTGGCACCAATCCCTGTGGAGACGATATCTTTTATACTATAACTTGCGGCGTTTACACTTGCACAATTGCGGAGCACTTATTACGCACAACAAGTTTTTGGCGCCGTTGCCGGGGATTGGCAATAGCGATTTTGTTTTTATTTTCTTGCACTTTTTATTTTTATTGTTTAAAATTCAAAGGGTTAACAAACTTTAGTTTTGCATTGGTATATGACCAGGGCGAGACCAACTACACCAGAATATCCCTTTGATCCAGAAATCGAACGTACATTGCAAAAACTCAGATGAAGGCTAAGAGTAGCAATGGCTAATCAAGACGGCAATGTGAATGCCAACGACAATCAGAATGTTCTAGCAGGAAGTGGAGTGATTCTTGCACGAAATAGAACTATTCAAGACTATCTAAAGGAAGATCTTGAAGGACTTAATCCAGGAGTTGTCACACCTGAAATTGAAGCCGACCACTTTGAGTTGAAACCGATGATGCTCAATATGATCAACATTATAGGTCAATTTGGCGGCTCAGCAACTGAAGATGCACGACAACATCTTAAATCTTTCCTAGAGATTTGCATTTCATTCAAAATACAAGGAGTCACCCCAGATATTTTACGGCTAAGATTATTCCCCTATTCACTGAGGGATAGGGCGAAAACATGGTTGAATAGCATTCCGGTCGGATCAATAGGATCTTGGACTGATCTATGTCATGATTTCCTTGCTCGATTTAATCCTAAAAATTTGACTGATAAGCTACGTAACGAAATTACTTCTTTTCGGCAGGCAGATGATGAATCTATGTACGAGGCTTGGGAACGATATAGAGAACTTCTACACAAATGTCCCCTACACGGATTCCCAGTATGGACACAAGTGATGATGTTTTACAATGTTGTGAATACACCAACAAGGATGATGCTAGATGCCTCGGCAAACGACATACTCCTAGACAAGTCTCCAGAAGAAGCAATGCAAATTTTGAACAGACTTGCCAAGAATGATTATCAGTTCCCAACTGCTAGAAGAGGAGGAGTTAGACACCAAGCCACAATACATGAACTGGAATCATCAAACTCACTTTCGGCACAATTGGCCACTTTAACCAAGATGGTCCAGAAGATGCAAAAACAGAGCAACAAACAGGAAGTCAAGGTAGTAGATTCCTTTTGTAAAATATGTGGTAATAACCATGATTCTTCTCAATGTCCGCAGAACCCAAAATCCAGCTTCTATGTGGGAAATTACAATCGGAGCAACAATATGATGTCCAACACATACAATCCAACTTGGAAGAAGCACTCGAATTTTTCATGGAGTAATCCCAACAACACTCTAAACCAGAACAATCTGAATGTACAAGCATCGAGATTCTAGCAGAATATGCCACGACAACAGTTGCTGCAACAACAACTAACAACATCTAGTTCTTTAGAAAATTCTCTCAATGCTTTCATGTTAAAAATTGAATCTTATATGGATGAGAATAGTAATTTCATGAAAATGACTGATGGTTTTATTAACAGGACCAAGATGAGATTGCAAAACCAAAAGGCAGCCCTCAAATCATTGGAAACTCAAGTCGGACAATTTGCTCAAAACCTGAATACTAGACCGCAAGGAGGATTACCCCGCGATACTGAAGTCGCAAGAGGAACTGGCCATGAGCAATGTAAGACGATCACCACTAGAAGTGGCCGACAACTTAAAGAGGCTCAAGCTCGCTCATCAAACAAAACTCCACAAAAAGAACAAGATGAATTCAGTAGCAAAGCCTCAGATGCTGAACCAGGAAAAGCCACGGCAACCACAGATGAACATGCCGTGGCAACCAACGATAGGCATGCCACGACAACCCCAGTTGACGATGCCTTGGCAACTCCAGTTGCCCCGACAATACCGTCAATCAGGTTCCAAACTAATGAGAAGATCGAAGATATCCAACTTCCACCACCATTCCCACATAGGTTGAAGCGACAAAAGCAAGAATATCAATTCAAAAAGTTTCTTGATATCCTAAAGCAAGTCCACATCAACTTGCCGTTGGTTGAGGCAATTGAAAAAATGCTGAAGTATGCCAAGTTTCTTAAAGACATTGTGTCTAAAAGAACAAGGCTATGAGAGTTTGAAATAGTTGCCGCAATAGAGGGATGCATGGCCAGGTTGCACAATCGCATGCCACCCAAATTGAAAGATCCTGGAAGTTTCACAATACCATGTTCCATCGGAAACCAATATGTCGGGAAAGCATTATGTGACCTTGGAGCAAGCATAAACTTTATGCCTAAATCGATTTTCCAGAAACTAGGAATCGAGAAGGCAAGACCTATGATAGTTATGCTACAGCTACCCGACAGATCCTATGTGCACCCCGAGGGAAAAATCGAAGATATACTGGTAAAATTTGACAAATTTATTTTTCCTGCTGACTTTATTGTTTTGGATTGTGAAGCAGATGAGCATGCACCTATCATTCTTGGGAGACCCTTCCTAGCAACAGGGAGAACCTTGATCGATGTTGAAAAGGGAGAGCTCACAATGAGGGTGAATGACCAGCAAGTTAAACTAAATGTGTTCCAAACACTAAAGCATGCCGATGATCCAGAAGAATGACAACTTCTTCATGCCTCGGTAGAGTTTGACTTCGATGAGGAAATTAGTTGCCTCGGCAACTACATTCCCGATTCAGAGGAACTTGAGGAGTATGAAGAACCGGTCGATGAGGAACAACAATAAGAGGCAAATTGGTTAGTCAATCGACCATGTACATACTTTGAACCACTGGATTACTCAAGAAAGGAAGGTAAAATCGAAAAACCCTCTATTGGACAACCGCCGATTCTTGAGTCGAAACAATTACCAGGGCAACTAAAATATGCTTATTTGGGAACCGATAATACACTGCCCATAATTATTTCCTCTAAGTTATAGCCTGAGTAGGAAAAGAAGATGATCGACATGTTGATGCTGCACAAGAAGGCGATAGGGTGGACAATTGTCGACTTGAAGGGAATTAGTCCGACAATATGCATGCACAAGATTTTGTTAGAAGATGATCACAAGCCTTCGATCGAGGCACATGGGAGACTAAATCACGCCATGAAAGGAGTTGTAATGAAAGAAATCATCAAGTGGCTTGACGCCGGCTTAATATACCCCATATCTGATAGTACATGGGTAAGTCCGGTACAATGTGTACCAAAGAAGGGAGGTATAATGGTGGTAAGTAATGAAAACAATGAACTCATCCCATCCAGGACTGTGACCGGTTGGAGGGTTTTTATGGACTACCGAAAGTTAAACAAGGCCACTAGGAAAGATCACTTCCCCTTACCCTTTATTGATCAAATGTTTGACCGTCTTGCAGGTAAACCCTTTTATTGTTTTCTTGATGGCTATTCAGGTTACAATCAAATTGCCATAGCACTAGAAGATCAAGAAAACACCACCTTCACATGCCCATACAATACTTATGCCTTTTGAAGGATGCCATTCGGATTATGCAATGCCCCGACAACCTTCCAAAGATGTATGATGGCACTCTTTTTAGACATGGTCAAAGATTTCTTAGAAATATTCATGGACAAGTTTTCCATATTTGGTAATGACTTCGACAGTTGCCTCAACAATTTGGAGAAGGTGTTGGCAAGATGTGAAGAATCCGATCAAGTCCTTAATTGGGAGAAGTTCCATTTTATGTTAGATGAAGGAATCATGCTCGGCCACAAGATTTCATCCAAGGGTATCGAAGTAGACAAAGCCAAGGTGGACGTGATTGAGAGATTGCCGCCACCAAGTTCGGTCAAAGGAATCTGAAGCTTTGTTGGACATGCAGGTTTTTACAGGAGGTTCATTCATAATTTTTCTAAGATTACTAAACCCTTGTGCAAATTGCTTGAACAGGATAAAGTCTTCAATTTTGATGATTCTTGCGCCCAAGCATTCAAAACCCTAAAGGAAAAGCTTACCTCGGCACCCATTGTCGTTCCACCTGATTGGATGCTACCTTTTGAGCTCATGTGCGATGCAAGTGATTTTGCGGTAGGAGTAGTCCTAGGCCAAAGCATAGGTAAGATCTTTCATGTGATATACTACGCTAGTAAAACTCTTAATAGCGCTCAAGTAAATTACACAACAACAGAGAAAGAGTTACTAGCCATAGTTTTTGCATTTGACAAGTTTCGATCCTATTTGTTTGGTACAAAGGTAATTGTCCATGCGGACCATTCAACAATTAAGTATATATTTGCTAAAAAAGATGCCAAACCTCGTTTGATTCGTTGGATATTTCTTTTACAAAAGTTTGACATTGAAATTAAGGACATGAAAGGAACAGAAAATCAAGTTGCCGATCACTTGTCACGCTTAGAACGCAATAGGGAGGAGGACGCGGATATAGAGATATGCGATGCATTCCTGGATGAGCAACTGTTAGTTGCCACGACAACCCCTGATGCCTCAAAAACTCCAGAAGCGCACGCCTCGGCAAGACTAGTTGCCTCGACAATACCCTGGTACGCTGATTTAGTTAACTTCCTTGTTTATGGTATTTTACCTTATGGCCTTACTCACCAAGGAAAAAAGCGATTCCACCCTGATACTCAGTATTATTTTTGGGACGAGCCTTTTTTATTTCAACAATGTGTAGAGCAGGTTATACGCCGATGTGTCCCTGAGGAGGAACAACAAAATGTATTCCAGAAATGCCATTCTTCACCCTATGGAGGAAATTTTGGAGGAACACGCACCGCGGCCAAAGTTTTGCAGTCCGGTTTGTATTGGCCAACACTTTACAAAGATGCCCAAGAGTTTTACAAGCAATGTGATCGTTGCCAGAGGACGGGAAATATCTCTAGACGACATGAGATGCCGCTCCAAAACATCCTTGAGGTGGAATTGTTTGATGTATGGGGGATCGATTTCATGGGACCATTCCCATCTTCATTCTGCAACCTCTACATTCTACTTGCCGTCGACTACATGTCCAAGTGGGTTGAAGCCACTGCAGTTCCCGTTAATGATTCCAAGACCGTGCAATGATTCTTGTCGAAAAATATATTTACACGGTTTGGGATGCCGAGAGCAATTATCAGTGATGAAGGCAAGCACTTTAACAACAAACTTATTGCAAAGATGTTGCAACGCTTCGGCGTGCCACACAAAATTGCCACGGCATATCATCCACAAACTAATGGGCAAGCAGAAATTTCTAATCGGGAATTGAAGAATATCCTCGAGAAGGTTGTCAATCCTTCCCGAAAAGATTGGTCTACAAGACTAGACGAAGTACTTTGGGCTTACCGAACCACATTCAAAACACCCCTGGGAATGTCCCCTTTTCGCCTTGTCTATGGTAAGACATGTCACTTACCGGTAGAAATCGAACACAAAGAATATTGGGCAATCAAGACTGTGAATATGGATTGGGAGAATGTCGGACAAAAGCGTTTACTAGATATCAACGAGATAGAAGAATTCTATGCATTCGCCTATGACAATGCACGAATCTACAAGGAGAAAACAAAACAATGGCATGACAAGAAGCTATTGCCGCGGAAATTCATGCCAGGGCAACTAGTTCTTCTATTCAATTCTCGGCTGAAACTTTTCCCAGCAAAACTGAGATCAAGATGGTCGGGACCATTCGAAGTAGTCAAACCATTCTCCCATGGTGCCGTGATAATCAAGTCCACCACCGACGGACATGAATTCAAAGTTAACGGACAAAGATTGAAGCAATATAACGGTGCCCATGTGGAGCGTAACAAAGAAGTGGTCACCTTAGGAGATGCATGATCATGCTCTCATTTCGATGTTTTATTTTTTATTTTTATTCTCCTTTTATTCGAACTTATTTTTTTATTTTATTAATTTCAGTTATTCTTAGGATGGATTTATTTATTTCCTTTAGGTTAGGATTACATCTTTCTTTCGTATTTGTCTAGTTGTTTTTGAATTTTAGGTTTAAGAATTTCTTTTATCTGTCTTTCCACATCTTTATCTATTTCTTTTTATTTATTAGTTTATATTTAATTTTAATCCTTATTTTATTTTTGAATTTTAGGAAAAGAGTTCAAGATAAAGAGGAATTGGATCCAAGATGGAAGTTTATTCATACAAGGGAAATTAAGGACTAATTCTAGGGCCCAAATCAAGCCTAAAATTTTCCCTAAATCATCCATACATAGCCGGCCAAACCCTTCCTCTTCCCCAATTTCCTTTGTCGCACCCTTCCCCCAATTAAAACCCTTGCTTTCTTTTTTTCCAATCAATCTCGCCCACCATCTTAATTACCCATCCATTCTTTCTTTTCTACCTCCCATCACAATTAAACTTCCAAGATTCAAAGTCTTTTCTTCTTCATGCTACTCTCAAAGTTTCTTTCCATACTTTCTTCCCCTTGTTCAAATATATCCATAACCAAAAACACCATGGCTTTGAAACTCAAAACTCTCACTCGGCCAAGCTCCTCATAAGAACCGAATTACAAGAGATTTGCTACACCGGAGGTTAAAGAAAGATTTCACTCCAAGTTTGAAAGCCAAAAGATTTGCGAAGAAAAAGGCCTCGAATACTCCAATTCTCATCAAGACTTCAGCCTTGAACCCTTCATCTTCCAAAGGATCGCACACCAAAAGTGCCAAATCTTTTGCCATCAACTGAAACCTGGAAACATCTCATGGGTAAGAGAATTCTATGCTGACTCGCCTAACCCGGATAATCCTTACGTGTTCGTCCGCGACAAAGCTATCCTTATAAACACCGAGAGCATTAACGCCTTTTACGGGCTCTATAATGAGAGACGAGCATCAAGCCTTTGTTGATCAACTTGCACCCAAGCAACTCGACAAGGTGCTTCAAGACCTCACTCTACCGGGAACTCATTGGAACGATGGTAAATACAAGGGCATGGTAAACCACCTTCAGCTTAAACCCGAGGCAAAATTATGGAATAAGTTTGTTAAAACTTCTTTATATCCCACCACACACAATACTACCGTTGATACACCGCATCTTTTGCTCATACATTCTATCTTGCATAATCGTATCATTAACATTTGGCAAAATTATTTGTGATGAGATTTTTGTATGTAGCACAAAAGACAAGGGTTCTCTTTTCTTCCCTTGCCTAATCTCCAATATTTGCAAGGAGATGCATGTCCCAAGTGAGTCAACCGATGAAAAAGCACTACCAAAGTCCGGCTGGAATCGAGCATAAATCCGAATCTAATGGGAGAGGCACTGGTAAAATCCCCAACGCCTACAGTTACCGCGGCAACTCTTGCCGCCTCGGCAATTCTTGATGTCGAAACTACTAATGATGCCCAGGTAACTGATGCCCACGCAAGTCGGCAGTAACCCCAGCACAACTTGAAGCACTCTTGCATCCGTTGGCACACCGCCTTGAGCAAATTGAAGCTTGCCAACTAATGTTCATGCAATACATGAAGGACCATAAAAATGCCATCACTCAAGTCATCCTAGAAAATTACCCGGACAGCCGAGTGTCGTTCCCTATCTTTCTTGCCACAGCAACCGCAAAAGCAGTTGCCATAGCAACCGTAATAGATGATGCCATGACAACTTACACAGCACCTGCCCCAGCAGTTGCCAAGGCAACCCACACTGAAGATGCCACGGCAACCGAGACTGAAGACGCCCCGACAACCACTACAAAAGACAAAGGTAAAACACCTATACCTGAACCAACTCGTACTGAATCGTTGTTTGGTTTTTCAGATTCGGACGAGTCCTTTATTGCACCAACAAAGACCACACCAGTCGAATCCTCCAACCCCAAGCGAAAAGCCATTGACATTGAGGAAGAGGATGATGAAGACGATGAGGACACGCCCGTACGAGGATCGGTTCCACCATCGGCAACAAGGAAGCAACCACCGCGTTCGAGCAAAAGAATCAAGACACCAGCCAAAGGGAAACTAATCATCCACGACGACGAGCTCTCGGAGTAAGTTATCGTTTGGATTTTACTTTTTTTCACTTTTATTCTCTTTTTTGCATGCATTGAGGACAATGCCTCACTCGAGTTTGGGGGGGATTGTTACTAGTTAGTTTTCATTGTTAAGTTGCATTAATCTTTAGTATTGCATTTATGACACATAAATTGCTTGCTATGCCTTTAGTTGGAACAAGAATTGCCTAGATTTGATGAATACCCGATGATGACATTGCCAATGTACTTAATTGATAGAACTTTTTATTCTAGGATAGCTGTGGAAACACTTAGAATCCTACTATGATGCTAAACTTGATGAAACACTATTGTGGCTTGATTGATTTAAGGAATTCTAGCGAACTTAGGTTGATAGTTAAAAAATTGGGGATTAAAATAAAAATTGGATGAATGCTAGAGGTGCCCGAAACTGGCTCTAGTATGTGCTAAAAATTGATCGTTAGAGTTGGCCGAAATTGGCTCTAGTCGAATAAAAAATAAGAAAACTAAACAAATCACTAGAGGTGCCCAAAATCGGATCTAGTTAAAACATGTTAAAAGAACCCAATAAAGTAATTTGAAAACCTCTTGTTCACATAGAATCCGAAAAATTAACTTGCACACAACTCCGCACAGACTCACGAGCATTATAGTTTGATTCCAGTAACTCCTAAGTTGTCCGAAAAAATGAAAAGTCAATCATACTTGTGCCACAGTTCTGAGGATTGAAATCAAGTTCGAAGCTAAGTTTGTGAAAATTGAAGTCTTGGCGGGTAATTATTAGTTTGCATTGCTTGAGGACAAGCAATAGTTTGAGTTTGGGGGCGTGTTAAGTGTCCAAAAGTACTATTTTATTCACCCTTTTTACTCATATTATTGCTAGACTTAGGCTCATATTAGTTGCATTATTAGCCATTCATGCATATTTGCATTGTTTCCTTGGTGGTCAAGCTTGATTTCATATTTTGCTTAGTTTTGTGGAAAAAGGGTGTTGCTAGCAGTTGTTTTTGTGTGTGCAGAATTAGTTGCTAGAGCAAGGCTGGAACTAGTTGCCAGGGCAGTGCAAGAAGGATATGCCGAACCAGTTGCCAAGGCAGTGCAAGAAGGATATGCTGAGCTAGTTGCTAGGGCAATTGTCGACAAGAATGGATAAATGATGTGGCAGCCAAAATTGATGACTGGATATACCCAACATGAAGAGGTCAAAGAAAGATTAAATCCAAAGAATATAGGAGACGCTCTAGGAGGAATTTAAATATAATAAAGAATTATATTCTTTAAAAGTATTTAATTCCAACTTGACTTCCTCCCCAAGAAAGACTTTGACCTAACCATCTTCTATTTAAAGAACCCCAAGCCGTCAACTCCATATGTGTGATTGAGAGGAGAGGTTTGAAGAGAAGGAAGAATTCAACAAGGAGCTGCTCTACATCTTCATCTTTTTTCTTTCTTGTTCGATTAGTCTATGCTAGGAAAACTTTGTTTTGTGTTTCTTTTGAACCTAGCCATGAACTAAATCTATTTGGCTAAGGTTATTGTGTTTTGTGGTTGTGAGAAACGGTTGGATTTTGTTTAGGTAATAGAGTTTGCACTTTCAATTCAAGGTTTACTCATTCTTGGTTTTTATTCTTGTTTGCGAGTGAATTGGGAGAGGATCTCGTAAATCTATCTATTTATCTAATATTGGGAGAGTTAGATTCAAGAAACGAATGAGTATGATCTTTATTCAATCTATCAATGGTGAAGACTAATCCGGCTTAGGAATAAGTTTAGGATTTCAACGGCTGAAAGGAGCGCAAGATTTGTTGTTGATCACCCTTGATTCACGCAGGGATGTATTATCAAGGCATGCACAATTAGCTAGAGTTTCGACTTAGGTATAAGAAGAAACCATTGAAGAACGCTCTGCCGAACCTTAATGTTTGTTGCCCAATCGCCCAACAGTTGCCCAGGCAACCATTCTACTAGTTGCCAAGGCAACCCAACTGTGCAAGTTGCCATGTCAATTGAGTTGCCATTGCACTCTTTTACCAAGATGATCCATTCGACTATCACTCCTCAACTCACGATAACCTAGCCTACTCTCTCTCATTTGATTACATCTTCTTTTACTTTATTGCTCTCTTAGTTTACTTGTTAAATAGAACTTCTACAATCACTTACTTGTGTTTTTACCTTTACAGTGCAAGAGATTAGATTCTTGAAGTGGCACCAATCCCTGTGGAGACGATATCTTTTATACTATAACTTGCGATGTGTACACTTGCACAATTGCGGAGCACTTATTACGCGCAACACTCTTACCAAGATGCAAGTTTCTAAGCACAAAATAAATGCAATCGAAATAGCACCTAGCTAATCCCATGACACAACTACACTCACTTAGTAGTCGGAACTTCAAGGTTCTCAGATAGCGATCTCCTTGCCGTTGGAAGAGTTCGGAATAGCCAATGGTGAAGATGGCTTGTCTTCCACCACTTAAGCTAATTTCAAAATTAGGGAATTCCATTAGAATCAAAACCAATGATTCATAAATGTTTTTCAAGCTTACCAAAGCTCGTAGACAACATCGAAACCAAGAAATTGGTTTTCTAACATATGGGCTCAACTTGATCCCTCAAGAATTAAATCTTGAAATTAAACTCTAAGGATTGATGGAATCATCAAATTGATATAGGGGTTTTACTTACCAATTCACAAGCTTTCAATTGGCGTATTGAAATCAAGCAAAGGTCACAGATTAAGTCGAGGTGCTTGCTTGAGCTTGAGGAGGAAGATGACAATGGATGTGTGTGATTGGCTTCTTAATGAAAAAGGTGAGATTGTGTTTCGAGATATTCAAACAAATGATGAAAGCTTTTTCTATCTATTTTAAAACTATCCTTAATCTCTAATTAAAATGTTGTAGCGAAGTATTTTCCTTTCTTTTTTTAAATAATATAAGCCTATTTTTCTTTTAGAAAATCTATCGATATGAATTATCCCATAAATCATTTTTGAAATCTTAGCTTAAAGGGATTTCTTTTAAAAAAATCATAATCTTTTGAAAATCGATAAAAAACTTAGAGTCGCCACTGGCTACATAGGTAAGGTAGGCCGGATGCCACAAAACCAGATATTCAATATGAAAGGGTCCGGGAGTTTATTACACGTGGGGAAGGATTAGCACCCCCATCACGCCCGGAAATCGGTACCAAAATACTTTTTGCTTTTAATCAAATGAAATTGTCGGAATTTGAAAGGAATTTAATTCGGTGACCTTAATTGAAAATTAACCTTAATTGAACGGGCTTTATCAAACTGGTAGATTCAAATTAATTGGACATTTAATTAATAAGGTTGACGATACATTGGACCATAGATTAAATCGACATCGAATAAGCCCAGCTATCGTGTTAATTTATGGTTCGAATCTCGCACGTCACCTTTATGCATGACGCAAGCAATTAAAAATATAATGTAATAATTTGGTTGAGTTTTATTTTTACCTTGAGTTGGTAAGGATTAATTCAAACATTTGGTTAACATCCTTTAAGCTCGGACTGTTACGACACAAATATCAGAATTAATGAATACCTCCCTTTTATAATTTGAATGAATTAACATGTAAATCAAATTGGCCAAATGATGACAAATAAAATGAATGTCAAACAAAGACTTGAAAATTAAACACACAAAGGCCCACTAAAAGTCCTAACCTAAAAGGCCCAAATTATGGAAATTTAATTAGTGATATAGTTACTAATTAGGTGCTTCTAGTATTAACCATAAATTAATTAATCCTAAAAGGGCTAGAGAACCGTAATAAATTATGAGTTATCTTGTGATATGATAATTAATTCGATTAATTTTAAACTAGTATTTCAATAAGCCAAGAATACTATTTAAAATAAGCCAAATTAATTAATCATAGCTTTAAATTAAAATGTTAGTCTAATTTCCATGTCAATTTTATCTTAAAAGATAATTAAGATGTGTTCAACAAATTTTAATGAATTTAACATTTACCCCAATAAGCCAAAGGCAAATTTAAATTCACTAAACTGATTCGAACCTTAAGACTAACTACGGCTCTAAAACTAATCCTAGAATTAACTTGATTTAAGGGTCCTGCCTCTATTAGATGAGCACACGACCTAAATTAATTAAATTAATTCCTAAACTAACTTAACAACACAAAGCCTAAAAAACCAAGAGGCCCAAACTTCTAAACTAAACCCAAATGAAAAACCACATGTATATACTTTTAAGAAGATACTTTAGTTATATATTATATACCATATACAATAAAATATATTATAAAAAGAATAATATAAAATCATGATAATAAAGTAAACAAGCTAATAATAAATTAAACAACATTCAACAAGTGAAATAACATATATATCACAAGCACAAATAAAATAAAATAAAATACATAAAAAAGACTAAAATAAACAACAAAGGTTACCAATAAAATCATCCACATTTTCATTGAACTATAAAAAATGAATATACATAAATAAAAAGAAAAAGGAAGAATTTACCCAAAACCCAAATTTATACTCGATCAACCAAATTCCACATGTTGTTGTTGGGGTTGAGAAGTTCGATTCAAGGGTTTAATAATGGTGGAAAATGATTTCGATTAGGGAAAATTATAGTGGATAAAGGAATCGAATGGTCTAAAAATAAGCAAACGATAGTGGGGTTTAGGTCTTTAAAATAATGGAAAACGGCAGAGGGGGTTGCCGAATGCAAGGAAAAAGTGATTAGGTTTGTGGTTCTTTTTGTTTTTAGGGTTAATGAGATTTATATTTATATAGTGATGAAGGATATTTTTGGTTAATCTCCTCAAAAAAACGGAACCAATAAAAATCAAGACCTTGGTCACCAAGTAGTTTTTTTACCCAATGGGAATGAGGCATTGATTCATCCAATGAGAACCAAGCCTTGGTGAGTAAGGAGTTGAGATTTTTATTATTTTTTGTATATACTTTTTTACTATATAAAATTATATATAATTGGCCATGAAATTTTGGGCTCAGGGTATAAGGTAAGGTTTTTGGGTATTTAAAAAAAAGGTAATATGGATTTATTTTATTTCGAGCATTTAATTTAGCCTGAACAAAATTTAGTGTCTATAGCTGCCCCTCTTTGCTCATTGCTATAAAACGAGAATAGAGCAAAGACTAAAGACACAAATTTTGTCCCGCTTCCTTGTTTGACGATTTGCTCCTCCGAAGAGGTAGTGAACAAATCCAGATAACTTGCTTTCCCGAAATGGCAAAAACAAACTGGTTAGCACTGACATGTCCTCTTGGAGCAGCAAGAGACAGACCAAATAGCAGACGACTCAATCCTCTGAAGCGTCAGCGAACAAATTTGAATAACTTGTTTTCCTGAAATGGCAAAAACAAACTAGTTAGCACTGGCATGTCCTCCCAGAGCGACAAGGGACAGACCAAATAGCAGACGACTCATTCCTCTAAAGCGGCAACGAATAAATCCAAATAACTTGTTTTCCCAGAGCGGCAGCAAATAAATCCAAATAACTTGTTTTCCCAAAGCGGCGAAAATGATTGGGTGACGCAGGTATGTCCTTCCAGAGTGGCAATGGAAAAACCAGACAAAAAATGACTTATTCCTCCAAAGCGGCAACGAATGAATCTAAAAAACTTGTTTTCCCAAAGCGGCAAAAATGATTGGGTAATGCTGGTATGTCCTTCAGGAGCGGCAATGGTCAGACCAGACAGCAAATGACTCATTCCTCCAAAGCGGCAGTGAATGAATCCAAATAACTTGTTTTCTCGGAGCGGCAAAAATGATTGGGTAATGCTAGTATGTTTTTTCGGAGCAGTAATGGATAGACCAAACATTAAATGACCCATTCCTCTGAAGTGGTAGCGAATGAATCCAAATAACTTGCATTTCTGAAACGGCAAAAACAAAACTAGGCAAAGACAACATGTTCCTTCGAAGCGGCAGTGAACAAATCCAATGTCCTTGCATGGTAGAAGAAATTGTTTCCCCGAAAGCGGAAAAAACCAATCGTGTAGACGCGTCCCTCCGAAATGGTAGTGAACAAATAGCAATTCTTCAAATGAAGGTTATATTCCTCTTGAGCCTAAGGATAGGCCATTATGCTAAAAGTTTCCATTATTCATAAACCTGAACGAATAGGCTATTTTTTGACTTTCCTGACTGAAGATTCCTGAGCTATTAAACATTTTCCTCATTCGCTCTAAAATCCTGATATGGCGAGTTTGAAATCCTTCGCCTAAAATCCTTGAGCTTTGAGTATCTGCCTCATTCGCTCTGAAATCCTATGTGGCAAGTTTGAAATCATTGAGCTTTGAGTATCTGCCTCATTCGCTCTGAAATCCCGATGTGGTGAGTTTGAAATCCTTCACCTGAAGTCCTGTCCAGGCTCTCATTTTATCGTTTACTACTCTTCTTCTTTTGGACATCTATGAGAAGTCATGAAAAACTGTGATGATATGAGCTAGCATGGCCCTAACCTAGGGATGTCTAACTAGATATGATGCATGAATGATGACAATTTTAAGCTTTATTGGGCACTTTCTCTTCTTGGTCACTTACTTTGGCCCTTTCTTTCTTTCCGCTACTCTTCTTTGCAACGACGGTACTTCACCTCACATTCTGGTTCAACCATTTATGCTCATTTCCTCTTGAGTTTTTGAATCTTTTGTTCTGAAACGTTTTTTTTCAAGTTTTCACTTTAGATTTGTTTTTCTCTTTCTTCTTTTTGTCTATTTTCTTTTTCTCTTCTTATTTTCTCTCTCTTTTTTCCTTTTTTTACTTTTTAAGAAATATCATTTTGAAAGAGTCGAGTTAAAAGCATCTTCTTTTCATGAAAACTTGTCCTTAGGAATGGAATGAATTAAGAAAATCTCAAAAACATCCTTATGAAATGATCAAATTGAGAAATTTTGATTTTAAGAAAAATATCCTTATGGAATGATCAAATTAAGAAATTTTAAGTTTAAGAAAAAAATATCCTTGTAGAAGAATCAAATTCAGATATTTGTTTTGAGCAAAACATCCTTATGAAATGATCAAATTAAGAAATTTGATTTTTAAGAAAAACATCATTGTGGAAGGATCAAATTAAGAAATTTGAGTTTTAAGAAAAACATACTTCGAAGGGATAGAATTGAGAAATTGAGTTTTAAGGAAAACGTCCTTTGAAGGGCTAGAATTAAGAAATTTGGTTTTGAGAAAAATATCTTTAAGGAGGATAGAAACCGAGGATCGGAAGACCTTTAGAAATCCTAATTATGCAAGTCAAAGGACTCTTGATTCTTATGAGATCTTTTTCTCCTCTTGTAGAAATATAGGTCCATCCTTTTATCAATCTTCAAATACCTGTTTAAAGTAAACAAAAAGCTATAAAGGTATGGGTGAGCATGCTTATAACATAGGGATGTCTAGTTGTATGAGCGTATTTCATGAGGCAAAGATGCATGTGTTCATGAGAATGTAATGATGCATGAATTTAGTTTGTCTTAGTTTTCTAGAGCCGGTGGTCGTCATCTTGGGACTACAACCACTCATTCCATTTCTTGACAAAATTTGCCCCCAAACTTGCGTTGCTCATTCTCTAAGTCTAGTGACCTTTGTCGTAATCATAATCATTAACCAAGTACTTTCAAGCCTTATGCCATCTCTCATCAATTCTGATTCGAACTCTTTTATGTAAAATCCTTTGTTGCCCCACGGACAATGATGCCCCTTCACGAAAAATTAACTTCAAAGGTTCTTTGTCATCCCACATCATGTAGCCCTCATCTTCGGGCCTCCCTGATGGTGATGCATTTATCTCCGAATTAATATAAAGAAATCTCTGTTTAAAATATATCATTTTGCTGGTCGTCTTTTTAATGAAGGATGTCTGTTTTAGATTAACATACAGAACCTTAAAATCAAAATTTAATTGAAAGAAAAAATAGAATGGGATGCCCCAGATATCAGATGCAAGAGCGTCTTAGATTCAATCCTTCGGTGATCATTCCAAACATAGCTTATGCCTATGAAGACTTTGAATGTTGTGGCGATATTTGAAGTTGTGCAACTCCTCCCATATCGCTCGGTTCATCCTCATGATTGTGATATTTGCTTGATCTGCTCGATTACTATTCTTTCTAGTTCTCATCATCTTTCTTCATTCATGTGTATGTTTGAGTTTTTCGAATTTGTTTAGCCCATAGGAATGAAAATGTCACTCTAAGAACTTTAAATGTAAGTGTGTGTTTCTGATTGTAATCAATATTGTGTCAGTGTCCTCAAGGATTCATCTTTGACGCTAGGGTATCGAAGCAGCGAAGTGTATCTTTGACGCCTAAACTCTCAAAGAAGACCGCGCGTCAACACTTCCCAAGAGTCACGCCTATTATTCTTCCTTTTCAAAACTTCAAAAGGCTGTTCTCAATCAGAGCTTGAACCTTGTTCTTCAATGCCCCACAATTCTTTGTGCTGTGCCCCGTACTTCCCACATGGTAGTCGCACACGGAATCAACGTTGTAACCTTAGGAATAGTGAGGATCCTTTGGTTTGGATTGGACCGGAGTTAGAAGCTTCTTCTTAATAAGCATTGAGAGCAAATCGATGTATGACATAAGAACCGGATGAAGAACCCCTAGAGACTTTGCAGACCAAGATGATTGATTATAGTAGCGGCCATAAGGCTGATTGTTTGGGCGAGACCCCACCATATGAACCTGAGAATTATGCCCCTCGCGAGAGGTTATGCTATAGGGGTCTATTATTTTCCCCTTCCTAATGGCATCTTCAATGCGCTCTCCCGTTATAACTATATCCGTAAAGCTGCTGCTAGGGCTGCCGATTAAACGACGTACAAGACTCCTTTTAGAGTGTCCACAAACATGGGGATAATTTCACTTTCTTGAACTGGGGTTGGACTTGAGCCGCCACATCTCGCCAACACTGGGCATACTCACGAAAGCTCTTATCGTGCTTTTTCCAAACTTTGTAGCAAGAGTCGATTAGGGACCATATCAGTTATGTGCTTATATTGATTCGTGAAAGCTTGGGACAATCTTTCCAATACTTGATTTGGGCATGAGTTAACTGATTGTACCACCTCATGGTAGGCCCCGCTAGGCTATCTTGGAAGCAGTGAATTATAAGTTTCTCGTTGGTGATGAACCCGACCATCTTACGGCAAAGCATGATTATATGCGTAGTGGGGCAAGTCCTCCCATCAAACTTTTCAAATTCTGGAGTCTTGAACTTGTATGAGATTACCATATTCGGGACTAAACTGAGCTTCATAGCGTTCAATCCAAAAGAACTTTCTTCATCTCCCATTATCTGAAATTTCTCCTCAAGATCCTTCCGTGTATCATCTAATTTCTTTGAGAATTCAGCCTTTACTTGGTTCAATTTCTCTAACTCGTCAAGATCTGGGATACTATTTTCGACCCCGTGCATATTCCTGAAGGTCACGCCCGGTTGAGCTTGGGCAAAGGCGCCGGCTTGATGAGCAGAAGATGCCCCTTGGGGAGGGTTGGATGAGGGATTGAAAACAAGAGGGCCCTCAAAGATCGTGGCCTCTAAATGGTCCCCCGAGACTTGGGATGGGTTTTCAACAACTCCTTTTCCTCTTAGGCATGATTGCATCAATTGAAAGATCTCTTCCATCATATCCTTCTAGGACTTGATGATGGTGTCCCTTAACTCTCATTGGGTTCGCTCCAACTGACCTCTCAAATCGGCCTCTAGCTTAGAAAACTCTCCTCTATTTTCTTCTTTTTGTGTCAGATAAAATGCGGATGTAGAATCTTTGATGGCTAAGAACTACCACAAACCCCTCAATGGTCAATTTTAATTGTTTTATGAATGAATGTATGCAATGTGTCATATGTACAACAAAGAGATGATTAAGGATAATCAATTAAAAATGTACAATTGAATGCAAAGAAGCATTGATTCGATGAACATTCTCATTAAACAACTTTTCATAACGAAGATCAAGTCATGTTACAACGAGTAAAGAACATAACCACCACATAGGGCACAACTGAAACCTGAGTTCCTTCTCCGCCAATGACTGGGTTGACCTTTGCTCATCTTGTGACCAATCTTAAACTCTGAGATTCTTTAACTCGTCACTACAGACTCTTTCTTCTATTATGAAAGTCTTAAATTTTGAGCTGTTCTCGAATCAATACTTCATTATGAAATGTCATGAATGTACAAAACAGAACAAGACAAGACAATAAATGGTTTAGCAACAGATAAAATGAATATCAAATATAAAGCAAACAAAAACCAAAGCAGATTCCTAATAGCATGGATTCTAATTCGCTATGGTTATCCGCATGGCTCTAATCAGGGTGGGCTTCCTAAATTCTCACTCATGGGCTTGGTTTTATAAAGGGTACCCGAACCTATCTTATTACCTTCTAAGGTAACAAGAACCCCAATTCTGGCTCATTACAAGCTTGCGAATTGGTTTCAGTTCGAGGGAAAGCACAACCTAGTGACGTGGAGGGCTGCTCACGTGTCAAAAGGCATGGATTCCGGAAGTGAATTACAGACCCATGCAGGGCTACTCACGTGGGTATGTGGCGTTTCACTCCCACTTAAGGGACAAAGCTCGGGTATAGAGCTTAATGATCATGATGCAACACATGTCGGTGATTCCTTAGAAATTAAATGAAAAATTAATTCGAAGACCACCAATTATCAAAGCCCGTACAGTCGTAGTCGCATTTTCAAGAAAGGATCAACCTTGTTAAAATCAATTAATATTCCAACAATTTTCCATCATTAAAAGCAACAAATATTCCTTTGGCCTAACTCTCTTTTATTTTGTAAAAACAAATTATGTCCCCAGCAGAGCCGCCATGCTGTAGCGACATTTTTTCCTTTCTTTTTTCAAATAATATAAACATGGTTTTCTTTTAGAAAATTCATCGATATGAATTATCCTATAAATCATTTTGAAATCTTAGTTTAAAGGGATTTCTTTTAAAAAATCTTAATCTTTTGAATATCGATAAAAAACTTGGAGTCACTACCGACCACTTGGATAAGGTAGGTCGGACACCACAAAACCATAGATTCAATATGAAAGGGTCCGAGAGTTGGTTATGCGTGAGGAAGGATTAACACCCCCATCACACCAGGAAATCGGTACCAAAATACTTGTTGCTTTTAATCAAAGGAAATTGTCGGAATTTGAAAGGAATTTAATTCGATGACCTTAATTGAAAATTAAACTTAATTGAACGGGCTTTATGAAACTGGTGGATTCAAATTAATTGGACATTTAATTAATAAGGTTGACGATACATCGAACCATAAATTAAACCGACATTGAATAAGCCTGACTGCCGTGTTAATTTATGGTTCGAATCTCGCACGTCACCTTTATGCATGATGCAAGCATTTTAAAATATAATGTAATGATTTGGTTAAGTTTTAATTTTACCTTGAGTTGATAAGGATTAATTCTAGCATTTGGTCAACATCCTTTAAGCTCGGACTGTTACGACACAAATATCGGAATTAATGAATACCCCCTTTTTATGATTTGAATTAATTAACATGTAAATCAAATGGGCCAAATGATGACAAATAAAATGAATGTCAAACAAAGAGTTGAAAATTAAACACACAAAGGCCCACTAAAAGTCATAACTTAAAAGGGCCAAATTAAGGAAATTTAATTAGTGATCTAGTTACTAATTAGGTGTTTCTAGTATTAACCCTAAATTAATTAATCCTAAAAGGGCTAGAGAACCCTAATAAATTATAAGTTATCTTGTGATATGATAATTAATTCGATTAATTTTAAACTAGTATTTCAATAATCCAAGAATACTATTTAAAATAAGCCAAATTAATTAATCATAGCTTTAAATTAAAATGTTAGTCTAATTTCCACGTCAATTTTATCTTAAAGATACTTAAGAGGTGTTCAACCAATTTTAATGAATTTAACATTTACCCCCAATAAGCCAAAGGCAAATTTAAATTCACTAAACTGATTCGAACCTTAAGACTAACTACGGCTCTAAAACTAATTCTAGAATTAATTTAATTAATTTAAGGGTCGTGCCCCTATTAGACGAGCACACAACCTAAATTAATTAAATTAATTCCTAAACTAATCTAAAAATAATTTAACAACCCAAAGCCTAAAAAGCCAAGAGGCCCAAACTTCTAAACTAAACCCAAATGAAAAACCACATGTATATACTTTTAAGAAGATACTTTAGTTATATATTATATACCATATACAAGAAAATATATTATAAAAGGGATAATATGAAATCATGATAATAAAGTAAACAACCTAATAATAAATTAAACAACATTCAACAAGTGAAATAACATACATATCACAAGCAAAAATAAAATAAAATAAAATAAAAAAGAGACTAAAATAAACAACAAAGGTTACCAATAAAATCATCCACATTTTCATTGAACTATAAAACAGGATTATACATAAATAAAAAGGAAAAGGGAAAAATGTACCTAAAACCCAAATTTATGCTCGATCAACCAAATTCTACATGTTGTTGTTGGGGTTGAGAAGTTCGATTCAATGGTTTAATAATGGTGGAAAATGATTTCGATTAGGGAAAATTATAGTGGATAAAGGAATCAAATGATCTAAAAAAAAGTAAACGGCAGTGTGGTTTAGGTCTTTAAAATAATAGAAACAAGCAGAGGGGTTGCCAAATTCAAGGAAAAAGTGATTAGGCTTGTGGTTCTTTTTCTTTTTAGGGTTCATGGGATTTATATTTATATAGTGATGAAGGGTATTTTTGGTTTATCTCCTCAAAAAAAGGGAACCAATAAAAATCAAGACCTTGGTCACCAAGTAGTTTTTTAACCAATGGGAATGTGGCATTGATTCATCCAATTAGAACCAAGCCTCTGTGAGTAAGGAGTTGGGAGGAATTTTATTATTTTTTTGTATATATTTTTTACTATATAAAATTATATATAATGAGCCATGAAATTTTGGGCTTGGGGTATAAGGTAAGGTTTTTGGGAATTTAAAAAAGGGTAATGTGGATTTATTTTATTTTGAGCATTTAATTTAACCTGAACAAAATTTAGTGTCTACACCCTTGTGTAAAGAAAAGCTTAAACAACTGTTTCCATCCTATTATATCTTTTTTACAATTCTTTTGGCAATTGACAATTGACCACCATCTTTTCTGAGCTATCCCATGTGAAGGGGTGGTAAGCAAGTAGGTAAGTCATCCCTTATTTTCAATCTTTTCAATTTGGTCATTAAATCGATTTAGGCAGGGACTCATATCGATAAACCTTATGGCCATATCGATACGGCTAAACTAAGTTGGATAAGTTAGTTAAAAGCAATTAAGCCGTATCGATACAGGTCATACTGTATCGATACACCTTGCTCAGATTCAATATTTCCAGCATTTTCAATGAAACCCCAAACTTCCATTCTTTACAAAAAGGTCCAACAACTTCAATTAAGCCCAAATAACTTTCATTACATCAAAATTGGGTACAAGATTGGGCTGAATATCCACAGATTCTAGCTAGATCACATGGGAAGGATCGGAGCGGTACATTCGTAGCATAGATACATGAAAGACATTATGGATTCGGCTTAACTCCTTAGGGAGAGCTAGTTGGTAGGCAACATGTCCAACTTTCTCGATTACCTCGAATGGGCTGATAAAACGAGGACTTAGTTTCCCCTTCTTGCCAAAACGAATGATCTTCTTCCACGGAGATACCTTAAGGAAATCTTTCTCACCAACATCATACTGAATGTCCCTTCTTTTCAAATTAGCATAAGCTTTCTGCCGGTCAAACGCAGCCTTGATCAGGTCACGAATGATGGTTACCCTTTCCTCGATTTCCCGAAGTAAGTCAAGGCCTAACATTTTGCCTTCACCAAGCTCGATCCAACATAGAGGAGTTCTACATTTTCTCCCGTAAAGAGCTTCATAAGGAACCATTTGAATCAAAGCTTGGTAACAATTGTTGTATGCAAATTCCACCAATGGTAGGGACTTTTCCCACGTATCCTCGAAATCGATAACGCGGGCTCGTAGCATATCTTCTAGAATCTACAAGAAAGAGTCGAGATTGGTTCAAAATACTTATACATATGAATAGAAGAGATATAAGGTTACCTGAATAACCTTTTTAGATTGGCCATTAGTTTGAGGGTAGAAAATAGTTCTTAGGTGCACTCGCGTTCCCGAAGCCTCATATAAGGTCTCCAAAATCGGGATGCAAAACGCGGTCGAAGATGATGGATACAGGAACTCCGTGCAAACGGATGATTTCACGAATGTATAACTCAGCAAGTCTATGCAAATTGAAATCCATTTTCACCAAAAAGAAATGAGCAGATTTGGTGAATCAATCTATAATGACCCAAATAGCATTAATTTTGTTTGGTATCATTGGTAGACCACTTACGAAATCCATTGTAATACGTTCCCATTTCCATTGTGAAAGTTCAATGGGTTGTAGAAGACCAGTAGGCACCTTGTGCTCGGCTTTTAGCCTACGTAGGCTAAAACTCGCTTTTAGATAAAAGCGAGTTCTATGTAAAAAATAATCCAAACTAAGATTATGTAGAAAAATAGCCTCTTTTATCCTATATAGGATAAAACTCGCTTTTAGCCAAAAGCGAATTTTAAACTCACTTTTAGCCAAAAATGAATATTGAACTCGCTTTTGACTAAACACGAGTTCCGTGTTGAGTGAGTAAGGAAAAATAAAAAATTTAATTTGCCAATTTTTTACATAGAACTCGCTTTTCGCTAAACGCAAGTTTGCCTTTTGTAGGCTGAAAGAGGGTATTTTTCTACATAATCTTCAATGAGGATTGTTTTTCTATATGATTCTCAAAAAGGGGAATATTCATTTAATTCACCCAACAATTTAGTTAGATTATTTTTCGTTCCCTCTCATTGCTTTCATATTCTTCTTGGCTTTGGCTCTTTTTGGCAATTAGCGAATAGCTGATAGCGGATTATATTAGCTGATTTGACTAGCGGACTGTATTAGCTGATTATATAAAAGTGTTTGGTAAAATTAACCGATAGTTAATAGTTGTTTGACTATTTAAACAAGCAAAATGACATATAAGGACATGATTATATTCGATACTTGTTTGAATAGTTTCTTAGTTATCAATATTTTGTATCTATTAATATTAATTAGATTATGAAAAATATTTTTTATTTATAATTACTTTTAATACATTTTTTCTTCATATTTATTATTAGGGACATTCTCTTAAAATTCATTTTTTCAATACTTGTTATTTGGGGTCTAATTTTTACAATACTTGTTACTAGAGGCTCAATTTTCTCAATATTTTGTTATTATGAGCTACTTTTTAAATTTATTTTTTTCAATATTTGTTATTAAGGTAATAATTTTTTCAATACATGTTATTTGATACCCAATTTTTCCTGATATTTGTTCTTAGAGACCTACTCTTAAAATTCAATTTTTTCAGTATTTATTATTTTGGCTCAAATTTTTTCAACACTTGTTATTAGGGTAATTTTTTCAAAGCTTGTTAGTGTAGGCTCATTTCCCCCAATATTTGTTATTAGAGGTATGCTCTTAAAATTAAAAAATTTCAATATTTATTTAGAGCCTACTCTTAAAATTAATTTTTAAACATTTGTTATTAGGGGCCCACGATTAAAATTTTATTTTTTTAAAATTTATTGTTAGGGGCCTAATTTTCTAGGTCACGGCCCGGCTCTGCACTGACTGGTGTAATTTATTTGGTTTGTGCCGGTGAATAAATGTTACCTTCTGCTGACTACCAAAGTCAAAATTAACCAATTCCAACCTTCAGTTTGAGTTCTGACTACGTCCACTCATTCTTTAGAGTTTTACCAACGCTCGTACATGGTGCTTTTATTTCATTTTCCCAAACAAGTGGGAGCTGGGGGACCTCACCAAAGAAAAGAGAATGAAAAGGAAACAAACTTTTCGGTTCTGCGTGGAATTGCTTGGGAAGTTGACTAGGGGAACTCTATATAAACGGTTGGTTCAGTGCAAGGCTAAAAGCCAACATTAAGTCAGATTTTCATGTTTAAAAAAGCGATGGGAAAGAAGAAAAGCGAGAGAAGAGATGATTCGAGTGAGGATTTGAAACACCTGCGCTCCATCGACTGGAACCGTGATGACCATCGAATGTCTGTATCAGCCGTCTTGGTGAAGGGTGTTTACATGCTGGAAGAAGACCGACAAAAGAAACATCCAGACTCGCAATGCGAAGCGACACGATGGTGGAAGATTTTCAACTTCGAATTGGATAAACAGCTGGTCGATGACGTTGATGATAGCATCTTCGGTGCCGTTTTTAAATATAGTCCTTCAACTTATCATGGTTCAATTGATCAAAGCCCTCTATATGTGATCGATTTTCGAGGTACCCTATTGAAATTAAAATCTGTTAAAAGAGATCTTCAGTTGGATCGCAAGGTAATCCGAAATGCACTCCATGAGACTAGTAGTTTAAAGACCGCCATGAAAGTTGTTCAAGATGTGGTTTCACTGGCGGGTTATTCAAATGTCTGGTTAACAGGTCATTCCCTAGGGGCATCAATTGCAATGGTTGCAGGAAAAGAGATGGCCAAAAAAGGCAAGTTCATGGATTCTTTTATGTTTAATCCGCCATTTGTGTCTCCCCCGATTGAAGGAATCAAATATAAGAAGGTGTGTAATATCCTCAAAACTAGTAGAAAAGAAGTTACTACAATGTCTTCATTTGATCCCTAATTGATTGAAAGCAAGATACTAGATCTAGTTAATAAGGACTAGAATGCTATAAATGAAAAAGTGGTAACCTAATGTATAAGTGACCAAACCGAAACAAGTGACAAATTGAAGGAATGCATGCAAAATTCTCACATTCCTAAAATGCCCCTACACATGTCATTAATTAGTGGATAATTAAGGACAAATTAGTCATTTAAGGAAGGAATTAATTTATGAACTATCATCATCTTTCTCATTGTGGCCGGTAGGAGGAAAAAAAGAAGAAAGAAAGGGGATTGAGTGAGAAAACTCTATAACTATACATTCATGCTTGAAATTGGAGAAATTCGAGTTGCTAGCATTCATATAATTTTGATAGGAAGGTAAAATCTCTTCCTTAATGTGTTATAGATTCGAATGATGCATGTAGATTCTAAGTTCTTGCTTGAATTACATGAATTGGATGATTGGTTAGTAAATTGATGCTATGAACTAGTTAAGAAGTTCAATTGATTGATCAATATATGAAATTGATGGTGAAATACTTTGCTAGTTTCTGGAAAATTTGGATGATGATTAGAATGGATAATTGATATGTGAATGGAAATTCTGGTTGCCGGAAATTCTAGTGAATTGATGTCTTAATGAATCAAATTGAAAATATTGCTCAATTGCCCTGTTTTTATAGGTTTGGCACATAATTGGACTGACTTAGACATGTATGAATGAGTATATATATTGAACAATCATGTTAGGATCCTTGTCTTAGTGATTAAAGAAGCTAGAATCTAGCTATTGGAAACTGTCTAGAATACTCTGTTTTGGGCAGTGAGTTTGAAAAATTGTAGAAAATTACATAGATCAAATTAGGGAGTAAATATTATATGTATAGAATTATGTGGATGTCTAGTTTCGTATGCAACAAACGGAATCGAATTCTGAGTTATAAAACAGTTTGTAGAGACTAATCTCTAAGGACAGTGCAAACTGTCCAGGGGCATAATTTGGCATGCCGTTAAATAAAAAACTGTATTAATTCACAATTAATAAAAATGTAAGGCCTATATGGTTAGAAGGAAAATTAAGTTATCTTTCTAACGATGTAAACGGTTCAAAACTTCGACGTACGGAATAAAAGATATGAACATTTAAGCAAGCAGTGCACATGCTGCCAGGCAGCAATAGTCTTGATGTTTGTATTGAATTGAATGCTTGAGTATGGAGTCACATAATGGCTCAATTGGTTGCTGGATTGCACCTAATACACTATGCATTGTATGAATGTTAGATCGAGTGGAAATTGAGGAAAAAGGGGCTCACTTAGATCAGCAAGCTAGTAGAGGGAAAGGGATTACAATTCGGGATCGACAATAGCTCAAAAAATTCCTATAAGTGTAGTTCAAAGTTTGGAGAGGGCGGTAACCTCTCCTAGTCCATTTTATGATTTGAATTTCTTATTGAATCTTTGTATAATTATGTAATAAGCTTTCTATGGAGCATTAGCAAGGTAAGTGCTCTTTTGAGTCATTACTTGTTTGAGAAGTATGCTTGAAATTCAATTGATTGCCATGATATGCTTCTTGCATAATTGAACTATATTGAAATGGGGCATGATGTTATAGGTGAAATAAGTCTATACATTGTTTAATGACATATTGATTGGCATACCTTCATTGACTATTGGAATATTGATATTGGTATTGGCTATAAACCCTATTCAAACGGAAGGGATATTGGCACTAAATGTGCACATTGAATTGAATCATGCTTCTAATTGAATAAAAGTGATAACTATTGTTAGCCTTGGTCTCGAGTCGGTCTTAGATATAGTTGGCATGCCATAGAGTCTATAGAGCTCATTATCGGGGCGGACTACGGTCCGGGACATTGGTCCCTAATTGGCAATGTTAGGAAGGAAGTATTATTATTGGTCATTGGCGACAGTAGGAGGGATTTGACCAGGGACTTTGTACCATATTGACTATTGTTATTGGCGACAGTTTGGTTGGAGACTCGAGTATCTAGACTGAGTAATTGATTCTCAAGGCTATACCTAAAATGAACAAATAACTTGTGTACATTAAACCTATTGCTACATTGAATTGCATTGATTGATAGTAAAGGAAAATTGAATGCCATGAACTATTGATATTGAAACATTGATTGAATATTGCTTATGAGATTGCTTGATTGTAAAGAAAACATCAAATGCCATGAACTATTAAACATTGCTTATGAGATTGCTTGGTTGTAAAGAAAACATCAAATGCCATGAAATATTGAACATTTCTTATGAGATTGCTTGATTGTAAAGAAAACATCAAATGCCATGAACTATTGAACATTGCTTATGAGATTGCTTGATTGTAAAGAAAACATCAAATGCCATGAACTATTGAACATCAAATGCCATGAACTATTGAACATTGCTTGTGTATTGAATCATTGATTGTGTTCAAAGGATATGTTATGCTTAAAGTTGTCGAATTGGATGATTAAGCATATCTAAACTTCAAGCCTTGTACTGATATTAGATTGAAAATTAAGCAATTTACCTAGTATTGTTTGCCTAGTTTCGAATGGTTCCTTATTGATGGGGTAACCATACCATCTATTTGATGGTTCGTAGTTGAGACTTATTGTATTATTTGCTTTGTAACTTTAACTCACTCATTAAGCTTTGCTTATTCAAGTCTGATTTCTACGATTCAGGTTGATATTGGATCCTATCCTGAAGTCTAAGCTCATACAAGTCACATTTTGCTTAAAAGAGTATGTTTCCATCTTGTTATAGTTATCCTAGGATGGTGGCACCTAAGGCATGTATATTCATGATCACTTAGTTATGGTTTGTATAAATTAACTTCATATATGATCTAAAAGAGCATGGTATGTATATATATGGGCATGTATGCACTTAATTAAGCTTGAATGCTTGTTAGTCTCATGATAGATTTCCATGGTTAAATTATGCATGTAATGGTTGAATAGAACTACTGAGGTTGGTTAGATAACAATAAGTAAATGTAGTAATCCACTTGTATGTACATGAACTACTTTGGTCACATAAGGTACTAGCTGAATAATGTGTGTAATAATGGAAGCATGTATGTTTGATTAAGGTAACTTAAGTAAATGATCTAAAACACCTATTGGTATGCATAATAAATACATTCAATGATGAAACCTTCTATTGTTATCCATCTAGATCGAATAATTACTTGAAGAACAAGTAAGTCCTAAATGGTATTGATTATGATAACAATTGCAGTATGAGTCCTCACCTATTCGATTTATATCTTGATGTGCAAGAAAGACTTAAAACGAATTGAACTCTCTACCTTCAATTGAATGTATCATTGATTGTAAATGTAGTAACTTACCTAATCCTACTAGGGTGGTTAGAGTATGTTACAAGCTGAGACAAGGACTTCGATATATAGGCACTTCAATCAAAGTTGGCGTTGCTATCGCTGCTGCAAATGATGGGCATAACAATTCATTTATTGCAATGTCTGGGCGGATTCCACTTTTATTTGTGAATCGATCTGATTCTATATGTGTTGAATATATTGGGTATTTCGAGCATAGGAGAGAGCTTCAAGACATGGGAGCTGGTTTAGCTGCAAGGGAAACAAGCTTGTATTCACTGACAGTGAAAGTAGTAGGAAAAAAGGACATTGAAACCAGGGAGCCGCTTCATTTGCTTCCTTCGGCAAGTTTGACAGTGAATTCCGATCCTTGTCCTAATTCTAGTTCAACTCATAGTCTGAGAAAAAGATTAAGTTTAGCAGCTCAAGCGCTTAATCAATAGTGGAGGCCTGACCTAAACTTGAGTTCCGATGTTTACAAGTACGAATAGTTTTACACCTTCATGGATGTTCCTCGCTTGATCTGCAAATACCAGCTTTGAGAAAATTGGAAAAAAGAAGAAAAAAAACAATACTGGCTTGTAATAAAACCTTGTTTCCTGGAATTTGTATAAATTTAAGCTTTATGGAGAAAATTATTTCACTAAATTGCCATCTACTCTCCATGAGAGACAACAAAATGTCATAGTTTGTCAAAATTTGGTTGGCTCATGCTAGTATGCTACCAGAGTGGTGTGTGTATATATTCATATACATGGGGGTAGCTATTAGCTTCGTTCCGCATTCTTACCTTTCATTCGACTTTTTTTTAAAATTATGGTTTTGTCTTCTTTCTTATCTTTCCTCTTCCAATGACAAACGAAAGATGTCAGGAACCTTCTTGCACGTTTAGTTGAAATCTGCAGAAATAAGAAATAGAAAAAGAGAAAGAGAGAATAGATTTAAAGAGGAAGAACAAGTTCATTCATAAGCTTTTGCATAAAAAAGCATTACAGCCCTTGAATAAATAGGATAGTTTGTTATTCAAAAACGAACGCGAGCTCCACGTGTCATGGGCTCGCATGGCAAAAGATTACGTATTCAATGTAAATAAGCAAGTAAAAACAATGCCAAGAATACATCTTCTACGTGCAAGTATACACGGTCAGCAAGTAATACAACAGTTAAGCTAAGTATCGATCCCACAGATATTGACTTGGAATTCGATTGTTTGATTGTTACTTGCCTTGGAAGAAGATATATTTGTTTTGAAAGTTTTTTTTGGAAATACTTTAATAAGAAATGAAATAAAAGTGAAGTAAAGACGTTGGCATTGAAGGTATTTTAATGAGTGATGAGCATTGGCAGGGAATGCCTGGTTTCTATGCTTTTCATGTCGTGTCAACCTTTAATGTCAACCTGTCTTGGCATTGTTTGCCGAGCATATTCAAAATTAGCAATTTCTCTCTCGATGGTCATTTCCCTAAATCGATTATGTAAAAACCCTTATATCTTTATAGTGAATGTTTTTAAATGAACCAAGTTGATTAAGAACCAATCTATACTCCTAGGGGGTAGATACCACTTCCGAAGTAAGTTCATCTACTTGAACGACTTCTTTCAAAGCTTCTCTCCCTAGTATTCAACAACTTAATCGTTGCCATCCCAAGTCTGTTAAGATATTGAAGAGCAATAGGCCAACAATGTCATCTCTCGCTTGGAAAAGTATTTAGGAAACATTAAAGTATACCGAATAGATAAAACAATGCCGAAGTAGATTCATTATTAAAAACTAAACCATAAAATAGCGTTCAACGCAAACATCCCCCACCAACTATTAGATTAGTTCATGGTGAGGGATTTAACCAACAAAACACAAACATTTTCCAAATTCATCATCATTAAAAAGAAATTAGAACAACTTAAAACAAGAGAATGGGGAGAAGAGGTCTCTTGATGCAGCCCTTCAAGATCCAAGCTCTTGGCCAAGCTGGTCGAACCACCCTTCCTTGGTGCAGCCAGTCGTCACTCATCGCACTCCAACTCCTCACTCTGATCACTCATCACTCGAGGGTTTTACCCCCACGATCTCACACCCTTTGATCTTCTCCATCGGCCTTTAAATAGGCGTGCAAGGAAGGCTAAGATAAGCTTCTCATTTGAATTTTAAATGCTGAAGGGATAAGAGATGAGATCTTATCAAAATTTGAATGAAAGCCGATCAAATTAGCGCTTTCGTCGCATTGCCAATACTGCCTTGGCATCCAAGCTTGGCATGATTCTGCCAACCAGTCTTGGCACCACGTCATCCGACTTTGTTGGGATAGGATAGTTCTTCAGTTTCAAATACTCAAGTGATAAGAGATAAGTCTTATCTGATCTGTATGATAGCTTATCAGGATAGGTCTGACATCATCGTGCCGATGTTGCCTTGGCACACAAGCTTGGCATGTCTTTGCTAACATAGCTTGGCATCACCTTATCCGTTATTTTTTCAGAAGTTCATCCATTTGCGATCTTTTAGGAGCCTGATCATATCCTATTTTTTCGAGGTTCAACAGCCTCTTGGCATGGCATCAAGGTCACTTCTCTGCCAACAAGTGCTTGGCACTATCTGGTCCTTCTATGCCAACAACACTTGGCATTCTCCTTGGCAATCCTAACTGTGTTGCTTTCCTGTGCCTAATCCTATTCCAAACCTATAAAATAGCCACAAAACAACCATTCACACAGTCATAGACAAAATACTAAACTCCTTGTGCAAATGCATGATTCTAACAACCTAATGCAACTAAATGTACCTAAAAACAAGTAAGAGTAGTGTAAAATTAGCATTAAAATAGTTCTTTTGGAGAGGTAACAGTTGTTGGGTAAGGCTGACTCAAATGTCTTGCCATGTACTGTAGAGACTTTACAAGGCTTGTTACAAGTCTCTCTGTCTGATGCAGCTATAAATGATCTTGTAAAGAGAGTGACAGCTGATGAAATTAAAAGTGCCCTATTTTCCTAAGGGAATGACAAAGCCCTTTTCTTTTTTAAGAAAGCACGACAGATTGTGGGGTCTGATGTTGTGGATGCAATTGGTTATTTCTTCGATACATCATGTCTTCTCTCTACTTTTAATGCTATTTCTGTTACGTTGGTTCCAAAGATCCCAAATCCTAGCAAGATGAAGGACTTTAGGCCAATCTCTTGTTGCTCAGTGATCTATAAAGCTATTACCAAGATTTTAGTGGGTCGATTGGTTCCTTATCTTTCAGGTCTGGTGTCCCACAACCAAACTGCTTTTATTCCAGGGTGAAGCATAACTGATAATACCTTGTTGGCACAAGAGTTGGTGAAAGGGTATGCTCAAAAATCCCTTTCACCTCGGTGTGCATTAAAAGTAGACCTTCAAAAACCTTTGACAGTGTGTTCTGGGATTTTGTTTTGGTGTTGCTGGAAGCTTTGAGGTTACCTTCTCAATTCAGGCAATGGTTTAGGATCTGTTTGATAACTCCCAGGTTCTCGATATCGTTTAATGGAAGCCTTGTGGGGTATTTTTAGGGGCAGGGGGATCCGGCAGGGTGACCCCTTTCCTCTTACTTATTTGTTCTTGTAATGAATGTGCTATCAAGGTTGTTGGACATGGCTGCACAGAATGGCATCTTCCAGTACCATCCTAAATGTGGTAAACTTGAGCTGACTCATTTAAGCTTTGCTGACAACTTTGCTTATTTTCTGCAATGGGTCCTTGGATTCCTTGGTAGGGGATTAAGTGTGTTTTGGCTTAGTTTTATGAGTTGTCAGGACTGAAGCTTAATGCTTCTAAAAGTGAGATATTTGCTTCAGGAATTTCTAGAAGTGTTATTGAGAGCATTAAAGTGGAGACTGGGTTTTGTTTAGGAAACCTACATGTTTGTTATTTGGGTGTTCCTCTCACTAGAAGGAAGCTCACTGAGAGTGATTGTCAGGTCTTGCTTGATAAAGTAAGAGGGAAACTAAGGCAATGGTCTTCTTGTAATCTTAGTTTTTTAGGAAGATTGCAATCAATTAAACCTGTCCTTATGGGGATTACAAATTACTGGTGTCGACAGCTTGTTTTACCAAAAGGTGTTTTTAAAGAAGGTTGAACAACTTTGTGCTCGGTTCTTTTAGAAATGGGCGATATTTCTGCTAAATGGTGCTAAGATAAAGTGGCAACAAATTTGTTGCTTGAAAGCTGAGGGAGGGCTCGGGTTAAAGGAGCTTGATGTCTAGAGCAAGGCATGCTCTTTTTACTTTATTCGCAACATTCTGGCTAATAATGGCTCTCTGCGGGTGGCATGGATCAAATTTTATACTTTCAAGGGCATTGATTTCTGGGAAGTAGTTCCTAAGGCTTCGATGAGCTGGATCTTGCGAAGACTTCTCAAGTTACGTGGTGTAGCAGAATCCTATTTTGCAGCTGTGATTGCTATTGATCAGTTGAATGCATGGGCTATTTGGAGGGCAATACGCGTGCAGAAGTCTAAGGTTGTATGGCAGCTCCTGGTGTGGTTCCCTCAGCATGTTCCTAAGCATGTTGTTATCGCCTGGCTTGCAATTCTGGGTTGTCTAAGGATAGGCTATTGAAGTGGGGTGTTGTTAATTCAGGTGCTTGTGTTTTGTGTGAGGATGGGGTCGAGTCTCATGATCAACTATTCTCGGAATGCCAGCTTGCTGCTCGGTTGTGGAAGGAAAATTTTCTATTGAATGGTGTTACGCATGAGAGTAATGTGGCTTGGACAGCTCGACAGGAAGGTAAAATTTTGCTCTCTTTTGTAATGCGTGTTTTTTGGAATGCCACTGTTTATCATATTTGGGAAGAGCGTAATCGTCGACAGTTTAGGGGTGAGCCACGAAACTTGGAGGCCATTTTAAATGTAATTAAGGAGGTTGTAAGGGCTAAGGTAGGACAAAGATGTATAGACAAATCTTCATTTATTCATGACCCTCGTTGTATAGCTTGGGGGGTTGTATAGGTTTGGATACGTGTTTTGTAGCAAATTTATGTTTTTATAGGATAATGAATGAAACATGACTTATCCAAAAAAAAATTGAAGGTAGCCAAATTAAAATTTTATAGGATTTAATTAAAAATATTTAAAAAAAAATTGTACTCCCTTCGTCCTAGAATTTTTTAATATTGACTTTTCAAAAGTAAATTTTTAAAATTTTAATTATAATTATTTTAAATATTTTAATTAACTATATTTTATAAAATATATATTTAAAGCCTACTTAAAAGTTTTTAAAACATATTTTTTTTTATATTTTTTATTACTAATAAAAATAAACAATAAGTAAGAGTTATAAAATTTTGACCAACAAATCAATAAGTATAAATTTAATGAAACACAGAACGTAATGTTTAATATGAATTTCTAAATAATTAAAGAGACTAAATTAAATGTTTCAAATACAAATAAAGGATCTATTATGAATTTTCTAAATTTTTGGATGATCAAGACATCTTGACCCTTCTTCTGCTATCATTGTGTGTTAGTGCTTGCATTTTGAGCTTTCGATTGTGTCTATGTAACTTTCTGCGCTTCTTGTGCTTGTTTGCAGGATTGATAATTTTTTGTCCTTGTCTTATTTTTCCTTTTCAGCCGATGTGCATGAGTAATTTTGTTTACATATTTGTTTAGTATCTTGCGTATTCTATTTTTTAAGTGTAGTTTTTTATAATAAAAAAATTTAAGTGTAGTTTTAATATTTATCCTTAAATAAAATAACTAAAAATTATACATCTATGATCATATTTATGTTCAATTAAACCCTCCATGAGAATCACACCGAATTAAGCTTTCGAATTTGAAAATTATATCAATTGAATCTTTTAAATAATGAAAATCACTTTTGATCATTAGTATGATGATGTCACTAGTAATGATTTGGCATGGAGGTCCACACGTGAAAGATAAAGTGACAAAGGGTTTGAATTGAATTTTCAAAAAAAAAACTTGAAAGCTTATTTAATCCTTAAGAAAAATAAAAAATTGAAATATTAAAAAAATTTAAAACATTAAATAAAAATCTATAAATATTCAAAAATATTAGTAAATGATATAAAATTTAAAAATAAAAAACGTTTAAGAATGTTATACTAGAAATTTTGAACATTTTATTGGACAAGTCTTCGACTATCTCTTGATAGTCTATTATTCTTTAAATATATTTTTAATGAAATCAACTTTACTTGTTGAACTTTAAATGTTAATTTTTCAAATTTAATTGAAATAACAAGATGACCCTAATTTTAATCTTACTATGTAGATTGCTTTTGGAAAATTAATTTTGAGTTCTAAAAGAAGACTCGTGATCATCAATTTGGTACATACAATGTCATCATTTATAAATCATAGGAGGCTACCCATAAGTAATTGTTGTTTGAACTAAGGGTAAGTACATTGAAAACATATTTAATAAAAGACAACAAACTCAAGCCATTGAGAAATAGTCAAAGACTTGAACCCAACGCTGAATGGAAAATAGGATAATATTCATCGTCGGAATCTCAAGTTTAATTCGTTGTCTTTAATGTATGTGTATTATCAAAGGGTTAATAATTTGCACAAACAAATACTACCTTGTAATTACTTTAGACTATTCAAAAAAAATAGTCGCAAAGACTTGTCCAATATGATATTTATTTATTTTTAATATTTTAGTATTTCTTTCATCACTTATTTGTTCAATTTTAAATTTTTTTATAACGCCTGGTATTTTTTTTGAATTTTTAATTTTATATAGCTTTAATGATTTTTAAAATTTATAATTTATATTTTTTTAAACATTTTAACTACATTTCAAATGTTTTTTTATTTTTTTCATATTTTTTAATTTTTAATTTTTAATATTTTTTGCTTAAGTATCAACTAAGCCCTCAAAATTTCTAAAGAATCAATTAATTAAGCTCCTATGTCATTAATTACCACGTTAATAACCGCATTCACACCGTTAATGACCACGTTAACACGATAACGATTATAAATGATTTTCGTTAGTCAAAGGCTTAATCAGGAGTCTTTTTCCGGAGGAACTTAATTAATTTCTTGAAAATGTTTGAGGCTTATGTACCCTTAATTTTTTTATATAAATAAAACTATGGATAAAAAGATGATTTTATTTAGTTTGTTCTTTTAATTTTGTGAAATTTTAATGGATATATTTGATTGACACAATCAAAATCAAGACTCACCTAATATTTTCCTAATACTCAAGTCTATTTTTACAGCAGAATATATCTGAAGTTTGAAAACCAGAATTCATAGAATAAATTCTTGTCAAATATTCAACAAAAAAAATCTTAGAAAACGTACTTGAATTATTTAGTTGACAAATCATCTAAAATATAATTGATAAAATTTCTAAGTATCCTAATGGATCAAATTGAAAAGATAAATATCCGTCTTTTTTATTAAATAGAGAAATATAACATTCCCAAAACAAATATCAAGATTTAAAATCATACAAGATGAGGCAACATGAATATACTTGATCACTTAGTCAATTAGTAGATCTCATAATTATCCGTCTTTAATACAGTGTTAATGAAGTTATAAATATATACTATGCCTAATTCCAATTCTTAAAGAATAGTATTTTTAATTTTGAAAATATTATAAAAGGTTATATGTTACTTTAATAATCTTGTTTATAAAATGTGTAAACTTTACCCATTACATCCAATCATAAAAAATAGTATTTCTGAATTTTAGAACTAAAAACTATCTTATAATTCAACATATAATTGAAGAAAACTCACATTTATTGGGATTTGAACTTATATGTTTGTTTGAGAATTTAAATTCTAAGATTTGGGTTTGCGTTTTATTTATTATGTAATGATAAGAATGAAATCCATGGTTGGACTTCCAAAACCTTTCAAAATATTGGTGGCAGGTGGGGAGAATTTGATATAATTTCCTTATATATATATATGATGAATTACATATTTTATTTATTTATGGTTATAATCTTTAGCAACTCTGAAAAAAAATTTAGCCACAGTTCTTTATAAAAAATTGTAGGATTTTCTGATTGTTGCTGTTTTTGGATTGTCTCTATTTATTACATGCTTTTGTAAATGATGAATGTAAGATTTTACTTATAATGTAAAACTATGTTGAGTTATTTGAGTGATAATCTATAAATATTCGAGTATATAATCTGATCTTAGGTTGAGATTAAAGTCTTATTGTACAATTTGTTTATTTTTTAACATTTCCTAATTTTCTACCGGAGAGTGGGACTATTGTTTTCCGGTTCTTAATTAAAAAGAAAAACACTTACAATGATCTTAACTTGGTTTTGGTTTTGAATTCTTGCTGGATTTTTAACAATCCGCTTTGGCTGATTTTTTTTTCTCGGCAATCATTATTTATTAATAAAATGGGTAATACCCGGAATACATAACCAGCTACGTAGTTATTCCCAATGTGGGAGGGGCTCTAACCTCCTACTCCCGCTAACAAAAATTATCTGCTTTTTTTGTGTCTTTTTTTATGTATTAAAAAATAAATTTTAAGTTATAATTTTAAATTTTAAATCTTAATAAAAAATACACCCTACACTTTGTTTTTTAAACCCTAATTATAAACACTAATCCTAAACCCTAAATTAATTTTTAGGTAAGCCAAATATTCATTGAAGCACTGCTGCCAAGTCTTCAACAACTTCAATTCTTACGAAATATCCGTTGAAGCATCTTTAAATCGATTGAGAATTATTCCTCCTGCAACTGAAAACTCATTATAGAAATACTCCTCTTGCATGTCTTCAATATCGCTCCACGGAATCCACAACAAAAATTTCTTCAAAAACGCACAAATCGAACCATAGCTTTGATAACATTTGTTAGGAATTTGGTATGCGGAAAATAATCAAAGTAATAACAACATAAAATAAGACATGCTCAAGAGACGAGATTTAACGTGCACCTCCACGGATGAGAAACAAATAATCCACTATCAATATAAAGAACACGAAGAGTATATATACATGATATCTCATGTAACCCATTACTCAGTATATATCCCAAAACTAGGTGTAACCAATACACTCTCCCCAACATCCCTACAATACTCATATCTACAACGTAGGCATAATAGTTGCAGAGATCCTAAAAGTGGTTACATCTCTCCAGAATAATTCTCTCTATCTCTCATAAGACTAAAGGATAAACCTATTCTAAATTTATAGTCTCAAATACTTGGTCACCAAGAAATCTTATTTAATAAGAACTCTTACCTAATATAAATATTTATTCAACCATAATTACCACTAGAATTAAAATAAAACTCAACTCAATTACCAATTAGAATTTGAGTCAAAACATAACAAATCTCCCGCTTGACACAAACTCTATTCGAGCATTGGTCTTCAAATCTTCAACAACTTCAATTTTTACGTAAGCCAAATATCTGATGAAGCGTTGCTGCCAAGTCTTCAACAACTTCAGTTCTTACGTAATATCCATTGAAGCACCATTGAATTTATTAAGAATTACTCCCCATGCAACTAAAAACTCGTTGCAGCAATACTCATCTTGCATGTCTCCAACATCACTCCACAAAATCAGTAGCAAAAATTCCTTTAAAATCGCGAAGCTCGAACCATATCTTTGATAACATTTGTTAGGAATTCAGTATGCGGCAAATAACTAAAGCGATAACAACATAAAATAAGGCATGCCCTATAAGTCCTTTAAAAAGGATCAAAAAGAAAAATGAGTCAGAAATCTCAGAATGATAAACGTCGGCGATGCTGGACCTGCTTTGTGGTAAACATCCCTCGTGATTTTATTGGCAAGGTTTGTGGCAGGCGTTTGACCGCCACGGGGTTGTTGTTGATGTGTTTATACCCAATAAAACTGATTGTTATGGTCAGTGATTCGGTTTTGTTCGTTTGGAAACAATGCAAGATGCATTGAGAGTGATCGAGCAAATTAATAGATTTTGGCTTCACGGATCCAAGATTAAAGTCTAGCTTGAATTGAAAGAGACAATATCCTCTTTTTGGCAAAAAAATAATTACAAATCCACACCAAATAGGTTAGGAAATAAGCATGCTAGGGATCAAAAAGCAACTAGAAAAAAGATTGTGGGTGTTGTCTATGAGGACTACGATGAAATCCTCAAGAGATGTGTTGTAGGCTGGTCGTATCAACCGAAATAGGTGGTAGAACTAGTGACTGAATTTCATAAGGAGGGTCTCAAAGGTTGCTCTTTAATGCATTTGGCAGGGAAGATGTTCTTGATTATTTGTGACTTAGAGGAATCGCGTCATGAATTAATACAATCAAATCGTTTAGGGAGATGGTTCTCTAGAACTGAAATTTGGTCACCTTTCATTGAAATGGATTCTAGAAGGGAGATGGTTCTCTAGAACTGAAATTTGGTCTCCTTTCATTGAAATGGATTCTAGAAGGGTGTGGTTATCAGTTAGTGGGGTTCCGGTTCATGCTTGGTCACATTTGTCATTTGAAAATATTGCGAAGGAATGGCGTACATTGGTTCATCTGGATGAAGATACACAAAGTCCACCATCTTTTGAGCATTGTAGACTTCAAATAACAACTTGTCAACTAGAAAACATTGATGAAATTTGGGACTTGGAGGTGGATGGTCGTATTTTTTCGATTCGAGTCCATAAGTAGATGTGGTTATTCGACACATAGAACATGAAGTTTTAGAGGTATCGACAGACTCGAAGAGCATTGACCACCAAGAGTCCCATTTACCTATTCAGAATAACTTCATTCCCATGTGGAACATTGCAAGTTTGACCAAGGGTGTTACAACTACACAATCTCATGCGACTTGTGTCCCTAAAATCATGGAAAATCTTTTACTAAATCCCGAAATTGAGCCCCTATTTTTGGAAGTAAATTGTCGAGAATATCTGCGTGTGGCGGAATCTATTGAAAATCCCTAAATTAAGGCTTCATATATGGAAGTAAATCGTCAAAAGGATCTGTGTGTGGAGGAATCTATTGCAAATCAGGATAACTGATTGGTGAATGAACAAATTGGGATAGTTTCTCGAATTTTGGTGGATTCGCGATCACAAGCTGATTTTTTATTGCATAATCTGCACTACCCCTCCTCGTGCGATTTGTAATGATGAGCAACTAGTCAACCGAGCTATTGAGAATGTTGACAGGAATGCAACATCTAAATATGTATATTACAATGGTCGTGAACGTAAAGTTTAATGCATACAAGAGATAGTGTTGAGTGTTCTTTCCCCTAAAACACATGAAAAAGTTGAACACAGACTAAATAAGAAAGAAAGAGGCAGGCCACGGAAGACAGGTTCAAATAGTAAGGTGTAGCAAATGGCTCACTTTCTGATTCCAATTTCATCACTCAGAAGCGGGAAATATTGAGGGAAGCAAAGGAAACTATCGAATTGGGTAGATTAGTGGGTGCAAACACTATGGAAAACAAGGATCAAATCGTGCAAGACATTGCTCGTCTTATCGAGTCCCGGACAAAGAGCCAATAGTGCTCACACTAACAAGTTAGTTGAATCCAAGATGAGATGTCGAGAATGACGTGGGGACTGTCTCAGAATAGGAAGTGAGTCCATCGGTGCGTTTAAATCAGATGGGAAAGGAGTCAAACGGTGACTTAACTAAGGAAAGAAATAATCATACTCAATTAGAAATTTAAGTTCTCATGAAAAGTTTAAGGAATTAGAGTTAATGGGGGGATTTATTCTTACCATAATGATGGCGTTTCGAATTATTTAGGAAAGGAAGCTGTGGGGGATTTTTTGAATGTAAATTGTGGTGAAGATGAGAATAACGTTATTTTGGAAGATTATCTTGAGAAATCATGTTGAGAGCCCTCTTAAGAATTAATGGGGTTGACTACAACAAATATGGAATTAAATATATGATATTAAGGAAAATGTAGGCAAAGTTAAATGCAAATGTTATGATGGACCCCTATTTTCGCAAGTAAATAAATCATGGGAGGAAAATTGGATAATGGATATGAGGGCGAGAGAAGTCAGGGAAAATAGAAACGGTCCAACGTAGTCACAACAGTTTTTATGTTCCTTGGATGCATTTAGTGCATTTAGTGCTTCTTGGATGCATTTCAATGGTATTTTTTTTCTTTTTTTTTTATGTTCCTTTGGTGTTATTTTCGGTTCGAGCTATACTATTGGTTGTACTATTTTTCTTCAATTAGGATTAGTGGGTTTTAACGAGGCACTTGGTAGTACTTCTTGTATGATTATATCTATCAATAAAATCATACTCTGCAAAACACTAAGAAATAAATAATCCACTATCAGCGTAGAGAACACGAAGAGTAAAAATGCATGATATCTCATGTAACCTATTACCTGATATATATCCCAAAACTTGGTGTAACCAAAACACTCTTCCCAACGTCCCTACAATACCCATCTCTACAACGTAGGCACAATAATTGCAGAGATCCTAAAAGTCGTTACATCTCCCCAAAGTAATTATCTATATCTATCATAATACTAAAGGTTAAACATGGTCTATATTTATAGACTCAAATACTTGGTTACCAAGAAATCTTATTTAATAAGATCTCTTACTTAATATAAATATTTACTCGTTAAAGTAAACATTAATTACCAAGTAATCTTCAACCACTAGAATTATAATAAAACTCAATTTAATTACCAATTAAAATTTGAGTCAAAATATAATAGTATCCAATTTCATTAGTGGGTTGAAGGAAGAATTGAGGCATAGGGTAAAGCTCCATCAACCCAAGAAACTGAATGAAGCCTATAGAATAGCAAGTCTGCATGAACTTATAATGGAGATTGAGGCAAAAAATTAAACCTACATACAAAGCCCACCTTTACCCTACCCAAAATTCCCCACAAAAACCATTCACACAATTTACTACTAGCTAACAGAAAACCAACACCTAAAATACCACCAAATAGTTATTGTTGGAATGTAAGGGGGCTAACAACCTACGTTTCAAATGTGGGATAAGTTCACCTCAAGGCATCAATGCAAGACAAAGCAGTTAAACCTACTAAAAGAGGAGGGAAAACATCTAGAGGTTTCATAGATGGAAGAAACTGAAGAGAATCTACCGAAGACAGCTATTGGGGAAGGCTTAGATATTTCCATCAATGCCCTGATTATAAGTGTGGGGCATAGTATACTAAGGATAAATGAGACTATAAAGGGTGCACCTTTAAGCGTCTTGATTGATAGTGAAAGCACACACAGTTTTGTTAATCCTGGATGGGCTAAAGAAGGGGTAGAAATGATTCCAACTACTCCCTTGGTGATTATAGTTGCTAATGGAGAAAAATTGTACAACAATGCTAAATCTCAGTAATTAGTGTGGAAGATGCAAGACTTTCAATTTAAACATGATTCTAGGCTGTTATTTTGGGAGAAGGTGATATGGTTCTTGGAGTTGATTAGATTAGGAAATATAGTCTAATTAGTATGGATTTTAATCACATGAAAGTGAGCTTCCACAAAGATGGTGAGTTGATAGTTTTAAAAGGGGATAAAAAACAACCATCTATTAAAGTCATTTTTGGAGAATAGTTGCAAAAATTATTAAAAAGATGATGATCTAATAGGAGAGGCACATTTGGTGCGCACTAAATGGAAGAAAACAGAGCAAGTTCCTGAGTTAAAACAAATCCTATATAATTATGAAGATGTTTTCAATACTCCTACAAGTATGCCTCTAAAGAGAGTTCAAGATCATGCAATTGTGCTTAAACATGGGATTCAACCAATAAATCTCAAACAATATAGATTCCTTCACCACCAAAAGACAAAGGTGTAGAAAAAATTGTTGAGATGTTAGCTGCCACAATTATCAAAACCAACAAGAGTCATTTCGTTTATCCCTATCTCTTAGTTAAGAATAAATATTGTTCATGTAGGCTTTGTATGAACTATAGACAGTTAAATGCAATGACTGTGAAAACCAAGTTCCCTATCATGTGGTGAAGGATTTGTTAGATGTGTTAGTAGAGGCAAAAAAACTTCTAAAATAAACCTTAGGTCTGGTTATTGTTAGATTAGAGTTAAAGAATAAAGCATTCCAAAGACTGCCTTCAGAACACATCATGGCCACTTTGAATGTAAAGTGATGCCATTTGGTTTAACCAATGCACCCACAATTTTTCAACATTTGATGAATGCATTGTTTGAGCCTTATATAAAGAAGTTTGTTTTGATTTTTTTTTGATGATATTCTCATTTACAACAAAGATTTATTTGCACACAGTAGGCATATAAAGTTGGTTATGGAATTATTAAGGACTGACAAATTGTTTTCCAAGAAAAACAAAAGGCTTTTTGTAGAAGATTAAGTGGAGTTTTATGGCACATTATTTCTTCTCAAGGGGTAGCCACTGACCAGTCAAAAGTGGAGGCAATGAAGTAATGGCCATTACCAAAAACATTGAAAGCACTGAGAGGATTTCTAGGTTTGACAGGGTATTGCACGAGATCTATTAGAAATTATGGGTGTAACACCCCCTTCCCGGTCTGGTAGAGAACCGGGTCAAAAAGTGCTATCGGGAACGGAATCAGAGATCGGATTCGGAATTGGGGTAAATTTAAAACTCTTCAAACTAAAGGGACTAAATTGTAAATGTCGCAAATTAGTGATCCTAATATGGATTCTTTCTTACCGACTTGATATTAAACTCTCCAATTATTAACCTGTGAAGTTTCATTATTAACGGATATCTCTTACCTATCCATTTAAGCCATATGATTATTAGTGGCCAATTTGTAATTCTTTTAAAACTGTTTCTTAAGCCTTTTAACATAATTAACTGACACTGTACTGATACACTATAGCCTGTATCGATGCACTATGTTGAATTTCACAATTTCCAGGTTTGAGGTCAACGACCTCGTACCGATACGACTATGCCCGTATCGATACACGTTGACTTGGGTTGACTCGTTTCGGTACACCTAAGGTCGTATCGATGCAATTAAATTTCAGGCCTCACTGTCCAAGTCCGTATCGATACACTTCCTAGTGTATCAATACTCTCTGCTTCACCAAAGACTAAATATGCAAGGATGTATCAGTGCAGGCTTCCCTGTATCGATACGCCTGGCCTAAAATAACAGATTTTATCTTGTTTTTATCTGATTCGACTCCCCAAATGTTGTCCAATTATTACCAAATTTTACCAGCACGCCCAAAATTCATTAATTTACTGTCATACCAAATTTTATAGTATTTTGATTTCGTTTACCTAGTTTTCACCTTAGGCTCGTTTTAGGCTCTTTTTGACAAACTTGACATTCTCAAGACATACCATTTCATGCATACAACACTAGGTCATTATATGACTATTACACAAGTATCAGGATGCTCATACAAATCATGTTCGGACCATATGCCACTTCACTAGGAGTTTATAGCAAAGGATAACATACGTATAAGGTGAAGATGTGACTTGCAACCGCAACAACACGATCGTAACTCGGAATCGTTTAAGGCCCTAAAAAATGCATGAGACACACATGTTAGGCTTACATAGCCTAGTGAGGTAGTTATAACAAACACAATAATCAATTCATATTATGCATGACATGATGATCAAGAAATTTACATAGGCATAATTCCATGTGCACAATTCCATGCTCATTTCACATACTCACATATTTTCATAATTTCATATCAAAGTTCACAAACACATAGAATTTCCATTAGGTACCATTGGATACAGGGATTCCCCTTTACACCACATATCAGAAATAGGTCGTAGCCTTGAGCCTTAGCTTCGGAAACATATCCCTTACACAATTCATTCTTATCTACCCCACATATAGGCCGTAGCCTTGGACCGTAGTCCATCCCTTACTTATACGATCTCAAAATAATCCTATGACATGCCAATTGTATCCAATGTCCATCATTTCACAAAGATCACATATTTCATTTTTTTTCTTTCAATTCATATCATATCAAATATCAAAACGAGCCTTAGCTCCATAACACATATCATATTCATATCAAATCCATGAATCACATGCTTGGCATATTATAACCATATTTTCACATATCAAAATAGTGCGAGGTACTTACCGGATTTACCAATCGAATCCAACATAGTAGCTCTACGTGAGCCTTTGGTCAAATGCAACATAATCACAAATAATGCAAAGGGGATGGTACCATGCCTATCCCTTGACACAACTACACTCACCTTAGGGTACGAAGGCTTCTAGGATTCTTGAATCGTGATTCCTTTGTTCCTAGCTTCGATTGAGGTCGACAGATCATTTTCCTCCTTGTTTTGAGCGAGGAAAGACAGTAGGAATCATTATAACCAAATTGACAATATAACTTAGGCTTATCTTAGGATTTCGAATCGAAATTAAACTCTCATCTTACATGGGATTCAATAATCGAAAGAGGGCTTTGCCTTACCCGATGGATAGCTTCACAATGGTACCTTCAATTTGAAGAAAAGATGAGCATAAGGTGGGCAAGAGGAGGTGTGTGCTTAAGGGCTCAAGGTTGAAGACAATGATGGTGTTAGCTTATTTGGAAGACAAATATTGAGTTTAGCTTTCGGGAGGTTTGATCAAAAATGAATAAGGCTTTTTCTCTTTTGCCTAATTACTTTAAATGGTTAAAATCTTAATCATTTATTCACCAGTCCAACAACCAATAGAATCATTTCCCTTACTTGAGGGTTTTCTAGGCCCAAGGATTAACAATTCCTCAAGTTGGCTTATGATCTTGTTTGCTTGTGAATTCTAATGAATTTCATGTGAGATTGGACAAGCATAGAGGTGACTCATCATCTATCATCATTTCCTTATCAAAATGACATCAGATTTGCTCAAAACAGGGGACCCGTATTGATACGCTTCTACCAATATCAGTACGCTCCCGCTAAAATCAAAAAGTTAGTTATTGACAGTTAGGCCGTATCGATACTTATATGGGCGTATCGATACGACTAACTCAAATTTGCATATTGGGCTTCGAATTTCATACAAGGGGTCCATTTACACGCACATAAGGCCAAAATGAAGTTCCATTACAACAAGTGGGGTACAAAAGTCAATCTTTTACAAACATTATTACGTTGGTTTTGAAATTTCTGATTACCGGAGCCCAATTTCAACTAGGCCAGTTTTCGGGATGTGACAATAGGAGCATTAGTCGACCTTTGACTAATATGCTCAAGAAAGATAGTTCCAAGTGGACCACAGAGGCTGTAGACGCTTTTACTGCTTTGAAGAATGTTATCTGCAATGCACCAGTCCTAGCTCTGCTTGATTTTAAAAAAGAAATTCTATTTGGAGACAAAAGGTACATGTGCAGTTTTATCTCAGGAGGAAGTCCAAAACAAAGCTTTGGGACCTATATGAGAGGGAGTATCTGGAAATTCTTTTGGAAATTAGTAAATGGAGATATTATCTAGAATGTGGACCTTTTGTGATTAAAACAGACCATGAGGCACTAAAACATCTTCTTGAGTATAAACTAAATACAACAATTTAAAAAATGTCCCACTAAACTATTGGGACTTGATTATATGATCCAGTATAGAAAGGGTAGAAAAAAATATTGTTGTTGATGCTCTGTCTAGATAAAACCCAGAATTTTTTTCAAATGACCACTACAACAATTGTCCCATTTTAGATGAAGGAAATTGAGAATAGCTTTCATGGAGATTTGGCTCATGAGAAAATTACTATAGCTTATGTGTACACTATTGAGAATCAAGATTAGACATATTCAAAGTGAATGTTAAGATACCAAAGAATAATTTACATTGAAACATGGGAAGAATTGAGACCACAGATTTTGTCTTAGCTTCATGACTCACCGTTAGGGGGACACTTATCTATCATAGAATAAAGATGTACTTCTATTGGCCAGGGATGCAGATGCATGTTAAAGAATATATCAAGCAGTGTAACATATGTCAAAGGATTAAGGATGACCACATTCTCAAAACTGGTTTACTTTAACCATTTCATACTCCTAAACAAACTTGGAAAAATATTTTTATCGATTTCATTGAGGGTTTTTGTCACACCCCGAAACCGGTCTAGTCAGAATTTGGTTCTGGTGATTGAAAATTTTGTACCGATTATGCGTGAATGATGTAATTATCGAAAAATATACCCAATTTTGAAGTAATGAAAGTTATTTGGGCCTAATTAAAGTTGTTGAACCTTTTTGTAAGAAATGAAAGTTAGGGGCTTCATTGGAAATGCTAAAATTAAATTCGAGCCAGGCGTATCGGTATAGTAGGACCTATATCGATACAACCCAACCGTTTCTAACTAACTTACCCAATTCAGTCTAGTCGTATTGATACGTCCATAAGGTGTATCGATATGGTTCCCTGTCAAAAATTATTTTTGTCACCAATTCATAAAGATTGAAAGTAGGGGGCTAAGTCACCTACTAGCTTACCATTTCTTCATATGGGAATGATCTAAAGAGATGGCAATTAGTCATCAATTGCTTAAAATTGTGAAAAGAGCTTGAATTGATAGAAATTATTAATTTAAGCAAACCCTTACTAGGGGAAAGCTTTCTATTGGCTAAGGGTGAGGTGGAGAATGATTAAGGTTTTAATCACCTTAAAATGAATAGGGGAAAAGGTTTTTTTTTATTGCTATGAATCTCCCGAAACTAAATCCCACATTTGTCTTAAGGAAACCAAGCACACACCTCCATTGTCATCTTCTTCCCTAAGCTCAAGCAAGCACCTCAATCTAATCCTTGGCCATTGTTTGATTTCGATCCACCAATTGAAAGCTTATAATTGAGTAAGTAAAACCCCTATGTCAATTTGATGATTCCATCAATCCTTAGAGTTTAATTTCAAGATTTAAGCCTTGTGTTCAAGCTAAGCCCATGTGCTAGAAAGCCAAGTTCCTTGTTTCAATGTTGTCTATGAGCTTTGGTAAGCTTGAAAAACAGTTTTGAATCGTTAGTTTCGATCCTAATATAATTCTCTAATTTTGAACTAGCTCAAGTGGTGGAAGGTAAGTCATCTTCACCATCGGCTATTCTGAACTCTTCCAAAAGTAAGGGATCGCTATCCGAGAACCTTGAAGTCTCCAAGTACTAAGTGAGTGTAGTTGTGTCATGGGATTTTCTAGGTGCCATCCCGATTACATTTGTTTTGTGCTTGAAATTGCATTTTGTTAAGGGCTCAAGTAGAGCGAAGTTATGTGGATTCGATGATAGGTGTGGTAAGTCCTTCATGTTGTTCTACTACCTTTGTAAGCTTATATGTGAAATTTGGAATATATGATATATGGAATTTAATATGAACATGTTATGATAAGCTATTTGGAGCCAATGCTCAATTTGCAATCCAATATGATATGGCCTAAGGGAACAAAGGTAAGTTTTATGTTAAGGTGAGTAACCTTGGACAGTGGTGGACATTGGATACAATTGGCATGCCAAAAGGTTATTTGAGTTCACTAAGTAAGAGATTGGACTACGGTCTGGCTACGGCCTATATGTGGGGAGAAAAGGTTGGATTGTATAAGGGATTTCGGAGCTACGACTCAAGGCTAAAGCCTAATTTTGATATGTGTGGCGTATAGGGGAATCTGCGTATCTATCGGTTGTTATGTCCAAGGATATAATATGTGTTTATGATTTACATTTGATAAATGAAAATATGACATTTGGCTTGTGTATGATCTATATATGATTAATGATATATGTGCATGTGATACAAGTGTGCTACATGTTATTCATGTTATTGATGAATTTATGTTGCTTTTGTTATAACTACCTCACTAGGCTATGTAAGCCTAACATTCGTGTGTCTCATGCATTTCAGGACCTTGAAGCAATCCGAGCCTTGATCCTGTTGTTGAAGTTGCAAGCCACTCCCACCAATTACATGTATGCTTACTTTTTGACTTGAACTCCTAGTAAGGTGACATAGAGCTTAGACATGTCACATTGGTCTATTTTGATATGTATGTAATGGCCCTAAAATGTCTAAGTGCTAAAAATGAAGTATGGGTGGTTGTAAATTGGAGAAACTAGTTAAATTGAGCTTAAGTGCACTAAAAGGTAAAATCATAGTAAACATATTTAAATGGATCTAAAACATGACATACTAGTAGATTAAGTAGTTATAAACTTGCTGGAAAAATTTGATAAAGTTTAGACATTGTTCAACAGGTTAAATTGATTAAAAACCAGATAAAATATGCCATTACAAGATAGGCGTATCGATACGGGTCAAGTTGTATCGATACGTCCTTGCATATTTGGCCTTGGTAAAACAGAGCGTATCGACACACAAAAGGGTGTGTATCAATAAGGATCTTGGCAGTAAAGTCTGGGAAATAAATTGCATCGATACAGACTTAGGGCGTATCGAAACGGGTCAACCTTGGTCAACTTGTACCGATACGGGTGATGGCATATCGATACAAGATTTGGGTAGAGTCGAATGAAGATATGACTCATATGTTTCCGTATCAATACGGCTCCAAGTGTATCGATACGGGGTAGTTAATTATGTTAGAAGACATAAACCACAGTTTTAAATAGTATACAAATTAGTCACTAAGCTTTAAATGATCTAATCAGATGGTTAAATGACCTCTGTTAATAACGAAATTTCACAGACTAATAATGGATGAGTTCAATTGAAGATTAGTAAAAATAAATTCTGATAAAAACCCTTAATTTGTAAAATTTACAATTTAGTCCCTAAGTTCAAAAAAGTTTAAAGTTGACCCCAAATTGAGTAAGCTATTAATAAGTTAGTCCGTTAGGTCTTAAAAGAGATTGATAAGACAATCTGAATAAGATTTCGAACTCCGATTAAGCTTTCAATCTCCGAATCTGTTTCCGGTAATATTTTCTGACCCGGTTTCCTACCAGGCCGGGAATGAGGTGTTACTTTTTTTCTCTTTCCATGGAATATAATTGCATATTTGTGATAGTTGATAAATAAACTATGTATGGGCATTTTATTGCCTTAGCTCATCTTTATACAACATCTGAATTGGCTAAGCATTATCTTGATCAGGTCCATAAACTGAATGGGGGAGTCTTAAACTAGTTATCTCAGATAGGGACAAATTTTTTTACCATTGTGTTTTGGAAGGAATTAATGAAAAGACTGAGTACTAACCCTTTGTTCAGTACAGCCTACTGTCTAAAACAGATGGTCAGACTGAACGATTGAATCAATGTTTGGAAACGAGGTTTTTTTTCTTAAAACCAAAGGCATGAACACAAAGGTTATTCCAAGCTCAATGGTGGTATAACATCAACTTCCACACATTACTAGGGATAACTCCATTTGAAGCATTGTATGGGTACAAGCCTCAGGAAATAGAGTGGTCATATAGTTCTACAATGAAGGGAGTTACAAATATAGTCTCAAACAGGGAGTACATCAGGAAATTGCTACAAGATAACTTATCAAAGGCTCAAAAGCACATGGCATATTTTGCAGACAACAAAAGATCAAATAGGAAGTTTCACTTTAGGGGAAGTTTCAGTTTTCATAAACGATCAAATTTTAAGTTGGGGTCTTCAACTCCAGCATTAACAATTAAATGAGACAGTTCCTTCATCGAAAATTGATGGGCTCGGTCATGAATCCATCTTACTCTATCTTCTACTTTCTTGACTTATTTTTCATTTGCAGGTCCTCAGCATTAGTGATTTTCATGGCCATCCCTAGACCTGGGCAATAAGGGTGACCGCCTAGAGCCCACTGGCCACTAAAAGATAAATGATCCTGGTTGTTAGGGCCCCAAATTCTGATAATGGTCGATACTTTAACGGTAAAATTATAAGTTTATGGGCAAACAAAAGCAATGATAGTTTCTAGGGAAACTGGACTGTAAAAGGAAGCAATTATGACTTCGAAAACTGGTTTGTAAAAGAAATCAATAATTATGGTTTGTTCAAACCCCTCCCCCGCCAAATATCTTCTTTAATTTATTATTATTATTATTATATAGTCCGTTAAAATTTGTGCAAAAAAATATAAAACTGTTGAAATTTAATTAGCCTAGACATTAGTGTGTCTTAGGGTCATAATTAATATTTTTTCGATGAAAAAGGGAATTATTATCATGTCCTCGTTAAAAAAATTTTAAACCTAGTTAAAAGAAAATAGTACATATGATAATAATTTATAGAAAGATACTACGAGCCAAGCTCAACGAAAAAACCAAACAAAGTAAAATAAAAAGAAAACGACACAAGATCCTCAAAACTAAAACACCCAGCAATTTCAAAAAGCATTCTAATTGCCCATATCTGCCTGCAAAAGGACTTGGAACCCTTGCGGTGGAACCTGGAAGTGCACAAGTCTCAAGACTATCTTTTGGAGCTAGCTTGGCCAGCGCATTGGCGACCATATTACCCTCTTTACGAACATGGTATAAGCAAACAATCCACCCTCGCTAGCTTGGCCAGCGCATCGGCGACCATATTACCCTCTTTATGAACATGGTATAAGCAAACAATCCACCCTCGCTCCCGTAAAACATCAAGTTGGGAAATAAGAGAGGAAGTATCATACCGAGGGGATCCCATTCTAAGTAACAGGAAAGCATCAATACTATCAACCTCGAGGATCACCTTACGGTAACTAGCCTCCTATGCTCCTAAAAGGTCGATATACGCACACCACAGTTCAGCTTCTAACACGGAATAAATATCTATGAACTTAGCAAACCCGTACTTCCAGTACTCTGACGTGTCATGAATAACGCCACCACAAAAAGATACGCCATCCACATGACGTCGAGCACCATCCGTATTGAGCACCATAGGACTACAAGCCGATTGTGAATTCCTAGCCTCCTCATATGCTCAAAAATGCACGGCTTTGAGCAATCATGGATCCCCTGATTCTCAAACACAATAGCATTCCTGTGTTTCCATAAATTCCAAACTAAAGCACCAAACAACAAGTCTGAATGACACGCATCTGCAACAAACTCTTCCGGTTTGGATAAATTCATAATAAACCACTCCTGCAGTTCCATCGTTAAGAAATCATGAAGCCGCTCAGGCTTAATCAAAAGAGACCAATTTCGATGGAGAAGGGTAACATGAGAGTAGCACATGAATCCTCTTCCTCCACACACATCGAACAAGATTGATCCACCGTAAAATGACATCGAACACGTTCAACATTGGTCATTAACTTCGCACTATAAGCAAGACAAAAGAAGATTTGGATCCGTTGAGGGCCATGGAAATGATGAATTAATTTCCAGCTCCTATCCGGTGTGCCTACACCACTGCCCACACATATCCCATAAGCAACCTTAAGCGTGAATTTTGTCGAATCCCCACCATGCCAACCCACCACAACATCGGCAAATCATGGCACTGGGGCATTGATAGTTGCAACTCGCAACAAAATGTGATCAGGTAATAAATGTTGGAACTACGACCAGTGCCACTCCCCTGACGGTCTGACTATATCTGCAACAGCCACTATAGATACGGTATCCTCCAAATGAGCGGGCACGTATTCTATTAGGGGCCAAAATCACCAATCCAAGAATCATGCCAAAATTGACGTCCTTTCCATAACCAATATTCCAATTCACATTTTGTCGCACATCCTCTCATACAATACTAAGCCCTTCCATAGCCGGTACACATTCTGATTTCGAGGCACACTTAGACAATCTCATTGCATTTATACTTAGCCCGTAAAAAACAGACCCAAAGTGCATCCCTTTTGGAGAGTAATTGGAATGCAAGCTTCATGAGGAACGCCTCATTTTGAGCGACCATTTTACGGAAACCCAAACCACCATTTTTTGAGGGCCGACATACACCCAGATATTGCCTCCAGCACAGATTTCGCAAGCGCTCGCTAAAGACAAAGACTTGGCTTTCAGCCACTAAGTTCCCTCTGCACCGACTGAACAAGGAAATTGTATAAAGCTGATGTGACTCTCTAATGTAAAGGAGGAACACCCAAATATTTTCCAAGATCCGTCACTTCTTGGAAGTCGAAAGCGGAACTAATTATTGTCTGAACCTCAGCCGGCACATTCTTGGAGAAAAAATGTTCGATTTCGCCTTACTCACCCTATGGCCAGAAGCACCAAAAAATAAATCGAGCATATAATATCCATCTGAGCCATGGACGCCTCGACAAACAGAATTAAATCATCTGTGAAAAACAAATGAGATATAGTCAGACTCTCTATAGAAGTGCGAAAAGGATTCCATCTACAATCATTAATCTCCACTTGGATCATCTGGGCCAACCGTTCCATACACAGAAAAAATGTACGGAGATAAAGGATCCCCCTGGTGAATACCCCGCAAAGGCTTAAACAACTTAGTCAGAGACCCATTTCACAGAACCGAAGAAACTGATGAAATACACTGCATGATGAGCAAACAAAACACGTCTAGAATCCCAACATCCAGAAGAGTATCATTAACAAAAATCTATTACAGCCTGTCATAAGCTTTTTCAAGGTCTAATTTGATTGCCATCGACCCCTTCTTCCCAGTCTTGCGGTGCATGGAATGAATGATGTCCTGTGTAATAATGATATTGTCTGTGATTAAACAACCTGGAACAAAGATGGTTTGGTTCTTGGAAATCCAAACTGAAAGAAAAGGCTTCAACCGGTTAACAATTATCTTTGCAACAGTTTTGCAGAAAACCGTACAGAGACTAATAGGCTGAAATTGGCTCATGCTCTTAGGGACCTCCACTTTCGGCAAAAGAACAATCAGAGTGCGATTAATATGCTTAGGAACCAAAGCACACTAAAAATATTACGAACAAAAGCACAAACCGAGTCACCTACACGACTCCAATTACGTTGATAAAACATAGCTCGTAAGCCATCAACCTCATGTGCTTTACTCGGCCCCATATAAAAAAAAGCCTTGCGAGTTTCATCATTAGCAACTGGCAAGGCCAAATTGCCAAGCTCATGACTCATGCACTTGGGGAACAAACACCTTGCACTTAAGCTCCCGTCCACTGTAGATGAACCAGTGAAAAGGTTTTGGTAATACTCAACAGCCATGCCCCGTAACACAACTGAATTTGTGCACCAATCACCATGAGTATTTTTTAAAGCTGAAATCGTGTTTACCACAGCGTCTAGCTAACACCGAAGCATGAAAATATTTCGTGTTTCTATCACCCTCTACAATCCACTGAGAACACGCTTTTTGTCTCCAAAGACCCTCCTCTTGCTTTAACACCACATCCAAATCAGACCATAACTGAGCTACGAGATTAACCAAGGATTTCAAATGGCGAGACATCAAAGCTCTATCAAATCCTCTCAACCGTGCCAAAATCCACCTCTTTCTCTTTCCAATGTGCCCAAAAATGTCAATTTTCCATACCCCCACTTCAGCTTGAAAAGATTGAATATTTTGAGCAATATTACGATCCTTTTTCCCAACTGAACCTAAAAATTCCTGAAACTGTGGATGACTTTGCCAAGCTTCAAGTAAACGAAAGGGTCTATCATGCGATGGGCGATGCGTCTCCTCAAGAACAAGAAGTAAAGGGTGTTGATCAGACCCAACACAATCTAAATGCAGGACATGACTATCCGAGAAATTAATTTGCCACTCAGAGCTAAAAAGGCACCGGTCAAGTCTTTCATATAAATTTTCATTATTCCAAGTAAACGGTACACCTCTAAACCCCGCATCCATTAATCCGGTATTAAACGGAAACTCAACGAATCTCCTGCTCCCACTAGGACATGCCCCAGAGCCACCCACGCGGTCATCAGCGGATGACAAAGTGTTAAAGTTGCCACCTAGCACCCATGGAGTCCCATCTACCAGATGTAGAGCTTCTAGTTGTCGCCAAAGAAGTTTCCTACGGGAGCTATTCGGACTACCATAAACCGCCGTAAATTGGAAACAAACATCACTCCCTAAGTCACGAATTTTCCCATCAACAAATTGGTTAGAGACATGGAGAACATCAACATCCACTGCATCACCCCACAAAAGCCAAATGCCACCACTGAACCCATGACACTCCACCCGGAAATAATGTGAAAAACCCAACTCTTCCACAACTTTATCAACACCATTACCACTAATACGATGCTCGAACAAAGCCACCATACTCGACATTATCATCTAATTACACTAAAAACAAAACCTACAAATTAATCATTGTAGTGTTGGATAACCCTAAACACCTCTGCTCAGCATACAACAGCTGTATCGCCTCAGTACAATGTATTGGGACGACGTCGGCAAGTACGGTACGCATAGTGTGTCCCCAGATGTAAGTTTCACGAAATGCAGGTTTCCAGAAAAAAGAAAGAGATTAAAGTCATTTACAGACTTAATTGAGCTTTGCTGGTTTATCTAGATCTAGGTAATAGCCAATATGAGAGTGCTGATGACAGAAGATTGGAACTATGCAGTTAGTAATTCCTCCCTGCTCACAGATGATTCTAGGTTAGCAGTCATATTTTTCGCGACCATTTTTAAAATCAAAGTGTAGAAAATAGCCTTACGAATAATTTTCAAAATTGGGGTTTTGCTATTTTTAGTTTAATCTTGTAAATTAGGGCTTTTTGTATTAAATCAATTTTTTTATTTATTTTTGAAAACTAATTTGGAGTTGCTACCGGTCACTTTGGTAGACCGGACACCATAAAAACAACCAGAAATTCGTTTCTTTAAAATTAGGGTTCGTGAGTCGGTTACATGTGGGGAAGGATTAGCACCCCACAAACGCCCGTTATCGGCACCTTATTAATTTCACGTGGCATTTTATCATTTCGATCGATAATTTGAATTTAATTAATCTCTTAATCATTAGTTGAAGTTTCATTCCAAATAGAGATATCCTCTTGTAATAAAATACATTTTCAAACGAACATGAGTTTTGTAAATCCAGTTACTTTAGGATACTTCAATTCATATTTAAAAACATATCTCAACACAAGGTTTTTAATGTATGTCCAATTATTTTCTTGTCAATTTTAAGTTCTAACCTAATTAGGGCTTCAATTGATTAAATCAATTAAGAAACTATGAACGTTGCCAAATTTAAGGGTTTATGTGATAACACCCAAACAATTGGGCACTATCCATATTAGGCCCTAAATCAACAACATTCCTAATTATTCAATGATTCTATCTAATTGAACCTAAACCTAATTCAATTTTAATTAAATTAACTATGTTGTTACATGTTATAAGTTCAAATGAAATATTAAATGTTCTACTAAAAAAGCCCCCTTGATTAACATCTCATTAAAATGAGATACAAATCAACTTAGGACTTGAAAGTTTCCATTTAATAATCATTTACTTTCTATAATTATCTTACCTATTTAGATCATTTAAATTAATTAAAGATCCTAAATTTAAGGGCTCTAATTATTTACACTAAGTAAAATAGTCATTTACACAATTATACTATATGCTTTAATTTAAACCATGCAACATACAACAATTAAACAATTAAACAGGGGTTAAATTGAATGAAAATGAAAACTGGAGAGACAAATTATGAACAAAAAAGAAACCAAATTGAATTTCATTAAAATCCAAGAACCAAAGTACAAGAAGCATGGAAGAATGGCACAGGCCTACCAGGGACTCGCGGGGTGAAATGGGGATTTGTGGGCCTTTAGGCCCACGAGCAGCGCCTATATAAAGGCATAATCATATATCAATTTCTCATTTTTTAAAATTCCCCTTTCTTTCTCTCTCTTTGTCCCCCTCTCTCAAAACTCTCTGAACACAAACGTCCTAAACCCGGAATCTTCAAGCCAAACGGATCAAAAACTATAGTTTTTAGTTGAGTGTTCATCATGTTCATCCCCTTTTGGATGAACACTCAAGATTTCGTCCAACGAACACCTTCAACTCTACTGCTCAATCTTTCTCCACCCCTCACCGATCAACCTTGGTCGTTCGTTGACCGCTACCTTAGAAATCTGGCCACCTCTAACCTTGTTCTGGCGGCCGTGATGTGAATTTCGGTCATCGTCGAGTGATTGCCAGCCATCGTCAATTCGATCTAAAAACCCTAAAAAATTTGATTTTAATTTCGATTTCCCTAGATCTATTCCTGGCTCGACTGAGCCACCCATCTCCGACCATTCCTAAGCCTAATCTACCCATCCCCCTCTTCGACTCCACCATAGCCATAAACTCGCCGACAACCAGAAACTAAACTCCTATTGCCTTTCCTTTTTTCGTTTTTGTTTCTGTTTTTTTCCTTTATCTTGCTTCGATCAAATGATTTTTTGTGTTTATTGCAGGAAAATAAAGAGATGATAACATTATACCTCAATGGCGGTAGTTGGCGTCTTCTCTATTGTCCGTTCGTGGCTTCGGCGTTCTCCCAGCGGTGTTCAATCTCCAATTGTCAGCGGTTTAGCTTCCAATAGCAGGTGAATTTCCCGAATTGCCCTTTCTCTCTCTCTTTATTATATTTTAATTATGATCATTATTAGTGATAATCAATAAGTCTAACTTTTTCTCTCTCCCTATTTATAGGATTGTCAGAGATGATGTCAGGAAGGGGCTCAATCCATGTGATGTCTAAACGGGCCACTCCTAGGGTGCCACGTGGACAATTTCAGAAATACTTTGTTTGGGCTCGTTTATCTGATAAGCATGGGTTTTGGGCGGGAATAGCTTGTATTTTGGGCCTAAAATCATTTTTATGGGCTTATAAGATTTTTGTATGTAAAAGTGGACTCATATAGTGTATAATGGGTATTTAGATTGTACTAATGGACATTTATTTTTTATTTAACATATTGTTATTTATATTATTTATTATTTGGATTTATTTAAAGAAATATATGTATATATACGTATACCCAAAAAATTAGGGTATTACAGTTGCCCCTCTTTTCTCTTTGTTATGGAACAAGAATAGGAAAAAGACTAAAAAGACGCGAATTTTGTCCGAACCATCTGACCACCAAAGCTTGAAGTTGTTCTTCTGATTATGAAATTCTTCAATCCTCTGCCAAATCGTAGAGTCTAAAGCTGTCATTCTCATTATGAAATTCTTCATCTTCTGTCAAACCGTAGAGTCTGAAGATGTTCTTCTCGTTATGGCATTCTTCATCTTTCAAGGTTTGTAATTGCTTTTTGAAATTCTTCATTTTCTAAGGTTTGAAGTTGTTCTTCTTATTATGAAATTCTTCATAATAAGAAGAACAAGAATAGGGAAAAGACTAAAATGATATGAATTTTGTCCGAACCATACATTTGCCCCTCTTTGCTCTTTGTTGTGGAACATGAATAGGGAAAAAACTAAAAAGATGCAAATTTTTTCTGAACCATTTGACCACCAAAGCTTGAAGATGTTCTTCTAATTATGAAATTCTTCAATCTTCTGCCAAATTGTAGAGTCTGAAGCTGTCCTTTCATTATGAAATTCTTCATCTTCTGCCAAACCGTAGAGTCTGAAGTTGTCTTTCTCATTATGAAATTCTTCATCTTTCAAGGTTTGGAATTGCTTTTTGAAAATTCTTCATTTTCTAAGGTTTGAAGTTGTTCTTCTTATTATGAAATTCTTCATCCCCCACTCTTTCATTTTCTGACGAATAAGCAAGCTCTTCTCATTAGGAACTTCCTCATTCTTCAAAAGGGCAAACTCTTCTCTTTAGGAGATATGGGTAAGTTCTTCTCATTAAGAACTCTAGGTGAACTCTTCTCATTAGGAGCTTTGGGCGAGTTCTTCTCATTGGAAACTCTGGGGTGAACTCTTCTCATTAGGAGCTCTAGGCGAGTTCTTCTCATTCGGAACTTTGTATTCTTTGTTATGAATGTTGGGGGAAAACCGAACCTGCAAAAGGAATATCATCGATTAATAAGAATTCAAATTAAAGTAATATGAAATCTCTTCAATTTTCTGCTTGAAGCATTGAGATCTTTAGAGTCACTATTTTTCTGTTTATGATGTCTTGATTTTTCAATTTGAAACTCGCATCAGATCTCATGTTGCTTCCTCTATTGGTCCATCTCTTTCTATACTTGGAAATTATATGACCTGCAAAAGTCAAATCTATCATTAATCCTTCAACATTAACTATAAAGCAAATGTACAACTTGAGTATATCATTAAGAATTTTCAAGTGCTTCAACAAGAAACTCTGAAACTTTTGAACAAGTAAACTGTACATCTTTCTCATTTGAGCCCAAAGTTGATCTTTTTCATGCTTCCCTCCATGAACCATTTTTGTTTTTCTTTCTCTTTTTTTCCTTTTTCTTATTCTTTTTTTTTGAAGCTGGTAACCCAAAAAGTTAATATCTTTGTTGATACCATACCCCAATTGTCTTACTGTGACACTATCCAAAAAGTTCTCATCATTTCTAGAGATGTCGGTCTGAATGACTTAACATCATGCCCGAAGGACTTACTGATGACCCGAAGGATTTAGAATTGTAATGCATTTCCTTTCATGTGCAAACAGTCAAATGTTTACATCACTCCTGAAGGTGATGGCCCGAAGGACTTAGCATCATGCTCGAAGGACTTACTGATGACCTTAAGGATTTAGGATTGCAATGCACTATCTGTCTTATACACACAATCAGAAAATCTTCTGAAATATGCCTCTGCAAACGGACTAGTAAACCTTGTTGAAATCCGCCTCTTCAAATGGATTATAATCTTTGCTGAAATCCGCATCTTCAAACAGATGGGTATCTTTACTGAGATCTGCTTCTTCAAACAAATTAAAATCTTTGTTGAGATCCGTCTCTTCAAACGGATTGAAATCTTTGCTGAGATCTAGTTTTTCAATCTCAAAGTTGTAAATTGAAATCTAGCTTGTTCTTTGCTAATTATTTAAATTCCACTTGGATGAGCTCTAATCTTCTTTGCTTCTCCATTAAGTTTTCTGCTTCTGTTGTAATGGTGCCTTATCTCTTAAGATTTTTCTTATCAAATCTTGCTTTGCTTGATCTTCTTGAGTTTGGTTTGAAACTCCTGTTGTCTTCATGCCCTAGAAAAATTTGCCCCAGAATCTTGTTGTTGAGCTCTTATTCTTCTTGAGAAAATATTGACTTCTTCAGTAATCAAATTCGTTTTAGGCTCTACATTTTTTTTCTATTCTGATCAGCCCTCTTATGCATAATGATGCCTTACTAATCTCCTTGTTTATGGTTTTGACATGTAGGATTTGTTCCTCTTTCATCATCTAGGGTGAGCAGATGCCTCAGGTCCCTGAACTTTCCTCAAATCCTTGAACTTCTATCAAATCTATTCTTTAATATCTTCAATTTCCTGAGATCTTTCGCTCCTCTTTCTCTCTGCATTGATCGACTTTTCTTTGTGCTTGGAACACATGTGACTGGTCTATTCCTCCAATCCTGAAGTTATAAGTTGCGATCTTTTCTCGTTTCTTGTTGATTCTGTTAATTCTTGCTAAAATATGCAAAAAAATCTGAATGTATGAGTTAGCATGCTCCTATCTTATGGATGCCTAACTATGTATGATGCATGAATGATGTCAATTGAGGACCACTTGGGTAAGCTTTCGTATTAAGGGAAGCTCAAAATTTCTTTGCTCTATTTTTATTAAAACTCATTTTGCCAACAAAGTAACCCATCTCACACTCAGGTTCAATCTTTAGGATCTCTACATCATTTGCTCTAAAGCGCTTTTTCAAGTTTTCACTTTAGATTCCTTTTCTCAAAGCGCCCTTTCGGGTTTTCAGTTTGTTTTTTTCTCTTTCTCTTTTTCTCAAGGCGCCCTTTCAGGTTTTTACCTCAGTTTTCTTTTCTTTTTTATTCTTTTTTCCTTTTCTTTTTTTTTTCTCTTTTTTTTTTCTTTTTTTCTCCTTTTCTTTCTTTTTCTATGCAATGATGTTCTTCTTTTGTTCCAAATAAAGCAGGTTTTAATTCTGATGGAAGTCATACTTGCTTTTCACGGATTCAACACATGAACTCGCACTTCACATCGGAGAAACTCGAGTGCTGATGACAATTCCTTTCTTGTAAATCCATTCTTGCTACGTCTTCATTCAACTTCCTTAGCAATATTCTTTCTCATGGTTCCAAAAAGGATCATCACTTCTATTGTTCCATCTTGCAAATTCTATTTATCGAAAAAAATATCTTATTATGTAGTGTTCTTTGCAGCATTGCACAGTCTTAAATTCTACAGTCATCTTTGCTCACTTTCACATTCACAAGGCTTTCTTGCCTTGCATCGCCTTAAAATTAATGATCTTCAGAAGTAGTGATCTTTGCTTTTGAATAGGATGAACCTTCAATATATCGATCTTGCTGCAGCTTTTGCCCCAAAGATATGACTTATATTCTCTCTTCGCCCTAGGGTTGTCTATGCTACTTTCTTTTAGCTTTGTTTAAATATTCATGATGCTCAAAATTGTGTCTTTTCCTCGACATGCTTTTCATAATTAACCAAGTACTGAGGCCACCTCATGTTCTGCCTGCACTTAATGGATTAGTACATCATGATAATACCCACGAAATCCTTTACTTTTCTTATATCTAATAGATTTATCTGCAAGATGCTTGTTGAAATGATAAGTGAAATGCTTAGAATATTATTTAATAAATTTGATAGAATGGAACAATTTGATAAGTCATGGCAAACATGAGAAAACAAAAATCAAAACTAGACCCTTAAATACCAGATGCAATAGAGCCTTTGAACCAAACTAGCAGAGATCAACTCAAATGTGGTCCCTTCTAAAATATCAGACTTCCGAGAGAATCATTTCCCATATACCTGATTCTATCCCGTTTAAGTGGCTCTTTTTACCTTACTAGCTCACCAACCCAGTCCTTCCCTCTTTTCTGATCTCAATCAAGCATTAGAAGTCTGGAAATCCTTGAAGAAAGGTTAACCCTAATAAGTGGGATGTATTCTGAAAACAAACTTCCCTTACTTTAATACTCGTATATGATCAAAATGGTCTTTTGAGGCTTGTAATGGGGATATGGCTCACGGCTATGAAAGAAAGAATATATAGGCTCAAAATAATGTTTAAGTGTGATGAAACCAAATATCATTTCTTCCAAGTTAAATCTTATTTTTGTACTCTTTGATCTGAACATACTTGGATGAAACTCTTTCTTTCCCCTTTTTTTGGATTGCTCTAGACTGCCCATTTTTGGGTTTTCACCCTAGAGTTTATTTCCCTTCTTTGAGTACAAAGATGATCAATCCTCCTCGACTCCTTCAAATAAAGATTCATTGGAATAGAAGATCTCACATGTGTCCAATTCTTTCCTTGCACTTTTTCAACTTAGTACTTTCTCTTTCAATTATTTCAACTTTCATGTCAAAAATTTTCAACTCGATTCAGTTGACTTTTTGAACAAAAACTTTCCACTTTTTCTTCTTTTATGTTTCTTTTCTTTTCTTTTTTATTCTCTTTTTCTTTTCTTTTTTCTGATTTCGAATACTGGTCTTCATTCAATTTGCCTTTCTTGCTCTTATACTCAAAATGTCCGTTTTTTGTTTCTTACCCAAATTCATAAGGCATCATTATCATAGCATGATCGAAACCAAACATATTTCACTTGTAAACAAATCCACATCCTTTTTGCCTACAGTGTGAGGGTGATCCTTGGTTTGGGTTGAATTAAAAGAAAACTATCAGGCTCAAAAGGGGACAACAAATGATATTTTTCTTATTTTCTTTCTTTGTGAAGGGGGATGAAGGAATGCTAAATTTCCTCCCATCTATGAATATCTTCAAAGAAAAGCAAACTTCAGGTGGTAGATGTTTTGGGTTATCACTTCATTCAAGTACCTTATAATGCTTGAGAGGAAAATTCAGTCAGAATTTGTATTTTCCCGTGATTCCCGAATACTCGTTAATGTCTTCACGTTGGCCTAAATGACTTAAAAGAGAGTCATATTTCAGAATTGATCTTTGAGTTTGATTCTTGGTCTCTCTTGCGGTTAATATCCAGAGACCTGATAAAAATGATTATGAAGTTATATACATATATGCATGGGAGAACAAAAATTAACCCATGACAAAGAATAAATAAAATATAAAAAGAATTAATGAATGCAAAATGTTTGCCATTTGAGAAAAATTATGTAAGAAACAAGCATCAAATAAACTGAATAACCTCCTTTAAAAAAGACCCCCAATGCTCACGGGCAAAAGCGATTGAGATGGTTCAGGGTATTATTCTGCAACGGTCCTAAAACTACAGATAGATCTCCCGTGGTTCAACTGCCAATGTTTATTCAAGTAAACTTGAGTGAATTTCAGCCTCAACAATTCTTCACTTTCCTTTGCCAACACAATGACATGCTTCATCTTGTTTACTATGTTGTTCTCATCGAGCCTTGAATTAAGATCATCTTGTCAATGAGTTTCCTTGTTTCTTCAATCAATTGTTTTCTCTTTTTTGTAGAATATTTGATCATTTGCATGTAGAAATTAACAATTTCTTCTGGTCGGTACTTAAATGAGCTATATTTTTCCTACTCTTGATTGGATGTGTCAAAGCTCTTAACGAGCATGTCTGTTTGAGGTTTCTTCATTGTTAGTTGCTGGCTCTCGATTAGTTTCACATTTCCATTTCTTCTCTTTCTTTTCTTGAGGCCTTTTGGCACTTGACTTTCTGGCATTCCAATCGTATTGGCTCCAATCCGGTGAATACCTTTTGGGTTTCAAATCTTAATAGACTGGACATCAGTGTCGACCTCTAAAATCCTTTGGTTCAGAAAGTTTTGAACTTGTAACTTTAAAGTATAACGGTCCTCAATGTCATGATCACGAACTCCGTTATGATACTCACAGCTATTATTGATGTTATAACAACTTGGATGATATGGCTTTGAAGGTTTCACGTGATGTGGTGAAACTTCGAGCAACTTGAAGTATAGCTCACAATAAGAGATATGAATGGGATCCGGTTTAGTCCTTGATTTTTCCACTGACAATAGCACATTGAGCATCTAGCTTTGGGGTATTCTTCAGTAAAGGAAACTTTGAGGAGGTAGGTGTCCAAACATTACTCTAATTCTAGTATACCCCGAATTGTAGCGGATTGTCCCCAAAGGCCTGATGTAAACTCTGCCCCTTTTCTTTTATCTCGATTCTTCTAGAAAATGTTGGTCTTTTGTGGAATCAGGGTTCTCCGTTCTCGAAACATAAATGTTTGTTCATGATGAGACCACTGCCTATGTGTTTCAGAAACATACAATCTTCCACAGAGTGACTGAAATCTCCATAATAATAATTGCAAGCATTTATTGTGCCATAGAAAGACTTATAAAACTTCGGTGGAACCGTCATCAACAAGTGATTTTTTACAAGGTATGGCAACAACTCAGAATATGGCATTGAGATAGGAATAATCGTCTCCTTTTTCTTGCTAAACTATTCAACCTCCTTGTCTTCTATTTTTGTGCTTCCTGCCCCTATTTTCTTTGATGGAGGCAATTCCACTGTGAGAAAATTCCTAGCATCAATTGAATCCTTAGCTTTCATCCCTTCGAAGAAACATTCTAGAAACGTATGCGGTTCTGTAACTCTGTTGGAATCATCTTGTTCTTTATCAGTCTCACAACCCCTAGATAATACAGGTCTAGAGCAACCATCAAAATTCTGGCTTTTACTTGGACCTCCTGTATTTGTGTGCTTGATAACATCCAGTTTAGCTTTGTCAAATCCTGTCAGCGCACCGAGGCTAGGAACATCATCTTCAAAATTTGTTTCCAAATTATCTGAATCATTTACTTATACTCTGAATGTACTGCTCTGAATCTTTTTCGAAACTGATCCTTTAGTTCGAACCCTTGTATGAGATAAGTTTTCATCTTGATCACCAATGTTGGTATTTCTATCTGAAACTTTTTCCTTCTTGACTTTCCTAATTCCAAACAATGTGGTAGCTCGAGTTACCACCTCATTCTGGGACTGATCAATCCTTTGCTCCCTGCTACCCAAGCGATCCTCAACAACTTCCTAAGATTGCCTCACCCTAACAAGCCTATTGCCCATGTTTCTCAAAATATTGGTTTTCAGCTTTCACACTATTATCTGAAAAATAATGCAATATTATTTAAACAAAATACAATGTTATGATGTTATTTAAAAAAATGCAAAGATTTTTCTAAAATGCAATGTTTAAGCAATGCAATGTATGAATGCACGAGGTATTGATTTCAAGGACTAGTCTTTAAAGCAACATTCATCAGCCAAAAGGTCGAATACAAGAAATAGACAAATTGATTACAAAAAACAGCTAGCCCTTGTCCTTAGGTTAATCACTTTGTTTAGCATTCGGGTCAGCGTTTGTCCTAGCTTAGTGTTGAGGTCAAGGTGTTGTTATAGGTTCATGGCTTCAATAAAAAAATCTACGCAAACTGGGCGATTCTCCGCACTTGGCTTCTGAAATTAATCGTTTCATGATTCTGCCTTTAGATAGTCTTGGTGGGTACTACAAGTTTACCTTTTCAGTACCTTATCCTTCATTTATAGTGTCCCTTCTAAAACTTTCAAACTAATCTTTCAAATGTTGTACGATACTTTTCAATTACGTCATCTTCTTTTCATCTCTTTATCTTCTAGCTAAAGATTGACTTTTTCTCCTCATTGCACCCTTTCGATAGCTTTCTCTAACTGTAAAACTTGAGATGACAATTTTGAATTCAAAGCTTGCTATTTCTCTAATATCTGTTTGATCCGGCTATTTGAATCCATCAATTCTTGAATCTCCTTTTTCGTTACCTTTTTAGTGTCTTTACATAACGTCTCGTAACTGCTTTCATCCTTGACATATCTTTCCAATAGATACTGCCCCTTTCTTGGACTGAGCCTTCTCTGACTTAGTTCATACCGTCGTATTGCCTTCTTTTTGTTTATCAGGCCCATTGGCCATTATGAACACTACTTGACTTGACTGATCCTCGAATCGATACCCCTAATAAATGCAAAAATGATGCCATATATAAAAAAAGAAAACAAAACAAAAAAATGTGTCAGTATTGTGAATTAATATGGAAAACAAATAAACAAAATATTAACACAATAAAGCATGTAATATATTTAACAAAGAAAATAACCAGAGAAATGTATTTAAACTGACATAACATGTCCTAGGTCCATGTCTGGCTCTAGTGGGGTGAACTTCTAAATAACAGAATGTAGGTTGTGTTCTAGACTCTGGGTTCTCGAACTGTCGTTATTGTCTACTGCGATAGCAAGACATCGATTTGGTAGTATAGTTCCCTTATAATAGAGGCATGGGCCCCACGGTGTATAAGGTTAGTATACTGAAAGAAGACAAAATTTCGAACTTGGAGGTGGAGAGCCTCACGTCGGATCATGTCTTTCTCCCATTTAAGGGTGAAAAGCCCGTGTAGAAGGCTTATGCATGAATGACAAATATATCATACACAAAAGCTACCCCCATTCTTCTAGAAAATTCATCCAACAATTCTTAGAAAAAAATAAATTCAAATTATTGATCGAAATGCCACGTGAAATTAATTAATTAGGCCCGACTCTCAATTTTTAAGTCTCCAGCAGAATCGCCAAGCTGTCGCGACCATTTTTAAAACCGAAGTGTAGAAAATAGCCCGACGATTAATTTTGAAATCGGGGTTTTGCCATTTTTATTTAATCTTGTAAATTAGGGTTTTTTCGTATTAAATCAAATTTTCCTTTATTTATTCTTGAAAACCAATTTGGAGTCACCACCAGTCACTTTGGTAGGCCGGACACCATAAAAACAACTAGAGATTCGTTTCTTTAAAATTAGGGTTCGGGAGTCGGTTACGTGTGGGGAAGGATTAGCACCCCCACAAACGCCCGTTATCGGTACCTTATTAATTTCACGTGGTATTTTGGCATTTTGAATGATAATTTGAATTTAATTAATCCCTTAATCATTAATTGAATTTTCATTCCAAATGAAGATATCCTTTTGTAAGAAAATACATTTTCAAACGAACATGAGTTTTGAAACATTCAGTTACTTTAGGATACTTCAATTTATATTCAAAAATATATCTCAACACAAAAGGTTTTTAATGTATGTCCAATTATTTTCTTGCCAATTTTAAGTTCTAACCTAATTAGGGCTTCAATTGATTAAATTAATTAAGAAACTATGAACATTGTCAAATTTAAGGGTTTATGTGATAACAACTAAACAATTGGGCATTATCCATATTAGGCCATAAATCAACGACATTCCTAATTATTCAATGATTCTATCTGATTGAACTTAAACCTAATTCAATTTTAATTAAATTAACTATGATGTTACATGTTCTAAGTTCAAATAAAATATTAAATGTTCTACTAAAAAAGCCCCATTGACTAACATCTCATTAAAATGAGATACTAATCAACTTAGGACTTTAAAGTTTCCATTTAATAATCATTTATTTTCTATAATTATCTTACCTATTTAGATCATTTAAATTAATTAAAGATCCTAAATTTAAGGGCTCTAATTCTTTACACTAAGTAAATTAGTCATTTACACAATTATACTATATGCTTTAATTTAAACCATGCAACATACAACAATTAAATAGGGGTTAAATTGACTGAGAACGAAAACTAGAGTGCCAAAAGGTGACCAAATTGAACTTCATTAAAATCCAAGAACCAAAGTACAAGAAGCATGGAAAAAGGGCGCAGGCCTGCCGGGGACTCGTGGGGTGAAATGGGGATTCGTGGGCCTTTAGGCCCGCGAGAAGCGCCTATATAAAGGCATAATTAGATATCAATTTCTCTTTTTTCTCATTTTTAAAATTCCTTTTTTTCTCTTCGTTCTCTCTCTCTCAAAACTCTCTGAACACAAATGTCCTAAACCCATAATCTTCAAGCCAAACGGATCAAAAACTATAGTTTTTAGTTGAGTGTTCATCATGTTCATCCCCTTTTGGATGAACACTCAAGATTTCGTCCAACGAACACCTTCAACTCTACTGCTCAATCTTTCTCTGTCCCTCACCGATCAACCTTGGTCGTTCACTGGCCGCTACCTTAAAAATTCGGCCACCCCTAACCTTACTCCGGCGGCCGTGATGTGAATTTTGACCGCCGTCGAGCGATTTTCAGCCACCGTCAATTCGATCTAAAAACCCAAAAAAAATTGATTTTAATTTCGATTTCCTTAGATCTATTTTTGGCTCGATTGAGCCACCCATCTTCGACCGTTCCTAAGCCTAATCTACCCATCCCCCTCTTCGACTCTACTGTAGCCATAAACTCGCCGGCGACCAGAAATTAAACTCCTATTACCCTTCTTTTTTCGATTTTGTTTCTGTTTTTTCCTTTATCTTGCTTTGATCTAATGATTTTTTTGTGTTTATTGCAGAAAAATAAAGATATGAGAACATTATACCTCAATGGCGGTGGTCAGCATCTTTTCTGGTGTCCGTTCGTGGCTTCAGCGTTCTCCTAGCGATGTTCAATCTCCAATGGCAGGCAGTTCAGCTTCCAATAGCAGGTGAATTTCCCGGATTGCCCTTTCTCTCTCTTTTTATTATATTTTAATTGTGATCATTATTAGTGATAATCAATGAGTCTGACTTTTTCTCTCTCCTATTTATAGGGTTGTCAGCGATGACGTCAAGAAGGGGTTCAATGGACCACTCCTAGGGCACCATGTGAACAATTTTGGCGGGCCAAACAAACATCTGATAAGCATGGGTTTTGGGCGAGAATGACTTGTATTTTGGGCCTGAAATCATTTTTTATGGGCTTATAAGATTTTTTGTATGTAAAAGTGGACTCATATAGTGTATAATGGGTATTTAGATTGATATAATGGACATTTATTTTTATTTAATAGACTGCTATTTATATTATTTATTATTTAGTTTTATTTAAAGAAATATATATATACATACCTATACCCGGACAAAATTAAAGTATTACAATATTCTATGTTGAGAGGGGTCGAAATATTAAATTTTAAAAATAAAATTAATTATCAAGTATTTAAACTTAAAATTACGAAAAAAAACATGATTTGTCTAATATTCTACTATTGGATACGATTGTTGACCTTCTACTTTTTTCACTGTTCATTTTCTTGAAATACCCATGTACGACACACGTCAGTATCCAACTCCAAAACTCGAGTCCAACTAACATAGCTGAGAACATTACTTGAAACATAATCCAACATTGTTCAAACACTGAACTTATGCCACTTTTGCTTCATTTCATTCTCTATAGATGACATACTCGAGCAGAGACGGATCCAAAAATATTTTTAGGGTGGACTAATATGAGTAGTTTTAGTCAATTTTTATTATAATTTGTATGTTGGTGGGCACAAATAAAATTTTAAGATGGACGCGATCAGTAAAATCAGTGGTGGAGCCACATGTATGATTGGGTGGGTACATGTTCACATGAACTTTTTAAAGTTTATACATTTAGCTTTAATTTTCTTAATTTGTATGAATTAATCCTTAAATTTTATAATTTGTGCCTACCCTCAAAAAGATTTATAGATCCACCACCAAATAAAACAAATAACTAACTAAAGAAAATTTTGATTTTAGAGTGAGCGCACTTGCGTAACCTGTGTTACAAGTGGATCCGCCACTATATCGAAATGGACGGAAGAAATAGACATTGCAGAGATTGAACCACCACTACTTATTCGTGAGAACATAGGATTTAGTTTCCTGTTGACACACGTTCGGATGAATCAGAAAATGATTCTTGCAAAGGATTGGTTATATATTCCAATGTACTTATGTCGGTTTACTTATTTTTGCTTTACATTTAGAAATATTTGTCAAATAGGTCATTGACTCAAAGATAAAATAGTAACGATAGGATGGAGAAACCCATTGTTCCCTGCTTAATATAACTGCCAAATTTGTTTTTTTGGTTGCCCTCTGATTTTCAGGGCTTTGCCCTGATTAATCCAGATCAACTTGCGTCGTACATCTGATTTTTGGGTGAGTCTTTCAACGAGATTTTTTTACATACACAACGTCTCGAACCCAAAACTTGCTTAAGTGATACTTCAACGAGAATTTTTTACATACACAACGTCTCGAACCCAAAACTTGCTTAAGTGATACTTCAACGAGAATTTTTTACATACACAACGTCTCGAACCCAAAACTTGCTTAAGTGATACTAAGTTGCTTACTACTTGGACCAACCATGTTGGTTATAACTATAAATTTTTTTGCAAATGTCGTACAATTCCCAAATTTTTTGCAGTGTTTTCAATCCAATTTTTTCAGCCAATTGTTTTCCCGGATTACTTTTATTTCTTAACATATTAAAAAATGATGTAGAGGAAATCTTTTTAAAAAAAATAAAGTTGCCATAAGATAACCAAACCAAAGGCTACTGCACTATTATCCAATTATTTAAAATGCCATCGGAAATACTTAATTTATTACAGAATTTGTATCGTTTTAGTTATATACCTGAAATATTTTCAATTTATACATTTGTTGCATTTTTTTAATATTTTAAATATATATCGAAATTATTACTATGTATAAACAAAAGCTATAACACTTTTAAGTATACAACCAAAATGTTATAAAAATTAAATGTAAAGTAGTAAAATGGTCTTAAAAAGATGGATCCCACTCAGATGATGGTTGGTTGCCGATGTAATAAGACCAGGGTAACGGAGCAATCTGTCTGATAGCTTGGTTCGCTCACCACTCTTTTTTCACCCATTAAAGTGTTTTGTTTAGATAGAAACAAAGAGATTCAGGAAGGTTTCTGAATTTTAGCATGCTAATCTCGATGGAAGTGTTTGTTTTTATTTGCTCCATTGTAAGAGACTTTTAGTTGATTTGTTCCCTTTTTTCTCTTTTTTGATGCAATGTATTGTATTATCTTTCATGGTGATTAATAAAATTCAGATGTCATTGTTCAAAAAAAGGCTTAATGATTTCATTGCCCCCTTTAAGTATACACATTTTACTGAGTTAGCACGTTCTAAAAGGCTTAATGATTTGTTCCCTAAATTTTATATCGTGACCTCAATTGCCCCTTATCGATAACTTTCGTTAAAAAAAATTTAGGACCAATCAGAACATGCTAACTATCACTAAAAAATAAAAAAAATCAGTTGACATTAATAAAAGCGGTATATTGCACGCTAAGTCTGTAGAATTTTTATTTTTGTTCAATTTAGTCCTAAAAATATTTATTTAACCCGAAATTAACCCAAATTTCTTTATAATTTTTATAAATTAGTTCAATATTTTTAATATAATGATATTTTTGTTAAGTTTAGTCCTCAAAATCTTTATTTAACCCACAATTGACCCCTAATACTTTATAATTTTTATAATTTAGTCCAATGTTTTAAATATTAGTCTATTATTGTTTTGTTTAGTCCTAAAAAATTATATTTAACCCAAAACTGACCCGTATTTCTTTATAATTTTTATAATTTAGTTTAATATTTTAAATTTTTTCATATTTTTGTTCAACTTGGTCCTAAAAATCATTATTTAACTCGAAATATGATGATATTTTTGTTCAATTTAGTCCTAAAAATCTTTATTCAACCCAAAATTTAATCCTTAACATTTTTATTTAACCCTAATAGACCCCTATTTCTCTATAATTTTTATAATTTGATCCAACATTTTAAATATAATTATATTTTTGTTCAATTTATTCCTAAATATCTAACCTGAAATTGAAGCAATGCCGCCCAAATCGACGTTTTCATGAATTTGACAAGCACCAAGAAGGGCACCCAAACTGATGCATCGGGTATTACTAGCATGTTTTTTATAAAATTATATGACACTTAGAGATGCCCAGCTCGACCATGCATATCTACCATGCAACCACTGACCCTTTTCGACCAAACCTGGATGGCTACAAGCTTTCTAATTTTTAACCCGAAATATAATTATATTTAAAATATCTAGGACTAAATTGAACAAAATTGGAAAGAAATTAGGGTTAATTTTAGTTTAAATAATAATTTTTAGGACTAAATTAAACAAAAATATAAGTATATTTAAAATGTTGGACTAAATTTAAAAAAATTATAAGGAAATAAGGGTCTGTTCCGGGTTAAGTATAAATTTTTAGAACTAAAATAAACAAAAATATCATCATATTAAAAATATTGGTCTAAATTAAAAAAATTAGAAAGATGTAGGGACCAATTTTAGGTTAAATAAAGATTTTTAGGATTAAATTGAACAAAAATATCATCATATTAGCATATTGAACTAAATTAAAAAATTAGAAAGAAATTGAGGTTAATTCCGGGTTAAATAAAGATTTTTTGGACTAAATTGAACAAAAATATAATTATATTTAAAATATTGGACTAAATTATAAAAATTAGAAAGAAATTGAGGTTAATTTCGGGTTAAACAATAATTTTTTGGACTAAATTGAACAAAAATATAATTATATTAAAAATATTAGACTAAATTATAAGAAATTGAGGTTAATTTCGGGTTAAGCAATGATTTTTTGGACTAAATTGAACCAAAATATAATTATATTTAAATTATTGGACTAAATTATAAAAATTATAAAGTGGTAGGGGTCAATTGTGGGTTAAATAAAGATTTTGAGGAGTAAATGAACAAAAATATTAACATATTAAAAATATTGGACTAACTAATAAAAATTAGAAAGAATTTTGGGTGAATTTCGGGTTAAATAAAAAAATTTAGGACTAAATTGAACAAAGATAAAAAAAATTTACAAACTTAGTGTGCAATTTACTCATTTTATTAAAGTCATCTATTTTTTTATTTATTAGCTCATTTTAACGAGAGTTAACAGCATTGGGTAATTGAGGTCACACTTTAAATTTTAGGGTGCAAAACGTCCCAAAAAAATCTTTAGGGGTCAACTCGGTAAAAAGTGTATACTTTAGAGAGCAATAGAGTCATTAAGCCAAAACAAAATAGTAATTAAACTTTTAAAAGTTATAAAATGACAATTAAACTTTATATTTTGTTACAAAACGGTAACTCGGACGATAAATGTCATTAAATATATAACATGGCTATTATGAAATTTTATATAATAGCACATTTAATTTTCTATATTTACATATTTAATTAATTTAATCTTAATTTAAGAAATAAAATTTACTGGATGGATCCTCTAGATTTATGTACTCAAAAATATGCGAGCCATGGTTGGGTAAAGTACCAAAATTCACAAGAAGCTGTGAAAGATGCAACAGTAAAGTTGGGAAATCAAGTTCAAGATTGACAGCAAAAGATTTAAAGCTATAAAATGCACCAGAAGCTGTTACCCGCGGAAAACATACCGTTTGTAAACTCATAGTCATGAGATAAAGTTTCCTGCTCCCAGTTTTTTCACTGTCGAACCATAAGAGCCTTTGACGGTGTTCTTCTTCACTGTCCTTAACACCAACTTTACAAGGCAACAGGGTATTTTCGCAACATCTTTAGGGATACAAGTTCTGCCAACATAGACTTGGCTAAATGGATGGATCCTAATTCGAAAATTATTAATCTTTAGTTGTGAACTCCTATGTCGTATCGGAAGTCAAATCTGATTAATAATTTTCTAGAAATATGCTAGCCATGGTAAAGACAAGCATTTTAAAGTGTTTTGAAGGATGAAAAAGATAACAGGTAGAGGGGAAAGCATAGAAGCTCCTTGAAACAAAAGGCAGTAATCTTAAACAATACCAAATTGAAAGAACGTGTAAATAATGAGGGCTAAATTTTTAAGCGGCCACATTAATTTCTTTTAAAAAAATTATTATGTAAATATAGATGATTAAATGTTCTATTATACAACTTTCATTACAACCCCATCAAGTACTTTAACATCACGCTGAATGGAATGTGAAATGCGGAATGAGCAATTGAAAGCGGCGATTTTTCCAGCAAGGAAGGAAGAAAGACATGGAAAAGGAAGACAAACAATCACGCTGTTCGTGGACAACCTATCGGCGAACCTCTATTGGCAGGGTCTATGGCATGCCTTTGGAAGACATGGAGACGTAGTAGACGCGTTCATAGCAAGTAAACGGAGCACAAGAGGCAGAAGAATCGGATTTGTCAGATTCTTGAAGAAAGATGATGCGGAAAGAGCAATTGAAAGGTTAGATGGATTTAAACTATATGGAAGTAAAATAACAGTCACCATGGCGAAATATAAAACAAGGAACTCGTTCTGGAGAAGAGCACGTCAAGGACAGAAGGTCGATGGGAAAGCTGGATCTAGCCGAAGCCCAATAGAAGAAACGAACTCAAACGAGGTGAAGGGTAATGAGGTTAAGAGTACCCCAACTCAAAGATTTGAAGAGGAAGGAAAACCAATGGAAAAGGGTGAAACTAACTATGTTAACTCAGCAAGGAATAAAAGAATTGTTGGGCACATTGAAGCTGATGACTTATGGAAGTGTAAAAGATGCTTGGTAGGGGAGATGGCAGTTGTGTGCAGTGTGAAGAGCATCGAGGCAAGGTTGCATGGATGGGGTTTGGGAGACATAAAAATCCAAAGATTGGGAGGGAAAACTTTCCTTCTATCATTTGAGGAAGATGAGTTGTTCATAATGCTGGAGGACCTAAATTGGTCATATCTGAAGAAAATCTTCGTAAATATTAAAGAGTGGTCGGAAGACTTGGAGCAGGCGGAGAGGGCAACGTGGTTGGAGGTGACGGGAGTCCCTGTCCAGTGCTGGAATCATATCACTCTGAGAAGGATTGCAGAACTCTGGGGAACATTGGAAGCTTTTGGCGAAAAAGTTACTATCATGATTACTACAAAGCAGAAGGATTGATGAACTTGTGGAATTGGATACAATAAAATGTATAACTTCGGGTTGTGGAGTTAGGGTTTGAGGATAATCAGAAAATAGGGAAAGAAGAAAGTAATAATAAGGCAGGAGGATCTAAAAAACAAATGCATTGCCCAAGTCAGACGGACTCCTCTTCTGAAGCTGATCGGAATCAGGCTATGGAGATGGAGGTGGAGGCGGAGGTTGAGGTGGGTAGTATGCAACAGGAGAACGATGAAGCATTAAATGAGATGCTCATTGGTAAGAGGAATAATGATGATGACGGCTCGATGGGGTTAGATTCTAAACGACACTTAGGGGAGAGTGCTATGAACGGGTGTAGTTGGACGGAGAATGTTCCTGTTATCCGAGAGCAGTTCGGGGATGTTGTTATTGATGGTAGTCAACAACAGCATGTTGGGAATGAGACAAACGCAAAGGGCAGTTGGGCTGATGTGGTAGCTAAAGGGCTAAATGAGATTGAAGGAAAAGAAAAGGAGTGTAGGGCTGAGGAAGCAAATGACGAGAATGATGGGTCTGTAATGAAGACCCAAGTATTGGATGTTGACCTACTTGATGGTGTAGGGCAGGAGAACCTTGGGGAAATTAAGGGTGCAATAGAAGATATTAGGGGGATGGGTTTTAATCAGGAGGATAGGGCCTTTGTGAGCCCAAACAACATTGAGCCGCCCAGTTCAATGAAGTCTGCGTGGGAGGCTACCGTGGATGTACAGAATAGTTTGGAGAATACACATTTAGAATCTGAAAACCAATTAGGGATTTTGAATAAGGATTTCCCAGTTGAGGAGACGGAGGTTTTCTTTCCAGAACTGGGTGAGCTTCAAGACAAAGTGCTTTCGGCAATAGAACGAAAGAGGAGAGATCGAGAGCTTAAAAAGGACAAGAAGAAACCCAAAAGAAATGAAACACCAGAATTGTCAGGTAAACCCCTATCAGATTCAGATATGGTTTATAGATGGGAGATGCTGACTAAGGAGGCAAGAAAGGCCTTGAAAACAGGTAAGAAGCTTGGAGTGGAAATCGTAGGAGATAAGAGTGAAGCTGTAAAAGAGAGAGCATTATTGGAATAAAACAATCAAGCTGCTTAAACCGAAGACGAGGAAGCAGGATGCGAGTGCTAAGCTGGAATGTGAGGGGTCTAGGCTCTGAGGTGAAAATGGCCACTATAAGGAGATGTTTAAACATACAGAGGGTGGAAATGGCTTACTTACAGGAGACCAAGAGGGCTGCCCAGTTGGAAAAAGAAATCAGTAAGCTGTGGCCTGATGATGAATGTGTTTTCAGAGTGTATGAATCAATACAGAAATCAGGCGGTTTGTTGTCGATATGGGATAAATCTAAGTTCCAGCTGATCTACGAATTGGCGAAGCCAAACTATATACTTTTACGGGGAACATGGTTGGAATTTAATTCTGTGTTTACATTTGTTAATGTCTATGCTCCGTGTGGAGTAACAGAACATGTAGCATTGTGCAAGGAATTGGTTGCGTTAAAAGCCTCGGGCAGAGTAATTGGGTGATAGGGGAGATTTCAACACCGTTAGAGATAGAAGTGAACGATGTGGCTGCGTAAGCCTGTTAAAGGGGGCAGAACAGTTTAATCAGTTCATCGATAGATGTGGTTTGATAGAATTGCCGCTACAAGGGAGGAAATTTACGTGGTGTGGTCCGAAGGGAAAAATAAGCAGATTAGATAGGTTTCTAATCGATGATAATGGCATAATGTTAATCAAGGATGCACTGCAAACAGGGATACTTTGCTCACTCTCGGATCAAGTACCAATTTTGCTTTCGAATGAGGTTGTGGATTGGGGTCTGAAACCCTCTAAATTTATCAACGCCTGGTTACAGAAAGAAGGTTGCAGGAACATGATAAAGGATGTGTTTGATAGGGGTAACTTGAATAAATCAGATGTTTCGGTGAAACTTATAAGACTAAAAAAAGCTCTGAAGAAATGGAATCAAGAATCTTGTGAAAACTTTAACACCAGGGTGCAGGAGATTGAATCAAAAATTAGTGAGTTAGAAGTTCTTGATAATGGTGACCCTTCTAACAGTGCCATTGAGAAAGAACGGAAAGAGACCAGGCTAGAACTTTGGGAAACATTGAGATTACAAGAGGAGTTATGGAAGCAAAAAAGCAAAACTAAACTGGTCCCAAAAAGGGGGTTTAAATACATCTTTTTTTCACCGGTCAGTTAAGATTAGATCAAAAAAAGCTATAATCAGTGGCCTCAGGTCTGGAGATAAATGGTGTGGGGATCCGAGGAAACTGAAATAATTTTTTTTTGATTATTTCAGCAGACAATTTGACTGCAAGAACAGATTGTGGAGGGCCATTTCTAACCTCAAGTTCAAGAAGATATCAGGAGAGGAAGCAATGAAACTAGAGGAGCCTTTCACGGAGGAAGAGATTCAAAAGGCGGTGTGGAGCTGCGATGAAAACAAGGCCCCTGGACCCGATGGTTTCAACATGTGTTTCTTCAAGCATAGCTGGTCCGTTGTAAAAGATGACTTATGTAAATTGATGGGAGATTTCCACAGTTCAGGGAAGTTGGCTGCCAGTATCAATGCCTCCTTCATTGCACTCATTCCAAAGACGAAAAATCCTACGTACATCTCAGAGTTCCGCCCTATAAGTTTAGTAGGGTTGGTGTATAAAATTATATCCAAGGTACTCTCTCTTAGACTTAAAAGAGATCGATTTGGTGATTAGCGATACACAGTGTGCCTTTGTAAAAGGTAGGCAAATCTTTGACGGAATATTAATTGCAAATGAAGTTATACACTCAATGATGGGGAGGGGAGACGGGAGGAGTAATAGTTAAACTTGATTTTTCCAAAGCTTATGATAGTGTTCGCTGAGAATTTTGGAAATGGTTCTTATTAAAATGGGGTTTGGTTTGAGGTGGAGGAAGTGGATCTGGGGCTGTATTTCATCGACAAAAGTTTCGGTCTTGGTGAACGGGTTACCAACAAAGGAATTTAACATGAAAAAGGGGCTGAGACAAGGCGATCCTATATCTCTTTTCTTGTTTATTATGGTAACGGAAGCTTTACACTTGCTACTCGAGACAGCGGATGATAGAGGAGTCATAGGAGGGATACAAGATGTAATTCCAGGACAGTCGATCTCGTATGCAAATTGCGGATGACACGATCCTGTTCTTAAGGCCCGAGGAAGAGTTTTTCTCAAACTTGAAATATATACTTAGATGCTTTGAAGGATGTTCAGGTTTGAACATAAATTTTCAGAAATCTTGTGTAGTTGGGATAGAAGTGGATTCGTTGAAGAATGAAGCGGCTGGGTGTGGGGTGTATTACGAACAAAAGGTGTTATGAGAGCTATTTTTGCAGCGCCTGTGGAGTGTCTTGGGGTCAATTTTGCAGAATTATTTGCCATTCGAACAGCTCTGAAAGTGTTCATAGAAATGAGATGGAAAGGGGATGAGTTGTTGATCGTGGAGTTAGACTCTATGTTTGTTCTTAACTGGCTAAAAGAGGTAAAACAACGGCCATGGCGTTGGTGGTCAATTCTGATAGAAATTGACACACTAGTACGTGAAATTGGTAGGGTGAGGTTTGCTCATGTTCGAAGGCAGAGTAACTCGATGACGGACGCGTTAGCGAAGGATGGAATGCTCCGGCCTAATCTATTTAAAGCCTGGTGGTAAGATGAGGATAAGTGCGTTAGAACTTTTTGTGATTTTAGTGGTTTTTGCTTGTGTTGTAATATAGTCATTTCCGAGCTGGTAATGGATGTTTTTGAGCTGGGATGGTTGGACAGGAGAGTTAAATCTGTTTTTTCTTGTAACCCTGTAATGAGTGATACTCTTTTCCTCTACGTAGGTTTAGAGAGATTTTTAACGAGGTGAGCATTCAGGGTAAGGCATATAATCTTTTTTAATAAATTAACAAAATGCGTTTTTGTCGAGCAAAAAAAAGTACTTAACGGCTTTTAAAGTCCGAATTACCATTTTGTAACAAAACATAAAGTTTAATTTTTATTTTGTAATTTTTAAAAATTTAATTATCATCTTATTTATTTAAACAAAATGTAGTTATCATTTTAATACTTTAAATTAAATATTTTTTTTCAAGTAAAAAACTTTTACATTATAAATGCCAATTGGAATATTAAAAGTGGAATGAACCATAAACTTGACGTTCGTTTATAAAAGTGTAATGAACTATCTAGATGGGTCCAAAGATCGAGGACACTGTTCAAACCGGGCTTTGGACAAGGTCTTTAGTACTTTGGTTCAGGCTGAATTACTAAACAAGTATTTAAGTTTAATACTAACAAAAATATTAATATCAATTAACATTTGGGCGTTGTGTGAATGAGACTGGCTAGTGTCTTTCAGTATATTCGGCGTGAAGGTAATCATGTGACAAATAGAATAATTTGATTGATTACGGATGATGATCTGTTAATACATATTTATCTTGTACCTCGGATAGGAGAACTTTTGTTATAGTTTATCTTTAGTTTGATTTGTCGGGCTGCAGCCGTAGTTTCTGTAATTGTTGCAGGTATTCTTTTCTTCTATTTAGGCTTAAATTTTTTTTTAATGAGGCCGATAATAACATTTCTCTCTTCATTAAAAAAATTAAGAAAAAAAATTGAGTTTATGGGTCAGGCCGAATATAGGCCTGAAATTACATTTCTCCGGCCGATCAATGAACCATAGGAGCTGAACATAGGTTCATTATGCAGGATTTTGCATACAAAGTTATATCATCTCAGGCAATCAAGATTCATGGCATGATGCACTGTCAATGTTTACGATAACGAATTTTAATAAGAACAAAAACAAACTTGAAAGAATATTTTGTTTTGGTTGTTAAAAATGCAGTTGATTTGTTAGCATCTGTATAAAGTGTAATCTAATAGAAAAAACTCTTAAACTATAAACATTTCGATGAAGATCAGTCATCCCTAATAAAAGCCATACATATTTATATATAATATGCATGTCATGAACAGATAAAAGGAGCACTGAACTGATACAATCCAACAACACATCGTGTTCAAATCCGAAAGTTAGCTAAACGAAAAGGGGTACCTTCAAAGTATCACCTAACTGATAGTTACAGGCTTCTGCAGATATAGCACATAGCATGCATTCATGTTGTGCCATTTCCATCGCCACACAAGACAGACTGGGGCCAGGCTCGTTTATAGTAGGGTACCACTTTAGAAAAATCTGATACGATTGAAGATCCGCGACCCTGGTACTGAATCACTTCCATCCTGTTGTTCTTAAAGTTGTAGAGAAATATGTTTGATCCGGATCTAATGAAGACTGTTTCAGATTTTTGCGGAGAAAATGCCATTATTTCAGTTTCTTTTGAACGTGTAATAAATTTTGTCGCAAGACTTGGATTCTTTTTCCACATTATTTTGAAGCTCAACTTATATCTCAAGCTCCAAGAAAGACTGGACTGTTTGTTAGAGGAGAATAAGGATGAATAACCATCCAAACCCTTTTCAAGAACCCATATCTGTAGGCCTGCTTTACAGCTCCAACCATATTGTAGACACCCGTCTGAAGACTCCCCGAGAACTTGCGCGTCAAAATCAAATGGCCCTGGGAGTCTAACTAAAGCAATATGCTTGTCATGATGATCCGGGTCATAAATAGCTACATTCCCCCGGGCTGCATACCAGTGGATGACGCCTCCAATCACGGTGCCCGAAATCCAAGGAGATAGAGATATAGTTGAAGAACAATTAAGCTTGGAATAACACCATGTACTGGTCTTTGACGAGAAAGTTTCTATCGTGACAACACTGATCTCCTCAAATCTGCTTTCACATCTTGCTCGAACAACCTTGTAGCAGATATCATCATCAGGTGAGTCTTCAACGATGAAGGCCATGCACAACTCCTCAAAGTACACTCGAGGACGAGGTAGTTTATATTGCTCCTTGGTAATGGGATTCCATACAAAATAAGTCTTCGGGTGACGACCACAAAGAAGATAACCATCAGAAGAGTCAATAAAGTAACCGAGCTTTTTAAGGATCCCAGAGAACTTCAAATCATCACACTCTCCACTAGTAGACAGCAATGGGAGAGCAGGTTCGGAACGGGGACGACGAGCGCCGCCTTGAGGTCTTCCAAGGTATAAGGAATTGCACACAAAAAATCCTAACAGGTTATAACCCACTCTCCATCGACTCAAATAACCATGACGAAAAGATGAGCTACATATCAAGTGAAGCCACCGCTTTGATACAATAATGAGCTTGGGAATAGATTCGGGTGGTAACCGGAGAAGGATATTGCAGAGGATGTCATCACAGGTCAAAGCAGTATGAAGAACACCCTCACGTTTCATTCGCCTATTCTTCATGTAGATAAGCAAATCCTTCAAGTTGTATTTAAGGAATCAAACCAGTCGATTCTTGAAATTGCATCACTACGATGACTCCAAAAGACAGGCTACTAAATTTAAGATCAACTATTACCTTGACAAGAAAACCAGTAAATTTTTCACTACCAAATGAAAAGAAACAAGCACCAGCCTAAGACCTACTCACCAATAGATCTAGCAATGCAGGAAATGACACAAAAAATATATAAAACACAATATGAAACGTGAAAAAATCTATATAAATTAACAAGTAAAAAGTTAAATATAAAATACCTTAAACAAAATTATGACATGAGAAAATACATGAATAGTATATGAACACATAAATTGCAAGATATAGCCACCAGTTACCACAAAAAGCTCACAGTATATTTCCCAACCAAGAGGTGACATAAAATTTCTAGATATATCGATGAAACATTGTGTTAAAGGACAATCTACATAAGATCAAAATCTTTTAGCTTCTGCAGTTAGAAGATTCCTAAAAGCCAATGACTTATACTTGATAAGAACTACATTTATGAATTCCCTTAGAAGTTAAAACTTTGTCATGCCCATTCATTAACATCCCCAAAAACAAGAAATCGAATTACTATCAGTCATCACATATTCGTGAAAGACGTATAAAAACCATTCAAAAAGATCAACCATTTTCATAAAAATCAAACACTGAAACAACTAAAAGAAGGCAGTTTCCAGAGTCTCAAGGGACGAGAATCAAACGGGTTGTCTTAAAAACACCCCACGGGAAGTAAATGCTTCAACTAAATAAATCCCAGATGTTAAAATGAAATAAGAATCCAAAAAAAATGCAAACTTTTCAACAAGACAAATACATTCAATAAATAAATAAAATTATTATTTTTTATTTTCCAATATTCTGTTTGGTTAAAGAGAGATTACCTGAAATGGCTTGATTGAAGGAGGAAGGAAAAGAGAGAGCTTCCCCAAGATAATCAGAACAGAGAATTTTCAACTTTGAGGGGGAAAAAAGGATAAAAGGGATTTTGAGATAAACAGGGTACTCAGAAACGACGTGTTTTGTGTAAGACTAAGCGTTCGATTGAGTTTAGTAAAAAAAATAAGTTATTTGAGTTTGTAAGTCTTATTTTACGATTTAAATTTTATTTGAAATTTTTTTGAATTAAATCGAGTTTTTTAAATTTTTATACAAATTTAATTGTAATTATTTACAATGTTATAATACATATTGATTCTAATTTCATGCAGAATTGACAGACTCGACTCGAATATGAGAACTGATCAATTAATTACTAAAAATGTTGAGTTATTCGAATTTCTATTTCATAACTCAAACTTTATTTGAAATTTTTTTAGTCGAGTCGAGTTTATGAAATTATGAGTCAAATCAAAACGAGTCGATTTTTTTCCGCCTCAAGTTGAGTCAAATAATTCGATTTTTCGAATCGAGTCGAATTTTGTTCACCCCTAATTTTGAAGATAAGTACATACATTAAATTTAATTAAAACCCAAAGAAAACTTTAAAGAGAACAAACCCCAAAGAAAAATAGTTACAATTGTTAATTTGAGACGAGTGACCCATCACTGAGATTTGGGGAGATCTACGGTGCCATAGTTTAAAATACGACTAATATACACCGTTACCTTTTTTATTTACAGGTCATCAACAAATTGAAACAGGTTTTTGGTAACATATAAGGTTGGCGAATGCAATGTTTTACCCTTAAACTGATTTTTTTAACATTTTAGGCGTCGAGTGAAATGAAATATGTTCGTAATATTTTAGGTTCTCGAACCACACAAACTACTTTTTGGTAACATTTTAGGTGACGAATGAAATGTTTCACTCAACTCAAAAAGTTAAATATCTTTGTAATAATTTAGGTTCCCTAACGTCAAACTGAATGCAAGTAATATTTTTAGGTGCTGATCCCGAAACTAAATTTCATTAATATTTTAGGGTAAAACTGAATGTAGGTAACATTTTAGGTGTCTCGAAACTGAATTTCGTTAACAATATAGTGTTCGAACCCCAAACTAATTTCCGATAACATTTTGGATTCTAAACACCAAACTATTTTTCAGTAACATTATCGGTAACAAACCCCAAACTCGTTGCAAGTAACATTTTAAGTGTCGAACCCCAAACTGACTTTGGGTAACATTTTAGGTGTCAAACATGAAATTCATTTTGGGTAACATTCTAGGTGTCGAACTCCAAACTGAATTTCATTAACGTTTTATGGTCCGAACCCTAAACTAAATTTCAATAACATTTTAGGTGGCGAGCCTCAAATTGATTATCGGTAATGTTTTAGGTGCCGAATCCCAAACTGATTATCGGTAATATTTTAGGTGCCGAACCTCAAATTGATTATCAGTAACATTTTAGGTGTCGAACCCAAACTGATTATTAATAATATTTAGGTGTCGAACCCCAAATTTTACCCTTACAAATCGTCTATAAATACTTCTACATTTCTACTATATTTTGCAACAATATTTAAAAATTCTGGCAACATTTTCTGCAACTGTTTTCTTTGTAGGAACTTACCTCTGCACTTTATTCAACAACAACATCAAGAAGGATGATTTGTTTGAGTTGATTTTCACAGAGGTTAGCAAATCAACAAGGAAGAAATTCTCTTCATTGGAAGCCAAAATCGGCGTTGATGAGTCAAGCCCTAAAGCGCATTACATGCTAATGATATGTAATGCAAGCGACATTCGCAAAATTTTTAGGAGATACAACCATATAGGGGGTATCAACATCGAATTGTATGTAAATTTTGATGAAGGTGATAGTTCATCCAGAATCGCATGAGGTGCTCCACCTTCTACAGACAAAGACGTTTTTGTACGTAATTCTAGGAGATGCATGAGAAGAAACAAATAATTGAGAAATTAAACGTCACATTTGATATATGTACTGACTACGACAGCACAAAAACATATTTTTCTTCCATTCATTTTAACTAAACTAAGCTTAGTATCAATGAACCATGTATCAATTTTCATGTAGTACATTTTAATCTAATTTTTGTTTGCGTTGGTGATTATATTTCTCACACATCGGTTCCTGGAACAAATGTACCAAATGTAATGAGATTTTGACAACTTAATTATAGCTGAGTATATTGTTAAACACGTTCGGCATCGAATAAGTCTCGATACTATACTTCGCGTATATTATTCTTCAATATGAACCTAAAATCTTACAGGATATGGTAACATTTAAGGTACCCATTCTCGTTATAAGTATCGAACCTCTTATATACGTTTCGATATTGGCAATTAAATATGAACATGTGATTATACATGAACGTGAACGTTGTACACGATTAGTATCAAAACTTTACAGGAATGGGTACATTTTATATGTTTGAGTATCGAAACTCTTAGTTCTATTACAGCCAAAAATCCTGACAAGAGAAAGCGTGTCAGGCACGTACAACAGAGAATCCTGATAATGAGACGATGTGTTAACGACGTGCATAAGAGATTCCTGATATGAGCCGTGTCGGAGTACATTTTTCACTCAGGTTACTTTGATGATATATTTCGACTTCTTACTAGTTGTGTTGTGAGTATTTCGTATTACATTGACAATAAGCAAGCAGTTGTTAGTTTCCAAACGTATTCTAGCATTGTTTGTTTGCTATAAGGTAACTTGAATCTTGTTCATATCTCTAGATGAAAAATTTTATTACAACATAACACATCCATGAAATAATCAAAATAGACTTGTAGAACATCGCATTATTTTTGAAGTTTTTTCTTTTGACTTCAAATTTCTCTAGTCTTTTATCCAACCTTCTTATTTCATTCATATTCACAATTTTTGCAATTTGGCATTATGAATTTGAATTTCCCTATTTTCAGCCAACAACGTTTGAACCTGATTTCTTAATTCTTCAACATCGATTGAATTTCTATCATTGTCAACCCATTTAAAGAAATCACAACGGCTCTACAAATATACAAAATAAATTCAGAATAACGCATTAATCGAATCACTGAAACAGTAAACCCAACTTATTACTTAATACCTTGAGGCCTCTAACACATCCATAAAATCTCTTCCTTTTGCTCCATGCTACAGTTGAAGTGCAAACTAGTGATTGCAATCCGTAATAACAGTGAACAATGTTTCCTTCATCATGTGATTTAGAACTTCCAGTAGACATCGTCGAAGGAAAACTCAAACAGTTGACATTGCACTGTGCAAAGATGGAAGTGGAGAGAATTATACGATCAATATATAATTTTGGCTATAGGAAATAAAATAAAAAGTAATGAAATTTAAATTTGTAAAAATGTAACTCAAATAAAATAAAATGAAGTCCATCAAACATTAAGTTCATACACATGAAATTCCATAAAATATTAAAAACTTCAAATGCCATTATATTAAAAGTCTATTTATCCATCTTGCGCGTACTGAATTTTTGACAAAGAGATGTCATTTTCTCGCGAATCTCTGCAAATTAAGAATCACCATGCTTATGAAGCTCAACAAACTGAAAATCTGCATGGATACGAAGCTCAACAAATTGAGACTCAACATGGTTTCGAAGCTCCATGAACTACGAATCAACATGGTTATGAAAGTAAGCTAACTGCAAATCAACATGGTCATGACAAGTAACCATGTAGTCAAGCAGTGAATTCATTGTAATCTCCTATCGATTTGTAGAAGAAACTTCTTCGGCAGGCAAAGGGAAATGTTCTTCCACATTTTTTGCGCTGGCGGCATCTTTTGAGTCCTCGCCTTTACGAATCCAACAATTTTTTCAAAAGTCAAATTCGTATTTGCGGGCTGAATGAAAGTCAATCTTTTCCTTTAAAGTGACAAGTGGGTTAAAAGAAAAATTGACATCATTCTTCTGAAAGATGTGTGTAAGGACACAAGCATATGGAAGAGAGGTTGAGACTCCATGGCCATTATTGACAAATGATACTAGATGGGGGAAATGATTTTGGCAATGTTAGGAGCAACCTCAGTTCGATATTGGTTAAACCACCAATAATCAATCTCTCGAATTGTTGATGTCTTCCCAGCGGGCGATCGAGAAAACCATGCCACAATAAGGTGAAAGATTCTTTCTTCAAAATGAAGATTTTGGGGCTATGGTATTTGTACTCTTCAATAGAGCTGACTTCAGTTTCATTATAAGGGCTTTTATCTTTAATTCCTAAAGCAAATACAATTAATTGGGGGTGATAAAGAGTTTCTTACTTATAACATAAGAGTTGATGTGTATGATCTCAAATAAATTTGGCTCACATTCAGTTGTGGCATTACTGTAAAAGACTCGTACAAGTCTTTAACAAACCTTCAGTTTGATCCCAGGAAAAGCATTCCAACCCTATTTCGTGAAAGTTGAGTTCATTTGAAGTTATAGTCTGGATTTTGAAGGAAATACATGTCCACAACACGTTCTTTACAAATTGGTTTGTTGTAGAAATGTTTATAAAATTTAGTCTATTTGTCATCGGTTCTAAAATAGTATTCATCAATAGATGGTGTTGGCTCAACGGTTTTTTGACCCTTGGTTGGTTGCATGGTAATGAGTAGAGTAAAGAAGAGTTAACTAGGATTTGAGTTTAGGGATCTTGTAAGAAATAAAACAATTAATTAAAGCGTAATCTTCACTCGTGGTCTATTTTGTTTGGGGTTTGTTCTATTTTGGTCACCCGAATTCAAAAAAGATCATTCTGGTAACTTACATTTTGAATCGTGTCTGTTTTGGTCCCTTGACCGTTAACTTCCGTTAATAAAAAAATTAATTTCTAATTTAACCTCCATACTTTCAAAACTTCATTTTTCACCATCTTCCCCAAAACTTGAAATAAAGTATTGTCTGGAACTCCCAGATTCACATATATCCCCCGGAACATCACCGGATAAAGTATTGTCTCGAAGATCAAGCACGGTCAGGTTCGGAAATAAGCCGAGCTCTGGTGGTATCCTTGACTGAAGCTTGTTCCATGACAAGTTCAAGTACCTTATGTTGGCAAAAGGCCCATTTCTGCAGGAATCATTCATTCGAGATCGTTTCTAGACATATCCAAGTTCCGAAGAGCCTCAAAGAGACTACTCAAACCTCTCGGAATCAAACCATTGAACCGATTATTGGAAAGATCCATATCTTTCAATCCCAGATCAAATAAACCAGATGGTGCGCTACCAATTAGCTTATTATTTGACAATCTCAAATATTTTAGAGCTTTGAGATTACCAAGAGATGAATCCAAGCTTCCAGTTAAACTGTTGCTGGAGAAATCCAGATACTCCAAGCGGCTCAAGTTACCAATCCATGGAGGAAACTCACTTGTAAACATATTGTTCGATAAACCGAAGAAAACCAATGAATTTAGCCTCTGGATAGAATCCGGAAGTGGTCCGTCGAAAAGATTATGGCTGAAATCCAATGAATTTAGATGTGGACAAAGTCCAATATCTGCAGGCATTGGTCCTAAGAAGCCATTAGACTGTAAATGGAGCTTTTTCAAGTAATGCAATGCTAAAACACCTCCAGGAACTGACCTAGAAAATGAATTATACAAAAGATCCAAAGCTCGAAGTCGACTCATCGACCAAATCCCAGAAACAAAATCTATGTTACCGGAGTAATGGTTTCTGGAAAGATTAAGATTGTTCAAATATGAACATCTATATAGTGTGCTTGGAAGTTGGCCTTCAAATGAATTCACAGCCGAAGAAAGAGATCTCATTGATGAACAAGATTGAAACAAATCATCAAGGAGTGAACCTGAAAAAGAATTCCCAGAAAGATCGAGAAATCTAATGGAATTCATGTTAACAAAAGAACTGGGAATCGACCCTGAGAGATTATTAATAACTAAGATTAAGCCTTTCAAGACGACGATGCACACAAAATGTTCGACCAATTGTCCCACTGAAATTGTTACCAGACAGTGATAACACCTTCAAATACTCCAACTTTTGAATCCCTTTACCAATCTTCCCCGATAACCCCAATCCATCAAGAGAAATCTCTGAAACTCGACCGTTGATCGGATTACATTTGATGAACCTCCACGAACAGGGCGAGTTATCATCTTCGTTCCACGATTGAATATAAGAAGAAGGGTCTTTGATATTCGATTTGAACATGATCAAGCCAAGAACATCGTCGTTGAGCTGAATCGAAGAAGCTTCGTTGTCTCCGGTGCAGAAATCCATGGAAAGAAGCAAGCAAATTAGAGAGTGAAGAGAACCCTTGGTTAATATCCCCATTGTTTTTAGTTTTTTTGCTTGATATCCCCCCGAAATCAAGCTTTCACTGCCATGGAAACAATGGAATCATGCATGGTTTTTTGCTAAAGAACATGCAGTTTTTTCATTTTTGTCAGTGGTATTACAGTAATCACGAGAGTGTTTTTTCTGAGTTTTGTGATAAGGATTCTTTTAGTTTTGTCCTTTATATCTTGGTTTTAAAAAGAAAAAAAGAACTAACGACCCAAAACCAATTTCTTCAAGAACGAGATTAATCTCCATCGTCTTCATTTTTTTTTATGAAAATCATACAATTGCTTCTGACTACTCTTTGTGTCAAAAGATGTCTACAAGGGATAAGATAACAACTTTCTTTGTCAATGTCAATATAAACTTATATTGTATCAAACAAAGAATGTCTTTATATTGCTATTACCTTCTTCGGTTGTCCTAATTTATAGTCTTTGTATGCCGCCTTCTCATTCTCAATTTCATCAATGTAAGGTTGCTTGTCTTCCTTCAGTATGTTCTCACATTTCTTGCCTAGCTCTTTCTTAACCTATAAATAACAAATTCAAATGAATTTAACATTTTACATACGCATTTAACAAACATCATAAACCATTGAAACCTACCTCATTAGTCACTTTTTCCTCAGTGTGTTTCATCCTTATACATTCATCTTGACTATAAAACATTAAAATAACAAAGACATACATTCAATCATTCATTCTAAGATACAATAAGAATACATAAATATCAAGTTACTAAAACTTAATGAAAGGATAACATGTTTTTCGTGCGTTCGATCTATCACATATGGCCAACATCTCAGCACCAGCTTTCTCGGCAACTATAGCAACTTATTATCAACTTTATCAGCAACTTTGTCAAAAACGGGATTCAAATTTGAATTTGTCATCATAGGATTAAATCTTCACATGAATCAGTGCAGAAACAAGCCAACTCACTCATAAATAAACTCACATTATTACAAACAAATCTAACCTTGTTAGGTTCAAAGAGATGGTGTCGACGAAATATCGCATGGCAAAAGATAAAGTATTATGTCTGTCAATTTGGGAAATAATTCCAAGGATATGTATTTTACGTGCAAGCATACACGGTCCACAAGTAAAAAAGTAGTGAGTTAAGTATCATCTCCACGGGGATTGTCCAAGAATTCATTGCCACAATTAATACTTGTGAACTGGAAAATAAAAGTGATGGTAATTGATTGAGGGAATGAGTAAAATAAAAGAACTAAAGAAATAAAAATGATAATGGAAACTGAAGTGAAGATCTAGGTAGATTAGCAAACAAACGGTGTAAAGATGATTGGAAGGCTTGGTAAGGGATGTTTGGATTTCACACTAGTAAAGACAGCAATCAGTAACATTAAACTTTGGTTTTATTGCCGAATAAATTTTAAGTTAGTATTGTCTCTATCGATGGCAATACTCTAAGTTAACTACGTTCAACACCTATACGTCTATAATGTGTTTTCAAGCAATTAACTTGGTGAAGATTCAATCTATACTCCTAAGGGGTAGATTCACTTGAGGTGTAAGTTTCATCTACTTGAATATCTTCTGCCGAAGTTTCTCTCCATAGTATTTGACAATTAATCATTGTATCCTAAGTTTGTTAAGATATTAGGGGATAAAAAGCATTCAACACCAACTGTCATATGGCATAAAATATGTTAACATTAAGCACATGTGAAATAGACAATAAAGCCAAAGCATTCAATTATTAAAAAAAATACTAAGCGTTCATCGCAAACACCCCTAGCCAACTTAAAAGATTAGTTCATGGCTAGGAAAACCAACAACAAATCATCGTTTTAAATCATTATCACAAAACTATAAATATTTTCAAGAGAAATGAAACACAAGAAGGAAATGTTTCGATGAAGCCCCTTAATGGATCCAGAGCTCTCGGCAAAACTGCCCAGTCGAACCCTTGATTGCTCTCTACCCTTCTCTTCTCCTCGCGGCTCCAGCTTGCCTTTGGCTTATTCTTAAACTCCTTTATATAGGTGCAGGTGAAGCCCTAATTAGGGTTAGGGTAAAATCCTGAGTGTTTGGTGTCATAATTCTCAGAGGCAGTGCATTCCCACTTCATAGAACTGGGTTGACTTGGCTCTGACTCGGTGCTATTTTTCGGGCGTCGTTCTCACTTCTTTAGCCAACCAAACTTGGCATTCTCCTCATGTATTAGCCAACTAAGATCAGAATTTCCTTCTTGCATATGCTTTCTCTATTCCTATCGATCCTACATACCATAACAAGAAAAACACCCTTTCACGCTGGCAATAAAAACTATACATTCCTCGTCCCCTAGATGCAAATGCATGAAACTACTTGCAAAATATACTAATATATACATAAAGACAAGCAATAACATCACAATATATGCATGGGAAGTACATCTTTTGAGGAGTTAATAGATGGAACGGGTAACATTAAAAAACTGAAACAAGATAAAATTTTCAGCCTGAAATGATGAATAATATTCAGTTTAAACATATTTCCTCCAACAAGAAAAGCAATTTCATATCAAAATTTCGAAACACAACCCCTAGAATTCAATTATTTTGCAAATAAACAAACTTAGGGTTTTTCTTGTTACCTTCGCAATGGAGACAATTGCACATATTCAATTGCAGACCTAAATTGAGGTTTCGATCCTTTACACTCAGTGAAATGTTTTTTTACAAATTGAGAGGATTCTCCAAATTTTCAGCGGGGAAATGAGTTATAACCCTAAAATGTTATTAAACAAATAAAGGTTCGATTCTTATTCAAGGGAGCCAAAGGGCTTTAATCGCTACGAGTACCAAAATGATTAAGTACGTCGCGAGGCCTGCAAAAAACTGGAAATATGAATCGTTAAACCGAAAATATTATAATCATATAGTTTAGGTTGCGGAACTTGTTAATGAATTTTGATACTTGGCGGTTCAACCTAATATGTTATCTACTTCCTTTACTTTTTATGGTTTCAACGTCTAATTTTATCTATCTAACATACTATACGATAGGTTTCAGTATTAATATTTAAGTTCTGAAACATACTATACAAACATGTATTGTTAAAGGGACTTTAAACATTTCTAGTCTACACATTTTCTACAGGTTCCGATACATGTACAAAACTTCCAATATTAGGAGTAAAACATATATTGTTACACGTTAACCCTAAAATGTTACTTTCACAGCTAAAAGTTTTGGGACTCGATATCAAATTATGAGACATCTTCTGCCAACGTTAATTGTCACAAACTTTACTAACAATTTAAGTTTAAACTTTTATCTACCGGTTCAAGTACATATCACAGAGTTCCGAAACTTTACCATCCAAAAGAAAAGTTATGTGTTACTGTAACATTTTACATTGCAACAAGAATGTTATCCCTATAAAGTTTCGATACTATTTACTAAGTTTCGGAACTTGCCGGCAACAACATTTTGACGTTTCCGTGTGTTTTTTATGAGAATCTAAATCTAACAGTCAAAATCAAAAGTTTTCCCATCTAACGTGTTGAGTTGATCAATTGATGGCAAATCACCAAGAGAGGGTGAATTGGTAGTTAAAAATCAAGGGTGCAAAAACAAAATTGGAAATTGGAGACACAAGGATTTTAGAGTGGTTCAAGCTTCGAACAAGCTCTACATCCACTACCCCAGCACCCTACTGAGGATTTCAACAATTCACTAACTAGAATTCTTCCCCTTTTCTCGGCTTAGGAGGAAACCGTTACAAACGATCAATCTTTCTACCCAAAGATTGATCCACTTCACTCTTTACAAAGAGAAATAGGCAAACAATAAATAACCTCTCAAATAGGTGGATTTTTGCCCAATTACAATATATCACACTCCCAAAATTTACAAAAGATAAAACAATGAAAATACACTCAACTGGGGTTACAAGTATTTGACTCTTTAGCTCAAAAAGGTTTGGATATGTGCTTGGATGTTGCAAGTGAGTTCAATAGTTGTTGATGAGGCTTTGGAGACTTGCTTTTATACATTCTCATTGATTTATAGCCGTTTGGGTGGTTGAAGTCATCAATATAGATGTTGGCTCCTCTTTTTCCCACCATAAATGCACTTCTTCAACTACTCGTATCAGTACACGAACAACCATATCGATACTTGTCTCAAATAGAAAATCTATTGTGTACAATTTATGCAGGGGCGTATCGATACTAGAGGAAGCATATCAGTACGATCTTAGTGTAAAACAAAGGGGCGTATCGATACGGGCAAAGCCGTATTGATGCAATTTTGCTCACTTGAGCTACTGACTGAACCTGTATCGGTACGCCTTAAAGGTGCATCGAAACGGGTCCAACAACATTTTAAAAATAGTCTTTCCAGTAACTGACTCCAACAACTAAGTCATTAAATGCTAATATTTGAAAAAAAATCTTTGAAGCGTATCGAAACGCTTAGTAGTGTATCGATACGTTGTGCTTAAATCTTAAACCTAGTATGAAGGCCGTATTGAAACAGATGGAACCGTATCGAAACGCCTGGGCAAAATACTTAGCCCATATGAAGTCCGTATCGATACAGATGGAACCGTATGGAAACAGATGCTTATAGTGGCTAATGTTCTAAAAATTGTATCGATACGCTCAGAGACGTATCGATACGTCTGGGCGTATTTCTATAGTTTGGCCTTTAAAACACTTAGAAAAATTTAGGGCTTTAAGTTTTTGACTTAGAATCAAATATGCATTAAAATATTTGTCAGTTTGGAACACTTTTAAAAATTTGTTTACTTTACAATTAAGTCCTTGAAAAATATTTGTCATATCAAAATCAACATAGGTTTTACAATATCCCCTTTTTGATATAACAAAACCCAAAGCAAATATTTTAAGTCTTTGTGAAAAACTCCCCTTACTTTAAGATAGGTTTCAAAAATGTTTTTGGAAAATTTAAGCTTTTTCTTCTCCCCCTTTTTGTTAGATCAAAATCAATGATATTAAAGGATATAAACAAGAAATATAACAATAAAGCATAAATCAAGGCATAATCAAAGCAACATACTTATCATTGAAAGTTCAAAGCAACATAATCCAAATCCAACTTAAAATAAACTAAAATCAAAGCATAGGTTCATAGAGTAAATAACACAGGTGCATAAAAATAAAAGAAAACTAATATGATATGCAATGCAATGTATGTCTATGGAGTATCCTCATCATCCTCGTCCTTTTGATCTTCATATTCGTCATGGGTTTGAGTAGCCTGAGATTGTCTCCATTCTCCATGAAAAGCTGTAAGAGATATGTCCATCGAACTTTGTTGGCTTTCAATGGCTTGAACTCGATCCTCCAAGGAAGTAAATAGAGTATCAATGGCCGCAAACCTTTCGTTCATGGTTGTCTTCAATGAAGTGAATTGCTCATTAAGATAAGCCATGTGAGCATCCATAGCCGGTGGAGCTACCAGAGCTTGAGGGACGGCTTGTTGAGGAGCTTCTGATTCTCCAGGGATTGCATCACGTGGAAGCTCGGCGAGACGTAGCCATTCACCACTAAAATAGTGAAACTTTGCACGAACAAGAGAGCGCTCATCAATGGGATCTGTAAGAGGCTCAGAAAAGTCTTACGAGTAATCGATCTCCAATTGAGTAAACATGTAACTCAAAGCTGTCCCATAAGTGAAGGATGAAACTAGAGGGGTGTGTTGATGTTGGATGAGGTAAACTAGCTCCGCAAACATTATTTGAGCAAGATTGTGCTACTTCTCATCATGAAAACATCTTATCCAAAAGTTATCCACTTTTCGGATAGTGGAAAACTTTCCACCAGATGGTCGAAACCACCAAGAAATCATGAGATGCAAGAAGCGATCATGAGCATCAAGAACTGTGACAGAACTGCCAAGAACATGTCCCAAGGAGTCTTCATCATCAATTCCCTCATATTCAAACTCAAAGATATTAACTAGAGTTTAAACATCAATATGAAACTTCTTCCCCATTAAGAATGACACAATAGCAATGACCTTAGAATGATCTTGATTGGGGATGCACCGGGCATTAGCAAAGAAGATCAAAACAAGGTTATAGTACAAAAACCTGAGGATAGTCAAAAATTGAATAAAGTTTCAACCATGCAAGAGATGAAGATATTTGAACTTGAAGAGTTTGGAGTTTAAAAAAGGAACAAAGGTTACTCTTTCACGGCGAATTTTGTAGTTTTGATATTGCTTGAAGTTGTTTAAAGCCGCCGGGGTTGGAAAACGTTTTTGATAAATAAAACTAAGATTAGGACGTGTCGAATTATCTTCGGTTGAAGACTCGCCAACCTCATTTGTTCTAGCTCCTTTTTCTTGGTGCCATAGATAATCTGAAAAACAATTTAGGCACAAAACATATGTATGCATAAATCATCAAATTCAATCCAATATGTAATCCAAAATTCAAGGTATTAATGAGAAACTATACAATATAATTTTAGAAAGATTTTGATAAAAAGAAATCTGGAAAATAGATTTACAAATATACGATATATTTTTATATCCGAATAAAAAAATTTAGATTTTGAATGATTTTTTGTAAAAACTTTAAAACCCATACTATATGTATAATTTTTGTACAAAAATTAGTTAAAACAATATACGAAACTAAACAAAAAAATAAAAAGAAAAAGAAAGAGTTTATACCTTGATTTGAGGAAATTGGAAGAATGGATGGATGATAATGCACCAATTTGATGAGAGATCTTAGACTTGGTTTGATGAACAAAAACCCTAAAAAATTTGTGTGAAAAAAAGAGGATTTGATGGGTATTTATAGTTAAAAAAACTAGGGTTTCGAATGAATAAGGGTTTAAAAGTTTGATTTAAAGTTGGATACTCATTAAAGAATATATGGTCGCGTGTACCGATACACCACATGGTGTATCGATACAGGTGTGTCAAAACATATGGACCGTTTCGATACGGACTCACCTGTATCGAAACCTGTTCTTGAACCCGTATCGATACGGTTGGACCCATATCGATACACTTGTGCTGAGGAATGCAATATGGGTTGAGTCAAGAATGGTGTATCGAAACACCTTCACCCGTTTTGATATGAATAACCCAGAAAATGCATTTTGGGCCACAAGTTGCTCAAAAGTTTGATTTTACTCGAACCAAAATGCATGTGTATGATGTATGAACAACATGAAGGTTAAGAATAAAGACAAGCTCTCCCTAACTAAAGGCATAGATGCATCAAGAGGCAAAATTACATAACCATGGAAATCAAATCAATTCAAGCAAATTTTTTTGGCCTTTTGGGACTCTAAAGGGTCAAAGAAGGCTTATTAAACCTAACTCTCTCCTAAGGTCCGGTCCAAAAACGTTCTTTATCTAATGGTTTGGTAAATATATCCGCTAATTGGTTCAAGGTATCGACATACTCTAGAACTACATCATTTTTCAAGACATGATCTCTAATGAAATGATGCCTTATTTCTATGTGTTTGGTTCTAGAGTGTTGGATATGATTCTTAGTGAGACAAATGGCACTAGTGTTGTCACACTTAAGGGGTATGATATCTACTTCAACACCATAGTTTAAGAGTTGTTGCTTTATCCAAAGGACTTGAGCACAATAACTCCCTAAGGATATATACTCCACTTCGATGGTAGATAAGGCTACGCTATTTTGTTTCTTAGAGAACCAAGATACGAGCATACTACCTAGGAATTGGCATGTTCCGAAGGTACTTTTCCTATCTATCTTACATCCTCCATAATCCACATCCGAGAAGGCATGAAGATCAAAGGAGGAATCTCTAGGATACCAAAGACCTAAACTAGGTGTATCTCTAAGGTATCTAAAGATTCTCTTAATGGATACTAAGTGTGGTTCTCTAGAGCTAGCTTGAAACCTAGCACACAAGCAAACACTAAACATGATATCGGGTCTACTTGCGGTTAGGTAAAGCAAAGAGCCAATCATTGAACGATAAAGTTTAGAATTGACACACTTACCTTCTTCATCTTTGTCAAGCTTAATATATGAGCTCATTGGAGTTCCTTGAGGCTTTACATTCTCTAAACCAAACTTTTTGAGCGTATTGTTGATGTACTTGGCTTGATTGATGAAGGTATCATCCTTCCTGTGCTTGATTTGGAGCTTCAAGAAAAATGAAAGCTCCCCCATCATGCTCATCTCAAATTTACCTTGCATTAGCTTAGAAAATTCTTGGCAATAAAACTCATTAGTAGAACCAAAAAAAATATCATCAACGTAAATTTGAACCACTAAGATGTCATTTCCATATCTTTTTAATGAAAAGTGTAGTATCCACCTTGCATTTTTCAATTAAAAAGTTTGAAAGCCTTTCATACCAAGCTCTAGGAGCTTGGTTTAAACCATATAAAACTTTAGTGAGTTTGAAAACATGATTTGGAAATTTTGTATCTTCAAAACCCGATGGTTGTTCTACATACACTTCTTCATTTATAAAACCGTTTAGAAAAGCACTTTTTACATCCATTTGAAAAAGCTTGAAATCATGAAAGCATGTAAATGCAAGAAGTATCCTAATAGCTTCCATCCTAGCTATGGGTGCATATGTTTCATCGAAATCTATTCCCTCTTCTTGAGTGTAACCTTGAGCAACAAGTCTAGCCTTGTTTCTCACTATGTTACCACTCTCATCTATTTTGTTTCTAAAGACCCATTTAGTTCCTATTGTAGATTGATTACTAGGCCTATCAACTAATGTCCATACTTTACTTCTCTCAAATTGATTATGTTCTTCTTGCATGGCCAATATCCAAAAATCATCTTTTAATGCTTCTTTGATATTCTTAGGCTCAATGCATGAAATAAATGCAACATTATTCATAAGTTTAAAAGAGGATCTAGTGGTTACCCCTTTGGATGGATCACCTTTGGATGAAATAAATTGCCCTGGCAACTAGCTCGGCATAACCTTCATGCATTGCCCTGGCAACTACGTCGGCATCTCCTTCATGCACTGCCCTGGCTTCTGGTTCCAGCCTTGCTTTGGCAACTGATTCTGCACACACAAAAACACACCAAAGCAGTATCTTTTTCCACAAAAATCACCAAGTTATGTAATCAAGCTCAACGGTGGAAAGAAACATGAATTAATGCATGAATGACTAATTATGCAACTAATATGAGCCTAAGCCTAACAATAATATGAGTAAAAAGGGTAATAAAAATAGTACTTTTGAACACTTAACACACCCCCAAACTCGAACTATTGCTTGTCCTCAAGAAGTGCAAACTAACAATTACCTGGCAAGACTTTAATAATCAAAGACATGCTTCAAACTTGAATTCAAACCTCGGAACCATGGCACAAAGTATGATCACCTTTTAATTTTTCGGATAGCACAAAAATTACACGGAATCAAACTATAGTGCTCGTGACAATGTGTGTGCGTAGTTGTGTACAAGTTGATTTTCAAGATTCTATGTGAAAAATAGGCTTTTATCAATTTAATTACCGGGGCATTTATTTTTATATTCGCTAGAGCCAATTTCGGGCACCTCTAGCAAAGTAAGCAATTTCTTATTTTATTTTAGTCGACTAGAGCCAATTTCGGGCACCTCTAGCATTCTTTAATATGCATTAACTACTAGAGCCAGTTTCGGGCACCTCTAGCAAGAAATTAACTTTTAATTTTCAATTTTAAATTTACCCAAAATTTAAGCAACCTAAGTTCACTAAGTTTCTTTCAATCAACAAGCCACAACTGTGTTAAAAAATTAGCATCATAGTAAAATTCTAAGTTCTTTTCATGCAATCCTAAAATTAAAGGTTCTTTCAATTAAGTGCAGTGGCAAAAATTCATCATTGGATATTCAACAATTCTTAAGCAATTAAATCCAATCAAAGGCATGGCAAGTAACATATGCAACCTATATGTGATTGCTAAATATGAATGCAACTAAACATGAAACTAAGTAGAAACCAAGACCCCTCCAAACTCGAGAGAAGCATTGTCCTCAATGCATGTAAAAGTGAAACAAAATTTAAAAGAAACTAAATGAAATGAGTAGTTTCCGAAGCCATTGTTGTTTCCTGGGCATCGCCAGTTTCTGTTGCCGTGGCAACTGCAGAGGTAGTTGCCAGGGCTGTTGTCGGGGCATCCTCTAGTTCGGTTGCCGTGGCAAGTAGTCGGCAGGGAATTTTCTTAGCATGGTGGTTGTGAGTCTTGTTGTGGAAAAGAAAAGAAAACCTGGAAACTAAAGATAATGAAGAAAAATAAAATAAAATATCTCTTAAAAATTCCAAAAATAAATAAAGAAAACGAAAATAAAATAAAGTTCCAAAAATAAAAAAATAAAAAATAAAAATTCTTAGAAAGAGCATTTTTAATGCATCTTCTAATGTTACTGCATATCTGAGAAAACTTAAGGAGGGTCGTTTCTGATACTTCTTATAGTCCATCCGCACCCTCTATCGAGTGACAATATTGCCCAAAAAGAATTGGGCTAATGTGCTCGCAGCTACTCCCTTTTGTGTTACCATGGTGGAGGTATCTCTCTTCCTTGTTCTCTTGTAGTCCATGTATACTCTCCACCTTGCTATTATTCCTGAAGGCATGAATATATTAGTAGAAAAAGTTATATCAACATCCAACCATTTAATTACCTCAATCTCATTGACCTCCATCATGGTTGGATGTAGCTTTTCGTTGTCGTGGCAATTGCTGCTCAAGCCAAATGCCGTGGCAATCAGTTGCCAAAATTCGCTGTAAGTCAAGGGAAAAACCAATTGTCTGAAAAGCTTTACGAATCCAAACACCGTTTTCTTTTGGCCTCTCAAACATCTCTATCAGTAGAGATTTCGATGGCTTCAAATCTACCAACATCGGTTCCTCAAGACATACCTGCAATGGACGAGGTGAGTTTTTAAAGAATTTAAAAGGTTCAACCATTACCTGCTCATATTCTATTGGCAAAGTATTATCATCTCGTTGATCTTGCATGTGGTCTTGCAATTGCCGTGGCAACTGTAGATGAAAGCAATCTACGAATTCCTGCTTCAACATCAATGTTGTAACCTTTTGGGCATCGGGTTCCTCAGAATTTGTTGTAGTATTGTTGTTCTCAGCTTCACTGAGTGTTGTCACGGCATTGCTCTGTTTAGGCTCCTCAATTATTGCCGAGGCAATTTGTTGCTCAGGCTCATCAAATGTTGGGTAGTCTTTCTCGTCAACATACTCTCGACTTTGAGGTTTTAGTTGTTCCTCACACATCAGAGAGTTTTCTTTGCATTGTTCCTTGTCCTCTTGCCTTGGGACATCAGTATCCCCAGGAATGGATTGTTGGGGCATGTTATCCAAGGCATATGTGGATCTCCTCAATTGATCTTCTGAATTCCCCAATGTTGCATCCCACTGAGCTATCTTCATATCCATGGACTTTGATAGCTCTCGAATCTCTTCAATTGATCCATCAAGTCTAGCCAAGGAAGCTAGCAACGTTTCCTCCAAGGAATTTGAATGCTCCTAAAAAGGACTATATTGACATGGCATATCTGTTGCTACGACAAAATTGTCATGGTAAAAAAAAATTGAGCTTTTTGATCATACCATTAAGGATTTTGATGTTGGTTCCATCTATGGTCCTCCATGTAGCCATATGAACTGAAAATGTGAGGGCAATTTTCAAACACATGATGTTCTCCACACATAGCACAAGAGTTTTCCACTGGATAAACTCTTTGGGCTTTTCTCGGTTGGTATAGGTAATCATCGAAGGGTGTAAGAAATTCTTGAGTGGATTGATTCCTATCTTCCATCATCAACTCTTGAATAGATCGACTTTTATTTCCTGACATATTGATGTCCCTTAACTTGTAGCGCACCTAATTTTTTTTTATAAAACAAACAAAAAGAAAAAGTTAGTAGAACTAATAAGAAAAATGCAATAACAAAAACAACTAACACCAATTACCAATCCCCGACAACGGCACCAAAAACTTGTTGCGCGTATTGATTGCTACGCAAACAGTGCAAGTATTCACGTCGCAAGTAATAAGTGATACGAGTATCGTCTCCACAGGGATTGGTTTGGGCCACTTTGCTTAAGTTACTGCACTGTGAAAATAAAAACACAATTGTAATAGGAGTTATAATTAATGAGTAAACTAAGAGCAATAAACTAAAAGAATAGATGAAATCAAATAAGAGAGAGTAGGCCAGGTTATCGTGAGTATGAAGAGTGATAGTAGAGTGGATTGTCTTGGTACTTGAGTGCAAAAACAACTCAATCGATTGGGCAGTGGCAGCTATCATAATGTCGGGGAATTGGGTTAAGCCGATGCCAGGGCAGTGAAGAAAATTCGCTAATGCCAGGGCAATGAGTGAAGCTGATGCCTGGGCAATGAAGAAACTGGATGATTGCCAGGGCAATACGCGAAGCAGATGCTTGGGCAATATGGAAACTGCGATTAATGCCTGGGCAACGTTCAACAACCTTCAAGGTTCGGCGAAGCGTTCTTCCATGATTTCTTCTTATCCCTAAGTCAAAATACTAGTTACTTGTGCATGCCTTGATGATACCTCCCAGCGTAAACCAAGGGTGGACAACAACCGATCTTGCGCTCCTTTTAGCTGTTGAAATCCGTAACTTATTCTTAAGCCGGATTAGTCTTCACCATCAATAGATTAAATAAAGACCATGCTCATTCGTTTCATGAATCTAACTCTCCCAATTTAGATAAATATATAGTTTCATGAGATCCTCTCCCAATTCACTCACAACCAAGATTAAGAACCAAGAATGAACAAACCTTGAATTAAAATTGCAAACTCAAAAACCTAAACAAATCTAATCGTTTATCAAAACCACAAACCTAAAATAACCCAAGCCAATTCACATCAATTCATGGCCGGGTTTCAAAAGATATACAAAGAATAATCCCCAAACATGAATCGAATAGAAGCAAAGAAGAAGAAGAAATCGAGCAGCCCTCTTGAATTCTCTCTCAATCGAACCCCCTCCAAGCTTGTTGAAATAGGCGGCTAGGGGTTCTTTATATAGGAGATGGTTAGGTCAAAGTTTTTCTTGAGGAGGAAGTTAAGTTGGAATTAAATACTTTAAAAGAATATAATTCTTTATTATATTTAAATTCCTTCTAGATCTTCTCCTATCTTCTTTGGGATTTAATCTCTCTTTGAATCTCCAATTCTTCTAGGATTTATCTTCTTCCACGTCATATTGGGCTTTATCTAGTCATCAATTCGAGTGCCACATCATCTTTTTCCATTGTTCACAATTGCCCTGGCAACTAGCTCGACATCTCCTTCATGCATTGCCCTGGCAACTGCGTCGGCATCTCCTTCATGCACTGCCCTGGCTACTGGTTCCAGCCTTTCTTTGGCAACTGATTATGCACAAACAAAAGAACACCAAAGCAGTATATTTTTCCACAAAAATCACCAAGTTATGTAATCAAGTTCAACAGTGGAAAGAAACATGAATTAATGCATGAATGACTAATTATACAACTAATATGAGCCTAAGTCTAACAATAATATAAGTATAAAGGGTAATAAAAATATTACTTTTGAACACTTAACAATGACCTATGAGCATTATTTTATTAGTTTCAATGTTCATGATTTTACACTCATTAACATCAAATAGAAAATTAAAACCCTTATCACATAGTTGACTAATGCTCAACAAGTTATATTTTAGACCATTGACATATAAAACATCTTCAATGAGTATAGAAGAGAGATTACCAATGGAACAATACCCTCAATGTGGCCTTTAGAGTTGTCACCAAATGTCACCACTCCTTGGCTTTAGCTCCATGAATCTACTCTTGTCTCCAGTCATGTGTCTTGAGCATCCACTATCAAGGTACCATGTGTTTTGCTTGAAGCTTTGGCCTTGTAGTACAAACAAAGAATTAATTCTTGACTTTTGGTACCCAAATCATTTTGGGTCCATGAGTATTAGCTCCCAAAAGCTTGGTTCCCTTAGGAATCCAAGAAGCAATGGCATTCATATTGTTAGAAACAACAAATTCCTTAGGAACCCATACACTCCTAACTCTTTTAGTTCTAGATTACTTTTGAAAGCTTCTTTGTTTTGGGTTAAAAGGCTTTCTCTTAACATATTGGGTTTTTGAAGAACTTCCTTTTTCAAAAACACTTTTCCCAATAGTAAGAGAAGTTTTAAGATTATCCATCTCCTTTGTGTGATAATCTTGGAAATTGGAAAGAAGTTTTTCTAAATCGAGATTTTTCTTTTTAAGCTCATTTAAAAGATTTATCAAATATAAAACTTTCTTTTCCAATTCTGAGTTAGTTTCTAAAAGAGAATCATTTTGAGTTTTCAAATCGGTAGTAATTTTCTTGTTTTTCAAAATTGATTCTTTGAATTTGTCAACTAACTTACCGTAAACATCTTGCAACTCATCATATGCATCATATAATTCATCATAAGTAAGATTAAGAGATGATGAGCTAGAGTTTACCATTTGGTCATCCTCAAAGACCATGAGGCAAAGATTGGCCACCTCTTGCTCCTCCTCATCGGATGATTCTTTATCACTCTAAGTGGCAAGTTGGGCCTCGAGCTTCTTCTTCTTCATGAGGCTCTTCTTTTTGAGTTGGAGACACTTGGTTCGGATGTGCCCTGGCTTCTTGCACTCATAACATATGAGTTGGTACTTATCTTCTTCTTTGTCTTTGTTCTTGAAGTCTCACATTTGGTTGAATTTCCTACCCCGGTTGGACTTCATGAACCGAGTGAAGCGATTGGCTAGCAAGGCCATCCCTTCGTCTCCCTCCTCGTTTGAATCGCTCTCATCAAAGAAAGCTGTGAGAGCAATTCCAAGCTTCTTCTTTTCACTCTCTTTATTCTTTTTTTTCTTATTCTTTTCTTCCCTTTCTTACTTCATGATCTCATGAGTAAGGAAGGATCCAACAAGAGTATCAAGCTTGAGAGTCTTTAAATCTCTAGCTTCGATGATTGTCGTTCTTTAGCTATCCCATGATTCCAAAAGAGACTAGAGTAGCTTCCGGGCTAACTTGTCTTCGGGAATAATCTCACCGAAGCCCTTGAGACCATTTACGATGACGAAAAAGTAGTCGAACATCTTCGTTATGCTCTTATCGGCCTCGATCTTAAAATTCTCATAACTAAGATTGAGAAGCCTGATCTTCGTCTCCTTGACATCGCTTGTCCCTTCATGGGTTGTCTCAAGTGTGTCCTATACTTCTTTTGCGCTTGAGATTAAGGACACTTTTGAGTAGATGTCCGGTCCAAGAGAGCAAAATAGCATGTGCAGGACCTTGTCATTAACTTGCAATCTCTTTCGATCATCTTCACCCATTTACACCTTTGTCTTTGGAATGAGTCTTCCTTCTCCATCTCTCTTCATAGGGATTGTTGGTCCATCTTCTACCATATCCCAAAGTAAGTAACCGTTGGACTTGATGAAGAGCCTCATCCTATTCTTCCAATAGGGATAGTTATCCTCATTGAAGAATGGTGGTTTGGTGATCGATTATGACTTGTATATGCATGGCCTGGAGGTGGATTCCATTGCTTGATGTCGATTGATCGAACTCTTCCAAGGATCTCCTCAAGAGGGTGTTAATCCTTCTAGTGAGTGTAGCTCTGATACCAATTGTTGATTTGATCAATTGATGGCAAATCACCAAGAGGGGGTGGATTGGTAGTTAAAAAATGAAGGGTGCAAAAACAAAATTGGAAATTGAAGACACAAGGATTTTAGAGTGGTTCAAGCTTTGAACAAGCTCTACATCCACTACCCCAACACCCTACTGAGGATTTCAACAATTTACTAACTAGAATTCTTCCCTTTTTCTCGGCTTAGGAGGAAACTGTTACAAATGATCAATCTTTCTACCCAAAGATTGATCCACTTCACTCTTTACAAAGAGAAATAGTCAAACAATAAATAACCTCTCAAATAGGTGGATTTTTGTTCAATTACAATATATCACACTCCCTAAATTGACAAAAGATAAAATAATGAAAATAAACTCAATTGGAGTCACAAGTATTTGACTCTTTAGCTCAAGAAGGTTTGGATATGTGCTTGGATGTTGCAAGTGAGTTCAATAGTTATTGCTGAGGCTTTGGAAACTTGCTTTTATACCTTCTCATTAATTTCTAGCAATTTAGGTGGTTGAAGTCATCAATATAGCCGTTGGCTCCTCTTTTTCCCACCATAAATGCACTTCTTCAACTACCCGTATCGGTACACGAACAGCCGTATCGATACCTGTCTCAAATAGAAAATCTGTTGTATACAATTTATGTAATGGCGTATCGATACGCGAGCAAGCGTATCGGTACGATCTCAGTGAAAAACAAATGGGCGTATTGATACAGGCAAAGCCGTATCGATGCAATTTTGCTCACTTGAGCTACTGTCTGAATCTGTATCGGTACGCCTTAAGGGTTTACCAAAATGGGTCCAACGACATTTTAAAAATGGTCTTTCTCAATAACTGACTCCAACGGCTAAGTCATTAAATGTTGATATTTGAAAAAATCTTTGAAGTGTATCGAAACACTTAGTGGTGTATCGGTACGTTGTGCTTAAATCTTAAACCTAGTATGAAGGTCGTATCGAAACGGATAGAACCGTATCGAAACGCCTGAGCAAAATACTTAGCCCATATGAAGTCCGTATCGATACAGATGGAACTGTATCGAAACAGATGCTTACAGTGGCCGATATTCTAAAAATTGTATTGATACGCTTAGAGGCGTATCGATACGCATGGGCGTATTTCTATAGTTTTGCCTTTAAAACACTTAGAAAAATTTAGGGATTTAAGTTTTTGACTTAGAATCAAATATGCTTTAAAAATATGTCAGTTTGGGACACTTTTAAAAATTTGTTTGCTTTACAATTAAGTCATTGAAAAATATTTGTTATATCAAAATCAACATAGGTTTTACATAACGGCTCTAACATCCTGCCGTTTATTAGCCATATGCTAACACGCCATTCTTTATATTTTCCTTAAAAATTAACCCGAAAAACACGGATAGATTATCGAGCATATAATTTGTTGGAAAAAACGTGATAAAATGGAAACTTTGAGCCATATTTCGAATGGGTAAAGGTGGAGATTCAAATAAGGATTTGATTGGATCTTATTCAACTCTATGAGACCTTTACAACGATATCTCATATGCTCAAAATGGTTGAGTAATGAATGAGAAATTGATGCTCAAAGTAAGTAGGCTAAAATTAAGTATAGGAAATGAAACCCCCATATCCCACATGGATGGGATAAATGGAATGGGAAGTGTTTATATACACTTATCCTATTTGTGTTCGTTGAATAACTTGAATGGAAACTGTGCCTTATGCGCAGGGGGTGCAAATCCAATCCCATTTGGGTTGGGTGCACCCGCACGACGTGGGTGACGCGAATGTCCAGACCGACCGGGCCCTACGTGGACCTGCGAACATTTTACCACTTCGAATTATTTTTTTCTTTTGAGATAGCATATTATCTCAAAATTAAAGGGATAATTTTGGATTGAAAGTTGATTTTGCTTGCAGCCCACTCATATATCTGATCAAGGGAAAATCAAAATAATTTTTATTCACGTTTGACCTAATTCTCCCTTATAAATACATGATCTTTTTTCAGTTACACACAATTAAAAACAAAACAAAAATTGTTTTCCTCCTCCCAAATTGCATTGGTTTTTGTGGTGATAGTCGCAGGCTCGAGTTCTTTCGTGATTACTCAGTCGTGCTGCTGAAGATAATCATTTGTTGTTGTATTCTGAGAGACCGACGATCGAAGATCTCTAGCACTAAAGAGCGGTTGAATCTGTCTTAAGGAAACTGCGTTTCTAGCAGGCCTCAACAACCATTTCTGGTTAGTTCAAAACTGTATTTCATTTATTTCTTTTTGATTACTGTAATTTAATTACTTTAATTTATTTTATTGATTATTTCGAATTTAACCTTGTTTTTGTCCAGCAATCTTAAGACATATTTTATCCAAGGCGATTCAAAATAAGTACAATTGTGAGAAAGCAAACAAATTTGTTTCAGGAATTATCCTGCCGTTTTAATGGGTTTGCTTAGATCTCAGAAATAAAGGAGACAAATCTATTTTACAGAAAATATCGTTAAGAGTAACTGAGGTTACAGATTTTGTGAAAAACCAAAATCAGAAATAAACGAAATTATTTTGAGTTTATTGGAATTATTATTAATTATGGTTCTTGTCTTTGTGAACAGGAACAATGACTACGAAAGGAGATCTTATCAAATCACCCAAGTCGTCTGCACAAACGGTGGGACAGGGATAGATGTCAGAAAAGACAAGTCAGCCCATGAATCCGAACAAAACGACAGTAGAAATAAGCCACAATGAGAAGCTGTCAAAATTCTTCAGGCAGAATTTCAAGACATGTCAACAAAAAATGTTTTTCTATCTGACCATGCTAAACCTGGTAAAGTATTTGAAGGAAGATCCTCCAGTTCTCACGGTAGGAGACGGATAATGAGAGGTGGATGAGCTCACTACCTTCAGCATCACCAGGATTGGGAAAATGGTGACTACCTGTGTCAGAATTACATTCTCAACGGACTACAAGACTCGTTGTATTCGATATATGATGTGTACAAAACATCATTAGAACTGTGGGCTGCATTGGACAAAATACAAAGCAGAAGATGTTGGGGCTAAGAAATTCTTAGTCGCAAAATTCTTGAATTTTACTATGGTTGATTCAAAACCAGTAGAAAGTCAAGTGGAGGAACTCCAATTGATTATTCACAGAATTCTTGCTAAAGGAATGGTGATAAGTGAGTTCTTTCAAGTAGTTGTCATCACGGAAAAAATGTCTCCCGAATGGAATGACTTTAAAAATTACCTGAAGCACAAAAGAAAGGAGATGCCAGTGGAGGAACTGATTGTCAGACTTCGTATTGAAGAAGACAATAGAGGCAATGCCAGAAATCTCAATAGAGAAACCTTTCAGAAGGCTAAGGCAAATATTGTCGAAGTCAAGAGGGGAAGGCAACCCCAACAACACCAAGACAAGACAAAGTTGGGACCCAATGGTGGAATTTCCAAAAATGAGAAATTCAATAGAGCCTGATTCAACTATGGTAAGGCGGGGCACATGTCTTCTGAATGTAGACATGCAAAGAAAGCCAAGAAGGTTAATATTGTGGAAGAGGAAGCCTAAGAAAAGGGGATGGTTGTGGGTTGGGGATATATTTTAATATCTGTAAAAACCCAAAATTATTAATAAGAATATTGTTTCTTTCGGTTACATAATTTTTGCATAGACATGTTAATTATGATTCTTTGTATAGACTAATTAACATGGAACACATCCCTTTCATTTCAAACGTGAAACATATAAAGAAGTACGGAACCGCTTGATCTGAATCATAGCGATGTTTATTCAAATGATAGAACAAACTAGTTTTGCTTAAAGGCAAAGATAGTATAGAGAAATTGTTCTCTATAAGTAAGATGTTGAAACCCAAACTTAATAAATCGGCTAATTTGGAGAAACTCTATGTGAGTAACGTTGCAACATCAAAATTGACAATGATTTTGAAGATAAGAATTGAAACTTCAAAATGTGCCTAACATGTGGGGAGAGTTGTTCTATCAACTATTTACTTATTCTCAATGAGACAAGACACCATATGAGTTATGGAAGGAAATAAAACCTTCTTACAACTACATAAAATTTGAGGTGTGTCTTGCAAAGATAATGTTCCCATTACCGAAGTAAATGAAAATAAGTGGACTATATTTTCATTGACTATGTAGAACATAGTAACGGATATCAATTTCTTGTGTACAAATAGATTAACAAGAATATGATAATGGAAACAAAGAATGACTCATTCTTTGAAAATATATTTCCTATATAATTAGGGAAGTTTATCCAAGGAACGAACTTTGGATGAAAAATAGTCCATACATTCAACAAAAGGTTGAAACAAAAACATTGTCATGATGACAAATAAAAGTGTGCATTAGGATACATGATCCTATGTTGATGACACGCTCATTGTTATATGTAACAATGAAATGGTAAAACGTACCAATGTCATGTTAAATATGAGAGTAGATGATATGAGCATCCAAATCAAATGGGCACTTGAAGGTCCCATATTAACTCAGTCACACTATGTGAACAAATTCTTGAGAAATTTAACAATGATGATTCTGGTATAGTCAGAACTCAATTAGACAACTGATCTCAAATAGTGTTATCTATGTTGATTTTGAAAAATCAAAAGATAACATTGCGGATCCGCTAACCAAAGGGTTAAATCGAGATCAAGTTGAGAAAACATCGAAAGAAATGAGACTAAAGCCCCCCAAAATTAAGGCGCTATGTGAAGGAAAACCCTGCCTAGTTGACTGGAGATCCCAAGATCTAGGTTCAAAGGGACAACCTAATTGCATAGACCTTGTGCGGTCACTATGGGGGTTACTCTCCCAAGTCTATTCCTATGATGTAAATAGTGACAAAAAGTGGAATAGGCTAAGCAATGCTTTTAATGACCATTGTGTGCGTCGGTGAAGCCGAGCAACATAAGTCACCTATATAAGAGAGAAGTGAGGTCGCTTCAAGAAAACTATTGGGGCATAGTTCTCTCAAACTCTTGTAGAACCAGGCAATGTCCACGACCATATGGACATAACCATGAGAATGAAACTCGTGCCAGAAAGGTAGTTGTATGAGGTATATCATCATTTACACAAATAATTGAATAGTTCAAGGACATCGCGTCTACTAGATAGCCATTAAAGTAAATATACTTTCACAATGGAAGGTTCAAGGGTAGACACCTACCTATACTATACAACTATTAACCGTAGAAACTATCGCCACATCGAGTCAAAATGTTTTGATAAAATGCATCAATTTCATTCATGTGGGGGATTGTTGGAAAACATGATAAAATGGTAACTTTGAGCCATATTTCAAATGGGTAAAGGTGGAGATTCAAATAAGGATTTGATTGGATCTTATTCTACTCCGTGATACCTTTACAACGGTATCCCGTATGCTCAAAATGGTTGAGTAATGAATGAGAAATTGATGCTCAAAGTAAGGAGGCTGTAAATTAAGTAAAGGGAATGAAACCCCCATATCCCACATGGATGGGATAAATGGAATGGGAAGTGTTTATTTACACTTACCTTCTTTTTGGTCATTGAATGACTTGAATGGAAACTATGCCTCACTCGCAGGGGGGCGAATCCAATCCCATTCGGGTTGGGGTGCACCAATACGATGTGGGCGATGCGAATATCTAGACCGGTTGGGCCCTACGTAGACTTGCAGACATTTTACCACTTCGAATTATTTTTCCTTTTGAGATAGCATATTATCCCGAAATTAAAGGGATAATTTTGGATTGAAATTCGAATTTTGCTTGCAACCCACTCATATATCTAATCAAGGGAAAAATTGGAATATTTTTTATTCACGTTTGACCTAATTCTCCCCTATAAATACATGCTATTTTTTAGTTGTTTAACACACAATTAAAAACATAACAAAAATCGTTTTCCTCTTCCCAAATTGCATTGGTTTTTCTGGTGATAGTTGAAGGCTCGAGTTCGTTCATGATTACTCAGTCGTGCTGCTAAAGATAATCATCCGTTGCTGTATCCTAAGAGACCGACGACCGAAGATCTCTAGCACCGAAGAGCGGTCGAATCTATCTTAAGGAAATTGCGTTTCTAGAATACCTCAACAACCGTGTCTGGTTATTTAAAAATTGTATTTCGTTTATTTCTTTTTAATTACTATAATTTCATTACTTTAATTTATTTTATTTATTATTTTGAATTTAACCTTGTTTTTGTCCAACATAATTTAACAGCAAGTGAAGAGTTTAGAACATAACAGGGCATGGGAGACGGATTTTTTTTTCTGAATCATATTAATTGATTAAAAGATATCATATGTATATATTTTTTATTTTTTTGATAATACATGGGTCATGTTTGACAGTTAGCGGATATGTGATTGCATTAGTTGTTTTTATTAACAGATTGTATTAGCTGATTGTATAATATTATTTGGTAAAATTAATTGATACTCAATAGTTGTTTGCTTATTTGGAAAAAAATAACATATAAGTGCATGATTCTATTCAATAACTGTTTGAATAGTTTATTAGTTATCAATATTTTGTATTTATTAATATTAATTAAATTATGAAAATTAAATATAACAGTATTAAGCATATTTTTTATTAAATAAAAAATGTATTGCATTCTCATATCAAGATTTAAATTCATACAAGATTGGGCAATATGAGCATCCTTAGGCACTAGGCCAATTAGTGGACTCATACATTGCTAAGCATATTTGAATGAACTATATGTTAATTTATTATTTATATAATTATTTTTAATGTAATTTAATTAATTGTTAAATTTAAATGATATTTGAAGTATATGTTAATTTGAAAAAAAAATAATTGTTAAGGGTATAAGAGTTTTTACAAATCTTATGTCAAAACTTCTAAACCCAAAAAGCTACTATTAGCAGCTTTTTCAAATTGAGAGGTTTAATTCGAATTCGTTCTTACAAGCCTTTATTCACCAAATATCCTAATTAGCGGATTTGACTGGTTAAACCTTTAAAAATGGTTCAAACCACTAATTTTAGATCAAAAAGTTATTTACTAAACCAAGCCATATACTTTAAAGATAACTCCGTTAAAATCCAAATCTTTTAAGATAACTTCATCCTCCTTTTCTAATTTAGTTACTGATAGAATATTGTTAAACATTTTAGTGATATCTTTAATTAGTTAGTTGGTTTTATTAAAAAAAATAAATGTTTAAATTATATTGTTTTGTAGTTTAGATGTCTAATTTTTTTCCAAAGTATATGTTTAATGTTTTATTATGTATTTATTTTCATATTGTCCGTCAAAAAATTGTCCAATGATTGTGTAATATGTGGCTTCGATCATCTAAAATTTAGGGTTAAATTGATATTTTATCAGACGGAACTATTGATTAGTGCAGAAATATCTGCTCTATTGAAGGTGTCATTTGAGACAGTGACGGCTCATGGCTTTCTGAATTTTGTAAACAGATCACCCCCTCTCAACACTGAACACTGAGCTATGGGAACTGTTTGAAGGACTCCTTGTTTAGGTGTATAAATGAATCATCACTATTATTCTTGAAATAAAAACAATCGTCAAAACGATATCTTTCGAAATCATGAGTAGTCATAAATGGTTCAAACATCTTCTACCATTGTTTAGGTGATCGTTTTATCCCATGAAAGAACTTTTTCAGGAAGCATACATAGTTCTCTTTTCTTGAGACTTTAAAACCTTCTAATTGTTGCATATTAATGTTTTCTGTTAAAAAAAAGTCACTGCCTTCTCTCTCCATTATTCTAGATACAAGTGCACTGTCTCAAGAATTATAGAGTTCTCTAAAAGTAAAATAATATAATATTATAATAATGTACAATCTACCGACATTGTCTTCCGATATATAAGCTGTCATTTTGAACGTTGTGTGTGAAAAAAAATTGAGAAAGTAAGTGAGGGTGTGTGTGAGGGTGACGTGAGCTAGTGGGAGCAAGTGGAGTGTGCGAGATTGGAAAATAATGGGTGTATAAGTGAGTGTTGAGAGATACTAAGGTAGGTGCTTGTATTGTAATTTATTTGTGTGTTAATAGAATATTTTATTTTTTGTAATAGTAAATTCTCAATTGAGCCTTAGTTTATATATTTCTTAGTGCACTTGAATTGATTACTATATGGTCGGCACTGCAGCCTAAATAATATATGGTCGGCACTGCAGCCTAAATAATATATGGTTAGGTCTACCGCCTAAATAGTGTATGGTCGGCTCTACTGCCTAAGGTATTGTGCACTAAGAAATTAGAAAATAGAAAGGCTAATTGACTCAGGTAGTTGGTGTAGTACTAGTGGTCAGTCTTAGGTCCTCCATAATGGGTGTGTTGGGTCCGTCGGGTTTCTAACAATCGGTATCAGAGCGGGCGGTCTAAGATTGTTACTAGTAGAGTAAGCTTCGATAAGCGTTGGACACTTACATTAGTCGGTGTTGCATCAATGTGCTAAATAGAGACTCTACCAGAATACAATCAGGGATTGTAAAGCTTTTGGTTTGGAACCAAGCTTAGTCGACGTCGGGCGTCAGTCAGCAGGGCAGACTTTGGAAGCACAAGCAACGAGATTAGGAAGGTCAATGACCACAACTACGGTTATTGGGTGACATGCAAAGAATCCTACCTACAAGGTCAGGATTTGTGATACATAGTCGCAAGCATTGACGCAACTCCTCCACCGAGGGAGAATGCAGAAGCCTTGAGAAAATGGAAGATCAAGGCTGGGAAGGCTTTATATGTAATGCTCTAAATCCTAGCCTAGTAGTATTGAAACTAATTACCTAAATTGATAGCTAAATTGAACTTGTAATTAAGCTAATTAGGATAGTTAAGGACCTAATTGAAAGATTGAATGAATTGAAAGACCAATTTAAGAGTGATCAAATCGAATTAAATGAAGAAATGAGAGACTGCATGCAAAAAACCTATATTCCCCAAATGCCCTAGATTAAGCTTCGATTGATAATTACTTAAGGGGTAATTTAGACAATTTCTAAATCCAATAACTTGTGTCATCTTCTCCTTCAATCCTTCTTCCTCATTACTGAATGGAAAGGAAAAATAGAGAGAGTGAGAGAATTTGAAGAAAACACCATTGATGCTAGGAATTAAAGCTTGCATGAGTAGGATTGTCCATGAAAATTGAGCTAGAAGGCAAAGTAAGTTCACTCTTGCCATTGATTCATTCAAATATATGATAAGATGGATTAAATTGTGTTGTTTGATGCTTATGGATAAAATTAGCTATTGTATAAGCGTGATTGGTACTTGAATTGATGTTGTAGTTAAGTGAATTGATGTTGTAGTTAAGTGAATTGAAAGAATGAACCATGGATAACATGTTGAAATGTACAAACATAGAATTGATATGTATAGCATGCTAGCCGAATTGATCTAGTAGGCAAATTGAGATAATTGATGTGTTAAATAAATAGGAGGAGATGCTAACAGGAAATCACCTAATAAAATTTTATAAAAATCTATGATTGAGCCCTTGATCAAGTTAGATTGATAGTAGAATTGAAGAAATTGAGTTAATAGTGAAACTAGTCACCTAACTAGCTTAATTTACTAATCTGGATTGTTTTGAATAAATTAAGAGATTTGGGATTGAATTGGACATAAATAAATTCTGTAAATGTTAGTTAAAAATAGGGGAAGGATTAAAATGAATACTAGATAGCTTGAATTGCATGAATTATGGCTAATTGAATTGTTTAAAGTGACTAATTGGCAGAATAGGTGAAACTGGACTAATATGGAAAAGTGATTAAATTGAAGACTGAAATGAACTGTTTAGGGACCTATCTTAACATGTTAAAACAGGGTACAAACAGGGGAAACTAAGGTAAAAAGTGCTGAAATGAACTTGTAAGGTTCATATGCTAATTAATCACTAAACGAACCTAAATGAAATCTGGCAGTTTCAAAACTGGAAATTTGACCCGTCTTTAACTAAAAACCTGTATTGATCTAGAAAGGCTAAAAATTATGAGCCATATATGGTTGAATAGATAATTGAATTAGCTTTCCAACAATGTAAACCAATTGAAATTTCAATGTATAGATTAAAACATATAAACAAATTAGTGAAGGGTATGCAAACTGCCAGAAACTGAAAAACAGTTTAATGTTGTATTGTAATTTTGCCTGATTGAATGGATTGATTGATGAATTGTGTAATGTAATGTTTCTATAATCTTTGTGTGACTGGCTGGTTAGAACAAGGAATATAAGATCTTGGTTGAAGAAGAGAGGATTGATCAAGTCAAAAGGAAATAAAGGGATTGTCAATCAAAGAACACTAGCTTGCTTTTGCTTGGAGTTTTGAGAGTGTGGTTTTATTTAGGGTTGGACTAGTGTCTTAACCAAAAATTCATTGTCTAAATTCTTGCCTGATAAATGATAGTATGAAATGAACTTAATCCATATTTACTAAACCAACTTAAGGGAAGAATGGACTAAATGGAAACTTGGTGATTGAATTATGTTTGATACATGATAGCCAGTGAAATTGTAACATAAAATAGTTGCTTGAACACCTCCTTTGTAATGTGGCTGTTCGAATAGAATTAGTATAATCCTTGCTTGATGCTTTTTGATTCTTGAATGTGAGTATGATGGAAATTCATGAAATCTTGTAAAGTGATCTAGGATTCACTTGACTTAGAGACTTGAAATGGACTTGACCTTGCTATGCTTGATGCTTAATCACTTGTTGTGTGATTTCTTGAACTAAAAGATTCAATAAGCCCTTGGTTGCTAGTCGGTTTTAGGTAGAACGACATGCCTTAGAGTCTAGAGCTCGACTTGTTAGGTACTTTGTGTACCATCTTGCTTGGTGTTATAGACACTTTCTTGTTACATGTCGTGGGCATCATCTTGCTAGGTACGTTGTGTACCCACTTGTGGGGTGTTGTGGAAACCTTCTTGTTTAGGTAATTGTGTACCCTCTTGCTAGGTGCTTTGTGTACCCACTTGCTAGGTACTTTGTGTACCCACTTGAGACTTGATTACCTAGTCCTACTATCTACCAAGGCAAAACAAGTTAATAAGCTGAAATAAGACATGTTAATATGATAATGAATGAGCAAACTTGACTCTTGTTAATGAGCTGGTAATAAAATGGAATTACATGAAAGAAATGATACACATGTTATCTTGAATTGCTCATTACTTGAAAGATAAGATATAAGGAAGAATACCCTATTCGAATACTTGAAAGATAAGATATAAGGAAGAATGCCCTATTGGAATGATTGATCTCTATACTTGAAATGCTTGATTCTTGCTAAACATTGCTTGATTGATTACTAGAACTTGTATTTGATTACTTGCTTGACTTGTTCATTGTGAGACTTGAAATGAATCCTTGATCTCTTGAACTTGCATTCGAATGGGACATGATGAATTAGCTAGGACTTGACTTTGCTTATATAAAGCATAGCTAGGTTAAACTTGATTAAAATGAACAAAAGACACCTAAAGCTAATAATCTTGATAAATTGCTAGATCTAAGTGCTACCTCACTAAGTACATTATGTACTTATCACTCTCTTTTTACCTTCTTCCCAAACTACAAGTTTAAGGATACTCGAACCAGATACTTGATCGATAAGTTATCTTACTTGGACTTGAAGCAAGAAACAAGCATAATCAAAGTATGATATTGGTACTCTTTGTCGATACTCCTAGATGGTGGTAGTTAGAGTTAACCTTAGAAGTCATGCTAGTTCACATGTTTGGAACTTTAAGGATTATAATTATATGTACTTGATAGTTAAGGTAATGTATTAACTCTAATATATTAGATCATGCATTTTGTGATATCTAAATATTTTGTGTTTAAACTTGACTATCATGGTTGTAAATGACATAAAACCTATCTATATGATTGATGTATATAAAATATTTTATTTTGTATACTTGGTTGTAGCAATTCAAATAACCTAAATTATTATTTAGTTGATTGTCGAATGGTCTTATGTAATTGCTTGCATATTCTAAAATAATTTGATAATATGGTTGCTAGAATCGACATGAAATAAGACAAGTATGTATATTTTTAAACATGGAATTGAATTGTTTGTAAGATTAATTAACTAAGTTATATGCTTTTCGAACAGTCTTATGCTCTTAAGGGATTTAACTCAATCCACCTAAAATGAATTAGGAGTCTTAAACTAATTGAAATCAAATAACTTTGTTTGATCTATATCATGATTGAATTGAAAATGAATTGGGTCTTTGTTTGGAGGTGATGTTCGAATAGTTTAGTAGGGTTAAACTATTTAAATTAGTTTGATAGTTAACATTGATAAGTGGTAAAATTAAAATGAATCCAATGATAACTTGTTAGTTAAGAACTTATTGTTTAGTGATGAGATTTAAAGAATGGTTTAAATTTGCACGTATTTTTATGTTTGTCTATTGATTTCTCTGCATTAACGCTCCTCGCTCCTAACCCAGGTGAGTGGGGTTACATAAAGTGGTAATCAGAGCTAAAGGTTTAGATTCTCGGACTAAACCGCATGCATCATATCATATCCGGGACAAATTGTCTAAACCCTTCATGTTGTATCTTAATATGTTTGTGTTCTCCGCTTATCAAAACTTGCTCCTGATGACCTAATCATAGTATGTCCAAGAGGAAACTTGGTGAGGATGAAAACAAGTCTTGTAAGCAAGCTCAAATGAAGGAGATTTAACCTGAGGATGAAAACAGATCCTCAAAGACAAAATGAGCCTCGCTATCTAAGCTGTCCAAAGAGAATGTCTCCTTAGCATGAAGGAGATGTTCGATCAACTAGTATCAAACTTTAAGCAAGATCGTCCTGCTGCTCTTGCTACTGCACCAAGCAGAGTTCCCATCAACAAACTTGCCCAACATCGAGCCTATACATTTACTGGTGCTAACGAGGAGAAACCTGAAGATGCAGAATACTAGCTAGAGCGTACAAATCAAATCTTGACTAAACAATTGCAATGTTCGGATGAGCACAGACTTGAATGTGCCATAGCACTCTTAGCTGACGAAGCCTTGAGTTTGTGGGAAACCACAACCCTGACTGCTCCCGCTGACTCGGTCACCTGGGAATTCTTCGTTGAAGAATTTAAGAAGAAGTACATAAGCAAGCAATATTTAGCTGATCGTCAGAGGCGTTTCTTGTACCTCAAGCAAGCTAATAGGCCCATTGAGCAATATGTTGTTGATTTTTGCAAATATTGCAAGTACGGTTAGGAGTATATCAAGAATGAAAAATATAAGTGTCTGGATGTTTATCGATGGTTTGAATGATAAACTACGCTTTGATGTTCACGGCTCTAGGGATCACGGATTTTCAAACTCTTGTCAATCAAGCCATTGCAACCAATGCAAAGATGAAATCTTCAAAAGAATAAAGGGTGGTAACCGAAGTGATAAGAAGCACAAACGTGATGATAAGCCCCATTGGCAATCCAAGAAAGCCAAATTTTAGAAAGAAAGCTCCTCGACTTATACTCCTACCCCGAAGAGAAATTATATGCCGAGACCTCAATCGGTGAACAAGTCTCCATCCTCGATTATCTCTATAAATAGCACGAGAAATTCTAGAAAGATCCCAACTTGTAAATTTTGCCAAAAGCTTCACCATGGCAAATGCCAAGCTCAATCAAACTTGTGCTATGTGTGTGGTGGAGATGACCACTACATCAAATATTGTCCTCAAAATGCTAATAAAACTTCAACTCGATCTTTTGCAAATCCTAGTCCTACACCATCTAACCGAAACAAAGGTCCTAAGCAAGCTCAATCCGAAAATCAAGGGAGATGCAAGGGAAACCATTCGAATGCCCCTATATATCAAGAATCCCGAGCTCTTGCTCGAATCTACCATATTCGTAGTATGGAGGATGAAGAGTCTTCGATGTGATCGTAGGTACCGTTGAACTAAACTCAAGCCCTGCTTATGCTTTGATTGATTCAGGGTCTACCCATTCCTTTATATGTTCTTCCTTACTTGTTAAGCTAAATATGAAACCCGAACTTGTTAAATCGAGCCTTATAGTATCAAATCCTATAAGAAGAAACTTGTCAATCAATTTGATTTGTAGAACTTGCCCTATATCAATTTTGAAATGTTTCATTCCCTATAAATCTCTATGTTTTACCAAATTGTGAGTTTGATCTAGTGTTAGGACTAGATTGGTTGGGTAAATACCAAGCCTAAATTGATTTCCAAAATAGAATATTGTATCTCCGGGGATTAGGGAAAGAATCCATCTTGCTTATAAATAAGAAACCGACTTTAATCTTTGCTTCCATGGTCCTAAAAGATGAATATGACTTTGTCTTGCCATCTATACCGGTTGTATCTGAATTTGTCAATGTTTTCCCCAAGGAACTCCTTGGTCTTCCTCTGACCCAAGAAGTGGAATTCGGGATTGACGTTCAACCTAGAACCAACCCGGTGTCAATTACACCATATCAAATGGCACAAGTAGAGTTGAAGGAACTCAAGAAGCAACTTTAAGATCTACAAGACAAAGGCTTCATTCGGCCTAGTACATCTCCCTGGGGTGCACATGTCTTGTTCGTAAAGAAAAAGGATGGTACGATGCGGCTTTGTATCGACTATCGTCAATTGAATCAACTTACCATCAAGAACAAGTATCATTTGCCAAGGATAGAAGATCTCTTCGATCAACTTAGGGATGCTTTGCTGTTTTCAAATATCGATCTCCGATCGGGTTACTACCTAATGAAGGTGAAAGAAGAAGACGTGCCTAAAATAACCTTCCAAACTTGTTACGGCCACTTTGAATTCCTTGTGATGCCTTTCGGGCTAACTAATGCCCCTGCCACATTCATGGATCTTATGAATCCAGTATTCAAACCTTTTCTTGACAAATTTGTGGCCGTCTTTATCGATGACATTTTGGTCTATTCTCGAAGCAATGAGGAACATGCTGAACACCTCTGAATTGTCTTGCAAACTCTCTAAGAACGTCGGTTGTTCGCCAAATTCTCCAAGTGCGAGTTCTGGCTATCGAAAGTTTCATTTCTTGGCCATGTAATCTCAGCTGAATGGATCAAGGTGGATCCGAAGAAGGTTCAAGCTATTCTTGATTGGCGACCTCTAAGGAATGTTGGTGAGGTCCGAAGTTTTCTCAGTTTAGCTGGGTACTATCGAATATTTGTTAAAGGCTTTTCTACTATTGCCTTACCCCTAAATAAGCTCCTTCGAAAGGATCAACCATTCGAGTGGTCCGAGAATCAGCAGTGAAGCTTTGATCAACTCAAGCAAGCCTTGACTCATGCCCTGGTTCTTATCCAACCATAATTGGGAAAAGAATTCACTGTTTATAGTGATGCTTCACATTTGGGGCTAGGTTGTGTTTTGATACAAGGAAATAATGTGGTAGCGTATGCATCAAGGCAATTTAAACCTCATGAGCTAAACTATCCAACTCACGATCTCGAACTTGCTGCCATTGTCTTCGCTCTCAAAATTTGGAGACACTACTTGTACGGTGAAAAATACCATATGTTCACTAATCATAAAAGCCTCAAATATCTCCTAACCCAAAAAGATCTCAATATGAGGCAAAGAAGATGGATGGAACTCTTGAAAGATTATGATTTGATCATCGACTATCATCCCAGAAAAGCCAACGTGGTTGTGGATGCTCTTAGTCGTAAACCAACCTTGGGTAAGACAATCTAAATCCTTAAAAATTTAAATCAATCAAGTATTTCTTGCTTTGCAAGAAACTATTTTAATGCCCCTTAATGATCTTATTCATTTTGTAGCTCCTAATGCTATAAATACTCACCTTCGAATATACCAAAAACAAGGGCTTATGTCTGAACTCCAAGTTCAATCTAGCTTAATCTCGAGAATTAAAAATCTTCAACAAACCGATCTTGAACTTCAAGCTATCATCTCGAAGCTTAATTCAAAAGCCAACCAAGATTTCTCCATTCATTCGAATGGCATGCTCTATTTCAAGAATAGGGTGCGTATTTCGAACAACGATGACCTAAAGAATGAGATTTTGCAAGAAGCTCATCAAAACCCATTCTCGATACATCATGGATCTGTCAAGATGTATAAAGATCTTAAATTCTTGTATTGGTGGCCTAGCATGAAGTCGTTCATCACGGATTATGTATCTAGGTGCTTGAATTGTCAAAGAATCAAAGCCGAACATCGAGCTCCCACCAGATTGCTCCAACCTCTTAAATTTCCTCAGTGGATGTGGGATCGAATTACCATGGATTTCGTAACCGATCTTCCTTTTACTCCAAGAAAATGTGATGTTCTGTGGGTGATAATTGATAGATTCACTAAGTCGGCTCACTTTATCCATGTTCGAATGAACTATAGCTTGGAAACTTTAGCTGACTTGTATATCCGTGAAGTAATTCGTTTGCACGGAGTCCCTACTTCTATCATCTCCGATCGAGATCCCAGATTCACAGCTCGATTCTGGAGAACTTTGCAATGGGCTCTCGGAACTAAACTAAATCTAAACACGGCCTTCCATCCTCAAAGTGATGGCCAATCTGAAAGGGTGATTCAAATCCTCGAAGATATGCTTAGAGCTTGTGTTATTGACTTCGAAAAGAATTGGGAGAAATCTCTGCCCCTTGTAGAATTCGCATATAACAACAACTATCAATCTTCGATTCAAATGGCACCATTTGAAGCCTTGTATGGTAGAAGATATTGAACTCCCCTGTGTTGGTCTGAACTAGGAGAAAACAAGGTGTTAGGACCTCAATTACTAAGAGAAATAGAAGAACAAGTTCGAATAATCCATGATAGATTGAAGCAAGCCTTTGATAGACAAAAAGCATATGCAGATTCGAAACGTAGAGATATTCAACATCAAGTTGGAAACAAGGTTTTCCTAAAAGTTTCTCCTTAGAAGAAAGTCTTCAGATTTGGGAAGAAAGGAAAGCTGAGTCCACGATTTATTGGACCTTTCGAAGTTACGGAAAGGATTGGTCCAGTGGCTTATCGACTAGCACTCCCTAGTGAGTTCAATAAGATCCACAATGTATTCTATGTCTCAATGCTTAGGAAATATCGATCGGATCCAACTCATATTCTGGAACCTGAAGAAGTTGAATTGAATCTCGATCTTTCCTATGAAGAATAACCAATCCAAATCATTGATAAAGAAGTAAAAAGACTCAGGAACAAGAATGTCCCACTAGTGAAAGTCTTATGGACGAATCATAGAATGGAAGAAGCAACTTGGGAACCTGAGGATACAATGAGAAAGCAATATCCTCACCTATTCAATTCAAGTAAAATTCGAGGGCGAATTTTCCTTTTTAAGGAGGGAGAGAATTGTAATGATCTAAATCCTAGCCTAGTAGTATTGAAACTAATTACCTAAATTGATAGCTAAATTGAACTTGTAATTAAGCTAATTAGGATAGTTAAGGACGTAATTGAAAGATTGAATGAATTGAAAGACCAATTTAAGAGTGATCAAATTGAATTAAATGAAGAAATGAGAGATTGCATGTAAAAAACCTATATTCCCCAAATGCCCTAGATTAAGCTTTGATTGATAATTACTTAAGGGGTAATTTAGACAATTTCTAAATCCAATAACTTGTGTCATCTTCTCCTTCAATCCTTCTTCCTCATTACTGAATGGAAAGGAAAAATAGAGAGAGTGAGAGAATTTGAAGAAAACACCATTGATGCTAGGAATTAAAGCTTGCATGAGTAGGATTATCCATGAAAATTGAGCTAGAAGGCAAAGTAAGTTCACTCTTGCCATTGATTCATTCGAATATATGATAAGATGGATTAAATTGTGTTGTTTGATGCTTATGGATAAAATTAGCTACTGTATAAGCGTGGTTGGTACTTGAATTGATGTTGTAGTTAAGTGAATTGAAAGAATGAACCATGGATAACACGTTGAAATGTACAAACATAGAATTGATATGTATAGCATGCTAGCCGAATTGATCTAGTAGGCAAATTGAGATAATTGATGTGTTAAATAGATAGGAGGAGATGCTAACATGAAATCACCGAATAGAATTGTATAAAAATCTATGATTGAGGCCTTGATCAAGTTAGATTGATAGTAGAATTGAAGAAATTGAGTTAATAGTGAAACTAGTCACCTAGCTAGCTTAATTTACTAATCTGGACTGTTTTGAATGAATTAAGATATTTGGGATTGAATTGGACATAAATAAATGCTGGAAATGTTAGTTAAAAACAGGGGAAGGATTAAAATGAATACTAGATAACTTGAATTGCATGAATTATGGCTAATTGGATTGTTTAAAGTGAGTAATTGGCAGAATAGGTGAAACTGGACTAATCTGGAAAAGTGATTAAATTGAGGACTGAGATGAACTGTTTAGGGACCTATTTTAACATGTTAAAACAGGGTACAAACAGGAGAAACTAAGATAAAAAGGGATGAAATGAACTTGTAAGGTTCATAGGATAATTAGCTCACTAAAGTGAACCTAATTGTAATCTGGCAGTTTCAAAACTGGAAATTTGACCTGTCTTTAACTAAAAACCTGTATTGATCTATAAAGGCTAAAATTATGAGCCATATATGGTTGAATCTATAATTGAATTAGCTTTCCAACGGTATAAACCAATTGAAGTTTCAATGTATAGATTAAAAGATATAAGCAGATTAGTGAAGGGTATGCAAACTGCCAGAAACTGAAAAACAGTTTAATGCTTGTATTGTAAGTGTGCCTGATTGTATAAGCTGATTGATGTAAGGGACACTAATGTAATGTTTCTATAATCTTGTATGACTGGATGGTTAGAACAAGGAGTGTAAGACTTGGTTGAAGAAGATAGGATTGATCAAGTCAAAGGAAAAGCAAAGGGGATTGTCATCAAAGATCGATAGCTTAAGCTTGGAGTTTTGTGAGTGTAGTTTTATTTAGCATTGGGACTAGTGTCCTAACCAACAATTCATTGTCTAAATTCTTTCTTGATAAATGATTGTATGAAAGGAAATTAATCCATATTTGGTAAACCAATTTAAGGGAAGAATGGACTAAAAAGGAACTTGGTGATTGAATTATGTTTGATACATGATAGCTAGTGAAATTGTAACTTGAAATAATTGCTTGAACATCTACCTTGTAATGTGGCTGTTCGAATAGGATTAGCATAATCCTTGCTTGATGCTTGTTGATGCTTGAAAGTGAGTATGCTGGAAATTCATGAAATCTTGTAAAGTGCTCTAGGATTCACTTGACTTAGAGACTTGAAATGGACTTGACATTGCTATTCTTGATGCTTAATCACTTGTTCTGTGATTGCTTGAACTAAAAGATTCAATAAGCCCTTGGTTGCTAGTCAGTTTTAGGTAGAACGGCTTGCCTTAGAGTCTAGAGCTCGACTTGTTAGGCACTTTGTGTACCATCTTGCTTGGTGTTATAAACACCTTCTTGTTAGATGTCGTGGGCATCATCTTGATAGGTACTCTGTATACCCACTTGTGTGGTGTTGTGGACACCTTCTTGTTTAGGTACTTGTGTACCCACTTGCTAGGTACTTTGTGTACCCACTTGAGACTTTATTACCTAGTCATACTATCTTCCAAGGCAAAACAAGTTAATAAGCTGAAATAAGACATGGTAATATGATAATGAATGAGCAAACTTAACTCTTGTTAATGAGCTGGTAATGAAATGGAATTACATGAAAGAAACGATACACATGTTATCTTGAATTGCTCATTACTTGAAAGATAAAACATAAGGAAGAATGCCCTATTCGAATTGGAATGATTGATCTCTATACTTGAAATGCTTGATTCTTGCTAAACATTGCTTGATTGATTACTAGAACTTGTATTTGGTTACTTGCTTGACTTGTTCATTGTGATACTTGAAATGAATCCTTGATCTCTTGAACTTGCATTCGAATGGGACATGATGAACTAACTGGGACATGACTTTTCTTATATGAAGCCTAGCTAGGTTAAACTTGATTAAAATGAACAAAAGACACCTAAAGCTAATAATCTTGATAAATTGCTAGATCTAAGTACTACCTCACTAAGTACATTATGTACTTATCGCTCTCGTTTTTCCTTCTTCCCAAACTACAGGTTTAAGGATACTCGAACCAGATACTTGATCGATGAGTTATCTTACTTGGACTTGAAGCAAGAAACAAGCATAATCAAAGTATGATATTGGTACTCTTTGTCGATACTCCTAGATGGTGGCAGTTAGAGTTAACCTTAGAACTCATGCTAGTTCACATGCTTGGAACTTTAAGGATTATAATTATATGTACTTGATAGTTATGGTAATGTATTAACTCTAACATATTAGATCATGCATTTTGTGATATGCAAATATTTTGTGTATAAATTTGACTATCATGGTTGTAAATGACCTAAAATCTATCTATATGGTTGGCATATAAAATATGTTATTTTGTATACTTGGTTGCCGAAATTTAAATAACCTGAATTGGTATTTAGTTGATTGCTGAATGGTCCTTATGTAATTGCTTGCATATTCCAAAATAATTTGATAACATGGTTGCTAGAATCGACATGAAATAAGACAAGTATGTATATTGTTAAACATGGAATTGAATTGTTTGTAAGAGTACTTAACTAAGTTATATGCTTTTCGAATAGTTTTATGCTCTCAAGGGATTAACTCAATCCACCTAAAATGAATTATGAGTCTAAACTAATTGGAATCAAATAACTTTGTTTAATCTATATCATGTTTGAATTGAAAATGAATTGGGTTATCGTTTGGGGCAGATGTTCGAATAGTTTAGTGGGGTTAAACTATTTACATTAGTTTGATAGTTAACAAGGGTAAGTGGTAAGATTAAAAATGAAACCAATGATAACTTGTTAGTTAAGAACTTATTGTTTAGTGATGAGGTTTAAAGAATGGTTTAAATTTGCATGTATTTTTATGTCTGTATATTATTTTATCTGCAATAACGTTCCTCGCTCTTAACTCGGGTGAGGGGTGTTACATTATATATATTGAAGACCACAATGAAGGAGGGCCTATTGGATCGTATTCGTGATGACAAAACACCAAAGGCGCCTGGGAAACATTGGCGAAGTTATTTTCAAAGAAGAATAAAGCACACCTCCAACTCTTGGAAAATAAGCTCGCATGCATCTCACAAGGAAACCTATTTGTTGCTCAGTATTTCACTAAGGTGAAATCTATTTGTTGTGAGATATCTCAACTTGCACCAGAGGAGAAGGTAAGCGAGGCAAGGATGAAGAGAATTATCATCATGGCCTAAGACCCGAGTACAATGCATTTATTGCCGTCGTAAGGGGATGGCCTACTCAACCATCCTTAGTGGAACTGGAGAACCTGTTGGCTAATTAGGAGGCATTAGCCAAATAGATGAATGGTGTAACCATAAAAGACGAAGATGAAGCACTCTTTACTAGCAAAAGGAAAGGCACGTCACGCAGACAAGAATTGACAAAGGAAAGAAGGCCACAAGAAGGCAAGCTTTATTCAAAAGAAAGAAGTAACACTTCAGGGGGAGCTCGACACGAAAGAAAAAATTATCGCCAACAAATTGAAGAGGATGATAGAAGGAAAAATGGTGAATGCTTCAATTGCGGAAAGAAACGTCATTTTTTTCGAGAATGCAAATTCTCTAAAAGAATGAATTTCCAAGAAAACATGGCCACCACAAAATAAGAGGAGAGTGAAGTCGTGTTGGGTGCTTCCATTAGTGAGGAAGAATGGGATACATAAGCTAGATTTTTTGTTGAAAAAGATTTAATAGAAGAAATAGAGGAATCATCTCTTGTAGCAACCATATACTCAAAGATGAACTACAATGATGAAGAAGATTTCAAAGAAAATATGGAAGAACCAGCTCTTGCAACAACCATGGAGTCAAAACTTGACTATGAGAAGGATTAGATCGTCAATTCTAGGTGCTCCAATCATATGACCGATGATAAGAAGAAGTTGCAAGACATGAATGATGTACAAAAAGGTTAGAGATGTTGTGATCCAACCAATTACATGTGCTACGCTTCAAGGAATGTGGTGTTTGATGAAGCTTATTCCCGGTGGTCACATCAGAGGAACGAACTTCCAAAATCTCATAACCTAGAAGAACTTTCAGAAGATAATAAAGAAAGTGAAGAGCAAGCATCAGATCCAAGTGAAGAAAGAGAAAGCTCACCCTCAAAAGATAAAAGTCCATAGAAGACGATTGTACATCAACCTACATTTGAGGAGCGTCGTCCAAGCCAAGTGAAAGTCGACGAGCTTTGCGAAGAAATGTTGGGAGCTCTAAATGAGGCTACTGGTAAGTGTTCACAACAATGTGAGACTTCTTTTAGTGGAATCCTTATCCTTAAGGAAGAGAACAAAGCTCTAAGGGAAGAGCTTAAGATGGTACGTGGGGAATTGAAAGATAAAGAGATGGTGCTTCTTAGGAATGCACTAGTTCATGATGGGGGAGCTACCTCAATTTCAACTTTTTCGAGAATAGAAGTTTCTAAACTCAAGTCTTATAAAGAATCTAAGAACGCAAAAGATGAAGATAACTTCTCGAGGAGCTTGGAACAATGCATCCAAGCTACAAGCGTCGTGGATGATGCTAGGAAGATCAACCATGCTAGAAAGATCGACCATGCCTTACTTTATTTGGAAGATATTGCGTTGTTATGGTTGTGGCGTAGGCATGGCAAAATGAAGAAGGGAGATTGCACCATTGCTACTTGGGAAGAATTCAAGAATGAGCTAAAAATTCAACTTTATCCTAAGAATGTAGAGAAAGAGACACGAGCAAAAGAATTCTCTAAAATGCTATTGGAGATTTCCAAATATCTCAATAAGAGGAAAAGAGACAATAAAGGAAAAAGAGAGCAATCTTCTCAACAACAATTAGATACGAGTATGAAGTCTCTCCATATCCTCAACTCCATCGAAGACAATGTTGATGTGCTTAATTCTGAAAAGAATGGATTGTTCAAGCAAGTGAAGACTAGTGGACAACTAGTATGTGCCTTAGTTGACAATGAAGCAACAAACAACTTTATCAAGGTCTTTGAAAGAGAGATCAAGATAGTGCCAACAAAGAAAAACAAGCAAGTTGCAGACATGTTCACGAAGAGTCTGAATAGATCAAAGTTTGAAAAGTTTAGAGAAGCACTCGGTATGATCCGCAAAAAATCTGTAGAGAGAAGTCATTGAGGGGGATGTTAAAAAAAAGACACTGACTTCTCTCTCCATTATTCTAGAGACAAGTGCACGGTCTCAAGAATTCTAGAGTTCTCTAAAAGTAAAATAATATAATATTATAATAATGTACAATCCACCGACATAGTCTACCTATATATGGCTTTGTCATTTGAAAGTTGTATGTGAAAAAATTGAGAAAGTAAGTGAGGGTGTGTGAGAGAGTGGCGTGAGCTAGTGGGTGCAAGCGGAGCGTGCGTGAATGGAAAACAGTGGGTGTATAAGTGAGTGTTGAGAGATACTAAGGTACGTGCTTGTATTGTAATATATTTGTGTATTAATAGAATGCTTTATTTTTTGTAATAGTAAATTCCCGGTTGAGCCTTAATTTATATATTTCTTAGTGCACTTGAATTGGTTACTATATGGTCGGCTATGTTGCCTAAATGATATATGGTCGGCACTGCTGCCTAAATAGCATATGGTCGGTTCTATCGCCTAAATAGTGTATGGTCGGCACTGCATCCTAAGGTATTGTGCACTAAAAAATTAGAAAATAAAAAGACTAACCGACTCAGGGTGTTGGTGTAACACTAGTATTCAATCTTAGGTCCTCCATAGTGGGTGTGTTGGGTCCGTCGGGTTTCCAATATTTTCCTCAAGTTCTTCATGTAAAAATATCATTTTTTCCCTAACTGATCATGTTATAAATCACGCAAGGCCACAATGTCAAGCAAACTCAAATCGAAATATGTTGAACTACTAGAAAAAACACATGTGAAGTCTACGTCTGGAACTTGAATGTAGTTTTTTACTACTAATCTTGCATTATATATAGGTTCTCTAACTCGTGGAGTATTTTCTTTCTTTTAAACACTTACTGCAACGAATGATGTTTTTTTTAGAGAGATTCCCTAGGTCTCGTGTACCATTCGTATGAAACGATTAATCTCTTCTTGCATGAAAATCATACACCAACTTAAATGAACACAATTGACCGCTTCTATATAACTTGATGGCTCTTGATTTGCATTGATATCCTCAGCAAGAATTAAAACATAAGCAACTACATAATCTTAATAAACTTCTGTAGAGGTCTAATTTATCTTCTAGGTTTGTTCGTGGAGTGGAATATTGGGCTATATTGAGGGAATATTCCCCCTTTGAGAATTAATTGGAAAAGTACCCATATTAATGGTTATGTAGAAAAATACTTATTTTCGGTCCACGTAAGGTAACTCGGTTTTGGCTAAGCGCGAGTTTAAAACTCGTTTTTGGCTAAACGCAAGTTATGTATTGAGTAGATAGGTAAGAAAAAAATTAATTTACCAAGTTTTTTTACATAGAACTCGCTTTTAGTTAAGCGCGAATTTGAAACTCGCTTTTGGCTAAACATAAGTTTAAAACTCGATTTTGACTAAACGCGAGTTTGCTTTACGTGGACCGAAAGACGAGTATTTTTTTTACATAACCATTAATGGGGTCCTTTTTCAATTAATTCTCAAAAAGAGAATATTTCTCAATATAGAATATTGCGGTGTGTAATGAACTTTCCAACGAGTAGAAGAATTAGAGAAATAAGAGTAAGATAGAAAAGAAAGGTTTCAATAAGAAATATTGAACTTGAGAAGAGAATTAGCCGCAACTAAACATTTAACAAATATGACAAAGAATTCGAAGGTCATCTAACTTATTTATACTAATATTTATACAATATAATTAAAGTAAAATCCAACTAACTAAAAACATCTTCCGATAAATCCCTTTGGCATGATTTTTCATAACATCATTCAATTTTCGGTTCATAACATTGTCGTCGCCTCTAAATAGAACCTTGTCCTCAAGGTTCGAGAAAGGATAGATATGTTGAATTTCTCCATAGACTGCCAAATGGAATGTTGCTCCATCAAAATGAAGAATCATGAAAACACTCAGTTTTGGTCGACTTGTATCAATTTCAACTTGGAGGAGCAAAAGCATTGCAGAAAGTGATGAGGCAACAAGCTTATGAACAAAAGCATTTGCCGCCAACCTTCCAATGCGTGCATGTATATTCACTCCAAGAGAAATCGCATGCATGTTCATTTGATTGCATTTCTTCTGCACTTCAAGACTAGAATCGGAATGTATGGCCATTACTCCACAAACATGAGCTTGTAACATGACAATTCCCATCATACAACACCAAGTAGTAATAGCTTGTCTTCTAACCAAGTGACCATGAATAAGTGAATGCAGCCTTATAATGCCTTTGAAGGCCCCGGCGAGCCATGTAACCTCTAAAGGCAGTCTTAACAATGATTGCTGCTTGTTTTTTCATATTGTGAATTTAGGAGAGTAGAATTTGGAGAATCTATGCCTTGACTCACTGGCAGTGATATCTCGTCATGATTAGAGATATTTGCAGCTTCATTGTTTCCACTTCTAATTCTATTCCATCCCTTTCATTAGCATGTCGATTAAGTTGTGAAAAAAAGGGAGGAGCAGCAACAACCTCAGTTTCTAATACCCTGACCGTAATTAATACCTCATTTACGTTGGCATCATTCTCCCTTCCTTTATGGTAACCAGTTTGGAAGGCTTCTTCCCAAAAACCAGTCTTAATCCATTTTCCTGGTGATTTTTCCATTAGGCGAGGATCATGCGAAACTGCAAATTCCTTATGAAGTTCATCAAAGATCGTGGTCCTTGCATGCATCCTTGACTCCACCATCTTTAACAGTTGATTCAATACATCCTTCGAGTACTTAGCTCGTTGTGATTCCTCGTCTTGTTGGTCCCCTTCTTCACCACGAACATCTGCATTTCCTATTCTATGTTCTGCAATTGTAGCGTGACCAAGTTCATCATCAAATGCGAGGTAGTATGCTTTAAGTTCTCTATATGTTTCCCTGTTCATACGTTGACCAATTAAGAATGCCGAAAGCAATGATTCACTTACTCCAGTGGATTTTTCATCTTCCAATTTCAATGCAAAAAGCATCTTCCAAAACACCTTGGACTTTCTCATATCCAAGGTGACCTCCAGCCAAAATTTCCCTAAGTGCACCAACCAATCTCATTTCACTTGTTCCATTCCCAACAAAATGTGGTCCAGCTACACTTTTGAAATCCATTATAGAACTTTCGGGATCAGCAATGAAGATAACATAAGGTGGTAGTACTCGTATTAGTTTCGGCCAAAATTTCTTCATTGCACACCTTTCTCCTTCACTCCATTGAGTTGCTTTGGGAAAAGCATTGGCACAGATTGTCATTCCAGAGAAGAACGGTTCAAATTGAGCTTTCGAGACTTGTTCTTCGTCTTTTAGTTGTTCCCCCATAACTTCACATCCTTGTCAATTAAGCTGAAACGAACCTTTGTGGTTCCTAAAGAAATCTGCACTTACAAGTTTAAAGATGGTTTTCCCCCCGGGATCAAAACAAATGCTATGAGTAGTCTCTCTTTGCCTCGGATATTGAACTTCATATAATTTGAATTCAAGCACAAATTTGACATCATTTATAGTGATCCTTTCCAAAGTAGTCATCCACGCATGCCCCAACACCATTTCAGATCCCTCAAAAATCTTGCAATTTCTGAACCGAGACTGGATCATCAGATGCTTCCTGCATCCTTGCCTTGCCCTGAAGCAACACAGCTTCCTTCATGCCTAATCCATTGAAAACTGGTTCTGAGAGTCTGTAACAATTGAATGTGTCATCTTCAACAAGATTTTCCGTTGTCCCGATAGCATTAGAAGAAGCTATTATCAGTGTTTTGCCATTTTGAAGATTAAGTTCCTCGTAATTTTGAACCCCCAACGTTATAACTAAGAAAGACGCACTTGACAAATCTAGATTTCAAATTTTAATTAATCAATATAAGCATGTGTTGGACACCAAAAAAATCTTTAAATCAGAATAATTAACAATTGTATTATTGGGCAATTTTATGTAAAAAACCCATAAAAATAATTATTTAAAGAAATGACCCCTATACCATTATTTAGAAAAATGACCCCCAAATCTGTCACGTATGAAGAACTCGCGTTCTGCCCAAAGCGATTTTCGACCTCGCTATCTGCAAACAGCGAGTTGTTCTTACGTGACATCGCTTTTCAGAATAAGAACTTAACAGGAACTCACGCTCTCCAAAACGCGAGGTCCCCGAGAATTTAAAGAGCCGGCTGAATTTATCGCGGTCCGTTTAATGGAACTCGCTTTTTGCAGAAAGCGAGTTCTTTGTAAATCGGGGTGGCAAAACAAGCGTCCATAGGCATGTTCGAGCCATATTTCGGGGCTATTAATCGTATTATTTTAGTAAACGGCTAGTTTAGGTGCGTAGTAATTGAACTTGTCTTTCATACGGCACCAATATGGGCAAGTTCGGTGCGTTGTAAACCGGGTAAAATTCACATTGAAAACGGTACCATAGCTTGTTTTTGTGAATGACCAAAAAGTTAAAAGGGCGTGATAATTTTTTTCGGTTTATGTATCGGGTTTTTAATGTACGTTTATTATCGCATTTTTTTGACCTTGGAGGTGTTGTGGAGGAACTAGGCTACCGTTTGAGACTAACACTGGAACATGCGATACACGGAGAAGGGTATAAAATTTGCGTTGAAAATGGTTCGAAAGCGTGGTTTTATGCGGGAACGACAAGGCAGAAAGACAACTTTTAAAACCAATGAGACCTTGTTATTTCAACATAAACTTATATTACATCCGTAGAAAGTTGTAACTCGTTACTAGTATTAAATTTCAACATAAACTTATATTACATTCGTAGAAAGTTGCTACTGGAATATGCCTATCATATTCTATCCCACACCCGCGAAAAGTTGTAACCCTGCACATTATCAACTGTTAAGTCCGGGTGGTAATACAACTTCTGTTCTGACCCTGATTAAAAATGAAACCCCGATCGAAAAGGGCATGTTATATATTATCGCGTCGGGATCGTCATCGGCCAATGTTTCCATACACATTCCCATTCTTCGTGATGTGGGCAATCCTGGATATTGACGTATACCTCATTACGCTACACTTTACACCAGGATTCCATCATCAGTGCGAATGGTAGGAGCTTTGGCCGCGGTTACCTTCTCGAGTATTGTGATTTGTCGTTCAACTTGTAGGTATGACCTCGTTCTAATATGATGCAAATGCTCGGAGCTTGGGCACATGCTTATGATGCAACTATATATACCAACAAATCACAATACTCGAGAAATCTCTTAGCCAAAGTATTTTTTGAGTATTTGATTTGTTGTTATTGGTAGCTACAATAGAAGCGTAATATTCTTCGAAACTACCAGATTGCAACTTCGGGGGAGGTATTTATAGAAGGGATCTCGCGTTGTGTAAAGAGCGATTTCTTCCAAGATTCCTGACATGGCAGGGATCTCGCGTTCTGTAAAGAGTGAGTTCTGCCAGGATTCTTGACGTGTCAAAAATCTCGCGTTCTGTAGAGCGCGAGTTCTGCCAGAATTCCTGATGTGTCAGGAATCTCGCGTTCTATACAGGCGAGTAGTTGGTTCAAAATTAAAAAAAAAATAACAACAAACAATAGCAAACAACAAATATTATATCATATCATAAGATAATAATAAATAAAACCCTAAAATTAATATGAGCAAATACAACAAACACTTAGTTCATATGAGGGCCCGAGCGGTTAGGACACATGTTAATCGTGTGTCCAGGATTTCTACATGCACTGTAAAGTTTCTTTTGTTCAGTTCTTTCTCTATGTTCAACCATGTCCTCCGCACAGTAAATCTGTATCGATCATGGACGTCCCTTATTTCGTAGTAGTGTAGGATCTGGGCGTATGGTCGGTTCATCATCAACGGTATACGGATCAATTTCATTTTCGATTGGAGGAAACTCTTTTTCGTAAACCTTTAATACCGTTTCCAGTAAGTATACCGGATCAAGCAGTTGCATGTAGTGAATCCGTTGGAAGAACAAGCAGCAATGGCGTGTGCGCACGGGTATTTGAATGTTTGGAAGACTCCGCAATCGCAGGTTCTCTTCCTTAGATCTACCACGTACGCGTTGTGTTGTATGCCTTCTAACCGTATCGAAAATTCTAAAACACGAAATAAATGGCCTTCTCGAGAGAAGATAGTTGCAGTCATCGCATTTGAATGGCGCACATAAGTTTGCAATTTTTCCATGAAGTCCGGGTGCATTTTGTGGCCACCTGCCATGTAATCAGTTGCTTACCTTCCAAGGGTTGCAAATAGGGTAGCCAAACGATAGTAGGTAGCTTTGACAACGGAAGTGATAGGCAAATGCCGCACTCCCTTCAGAGCTGAGTTGACCGCCTCAACCAAGTTCGTTGTCATGTGACCATATCGTTTACCCCCATCATATGATCGAAGCCATTAATCCCTTGGGATTTTGGCAAGATAGCCTGCGCCTTTGTCATTCCTAGCTCTCAGTTCTTCGAACAACTGGTCTACCTCATGTAGGTAATGCGAGTTGCTTAAGGAATGACAAACATCTAGTTAGTGGCGAACAATACATGCAAAGATATCGTAAACGCAGATGACGTAAAAGATGTACCCATTCTAAGCACCATAGCATGTTCATCTTGGTTCTTGTAAATCTGTAAGTAGTTGGCCGCAATGTGTCGTAAGCAGTAACAGTGGTAAATATGGGGAGGCTGCCAAGACCGGCCCAAACCCTGTATTACGTACTTGATCGCATTGGATCTATCAGAAATAAGACATATCCCATCATCACTTGCCCGTATTACATAAGAAAGAACATGTCTCCGTAGGTTCTTAAGGAAGAACTGCCAGACTCGAGATCCTCCTTTGTGACTATTGCAAAGGCTACAAGAACGGTTTTCTGATTTTCGTCTTGTGCAACTGTTAGAAGTAAGACCTGTGTATATTTCTCGTACAACCAAGTACCGTTGATTTGTACCATCGGCTTGCAATACATGAATGCATTAATGTACTGAGGAAATATCCAAAATAGCTGGTAGAATTGACAAACACCTGGTAGGACACGATCATTTTCATATGCCAGAGCCGTCTCAAGTTTCACAATCATTCCGGGTATGTGTTTCTGCATCATTTTTAGCCACGGTCGTAACTCGTTGTAAGATTTCTCCCATTGGCCAAACAATTTTTTTTACAGCTTGCCACCTTGCATACCATGCTTTCGAGTATTCAGGAATGTAGCCGTACTGATTTTTTCCTGTGCGATACAAGTGGCAACCGTCACACAAGGATTTGCTTTGACCAGTGGCATGAAGGTATCACATAGGACGTGCACATCCAAGTTCTTGTGATCCTAACTTAGGCTGCTCACGGTGCATGTATGAGGTCCATCCAGTTTCGTGATTCTCTATAGCCCGTTCAACATCTTCAAGGATGATACACGAACCCTCCACTCACATCCCTCTTTCTTGTGGGCGCACATCAATGAACCTTGCTTTTTGTAGAAAGCGAGGTTCATCACTTCATTCATGAATACTATCTGGTTCTACAAGAAGTAATGTCCATTCCATGCGTTGTTTCAGTTGCAATCTGCTGATTTGATTTGCCACGGTACGTAATATGTAAAAAAAATCTTTAAGAAATAGAAAGGTTTTCGGCAACGGTCTTCTATTCTGGAACTTATTTCCACACTTCCTTCGATAGCACTGTCTATTTCATGCATTATTTGTACCGAACAATGTTTCACATAAATAAAGGAAGACAACAACAACGTTGCACTGTCTATTCTGGAACTTATTTCCACACTTCCTTCGATAGCACTGTCTATTTCATGCATTATTTGTACCGAACAATGTTTCACATAAATAAAGGAAGACAACAACAACGTTGCCCATACTTAGAACATTAATAAAGGATGAAAGGATGAACTCATAAAACATAATTTGACGATGATTTGAGGAATGGAAGGTTAATCGGAATCATCGTGGTCAGTTCAAATGCCTGAACTTCAGTTAAGTTCTTCGATCAGCTGTTGTTGTTTTTTTGTCTGCGCCTGTACATAAAAAGCTGCAACTCGTCGGCAGATGCATCAACATCCGGTGAACAAGGAGCTTGTTCAGTGCTCGCTGCGAGTGCGGGCGTAGCAGCTTCTACGGGTGCAGACGTACTACCTTCTCTGGCGTTCACCTCATCGAACTTAACATTTAAATGGATATATTTAGCTCCTACAGAATTGAGTTGCTCGTACATGTTACGTACGTCGGTTTCGCTGGTAAGCTTCAGAATGTAGTGCGTTTTAGTTGCCGTCGGTGTTGGGATTTTACATTCTAAGTAAGAAATTTGCTTGTCAGTACGTTTACTAACCTCTTCAGATATCAACTGCAACAAATCGTGGAGTAACATATTACTGGTGATTGTTGAGTCGAAATAGGTACCGATAAAATAAAATGTTGCGAAAAACTTAGCCATGATGGGAGGAAAGTGTTGGAAGCTTTGCTGAAATAGATATAATCGGAGCCTGGGTTTTATATGGAAGGAAAAGCGGATTGAATTTAATTTCAAAAACTATTATCTATAGAACTTGCTATCCTCAGAACGCGAGGTCCCTTCTGACCTTTCATTATATGCGACTGTTAAGTCAAACCAGTTAAATAAGACCTCGCGTTCTGTAGAAAGCGAGGTCCAATTCCGTAAATTATGCTTCCTAGAATATTAACAATTAGGATTTTTCTTCCTAATTTATGCTTCCTAAAATATTAACAATTACGATTTAATTAATTTATATGCTGCAAGGTCCTTCAGACCGTTCATTACATGCTATTGTTGTAACAGGTTTTCAGATTACTACAAATTTTTATCTTCTACTATATTTAATTAATCTATATACCAATTGAGTTTAAAATTTTAACAAACTTTTAGATATGAGCATTAATTAATAATACAACTTATATATTTATATAATTTAAATACCATCTTTTTTCCTACCTCTTATAAAATTTAAATACCATCTTTTACTTTATGACTATTTGATTTCAAAGATTCGACGCTAATTAGGATTTCAATTTAATGAAAATAGGAATTTAAAATCAAATTTTTTTACCATATTTATCTAATAATTTAAGGAATAATTTATTAATGGACAGAAACAAAGGACTTCGCGTTTTTCGTAACGCGAGTCACCTTTATAACGGTTCAAGATGCTCTTCGAAAAGTCAAATGACGCGTCTCTTAAATAGAACTCGTTTTCTGCATAACGCGAGGTCTTCGGTATCTCGCTTTCCACAGAACACGAGTTCCATTAAAATCGCTTCCCACCCGGTGCGAGGCCTCTTATAAATAGGGCCCTACATAATCAATATCCCCACACCTCTGCATTCTTCTTCTCCTATACTATTATACATATCCTATATTTTCTATACAATGGCGGCTTTATTGAGGCTAGACGAACGACACGTCTTCGACTACTGGCAGGCGAATGAGGAGGTAATATTCTTTTCTTACTTTAAATTAATTTATTTTTTTAAAATTTATCTCCTCTTTTATTTATATATTTTTAAATTATTATCTTGTACTATTTTTCTTCAAGAACTGCGAACGAGCATTGACATGCTATCTAAATCGTATCACGGTCACGCCGGACGAGGATGTCATTCCATTTATTGCCGAAGTCGGTTTTGGGCACGTCGCTACTATCGTTGGTGGTACGAAGTTGAACCATCCCTTCATTAATGCCTTATTGGAGCGATGGAGGCCAGAGACCCACACCTTCCATCTTCCATGTGGCGAGGCTACAATTATACTAGAAGATGTTACATATCATCTTGGCTTGCCTACTGACAACGCGATTATTACCAGTGTTGCCGAGGGTGACTGGCCGAACCTGTGTGTGGAGCTGTTGGAGTGGTTCCAAACAAGTTTGATGGTGGCAAAGTCTTTCTAACTTTTTTGGAGCAGAATTTTACAATCCTCCCCTCGGATGCGGATAACGAAACAAAATTGGTGCATATATTTATCTTATTTTATTATATTTTTTGTTTCATATTTTTTTAATAATTAAAATATTTTTATAACGGTACTTATTATTTTCGCAGCGGTTTGCTCGCGCCCACATCCTATGCATTATTGGAGGGATTTTGATGCATGACAACCCTCGCAACAAAGTCCACCTGATGTGGCTGTACCATCTCCATAATTTTGTAGAATGTAGCAAGAAATGTTGGGGAGCAGTGGTTCTGGCCTTTCTGTTCAGGGAGCTTTGCAGAACTGTCGACCTAGATAGAGCCGCAATCGGAGGATATCTCTTACTGCTTCAGTCTTGGGCTTGGTTTCGGATGCCATTTTTAAGCCCGCGGCCTAGACAGCCTACCTCATACCTATTCCCGCTTTATTCGAAAGTACTATTAAAATTACTTAATTTAATTAAATTTAAATTATTTTATTTTATTTGAAGAATATGTTTTCAAACTATTACAATTTTTTAAATTCTTTTTTATTAATGACAGGTGGTGTCTTCCACTCACTCACCATGGACTGTTGGAGACATAGCGAGACTACAGATTGCTGATCGACAAGATACAAAATGAGGTCAAGATTTCAGATATTTTGTTCTTAATTCCTCAAAAAAAATTCGGTCATAAATTTATATAACTCACATTAAAAAATTTTTGTTCAGTTCCTATGGACTCCGTACGCTGTTCCTCTAATTCGAGACTGTATTCCGCAGGACATCACGGACGGCTCTCACGTCTGGCTGCTTCTGGTGCCACTCATCAACTATGAAATTGTCGAGTGGCATCCTACCGACCGGGTTCTGCGACAATTTGGCTACGTCCAAGGGGTTCTAGAGCCGCCACCCAATTTGGACGAATTACATCGGTTGACGCGGCAGGGGAAGACGGAAGTCCATTGGGGCTATCATCACGTTGACTGGGTCAGGCAATGGGTGACAAGGTGTGGCAGGCGGCCGCCTATCTGTGTACCCATTTTGAACTAGGACGTCACATTCAACTATATGCAGTGGTACTACCAAAACGGGAAGCCGCATATACTGACTCCAGAGGAGCGCCAGAGAGAAATTGTGCTACCTCCTCAAAACCACCCTCCCGTACAACGTCACGCCACCAAGCGCCAGCTGACGCAGCGCGGTACCAGAATGGGGCTTGAAAGCTAGAGACGTCGAACACACACTGTAGGAGCCTTGTCTTCTAGAACAGTGCGAGCAACAGATTAGTTTAGGGTAGGGCCTTCGACACCAGTGCCAGGATCGACATTCATACACTCCGCTTCGTCATCATTTCTGTAAATGGGTGGTCCTCAGACGTTTCAGCAGACGGGGCCTCCACCCGAGCTTTTCATGACAGACGTCTTTCGTCCCTTTATGCCGGTGTCTTCACCATATTACCCGACACTGCCTTTTGCATATGTTCCTCCGGTGTTCGATGTTCCACTATTGCAAGCATATTTCGACTACAACATTGTCGAGCAGACGCCGCCGCAAAGTTTGTTCTACACCGGCCTCGGTGTTAGCGGTGGTCCGCATTTTGGGGACGATCATGGCACCGATGATGGGGATGACGACAACGACGATAGAGCACATGCCGATCGGAGGAATCCGCCACGAGAACATCGTGCACCCAGCTGCGGAACGGGTGGACATAGGCGTCATTTTATTTATCAACTTTAGTTATTATTTTATAATAATAAAAACTTTATTTTGCCTTATAGTTTTAGATTTATTATTTTATAACCCGATACATAAACCGGAAAAGATTATCACGCCCTTTTAACTTTTCGGTCATTCACAAAAACAAGCTATGGTACCGTTTTCAATGCGAATTTTACCTGGTTTACAACACACCGAACTTGCCCATATTGGTGCCGAATGAAAGGCAAGTTCCAATACTACGCACCTAAACTCGTCGTTTACTAAAATTATACGATTAATAGCCCAAAAATATGGCTCGAACATGCCTGCAGACGCTTGTTCTGCCACCCCGATTTACAAAGAACTCGCTTTCTGTAGAAAGCGAGTTCCATTAAACAGCCCGCAATAAATTCAGCCGGCTCTTCAAATTCTAGGGGACCTCGCGTTCTGCAGAAAGCGAGGTCTTGTTAAGTTCGTTATTCTGAAAAGCAATGCAACGTAATAAGAACTCGCTTTTCGCTGAAAGCGATATCGGAACTCGCTTTATGCAGAACGCGAGTTCTTCATACGTGGAAGATTTGGGGGTCATTTTTCTAAATAATACTCTGAGGGGTCATTTCTTTAATTAATTATTTATAATGGGTTTTTTACTTAAATTTGCCGTACTATTGCTTCAAAAAAAAAAAAGAAACAATTGTACTAAACCATACTACTTGCGGAGTATTTTTTTTCAATAACAGTGGACAAAGATCGATTAATTAGTAAACATATTAGGTTGACGGCAAAGGTGTCAATCTCACCGGCAGACAAATGGATTAACGGCGGTAGCAGTTGTGACGGCAAGTAGAAGAAAACAATCTAGAGTTTGTCTATAGGGTTTGAGTATGGTGTAAAATATGATCCTATTATTTGAAAATAAAGTTTAAAAAATAGTATCAAACAAAAACATGAAAGGTAATTTAACTTAAATTTTAATTGTTTTAAATAATTATTAATTACGTGTCAAGTCCTTCAAATTTTTAATTATTATTTAAGAGTCATTAAAAAAGTAATAGTATTTAACGGTATATTATATTAATAATGTTCAGCAGTATACAGTGCTCATTTTAAAATATTTTAAATTCTTATTATTTTCCTTAAAAGATGTTCTTTTTGGTTAAATAGGATAAGAATTTGTTCAACTATTCTTTTTCTTACCATTACAGTAAGAATTTGTGTTGTTTGATACTTTTTTTTACCATTACAGAGGATTTATGTTGCAGCCCCATAAAAAATTGTTGGAATTTGATACTGGTACGACCGGTTACACTTCATTTTAGCCGCAGGGCACCTGCGGCACAGCAGAACCTCCGAGTAAAAAGGACACCTTCTGTGGAGCCTTTTTTTAAGGTCTATGTAGTTTTATATTGGATTCTGATACTAGAATCAAATTAAAACTCCAAAGTAAATAGCAATGAGATGCTGGAAACTTATCTTTACTAGAATGGTCTATATTTCTTAACATAAATAAGAGATGAAAAATCTAGTTACCCAAAATATCAATTATTTGTATAGTTTGTACAAAATAGTAGGCTGGACTTTTTCCTATCAAGCAACCACAATATACTTTGAATGCAAGCTTTGCATGTAATTCCAACTTCTTACATTACAAACCAAAACGAATTCCGGTAAATATAAAAACCAGGTAATTCAGCCTACAACCATGAGAATAGATTGGATCAAACTTCAAACGTCATAGGGATGCACCTCAAACCACAAAAACCAATGCCTCCAACTGCCTGCTGAATTTCAGAAAAAAAAATCAGAGAAATCGAAACCAACCATTCCTCTTGTTCTGCCAATTCTCTAATAATATCATACCTCGACAGTCGTGTTGTTTTGCCCCATTGATCTTCAGTCAGCTAGTTCTACAGAATATCAACAAGCATTGACAGAATCCGAGAAATGGGTAATCTCTTTTAATTTCAGCTTTTCTTTTCCATTTCTTAATCATGTAAAGAATGATATGGAAAATTTATCTGCAACATTGTAAAGGATATCACATCATATTTATATTGTTCGCAGAAATCCCCGAACTTCTATCAGAAAGCTGTTTAAGTTCTTCCTAAATTTCTGGTAGTTAACACGGTCTAGCCTTGAAGAAAGATGGTTTGAACTTGTGAGCGAATGCAATGCATTTGCCAGTCGAGATTTGAGTGCCGGATTTGTCTGCCTCTCGATTAACTCGTTGCCTAATTTCTGAAGAAGCAGTACAATAACATAAGAAGAATGTCCATATTTGTGACAAAGCAGAAATAGCACGGGACATTGAATAACTATACATGCAGTGTCCATTAACAGAACAAAAATCAAATGCTTAAGGACCAGACCCTAGCTCTTCGAGCTTCAACTCATAGAATTACAGAACATGCACCGATAAGCATTACTATTATCAAGAAACTAAAGGAAAACCTGGTATAGGCCTTGCTCACAAAGGATCAACGGAAGGAGAGCATCTGCTGCAGCGCTAACAAGATCAGGACTGAAATCACAAGAAAATAAAGGTACGATCATGTGGAAAAACAAAAAGGATCAGTCAGGCATACAATGTTCATTTACACTTGTTCATGTAAAGCTTATTATCTAAATTTGCTTCCAAGTACCTGTAATCTACAAAAAGGAGCAATTGCAATAAGGAACGTAGAAACCGGCTGAAAATTCCCTCTGGCAAATTTCCTAATCCTGCAGAAACCAATCCGGTTTTACCTGCACAGATCTCCCGATAGTTGTATGCAGCCAGAGCTTTCAGAGCTCCCAGGCACATGTTAACCACTTCTAAGTCCTGTATAACCAAGGACCAAAAACGAAATAAAAGCATGAGATATTTAAAGTTGAAATTTATCTTCGAGCTTGCAAATGATTTTCATAATGAGGGAAAGATTCAAGAAAAGAAAACAATTTCAACAAGTTGAATATTACGGCCCTGACTTAATCTTCTCCATCTTATACTACCAAACCCTGATATAGGGGAGTGGGAGTTGAAGACTCATGTTTGGCCAGGAAGGTAAAAAGTGGAAACATTGGCATCATAGGTTATAATTTGGATAGTTCTTTACCTGATGGTGAAGACCGAAATCCAGAGTTCCTATAATATGTGCAAATGCCTCGCTGTTTAATTGTGCAAGTGTTTCAGGGTATACCTCCAAAATATGCGACAGAAGTGAGAAGTACTGCAGAATAAACACTAATAATAAGCTTCCAGAAAATAACACAAGCTACTTCATCGGAATGGATAGAATTCTTACATCATGACAAAGCTTCGGGTATTTCAGCAGCTCCAAAGATATCAAAGGAGTGACTATGTGAAGACCAAAGAAAACAACCTGCAAGAGGAACATCAAACACCATCCTGAAGATTTAATGACTATAACAATGAATTACTAACCTGAGATATATCAATGCCAGCAGCTTCAGCAGAATCTGAAGAGAAATCAACCTACAAAAAATGGTAAATGTTAAGTGATAAAATCTTACTCCCACATGAGAATCAACCGCCACACAACTTGACACCTACCAGATCTTTTGAACAAAGACTTGAAAGAAGTTGAAGAAGAGCACGCAGATCTTTATATTTCTCTGTCTTTGCCTCACTAAGTAAAGTGCTTGAAAGACTTACTGATATCTGAAAAAGAAAGAAAAAATAACTTTGCAGAGTCATAAATGGCACAGTATTGGTGACAAATATATCACAATAGTACACATAAGATGACAGGAGCAAGAATTACAAGGAAGCCTTTGAAGAGTTATCGCTATTTTGAATAAACTTGGCTCAACAAACATAGATTTCAAAACCAGAATAAAATAACACAACTATCCAGGAAAAATTGCACGCACGAACTTATAATGAAACAAAATTATGCATCCTGGAAAAAAATCATAGGTACTAGAAGCAAAAGTAAACTGCTATATGAAACATTGCTTGATAAAGAAGTATTCAATAAAAGATCTTATACTTGTAATGAATCATATGATTATTACGCAAACTAACAAAGAAATAAGATCAGAGGATGATCCAACACAAATAAGAATGTAAGATAACCATTATGGTGTTAGAAGGCAAAAGAAACCTATCCAAGGTATTGTTTACATAAAAGTTTTAAAAGCAACAGTATAATTGTCCCAAAATCAAGTAGTTGATTAATAGGTGTTGATGCAAGTATAAGTAACCCGAAGCAATTTCAAAATTGAGATATGGGACATCCAGATCAAATACTCTGCATGCTACATTGAGGATACTAGCCAATGAGGCCAGATGAAAGGCTTGTGTATGTCAAACCTAGTATAGTACCTCTTTTATGAGGTACAGTGAATGCTAGATATGAAGCTCATTTTGAAACAAAGTGAACCATATTCCATCCAAAAAGGCCAAGGGCAGTAGTACTAGACCAGTGTTGATTCATCCTGGCCAGCAATAATTTTACCAGATAGAGCTTTGTGTTGAACAGTTTCTGTCAGTTATGAAATGAGCTTGGGTGCTGTAGTATGCAATCAATTTTAGAAGAAATTACTTCCACTGCTATGGAGTATGCCAAAAACTTGGCATTGGAACTAGATTGAACTATGCTATGCAGCTACAAAGCTAAATAAATAAGCATTTTGTGAAATTAGCCAAGAAAATAGTTATTACAGCTCAAAAGTCGAAACAATGCAAAAATTATCTAGCCGGAAGATGTTCTTTCTTTAGCACGATAATCGAGTTCTTTTTGAATTTTCAGAAGCTTTAAATTATATGCAAGAAAATAAAAACTATTGCATAACTGCTGACTCAGATATATTAATAGGGTACCTTCATAGTTGAAATGTTACTTAAGTAGAAATCTGAAGATGGAGATGCTAAAGAGATGAAGAACTTTAATCAGAGTATTTAAGGAATTTTACATGGAGATTGAACAAAAATTACCTTCCCAATATTGTGTGATGAGTAAAGCTGGAGCAAACGCATGCAGAAATCAATTACAGCAGCAGTTTCTCGAGACTCCAGGTAGCATATTTGTCCATCCACCCAGTCAACAGTGAATTTGAGAAGCAGGTAAACAACTGCAGACTACGCAATAATTAGAAATTAATACAAACACTCTTTGTTTCTATTGAAGATAAGTTGTGTTACAGGTTAAACAGGAATAAGAGAAAGCAGAATCAATTCACTGCAAATGAAGGCATCAGATGGCAAAATGCTTAAGAGGAAAACTAAATCACACCATGAGATCTGAAGTGTATAACAACATTTATGTTACATCGATTCCTCATTTTTCTTGAAGTACTCATCTATGACACCCATGTTAAATGCATATGTAGACTTAGATATGTTGATATGATCCTCCAAATAAATTTTAAAACTGAAAAAAAAAATCAACATACCCATGTCGAACACATACCTATACCATAAACTAATATCATAGTCCGGGTAACATAGTTCTAAAGTAATTGCAATCAAATGATATTTAACTTGGCTCAAACAAGGCTTCACAGACACAGATAGAGACATTCTGCAGCCAATTAGCAACAATAATCTGGTGTTGCGGTGGATGATTTCTATAGTTTCATGATAATACATACTTCAAAAGATGATCTACCAAAGAGAATGTGAAAGGATAGAATTATGCAATACCTCATCCTTGTAAACTTCAAGAAGATGTAGCACAGGGTTCATTACAGAGATACCAATCTCATACATTGCTCTTTGTCTTCTAGGTCCAGCAGCACTGGCAGCTCCGCGAAGCCTCTCAAATAAGCAACTAACCTACATAATTTCCATGACTTAAATGAAAAACTATTCCAATTGGTTAAATAATTAAGAAGATTTTGCAATTAATTTTTAATATCCTTACCGACATGATGATATCCGGTTGGTGTGCAACACTTTTAAGATCACTTCTGTTAGATAGCTCCACCAGATATGTTGTCATGTGAGCCATGAGACCCTTTACATATCTTTGAAAACAATGAGAGGAAATTAGCCCATTAAGCTGAAGTTCAAAAAGGGAAAAGGGTGACCCTCCCCCCCCCCCCCCACCCAAAAGAAGATAAAAAAAAAAAGACTTACTGATTTGCGGCCTCTGAATTCCTAAGTCCAGAAGCTGAGAGAACAAGGGTCTGAGCTAATGAGCGCTGGAAAAGGAGAAATAATCATTATAATATGGAACTAGGAGCAATGACAGGTAATAGTAGAATAAGCTTATGACATATTCTTACCTGATTGGCAGAACTCAACAAGAACAAACTTTTCTCATTTGTAAAAGCATTCGCTAGGTTACGCCATGACTCCTGCAAAACATAGATTAAAACAAACTAGCTCAAGTTAACAATGATTTTACATAATAAATGCAGGTACTGGGACCACAGAGTTTCTTAAGAGTAGCTATAACAACAGATTCATCGATTAAGTAGGAATATAAAGTTGTACAAATAAGTTTGACTTAATATACAACATAACCCAATTGAACTTATTATTCAACAAAATACCTGTTGTGTAGAAGAACAAAACAGAAACGAGGTGAGAAGCAGGCAACTACAAATTTATAATAGGACTTAAAATAAATGTGAAAGTGAACTCTAACTGATATAGTTAATGCATCTCAAAGGTATACATGAAAGCACTAGGGCCTCACCAGTGAAACAAGCTGATAACAAATAGTTTTCCGGTGAACTAAGGTGTGAAGCAGATGGTGGCAAGTAAGACCCTGTGTAAAGATGGTGGCAAGTATGAATCATATAGTTCGTTGATATCATTTTATAAAAATAACCGGGAAGAGAATGGAGGGAGCACCAGATAGACATTACAAAAGACAAGAAAGTTTTACAAGGAAAAAGTTTAAATATTATACCTGCAAATCCTTCTCCCCTGGGTATGAAACCAATGTCATCACAGAGATGCGAACAATAATGTCGAGAACAACTTGTCCCTGATTATGTTCTCCGAAAAAAATTAATAAAGCTTTTTTAGAGTTCATTGACTGATGCTGCTGATAATCATTACTAAGGCAGTTAGTTTCCTCAAGAGGCATTAGGTATGTATGAGACCATCTTGCAAGAAACCATATGACAGCCTATATACATATATACATAATTAAGAAAACCAAGTTAGAAAAACAATGGTCAAGGTAACTGAAAAAAGGGTTAAGGAGCTAGAGAAAGAAAACATTACCTCCATAAGCCGAGGACTGAAAACAGTTGCTCTTACTTCTGGATCCATGCTCTGCTCGGCAAACCTTATAATTGAACTGCATCAAATGAAAAAGACCATTGAAAAGAACTATTTCATACTGGCAAGAAGCAAGTACAATTTAGAAAAAATCAACACAAGTCTATAAGAAAGTAATAAAAAGAAAGCCAAGCTGTACCCTGAGAGAAGAACAACAGGATGCTTTTCTGCCTCTACAACGTCAGCAAAATGAGTTTGTATGGCAGTTGGTACCTAAGTCAAATAACACAACTAGAATCAGATTCCAGTCACATTAAATACTGCCAAAAACACCTTAAACTTCTTGGGGGGGGGGGGGAGATAGGCACATTTCTACAAGAAGAATATGAAACATGAAATTGAAACCCAAGGGACCTACCCAGCACTCAATTAACTATACTGACTTTAGTATCTCACATCATAACAGGAGAAGTTATTGAAGACTGTTCACAGTATTATATGGTGAAGACTAACATGTGGAAAATAAATCAAAGCAAATTGTTCAACTAAAGCTACTACCTCCATAACTGCTGAGATATTCAACAAGGGAAATCAATTTGGAAACAGTTAATATACCATATGAATAATAATAATAACAATAGTAGTAGTAGTAGTAATGAATACAAAATTTCAAGCCACAAAAGCTTAAAAGTGAAATTGGTAAAGACATTATGCGCACACATACACAAATGATAGATTCTCTTTCATAGCAAAGCTTTGGAATATATAGAAAAGAAATAAAAATTACCAAAGGTGTTTCTCCCTCCCCTTCATCAGCAAGTACATGTCCAGTTATTAGTAATAGTGAGTAAAGTTCTTCCAAGGTTTCAGTAGGATCAATAACGCCTCTTCCCTACACACAAACAAGTCACTTAAAAATAAGGGAGGAGAAAAGAAAAGAGATCCATGCAACAGCATCTCAATAAACAATGTAATATGCTGGGGAAATCAGCTAGTTTTTTTTCGTGAATGTGAAAAGAGCACCTGATGTAGCCGTGCAAAACGTTCAGAAAACAGTCTTGTGAGCAAAGGAATTGTGACATCAATTGCTGCTCTTGCAATGAGAGCATACGAACTTAATCTTTCATCCATCGCTGTAAGGAAATGCAATGACAATGTTGAATGGTATTCATACACTCCGAAAATGAGTTAAGAAAGAAGTAGATGATAATTATTATAATCATTTCTTTAGCATGTGTAAAATAATATAATGATAACAATAAGACCTTGGCATGAAGAAAAAATGAAAGTCACTTACCAGAAATAGAAGCCTGAAGATAGTCCGAATCACCATCATCATTTGCTACTGAAGCAGAAGCCACTATATCAACCAAACAAAGCAATGTTACATTCACTGGTAACAGAACAAACTGCTGGATAACTAGCACTGTAATGAAGCAATACATTTAGTAAATTATTACGATTACCTTTTAGCTCAGACTCTATGATCATGGAAAAGAGATTTGCAGCAGCATGTTTCCCATCCGGAGGAAGCAATGCATCACCACCATTACCATCCGTAGGCTTGTTAAGTACATTTTATTTCATTGGTCACTAAATGAAGTTACGAAAGATATATTTACACTAGACCAGTCTATTCTTCCAAATCTGAAAAACCCAAACCCACCAGAACCCGATCCAACCCAATTTGACCAGAAAAGTTAGAACTTGATACAATCCAAAAGAAAAAATGACCAAGCTTGAAACAAAAAATTATTTAAACTTAAATTGAACCTGAATTATCCAAGTGTCAAACCCAAATGAAACAAACCAAAATCACTCGAACTTGAATAAGCCGAGTGTAAAAACAATATGGCCCAAGCCCAAAATGACCCAAATATGAAATGACTCAAATAAAATGAACCGAAAACAAAATGACCCAGGCCCAAAAAGGATTCAAAAATTTGAAGACTTGTCCTGAAATGACCCAAACACCCAATTGATAGGTCTTATTTGCACTAAATATTGTACTAGTAGAAACTAAAATAAAATGATAGATTAGCTTAAGGCAACAAAATATAAATGTTCTAGCAAGCTAGAACAACATACCACAAGTAGAATAGTCCATGTATCTAACAAGATATCTCGGGCCTCCCAGCTCCAAGTCTCCTCATCAGTGTTATTAGTCATCAGAACTTTAACAACTTCACACATCAAGGTGGACAGCAAGGAAAGAGTACCACAAGGCCTTAGCAGCAAAGGAATAAGACAAAATTGTTTTAGGACTACACAAAGAATAAAGTAAAACAATGAAATGGCTGGCGTCATATATTTACCTTATGGCTTTCAAGAGATGATCAAACACAAAAGGAGTCGTAGCAGTTGCAATAGATAGCAATGCACGGCAACCATCAAGCATTTCACTGGATAATACAATAGAAATCTTGTCACTTCATGGCAAGGTCATAAACATAGAAGTAAATGTTCCACAGAAGAGCAAATATGGAAAACCAACCTTTCACTTTTCCCCTCTTCGATAGCTTTTGAAACAACATCAGGAGGATCTATCCACTGTAATATACCAGATAGCAATTGTAGCAAATGATTCTCTAGCATTTTCCCATTATCTAGAATAATTTAATAAAATTATTGGTTAAAACTTTAAATCTGAGGACCCTTGCTAATAAGAAATAAGAAGGTAAACAAACTTCATAGATTTAATAATCTTAGTAAATTCATAAAAGAGAACTGATTTTCATAAGCATAATAATGGTTCATTAAAAAGGAAACTGCATTGCCCCTAACTCAATCTTTCTCTCTCCAGAAAATGCTCTCCTTGGAGAAATCTATTATCTGTACAAGGTTTTAAGCCAGAATCAAAATTTAACCTTTAACTTGGCAACAAAGCTAAATCTAAAAGCATTGATCATTGGAACCAAATACCAGTGGCCTTAAAAAGGAGAATGCTATCTATGACAGTTTCAATCTAAAACAAGGGGAGATTTCTTATCTCACGATTTCAGGTGGTACTAGTCAAACCTTTCAGCTCCAGCAAGACAAAAACCCTTCAACATAAGGAATTTGTTATGTTGACATGCCATAACTTCATTCTTTTCGATTTCAAGCAATGATTAAGACACTGGCTGTTGGTTAGCACGAGTAAAATAGAGTTATAATTCTATTAGGAGTTGTAATCTTATCCTAGTAAAGTTATAATTCTATTAGGAGATGTAATCTTATCCTAACAAGTAGTTTAGTTTTATTTAAACTTTGTAAAGAGATAAAAGTCCTATCCTTGTAGTTAATTATTAAGGATAAAACTCCTTGTAAAAAGTCTTTAAAAAGACTTTCTGTTGTACATCGAAATTAACAGAGTAATTCTAATAAAACTCTGATTTCTACATGGTATCAGTCTAGACCGATCCTCTTTTCCATTAAAATTCTTCTTCTCTGTCGATATCTCCTTTCTCCATGGCTGGATCAGATTCTTCCTCTGATGTTAGCACTCCTGTGACCACTCGACAGGCTGATTTTTCATTATCCGATGCCTCTCTTTCTCCCATTACCTCCTACAAACTTAATGGGAACAACTACCTTCCATGGTCTCAATCTGTGAGGCTTTATATCACTGGTAATTCTAATAAAACTCTGATTTCTACATGGTATCAGTCTAGACCGATCCTCTTTTCCATTAAAATTATTCTTCTTCTCTGTCGACATCTCCTTTCTCCATGGCTGGATCAGATTCTTCCTCTGATGTTAGCACTCCTGTGACCACTCGACAGGCTGATTTTTCATTATTCGATGCCTCTCTTTCTCCCATTACCTCCTACAAACTTAATGGGAACAACTACCTTCCATGGTCTCAATCTGTGAGGCTTTATATCACTGGTAGAAGAAAAGAATCCTATCTTTCTGATTCTCTGAAAATTCCAGAAAAAGCTAATCCTACTTACAAAGAATTGGTTAAGTGAAAATACCATGATCATGTCATGGTTGATCAACTCCATAATTCCCAAGTAGGAGAAAACTTTATGCTCTATAAAACTCACAAAAATGGAATGCTTTGCTCGAGATTCATATACAAGTATTGATAACACCTCGTAACTCTTTGGGGTGGAAAATCAAATCAAAGATCTTCGCCAAGGAGAGATGACTGTAGCTTAATATTTTGGGGTCTTGACTAAATGCTTTGCAGCAAAATTGATCTATATAAAGCTAGTGATTGGAAGTGTTCTAAAGATGTTATTTTTTACAATAGTCTAAAAATAGAAGAGAATTTTCCGCTTTTAGTCCGGCCTTCATGGGGAATATGATGGGGCCAAAAGCGAGATCTTGGCCACTAAACCCCTTCCCCAAGTTCGTGAAGCCTTCTCTCAAATAAGAAGAGAGGAAAGCAGTGTGTTCCTTGATGGCACCAGATTGTCCAAAGAGTGATTCTTCTGCACTCCTTACACACTCCACCTCCGAAATAAACAAAGGAGGGGGACCTTGGTGTGAACACTTTGCAAAAAGGTTGGCCATGTCATGGAACAGTGTTGGAAACTGCATGGGAAACCAGCCGAGTGGAAGCCTCTTCAATCCAGATTCAAGAAGGAGGCTCACCTTGCATCTCCCGCCAACTCTACCAAAGACTCCTCCTCCAGGCGCTTTTAGCAAGCAACAAATTGAAGAGCTTCAACAACTTTTCAGCCAACTGTCATCTAAATCTTCTCCTAATGCCCTCATGACCACAGTAGGTAGCATCTCTTGTTTGGCCACCAATAATTCTTTGTTTTGGATAGTAGATTCTGGGGCTTTTGACCATATGACAGGAAATCGAAACTTTTTTTTCGCATTTAGCAAATACAAGTCACTTCCTCAATCAGAATAGCAGATGGTTCTCTATCCACGGTTAAAGGGAGTGGTTCAATTCAGTTAAATGATCAGCTAGTGTTATCTGATGTTCTATATGTTCCAAATCTTGCTTGCAACCTGCTATCTGTGAGTAAATTGGTTATGGATGTTAATTGTGATGTTAATTTTGGGATTGTTGGTTTTGTTTTTCAGGCACGAGACTCGAAGAGGGTGATTGGCAGTGCTGGGTTGTGCAATGGCTTATACTTACTTGATGGACTCCCCTCTCAGAATTCAATTTTTTCCACTTGCCTTCAGACTTCAGTTTCCTCCACCAATTCGATTTCTAGTGAAATAATGCTATGGCATTATAGGTTAGGACATCCCAATTTTTTCTATCTTGCAAAGTTGTTTCTCAATTTATTTATAAATAAAAGTCCATCTTCTTTTAACTGTGAAGTGTGTCAAATGGCCAAACATACACGAAAACCATATGTTTCCTCCAAATTTAAACCTACTTCCCCATTTTCTATTATTCATAGTGACATTTGGGGCCCTTCTAAAGTAAAAGGCATCTCTGGGTTTAGATGGTTTGTTTTTTTTATTGATGACTATTCTAGAGTCACTTGGACATTCTTGATGAGAGATAAATCTGATGTAGACACAATCTTTAGAAATTTCTATTAGATGATTGAAACCCAGTTTGAAAAACAAATTAAAATGGTGAGGAGTGATAATGGTAGTGAGTATCTTAGCAGGTCTCTTGGGTCTTTTTTTAAAGAAAAAGGAATTTTGCATTTAACTTCCTGTGTTAATACCCCTCAACAAAATGGAGTGGCTGAGCGAAAAAATGACATCTTCTAGAGGTCACTAGGTCCCTCTTATTATATCTTTGGGGGAAGCTCTTCTTACTGCCACATACCTTATTAATCGGATGCCTAGCAAGACACAAGGATTCAAGGTACCTACTGAAACACTTTTGTCTCACTTTCCAAATTTCAAACCATTATCCTCAGTTCTTCCTCTTCGAGTCTTTGGATGCACAGCCTTTATTCATGTGCATAACAGTAATCGGGGTAAACTTGATCCTAGGTCACTAAGATGTGTGTTTATAGGATACTCCTCGAGTCAGAAGGGCTACAAATTTTACTCCCCATCCCAAGGAAAAACCTACATATCCTTTGACGTTACCTTCTTTGAAAATCAGCCTTATTTTGCAGGTACTGAAATTCAGGGGGAGAAATACAGGGAATTTCAGCCCTTACCTAACCTACAGCCTATCATCTCGTTGCCTATCCTTGATGAAAATCTCAATACTCAACAGTTTGTGTCCTCCTTGCCTTCTTTGCCTACCTATGATGAACCTGTGACTGCTACACCTAGTGATCCTATTGAAATACCTTCTCCTTAGTCAAAAATTACCAGTCCTTATACAACACCTCCTCCAACACTTAAAACCACCTCAAAAACTCCACTCAAGGTGTATACAAGAAGGAAAGGACCTGTAACTGAAGAACAACCTAACATCTGCCAAGAGCCTGTTTTGGGTCCTACTGCCGAGGAAATAAGAGGTAACATTATCCCACAAGACTCTTCCACTGTTGATTTAGATGACTTTCCTATTGCTATTAGAAAAGGGGTAAGGAAATGCATTGTTCATCCTATTAACAGATTCGTTGCTTATGGAAATTTATTATCTGGTTTTAAAACCTTTACTGCTAGTATTGACAGTGTGAAGATTCCCAAGACAGTAGAAGAAGCTTTTGAAAGTCCTGAATGGAGAAAAGTCATTGAAGAGGAGGTTAAAGCATTGCGTAAGAATAACACTGAGTTTGACTAATCTGCCGAAAGGGAAAAGGGCTATTGGGTGCAAATGGGTTTTTACTGTAAAGTACAAATCCGATGGGAGCATTGAAAGACACAAGGCAAGACTAGTTGCTAAAGGGTTCACTCAATCATATGGACTGGACTATCAAGAAACTTTTGCACCAGGAGCTAAGCTAAACACCATCAGTGTTGTTTTTTTTGTGGCGATTAATAGAGACCGGAAGTTGCATCAATTGGATATCAAAAATGCATTCCTAAATGGAAGACTTGAGGAAGAAGTGTACATGGAAATTCCACCAGGCTTGGGAGGAAAGGTGACAAAAGAGACAGTATGCAAGCTAAATAAATCACTCTATGGGTTGAAGCAATCCCCTGGAGCATGGTTTGAGAGATTTGCGAAGGCTATGGTTCAAAATGATTTCAAGCAAAGCCAAGCAGACCATACTTTGTTTAGAAAGGTGGCATTCAATGGTAAGATGACTCTCTTAATTGTCTATGTTGATGATATGATTATCACTGGGGATGACATAGAAGGAATAGAGAAGCTCAAATCTGTTTTAGCAAAGGAGTTCGAAACCAAGGACTTGGGAAGTCTTAGGTACTTCTTGGGAATGGAAGTTGCAAGATCAAAGGAAGGTTTGGTTATCAATCAAAGGAAGTATATCCTTGATCTACTCACAGAGACTGGAAAGCTTGGGTGTAGACCAGTTGACACTCCAATGGACCTAGGTTTGAAATTTGGTAAAGAAGATATGGGGAATCCTGTGAACAAGGAATCCTGCCAAAGGCTGGTTGGAAAGTTGATTTATCTTTCACTCACTAGACCAGATATTGCATACTCGGTGGGCATAGTTAGCCAAAGACATGAGTGACCCCGAGAAGAGCACTTAGAGGTTGTTAATAGGATCCTAAGGTACTTGAAGTTCATACCCGGGATCCGGGCTTATTTTCAAGAAACACCGGACAAAAACAGTTAAAGTGTATACAGACTCAAGTTGGGCGGGTGAATTAATGTATAGGAGATCCGTAAGTGGTTATTGCACCTTCATATGGGTAACTGTTACTTGGAGAAGTAAAAACAATCGGTTGTCTCTAGGAGCAATCTTTGAGGCGAGTTTAGGGCAATGGCCCTTGGGATATGTGAAGGAATGTGGATTAAGAAGCTTCTGACTGAACTAGAGTTGGATGGAAGTTCATAGTTTGAAATTTATAGTGACAGCCAATCGGCAATGAGCATTGCAAGGAATTCATGCAACATGACAGACCAAACATATTGAAATAGATAGACATTTTATCTATGAGAAGGTCAACAATGGGATTGTAAGGTCAACTACATTCCTACCAAAGACCAAATTGTGGATATCTTCACCAAGGCACTACCAAGAGCAACCTTTGATGTGCTTTCATCCAAACTGGGTGCATACAACATATACACGCCAGTTTGAGGGGGAGTGTTGGTTAGCACGAGTAAAATAGAGTTATAATTCTATTAGGAGTTGTAATCTTATCCTAGTAAAGTTATAATTCTATTAGGAAATATAATCTTATCCTAACAAGTAGTTTAGTTTTATTTAAACTTTGTAAAGAAATAAAAGTCCTATCCTTGTAGTTAATTACCAAGGATAAAACTCCTTGTAAAAAGACTTTCTGTTGTACATCGAAATTAACAGAGTAATTCTAATAAAACTCTGATTTCTACACTGGCATCATAATTCCACATCAATAAGTACACAAAACAACTAATGGTCATAAAATATATACTTCAAGAGATCCATCAAGCAATTAGAACAAATATTATACCAAAGAAGCAATAAATATGGATTTAATACAAATAGAATGCATAATAATAAACATTAAGATATTAAATGTAACACATACCAGAAGGAAATATGGTTCCGGTCAAAGAGCATAACTGTACAATTAGCTTTGAAAGCGAGATCGCAATAGGGCGATCAATCCAAGAACCTTCACGAGAAAACTTCTGTCTAAGCGCTGCATATAAGCCGAGCAACCAGCTAACATGTCCACTTGAGATTAAAACCTCAAACCATGCAGGCCCAGGCTACACCAAAATTGCACCAAAAACGAGAATCAACAAGACTTGTGCAAGTAAATTATTCAAATACAGCATCTAAAAACACCCAATCTCTTTGTTGAAGGCAAGAAATAATGTTTTATATTTGATTGATCTCTGGTCAGGTATTCTCCTATTTGAAGTCTCCAAAGGATTACAGATGCCAATGCATTCATGCTATCTTCAATGAAGATGTAATAAAGGAATGATTCATTGTTAACGTTGGGGAGAGGGGGTGCGAGCGAAGAAAATCGGATACTCTAAATATGTCCGTTACACGCACTAAGACACATTCAGACCGCTTAGATGAAGCATTGTCATGTCTAACTCAAATGAAAAACATCGATACGAGCTTTCATCTTGGTTGTGTCATTTCAAACTCCCGTTCCTGAATTTGAAGCATGAGTCGCAGATCTGTGAAGACAAAACTTTAACCTCGTATCACAAAGATTAGGTTCCATTATTTTGTTTGTGACGCTTAAAGCAGCATCTCGTGCCCAGCAGTAGAACATCTATAAATTAAAACACAAGGGTAGGACAAGTAAACAAGTCAAGACAAAAAGGACTCTCTGCATAATACAATGCCCTATTCTTTGATGGATAACATCAATAAACCAATAGTATTAACATGAGTTAGAAAGAAATTGAAGGAACCTTCAAATAGTTTAGCTCTAATGATGTCCGACACTGCTCGTGAAATTCCCTGGGAAAACCCATGGCACTTGAAGTAGAAGGTGAAAATTCAGAAACCTAAAAGAAAAAAGGAGGTTGAGTGTAAAAATCTAAAGCCAACATAGTGAAAGGTAGAACAAAGGCCAATTAGGATCCTAAAAAATTATTGCATACCAAAGATTCCAAGAAATTCACTCCTATGAACTGTACATCAATTCCGTGAGCACCAAGAATGGCCTGATTAACCTGTAACCATGAAACTGTTAAGGCATTCCAATCTATAACTGGTGACCTAAAGTGAGTTCCAAAACTTGAAAAACTCAAAAAAGTTAAAATTGTGTGAGACAGTACTTATATACTAAATCACGTACAGCTTATATGGTTAACATAAATATAAGTTAACTTTTTCACCCTCCAAAATGTTATTCAAGCTCTGCTCCACTAGCTAACAGAGAAGAGAAGGATAGGAGCATAACATATATGATCCATCTCTTTTTCTAAGAAACTAAGCATGTAAGATAAACAAACATAATATCGTTTGAAAGATAACTTGTAAGTATCACAGCTACATCTGAAGAAAGGATAATAACAACAGGACTCATACCTGATAAAAGAATGCCTCCTTCTCAGCCTCTGTAAAATCAAGCCTACAAATAAAACATTCATTTAGAAATATAATGTTTCCAATATCTCAGAGCATATGTTGGAATTCAATAGCAATGTCTTGAATGTTACTCCAGCACGAGAAAACTTATACTACATGCTTTAATGATGAGAAGGTCAGAATAGCTGGTACAAAATGTTATCTTTAAGCTGAATATGGAAGCTCTTGCGACCTACCAGCCTCTTTTCATTAATTGAGCAGCCACAGAAGACACCTTTGCAAGGACATAGGCCTCTGGTGAACTAGCATGTTGCATAACAAAGCACAGACAGAAACTGCAGAATGGAAACAGGGATTAATTGAAAAATAAGAAAAGCCCAAGAAACACAGCGAACAAAGGCCATTTAATTGAAAAAAGACATACTTTTGTGCCTTGCTTAATGCTGACACTACTCTTTTGAATAATAACAATATTTTAGCAGAATGCAATCTTCAAAAAGCAGATGGTACCTAATCAAACTTCTTCTTTCTTCAGTGGAAAGAGAACTCCATTCTCTGATAGCTGCATCTCGAATGGCTGCAGCAGCCTGAAACCTTGCATTTGGCACCTGAGAATTTTCTGAATAATAAAGGGAATTTTAGCATGAAATATCAGAAAGTTAACTGTCTAAACCATAATAACAACATAAATCTCACCAGTTTCGGTACAAAATGTTTCAAGCTTATTAAACAAAGGTCAAATGACCATTACAACCAGTTAAAAGTACATCTCCAAAAGTGATTATTAACATTGTGAACCAGACAAACAAGAATATAATTTCTAGATTTTCAGTTGAAAATGAACAAAGTAAACCATAACTTGAGAAAAAACAAACAAACATCTGCTGCTGCAATCATTTGCAAAAGAGTGGAAACATAAATGTCAGTATTGACCCCTAGCATCGATCTCAACAAGCTGAAACATGACTGGGATTAAAAAAAAACTTCTATGACCAAAACACCAGCAAATAAATCAAACAGGACTATTCACAGACAATCTGTCTGTTAATACATTTCATGGAGTACCATTAACAAGATTTTACACATATAGAGTTTTTACCTAATAATCATAGGCCACCAACAGAATTAAACATTCATTGGATCTACATCCTTGCTTCCATCAATTACAGAAAATTCTCACCACTTAAGAGCATCTTAAATACTGTCCAATGTATTCTGGATGACTTACATTCCCGTGGAACAGACATATTAGAATCAGAGTTACATTTCACTATTTGCTTATTTCTTTGAAAAATAAAACTTCACTTTTTAGTGATTTTTTCAGGAACCAAATACTATAAGAAGCGCATTGGTACATTGATATCTATATTCAGTTAGCTTAACTCACCAAGGATAAATCGGCATGCCGTGTATGGTTGAGGAGACTGTGATAATGACAATATCGTTGCCTCTGCCGCTGCTGTATTTATATGCATCTGCTCCCAAAACAAATGGAATCCAGTTAAGTGTTAAACGAATAGAATCAACCAGCAGAAGAAACTTCGCATTTTCAACTAGTAGATAAAACAAATAGTAAATTTCAGTCGCCCAGAAATAAAAGGCAAAGAAATGATAGATTAGTAAACGAAGCAAATGAAGTAATCTAATAGACCATCTATACAGTTCAATCTTAAGTGAGTAAATGATGAACCTGAATCGAAGTGCAAGCGACTTCGATGTTGCGCATAGTAGTTTGAAGCTGACCCAAATCGGCGCCGCCATCGGAAAACCCTTGCATCTCTACTGAGATTGTTGAGGATTAAAAGGATTTGAGATTGAAGCGAATGGAAGCGAAAGTTGATGTCTTGATGATGATGATGATGGGATCAGCTTTGACGGGTTTTCCACAAATTTATTAAAACAACACACTTTTGGGGGGTTCTGGAGAGGGAAATTCATGAATAGTTGAAAAGGATTACTTGATATTTCATTCGAATAATATAACTGCTAGAAAAAGTACTGAATTGTAATTAGCCAAAATCTTAAGTACTTCATTTTAATTATACCACCAATTGAACCCCTAGTAAATGACGCAATTTATACAAAGGGTGAAGTACAACATAGTTGCTTAACAGTAAAAAAGATGAACCTATATATTTTTTTCTAGTTTGATGTCTAATATTTTTTTCAAGCTAATTTGGTGTTTAATGTTTTATTTTGTAATTTAAATTAAATTTTTTTGTTAACGGCAGCCAAAATATTTTTCGTTACCCAATTATAACATGATACATGGTATAATTTTTATTTATTTAATTTTTGAATTTCTTTAAGAAAGTATGAACTTTTTAAAAACTCCAAAGTTTTATTTTTTTTTCAATCAAACTGTCAAATCACATCTCTCTCATCGTCTGGCATCCCCACATGTCGATTGTTCACCATTCACCACCAAAGCGTCGGGTATTTCACCGTTCAGCATCCTCACCTTCTAGACTTCGGTTAGAAGTTCAATCGGTCTCTTCTTTTTTCATTTTTGAATGTTCGTCAACAGTTCATTTGCCAGTTTTCGACGACGGGATAATGTGGTTTTCAGTCATGGGAGACGACGAAGGCAAGGGTAGCAGGTGGTGGTTGAATTGGTGGTGAGAGGGGAAGAATATAGGGATTTATGGTTTGGGTTTGTGGTTTTAAAGAAGGCTTAATAGTCAAAAAGGTGCCCAACATATACTCTTTTTTTCCAGTTTGGTGCCTAACGTTTTTTGGTCCATTTTGGTGCCTAACGTTTCATTCCGTAACTCAGGTTGGGATTTTTCGTCAACGGCCATTAAAAATTTCCATTAACCAATAAAAACACGACATGTGGCATATTCTGGTATATTTTCTTTAATTTTTATTTTTCTAAAAATTAGAAAATCTTTAATTTTATAAAAAAAACCCAAAATCTTTAATTTCTCTAAAACCCCCAAATCCAATCCCTAAATTCCTCCCCTCTCACCACCGGCCACCCTTGCCTTCGTCGGGCCCCCACAACCGAAAGCCCCATGATTATGTCGTCGAAAACCGACGAATGAACTGTCGATTGCTCCATCGACGAACATCCAAAAATGAAGAAAAAAGAGACTGATTGGGCTTCAAATCGACGGCTAGAGGGTGAGAGATGTCGAACGGTGAGGTACCCGACGCTTGGGTAGTGAACGGTGAACCGTCGGCGTATGGAGGATGACAGACGGTGAGGGAGATGTGATTTAAGTGTTTGTTTGAAAGAAATTAAAATTTTGGGTTTTTTAAGAAGTTTATAATTTTTAAGTAATTTAGAAATTAAATAAATATATAAAATAGGCCATGTGTCACGTTATAATTGGTTAACGGAAAAAATTTAACGGCCGTTGATGAAAAAACCCAATCTGAGTTATGGAATGAAACGTTAGGCACCAAAGTGGATCAAAAAAAATGTTAGGCTCCAAACTGAAAAAAAGGGTATAGGTTGGGCACCTTTTTGACTATTAAGCCTTTAAAGAAATCAAAGATTTTAGGTTTTTTTATAAAATTAAATATTTTTAAAAAAAATAAAAATTAAAGAAAATACCAGAAATGTGTCAAGTATCGTGTTTTTATTGGATAACGGAAAATTTGTAACACCTGTCACGGAAAAACCTGACTTGAGTTACGAAATGAAACGGTAGGCACCAAAGTGGCCCGAAATAAACGTTAGACACTAAACTGGAAAAAGAAAGGTATAGATTAGGAACCTTTTTTACTATTAAGCCTTCACTAAACTATCATTAGGTTTGGGGTGCGGCATGTATAGGGTGTGGCTAAAAGACGACAAGTTTTGAAACATGTCTAATAACTGAAAATGTTAGACTTTTTGATAACATTTTCGGTTGAATTTTTCGTGTTTTTGACAAGTTTTGATACTTACAAAATAAGCTTCGATACTTAATTTTTTTTATACATTTTAAGTTTTTGGACAGCTATCGATATTTACAAAATAAGTTTCGATACATGTAAAAAAACGAAAAAAACCAACCTAAAATGTTGTCCAAAAGTCTAACATTTTCAATCCGGGAAAAGCATGAAAAAAAGGCTCGAATGGTACGATCCCTTCGTCACCCTAGAATGAAAGGGGCGATCTCGTAGTTCTTGGTCCGTAAAGATACGTTGTTAAGTGCTCCATTTTATTTTTCCATTGAGGCCTAACCTAAACCTGTGCTCGAGAGATAGCTATCCATATACTGATAAGGGGTGTATGGATTATCGAGAAGAAAGGAGCTGTGGTGGTCCCTCGGACCGCCCAGATCCCACGAGTGAATAGAAAATTGGATCTACATTGGATCTCACCAAGTATCAAAACTTGTCGTCTTTTAGCCGCACCCTAGAGCTGTTGCACGTTAGACTCACCCCTAAACTATGCTTTCGTTACTATAAATAAACTTTTAAAAATTATAAAATAATCATCAAAATATTATTATTTAAATTTATTTATACCACCAATTGAACCCCCTAGTAATTGACGTCACTTGTTAAACCTCATCAGCAATTTATACAAAGGGTAGTTACAAATATTAGTGAAGTTACGATATGTCACTCAATTTTAAAATTTATAATTGAGTCACCCAGTTAAAATTTGATTACAATCGGGTCACTCTTCGGTTAAAATTTAAACGGATATCTATTAAGGCTCGGTATAATGATAGTTTTAGTCCTTAAAACTTATATATTCTATCAATTTAGTCTTAAATCAAAATAATTCAATAAATTTAGCCATTCATATTTAAAAAATATTTATCAATTAATATTTGTGTTGATTAATTTAACATAAACTTTAAATTAATTACATAATTGAATCATATGATAAACAGAATATTGGATATTAATGTAATGAAAATACATTTGTCATTGCTTTGTGCATGCTTATGTTTCATTATGTAGAAACAACTTATGTGTCATGTTTTAAACATGAACAAAAAAATTATAGATTTTCATAATAATAAAAATTGTTTAACAATTAGTGATTTGTAAATAATAACAAAACATTAAAATAATTGTAAAAATTATACAATTTTTTTAATGAAAATACACAGACTTGTAGAGAACTTAAGAAAATTATTTTATAATTAAAAATTCAATAACTTATGTGGTAGAAAAAACTAAAAGGGTTTCATCGATAATTTTAAATAGATTTCAATTAGTTTAATTTCAATATATGTACTAATTTCATATCTAAATTAAAAAATAATTATAAATATATTTACATTTATAGTATAACACTCATTACTCGGTCTAGAAGGATTAGACCCGAGTGACGAAAGTCACATTGATCACCAAAGTGAATTCGAAACAAATCAAAAAAAATTATCTCAAATTTAAAAACTTAAACATTCCGCAGCAAGTCTAGATGCATCACGCGGTCCTAAAACATCCAAATTAGCATCATATCAAATTTTATTCGAATTAGAATCGTGAATCATGCTCAATTGCAAAATCTAAAAGTTTAGAGACCAAATTGTAAAACATTCAAAGTACAGGGATTTACTAGAAATTGAAATTACCAACTTGTAATTAATTATATTTTAACGTTACATGCAAAATTTCCTATCAATCAAACATCATTTACTCAATCAATTAATGCATGAACATTTAGGAAGTAAAATGCAAAGGTATACAATTTGAAAGAATCCATAACCGAGATTAACTACCAACTGTACTGGTACATAGGATACGTACCAGTACATGCAAACATTGAAGCAAAACTCGAACTGTACTCAACAAGGCATACCGATACTCGGTCATACGTACCGATTCTCGGTCCTACGTACCAATACTTACAGACAAAAAGGGGTCACTATGGTGACCCAGCGTACCGCTACAAAATTCTAAGTGTACCGATACGATTGCTTAAAAATGTATTTTTGGGACTCAAATCCCAACTCAAACCTATCCAAATTATTTACAAACAACCTAATCATGCATTAAATATATATGCTCAATTAATTACATGCCATAAACCAACACAAATCATGTTCAAACAAGAAATCTAGAGGCATGCTTATTAATGATATAAAGCAATTTTCAATATACACCAAAAGGTCAAGACCTCAAGCATAGGTTATAAACAAATAAAACTAGAGGCACATGATCATATGAACACTTAAAAATCAAGCAATCCATCCAATTGTTATTTAAGTCATTTTAAAACATTAGATCATAACCATCTAATATACTTAGTATTAAAATATAACCAACATCATAAACATTATATATTGTCATCATCCAAAATATAAATTCAACCAATTTATCAAGCCTTTTACAAAGCAAAACTTCTCAAATACTTATCTCAAATTGCCCTATTACAAATAGTGAAAACACCAAGCATACTCTTTTATATGCTTGTCTTGAAATTATTTCTTGCCACGAACCACAACCCTGTGTTTGCTCAATTCACTACACCGACGAAAGAAAAAGAGAGCATAAGCATATAACGCATAATAAGTGCACTCAAAAAGTAGAAAGTCAATGTACTTTCAAAACTAAACCAATATTAAAAACTCGTTTTAAAACATTCCAAATTTCAGAATTTATTCATCGTCTGAAAAACAATGCAATAATTATTTACCCGAATTGAATTTATTCATGCATCCAAATGTACATAATTTTCAAATCAAGCTACTTTTCAAATCCATTACTTGTTCATATCAGATGCAAATCATATTCTAATGTTCAAATTTTATCAAATGCTATTATATTAACATTTATTAAGTGTGATGGCTCATTATACAAAACTCATTGGATACATGAATCAGAACTTCAAAATACAGGCTTTAATTCAGCCATAACAAAATATATCTATACATCATAATTATTAGCCAATCGGGCCTTCCCCTTGGCACCCTATAATTAAGTGGAAGGAACGGTTATAACACATTATTTGCATCCCATAATTATTAGTAGGGGTGTTCAAAAATACCCGACCCGGTTGACCTAACCCGAACCTTAAAAAACTGGGTATTTCATTAAAAAAATTACCCGACCGAACCGGATACCCAACCTGGGATTTTTCGGGTAGTTGGGCTGGGTCTGGGCCGAATTTTTTTATAACCGGGTACCCAACCCGATACCTTTAATATATTTATTTTTTAGTTTTATATTATATTTTTATTTTAGGTTCTTTAATATTTTTACCTAAAACTAAATTTAAATCTCTAAATTATTTCTATGTTTGTATTATGTACTTTTAAGTTTTAAAATTTTCAAATATATATTTTTTATTAAATAGAGTAAGGATGTAAAAAGCTAATCTGACCTGCAAAACTGACTGAAACCGTCTTGAGTCAGAACTGTTTGTGACCCGAGGTGGTGGTGATTAGGAATCGATTCGAGTCCGAACTGATGTTGACCTGAACCCGGGTTGGACTTGGAAATTTTAGATCTGAACCCGACCTGAGAACGACCTGAACCCGAAATCAACTTGATAATGTGATAATCGAACCCGACCTGCATTCGACCTAATATGAACCTAAACCCGAGATTGACTTGGTAAATAACTGATATTACCTGACATGTTATCAACCTAACCTATTATGAACCTGATCTGTAATTGACTCAACCTGTAAATGATCTGACTTGTTATTGAACTGATATGATATTTACCTGACTTGTAATGACTAATAAGTTACAATTGATGTAGTTGTGAGATTATGAATTTATTATATTACATTGTGACGAAATACATTTTCACTATTTAAGGTACATGATTAACTATGATCATTAAATTAATACGTTTACTTTTTATATTTATAAATTATGTAGTATATAAAAATATTTAAAAATTTTATTAAATATCTAAATGTTGCCAACATGATTCCTTATGATTTATGCTTATGGTTTAATATTAACAATTTATGGTTTAGTGTTTAGTTTAAGGTTAATGGTTTATGTGATTAATTTAGATTCCTTAATGTTTATGGTTTAGTATCAATGATTTATGGTTTAGTATCAATGGTTTATGGTTTAGCTTATGATTATTGGTTTATGAGATTAATTAGATTCCTTAATATTTATGGTTTTGGTTTAGTATTAACGGTTTATGGTTTAGTTTAGGGTTATTGATTTACGAGATTAATTCCAATTCAACTTGCTAATTTATGCATTTGAGTCTGTTTAAATATTTAAATTGATGTCTACAGTTGAACTAAATTAAAGTTTCAACTTTCATGTGTCCAATTACATGTTTACATCTAAATCAAAATTTTGTGTATAATTATATTAAATCAAAGTTTATATGGTATAATAATAATAATAATAATAATAATAATAATAATAATAATAATAATAATAATAATAATGTTATCCGAATTGAATTAACTTATAAAATTTAAGATCTAATTGAGCTAAATTAAAACCTAGAAGCATAAATCACGAACATAATTAAAAGAAATCTAAAACTAAATGTGAAATTTCAATTAAATTAATCTAAATTGGGACTCAATTGAATTAAATTAAAACCTAAAAGCAAAAATTTGGGACTTAAATGAAAAGAATCTAAAGTCGGAAGGGCTAAAGAATAACTGCCTCTAATGTAAAATATTAGGCGGGTTCTTTCCTTCCAGGCTCCTACCGTTCAATTTAATTAAAAAATGAGAGAAAGGTTATAATTGGTAAAAATGGGGGAAAGGACAAACATTTGGAGGGAATTAAGCCGCCTAATTTTTAGGTTAGTGTTAATTACCCTTAGGTCATGTTGCGTTTTAAATGTTGCATTTTAGTCCTAATATTCACTTTTAAGTTTTAGTTTAATTCAATTTAATCACAATTATATATATATATATATATTAAATTGTAACATATTTCGACATTCTAAGGATATTTTGGTTCATATAAATCTCTAAAATTTTATTTTTATCCGAAATTTACCCACAATTACCATACCAAAGTCTATTTGTACACGATAAGACCCGACTTGAACTTCAATCGAAACCGATATTCCCCGACCTAAATTTTATCCGTCAACGACATGACCGGACCTGAACGTGGCCTGACCTGAAGTCTATTCGAACCTGAATTAACTCGTTAATTAACTGATTCAGACCCGAACCGTTTTGGCCTGAACTGAAACTTACCCAACCTAAAATTAACCCGACCCGAACCCGAACTCAATCTGATTTGAAATTAACCTGATAATGACACGAATCTGAGTCGACCCGGACCTGACCTAATCTGAGTCGAGCTATTAAATTGACCTGACATAACCTGTATCTGACATGACCTAACCTGAAACTTGAATGATTACCTGATTTTACATCCCTTAAATAGAGAGATATTACATTCCCATACTGGGATTCAAAAGAAAAAATAAGATTAATATTTTTAATATCTTTTTGGTGATAAACTTTAATATATATATATATATCCAAATATTTCATTTTAAAACTAACTTCAAATCACTAATTTTTGTGTTTGGATTATGTATTATGAACTTTTTAAATTTCATGTATTTACTATATGATTTTTTAAAACTTTTAAATTTAAAAAATAAATAAAAATGTGAAGTGGGTACTCGTTACCCGATTTTTCAGGTACCCGGGTTTCACGGGTCGAGACACGGGCCGGTATATATAGTACCCGAAAGAACCTGAAACCCAGTTTTTAGGGTACCCGAAAACTGGGTACCCGAGAATGAACACCTCTAATCATTACCAACAACCTTCCCCTCAACATCCAACATAGTGGAAGGAATGATTATAGCGATCAGGCACTTGGGGATACTTTTTAGAGTGACAATCGATCGATTAGAATCGAAGAGTCCATCAATAGAATTTTGTAATCACATCGAGTACTCCTATCCTATGGCATGCCAACTACATCTAACTGTAATTTTTCTTTGTCACGTGCCAATATAATAAACTTTAACACATTTGCTTAATGTTTTTCTTATGCATTTAACAAATCAGAAACTCATTCAAATAGTGTCGCTCTTGGCAACCAATGCATATCATTTCGGAAACTTATATCATTATCCTATTGCTTGATTAATTATATCATATTAAATAATGATGCATAAAAACAATAAGTATTGCAGGTCACGCTTTCAAATCAAATCATGTAAAACATGCTATGCTTTCATATTTATCCGATATTCTAATGACGAAATTAGGAAACTTACTTTCAAGCTTAACTAAGCTTGCTAGGCTTAAACTAAATCCCCAAAGCCATAATTTAAACAGTTTAGAGTACCACAACACTTTAGAACTCACCAACTCGCTTCCGCCTCGATGCCAAAGTTCCGACATGCTGAGTTGATCAATCAATGAAGATGGTCAAGAGGGGGTGAATTGACAATTAAAAAATTTGGTGGAAGCAAATGCAAGAAGAATTTTTTTTTTGCACAAGTGATTTAGAGTGGTTCAACATTCTCAATAGGGTCTACATCTACTGCCTTAGCTATCCACACTAAGAATTTCCACAAATTCATTAATTTGTCTTTTCTTTTAGGCTAAAGGAGATAACCTCACAAATCTTAGACGTATAACCCAAAGTCTAGCAATTTCCTTTCCTAAAATTAGAAAAAAAGAAGCAAACTATGAAATTACTCCAAAAGTACATTATTTGCATAAATAAAGTTCACTAAACTTAAACACTTAGAATGAAAAAGAATTACAATGAAGAACACTTAAGTGGGTACGAGATGTTTACAATAAAAGCTCAAAGATGTTGGATATGTGCTTGGATGCTTTAGAATAGTTGTCTTGTTGTTGAAGAACCTTTAGAGACTTGTTTTTATACCCTTTCAATGATTTCTAGCTGTTTGGGTTGTTGAAAAATTGAATAGAGTTGTTGGGTTGTATTCTTCCTACATTAAATGCTATCTGACAAGTGTGGGTATCGATACACGTGCTTCCATATTAGCACATGTTCAAAATAGAAATAGTCATTGCAACAAAGGGGTACCAATACAGGAGCTAGCGTATCGGTACGAAGTGACAAAAATTACAAGGGTATTGGTACGCTTCATACCGTACCGGTTTTGGATTTACTCACTAAAATCCTCTGAAAAATTTGTGAACTCAGTATATCGGTACGACTATACCCGTAACGGTACTCAGTTCAATTTTAAAATACGTTCACTCCAAAATTTGACAAGACTTTAAAACACTTAAAATATTTTAAAAATATTTAAGCTTCGTATCGATACGCCAAATGTCGTACCGGTACTTAATTAACCATTTGAATTAAACTAGTTTCCAGTAACGAAAACATATACCGGTATGCACATGGCCGTACCCGTACTCACTTATTAAGATGGTTAGTATGAGTACCAAAACACTTAGAAGAATATAGAGTTTGAAAAGATTGACTTAGAAAATTATTTTGGTTCGAATATTTGTCAATTTGTGAGTAATTTCAATTACCTTAAAAATTTATTTATTTGCAATTAAGTCCTTGTTATATCAAAATTAAAAAAATTATTTAACACGACATCTAACCGTCGGGCTTTGACCTCAGCTCGGCTCTAGGGATGTAAAAAGCTGACCCGACTTGCGAAACTGATTGAAACTGACTTGAGTCAGAACTGCTTGTGACCCGAAGGACTGATGATCCAAAACCGATTCGAGTTCGAACTGGTGTTGACCTGAACCTGAGTTAGACCTTGAAATTTTGGATCTGAAACTGACCTGCACCCGACCTGAACCTAAATTCAACCTAATAATGTGGTAACCAAACCCGACCTGCATCAGACTTGAAATGAACCCGAACCCGAGATTAACCTGGTAAATAACTGATATTACCCGACCTGTTATCAACCTGACTTGTTATAGACATGATCTATAATTGACTCAACCTGTTAATGATCCGACTTGTTATTGAACTGATCTGATATTTACCTGACTTGTAAGTTACAAATTTACAATTAATGAAGTTGTAACTTGTAAGAATATGAATTTACTATATTAAAATGTGAGAAAATATATCTTCACAATTTAAGGTACATTGTCATTAAATTAATAAATTTGTTTAGGATCATTAATTTATTTGTTATTGAAAATATTAATTATGGTCACTAAATTAATAAACTTGTTTCCTAGATTATGATCATTATATTAAAGTTTTAATTAAAAGTTTATAACCATTAAGTTAATAAGTTTAATTCATGATTATTAACTTTATTATATTAGAAAATAGATTATGTAAAATGACTTTAAATATCAATAAGTTGAATTCATGATTTTAATATATATATATATATATAATTAAACGTGATTTTACTTGTGAGTTGTGAACTATGATAATAAAAATAATAATATGGAATAGTAACTTTATAAATTAAGGGGCAGATTGTATAAAATGACTTTAAATATCAATAACTTTATAAATTGTGATTTTAATTCATGTTTGCACCTTATTAATATCAAAACATGAGAAACTTTATAAATACGATAGCAACTTCACAAATTTTGAAACTATGAAACTTTATAATTGTACAAATTAAATTTATTACAATTTATTACACTAAAATTACAATTAAATCAACTAAATAAATTTATGTTAAAATTTAATCTCTCAGATCTTATAGCAAAAGTTTTACAAGGCTAAAGCCAGACTTTGCTACCAGAAATTTCTTCATCCAGCTTTTATTTAGGCTGCCAACGTGATTAAATTAACGGGAACTTTTCATCTTAAAAAAGTTGAAATGCCACCAGCCTAATTCAATCATGAGCAACTACTTAGACTACAATTTACATTGTAAATTCAGCATCCAGACCAGTCCAGGGGTAGCAAGCAACATCAATTTAGCATTCAGATTTTAGTTCAGACCACTATAGGCAACAAGGAACAATTTATCATTCAGACCAATAAACATTCTAGTGGTAAACATATCAGACATTTGAAAGAGTAAAGAAATAAAGATAATAAAATAGTTTCAGTGGTAAACATTTCATACCAGACGCTAGTGTAGGCAACAAGCATCAAAACTGTCAAAGCCTCAAAGGAACACTACAAAAAGAAGAAAATAAAATCATTAATAACAATAAAAAATTTGAAATATTAATGAAATAAAGATAATTAAAATAAAGTAAACTATATATTTACCTTTAAAGGGCAGAATCATTAACCACAATAAGATATTCCTTAACCCTTTCTTCCGGTTTGAAACCATACAACCAGTTTCGAGTTGTTACAAAAATTTCAACATTTTTAGGTAAGAGTTTAGCTCTCAACTTGTTCAAGATTCGACCCCCATGCTAAAGGAAGATTTTGAAGCAACATAAGTAATTAGAATGGCCAAAATATCTCTGGCCATGCGAGCAAGTACCAGATAAGAAGCACTTTTTGTTTTCCAATACTCTAAAATATCAAATTCAAAATCTTTACTACGAGGGATAAGGGGCAGATTAATGTAGGATTCAACATCAGAATTTCCACTCCTTGAAGCATCTAGATTAGCATCAAAACTCTGAAAAGATAGAAATAAACTAATTTAGTATTTAAAAAATAGAATACAAGTAACTCAAATAAAATAAAATATGAAAACTAAATTATGAAATCTAACCTGAAATAGAGCAAATTTTTTAAATGGTCGAGGTCGACTAAAACCAGACCCACTTGTCACTTGAGTTGTGTTACTTTGGACAGAAGAAGAAGAAGAACCACAAGGTGCAGATTTTGAGTAAAAGATATATAAATTAACAAACTCATTATAAATGGCAGTTACCCTTTGTTGAACCTCATTGTCTACATAAAGAACACTGTACAACTCTTTCAAAAGTTGTAATTTATATCGAGGATCAAGCAAAACAACAAAAGACAGAATCATTGAGTGATCTACCCAGTATTTTTCATATAACTCAAGCATAGGTCCTGCCGTTGCAGAAATACCTTGGAAAGGATCATTGTGAGCATCACACAACAACTTCACAACTGCAACAATGTTAGTCAAGTACAAGTTAGCTATTGGATACTTAGATCCAGAAAGCAGAGTGGTATTTTCATAAAAAAGCTCTAGAAAATCACAAATCATTTGAATAGTTTCCCACTCAGAATCACTAATCATATCCAAGTCATTTTCCCTATTAACAAACAAGCTAATGGCTAACTTAGCTTCAAGTGCCCTATGAATCATTGAGTAAGTAGAGTTCCATCGAGTAGGAACATCCAACAACAACTTACCACAAAAAGAAGAATCACAGTCTTTTACAGCTAATTCAAAGGCACAAAGCCTAGAATTAGAATAATCAATAAACTTCACAATTTCACGCAATTTAATAACAGAAGAATTAATTACCTTCAAACCTTTTTGAACTATCAAGTTCAAGATGTGGGCAGTACACCTTATATGAAAATACTTACCATTGCATGAAAGAGGAGAAATGACATGCAAATCATTTTTAAGATGCTTAACCATTCTAACATTTGCAGATACATTGTCAAGAGTTATGGTAAAATCTTTTTTTCAAGACCCCACTCACATAACATCTTTTTAACAAACTTATAAATTGACTCACCATCATGGGGTGGAGGAAACTGACGAAAATTTAATATTTTAGACTGTAATTTCCAGTTATTATCGACATAATGTGTAGAGAGAAATTTCGACAAGAGAGCAAGGGGGAGAGAGTTCAATTTCTTCTTCTTCTTCTTCTTCTTCTTTGCTTCCATTAGATTCATGGTTTGAGGATTATTCTTTGTATATCTTTTGAACCCAACCATGAACTAACTTGATTGGTTGGGGTTATTGTGTTTTGTTGTTGTGAGAAACAATTGGATTTTGTTTAGGTAATAAGAGTTTGCACTTTTCTATTCAAGGTTTACTCATTCTTGGCTTTTATTCTTGTTTGCGAGTGAATTGAGAGAGGATCTCGTAACTTCATCTATTTATCTAATATCGGGAGAGTTAGATTCAAGAAACGAATGAGTTTGGTCTTTATTCAATCTATTGATGGTGAAGATTAATCCGGCTTAGGAATAAGTTAAGGATTTCAACGGCTAAGAGGAGCGCAAGATTGGTTGTTGTTCACCCTTGATTCACGCAGGGAAGTATTATCAAGGCATGCACAAGTAACTAGAGTTTCGACTTAGGGATAAGAAGAAACCATTGAAGAACGCTCCGCCGAACCTTGAAGTTGTTGCCCAGACGCCCAAGTAGTTGCCCAGGCAACCATCGATTAGTTGCCAAGGCAACCCCGCTGTGCAAGTTGCCATGGCAACTGAGTTACCCTTGCACTCTTTTACCAAGACGATCCAATCGGCTATCACACCTCAACTCACGATAACCTGGCCGATTCCCTCTCTTATTTGATTTCATCTATTCTTTTAGTTTATTGCTCTTAGTTTACTCGTTAATTAGAACTCCTATTATCAATTGTGTTTTTATTTTTACAGTGCAGTAACTTAAGCAAAGTGGCCCAAACCAATCCCTGTGGAGACGATACTCGATACTCGTATCACTTTATTACTTGCGACGTGTATACTTGCACATTTGCGTAGCACTTATTACACGCAACAAGTTTTTGGCGCCGTTGCCGGGGATTGGCAATTGGTGTTAGTTGTTTTTGTTATTGCATTTTTTCTCTTAGTTTTACTAACTTTTCTTTTTGTTTGTTTTATCAAAAAAAATTAGGTGCGCTACAAGTTAAGGGACATCAACATGTCGGGAAATAAAAGCCGATCTATTCGAGAGATGATGTTGGAAGATATGAATCAATCCAATCAAGAGTTTCTTGCACCCTTTGATGATTACCTATACCAACCGAGAAAAGCCCAAATAACTTATACCGTGGAAAAATCTTGTGCTATGTGTGGAGAACATCATGTGTTTGAAAATTACCCTCACATTTTCGGTACATATAACTACATGGAGGACCATAGAGGGAACCAACAACAAAATTCTTCATGGTATGGTCAAAAAGCTCAAAATCCTTTTTACCATAACAATTTTGCCGCAGCAACAGATATGCCATGGCAATGTAGTCCTTTCCAATTCCTTGGAGGAAACGTTACTAGCTTCCTTGGCTAGGCTTGACGGATCAATTGAAGAGATTTGAGAGCTATCAAAATCTATGGATACGAGGATAGCTCAGTGGGATGCAACCTTAGGGGATTCAGAAGATCAATTGGGGAGATCCACATATGTCATGGATAACATGCACCAACAATTCATTCCTAGGGATACTGACGTCCCAAGGCAAGAGGGTAAGGAGCAATGCAAAGAAAGCTCTCCGATGTGTAGGGAACAACTAGAACCTCAAAGTCAAGAGGATGCCAATGAAAGAGATTGCCCAACACATGATGAGCCTGAACAACAAATTGCCTCAGCAATGATTGAGGATCCTGAACAGAGCAATGCCGCGACAATACTCAGTGAAGCTGAGAACAACAATACTACATCAAATTCTGAGGAACCTGATGCCCATAAGGTTACAACGTTGATGTTGAAATAGGAATCTATAGATTGCTCTCATCTACAATTGCCACGGCAATTACACGACCACATGCAAGATCAACGAGATGATAATACTTTGCCAATGGAATATGAGCAGGTAATGGTTGAACCTTTCGAATTCTTTAAAAACTCACATCGTCCATTGCAGGTATGTCTTGAGGAATCGAGGTTGGTAGATTTGAAGCCATCAAAATCTCTACTGATGGAGATGTTTAAGAGGCCAAAAGAAAACGGTGTTTGGATTCGTAAAGCTTTTTAGAAAATTGGTTCTTCCCTTGACTTACAGCAAATTTCGGCAACTGATTGCCATGGCAATTGGCTTGAGCAGCAATTGCCATGACAACAAAGGATACATCCAATCATGATAGAAGTCGACAAGAATGAGGTAATTGAATGGTTGGAAATGAATATAATTTTTCCTATTAATATATTTGTGCCTTCAAGAATAGTAGCAAGGTGGAGGGCATGCATGGACTATAAGGGAACACGAAAGAAAGACACATCCACCATGGTAATGCAAAAGGGAGTAGCTGGGAGCACATTGGCCCAACTCTTTTTGGGCAATATTGTCACCCGATGGAGGGTACGGATGGACTATAAGAAGTATCGAAAATGACCCTCCTCAAGTTTTCTCAGATATGCAGTAACATTAGAAGATGCATGATGGCACTCTTTTCATACATGGTCGAAGACTTCGTTGAGATCCTCATTGATGATTTTTTCATTTTTGGTAATGAGTTCGACAGTTGCCTCAGCACCCATTGTCGTTCCACCAGATTGGACGCCACCTTTTGAGCTCATGTATGATGCCAGTGATTTCGCGGTAGGAGTAATCCTAGGCCAACTCACAGGGAGGAGGATGCGTATTTAGAGATATGCGATGCATTCTCGGATGAACGACTTTTAGTTGCCTCGACAACCCTTGACGCCTTGGCAACCATGGATGCGCATGTCTCAGCAACCCTCGACGCCACAGCAGCTCTTGACGCGCACACCTCGGCAACCATGGATGCGCATGCCTCGGCAACCATCGACGCCGCAGCAGCTCTTGACGTGCACGCCTCGGCAACTATGGATGTACATGCCTCGGCAACCCTCGACGCCGCAGTAGCTCTTGACGCGCACGCCTCGACAACTCCAGACGCGCACGCCTCGGTAACCACTGATACGCACACCTCGGTAACCATGGACGCGTATGCCTCAACAACTCTAGACACACACGACTCGACAATCTTGGGAGCAGTCGCCACGGCAGCACATACCTCGGTAATACCCTGGTACGCGAATTTAGTTAATTTCCTTGTTTGTGGTATTTTACCTTATGGACTTACTCACCAAGGGAAGAAGCGGTTCCGCCATGATGCTAAGCATTACTTTTGGGACGAACCTCTTTTGTTTAAACAATGTGCAGATCAGGTTATAAGCCGATGTGTCCCTGAAGAGGAGCAACAGAATGTACTCCGATAATGCCATTCTTCACCCTTTGGAGGACATTTTGGAGGAACTCGTACCGCGGCCAAAGTTTTACAATTCGGTTTGTATTGGCCAACACTGTACAAAGATGACCAAGATTTTTACAAGCAATGTGATCGTTGCCATAGAACGGGCAATATCACCCATAAACCAATGGGCAAGCAAAAATTTCCAACCAGGAATTGAAGGGTATACTCGAGAAAGTTGTAAATCCCTCTAGGAAGGATTGGTCAGCAAAACTAGATGACGCACTTTGGGCATATCGCACTGCATTCAAAACACCCTTAGGTATGTCCCCCTTCCGACTTGTCTATGGCAAAACATGCCATCTACCGGTGGAAATCGAACACAAGACATATTGGGCAATCAAGACCGTGAATATGGATTAGGAAGTACTGGGCAAAAGCGTTTGTTGGACCTCAACGAGATAGAAGAATTTCGTGCACTCGCCTATAACAATGCACGAATCTACAAGGAGAAAACAAAGAAATGGCATGACAAGAAACTATTGCCACGACAATTCATGCCAGGGTAACTAGTTCTCTTATTCAATTCTCGGCTAAAAATTTTCCCGGAAAAACTAAAATCAAGATGGTCGGGACCACTCGAAGTTGTCAAACCATTTTCCCATGGTGCCGTGATAATCAAGTCCATTACCGAAGCGAACATGAATTCAAAGTTAACGGACAGAGATTGAAGTACTACAACGGTGCCCATGTAGAACGAAACAAAGAAGTTGACACCTTAGGAGATGCATGAGCATGCTGTCCTTTCAATATTTTCTTTTTCTTTTTCTTTTTTTTCGAACTATTTTTTTCTTTTCTATTATTTTTTGGTTATTTTTTCTCTCTTTATTTATTTTTGGAATTTTTAGGAGAGATTTTACTTTTCTTCATTATCTTTAGTTTCCAGGTTTTCTTTTCCACAACAAGACTCACAACCACCATGCTAAGGAAATTCACTGCCGACTACTTGCCACAAAGAACCACAATGAAATCAGGCGATGCCTAGGCAACAACAATGGCTCAGACAACTCATCAAGCCCGTGCAAGTGAACTGCATCGGAAAACATGGATCAAATCAAAGCAATGCTAATCACGCGGTACCAACATTCAACCATCGACTGAAAAATAAATCAAGCAAACGGCACGAAGGAAACTTATCACTCGAGGTGACGTCCTCTCCGACTAACTCATTTCATTTAGTTTCTTTTAAATTTTGTTTGACTTTTACATGCATTGAGGACAATGCTTCTCTCGAATTTGGGGGGGTGTTGGTTTCTAGTTGGTTTCATGTTTAGTTGCATTCATTATTAGCAATCACATATAGGTTGCATATGTTACTTGCCATGCCTTTAATTGGATTTAATTGCTTAAGACTTGTTGAATATCCAATGATGAATTTTTGCCACTGCACTTAATTGAAAGAACCTTTAATTTTAGGATTACATGAAAAGAACTTAGAATTTTACTATGATGCTGATTTTTTTTACACGGTTGTGGCTTGTTGATTGAAAGAAACTTAGTGAACTTAGGTTGCTTAAAATTAGGGTAAATTTAAAATTGAAAATTAAAAGTTAATTTCTTGCTAGAGGTGCCCGAAACTAGCTCTAGTAGTAAATGCACTTTCTTGCTAGAGGTGCCCGAAACTGGCTCTAGTAGTTAATGCACATTAAAGAATCGCTAGAGGTGCCCAGAATTGGCTCTAGTCGACTAAAATAAAATGAGAAATTGCTTACTTTGCTAAAGGTGCCCGAAATTGGCTCTAGTGAAAATAAATGCCCTGATAATTAAATTGATAAAAGCCTATTGTTCACATAGAATCTTGAAAATCAACTTGTACACAACTACGCACACACATTGTCACGAGCATTATAGTTTTGTTCCGGGTAATTTTTGTGCTATCCGAAAAATTAAAAGGTGATCATACATTGTGCCACGGTTCGAGGGTTTGAATTCAAGTTTGAAGCATGTCTTGATGATTAAAGTCTTGGCGGTGTAATTGTTAGTTTGCATTGCTTGAGGACAAGCAATAGTTCGAGTTTGGGGCGTGATAAGTGTTCAAAAGTACTATTTTATTACCCCTTTTACTCATATTATTGTTAGACTTAAGCTCATATTAGTTGTATAATTAGCCATTCATGCATTAATCCATGTTTCCTTCCATCGTTGAGCTTGATTACATAACTTGGTAGTTTTTGTGGGAAAATATGTTGCTTTGGTGTGTTTTGTGTGTATGTACAGGATCACTTACCAAAGCAAGGCTAGAGCTAGTTGCCAGGGCAATGCATGAAGGAGATGCCGAGCTAGTTGCCAGGGTAATGCATGAAGGAGACGCCGAGCCAGTTGCCAGGGCAATTCTCGACAAAGAATAAGGTGATATGGTAGTCGAAATTGATGACTAGACAAGCCCAAGATGACGTGGAGCAAAGCTAAATCACAAAGGAGTTTGATTTCCATGAAGAGATTAAAGAAGAATTAAATTCAAGAAGATATGAGAAGTTCTAGTAGGAATATAATTATAAAAAAGAATTATATTCTTTAAAGATAATTTAATTCAACTTAACTTCCTCCTCAAAGAAGGACTTTGACCTAGCCCTATAAATTAGAGGCCATATCGTTAACTTGGAGTAGAGCAAGAGGAGGAAAAAATTTGACAACCCCATAGGGCAAGAAGAGAGAAATTTAGACAAGAGAGCAAGGGGAGAGAGTTCAATTTCTTCTTCTTCTTCTTTGCTTCCATTAGATTCATGGTTTGAAGATTATTCTTTGTATATCTTTTGAACCCAACCATGAACTAACTTGATTGGTTGGGGTTATTGTGTTTTGTTGTTGTGAGAAACAATTAGATTTTGTTTAGGTAATAAGAGTTTGCACTTTTCTATTCAAGGTTTACTCATTATTGGCTTTTATTCTTGTTTGCGAGTGAATTAGGAGAGGATCTCGTAACTTCATCTATTTATCTAATATCGGGAGAGTTAGATTCAAGAAACGAATGAGTATGGTCTTTATTCAATCTATTGATGGTGAAGATTAATCCGGCTTAGGAATAAGTTAAGGATTTCAACGGCTAAGAAGGAGCGCAAGATTGGTTGTTGTTCACCCTTGATTCACGCAGGATGTATTATCAAGGCATCCACAAGTAACTAGAGTTTCGACTTAGGGATAAGAAGAAACCATTGAAGAACGCTCCGCCGAACCTTGAAGTTGCCCATATGCCCAGTAGTTGCCCAAGTAGTTGCCCAGCTAGTTGCCCGAGCAACCCCGATGTGCAAGTTGCCACGGCAACCGAGTTGCCCTTGCACTCTTTTACCAAGACGATCCAATCGCCTATCACACCTCAACTCACGATAACCTGGCCTATTCCCTCTCTTATATTGCCATTATTAATTGGCTTGAGCAAAGAATTGCCATGACAACAAAGGATACATCCAATCATGATAGAAGTCGACAAGAATGAGGTAATTGAATGGTTGGAAATGAATATAATTTTTCCTATTAATATATTTGTGCCTTCAAGAATAGTAGCAAGGTGGAGGGCATGCATGGACTATAAGGGAACACGAAAGAAAGACACATCCACCATGGTAATGCAAAAGGGAGTAGCTGGGAGCACATTGGCCCAACTCTTTTTGGGCAATATTGTCACCCGATGGAGGGTACGGATGGACTATAAGAAGTATCGAAAATGACCCTCCTCAAGTTTTCTCAGATATGCAGTAACATTAGAAGATGCATGATGGCACTCTTTTCATACATGGTCGAAGACTTCGTTGAGATCCTCATTGATGATTTTTTCATTTTTGGTAATGAGTTCGACAGATTGCCTCAAATTTAGATTGTCGTTCCACCCAGATTGACGCCACCTTTTGAGCTCATGTATGATGCCGTGATTTTCGTAGTAGGAGTAATCCTAGGCCAACTCACAGGAGGAGGATCGTATTTAGAGATATGCGATGCATTCTCGGATGAACGACTTTAGTTGCCTCGACAACCCTTGACGCCTTGGCAACCATGGATGCGCATGTCTCAAAGAACCCTCGACGCCACAGCTCTTGACGCGCCACACCTTGGCAACCATGGATGCGCATGCCTCGGCAACCATCGATTTCCGCAGCAGCGCTCTTGGCGTACGCGCCGGCAACTATGGATGTCATGCCTCGGCAACCCTCGGCGCCGCGCGGCAGCTCTTGACGCGCGCGCCCCTCGACAACTCCCGACGCATTCCTCGGTAACCAACGATCGCACACCTCGGTAACCATGGACGCGTATGCCTCAACAACTCTAGACACACACGACTCGACAATCTTGGGAGCGATCGCCCGCGGCAACATACCTCTCGGTAATACCGCACGCACGCGAATTTAGTTAATTTCCTTGTTTGTGGTATTTTACCTTATGGACTTACTCACCAAGGGAAGAAGCGGTTCCGCCATGATGCTAAGCATTACTTTTGGGACGAACCTCTTTTGTTTAAACAATGTGCAGATCGGGTTATAAGCCGATGTCCCACTGAAGAGGAGCAACAGAATGTACTCCGATAATGCCATTCTTCACCCTTTGGAGGACATTTTGGAGGAACTCGTACATGGTTCCAAAGTTTTACAATTCGGTTTGTATTGGCCAACACTGTACAAAGATGACCAAGATTTTTACAAGCAATGTGATCGTTGCCATAGAACGGGCAATATCACCCATAAACCAATGGGCAAGCAAAAATTTCCAACCAGGAATTGAAGGGTATACTCGAGAAAGTTGTAAATCCCTCTAGGAAGGATTGGTCAGCAAAACTAGATGACGCACTTTGGGCATATCGCACTGCATTCAAAACACCCTTAGGTATGTCCCCCTTCCGACTTGTCTATGGCAAAACATGCCATCTACCGGTGGAAATCGAACACAAGACATATTGGGCAATCAAGACCGTGAATATGGATTAGGAAGTACTGGGCAAAAGCGTTTGTTGGACCTCAACGAGATAGAAGAATTTCGTGCACTCGCCTATAACAATGCACGAATCTACAAGGAGAAAACAAAGAAATGGCATGACAAGAAACTATTGCCACGACAATTCATGCCAGGGTAACTAGTTCTCTTATTCAATTCTCGGCTAAAAATTTTCCCGGAAAAACTAAAATCAAGATGGTCGGGACCACTCGAAGTTGTCAAACCATTTTCCCATGGTGCCGTGATAATCAAGTCCATTACCGACGAACATGAATTCAAAGTTAACGGACAGAGATTGAAGTACTACAACGGTGCCCATGTAGAACGAAACAAAGAAGTTGACACCTTAGGAGATGCATGAGCATGCTGTCCTTTCAATATTTTCTTTTTCTTTTTCTTTTTTTTCGAACTATTTTTTTTCTTTCTATTATTTTCGGTTATTTTTTTCTCTCTTTATTTATTTTTGGAATTTTTAGGAGAGATTTTACTTTTCTTCATTATCTTTAGTTTCCAGGTTTTCTTTTCCACAACAAGACTCACAACCACCATGCTAAGGAAATTCACTGCCGACTACTTGCCACAGCAACCACAACAGAAACTGGCGATGCCTAGGCAACAACAATGGCTCCGACAACTACTGAAGCCCGTGCAAGTGAACCTGCATCGGAAAACATGGATCAAATCAAAGCAATGCTAATCACGCGGTACCAACATTCAACCATCGACTGAAAAATAAATCAAGCAAACGGCACGAAGGAAACTTATCACTCGAGGTGACGTCCTCTCCGACTAACTCATTTCATTTAGTTTCTTTTAAATTTTGTTTGACTTTTACATGCATTGAGGACAATGCTTCTCTCGAATTTGGGGGGGTGTTGGTTTCTAGTTGGTTTCATGTTTAGTTGCATTCATTATTAGCAATCACATATAGGTTGCATATGTTACTTGCCATGCCTTTAATTGGATTTAATTGCTTAAGACTTGTTGAATATCCAATGATGAATTTTTGCCACTGCACTTAATTGAAAGAACCTTTAATTTTAGGATTACATGAAAAGAACTTAGAATTTTACTATGATGCTGATTTTTTTTACACGGTTGTGGCTTGTTGATTGAAAGAAACTTAGTGAACTTAGGTTGCTTAAAATTAGGGTAAATTTAAAATTGAAAATTAAAAGTTAATTTCTTGCTAGAGGTGCCCGAAACTAGCTCTAGTAGTAAATGCACTTTCTTGCTAGAGGTGCCCGAAACTGGCTCTAGTAGTTAATGCACATTAAAGAATCGCTAGAGGTGCCCAGAATTGGCTCTAGTCGACTAAAATAAAATGAGAAATTGCTTACTTTGCTAAAGGTGCCCGAAATTGGCTCTAGTGAAAATAAATGCCCTGATAATTAAATTGATAAAAGCCTATTGTTCACATAGAATCTTGAAAATCAACTTGTACACAACTACGCACACACATTGTCACGAGCATTATAGTTTTGTTCCGGGTAATTTTTGTGCTATCCGAAAAATTAAAAGGTGATCATACATTGTGCCACGGTTCTGAGGTTTGAATTCAAGTTTGAAGCATGTCTTTGATGATTAAAGTCTTGGCAGGTAATTGTTAGTTTGCATTGCTTGAGGACAAGCAATAGTTCGAGTTTGGGGGCGTGATAAGTGTTCAAAAGTACTATTTTTATTACCCCTTTTACTCATATTATTGTTAGACTTAAGCTCATATTAGTTGTATAATTAGCCATTCATGCATTAATCCATGTTTCCTTCCATCGTTGAGCTTGATTACATAACTTGGTAGTTTTTGTGGGAAAATATGTTGCTTTGGTGTGTTTTGTGTGTATGTACAGGATCACTTACCAAAGCAAGGCTAGAGCTAGTTGCCAGGGCAATGCATGAAGGAGATGCCGAGCTAGTTGCCAGGGTAATGCATGAAGGAGACGCCGAGCCAGTTGCCAGGGCAATTCTCGACAAAGAATAAGGTGATATGGTAGTCGAAATTGATGACTAGACAAGCCCAAGATGACGTGGAGCAAAGCTAAATCACAAAGGAGTTTGATTTCCATGAAGAGATTAAAGAAGAATTAAATTCCAAGAAGATATGAGAAGTTCTAGTAGGAATATAATTATAAGAAAGAATTATATTCTTTAAAGATAATTTAATTCCAACTTAACTTCCTCCTCAAAGAAGGACTTTGACCTAGCCCTATAAATTAGAGGCCATATCGTTAACTTGGAGTAGAGCAAGAGGAGGGAAAATTTCGACAACCCCATAGGGCAAGAAGAGAGAAATTTCGACAAGAGAGCAAGGGGGAGAGAGTTCAATTTCTTCTTCTTCTTCTTTGCTTCCATTAGATTCATGGTTTGAAGATTATTCTTTGTATATCTTTTGAACCCAACCATGAACTAACTTGATTGGTTGGGGTTATTGTGTTTTGTTGTTGTGAGAAACAATTAGATTTTGTTTAGGTAATAAGAGTTTGCACTTTTCTATTCAAGGTTTACTCATTATTGGCTTTTATTCTTGTTTGCGAGTGAATTAGGAGAGGATCTCGTAACTTCATCTATTTATCTAATATCGGGAGAGTTAGATTCAAGAAACGAATGAGTATGGTCTTTATTCAATCTATTGATGGTGAAGATTAATCCGGCTTAGGAATAAGTTAAGGATTTCAACGGCTAAGAGGAGCGCAAGATTGGTTGTTGTTCACCCTTGATTCACGCAGGGATGTATTATCAAGGCATCCACAAGTAACTAGAGTTTCGACTTAGGGATAAGAAGAAACCATTGAAGAACGCTCCGCCGAACCTTGAAGTTGCTGCCCAGACGCCCAAGTAGTTGCCCAGCTAGTTGCCCAGGCAACCCCGCTGTGCAAGTTGCCACGGCAACTGAGTTGCCCTTGCACTCTTTTACCAAGACGATCCAATCGGCTATCACACCTCAACTCACGATAACCTGGCCTATTCCCTCTCTTATTTGATTTTATCTATTCTTTTAGTTTATTGCTCTTAGTTTACTTGTTAATTAGAACTCCTATTATCAATTGTGTTTTTATTTTCACAGTGCAGTAACTTAAGCAAAGTGGCCCAAACCAATCCCTGTGGAGATGATACTCGATACTCGTATCACTTTATTACTTGCAACATGTATACTTGCACATTTGCGTAGCACTTATTACACGCAACACTATCCATTGAACCCTAAAAATAAATCAAAAAGACATATTTAGGGTTTTGAAATAGATTCGATCAAAAATAGGAAAAGAGGAAGAACATGTATGTACAAATCAAAATAGATACTCAATGATTTAATCATTGTACGTGGAATTGTTAAGTCAGTCCCTAAGGTCCTTTAAAAACCTCCCATGATACTAGTAGCATCGCATGACAGGATGCCCATCCGATATACTCGGATTAAACCATTGAAACAGAACCCATAACATATATATAGAAATAATGAAACAAAAAATGCAGAAATCGAAAAAGAAATTGAGAGAGATTAGATTCAGAGATATACCTGAGAGTTCAGATTCAGAGATACATACATACATGCATGCATACATATATACATACATGCATACATACACACACACATACATACGCACATTCGTACATACATACATACATACATATGTACATATATATATACATACATATGTACATACATACATACATACATCCATACATCCATAGATACATACATCTACACATCCATCCATCCATCCATCCATCCATAATCACTATGTGAATGAATTGTATTGCATGTACATTGTGTAAAAAGGCTCAAATAGAGCTAATTGTGGATGAGCATACATTCATAGCATGGTATTCATGTTTAGACTTGAACAATGTTGTATTTTTATGTTTAAATGCCTTGCTATGCTTGAATAATTGTTTATGGAATTTCTATGATGTTGAGATGATGTTGAAAAGCTTGGAATAACATAACCACTAATCAATGACAATAAGGTCCTCAATAAAGATTGACTAGTTATCTATAAGGAGTTAAAGAGTAAGAAAGCTTGAATTGTATAATAAGTTATTGAAATAAGAAAACAAGCTAGGTTACCTGTAACCTAAGACATCTCTGTTAACTTTAAAAGTAAAGTTACTTATACAATAAGCAACTTCCTGAATGACAAAACTAAGATAAAACATATAAGTTGCCCCTGTAAATGGAAGACCTTCGATATATTGGTTGATGCCTGAAATGTTTGGACTAAGGTCCCTTGTTATTAAGGTTGAATGATCTTTTAGTACCTCTGGTACTCTTGTTTAAGCAATTGCTCAGGGGACGCCCTCTTGATATGTTTCGATATTAGCCTTTGCTATGTGCTCTGGGCTAAGTATCACCTTAACTAATGTTATTCATCACCAATAGTGATCCAAGGCAAACTCGTAAAAGATATGAAATGTTTACATTAAGTAAAGAATTCAACAGACTTATGATCAAGTATTGTAATGGATAAGCTCTTGGTGAGCCATGTAATGTATAAGCTCTTGTTGAGCCCGGTAATGAATGGCTCTTAATGAGTCTTGAATGGTTAGCTCTTAGTGAGCATAAAGTGACTCCTAATTGGAGTACAATCGTATGGTTCCAACCTGAATCTTGAATGTTGTTAATAAAGAATAAAAAACTAATGGATAATAGTCAAGTCTATTGAAGACTTCAATGTGCCAAGTTAATCTTTGACAAGATCAACCTATTGAATAATGAAGTTTGGATATAAGCGACTGAATATCATAAAAATCTATAAGTATAAATTAAGATAAAGATAAATTATATTAATATATGTGTGTGTATCCGGATGTGTGATTCTTTAAGATTCATGCATAATGTGTTTTTATCATTGATGTTTCTACCTCACTTAGGCTAAATGAGCCTAGTGCATTCCATTTCATGCATTGTAGGATAATCAAGTGTGCTTGTCTCTATTGGTTGAGAAATTACGAGTCTTGGTTCGAAGTTTTTGTAGAGCTTGAAACCACCTTAGATAGTTTACTCCTAGAATAGTGGCACCATGGATTATATAATTGTATTTAGACATTATGGTCTCGGCTTGTATAATTTTAAATTACATACCACGATCAGTGTACATCCTTATTAGTGCTTGAATTTCTATGGTAAAGAGGTATTTTGATCATTGTTATTCGAATGTAACCTAGGAGATTATAATTATGTATGTATAAGTAAATGTTTAAAAGTATTTTAGCTCAAGTATAATAGAAGGATGAATTTAATATGAATTGTATGTTCTCTTAAGTGGAAGGCTTGTGAGCATTAATAATTCTAAAGTGATAAATGAAACAAGTTATGGCCGGCTCAAATGAGTCCATAACTAACCAAGATATGTTAGAATGTGGTTGTATAGTTGCTTGTGGTGATTGTATTATATATTAAGCTTTGCCAAATGTCTTATGTTGTTAAGTAACTGTGAATTGACGGGTTGTATAATGAGATAGTTTTTAAGTTAAAGCTTGAATGAATATAGTCATTGTATCACATGGGTGATAAGGTATGTGCTTGCTTCATAAGAGGAATTAATGTGTTTCTATAGTAATGCTCTAAACATATGCTTGCTTGATAAGTACTATATACATGCTTAAAACATGTTAGGTGACAAAAGTTGTTTCAATAGTAATTGGGACATTCATGTCTGAATGGATTGTTTGTTAATGAAGGTTGAGGATATGGGCTAAACATTATAGCTTAACATTTGAGATAATCTGGTTAAGTACTGTTAAATTTGAAATAAGTCAAAGTTGTATTGGTTTAATAATACTAAAATGATCGATCCCCTAAAGAACCTTTGTCTCGATCAAGGAATGTATAGATGAGTTATGTTGGCTAAATGTGCTTCTAAATGTTCGGATCGATCGTGTTATGAAAATAATATTGAGAGTTTGGTCATGTCGAATGGTTTAAGACTTAGAGTCTGTTAAGAAGGAAATAAATATTTGATACTTGAATGTTTCCTTGTCATGTGTTTTGTTATGTCCTGGTCTGCTTGGTAAATGTCTAAAAGACTTAATTGTTTCGACTGAGTAATGAATTGCATATAGTTAAAATGTGAAAAATGATCGGATAGATGATCCAGCTTGGCTATTCGAGCTGTGCTTGCATAGTTACTTGATGTAGAATCAAATGGTAAATGGTTGAGCATAAACAACCATTCTGAACATAATGTGCATAGATTGAAATAAGACTAAATAACATTTGATAGTTAGAGCATGCCATGTATTAGATATTTCAATATTGTCTTAGTAAGGCCATTTGTTTATGTCAACTTTTTGCTAAGTAATTGAAATAAATATGATCAAATGAATCTGTAGAACTTCTAGTTCCAATCAATTGATCCGGTGTGTCTTACGTTCTTAAAGATTAAATACTTCGAAAGAAGTAGAACCCAAGAAAGTTTATAAGCGATAAGAAACCATCATGTTATTTTTTGCTTGGTTAAAAAGAAATTTTGAAATTTTGTGATTCTGGCTTTCGTTTTCCCTTGCTGTAACATTCTCAATTCCGGTTTTTCTCCTAAAACGGGGTGAGGATGTTACAAATTGGTATCAGAGCATGGTTTAGTCGATTCTTGGACTAACCATGGACTCACTACGTCTCCATAAGTCTATTGTGCCACCTAAGAGTATAAAATTTTTGTTCCGCATTAATGACTTGTGACCAAAGTAATGTGTTATTCTGTTTTGACATTCAGAATCTGCAAAAGAATTATGAATTTGATGATATGACTCTGTTTCCATTAGATAAATTCGAGGGAAAATTTCTTTTAAGGGGGGAGGAATTGTAATATCCTTAATTTGGGTTTAGAAGTTTCCCACTAATTTAATGATTAAATCGGTTCAATATTACATGAGGAATAATTCTAGTGAAGACCAAACAGTGAAATCGAGTAATGTGTTAATCAATTTAGAAGGGCCATTTTGATAAGATCCAATCCAATGGGTTTTGCATGTAATTGAAATTTCTGTTGGATTACCACAATAGGTGTCAGTCAAATAAGTTAGACACATGGAATTGAGTTTTGGGGGGGAGTTATCACTTCAATTTAGTCTTCTTCTTCATGAGAAAGAAAGAAAGTGAAAAAGAGAGGAAATGGTGAGAATCGGCCATGGTAGAACAAGATTAAAGCTCTATGATTAAATTCTCTTGAATTATTTGTTGATGTGCTTAAGTAATAAGGTAATGAAGCTCTTTCCTCCTCCTCAAAAAACTTTAGATTCATTTTAATGACTTTAAATTCTTGAGACATCATATTGTTGGGATTGGTCAACAAAATCAGTTTGTTGTTAGGGAATTCTAATTCAGTTGAATCATTCATGCATGTATATATGTGTGTATCGATCTTGCTATATTTGATAAGGGAGTGAGTACATTGTTTAGAAATAAAGTTCTTGAATGATTGAGTATTTGAATGACATTATGTTTGGTATATAAGACATGCTGGAATTGAGTTTAAAGTATTGGTTTAAAAACTAGTATTAAATCGAAGTAAACAAATACTATTTGGATATACTCTGTTTCGAATTGGCTATAGGCATCCCTAAGTGTTAAATTATGAGTTTAAACTGGCGTAACAATCTAGATTATAAAGTCTTAAGTTGTTAATAACTGAAATTTAAGGAAATGAGACCAAGCTAGGTTCGGGAATACCACTTTGGGGATTGTTTAATGTGTGTAAATAAGCTTAATTGTGGTTACATTAATTGATTATTGTTTGAGTAAGAATATGCCAATTTAATATCTTGTAATGAATGGAGTATTACTAAAATGAGGTTTGATGGCTTAGCTAAAGAGATAAATGGAATGATAATGAATTCTTTTGATTGTCTTAATGCATAGTATAATTCGAGTGGAGCTCAAATTGTAGCCGCTATAATTCTGATCTGTTTTAGAAGCTTTAGGATAGTCTTGGACTATTCTTGGATTGAGTAAATTGTGCTTGAATGCATAAGATTGATCACATTGCTTGTTTATAACCAACTATGGATTATGGTGTTCTAAGATGGATTGTTTAAAAACTGTTTTAGTAGATTATGAAGGGCTGTGACTTTGGAAAATTTCTATAAATTATATTGGTGGAATTAGAACCTATAATTTATATGGTTTAAAAGCTTGTTATGACTAGTTTCATTTAAAACAAGCAATATTGAATTTAGAGTTTTATAACAACTTGTAAAGGCAAATGTTCAAAGACAATGCAATCTGCTTGGTGATAGAACTTAGATTAAAAAACTGTATTAATTTATAAGGATTAAAAATGCAAGGTCTATATGGTTAGAAAGCTAGTTGAGTCAGCTTTCCAACGGTGTAAACGGTTTGAAATTCTGATATACGGAATAAAAGACATGGAATTTTAACCAAGTGATGCGCAAGCTGCTCGATAGTAGTAGCCACTTAGAGAATTAGAAAATATTATTGAAAAACAGTCGAGGAAAGGCTAGAAATTTACTTAATTAATGCAATGTGAAGGGTAATAAAATACTATTTTGATAACCGATGGCATGTTGTTTAAAATGTTGAACTAGTAGCTTTTAAATTGGATGAAAGTAACCTTAAAACTGTCTTAAACTCAGTCAAGGAAATAGGCAGTCTTGTTATGAAAAGTGTGTACTGTCTTGGATGAGAAATTATATGATATGCTAGGTGCTTCTTCGTGGGCAAAATGATGTTGTTTTGGTGTGTTGTTTGTGAGTTAAATTAATGCTAATTTGTAACCGAATGATTGCTAAAGGGGCTGGCTTCTGTAAGAATACAATTAGGGACAACTCTGATTATATAAAGCATGTTGGTAATTGTTTAAAACTGTTTTGAGTAGTTGAAGGTGAATAGACTGAATAGTGAATACATAGATTAAGTTGTTAAAAATTATCTTGTATGTTGGATAGATTATAATGACTTGGTTTAATTGTTTAAGGTACATGTTTGGACATGAATGGATAAAGATAAGTGTTGTGGGAAGCTAAGAGAGTTTGTGGAATTCGGGTATTCCATAACTTTAGAATAACCAGGTGAGTGTAGTCACTTGAGTCTCGGGTAACGCAGAGTTATCCCGATGTTTAATTTGTTAAGATTATGTATTGATTGGTTGTGAATGAATTGCATTACATGTACATTGTGTAAAAAGGCTCAAATAGAGCTAATTGTGGATGAGCATACATTCATAGCATGGCATTCGTGTTTAGACTTGAACAATGTTGTATTTTTATGTTTAAATGCCTTGCTATGCTTGAATAATTGTTTATGGAATTTCCATGATGTTAAGATGACTTGTGTATTTGTTGAAAAGCTTGGAATAACATAACCACTAATCAATGACAGTAAAGTCCTCAATAAAGATTGACTAGTTATCTCTAAGGAGTTAAAGAGTAAGAAAGCTTGAATTGTATAATAAGTTATTGAAATAAAAAAACGAGCTAGGTTACCTGTAACCTAATACATCTCTGTTAACTTTAAAAGTAAAGTTACTTGTACAATAAGCAACTTCCTGAATGACAAAACTAAGATAAAACATATAAGTTGCCCCTGTAAATGGAAGACCTTGGATATATTGGTTGATGCCTGAAATGTTTGGACTAAGGTCCCTTGTTGTTAAGATCGAATGATCTTTTAGTACCTTTGGTACTCTTGTTTAAGTAATTTCTCAGGGGACGCCCTCTTGATATGTTTCGATTTAGCCTTTGCTATGTGCTCTGGGCTAAGTATCGCCTGAACTAATGTTATTCATCACCAATAGTGATCTAAGGCAAACCCGTAAAAGATATGAAATGTTTACATTAAGTAAAGAATTCGACAGACTTATGATCAAGTATTATAATAGATAAGCTCTTGGTGAGCCATGTAATGTATAAGCTTTTGTTGAGCCTGGTAATGAATGGCTCTTGATGAATCTTGAATGGTTAGCTCTTAGTGAGCATAAAATGACTCATAATTGGAGTACAATCGTATGGTTCCAACCTGAATCTTGAATGCTGTTAATAAAGAATCGAAAACTAATGGATAATAGTCAAGTTTCTTGAAGACTTCAATGTGCCAGTTGATCTTTGACAAGATCAACCTATTGAATAATGAAGCTTGGATATAAGCTACTGAATATCATAAAAATCTATAAGTTTAAATTAAGATAAAGATAAATTATGTTAATATATATGTGTGTGTATCTGGATGTGTGATTCTTTAAGATTCATGCATAATGTGTTTTATCATTGATATTTCTACCTCACTTAGGCTAAATGAGCCTAATGCATTCCATTTCATGCATTGCAGGATAATCAAGTGTGCTTGTCTCTATTGGTTGAGAAATTACGAGTCTTGGTTCAAAGTTCTTGTAGAGCTTGAAACTACCTTTAATAGTTTACTCCTAGAATAGTGGCACCATGGATTATATAATTGTATTTAGACATTATGATCTTGGCTTGTATAATTTTAAATTTCATACCATGATCAGTGTAAATCCTTAGTAGTGTTTGAATTTCTATGGTAAAGAGGTATTTTGATCCTTGTTATTCGAATGTAACCTAGGAGATTATAATTATGTATGTATAAGTAAATGTTTGAAAGCATTTTAGATCAAGTATAATAGAAGGATGAATTTAATATGAATTGTATGATCTCTTAAGTGAAAGGCTTGTAAGCGTTAATAATTCTAAAGTGATAAATGAAACAAGTTATGGCCGGCTCAAATGAGTCCATAACTAACCAAGATATGTTAGAATGTGGTTGTATAGTTGCTTGTGGTGATTGTATTATATTTTAAGCTTTGCCAAATGTCTTGTGTTGTTAAGTAACTGTGAATTGATGGGTTGTATAATGAGATAGTTTTTAAGTTAAAGCTTGAATGAATATCGTCATTGTATCACATGGGTGATAAGGTATATTCTTGCTTCATAAGAGAAATTAATGTGTTTCTATAGTAATGCTCTAAACATATGTTTGCTTGATAAGCACTATATACATGCTTAAAACATGTTAGGTGACAAAAGTTGTTTCAATAGTAATTGGGACATTCATGTCTTAATGGATTGTTTGTTAATGATGGTTGATGACATGGGCTAAACATTATAGCTTAACATTTGAGATAATCTGGTTAAGTACTGTTAAATTTGAATTAAGTCAAAGTTGTATTGGTTTAATAATACTGAAAGGATCGATCCCTTAAAGAACCTTTGTCTCGATCAAGGAATGTAAAGATGAGTTATGTTGGCTAAATATGCTTCTAAATGTTTGGATCGATCGTGTTATGAAAATAATATTGAGAGTTTGGTCATGTCAAATGGTTTAAGATTTAGAGTCTGTTAAGAAGTTGTATTTCCGTGGACTCGACAAGGAAAGCATAGCTTTGATGAAAGCCAAACCTGAGTCTAAAGAAGACATTATGTGTGCTATGAAGTCTAAAGGAGATACAAAGCTAAAAAATGTGCCGATAGTGAAATAATTCCCTGATGTGTTCCCTGATGAACTTTTGAGACTTCCTCCGACCTGAGAAGTAGAATTTGGAATCGAAGTGCAATTGGGGACTACACCTGTCTCCGTTGCTCCGTATAGGATGGATTCGATCGAATTGAAAGAATTGAAGGCCCAAATCCAAGATCTTTTGGATAAGGGATTCATTCGACCGGGTCCCTCACCCTGGGGAGCACCGATTTTGTTTGTCAAGAAAAAGGATAGATCGATGCGACTATACATTGACTACCTTCAGCTGAATAGAGTAACAATCAAGAATAAGTATCTATTACCGAGGATCAATGACCTTTTCGATCAGTTGAAAGGTGTTTCTGTCTTCTCTAAGATAGACCTACAATCTGGATATTATCAAATGCTAGTGAAGGAGTCTGATTTACCAAAGACTACCTTCCAAACTAGATACAACCACTATGAGTTCTTGGTAATGCCTTTTGGGCTTACCAATGCAGCTCCAGTCTTCATAGACCTGATGAACCGTGTGTTTTAGCCCTATCTAGATAAATTCATGGTTGTGTTCATAGACGACATCCTGATCTATTCCAAGGACACTGCCACTCATGAAGAACATCTCCGAATTGTGCTTCAGACTCTCCTGGAGAAACAATTGTATGCCAAGTTCAGTAAATGCAAATTCTTGCTATCTGAAGTATCATTTTTCGAACATGTGATTTCTTCTGTGGGAATTCAAGTGGACCTAAAGAATATTCAAGCAGTTCTTGATTGGATCCCTCAGATGAATATTGGAGAGGTACGTAGCTTTTTGGGCCTTGCAAGCTACTACTGTAGATTCGTTAAAGGGTTCTCGATAATTGTTGTACCCTTGATGAAGCATCTCTGTAAAGAAACCCTCTTCGTATTGACAGTGGAGCAACAAAAAAGTTTTGATCAGCTTAAGCAAGTCCTAACACATGCCCCTATTTTGGTGCAACCCAAGTCAGGAAAAGACTTCACCGTATTCAGTGATGCATCCCACCTGGGATTAGGCTGTGTACTTATGCAAGAAGGAAAAGTCATTGCTTATGCCTCACGTCAACTTAAACCACATGAGCTGAACTACCCGATGCATGATTTGCAGTTAGCTGATGTTATGTTTGCCTTAAAGATTTGGAGGCATTATCTTTACGGTGAGAAGTGTTACTTGTACACTCATCACAAGATCCTGAAGTATCTTCTGACTTAGAAAGCGTTGAATCTCCGTCAACGACGGTGGATGAAACTTATAAGGACTATAATTTGGTCATTAATTACTCTCCGATAAGGCCAATGTTGTGGCTGACGCTCTAAGTCGGAAGCCCACTCTCTCCCCAAGATGTTTGAATGCCCATTTTCGGCTTAAGAAGTATGGCAAGTTATTGGATGAATTGAAAGTTCAGTCAACCATCGTGTCTCGAATCAAAGCACTCCAAGAGTCTGATGAGGAGTTGTAAACTCTTATTGCTAAGATTAAGGACAAGCCAAATCCCAACTTTGCCATAAATTCTAAAGGTTTATTGTACTTTCGAAATAGTATTTGTGTCCCTCATGATGATGATCTTCGGAATCAAATTTTGAGTGAAGCTCATTCGAGTCATGTCTCTGTTCATCCTGGAGCTATCAAGATGTATAAAGACTTGAAAGATCTGTATTGGTGGTCTGGTATGAAAGGTGAGATCACAGACCTTGTGGCTAGGTGTTTGACCTGTCAACGGGTTAAAGTTGAGCACAAGGTGCCTACCGATCTCTTGCAACCTATTGAGCTTCCACAAAGGAAATGGGAATGTATTAAAATGGATTTCGTAGGCGGTCTACCAATGACACCAAAGAAAAATGATGTTGTGTGGGTTATTGTAGATCGATTCACCAAGTCTGCTCATTTCCTTCCAGTGAGAATAGATTTTAGCTTACCTAGACTTGTTGAGTTATAAATTTGCGAAATCATTCGTTTGCACGGAGATTTTGTATCCATTATCTCTGACTGTGATCCACATTTTGCATCCCGATTTTAGAGAACCCTACATGAGGCTTTGGGAACGCGAGTGCACCTAAGCACTGCTTCCACCCTCAAATCGATGGCCAATCTGAAAGGGTTATTCAGGTAACCTTATTTCTCTTTTATCCATATGTGTAAATGTTCTGTACCAATCATGATTCTTTCTTGTAGATTCTGGAAGATATGTTACGAGCCTGTGTTATCGATTTCGAACATACGTGGGAGAAATCCCTACCATCAGTGGAGTTTGCGTACAACAACAGTTACCAAGCTTCGATTCAAATAGCTCCTTATGAAGCTATTTATGCCAGGAGATGTAGTACCCCTCTATGTTGGACTGAGTTAGGTGAAGGCAAAATGTTAGGCCCTGACTTACTTCGGGAAACCGAAGAAAGGGTAAGCATCATTTGTGACCGGATCAAGGTGGCGTTCGACCAGCATAAAGCTTATACTGATTTGAAAAGAAGGGACATTCAGTATGACGTTGGTGAGAAGGCCTTCCTTAAGGTATTTTCATGGAAAAAGATCATTCGTTCTGGCAAGAAGGGGAAGCTAAGTCCTCGTTTTATCGGCTCATTCAAGGTGATTGAGCGAATTAGACCTGTTGCCTACTAACTATCCCTCCCCGAGGAGTTAAGTCGAATCCATAATGTCTTTCACATATCTATACTATGAAAGTACCGATCCGAACCTTCTCATGTGATCAAACCAAAATCTGTGGAAATCCAATCTGATTTGACGTACGAAGAAGAACATGTACAGATCCTAGCACGAGAAGTCAAGAGACTTCGAAACAAGTCCGTACCTCTAGTAAAAGTTCTTTGGAGGAGTTACTCAGTGGAGGAAGAAACCTGGGAGCTAGACGAAATGATGCAGAAGCAGTATCCTTATCTCTTTGGCTAGAGTGAAAATTTGAGGACGAATTTTCTTGAGGGGGAAAGTTTTCATACCCTGAAAATCGGTCTAATTAGAATTAGGTTCCGATGATTGGAAATTTGTACCGATTATACTTAAATAATGTAATTGTTGAATTTTGTGCCCAATTTTGAAGTAATGAAAGTTAATTTGAGCTTAATTGAAGATGTTGGACCTTTTTATAAACAATGGAAGTTAGGGGTTTTATTGAAGATGCTGGAAATGCTAAATCTGGGCAAGGCGTATCGATACGATAGGACCTATATCGATACGACCTAATTGCTTTTAACTAACTTACCCAATTTAGCCTAGCCATACCGATACGACCGTAAGGTGTATCGATACGGGTCATTGTCTAAATCGAATTAGTGACCAAATTGAAAAGACTTGAAGTAGGGGATGACTCACCTACTTGCTTGCCACCCCTTCACATGGGATAACTCAAAAAAGATGATGGTCAATTTTCAATTGCCAAAAGAATTGTAAAGAGATGTGATGAGATGGAAACAATTGTTTAAGCTTTCCTTTGCACAAGGGAAAGCTTTTGACTGATTCCTTTGCGAGGTAAGAAATAATTAGAGATTAAGGATTGTTTTAAATTAGATAGGAAAAGCTTTCTTCCCTTGTTTTGCATATTACCAAAACTAAACCCACCTTTTTGCCTTAGAAGTAAGCACACACCTCTATTGTCATCTTCCTCCCTAAGCTCAAGCAAGTACCTCAATCCAATCATTGGCCTTTGTTTGATTTCGATACATCAATTGAAACTTGCAATTAGGTAAGTAAAACCCCTCTATCAATTTGATGATTCCATCAATCCTTAATCTCTACAAGCTTTAATGTTCAAGCTAAGCCTATGTGTTAGGAAGCCAATTTCCTTATTTTGATGTTGTTTACAAGCTTTGGTGAGCTTGAAAAACGTTTATGAATCATTAGTTTCGATTCTAATGCAATCCTCTAATTTTGAACTAGCTCAAGTGGTAGATGGCAAGTCATCTTCACCATCGGCTATTTTGAACTCTCCCAATGGCAAGGGGATCGCTATCCGTGAGCCTTGAAGTCTCCGAGCACTAGGTGAGTGTAGTTGTGTCATGGGATTGGCTACGTGCCATCCCGATTGCATTTGATTTGTTTGTATGATATGAATTCGTTTGGTTAGCTCTAGTCGAGCTTACAAGTGCGAACTTCGTGTGGTAAGTATGGTAAGGTCATTACAATGCTTTTGATACGTTTCGATGTCTTATGAATCATTTGTTGTACGCTATATATGAAAAATGTTTAATGTTAATATTGACATTCATGAGAATTGTTATGACACATTAATGATATGATATGTTATTTGGATCCAAGGCTCAATTTGCAATCCGATATGATATGGTCTACGGGCACAAAGGTGAGTTTTATGATGATATGTGTAACCTTGGACAGTTGTTGACATTGGATACAATTGGCATGCCATATGGTTATTTGAGCTCACTAAGTACGGGATTGGACTACGGCTCAAGGCTAAGGACTACCACCGATATGATTTGGTGTATAAGGGAATCCACATATCCATTGATTGCTATGTCCAAGGAGATGATATGCATTTGTGATTTACATTTGATATATGAATATAGAATTCTTGGCTTGAGTATGATCTAATTATGTTTAATTATGTATAATGTCATTCTAGTATGCTTACATGTCATTCATGATATTAAGGAGGTTATTGTGTATTTGTTATAACTACCTCACTAGGTTATGTAAGCCTAACATTTGTGTGTCTCATGCATTTTAGGACCTTGAAGAAATTTGAGCCTTGATCGTGTTGTTGAAGTTGCAAGTCACTCCCTCCAATCTCCATGTATGCTTACATTTTGTTTGAACTGCTAGTGAGCTGGCATAGGGCTTAGACATGTTACATTGGTCTATTTTGATATGTATGTAATGGCCCTAAAGTGTCTAAGTACTAAAATGGAATATGGTGTGGTTGTAAATTTAAGAAACTAGTTAAATTGGGCTTAAAGGCACTAACAAGTAAAAAGATAGTAAACACATTCAAATGGACCTAAATATTGACTTGCTAGTAGGTTTTAGTGTTTAAATACTGCCGGTAAAATTTGGACACCGTTCGATCTGTTAATTCGAATAAAAACCAGATAAAATCTGTCATTACATGACAGACGTATCGATACGAGTCAATATGCATCGATACGGCCTTGCATATTTGGACTTGGAAAAACAGAGTGTATCGATACACAAGGGGGTGTATCGATACGGGCTTGGGCAGTAAGGTCTGGGAAATAAATTGTATCGATACGACCTTAGGTTGTACCGAAATGGGTCAACCTTGGTCAACGCGTATCGATACAAGCTTAGATGTATCGATACGGGCTTGTTACCCTTGAATATGGAATTGAGAAATTTGGCTTAGTGTATCGATACGGTCTTAAGTGTATCGGTATAGCGTTAATTAATTATGTTAAAAGACTTAAACTACAGTTTTTATATAGTTACAGATTGGTCACTAAACTTTAAATGACCTAATCAGATAGGTAAATTACCTTCATTGATGACGAAATTTCACAGGCTAATAATTGATGAGATCAATTGAAGATTTGTAAGAAGAGATTCTGATGAAGACCCTTAATTTGTAAAATTTATGATTTAGTCCCTAATTTCCAAAATTTTAAAAATTAACCCCAAATTGAGTAAGCTATTAATAAATTAGTTCAATATATCTTAAAAGAAATTAATAAGACATTCCAAATATGATTTCGAACTCCGAATAAGTTTTCGGTAACACTTTTCGACCCGATTCTCTGCCAGGCCGGGAAAGAGGTGTTACAAAATCATATATTATATATTTTATATAAAACTATATGTTATATATTTTATAAAAAACTAAATTATCTATACCATATGTTATATATTATAAAAAAAACTTTAAGTTATATATACATTATAAAAAAATTATATTATATATAAAAAGAAAAAAAACCTTATATTGTATTTTAAAAAACCTTATATTATATTTTCTATTGAAACCATATTGTATGTATATATATACTATACATTATAGAAAAAAGGTTACATAAAAAACTACATAATATATATACTATATACCATAAAAGAAACAAGCATCAACCCACATTACAAACAAAATTACTACAAATACGAATAAACATAATATAAAAAAAGAAGGGCATAAAAATTAAATATGCATGGTACAAAAAGGATTTTTCAACACTGGAAAAGGAACCAATCGAACAAATAAAAACCTTTAGGGCCAAATCGAAAGAAAAGAAAGGGGACGAGATTGTAATTCGATTTAAAACTGGAAGGACCAGGGAGAGGATTTTGAAAGGCGGAATGGCCTGGGCGTGTAATTTGCCCATGCGAAGGGACTAATGTTGTTATTAAGAGGTGCAGAAGCCCTTTGGGCATAATTAACAAGACACAGAAGGATTAAACATGGGATTAACCCATTTTTAAAACATTAAAACAATATAAATGGGGGTTTTCAAGCCATTTTTGCTTCTTTTGGCTAAAAACCGATCCTAAGCTCTCAAACACTCTCATCTTCGCTGGTGAGCACCGTTGCTCGTCGGAGGGTGAAACCCCAATAAAAACCAGAATAGTCCCCGTTTCAAACTAAAAACTGATCTACCCTCTATTTTTGAAACCGAGCCCTTTTCTCTTTTAAAGAAGAAAAAAGACAAATCGAAATCTCATTTTTTAAAAACCAGAACCGAAAAATCAAACATTTCTGGTTTCCTTTCTTTCTGGTTCACCATGCGTGACCACAAGGAAATTTGGGAGGCTTATCATCGAAGAAAAAGGGGTAACGACGCAAGGAAGGTGAACCGACAAGGTAAAAAAACCTAACTCTATGTTTATGTTTATGCTTTGAGTTAAAATGCTAGGAAAGAAAAGGTATACCTCGAAATGCTTGAGGCTTTTCGTTTCTCTCTGGTCTATTCTTTTGAAATTCCTCCCCCTATCGTTACAATAGCTTAGGGTTTTGTTTATATACTCGGAATTACATGGATTTACATAATTGAAAATAAAATCGTAAAAAATGTCATTGGCTGCTCTGAAATTCTGGCATATTGGTGCATTCTCTGAAATACCCCCTAATTCCTTGTGATTTTGTTTTTGTATCTGACACTATCATTTTCTTGTTTCTTTGTATGTGGTGGACGAACACGAGGATAGGATAAGAGACTAGGTAGAAAGGATTCGACAACCTGTCAATGTGGCTGTTGATGTGGCTGGACGGCGATGACACAACATCTAGCCATTGGCCTTTTCTGCCAACGTGAAGATGGGGAGATGACACTAGAAGACGAAGGACCGGGGCCGTAAGCTCTACGCGCGATTAGGGGAGATGGGGGGCCGCGCGTAAGTACGTGTATAAGCTAAAAGAACAACGCGTGTGCCTCGCGTGGGAACTGAAGAGGCTCGATTTGGACCATTAGATTGTCCCAAATCAGACGGTGGATGTGCACCTCAAAAAAATAGTGATTATAGCTGCCCCTCTTTGATCATTCTTGTGTTAACAAGGATAGAGAAAAGACTAAAATCACTAATTTTATCCCACTTCCCTGCGAGGTTCGGATCATCATGCACTGAAGGTCTTACTGATGGCCGAAAATAAAGGTCCAACACTAAAGGATTTAAGGACAACCTAGCTCACCAAGCACTGAAGGTCTTACTGATGGCTAGAAAATGAAGGTCCAACACTGAAAGATTTAAGGACAACCTAGCTCACCAAGCACTAAAGGTCTTAGTGATGGCCGAAAATGAAGGTCCAACATTGAGGGATTTACGAACAACCTAGCTCACCAAGCACTAGAGGTCGTATTGATGGCTAGAAAAATAAAGTCCAACACTAAAGGGTTTACTAAGAGTCCGGTTTATCATGCAATAAGGGTCTTACTGATTCCCAAAAGAATAAGAGTAGAGCACTGAAGGCTTCTGATGGTCTAGATTATCATGCACTAGATGTCTTACCGTAATTTTTGTTGGATAGAGTCTTCTTAATGGAAACCCTTAATCATTGCTGGACGAGTTCTTCATGTCGAAAACTCTCGATTTTTGTTGTGATCCATTTTTCAAGAAGTAATGGATCGAAGTCTTGGCTTGGTTTCATGCAAGTACAAACTGAGATCTCGTTGAAATCTAATTCTTCTATTGCGAAGTTGCAGATTAAGATCTCCGTAAATTTGTCAAAATGATAAAATGATGGATGCATAAATTAGCATGCCCCTAACCTAGAGATGTCTAACTATGTATGAATGAATGCTAATTAGGGGTCGCTTGCACGAGTCTTCATCTTCAAGGAATCTCTTAAGATCATTTGGTGAAGTAACTCATCTCATACTCGGGTTCAACATTTAGAAATTATGTATCCCTTGCTCTAAGTGACTTTTTAGATCCTCACTTTGGATTGCTCCTCTCGAACTCTCTTGAGTTTCGTCCTGGAAGTATCTATCATTAACTTTGATTCATTTTCATGCCCCAACAAAATTTTGCCCCAAAATTTTGTTGTTTACACTTGCTCCTCCTCAATAATCAAATTCTTCGTCTGCCCTGACTGAACTTATTTACAAAAGATCTTGCTGCTTTATAGACAAAAATGCTCCAATTACTGTAAATGCCACCATATCGCGCTTTCAACTTTGGGCTTTATTAATCTTGCCAACCTAAGTTGGCCATTTGCCTCAACAGTCTTGCATTTTGGAATTTATCTTTAAAGCAATGCGAAGAAATCTTTAAAAAATGATCTTGTTTATCATACAACACGAAGATCGTAATAAGAAAATAGAATAGAATGCCCTGGATATCAAGTGCAAAAGCGTCTTAGATTCAATCCTTCGTAGATCATTTCAGGCATAGTTTGTGCCTGTAATGGATTTGAATGTTGTGGCGATATTTGAAGTTGTGAAGCTTTTCCCAGCTCTTCGGTTCATCTTCATGATTACCGTATTGCTTGATCCATTCGAAAACTACTCATTTTAGTTCTCATTAGTTTTCTCCATTCATAAATGAATTCAAGTTTCCCCAGCTTGTTTAACTAGTGGAGTGCAAAAATTATTCTAAGAATGGAGAATTAAGTGCATGTGTATGATTTGTAATTAGTCATTATTATATTATTATTGTGTGTATGTCTTCAAAGAGAAATCTCTGACTTTAGGGTATTGGACAGGTGGAGCATAGCTCATTATTAGATTAGTCACCCCTACAGCTCCATTAGAGTGCTCCGAGACTTATTCGATTGTTCATTAATTAAATCATTCACCATTCATTTTTCAGTTTTCATTTTTTTGTATTCATTTATTTTTGGCGCTAGTTACTTCTATTTCAAGCAACTCCACTTGCCTATTTCACTTTATTTTTATGATTTTGGAGAGATTTTTTCATCATTGAACATCATCAAAGGAATAGTAATCTTGCTTTTCACATTTTACTTACCAGAGTCGGCTGGGTGTGAAATCACACTTCATCGTTATCACAACATTCGACTGATCTTTGCATCAGAATCAATATCGCCTCATGCAATTGATATCCAAAAATCCACAAGAGTAAGAAGAGACATATACATATATATGGTTTTCAATGTCATTGTATGTTAAGCAAAATGCATATTTCCATTGAAAGAAGAACCCGCAAGCATGCCCCTTCAAAAGATCCTTGCTACTTCTGGGCCAAAAGTAGGAGGGCGAGTTCCAAACATTACTTTAAAAAAGAAAATTCCAATGTAGAACAAAACAACATCTAGCATGGAAGCAAAACAAGCATAAGATGCAAAAAACTCCAGACAACTTGCGGACTACCATTTGTTTCAAACATATTCTTCAACGCTTCACCCTCCTTGGAAAACTCGACCTCCTTACTTTCCCTCATGCTTAGGCAAGGGATTGTTTTCCACATCTGGTGATTCAAATTTCAAAACTCCCGTGTTAATCAAGTTTTGGACCACCTTCTTGAATGCTTTGCAATTGCCGATGTAGTGTCCGGTAATTCTTGCATGGTATTCACATTGGGCCTTAGGGTCATACCACGGAGGGTAGGGAGGTTGTGTTGGAGTAAGATGATAAGGGCGAATCAAGTCGGCTTCGAGGAGCTTGGGATGCAACTCACCATAGGTTACAAGTATCAGGGTAAAGGTCTCATCCTTTTTCCCCTTTGCCTCTCTTCTGGTAGATCCTTGGACTTTGCTATCGGCAGCTTCATTGTGATCACAACGTTATTTAGGCTGTGGCTACTCACATTCTTCACTTCATTGTCTTTCTTCTTTGTATACTTTTGCAAGCTTTCCCAGATCTTGAGTTTGCCACTTTTGAAAGCGGCCTCAATAGATTCCACTGTGTTCACGAATTCGACAAAACCCAAGGATATATTGCTAATCGTCTTCTCATAAATTGGATCTTGTAGTGTATCCACAAATATTCAGGTAATTGTAATGCCCCAAATCATGGCCTAGTAACTTGTTATAAACCAATTAGAGTTTAATTGTACAAACAATCCACAAATTAGAAGAATTGATTAAACCTAGTGACTAAATTACATGGATTGATAAAGAAGTAGCCTAATCATGAAGATCAAATAGTAACAAATTGTAAATATAGGATTGCATGCAATTAAGATGAGTAATTAAGGATTTATGAAGCAATTTGACCAAAATTTGCCAAGTGGAGGCAAATAGCCAAGCCATGTGATAACACGATGGCCAAGTGGCCATCTTGTTATCATCCTCTCACCTTGGCTGAAACACCCATCAGCCATCTAGGAGAGAAAACCACCATTGTTGAGAGGAAGAAGCTTGCATGAGATTAATTGCATGAAAATTTAATAGCTAGGAAAAATTGTAAGTGAATTCTAAATTCTTTCTCCCTAGCAAATGGATTGAATGGTTGTTTGAATGATATTCTTGTTGTCTTGATGAATTGGATGGATGTTGTACATGTTGGGATCATTCTGGACTCAAATTGAACTTGAAATTGTAATTCCTAGTAACCAATTTGATATAAGATACATGTATAGTTGCTGGAAAATCTGGAATTATGAACATGATAGAAAACAGTCTTGTTAGGGACTGTTTTGGTTATAGAAATTGTGCAAACATGTTAGATGAACTTAGAACCCTGTTTTGATCATGTTACTAGGTAAATAGAAGATTGAATTGAATACATGTGTTGCTGGAAATGTGACTACACCTAATTGAACTAGTTAAATTAGGTAATGGACTGCCTAGTGGATGAATTGATGTACAAATGTGATCAAATAGATCAAACTAAATTAAACATGATTATGCCCTGTTTTAAGAACATTTCTAGGTAAATTATGATACCCAAGACATGTATGAACATGATCATGAATGAAATTGCCATGATAGGACCTTGCTAAAATGAGTTAAGAAGCTAGAAATCCAACCTAGTGCAATCTGCCCAAAATGCTCTGTTCTGGGCAGTGACTTTGAAAAATCACTAAAAATTGTATATAGTGAATTTAAGGCTGAAATTTTTATGGACAACACCTTGGAATGTCTAAATTCACTAGGAGAAAATAGATCTAAACTCTGGGTTGATTACTGAAATGCAGAGTAGAAATACTAGAGACAGTGCAAACTGCCCAGTAAAGCAGGATGCCCTGTCTTTGAGTAAACAACTGTATTAATTGGCTAAGAACTAAAATGCAAGCCTTATATGGTCATAAAGAAAATTTTGTTAGCTTTCCAACGGTGTAAACCAATTGAAATTCCGATGTACGAAATGAAAGATATGCTTGATTAAGTGACTAGAGTGCAAGCTGCCTGGCAGCAGCTGCATAGGCAAATGCACACTGTTTTGTGGCATTTTACAAACTGTCTTGAAAACAATTTTAGGCCTTGAAATATGTCTTGTTTTACATGAACTAGAATATATAAAAGTGTAGTTAGTAAAAAGGAAAATTTACAAGAGCATGCTGCCCAATATGTATATGTTATATGCTTGTAATCTTGTCTTGAATTGAATGAATTGTCTTGATGAATTGTGTGCTAACATGCTCTTTATATGTTTGTGTATGGCTTATTAGAACAAGGAATAGAATATCTTGTGGAAGAAGAGAGGGTTGGTCAAGCTAGTAGGAAGGATAAGGGAATCTATATAAAGGAGCAACACTAGCTTGCTTTTGCTTGGAGTATAGTGAGTGTAGTTACATTTAGGGTTGGGACTTAGGTCCTAACCAAATCAGCATGTCTAAATACTTGTTTGTGCCTTATGCTTGAAACAAATCTAAATTCTATTGGTAATTGGTTAATAAAGGGAAGAAAGGATATAATCAAGACTTGATAAGCTAATAACTTGGTAATGAAGCTAGATAATGACAATGAGTGAATTGTGCTTACTAGTAATGCTTGATGTGTTCGAATGCAATGTTGGATTGAATGATCTTGTGTGATGTTTGAGAATACTTGATCACCTATGAATTGAACTAAGAATTATATGGCTTAAAGATCTAAAATGAAATTGATCTTGTTATGCTTGTTGCTTAATCAATTGATGTGCAATTGCTTGCTAATAAAAGATTCAACAAGTCCTTGGTTGCTAGTTGGTCATAGGTAGAACGGCATGACTTAGAGTCTAGAGCTCAACTTAATACGATAACATGTTGGTACTTTGTGTACCTTAACACGTTGTGTAACAGACACATTTTATTCAGGCACTTTGTGTACACTAATACGTGGTGTAGCATACACCTTCTTGCTTAGGTACCTTGTGTACTAAGTTAATACGATAACATGCTAGGTACTTTGTGTACCAACTTGAGAATTGATTACCTAGTCCTACTATCTACCAAGGCAAAACAAGAATAAATGAACTTGAAACAAAGACTTGTAATTATGAATGAAGAGTGATCAAACTTGATGTTTACTAATGATCTTGAAATGAAATGAAATTACACGAATGATTGAAGTACTTGTTATCTTAAAATGCTCATGACTTGAAAGGTAAATTATATAGTAAAAGGGACCCTATTCGAATGAGCCTTGATGATCTCATTGCTTGAAAAGCTTGATGCTTGCTTAACATTGCTTGTTTGATTAATAGAAATTGTGATTGATCATTTGTTTGACTTGATTTATTGTGAGCTTGAAATGGATTCTTGACTTCTTGAAATGTTGCGTTCAAATTATGCATGTTGGACTAGTTAGGTCTTGACTCTACTTAATTGATGCCTAGTTAGAATAATCCCGATTAAAATAAACAAGGGCTTTAAGTTAATAATCTGAATAAATTCATAGATCTAGGAACTACCTTACTGAGTACTTTAAGTACTTATCACTTTCGTTTTCCTCATTCCCAAAAATTCCAGGTTTAGATTGATCAATAACCATCTTTCCTTGAGCTCGGAGCAGAATACAAGCAAAGCACAATGTATGACTGGGTACTTTTTGTAAGACTCCTAGATGGTGGCATTAGATTGGTGTCTAGTCTTGTTATCTCATGCATTTTGTTTTGTACATAGTTTGCATGAAAACTTGTTACTATGGTTGTAATGCTTTAAGGCACATTTGATATGTAAATGTACTTAAGTTTGTATGAAATGAACCTAGATAACATGTAATGGTTGATGTATTGCTGCGCATTTGTTGATGAAATGGAATGTCCATATGTTAATCTAGATAGTTATTAAACAATTCGAATCCTTTGTCTTGTTCATGTGTTTTGCTTGAAATGGAAGTAGTATAAGATGAATCATGTTGAATCCTAATTCGAATGACATTGACCTAAAAGGGTTGCTGGAATGTGAATACACCTTGATGTATGTATTATGTATGCTTGAATAGTGGTTGGCCGAATGCATAAGGATTGATTAAGACTTGAATGAACTAGATATATGCCTTGTTGTACGTGATTGGTGAAAATGGCCGAATGACTTAGATGATTAGGAGAATAGTTTCAAGCTATTGAATGGTTAGATAATCATGCTTAGGAAATAAAGAATTGAGTTGTCTAAATGTATACAAGATAAGGAATATAGAATTGAATTGGAAGTATGTAACATTAAGGTAGTTCGAATAGGATAGGAAATAAAGAATTGAAGTTGTAAAATGAACTATGAAAGTAGTAACTTGATAAGTAAGAAACTTAAGAAAATGGTTCAAATTTGCCCGAATTATCTGTCTCCTTACATGTTACATGCATCGACACTCCTCGCTCCTAACCCGAGCGAGGGGTGTTACAGTAATCTTGTTCTCCATAATAGGTAGTTGGACTTGCGCTGTGATGTCTCTCCATCTTTGGGCATATTGTCTGACATTCTCACCCTACCTTTGAGTCAAACCTTGTAGCATTGTCCTATTGACCATGTCCTTCACATACTTGTATTGTTCGCTAAAGAGTCTAGATAGAGCCTTCGCATGAGATGAGTTTCCCCCTAGTTCCACCACACTGGGAATTCCATCCGCTTCTTGGGCCTTTTCGATATCTCTTGGGCCTAATAGTGCAGTAATACAAGCTATGATCTCATCTTGAGAACGCTCAATCCTTTGCTCGATATTACCCTAGTGTTCCTTAATGTCTTTTTGTGATTTCTCAACATTAGCCAATCTATCCTCCATAATTCGTTCGAGATCATGTAATAATTGCGGCTTATTGTCATGACATTTCTCACAATTAATCAGTTTTCCTCACTAATGAATGCAAATGTGTCAAATGCGCAAAATGCGTGAAGAAAAGTTAAAATCAAATGATAAAAGTGAAATGCAATGAATGAAAACAAAGTGTTGATCCTCATACATCCTCTTCAAACAACTTTTTATAATGGAGATCAAGTCTCATTACAACGAGAAAATGAAATAAGTACCACATGAGGCACAAGAAAAGGCATTTGCTCATTTTTCGATCAATCTTGAACTTCAGAATTTCTCAACTCGTTATTATAGACTCTTTCCCCCATCACGAAAGCCTTCAATTTCGAATTGTTCTCAAATCAACACTTCAATAGAAAAATGCCATGATTATGTGAAACAATTCAAGACAAGAAAATAAATGAGTTCAAAAGATATAATGAATAAAGAAAATAAAGTAAATAAAAACATACCGAAGCAGATTCCTGATAACATGGATTCTAGTTCGCTATGGTTACCCGTATGACTCTAATCAGGGTGGGCTTCCTAAATTCTTGCACATGGGTTCGGTTCTAATTAAGGGTACCAAAACCTATCTTATTACCTACTAAGGCAACAAAACCCCGATTTTGGCCCATTACAAGCTTGTAAATTGGTTTCGGTTTGAGGGAAAGCACGACCTAGTGACATGGAGGGTTGCTCACATGTCAAAAAGCATGGATTTTGGAAGTGAATTACCGACCCGTAGAGGGCTACTCACGTGGGTATGTGGCGTTTCACTCTCACTTAAGGGAAGGACCTCAGGTATAGAGCCTGATGAACATGGTGCAACACATGTCGGTGATTCCTTAGAAATTAAATGAAAAATTAATTCAAAGTCCACCAATTATCAAAGCCCTGTGTAATCGTAGTCACATTTTCAAGAAGGAATCGACCTCTTTAAAATCAAATTAAATTTGCAACAATTTTCCATCATTAAAAACAACAAATATTTTCTTAGCCTAATTCTTTTTTTGTTTTGTAAAAACAAATTCGGTCCCCAGCGGAGCCCCCAAGCTGTAGCGACCTTTTAAAAATAGGAGTTTTTAGTAAGTTCGATGCTACGAGGCATCCGCAAATCATTCTTTGAAATTTTGGTTTAAAGGAATTTTTGAAAGTTCTTTTTTTCCTTTGAAAATAATGATGACTTGGAGTCGCCATTAGTCACTTGGATAAGGTAGGCCAGACACCATAAGAAACCATATATTCATTTTGAAAGGGTCCGGGAGTTGGTTACGTGTAGGGAAGGATTAACACCCCATCACGCCTGGAAATCGGTACCAAAATATTTGTTGCTTTCAAAAGGATGGAGATTGTTGAAATTTAAATTGAATTTAATTTAGCGTACTTAATCAAGAATTGACCTTAATTGAACGAGCTTTATCAAATTGGTGGGTTCAAATTAATTGGACATTTAATTAATAAGGATGACGATACATCATACCATAGATTAAACCGATATCATATAAGTCTGAATGTCGTGTTAATTTGTGGTTCGAATTTTGTACGTTACCTTTATGCATGATGCGAGCAGTTAAGATATGTTGTGATAATTTTATCAACTTTTAATTTTACCTTGGAACGATAAAGATTAATTCGAATATTTGGTCAACATCCTTTAAGCTCGGACTGTTACGACACAAATATCGAAATTAATGAATACCTCATTTTTTAAAATTTAAATTAATTAATTCAAAGTAAACGGGTCTCATGAATGACAATTAATAATTAATGTCACAAAAGGCTTCAAAATTAAATACACAAAAAGGCCCACCAAAGCCCTAACCTAAAAGGCCCAAATTATGAAAAACCAATTAGTGATCTAATTATTGGCTAAGTGATCTAATATTATCCTTAAATTAATTAACCCTAAAAAACTAAAAAAACCTAACAAATTATGAATTATCTTATAACATGATAATTAATTTGATCGGTTTTAAACTAGTATTCCAATAAGTCAAGGATACTATTTAAAACAAATCAAGCTAATTAATCATGGTTTTAGTTTAGTTGTCAATCTAATTTCCATATTAATTTTATCTTAAATGTAATTAATAAGTGTTCCACTAGTTTAATGAATTTAACATTTATCTCAATAAGCCAAAGGTAAATTTAAACTCACTAAATTAATTCGAACCCTAGGTCTAACTACGGCTCTAAAAAACTAATCCTAAATTAATCTAATTAATTTAAAAATTATGCCCCTATGAAACAAGCACATGCTTTTAAACTAATTAAATTAATTTTGCCTAATTCTAATCTAAAAACATAACAAATCCAAAGCCCATCTAAATTATACCCTAGGCCCAAAATATGACATGGCCCAAACCACTAAACTAAGCACACTAAAAACAACCATATAAATATAAATATATTTACCATATACTCTATACTAATATATATATATATATAAGAAAACTATATATTTTAAAAAAAATTATATGGTATATATTATATGAGAAAGAACTTATATTGTATATTAAGAGAAAATCATATATTATATATTTTATAAAAAACTATATGTTATATATTTTATAAAAACTAAATTATATATACCATGTGTTATATATTATAAAAAAATTATGTTATATATACATTATAAAAAACTTATATTATATATAAAAAAGAAAAAAAACTTATATTATATTTTAAAAAATCTTATATTATATTTTATATGGAAATCATATTGTATGTATATATATACTATACATTATAGAAATAAAGTTACATAAAAAACTACATAATATATACTATATACCATAAAAGAAACAAGCATCAACCCATATTACAAACAAAATTACTACAAATACGAATAAACATAATATAAAAAATGGAGGGCATAAAAATTAAATATGCATGGTACAAAAATAATTTTTCAACACTGGAAAAAGGACCCAATCGAACAAATAAAAAACCTTGAGATCCAAATCGAAAGAAAAGAAAAGGGATGAGATTGTAATTCGATTCAAAACTAGAAGGACCAGGGAGAGGATTTTGAAAGACGAAATGGCATGGGCGTGTAATTTACCCATGCGGAGGGACTAATGTTGTTATTAAGAGGTACGGAAGCCCTTCGGGCATAATTAGCAAGACAAGGAAGGACTAAACATGGGATTAACCCATTTTTAAAACATTAAAACAATAGAAATGGGGTTTTCAGGCCATTTTTGCTTCCTCTGGCTAAAAACCGATCCTAAGCTCTCCAACACTCTCCCTTCTTCTGGTGAGCATTGCTGCTCGTCGGAGGGTGAAACCCCAAAAAAAAACCAGAATAGTCCCCGTTTCGAACTAAAAATTGATCTGCCCTTTATTTTTGAAACTGAGCCCCTTTCTCTTTTAAAGAAGAAAAAAAAGATGATCTGAAAGCTCTTTTTTGAAAATCAGAACTGAAAATTCAAACATTTTCGGTTCTCTTTTTCTCCGATTCACCATGCGCGACCAAAGGAAGACTGGGAGGCTTATCATCGAAGAAGAAGGGATAACGACGCAAAAAAGGTGAATCGACAAGGTAAAAAAAGAAACCCTAACTCTATGTTTATGTTTATGCTTTGAGTTGAAATGCTAGGAAAGAAACGGTATACCTCGAAATGTTTGAGGCTTTTCATTTCTCTATATCTATTCCTTTGAAATTCCCCCTCGTTCCAATAGCTTAGGGTTTTGTTTATATACCCAAAATTATATGAATTTACATAATTGAAAATAAAATCGTAAAAAATGTCATGGGCTGCTCTGAAATTCTGGCATATCGGTGCATTCTCTGAAATGTCCCCTAATTCCCTGTGATTTTGTTTTTGTATCCGACACTGTCATTTTCTTGTTTCTTTGTATGTGGTGGACGAACACGAGGAGAGGAGAATAGACCAGGTAGAAGGGATTCGACAGCCTGTTGATGTGGCTGCTAATGTGGCCGGACGACGATGATACAACATCTAGCCATTGGCCCTTTTTGTCAACGTGGAGACGGGGAGATGGCACTGGAAGACGAAGGATCGGACGGTGAGCTCTATGCGCGATTGGGGGAGATGGGGGGCCGCACGTAAGCGTGTGTAGAAGCTAAAAGGCCAGCGCATGTGCCTCACGTGGGAACTGAAGAGGCTCGATCGGGACAAATTAACTGATTCGGACCCGAACTATTTTGGCCTGAACTGAAACTTACCTGACCTGAAATTAACTCGACCTGAACTCGAACTCAATTTGATTTGAAATCAACCTGACAATGACCTGAATCTGAATCGACCTGAACCCGACCTGATCCGAGTCAAACCATAAATAGACCTGACATAACCCGTATTCTATTTGACCTGACATGACCTTAAACCTGAACGATTACCAAATTTCACATCCCTACTCGGCTCGTTATCACCCCATTGATTACCTTAAAAATCCAGAGGGTAACTAATAAATACACGAAACAAACAACAATGTTTACCGTAAACTTGGAAAATTCATTAATCCATTAGATTAACCATGGAAAAATAATTTGATTACATCATGTGGTTAAAACAACAACAACAGCAAAAACGTTCTCAAAACCATATTCAATTTAGAAACTAGTTCAGAAGATCAAGTAGGTAAGAGAGAGTACCCGGTAGCTGTTGGAGTCGTCTACACTAGGAAAACTGGTGACAAATTGCTGTCCACTTTCAGAACCGTACGACACATCGTGTGAATGAAGCCTAAATTTTGTTTTCTCGTGCATCAGCTTTAAAACCGTCCCATAAGTAACTTGTTCCATTGATTATATCTAATTAACATATCAAACAAGGAATATGGGGGGGGGATTGAAATAAGTGAAAATGGATGTTTAAAACCTCGACGTCTTGGGATGAGGGGGACGCGGGGAAGGAGAACCTTCATCAAAACCAGAAAGCGAGTAAAAGGAAGAGAGCAAGAGGATGAGGGGATTGTTAGAATTCAAACCTGATTTTGAATTCTTAAGTCACAAAGTAAGTTGACGTGGTAAGATTTGAAGTCTCATAAAATGCGGCGGCAAAATAAATAAAATATGGGAAGCATAATCGGAAAATCCTTCTCAATTAAGGAATGGATATTGAGGGCACAAATGGATTAAGGTGACAGCAAAGCAAAACGTGGCAGCAATTGATTAAGTTTGGTGGAGTTTGTCAGCACAAATCCTTAGTAATGAAGTAATCCTAATGGCGGCAAGCATTAGGATATTTTGGCAGCAATTAGAATATTCTTTTTAGGCGGTTTATAGTATTATAAATACATGTAATGTGTAGTTGCTTAAGATATGCGAGTCAAGAAAAGAAAACAAGAAAGAAAGTTAGCTTAGTAAAGTTTTAGTGAGTGAAAAGAAATTAGCAATAGCTAGTGTAATAAAGAAAATTTTATGTACTTGTACTTTAGTTTGTTTGTATAATAATATTTTTTGAGTTATAGATTATATCGAATGTTCATCTAAGGCTTCCAACAAGGACAGAGTTTGGGAAAGAAGATGAGAGTATTTTTGGTACACTAAAATCAATTTAATAAATATTTTTATATATCAAATAAAATAATAATAATAATTAGATGACATGGCGTGTTCTGATTGGTCATGACAGATTTTTTTTAATGGTGTCAATTTTTGGGGTAATATGGGTAACGGCATAAATTGTAGGAGGCAAAAGAGCTCAAAAAATATGTTAGGGGCAAGTAGAGAAAACAAGTAAACGTTAGAGGGTAAAAAGTGCATTAAGCCTATACATATATATATATATATATATATATTCCGAACCTTTTCACGAGCTTTTCGAGCTGAACTTGGGTCGGCTCGACTTGTTAAGGTCTCAAGCTGAGCACGAATCGAGCTCACTCGAACTGAACTTTGACCGAATCGAGCCCAAATAACTTGTGAACCGGTCATGCTCATTATCACCCCTAGTAACCACTAAGTTCAAATATTTCCTATTTCCCGACATGCCTATTTCCATACACATTCATAACGCCACTGCCTTGTTCCATTTCCCCTTTCAACATCTTTTACTTCTTTTTTGGGTAGAATACACAAATAGTCATTAAACTATTCTCTAAAATTATAAAACGGTTATCAAATTTTCAAATATTACATAATGAACATTAAACTTTAGTCTTGTTATAAAATGGTCATTAAGCCGTTATCTGTCGTTAATTTGGTGACATGTCAGTTACAGAAATTTGAATAATATAACATTTAATCATCTATATTGACACATTTAATCAATTTATTCCCAATTTAACCCTCATTATTGATGTATAAATTGATTGAATGTGTAAATATTAAGAATTAAATATGTCATTATACAAATTTTCGTAATTGTCACGTCTCCCAGTTAACAACTCAATGACCATTTTATAATAAAAATTAAAATTTAATGACCATTACGTAATTTTTGAAAGCTTGATAACCATTTTATATTTGTATGGATAGTTTAGTGATCATTTATGTACTTTACCCATTCTTTTTTTTTGTTCACATTTACCCAGTATACATATACATATGTAAAATGGAAAGAATGGCAGTAGTAAGCTGCGCCATTCAAATCCAAAAATCCATCACGCCTCAGCCCTGTTTCGCACCCTGCTTTGTGGCCATCCCGATCCTTTTTTTCTAAGCTAACTAATTAGGAGAATAGTGGGGATGTCTAAAAGAAAACCCATTAATATAAGGCTAATATAAGAACTGTTTGATTTCTTTTTAAAAAAAAGGATTATCCGGTGAACCGGTTAGGGTAAAAATTCACTCAAAAGAAGCCAAAATCGAGAGGTTGAGCTGGAAAACACGACCCTTAAGCTAAGGGTTCTCCGAAAAATTGGAAGCATTGAAAGAAGAAGCATTAAACGAAGAACAAAGAGGATTTTGAGTAGTTTTTCAGAAGGATATTTTGAAGGAAGCAAGATATAGAAACGGTATTCCAAGGTAAGATTGTTGTTCCTATATATTCTAAAAATGTGAAATTATGGCTTGTTGTTTTGAGATATCTGGAAAGTTGGAGAAACTTGGTGAACAAGCGGGATTTTTTTTCCTTGTTCCTATATCATCACTGTCATGACATATATATATATAATAAAAATATATAACATTTATGGAGATCTTGAGAAATATGAAAATATGAAGTTTTTTGGAGCTTTATCAAGGGTTAGTTTTGGTTAAAGGTACCTACCGAAACTTTTGTAAATTTGATACATTGGGTAATATTTTTCGTATGTTCTAAGTGATGGATTAGGACGAGAATAGATTATTCTTTATGCTTTACTTATGTTCTTGAATTCACTCAACATCAAAGAAAGTTCTACACATATTTTCCCGAATTTTGGCTTGTTTGACTTGTAAAGGTCTCATGGAATTTGGAGGACATTTAAAGCTGCTATGTAAACATCATAGTTATTACAAATTCTAGTCCATGCTTCCTTTGCCTTGCATGTGCATTATGCACTCAACTTTAGAAGATTAGAAATTTGAAGAACTGAACATGATTAGATTAACCATGAATGCATGTATCCATGTACAAGCTGGTTTAATACTTGGCACTGGAAATACATTGAATTTAAATTCCCTGGATTTACCAATTTTTGTACATACTTAGTCAGTCTGTAATTTCAATTGTGAATTTAGTCTCTTTGTATTTTCATGATAGAAAGAAGAAGGGAACAATGTTATGTTGAGGCAGTTTCGGTCAGATCAAACGAGTTTGTCAAATGAAAATAATATTTAAATTGAAAACTAATTAGGCTTATTATATCAAATATTGCCTATGGCTTTTGTTGCTCTTTTACAAGTGTATGCCTTTTTTTCTCTTAATATTTATATTTGCAGTTCAAAAGTATGAGAAGGAATATTTTGTTAATGAACTAATTATCCTTTTGCATCATTTATTCCTTTCCTCTTTCCTTCATTTATTATTTGGTTTACGTGAATTGTTTATTGTTTGTTTGGAAGTAGTTAGGAATAGTTGTCTTTATTTGATGTAAGTAGTAAGGAAATTGAATTTGTTTTGGTGCATTAGTATATGATGTTGAGTATTTAGCTAATTATAAAAACTAATGTGACGTTCATTTCAGATAGAAGTAGTTGATAATGGATGTACTTATCAAAGGCGACATAATAGGGGTTAATGATGACATAGTTGGGGTCGATGAGGCACATAAACCATTAAGTGCATATTTTAACTTCTAGTAAGTTAAAGTTTAATCAATAGAGCATTCTTGAAATTTTTACTTGGTTAGCGATATGTATTGCATACTCATAACTTTGAAATGATGTATTTACAATATAAGTGAATGTAAAGGTCTGAAGGGAGGAAAGAAGAAAATGACCAATACGGTAAGTGAGAAATTTGAAATACTATTATATGTTGTGTATTGGCTTATAAAGTGTACTTATTAAAAAATTAACAATATTTGGGGGAGTGATTCAGGCAAGAAAAGCACTAAGATTGAAATGGGCAAAAATGTCCGATGAGGAAAAGAAGCCCTACTTTGATATGCAAGTGGAACAGAAGCAGGCCTATATGGAATGGATAGCAAAAGGCAAAGTGAAGACGGAAGTTAAGAAGGTAAGCGTAAGTGTATCTTTGTTGTTAGAGAAAATGTTTAGGATAAAAAAATTGGTACATAATACATTTGTGCGTAACATTGAAGTAATTATTGTTATATTATATGTCGTAGGAGATGGCATCAAGATGTAGCATGAAGAAGCTATCGATTTTGTTTAAAGAGATGCAGATGATGAAGATTGACGGTGTTGTTGTAGAATTAGGGTTTAGCCCTTTGCATAGAATGAAATCTAGAGAAATTCATCACGAGTTGTGTTAGGAGTTAGCTGAGAACTTTGATTTGCAAAGCTCCATGATGGAATTTAATGGACATAAAATTACATTAATGATAGAAGATGTTGAGGCTGTATTGGGGGCTAAAGAACGAAGGTGTTGACGTTCAACACGTCATGAGGAAATTTGATGGAAAAGAACTTGCGCTGAAGCACAAGATCAATATGAAGGTAAAATATTAGCAACTTGAGGGGGAGATAGTAAGTGGTGATTTTGAGGGGGATGAATTGAAGGCATGAGTCTTATTGTACATTGTTGGTGTTTTCTTATGTCCAAACGCAAACATCGTGCCTTCCTTAGAATATATGAAGTTATTGTGTTTAGTTGGTTGAAGAGAAAACTGAATTGGTGTAAATTTGCGTATGAGAGTTTGATTGTTGGGGTAGGCAGATTTAAAGATCGTGCATGTCAGTCTTACTTGACCAAATGCATTGTTATCCTAGAGGTAATCTATTTTTAAAAGGATGTTTCGTTGAAGTAGTACGTGATTTACCTAAGTTTTGTTTTGATAATAATTTTGTGAGCAATATGACATGTAGGTGAGGTTCTTTGATTATTGGAGTGGAATTCTGAGCTGAGGTTGTGCTGCTGCTGACCGTGTTGGTCGCATCCATGCTTGGGGAAAAAAGGAAGTCGACAAGCTTGTTTCTCGCTTAAAGGGAGATCGTCATGCTAAAAAGTTAAAGTATGTTATTAAATTTTGTATTCTATATTGGAATGAAATGACATGAAATGAATTAATGATGAATTTTGTAGGAACTTAGGTTGGATGATGATGATTGCGCTGAAGGTGAAGAATGTGGAAGGAGGAGTGGTTCTAATGATGTTATTATGGAGGTGTTGGAGAAGGTAATTTCAGAACTTAGTGAAATCAAAGGGAGTCTCCAAGGTGACGAACAAAAGCAAAATGAAATTGAAGAGACTTTGGAGACACTTAAGGAGGAATCAAAGAACGTGGTTGACCAGGTTTCGGATTTGGCCGTGAACATGATGTACATGAATAAATGTTTGCGTAAAATTGATGCTAAATTTTGCATTGCCCTTGAGGAAGATGAATCAATGGTAGAGAAAAGTAAAGGTCAAGAGTCAAACCCGAAATATAGAGTTCACCCTGATATTGATGTTGAAGTGTTGATAAACAATGTGATTACGGTAAAGGATGACAACGTTGTTGTGGCTGCAAAAAAGAAAAAGGTATAATAAGCGATGAAGTGTGTAACTTTGATTTCTATCAACGTTTAAGTAATTTGATGTACGAGTTTTTTATTGATGGCAAAGTTTATGTTAATTTGTAGGGTAAGCCAAGTGTGGAATCATAGACAAAGGTTAGTGGCAAAGGAAAACGTCTACGAATGAAAACTCGAAACATGAAATAACTGACTTAATCGTCTTTATGTGTCTTGTTGAGGTTCTTTAAATTATGTAATGTTGGAAATAAGTTGAGTGCTTGTAATTTGAACTTAGTTATTAAGTGTTAATGGCCTTTTCCATTTGAGTATAACATCATATGGACGGATGAGTGTGTTAACATTGATTTACAACGTAAATCGTTTGTAATTCTTGATGCTATGGGTACATTAATTACATTTGTGAGGCATTTTATATAAATTGATAGAAGTTGTATTAGTTTAAAAAGTTATTAAATATTTTAATTGTCTAATATAATTCAATATTTTACATGTTTAAGCGTTGCAGGTATTGAGCTATGTTGAAATAACTGATGGAGTTGGGGCGTCAGCTAGTGGCACGTGTGCCTACATATAGAATATGCCTTTGCTCGAAAGGTATGTAATACATTATAATGCTGAAATGTAGTTAGGTTGAATATAATTTTTACATCTTTATATGTGTGCAACAAATCCTCATCAATTTTGGGCACATGTACCTCATTGTAAGTGATGCTGATATGTTACGACCCGAATGTTAGGTTAATTCAATGGTTAGTGTATTGTAATGAATACCCTAAGTAATTATTTCTAATTATGTTGCTAAATAAAGAAATTTAGTGAATAGTTCATATATGTTTTCTGTGATATTTAAGTTATTGATGCTGTTGGGTGGACTATTATTGTTGAAGATTTAAGTACGGATTGTAATCGAAGGAGAGGGTATCTACCTTGCGCATTAAGTGTATGTTAAATTTAAATTAAGTTTGTGTATATTTACAATAAACATATACAACATTTCAAGCATGCTAAATAATAATTATTGTCTTGTAGAATCAGCTTCTAGGAAGGCTGTTGGATGGTACACAGATTGCTGAGTATTGGCATTTGAGTTTCAAACATTTCGGTAACATTACGGATTGGAAAACAGTGAGAAGGAACATATATTTGTGGAAGAAATTTGAAATATAATAAGTAGTTATTGTTTTAGTAACAACCTGTAGCGACTATTTTTCATGTGAAAAGTCATTTCCTGTATAGATTCAGAGTCGCCACCGGTCACTTGGTTCAGGTAGACCGGACACCAGAAAACAAAACTAGAGAAAATTTTGGGTCTGGGAGTTGGTTACGCATGTGGAAGGATTAGCACCCCCACAACGCCCAAAATTGGTACCTAAAGGTTCGCATTGTATTTATTAAGGAAAACAAAAATTCAGATTAATTTAAATTTTAATTCCTAAAATGTATGTATGCATGACAGTTTAAAAAATTGCCTCGATATCCACGGTAGTCAAACGAGATGACACCTGGAGAGGGGGACCCGACTCCTAATAGCGTACCGGAATAATAAGGCTTAAAACTATATGCAACAATTATATGCATGATCAATTAATTCGAAACATAATATTAAATTACAACAACAAAATATGAATAAAATTGAAAATATAATTAAAATGTAACATGAACATAAACATTATTTAAAAATATATTATTACACAATTTACTAATGTAACTAAATATAATAGATTGTCTATAATAATAAATATAATAACAACAATTAAATGACTGAATTGCAAAGCTATTTAAAATATATAGATAAGGTCTCCATTTAATGCTTGAATGATGATTTTCCAGATAATAATCTCTGTTTTTTGCTTTTTGCAGGTCCGAAATGACCCTAGGCAGTAGAGCAGGCATGGCAGGGCGGTGGGAGAGCCAAGATGGCGCGCATACGAACCACATCGTTCGAATGGCCGGCACGTGACTCACACACGCCTGTGGAACATAAAGAGGCAAAGGGCATGCGATAGATGAAGATAAGGGGGGATTAGGGTATAATTATTTTAAGGTTTTTAGGTTATAATTGGGTAAAGGGTATTCTGGTAATTTAGGTAAAATAGGTACCGGGTCGGGTTATGTAAATGGGCTATTGGGTCAACTGTTTGTAATTGGGTTGAATGGGTTTGGGCTATGGGCCTGGTTATTTGTAAATAATAATAAGAGGTGGATTTTTTTATTTATTTTGGATCCAATTTAAATTAATTTGGGTCTAAGCTCAGGACAAAAATAGGTTATTACAGCTGCCCCTCTTTGCTCATTGATGTGTAACATGAATAGAGCAAAGAAAAAAGATAACCATTTTTGTCTGAGTGGGTTTGGGTTTCTTTTCTCTGGCAACCGCTTGCTCTTGGGCTTCAGTTGGTCCATCTGGTCACTCTTGGAGGCAAAATCCTTCAAAATTGGAGGATCCGTTGGAGAAGCAAAATCTTCAAACTGGAAACTCGAGGTCCTAAGTTCTTCTAATATAGAATCGTTCCCTCGTCTTCTGTTTAGAGCCTTGGAGAAACGAACTCTTTCTATACAGAATTCAGTTTATCTTTGGCAAAATCTTCGGGGTGCAAGTCTTCCCTATATAGAACTTCTCGCCTTCAATTATCAACACTGCAGGTTCTTTCTATATAGAGCCTTCTGCGTCCTAATGGGTTCTTCAAACTGAGAATTCTCCCTATATAGAACTCATCTTCTTAGAATCCTGTAGCAGACGTTTTTCCTATATAAAACTTCTTGCTTCAAAATCTTTTAAGCTGTAGGTCCTTCCTGTATAGAACCTTTCACTCTCCCTAGGGTGGAATCTTTGAGCTGCAATTCCTCCTATATGGAACTTCTTGCTTTTGAATCCTAAAGCCATAAGTTCTTCCTTCATAGAACCTAGAGTCTTAATACTACTAGCTCTCCCTACATAGAACCTTTCATCTTAAGGTTATGAATTCTTCCTATATATAATCATTTTCCATCAGCAACACTCTATTCTCTGATGCCGCAAGTATCAACAATTCCTAATGCTTTTTCGAAGGATGGAAATTTTTAAATGATGCCCCACTTTCTGATTGTCTAGGTGTCATTAATCGGATATCCTGATCAGACTCGACTCTTGCTTCTTTGTTAAGATCTGATTGCTCAATTGCACAAATCTAATCTCCCTCCAATTCTTGAATACCTATCAAGAAAATGATGATATCTGAAAAATTATGAGTTAGCATGCTCCTAGGCTTAGGGATGTCTATCTATATGATGCATGGGTGATGATATCTCGAGATCATTCTGACATTTTTGTTTTGATTGGGTGATGTAGATTTCCTTGATGTTTCATTCTCTTTATTCTTTCTTGTGGTAGCGATACCCTATCTCACATACGGGTTCAATCTCTTGACTTCTTTTCTTTTTTCCCATTTTTCTTTTCTTTTTTATTTTCTTTTTTTTCTCTCCTTTTCTTTTCTTCTTGGCTTGGCCCCCTTTTGGGTTTTTGCTTCAAAATTCTTCAGTTCTTGTCGTTTTCGTCTTCTGGTTTTTCTTGGACAAATTTGAATTTAGATGACATTTATTGTCTCACTGTGGCACATTCTGAAAACTTGTCGCCTGAGATCCCTGTGTGGGTGCACTGTAGCATATAGAAACCTCCGTACCAAGGTCAATTCTTCCCTCAAATCACCTGTACTTTGTATGCTAGAACTAAAACATAGTAATGCCAAGAAATCTTTTGCTTATCAAGAATCTATGTTAACTTATTTGAGAAAACGAAAAAGAGTGTTGCACGTATTGAGTGCCCTGCAATTGTGCAAGTGTACACGTTGCAAGTTATAGTATAAAAGATATCGTCTCCACAGAGATTGGTTCCACTTCAAGAATCTAATCTCTTGCACTGTAAAAAGTAAAAGAACACAAGTAGAAGATTGTAGGAGTTTAATTAACAACTAAACTAGAAAGCAATAAAGTAAAAGAAGATGTAATAAGAGAGAATAGGCCAGGTTATCGTGAGTTGAGGTGTGATAGCCGATTGGATCGTCTTGGTAAAAGAGTGCAAGGGCAACTCAGTTGCCGTGGCAACTTGCGCAACGGGGTTGCCTTGGCAACTAATCGACGGTTGCCTGGGCAACTGTTTGGGCTGTTGGGCAGCAACTTCAAGGTTCAGCGGAGCGTTCTTCAATGGTTTCTTCTTATCCCTAAGTCAAAACTCTAGCTAATTGTGCATGCCTTGATAATACATCCATGCGTGAATCAAGGGTGAACAACAACCAATCTTGCGTTCCTCTTAGCCGTTGAAATCCTTAACTTATTCCTAAGCCAGATTAATCTTCACCATTGATAGATTGAATAAAGACCATACTCATTCGTTTCTTGAATCTAACTCTCTCGATATTAGATAAATAGATAGAGTTACGAGATCCTCTCCCAATTCACTCACAACAGGAATAAAAACCAAGAATGAGTAAACCTTGAATTGAAAGTGCAAACTCTAATTACCTAAACAAAATCCAATTGTTTCTCACAACCACAAAACACAATAATCTTAGCCAAATAGATTTAGTTCATGGCTAGGTTCCAAAGAAACACAAAACAAAGAATCCCTAACATAAACCTAATCGAACAAGAAAGAAAAAGATGAAGAATGGTTGAAGCCTTTGTCGAAATCTCTCCCCTTTGCTATCTCTTGTTGAAATCTCTCCCTTGCTCTCTCTTGGAGTTGATGTCTTGATCTCCTTTAAATAGGAAATGGCTAGGTCAAAGTCTCTCTTGAGGAAGAAGTTAAGTTGGAATTAAATACTTTTAAAAGAATATAATTCTTTATTATATTTAAATTCCTTCTAGATCTTCTCCTATCTTCCTGGGATTTAATTTCTCTTTGACCTCTTCATGGAAATCAAACTCCTTTGGGATTTAACTTTGCTCCATGTCATCTTGGGCTTATCTAGTCATTAATTTTGACTGCCATATCATCTTATCCCTTATCGACAATTGCCCTGGCAACTAGCTTGCCCTGGCAACTGCGTCAGCATCTCCTTCATGCACTGCCCTGGCAATTGGTTCCAGCCTTGTTTAGGCAAGTGATTCTGCACACACGCAAAAACAACTATCGGCAGCACCCCTTTTCCACAAAATTAAGCAAAATATGTAATCAAGCTTGTCTACCAAGGAAACAATACAAACATGCATGAATGACTAATAATGCAACTAATATGAGCCTAAGTCTAGCAATAATATGAATAAAAATGGTGAATAAAATAGTACTTTTAGACACTTAACAAAGAGGTAAAACAATATTTTATTAGTAAATTCAAGATAGTTTAAAAAAGTCATGACAAATATGAGACAAAGGAAAATAAAAGGTGATACAAAATCCCAGGTATTCACTGCATGAATGACACGTGAGCCCACCGTCAGAGGTAGAATCCTAGCCTAGGCTTTTTTTCTAGAGCATCAGTATTTTTCGAGAGGGTTTGTCTGTTGGATGCCTAATCTCAAAATTCATTTGAGCCGCCCTTTATGGGTTTTCAACTCAAATACTTTATTGGTTTCAAGAAGCCCTTTTCAGGTTTTCATCTTGAACCCCTTTTTTTCTTCTTTTCCTTTTCCTTTTTTTCTTTTTTCTTTTTCTTTTTTTCTTTCTTTTTCCTTTTTTCTCTTTCTCTTTCTTTTTTTCTTTTTTTTCTTTTTTTCTTTTCATTTTTTTTCTTTAGGTGTAATACTTTTTGATCGAGTCTAAGTTTACAGGATAGCTCAGCTTATTTCCGTCCATCTTTGTTAAGATCAACGCCCCTCTAGAAAATGCATTCTTAACGACATATGGCCCTTCTCAATTTGGCATCCACTTCCCATGGAAGTCTCTTTGAATTGACTGGATCTTTTTAAGCACTAGATCCATCTCTTGGTATTCTCTTGGGCGAACTTTCTTGTCATGAGCCCTCATCATCCTCTTTTGATACATTTGACCATGGCAGATAGCTCTTAGTCTCTCTTTTTTAGTGAGATTCAGCTGATCAAACCTAGTATACATCCATTCGGCTTCATCTAATTTCACTTCAATCAGAATTTGAAGCGACGAGATCTCTACTTCAATGGGTAGTACCGCTTTCGTACCATAAACCACCGAATAAGGTGTTGCCCCTGTCGATGTACGTATAGATGTTCGGTAGGCGAACAGAGCAAATGGCAGCTTCTCATGCCAGTCCTTAAAATTGTCTGCTGTTTTTGCTATGATCTTCTTGATGTTCTTATTTGCTGCTTCCACTGCCTCATTTATCTCAGGGCGATAAGTGGTGGAATTATGGTGCATAATTTTAAACTACTTGTACACCTCTGTCATCATTGCATTATTTAAATTAGAAGCATTATCAGTAATGATTCTTCCTAGCAAGCCATATCGGCAAATGATCTCCTTTTTTATAAACTTGCAAACTGTCGCCCTTATGATATTGGCGTAGGATGCTGCTTCCACCCACTTAGTGAAATAGTCAATAGCCACTAAGATGAAACAATGTCCATTAGAAGCTTTTGGATGAATTTGTCCAATAACATCCATACCCCACATTGCGAATGGCCATGGTGAGTTCATGGTATGCAAAGGTTGTGGCAGAGAATGAATCTTATCAGCATATATCTGGCATTTATGGAATTTCTTGGCATAGTCAATGCAATCTCCTTCTATGGTTGACCAGTAATACCCATATCTCATGATCTTTCGATCCATTGAAAAGCCATTGGCGTGTGTCCAACACAAACTGTCATGTACTTCTGCAAGTATATTCTTAGCTTCCCGAGCATCTACACATCTTAACAATACATGATCTTTGCCTTTCTTGTACAGGACCTCATCATCTAAGACGTACCCAACCGTCATTCTTCTAAAAGACCTTTTATCGTTCTCGCTTACTTCTTTAGGGTAGGCTTGGAATTTGATATACTGTATGATATCATGGTACCATGGGTTGCCATCTATTTCTTCTTCCAGGCTGCAACAGTAAATAAGTATTTCAAAAGTCTGCATTCGTATTGGTCTCATCTCCGCCCTTGTACTTGCTTTAAACATTGCGGCTAAGGTCACCAAGGTATCTGTCATCTGGTTATCTTCTCTTGGAAGGTAGGTAAAACTAACCTTCTCGAACCCTTTAATCAGCTCTTGGATCAAATCATAATATTTAACTAGCTTCGGGTTCCTGTTTCCCATTCTCCGCGAAGTTGATAAATCACCAGAGACGAATCCCCAAAAGCTTGAAGTATCTCGACCTTCCTCTCAATGGCCGCATGTAATCCCATAACACAAGCCTCATACTCGGCTATGTTGTTTGTGCAGAAGAATTCTAATCTACTCGCGAAAGGGTAATAGACATTATTTGGGGAGATCAATATTGCACCTATTCCATGATCAAGGGCGTTAGATGCTCCATCGAAATACAACTTCCATGACTTCTCCTCAAGTGCAGTCTATTCTTCAGTAGTGATGCACATCAGGTCCTCATCAGGAAAGTTAAAGTTCAAGGACTCATAATCATCTGAGGCACGACTTGCTAAAAAATCAGCTATAGCGCTCTCTTTTACTGCTTTCTGGCTTACATAGACAATGTCAAACTCTGATAATAGCATTTGCCAACGGACCATCTTCCCAGTGAGTGCTGGTGCTTCCATCAAAAATTTTAATAGGTCTAATTTGGATATCAACCAGGTGGTGTGATACAACATGTACTACCAGAGCCTTTTAGTGGCCCACACTAAAGCACAACATAATCTCTGAATTGGCGGATACCGTGCTTTGCAGTCAGTGAACTTTTTGCTCAAATAGTAGATAGCTCTTTCTTTTTTCCAGACTCATCATGTTGTCCCAATACACACCCCATTGAATTCTCGTAAAACTGTCAAGTACAAGATCAATGGTCTACCCAGTTCTGGTGCCACTAGAATTGGGGGATTCATCAAATACTTCTTGATCTTTTCTAGAGCCTTTTGGCATTCTTCATCATATACCCCTGGGTTATTCTTTCGAAGTAGCTAAAAGACAGGATCACACTTTTCGGTTAATTGAGAGATGAACCGAGATATATAATTTAGTCTTCCTAAGAAGCCTCGGGCTTCTTTTTGTGTCTGAGGTGGCGGAAGATTTTGAATAACTTTCACCTTGTCAGGGTCAATCTCGATTCCCTTTCTACTAACCACGAATCCCAAGAATTTTCCAGACGTCACTGCGAAAGTGCATTTAGCAGGGTTAAGCTTCAATTGATACTTTCTTAATCTTTGGAATAGTTTTCTTAGGTTTTGAATATGTTCTTCCTTAGTTCGAGACTTAGCAATCATATCATCCACGTACAACTCAATTTCCTTGTACATTATATCATGGAAGAGAGTCGCCATGGCTCTTTGATAAGTTGCCCTAGCATTTTTAAGTCCAAAGGGCATTACTTTATAACAGAATGTGCCCCATTCGGTCACAAATGTAGACTTCTACTTATCTTCCAGGTGCATCTTTATTTGATTGTATCTCGAAAATCCATCCATGAAAAAGAACCATGAATGCCTCGCCGTATTGTCAACCGGAGTGTCAATATGGGGTAAAGGAAAATGATCTTTTGGGCTTGCTTTATTGAGATCTCTATAATCAACACACATGCGCACCTTCCCATCTTTATTTGGTACCGAGACTATGTTTGCAACCCATTTTGGGTAGTTGACGACTTTGAGAAAACCATCATCAAATTGTTTCCTCACTTCTTCTCTGATCTTCAGCAACATATCGGTCATCATCCTCCTGAGCTTCCGTTGAACTGGTTTACACCCAAGCCTCGTTGGTAACTTGTGTACCACAATGTTTGTATTCAGCCCCGACATATCTTGATAGGTCCAAGCGAATACGTCTTTGAACTCTTGAATCAAAGTTATCAAATCATGTCTAGTCTTTGAGGAGAATGTGGTGCCAATCTTCACTTCCCTCTTATCTTCGTCAGATCCCAAATTAAGAATCTCTACTTCCTCTTGGTGAGGTAGGATTTGCTTTTCCTACCATTAACTTTACCAACTCATCCGGGACTTCATATTCTACTTCCTCTTCCCTTTCATCTTTTTTTGCCGAGCACATAGGCTGTTCGAAATCTACCTCAGGGTCAGATTTAGAATCATTCATACAGTCAAACATAAGGACCCTGCGTGAAGAAACAAATGCGTATTTTAGACAAAGAATGAATGTTATTTGTATAAAATATGTATATAAAAATAGATGTGGGAAATCTTTACTATTTGATCAAACATAGAAAACATCTTTTTCATTGCACAAGTAAGTTAACATAGTAGCCCTTTTACAAAAGATCCTTAATGCTTGTGGGCAAAAGCAAAAGGGTTGGTTCGGAGCTTTACTTTGATTCAATCCTAAAAACTACAGGCAAGTCGATATTTATCCAATTATTGAGTGCCTCGCCTGGGAAGCAAGGGGGGATTCCGGTCAAAAACTTATCGACATTCCCAGATATCATGTTGACCAAAATCCCTTTTAGTGATTCACTAAACATTTCCTCATCATTGAGCATGTCATTCTCTTGATTAGCTTCATTCCCCTTTTGTTCGGCATTGACAATCCCACTGAACACGAAGTTATCTCTTAGGTGAGGAAAAAGCATCGGCTTCTATGGGATTTCCTCTCCTTTGAACCTGGCTCTCCTTCGTTCTTCCATCTTTCTATACTCTTCTTTTCTTTGCATCATGCTAGGCTTATAACCAAGCTCGTATCGATTTTTTTTAAGATGACATTTTTTGCATGTAAGCTTCCCTGTAAGTTCATTCACAGACCTTTTCCAGCCTTGGCCCCTCATCCTAAGGTTTCCCAAATGGACATTTTGGTACAATTGGATAATTTGGGGCGAGGGATCTTGCTTTCTGCTGCGACAAAAGTCGTGTTTACAAATTCTAGAGCCCAAAAAGAACACTTCAAAGCATCTTCATTTGGTGGAATATAGGGAGCATCAGAAGTCACTGAAGCAATGATGTCTTATTCTTCTTCAACACTCACCAATTTTCCTTCGATTACAAACTTTAATTTTTGATGTAGTGATGAAGGAACGGCACCGGCAGAACGAATCCAAGGTTTTCCTAGTAAGCAATTATACGTCGGCTTAATGTCCATCACCATAAAGTCAATGATATACTCTGTTGGCCCAATCAGCAAGGGTATCTCGATCTTCGCCACTACATCTCTTTGAGTTCCGTCAAAAGCTCTCACCGAATTATGGCACGATTTCATGTAGGAGTTATCGACTGGTAACCTCTAGAGAGTAGCCAACGGTAACACATTCAGTGCAGAACCATTAGCAACAAGTACTCCTGGGAAAACATACCCTTTGCAGTGGGTAGTGATGTTTAACGCCTTGGTGGACCCTATTCCTCCTTCTGGAATTTCATCATCGCTGAACGTGATATAATTATCTGCATCGATGTGACCCACTATCTGGTCTAGCTTGGCTACAGAAATATCATCCACAACAAATGTTTGATTTAACATTTTCAACAATGCATTATGGTGTTTCTCTAAGCTTAAAAGTAACTCGAGTACTGTAATTTTGGCTTGTTGTTTTCGAAGTTGTTCAACAACATTATACTCACTATGTCCTAAAAATTTCAAGAATTCTTGCGCTTATGCTTCAGTCACCGGCTCATTTATTTTTGGGGGTAGTTCTTCGATAAATATCTTTTCAGGTTCGGCTTGTACCTTTTATCTTTCACTGTCTCTGAGGTCTTTGATGCCCTTGGTGGGTAACATCGACCACTCCTAGTGAAATGTCCTACCGCATTTACAACTCTACATCTTGACTCCTCTATCTCCCCTTTCTGCGCGGATTCCTTTTCAACATGTATTTCTCCTTCTTTTTGTGGTCCTGGAATAGAAACATGAGTGGCATAATTCCAAGGAACTCTTTGTGTATTTTTGAACGAAAAATGGGCTAGAGTCGAGATGATGAGTTTGGGAGCCATCTTTGTATTTTCCACTTGGGGTGAACTATTCTTCTTTGGCTTAGATGAAATAACCAAAGGTTGGTCTGTGCTATATTTAACACTAGGATTGTTGGATGCGCATACGTCCATGTCTCTCATCCTTTCAACTTTCTCAAAAAACTCAATTTCTTTATTGTCCATCATCTTTTGGACCAACTGCCTAAATTGTTCACAACTTTGGATCTCATGCCTTTCTTCTTGGTGGTACTCGCAGTAGGGCCCACATCCTCCTTGTACTATTTCCATCCCCTTTCTATTAAACGTGACATGCACAATTGCTAAAACACCCCATCTAAGAGGGGATTTGACCTCAGATATGCTCTTCTTAGCTTTTCTGTCACTTCCGTCTTCAATAGCATTCACACTATGCCCTCCATGATTTGGTAAGGAATTAGAGGCCACGTTTGGGTCATCAGACTTTAAAATCCATGTATTTATCAAATTCTGAACAAATTTATTAAATGCAGTGCAGTTCTCCGTCGTATGTCCTGGGGTGCCAGCGTGATAGTTGCAATGAGCTTTTTCATCATACTATGCAGGAAAATGGGGCTTGAATGGTGTGACATGATATGGCCGAACCAAGTCAGCCTTATACAACTGAGAATACAACTCAGTGTATGATACCGGCAGTGGGGTAAAAGATATATTTTCCTTTTCCTTCTTGGGGCTCTATCTTCTTTCTTGTTCGAGCCTTGTGTGTTCCTGGTAGAAGCCTGTGGTCGAGAAATAGTGAAGTTTGCAGGGGCATTATAGGTGTTGGTGACATTTACCTCATTATCCTTCTTCTTGTAATGCTTTCAAGAATTTTCCCCGGTATCAATCCTTCCAGTTTTTATGGCTACTTCAATCGATTCCTCAGTCCTTATTAAATCAGCAAAGTTCTGAGCGGTATTATTTATCAAGCAGTCAAACAATGCTCCCCTCAGAGTGTTTACAAACATAGGAGTGATCTCATGTTCCGAAATGGGCGGATGAATTTGGGCCGCTATGTCACGCCATCTTTGGTGTATTGGCGCAAACTTCGTTTGGTCGTTGTTCTATTCCTTCCAGCATAGCTCGACTGGGGGTCATGTCAAAGATATGCTTGTAGTATTCAACAAAGGCCCTAGAAAGGTTTTTCCATGATTTAATACTATCCCGACTAAGTTGCGTATACCAACGGATTGCCGACCTGGTAAGACTATCATGGAAATAATGGATCAACAACTTCTTATTTTTTATAAAGAGTGCCATCTTCCTACAGTACATGGTTATATGAGCGGAATGACAAGTGGTTCCGTCATATTTATCAAAATTTGGTGTTTTAAATTTTGGCGGGAAGACTAAATCTGACACGAGGCTCGGGTCGCTAGCCTCACTCCCCTGTTCGCCCACCCCTAGCATGGCTCTAAGTTGTTCTGTAAAGAGGTAAAACCTTTCTTCATTTTTGCTTTCCAAATCAGTTCTAATCTTTTCCACTATGCTCAGATCTGGTATCTCTTCCTCATGGACCGTCTCCAAATCAATCGGTTGTTTCGCAGTTACCCCTTCTTGCTGGTTAGCATGCGTTCTAGTAGTGTTAATGTATATTGTCCTTTGGGGTATCAGCATCTTCGACAGAACCCTAATGTGAGATATAGTCGCAGTACCCTCTGGTTCTTTAATGGTGTCATCTGAAACCTTATCTTTACCATGCAAAGCAGCTATTTGAGCCAAAATTACTGTCTGTGACTGGGTAATCTTTTCGCTAATGTTTTGCTTGGTTCGATCAAAACAATATTCAAGGTCCCTCTGGCCTTGTTCTAGGTTTATTTACTCTATCTTTCATTATCTTTGTTTACAAACGAGTACCGTATTGATGCAGAATGATTGCAGTTTGAATTAAACTTTATGTCATGATATTTTCACAATTAATTCAATTATTCTTAGTAATGTATGCAAAACATAATACAAAAATAAACAGTTAAATATCATGTTATGTCAGAATGAATGCAATGGAGGCGTTGATTCTTAGATAGTCCTTAGAAAGACTTTCATTAGATAAAGAGGTCTGATTACAAAAAGCAAAGATAACGCATTACATATAGTGTCTGGCTTCTATTCCTAAGACCTCGACTTCTTGAAGTAAAGCATGTACTCGGGCTCCTAGTGATGTCCCTAGACTAACACGCGTGTGCAGTTCATGTGCTTCTCTTGCCAAACCCTAGACGTGTTGGGCCACCCTCTGTGCCTGTACCATGACGTCCATCATTGCCCTATGCTAGTCTTGAATTAGGTGACCGGCTTGTTGAAGTTCGTACACTATTTGATGGTTACCTTCTTGCAGGGCTCCTTCAAAAGAGACAAGTCTTTCCTTGCAGTCACGAAAGGCATCTTCGAGTTCGGTCACCCTTACTTTTAAAACCTCATTTTTTTCTCGAGCAGCATTATCTCGGTTGTGGTATTCATGTAAAAGCCCCTCCAACTGCATAATTTGTGCTTCAAATTCTTCATTCTGAGCTCTTAGTTATTGAGTTATAATTTATAACTCTTTTGTATTCTTTTCTATCTGCTTCTAGCTAGCTTCATACTTTCGAGCGTAGCTATCAACCATCTTTCTTTCTTTCAAGAGCTTAGCGGTTACCTCTTTGGCAGTGATACCTAGACTGTACCTTCGTAAATTCTGCTTCAGTTCTTGCCAATCCTCCTTCAACTCTTCATGGTCTTTTTCGAGTATCTTCTTTTGTTTCAAGACTTTTTCTTGCCGCTTGTATTTGTCCACATCCATCGAGGCTAAATAATTTGCCGCTTCCAGTTCAGAGATGCATTTTTATAAGGCAGACACCTCTTTTTCATGAGCCCTTTTAGCCTTCTCCAAATCAGAAGGAGCATCATTCATATGCTCTCTCAAGGGTCGAGCATTTTCTTGATTTACAGAATGAATGATATTGTTGACCCGAGTGAGTCTCCATTGCTCGTAACTTAGAGTGATTGGCGAATCATAGATCTCAATCATGTGCATATTCTTCCAAGAGCGATTCATTTTCTAGACCTTTGCTTTATAGTCGTCACCTTCGTGTTTAAATTCAGAAGTATTCAAACCCTGAGTAGAAGGAATAAACTGCATCGAACCATATTGGTGTGACACAAGCAAGGGGAAATATCCAGTTCCTCCCCAAATTTCGTGCAAGGGTACCCAGTCATATTCTCCACAATGTTAGAGGAACTCAGTCAAGATTAACCAAGGTACTTTCCACTTAACAGTGTCATCTCGGAGGTGTAACACTCCATTCCCGGTCTGGTAGAGATCCAGGTTGGATAGTGTTATCAGAAGACTAATCGGAGGTTTGGAATAGGGTTCAGAGTTCAAAACCTAATCTAAGTATCATATTGATTATTCTTAAGACCTATCCACTTTGTTTGTTACTAAACTTAATTGAAGTTGGGGTTAATTTTAAACTTTTCTTAACCTTAGGAACTAAGTTGTAAATTTTTACCAATTATCTGATTTCGTATTACCAATTAGATTTAAACTTTCCAATTATTGATCTAAAGGTTTCATTATTAGAACCTATCAAATTACTGTGCCAATTAAACCAATTTGAGACTGTTTACGAAAAATTAGTTCTTAACTAAATTTTACCAAATTTTACCAGTACACTTATAAACCCGGTTTCTATTGGTATGCCAAACTTTAGGGCATTCGGAATCCATTTACCAAGTTTTCACCTTAGGCTCATTTAGGCACTTTTTAACCATTTTAACATATCCAAATCTAGTCATTCTAAGCATACAACAAAACCACTTTACCAAGTCATCATACAATCCTAGAAAGGCTTATACAAAACAAGTTGGTCCATATGCCACTTCACTAGGAGTTTATAGCAAAAGATAGCATACATATATGGCTGAGACGTGACTTGCAACCGCAATAACACAATCAAGGCTCGGAATTGATCAGGGTCCTGAAAATGCATGAGACACACATGTTAGGCTTATATAGCCTAGTAAGGTAGTTACAACAATTACAATAAATGATTAATATTATGAAATGCATGATAATCAGATATACAAGTAGTCATATTATACTATGGACAATTCATGCTCATTACACATATTCTCATGCTTTCATATTCACATATTACATGTCACATAGTCATATCATAATTATATTGTCATAGCACAATTCATAGGCACATATCACATTAGGTACCATTGGATACACGGATTCCCCTTTACACCAATACATATAACGGAGAGTGGGCCGTAGCTCCAGAGATATACCCTTACACAGCCGACCTTATTTCCCCCACATATAGGCCGTAGCCCTGGACCGTAGTCCTCCCTTACTTAACCGAGCTCAATAATCCTATGGCATGCCAATTGTATCCAATGTCCATAATTACACAAATTCACATAGTCCATATATTTTTTTAAGTTATATCATATCAAATATCAGAATGAGCCTTAGCTCCATATTTTGTCATATTTCATATTATTTTTATATATTACATACATGTAGCATATCATAGTCATATTTGCACATATCAAAGCAATGTAGGTACTTACCGGATTTGCCAATCAAATTCAACATAGTTGCTCTACGTGAGCCCTTAAACAAATATAAACATAATCACAAAATAATGCAACGGTATGGCAGCGAGCCTATCCCTTGACACAACTACACTCACATCGACAACCCGATGCTTTTAAGGTTCTCGGATAACAACGCCTTTATCCTTGGCCTTCGGAAGAGATGATGGTTGTTCTTTATCAACCCTCAATCGATAGCGATGATTCGAATTGTCGAACTGAAAAACTCGAGCTTACCACCTTATCACTGAATCGTTTCTTTGTTTCCTAATTTCTCTATATCTTGCGCATATTTCCCCCTTATTTATACACTACACAGCTGGCCCCTAAATGCATTTTCTATGCGCCACGTTTATGGGGCCGTGGCAATTTTGGGGAATAATTCCCCCCCCATGTCCACGTGGTGGGAGGATAATATGGCCTTATGGCCCATGTACCGAATCATCCTCAGACGTGGGGGATTCACGGCCATTTCCTTTAATTTAAAGGATTTAGCCGTGGATCCCTCCCACTCATGGCTTTTTTTCTTTTTTAATACTAATATTAATAAACAGATACACCGAATAACCTTTATTGCTTCAAACTAGATACAAGATCGAGCAAATTACGTAACTAGTACAAAATATTTGATCACCGGAACCTAACCCCGACTAGACCAATTTTCGGGGTGTGACAACTTTCTCACCCCTTAAGAAAATTTGTCCTCGAATTTTCACTTCAGGCGAACAGATGAGGATACTATTTCTGCATAGTCTCCTCGGGTTCCCATATTGCCTCTTCAACAGAGTGGCTTCTCCACAGGACCTTGACCAAGGGCACGAACTTGTTACGAAGTCGTTTAACTTCTCGTGCGAGGATTTGAACAGGTTCTTCCTCGTATGTCAGCTTAGATTAGATTTCCACAGACACTGGATCGATCACATGGGAAGGGTCTGATCGGTACTTTCGTAGCATAGATACATAGAAGATGTTGTGAATCTGACTTAACTCCTCGGGGAGGGCTAATCGGTAAGCAACATGTCTAACCTTTTCAATCACCTCGAATAGACCAATGAAACAGGGACTTAGATTTCCTTTCTTTCCGAAACGAAGAATCTTCTTCCACAGAGATACTTTTAGGAATGTCTTTTCACCAACCTCGTACTGAATATCTCTCCTGCCCAGGTCAGTATAGGACTTGTGTCGGTCAAAGACAGCTTTAAGCCGGTCACAAATAATGGTAGTCATTTCTTCGGTTTCCCGAAGTAAGTCAGGACCTAGCATCTTGCCTTCACCGAGTTCAGTCCAACAAAGATGAGTCATACACCTCCTTCCATAAAGAGCTTCATACAGAGCCATTTGAATTAAAGCCTGGTAACTGTTGTTGTAAGTAAACTCGACCAAGGGTAGGGATTTCTCCCACATATTCCCAAAGATAATGACACGGGCTTGAAGCATATCTTCCAGAATCTACAAGGAAGAATCATGACTGGTACAAATACTTATTCACATAACTTAGAGAAGGGTTATAGTTACCTGAATAACTCTTTCAGATTGGCCGTCGGTTTGAGGATGGAAATCAGTGCTAAGATGCACTCGCATTCCCAAGGCCTCGTGTAAGGTCCTTCAAAACCGAGACGTAAATTGCGGGTCACGATCAGAGATGATAGATACTAGAATTCTATGTAAACGAATAACTTCACGGATGTATAACTCTGCGAGCTTAGGCAAGCTGAAATCTATTCTTACTGGAAGGAAGTAAACAGACTTGGTGAATCGATCCACAATGACCCAAAAGGCATTATTTTTCTTCGGAGTCATAGGTAGACCACTTATGAAGTCCATCGTGATACGCTCTCATTTCCATTGCGGAAGTTCAATGGGCTGTAAAAGACCTGTAGGTACCTTGTGCTCGGCTTTGACCCGTTGGCAAGTCAAACACCTAGCTACGTAGTCCGTGATTTTATTCTTCATACCGGACTACCAATAGATCTCCTTTCAGATCTTTGTATATTTTGATAGCTCCAGGGTAAATAGAGAAATGGCTAGAATGAGCTTCACTTAGGATTTGGTTCTGAAGGTCATCATCATCGGGAACACAAATGCGGTTGAGGAAACACAATAACCCTTCGGAATTCAAAGGAAAGTCAGGATCTGAGCTATCATTGACCTTAGCAATAAGGGGTTGTAACTCCTCATAAATTTCTTGGAGTGCCTTAATTCGAGATACAATGGTGTAGTGAACTCTCAGATCAGCTAACAATTTGCCATGCTTTTTGAGTCGGAAGTGAGCATTCAAGCATCTCGGAGAATAAGTGGGCTTCTGGCTAAGAGCATCAGCCACCATATTGGCTTTACCGGGATGGTAGTCAATGACTAAATCATAATCTTTCAATAGCTCTATCCATCGGCGTTGACGAAGGTTTAACTCTTTCTAAGTTAGGAGATATTTCAAGCTTTTGTGATCAGTGTAGAGGTAACACTTCTCACCATAAAGATAATGCCGCCAAATATTCAAAGCAAACACAACTGCGGTAAGTTCCAGATCACGAGTCGGGTAATTTAGCTCATAGGGCTTGAGTTGACGTGAGGCATAAGCTATGACTTTGCCTTCTTGCATCAAAACGCAGCCTAATCCCAGGTGGGATACATCACTGTACACGGTAAAGTCTTTGCCCGACTCGGGTTGCACTAATACAGGGGTATGAGTAAGGACTTGCTTGAGCTGGTCGAAACTCATTTGCTGATCAACAGTCCACACAAAAGGAGTACCCTTGCAGAGAAGCTTTGTTAAGGGTGCTGCAAGCAATGAAAACCCCTTAACGAATCTACGGTAATAGCCTGCAAGGCCTAGAAAACTACAAACTTCTCCCATATTTTTCAGAGGAATCTAATCAAGAATTTCTTGGATCTTCTTTGGGTCCACTTGAATTCCTGTCAAAGAGATCACATGACCAAGAAAGGATACTTCAGATAACCAGAATTTGCATTTACTGAACTAGGCATAGAGTTGTTTCTCCCGAAGGGTCTGATGCACAATCTTGAGATGTTCTTCATGGGAAACTGAGTCCTTAGAATAAATCAGAATGTCGTCTATGAAGACAACCACAAAATTATAGATATAGGGTCGGAATACACGATTCATCAGGTCCATAAAGGCTGCAGGTGCATTCATGAGCCCAAAAGGAATCACTAGAAATTCATAGTGACCATATTTGGTTTGAAATACAGTCTTTGGAACATCAGACTCCTTTACCAGCATTTGGTAGTATCCAGATCGAAGATCTATCTTGGAGAAGATAGAAGCATCCTTCAACTGATCAAAGAGTTCATCGATCCTCGAAAGTGGGTACTTGTTCTTGATCGTCACTTTATTCAATTGACGATAATCAATGCATAGATGCATTGATCCATCATTGTTCTTGACGAACAAAACCGGCGCTCCCTAGGGTGAGAAACTCGGTTGGATGAATCCCTTACCTTGAAGGCCTTGAATTTGAGTTTTTAACTCCCTTAACTCCACTAGAGCCATTCTATACGGAGTAGTGGAGACTGGAGTAGTTCCAGGTTGTACTTCTATCTCAAAGTCAACTTCACGGGTGGGAGGGAGTCCTAGAAGTTGATCGGGAAACACATTGGGAAATTCTTTCACCACGGGTACGTCTTCGATTCTCAAATATTTCTTAGACTTCATGGCATACATGAGACTCTTTTTAGGCTCGGGTTCAGACTTCATCAAGGTTATGCTTTCCTTAACGAGTCCACAGAGATATAATTTCTTATTTGAACAATCCACCCACGCCTGATGTTCAGCTAGCCAATCGAGGCCTAGAATGAGATCGAACACAAGGAAGGGCAAAGCCATCAAGTTGGCTGAAAATGGAATCCCTTGGATTCTTAGGGGATAAGCTTTACAAATTATTCGAATAGTCACACTATCTCCTAGCGGGTTTGAGACAAGTATCTCGGAAGTAACAGGTTCACATTCTAGAGCATACTTTTCAATCAAGGGTTCACTAATAAAGGAATGTGAGGAGCCTGGATCTATCAAAGCATAAACAAGTTCAGAACATAACTCTACCATACCTGCAATCACATCAGGATCATCCTCTTTCTCGCGACCTCGAACGTGGTACATTTAGGCTAAAGTCTCTGGGTCACGACCAGCTAGAGGAGTATTGTTCTTCTAAGAGTGAATCATTTTCTAGACCTTTGCTTTGTAGTCGTCACCTTCGTGTTTAAAGTCAGAAGTATTCAAACCCTGAGTAGCATAAATGAACTGCATCGAACCATATTGGCGTGACACAAGCAAGGGGCAATATCTAGTTCCTCCCCAAATTCTGGGCAAGGGTACCCAGTCGTATTCTACACAATGGTAGATAAACTCAGTCAAGATTAACCAAGGTACTTTCCACTTAACGGTGTCATCTCGGAGGTGTAACACCCCTTTCCCGGTCTAGAGAGATCCAGGTCGGATAGTGTTATTGGAAGACTAATCGGAGGTTTGGAATAGGGTTCAGAGTTCAAAACCTAATCTAAGTATCATATTGATTATTCTTAAGACCTATCCACTTTGTTTGTTACTAAACTTAATTGAAGTTAGGGTTAATTTTAAACTTTTCTTAACCTTAGGGACTAATTTATAAATTTTTACCAGTTATCTGATTTCGTATTACCAATTGGAATTAAACTCTCCAATTATTGATCTAAATGTTTCATTATTAGAACCTATTGAATTACTATGCCAATTAAACCAATTTGAGACTATTTACGAAAAACCAGTTCTTAACTAAATTTTACCAAATTTTACCAGTACACTTATAAACCAGGTTCCTATTGGTATGTCAAATTTTAGGGCATTCGTAATCCATTTACCAAGTTTTCACCTTAGGCTCATTTAGGCATTTTTTAACCATTTTAACCTATCCAAATCTAGTCATTCTAAGCATACAACAAAACCACTTTACCAAGTCATCATACAATCCTAGAAAGGCTTATACAAAGCAAGTTGGTCCATATGCCACTTCACTAGGAGTTTATAGCAAAAGATAACATACATATATGGAAGGGACGTGACTTGCAACCGCAATAACACGATCAAGGCTTGGAATTGCTCACGGTCCTAAAAATGCATGAGACACACATGTTAGACTTACATAGCCTAGTGAGGTAGTTATAACAATTACAATAAATGATTAATATTATGAAATGCATGATAATCAGATATACAAGTAGTCATATTATACTATGCACAATCCATGCTTATTACACTTATTCTCATGCTTTCATATTCACATATTACATGTCACATAGTTATATCATAATTATATTGTCTTAGCACAATTCATCCCCAAACGTGGTGGAAGGCTAATATGGCCTTATGGCCCTTGTACCGAATCATCCCCAAATGTGGGGATTCACGACCATTTCCTTCAATTTGAAGGAATTAGCCGTGGGTCCCCCCCCACTCACAGCTTTTTAATACTAATATTAATAAACTGAGGCAGTTAGCCTGAATAACCTTTATTGCTTCAAACTAGGTACAAGATCGAGCAAACTACGTAACCGGTACAGAATATTTGATCACCGGAACCTAACCCCGACTAGATCGATTTTCAGAGTGTGACAGGATGTCTCGAAATGCGGCCTTCCATTGATCTTCAGTCATAGTTTTGGCTTGATACTCTTCAAAAAAGACTTTTATTGGAGAGAAAGTGGTAAGGCACATTTGATAGGAAAATTTCAAATCCTAGAAGTGACTTCAGATCCAGATTTCCAATAGTGGTACACACCCTAAGAATCCGCCCTCTCCCATTTTTCTACATGTGGTTAGTGACCGAAAAGTCTCTGCTAGAATAGCTGGTACTAGATTAATGTCCTTTTTGAGTTTGTTAAACAAATCTGTTGTGGCGCAATCTATATTCCCCAAGGCTTTCAGAAAGATGACTATCCCATAAATGCTGAAAGCGAACAAGTACCTCTTTTTCGGTGGATCAGGGTGTTGATGGATTAACTCTTGGATATGTGCCTAAGCTATACAATCAGTCTTTCTTCTTCTCGCAATCTTTCCTCGGAACCATTCCTTGCTCATCCTGGTGATGTTAACTAGACTTTGTAGGAAAGTCGGCTGGTCTTTGGGTTTGATATAGACCTTCCCTTCCTTGAATTTCTAACAACGGTGCATGGCTGTATATTCCTCGATCGTGGGAGTCATGTCCATCTTCCCAAAAGTGAAGCAACAGTATCCCGGATTCCAAAATTGTGTTAAGGCTCTAAACAAACGCATATTGTTCTGCACGTTTCGTAGAAGAGCTATGTCACCGATTCTTTTTGAAAGGCTTCCCACATATCTGAAACCCAACTTTGCCATATTTCTCTCAATTGATGAAGGTCATTCTGATGTGAAATAATCAAAGTAGGCTCGATAACCTCTGATACATGTGTTGTCGTTAACCTGTCCCTTTTTTTCCATCTGTATCCATTCAGACCATCCTCATACTTCAGCATTATTGCTTTTGATTTTACAGAACCTCCCTTCCATGTCGAACGCCTTCTAAAATGGACTTTTCTCGAATCAACGCCTATGTACGGTATGACATGCAAATTGAATGCAGGAAAAGAAAAGGAAAAAGAAACAAACAAACAAAGGAAAAAAACAAGTCAGTACAATGAATTTGTTGAATAATAAAAATTAAATAAATTAAGCATCAAATAATAACATAGAGTAATCAATTAAAAGTACAAAAAATGTACAAGAAACAAAAGTAAATATATAGAAAACATAACCTAGAAGGGTTATTTCTAAACGGGCAGCATTCCAACATGGCTCTAAAGAGGGTAGGTTCTTACGGTTCACTATATGCGGTTGAGTTCTAAAGTAAACGGTACCCGAATTGTCGCTAGGACATCGATTCGGGGGAATACGATGCTTATACCATACGGAGGCATGAACCTCACAAAATATAATGACTGGATTTCGGAAGTGAATTACAACACTATACGGAGGTGACACCCCATGAAGCGAAGTAATCATTCCCACTTAAGGGTTTTGAATCTAATACATGATGTCAGTTTATATCAAACATTATGCAATTAGCAAACAAGTTTTATAAATTAAAAAATAAATTAAATTGATTTTTTATTTTCTGTAATAATTACGATACGAACTAAATTAAGTCTTAACTCTATTTTTATATAAAAAAATAGTCCCAGTGAAGTCGCCAAGCTGTAGTGACTATTTTTCATGTGAAAAGTCATTTCCTGTATAGATTCGGAGTCACCACCAGTCACTTGATTCAGGTAGACCGGACACCAGAAAACAAAACCAGAGAAAAATTTGGGTCTAGGAGTTGGTTACGCATGAGGAAGGATTAGCACCCCCACAAAGCCTAAAATTGGTACCTAAAGGTTCGCATTGTATTTATTAAGGAAAACAAAAATTTAGATTAATTTAAATTTTAATTCCTAAAATGTATGTATGCATGACAGTTTAAAAGATTGCCTCAATATCCACGGTAGTCAAAGGATATGACACCAGGAGAGGGGGACGCCACTCCCAATAGAATACCGGAATAATAAGGCCTAAAACTATATGCAACAATTATATGCATGATCAATTAATTCAAAACAGAATACTAAATTACAACAACAAAATATGAACAAAATTGAAAATATAATTAAAATGTAACATGAACATAAACATTATTTAACAATATATTATTACACAATTTACTAATGTAACTAAATATAATAGATTGTACATAATAATAAATATAATAACAACAATAATAAGAATATAACATAATAATAATTTACAGTACAATAATAATAATAATAATAATAATAATAATAATAATAAAGGGACTAAAAGATAAAGAAATAGAATAAAGGACCAAAATTGAAAGCAATTAAAGGACTGAATTGCAAAGCTATTTAAAACACGAAGGATCGTTGGGGTAATTCTACCATACGGCAGAGACAAACTGAAAAAGGCTTATGGACGGAGGGACTCGTCGTGTAATTTTCCCATTTTTATTTATGTTTATAACCTAAAGTCTAAACAGATTCATATCCTTTTTTTCTTTGTAATCGGTCGACTTCCCCTTTCCCTCACCCTCTCTGTTTTTTTCATTTTTAAACCCTAGGATAAACTAAATCGAAATCCCCCTTTTCTTTTACACTTAAGATTAAATCCCCCCATATCCAGTTGCCGGCGACTTGACCCCGACCATGGACGATGACGACTATGGGTTCGAAGCGAGGTAAGGCTCGAATCCTATGTTCTTTTTTATTTTCGTGCTTATATTCGAATAGGAACTTAAAGATTTACCTTCTTTTTTTGCTTTGAAACTATGGATCTGGAATTCCTTTTTTATATCTGAAAGTCTTTTTTTGCTTTTTATTACTTGATCGAAAGAAAGCCTTGGATCCGAAATTTTCTTACTTTTTTTCTCAAAAAAGAGCCTCCATATCTGATTACAGGTGCGGGTTTTATACCCGTTTGTTACATAAAAAATATATAGATAAAGTCTCCATTTAATGCTTGAATGATGATTTTCCAGATAATAATCTCTCATTTTTTGCTTTTTGCATGTTCAAAATGACCCTAGGCGGTGGAGCAAGCATGGCAGGGCGGTGGGAGAGCCAAGATGGCGCGCATGCGAACCACATCGTTTGAATGGCCGGTGCGTGGCTCACACGCGCCTGTGGAACATGAGGAGGCAAAGGGCATGCGGCAAATGAAGATAAGGGGGAATTAGGGTATAATTATTTTAAGGTTTTTAGGTTATAATTGGGTAAAGGGTATTCTTGTAATTTGGGTTAAATAGGTACCGGGTCGGGTTATATAAATGGGCTATTGGGTCAACTGTTTGTAATTGGGTTGAATGGGTTTGGGCTATGGGCCCGGTTATTTGTAAATATAATAAGAGGTGGATTTTTTATTTATTTTGGATCTAATTTAAATTTAATTTGGATCTAAGCCCAGGAAAAAAATAGGTTATTACATTTGCCCCTCTTTGCTCATTGATGTGCAACAGGAATAGAGCAAAGACAAAAGATAACCATTTTTGTCTGGGTGGGTCTGGGTTTCTTTTCTCTAGCCACTGCTTGCTCTTGGGCTTCAGTTGGTCCATCTGGTCGCTCCTAGAGGCAAAATCCTTCAAAATTGGAGGATCCGTTGGAGAAGTAAAATCTTCAAACTGGAAACTCGAGGTCATAAGTTCTTCCAATATAGAATTGTTCCCTCGTCTTCTGTCTAGAGCCTTGGAGAAACGAACTCTTCCTATACAGAATTTAGTTTATCTTTGGAAAAATCTTCGGGCTGCAAGTCTTCCCTATATAGAACTTTTCGCCTTCAATTATCAACGTTGCAGGTTCTTTCTATATAAAGTCTTCTACGTCCTAGTGGGTTGTTCAAACTAACAATTCTCCCTGTATAGAACTTATTTTCTTAGAATCCTGTAGCAGACGTTTTTCCTATATAAAACTTCTTGCTTCAAAATCATTTAAGTTGTAGGTCTTTCCTATATAAAACTTCTTGCTTAAAAATCCTTTACTGAATTCTGTGTAGTCAGTCTATTTCCATTTAGCTATTATTAATAATAATATATGGTTTAAAGAACTATATTTTACCACAGAGATGACTATGGAATGTTTTGCATTAATTGGATGCAACTTTGGGATAGGAAGCATTTAGAGGATGTGGTAAGTGCATACGTAGTTTATTACGCCTTAATTAGTGCATCGTCTTTTTCCACATACCTTCATTAACTTATGCTGAGTTGTTAACATCTTTTTTATATAGACTGTTGGGGCATGAGACCTCATGTTTGTTCTCTATGATCTTCTGAATAATGATAGAAATACGAAAATACGCAAAATATCAACTGTTGTGAAGGCACACATCCTAGAGGTTAAATCACGTCCATTCAAAAGTCATGCAAGCATTTTTTGACCATAATATTGAGTGAGTAATTATGTTGGTTTGTGAATTATAATTATCAACTCGTTATTGTCTTCCACTTTCCGTTTGTAGGCTTGAGAAATGATTATTGGTAATTAACAGATTGAGGTTGGTGTTCGAGAAGTACCATTGCACATTTTTTGGATGAACCGGTTTTGAGGTATTTTGGACCCTCTTTTTGTATGGGTCATACTAAAGTAGGTTTGATCATATTTTGTCCAATCAGGTAATATTATTGCTCTTTTTTGAATGGGCATCAGAAGGACAAAAAATCAGTCTTCTTTGATTTCATTTTTTGTGTACATTTAGAGCAATACTTAGAAGTAAGAGTATGGCAAAATGGAAAACACCTTGTGTAGTTATTTGAAGCATAATGAAAAGTTTCAGTATTGTAAAGGTTCAGAAAATGTTACATTTAGCAGGTTTAGTTGATGATTGAAATGCTTTATCCGTGATTGTTAAGTTTGCATATTGTGAACAATTTATTGGATATATTCATTATTGAGCATATTGTAAAATGGATAACATGAAAGTAAAAAATTGAATAAATGTTAACGTAAACTATCATGCATGTTCTATGGTAGTAAGGATATGCAAAGATTGGATCAAAATATTATGCAATGGTAGGCATTGTTACATCAAAGCAAGAAGTGAATCACAATTGCATGTTTCAGTATTGTAAAAGCACAAGATTACAAAACGTGAAGTGAATCACTATTTGGGGCAATCTTTACAGAACAAAATCTTTAATTCATGACCCTGTCAGAGCATGAAAGGAGATAAAGTATGGTAGCATTTACCCTAATTTAGTCTCCATTTCACCAAAAAGATATGCATGAAGATGCTCTAACTCATAAAATTGAGATACTGCATAACATAAAGTTAATACCATAAGTAAAACGGAACACATTTGTACCGATAATAAATATAATTGTAAAAGTAGATGGCTTGAATGAAATACTACCATGACTGTTGCACACGAAGATATGTTGTAAGCTTGATTATCTTCATTCCAAATATATGATTGGTCCTAAGTGGAACGTAGAAGCAAACACACGTTAATTTATACTACTATAACACATACGAGAATAAAGAAATAATGACTCACATTTCGTTCAGGCCCGAACATGTTTAGGTGTTCCACAAATTCCATGTTATCTTCAAAACAACTTGACGTTGTCGCACACGAAGGTGTAACAATTTGAAGCTTCAAACTAGGACACGTGTTTTTATTATGGCCATTAAGATTACAAAACAAACAATGGTAGGTTCTTGAGGTTGGCAATTCAGTTTTCTGGTTTTATTTTCATTTCACTTGTTTCTTTCGTAGGTCTCGAACGTTACATTTGGTATCCTTATGAGATGATAATTTTGTCAACAAACATGAGTCATCAAAGTCAACAGTTAATCTAACTATCTCATCTTTTGCGTTTGAAATGTTTCCTCAGTTTGCGATGTAATGAAGCACAATCGCGATGATAGTGATCGTAGAGACGCAAATCGAGACATTTACTTCAACTTTAGTGACACATTGAAGTCTATAAAAGACGGAGTTGAAATCTTTGCATTTTTGGTCCATCGAGGTAGAATAAAAGATTTTGGGAGCTTATAAAAATCTTCAAGCTTAAGAACATGCAGTTGATGGCGACATGGAAGCCCAATTGACTCAAATCTCCTACAAGAACACGTTAGGTTCGGCGTGTCCACATGAAGCATAACTTCATACATTTTAATTAGATCATTGTACTTTGTTAAATGATAAGTCTGTGATTCTCCAAGGTTGACTATCAGATGTATAAGACGATACAACGTCTCATGTTTAAGTTCGTTCTGAAATTTTACAAATGATGTCCGGGTATACAGTTCAGCTACATTCCCTTCAAGGTCAGTCAGTTTTGTAATTGTGCAAGGCTTACTTTGTGTAGTGAAGAAATCTTCCTTCAACTCTTTAATGTGCATCTCATTAATGCCATTTTCAATGGCACATACAACATCTATATATGTTTTCTTACACTTAAGCACAATAGCCAATGCAACATTCATGCCCTCGCACCTTTGTGTTGACCGAACTTCGGCAAAGAAATGTCCGGTAATATATGCTTGTGCCCACAAATGTTGAGTGTGATCATTCTCCACCACCCAATGATGGTTCTAAACATTAAACTGTTGGATTATTGAACTCCATTCTCGATCAAATTCCTCAACCGTCTACCAAGATGACATGCATCTGCTAAATGCAGTAGTAAACTTTTTATCACCTATGTTTGCCTGAGCATTTCGGGATAGGTGCCACGAACATATACGATGTCGAGCAAGCGAGAGCACCATTTTTATAGCCCTTTGCATGGCTCTATCCTTGTCTGGCACCACTGGAACTGGAGCCTTGTTAAACATAGCTTCTAAAAAAGCCTGCAACACCCATTCAAAAGTATCAGCAGTCTCGTCAGCTAGAATCGCAACACCGAAGATAATGGTTTGGTGGTGGTGATTCACACCAACTATAGGCATCAGAGGTCGCCCATAGGCATTAGCCTTGTACGTTGTGTCGAATGCAATGATGTCACCCAAGCATGAGTAGTCGGACTTTGACGTTGAATCACACCAGAAAATATTATGCAATCTCATAGACTAATCTACACTGTACTACATGTACAAGCCACTACCTTGCTCTTTCTTACAGTCAAAGTAAGCGAGCAGGGCATTTACATCACCATCACTAATTTCAACATCAACGATTGTTTGGAGAGAGTTGTGCAAGTCTTTCCTAATGAAGCCAACATTATGGAATTCACCTGACTGTTGTGTGAAATAATTCATAACTTGTGATGTTCTAACCCCCGAAATTTTTCAAAGCTCGTGCCTCTATAATATATGCATCATTAACTTCTTTATTTGATCGAAGAAAAGGCTGCATAATAGGTGGGCAGAGCGGATGATTATGTTCGACGTGAGAAAATGATATGCACCACTTAAATGAATTTATAGACATAACAATTATTTTTGCCTTGCAACCGGTCCGTGCAATAGCTCGTGGAGCACGTTGCCGTTCTACATCAGTAACAATTGATTTCCTAAACCCTTCTCTTGAACAAATTCATGTGTTCTGGCATTACCAAGGGTGTCTTTCCTAGTTGTTGCACGATGTTCACTAAAGCCAATAGTTTTCGCATACTCCTTGTAAAACTGTCATGCATTATTACGAGATTCAAAAATCATACCTATTATATTATCAGGAACAACATTTAACACAGCTTCATAGTGATCATTCGAAGAAGTATCAGTAGTATTTCGAATTGTCTCCTCCATGTACCAGTAATTTGGTTTGAAGATTTCCTACCATAACATTTTTTATTGGCTTAAAAAGAATACTGATAAAAAATATGTTCAAATCTTAAGTAAAGTAAATAAAAGAGTGAAGATTCCACATACCTTGTATGTATGAATGATATTGTTGAATGTTACGTAAAATATGGAAGGGATGCTTCTTGTGTGAGGATAGGGTGAAAAAAATGCTCCAGTACTTCCCACGTATATGGAGAAGGGAAGTTGATATTTCCAAAAATGGTTCGTGCAAACAATTTTTTGGTGTTTCTGTACTCACTTAATGGTGGGTGTAAGCATTAATTTCATTAAATTTGGTGGTTCAAATAGTATTTGTGTAGGTTTTTTTAAATTCCTACTTCTCGAATTTTTTTAACAAAATAATATTTAATTTTGCTTTTCCTGGTTCGAAACCACCAATGGGGGTTCGAAACCGTAAAACAAATATTTTTTCAGAGATTTCATGGTTTCGAAATGGTGAGGTTCAAAACCACCAATGGGGGGTTCGAAACCGCCAATGGTGAGGTTCGACCCCTTAAATCTTATATAATTTTTTTAATTCTCGAGTAATAATTTCGGTACCTACCATTTTTATTACAGCTTTTGTAACAAACTATGTATTTAATGTAATTATTTTGGTACATACGGAACTTGTCATCATTTTTGTAAGAAAATATGTTTGGTTGTAGGCAACTACGTATTTCGGTACCTAATTTTTTTATTACAATTCCTGTAACAAATTAAGTATAAGGGTTAGTAATTTAGGTACCTACTAAAATTCCCATCGTCCGTGTAAGAAAATAGGTTTTCTTGTAGGCAACTATGTATGTCCATAATTTCTTACCCTTAGTTGAGCTACTTTTGCTTTTGGTGATCTCGGGTAAGGATTTCGGTACCTACCTTTTTTGTTACAATTTCTGTAATAAATTACGTATAAAGGTTAGTAATTTAGGTACCTACTGAAATTCCCATCGTGTGTGTAAGAAATTAAGTGTTCTTGTAGGCAACTATGTATGTACATAATTACTTACCCTTAGTTGATACTTTTGCTTTTGGTGATCTCGGGTAAGGATTTTGGTACCTACCTTTTTCTGTTACAATTTCTGTAATAAATTACGAATAAAGGTTAGTAATTTAGGTACCTGCTGAAATTCTCATAGTCCGTGTAAGAAATTAAGTTTTCTTGTAGACAACTATGTATGTACATAATTTCTTACCCTTAGTTGAGCTACTTTTGCTTTTGGTGATATCGGGTAAGGATTTCAGTACCTATCTTTTCTGTTACAATTTCTATAACAAATTACGTATAAAGGTTAGTAATTTAGGTACATACTGAAATCTCATAGTTTTTGTAAGAGAATATGCGTTCTTGTAGTATTTTTGTAGGTACAAAAATCCTTACGTCGTAATATTTTATGTATATACCGTTTTTCTTACAATTTCTATAAATAATGGATTTATGTACAAACTTATAACCTAAAGAACCGGTCAACCTTAAATTAGCTTTAAATTAAAGGTTTCACCCTAAAATCTCCCGAGAATAGTTCCTGTCGTGGGGGATTGAGCTCGGCATTTGGAGGTCTCACTGTATGCATGTATATTTTTCTTAGATAATTTTATTTGTATATTTCTGTTTTAAATTCGTTACACGAGGTTTTAAATTGTTTTACGGCACAAGTGATTGTCTAAAATAAATTTATTGGTTTACCGAAATATGTTTTTCAGGTCACTTTGGTGACCAATGTAACATTCTAAATTCGGTTGTATCACTTGAGTTGGGTTTAAGGTGTTATATTTATATATTTTTAAGACTTATATAAATACTTTTTAATTTATTTATAATTATTTTTTATTTTATAATTTGAAGTACTACATACGGAAATGATAACAAAAATACAACTTAAAACATAAAGCTAGAAAAAATAGTAAAAGAAGAAGAAGAAAAAAGAACAAAAATATACATGTTTATGATTAATTGAAAATATCAAGTTGATATTACTTGTGTTACCGAGGTTACCCAATTAAGAATGATGATGAACGGTGAATGACAAACAATTTGGGAGAAGAAAAATTATTAAATTGATATATTTTTAAATATGAAAGATAAATTTATTAAATTCTTTTAAATTATAACTAAATTAGTAGAATGTATAAATTTTGAAGTTTAAAACTATTATTATTTATACTAAATATAGTTAAATGTACGTTTGTATTTGGCTTATATATCATATTAGTACCTAAAGTATATCAACTTTTTATTTTGGTATCTAAAGTATTTTTTGGTCGAAATAAGTACTTAAAGTATACTTTTTGAGCAAAATAGGTACTTAAAGTATTTTTTTGTTATAGTAAGTACCTAAAATATATTTTTTGGTCAAAATAAGTACATAAAGTATATTTTTTGTTAAAATAAGCACATAATGTATTTTTTTTAATTGGGTAATTATTCTATACACAAGCGCTTGTAGAAACTTTGTTGCACAAGCACCTTAGTTTTAGGGGTTAGTGACTCTGCTTAGGGTTAAAAGTTTAGGAGTTTAAGTGTAGTAGTCTTGAATTTAGGGGTTGTTGATAGAATTTTGGGTTTAGGATTAAAATTTAGGGTTTATAGGTTAAAACCTCCTACCCATATTACCCTAAACCTTAACCCTAAATTATAATCTTAAATCCTAAATTCTAACAATGAACCCTAAATTCTAAACCCCTACACTAAAATCTCTAAACTCTAAACCCTAAACTAAAACCTTAAACCCTATAATTGAGGCGTTTGTGGAAACTTTTTTATACAAGTGCCTTAGTTTTAGAGGTTAGGGACTTTATTTAGGGTTTAAAGTTTAGGGGTTAAGTGTAGTAGTTTTGAATTTAGGGGTTGTTAATAAAATTTTGGGTTTATGGTTAAAATTTAGGGTTTATAGGTTAAAACCTAAATCTCTACCCATATTACCCTAAAACCTAAACCCTAAGTTAAAACCTAAATCCCTACCCATATTACCCTAAAACCTAAAGTCTAACCCTAAATCCTAAATTCTAACTATGAACCTTAAATTCTAAACCCATACACTAAAATCCCTGAACTCTAAACCTTAAACTAAAATCCTAAACCCTATAATTGAGGCGCTTGTAGAAACAAAAAGTTTTTAACCTTTTGCTTAATGTCACATGACAATTTTTAGGAACCTATATAAAAATATGTATACTTTAAGTATCTATTTTGACAAAAAAAAATATACTTTTAAGTACTCACTCTGACGAAAAAATACTTTAGGTACCTATTTTGATCAAAAAGTATATTTTAGGTAATTAATTTAACCAAAAAATATATTTTAAGTATTTATTTTATCAAAAAAATATTCCAATTACCAAAATAAAAATTTAGTATACTTTACGTACTAATATAATATATAAACCTTTGCATTTTAACGGAACTTTAATTAAGGGATTCAATTGTACCTTTTTAATAATTGGACGACGCAATTATAACTTTACTAATTCACCTCCAATTTAGTTTACCTTTATCTTTTCAATTTTTCTTTAGTTAAAGGTTTTTTTTTTTGTCTTTCTGGGTTTTTTTTAGGTGAGAAAACTCCTGGTATGAAGAAAGAACGAAGGATCTGTTGAATCAGTTGGAATCCATTTTGGAATCTGATCCTCTCATGTGAGTTAGTATATTGGGTTTGAAAAGTTAGATCTTTTTTTGATGAATATATATGGATTTATTATGTTAATTTTCGGATTATATCAGACTTTTTATTATTCTGTTATTGAAAAATGAAGAAATTATTATGAAACTTCCTTTACAGCTAAACCTCAAATAACTATAATCATTTGTTGAGGCTTTTGCATTACTTCTTTTCATTTGAGAACAAAAGCTAGAAGTTTTGAAATGTTAAAAAAAAAAAGTGAAACTTCAAAGTTTCAATTTTAATGGAAAGCAATACATACATATATATTCTCACTTAATGTATATGTTGAAGCATATTATTTTATGTTAAGATTGTTTGTTCGTGAATCCAGTGATGAAGTAGGGCTTATTCACCCATTTCAGTTTGTTACTCTCAGTAAAGAGTGTGGTGGGTCTGGTAATTCGTCCGCTGATTGCGCTTTCGGACCTACAAATACGAAATTTTGGAATAGAGATCATAAGTTGGGCATTTCCACTGATGTTCTTCTTCCCTTGTGTAAAGCTGCAAAAAGTGCATTTATGGATGTGATGAAACTACACAAGATGCTTAGCAACTTATCAGACGATAAGCGTGAGGATGAAAATGCAGTCTAGGTCTCCTCATTGTCTTGCCAATCTTCTGAAGATGAAGTCATGAAGCACAGCAGGGCCCTTTTATTGTTAAGCCCTGATTTTGGCACTGCATGGAATGCCAGGTTTTCGTAACTCTGATTTATCTATGTTACTTCTTCCATTAACTTGGAATTCGGATGCAAAATTTGATTTCTGCGAAGATGATTAAGAATTGTTATCATTTTCTGTTTCTTGTATGGCATTGTGAATTGTTTCATATATGATCTTATTGACCCCTATGTGCTAGTAGTTTCACTGTGGATAAATGGTTGATATGTCTCGGAAACGGTGATTTGTAAGTTGTAACCTTGTGCATGCCGCATAGTTCCTGTTTAGCCTGCTACTGAATTTCAATTCTCCATTCATGAGCTAGTTTATTGGTTCTTCCAAGTCTCGGTTTAAGCTAGACGTGACCAAGATTCAAGCATAAACTTTCAGAATGACGAATTGAGCCTTGAGATTGTCTTTGCATGACCACAAGTTGAAAGTTTTGAAGTTCCTTATGCTTACTGTTATGCTATAATTTTTCTCGTTTTATCTTTGATTTGTGGTTTTATTTTATCGTGATTGTAGCTTCTGTATTATGCCATTAGGAAGCTAGTTGTATTGAAAAAGCAGCAACTGCCAATGTTCACAGATGAACTTCTTTTGTCCGCTCTTGTTCTCTCTTATTCACCTAAAAGCGAACAAGCTTGGAGTCACAGGCGCTGGGTGATCAAGACTGGGAAACATTTGAATCTTCAACAGATCGTAGCAAAAGAATCCGAGCTCGTCAAAAAAATTGCTGAGGTTTAATTTTCTCGAAGTAAATCCTTGATTTCTTTCTATTCTTCTTTCTCAAGAAGTGGTTTACCTGAAAGTTCGACTGCATTAAGCTGTTCGTTTTCTCATATGGGTCTTAGGTTGATAGCTCATCAATGTTCCCATGAATTTTTCGTACTCCTTTCCCCTACCGTGAAAACCTGATCTTTATTATTAAGACATTGTAGTCTTTTTCTTTTTCTTTTTCTAGTGGACGAAGTCCCCTGCTAAAGAAATTATACATGTGTTTTTATTCATCGACCATCAATGGTTGTACGATGGTTTTGGGTAGAACCACACTTGATGTAGTTCCTATTCTTCAAAATGCAGAGATCAAAATTGAACTATCGGGCCTGGACTCATCGCTGCTGGTTAGTTTCCTACATGACAAGAGAACAGGTTAGATACTTGGATTATAAGTATTATTGAAATGTTCTATAGTCTTGTACCACTATTTCTAGGTCTATTGCACTTTCAATTATGTTTCCAGAAAAGTGAATAAGCAATTGTTGTTGTTAGAGTTTGTGACCCAAACTCCGATTTAGTCCTTACATCGATATATATGTACTTAGGGTTCTATGGTTTTTTAATGCATTGTCTCGCGTTTTGTATACCTTGTCTTAATCCTCTTGTAATTTGCTGCCAACATAGTGAATTCCTCTTCGCTGCCCGTAGTTTTTCCCGTTTAGGGTTTTCCATGTAAATTTGTCTTGTTTTATTGTACGATCATTTGTTTGTCATTATCTTCCTATTCGTAACAGCTGTAGTTAATACTGATTTTTCAGAGGAGATACAGTATGTGTTTGAATCTTTTTTTTGGGGGGGGAGGGGGGGGGGGTTAAAATGCTGACGTATTCTTATCGATGTAACTATATAATTTCAGATGCTTCACGAGTTAAAGAGGTCCAGAGATTGGGCTGGGTTACATGTTGCAGATAATTCATGCTTTCACTATCGCAGGGTAAGTTTCTATGCTTCAATCTAAACATGACTGTACTTCAAAGAATAAATGTAAAATCTAAAATTTTACCTGGATGAAATCTGAAATCATCATTAGTTTAATCCCATAAATTCGAGTAATATATTTTTTTTGTGCAACTTACTTTGTGTACCACAATTTGCAGCGACTAATGCTCAGGATTTTAGAGAATAAACAAGAAGGTGATAACTTTTCTTATGATGTGGAAAACTATCAAGTGATGAAGGTAATTCCATGGCAGACTCATGCAAGTCCGCACTAATGCATGTGTTTGATATGCATCAGTGATCCTTGATGCCTTTCAAAACAGTTTATTGACTACTTGCTTATTTGACCCTTCCAAAAAATTGTACTGGGCAGGAGGAACTTGATTTGAATGAAGTTTTAATAAAACGGTATATTGGGAGAGAGGTACGAAGCTGATCTCCTAGTCTCTCCCTTCAAATAAAAGAACACAATGAAGTGTGCTTTGTGTAGAATTACTGCATGCATTCTTCATGATTACATCATTTTTTAAAACAAATGCAGCCTTTTTGTGGAAGATGAATGGCCTATTGTTATTTGTGTAGCATCCCATTTCTGTTTTCTTTCAATTCACTTTTATCTTTCACAGGCTCTTTGGCTTCATCGTCGTTTCCTGTCCCCAATGTGAATACGTCATTTGGCAACTATGTGTGGTGTTTCATGCCATTCTGAGAAGAAAACTAGCATGGATAATGAAATCAATATATTTTTGGATAAAGAATTTTGTCTACTGGATTCCTGCTCGGTTATTCAAGACACGGAATTTGAGGATTTCAAAGCACAAGCGATGTATTCGGCAATTTACTTTCTGTGGTTGATAAAGGTAATACAATTTTTAGCTTGAACATAGTTTAAAATGTTTTTTTTTTGTTTTTGACTTTTATTATTATTATTTTTGGGGCGGAAGCAACTCATTGTCTGCATTCCATATATCAGCTAATTCCTCAATTTAGGATGATTGAAATGCACAAGAAGCTAAAAGTAGGAAACTTGAAGAACATACTACATACGACGTGTTCAGAAAGATCTTTCCTTTGGAATTTTTTGGAGGAGAGGTAATTGTTACCCCTCTAGCAAGTTTTCCGTCTATGTCCTCCGGACTTGGAAGTGATTATCAAATACAGGTACTTGTTCTATGCATACATACAGTTTGTTTGACATTTTTCGTTTATCTGGAGAATCATACCTCCATACTCATCTCCAAATACATATTGGACACAGGTGTTGAACATGACTAAACCTTATCGACAAGAAGAGTCGGTGTAACATAAATCTCCGATGACTATTTTATTTGATACTCAATTGACATCCTCAAGTTAGATTGTGAAACAAAATTTGTGATCGCACATTTTTTTTCTTCCAATGTTTGATAAGATCTATAATGCTGGACTTGGATGTAAGTGTTGGAGAAGAGTCAGTACAACATAAGATATCTTGACAAAGTGGAATTATTGTAGGAAATTACTTGGTTGGTTTGAGAACTTACAGATATGTATTAACGCTTTTGTTCCATTATATATATATAGTTAATGTTCGTTCATTGAATTTGGTTCCTCTCAAAATAAACATCCCACAATTCCCAACTTTTCTTCTCTATTTTCTCTCATTTTGCAACCCCAAGGTGTCAAATTTTGCCACCTCTGGTGCCGCTGCTCAAGCTGCCAGTTGTTGCGCTCTCCCCTCTTCCTTTTGAGTCTAACCTTGATCGGTATGGTCTCTTGTTTTCTTCCTTTCATTTACCTTCTCTTTGTTTTATTGTTGTTTGAGAACTTTTGCTCTCCTTTGGTTTGGTGGTTCCCCCCCCCCCCCTTTGCCATGGAGTGGTGTCTCCTGGTCCTTGCCTTTTGTCAAGTCATTTGCTCCTTCGAGAGGGGATGCCATCACCGCAACTGCGGATGTTGTTTTGGTGTCCATGGGCTTTTCTTTTTTTTTTCCTTTTCCTTCATCGAAACAGAGCAATCACCAAGTGTACTTACTTGCATCGTCGGGACCATGTTGACGGGATGTCACCCCTACGGCTCCATCGTGTCCGTCTCCGCAAACCATGTTGCTTGCTAGACTGGAGCTAACTGTGCTGAACGTTGCTGGGTACCTTGCATTGGATTCCCTTGTTTTGTTTTTTTTTTTGTAATAATTGAGCTGATTATGCACGCACTTGGTTTGCTCTCTTTATATGTCGTTTCCTTGTTTCCCAACTTTTGAACTTGTAATGGATTTCATCCTAATAAAAAGGCCAACAGTAATTTCTAGATAAATAAACACTTTTGTTTATGAATGTATAAATTAACATGTAAAAGTTACTTTTTGAATCGGAACCAGTTGAATTGGTTAAAAATCTGAACAATCGGTTTACGCCTAAAATGCCATTGCAAATATTGTCGGAAGGAATCAAAACTCAAGCCCGGGGGGCTCGGAAAGGCATGACAAGCACTCAACCACAAGAAATTTGATATCTTTACTTGTACTGTTGTACAATTAAGTTATGAGTAAAATACTTAAACCATCACTCAACTTTTCTCTCTGTCCTATTTTGGTCACTGAACTTTAAAAACGACCAATTTACTCACTAAACTTTATACATTGACCTATTTTAGTCACTCCACCGTTAATTTATTAAAATTGTTATGACGTGTCATAAATAAATCCGTCCCAGCATAGCTCGTTGTGCAGCATTATACTCAAATTTCTACAACTCCTCTTTTTCTCTCTCTCTCGCAACCTTGACTGTAATGATGGGTCTATCACCTCCTCTAAACCCTAATCCCTCAACCAAACCCAAATCGATAGCCCAAGTCGTATCCAAAACTAATACGGTCAAAACATCGATAGGTCTTCTTCCATCACTACCTCTCCCATAAACCTTAACCTGCAAAATCTAAAAAAAAATAGCCAAACTCAAATACAAAACCAAATTCAATTGAAAGGTCATTAAAGTGAAAATAATCATACGTGTCTTACACAATCGCTTAGTGGAGTGGACCTCCTTATCACCATTTCTTCCTTGAGTTGCTTAAAGATGGTTGTACCATTGACCAATTTAAAGTGTAATTGTCTTTACCCTTTTAATCATTTATTTTCATTGTTTATTTAGGGGACGTTGAAAATTTGTGAAATTTGTTTGTTTGGGTATAAGAAGGGAGTTTATATGTTTGGTTGTGTTGATCTTTGCGACTTTGTGCTTTAACATCCTATTATGCCCAAAGTTTTAACTTTTCAAGTGTTTCCACTATATTCAATGGTAAAAATTCAAGAGTCTTTCACAGTCTTCCACCTAGAGATAGGTAGGTCAGTTCAACAAACCCTGTTTGGGGTCATTGAGGTAACATAAATGGAAAGCTTTTAGCAATTATGTTTGGTTGAAAGCACCTTTGAACGGCGAAAATGAGAAATAGAGAGGGAAATGGAGAGAAATATTAATATTTTATTATTTATTTATAACATTTCATAACGGTGTTAATAGATTAACTCAGAATGATCAAAATAGGTCAATGCATAAAGTTCAGTGAGTAAATTGATCATTTTTAAAGTTCAGTGACCAAAATAGGTCAAAGAGCAAAGTTTAGTGATGGTTTGTGTAATTTACCCAATAATTTACTTTATTTTAAATTATTTTTATATTTAATAATAATAAAATATGCCACGTCATACTAAAATATTAATAAAATAATTTAGAGTGATCAAAATAGGTCAGAAAGTAAAGTTCAATGAGTAAATTGAGCGTTTTAAAATTTAGTGATCAAAATAAGTTAAAGAATAAAGTGTTGAGTGATGATTTAGGTATTTTACTCTTAAGTTATTTAGCCCATTACGGAAGGGAAAAAATATTAAAACCAACCCCGAGAAGCATGCTAATCACTCAACCACAGTAATTTCAGTTATTTGTACAATTAAGGGTAAATTACACCATATGTTACTTAGTTATATGTTTAGTACAGGTCACTCTTCTTTTAAAAATAACAATTCAATCATTTAATTTTAAACTAAGAATAAACATGTCATTTTCTTTAGTACGAGAATGGTGAAAAGCAATGTGCCAAAACTATTTAAAAGAGACATAAACTAATGAAAATATTAAATAAAGAAGAGCAGACCTTTGTAGAATAAAACAAAATCAATATGTAATTTTTACATTATTATATACCTTAATTTTGAAAACTATATCCAATTGTGGCACTTGGCTCAGTGGTACAGTGGGGCTTTCTCCGTGCAATGGCTGGTGTATGAGTCCTCCAATGCCATTCTATGTATCTTTTATTTTCCACCAATCGTAAAATAAATTGATTAATTAGATAAAAATACTTTAAATTCCTCCGATCAATGAGTGACCTGTTTTATGGATTAAATTTATTAAAATAATTTTAAATTTAGGACTAATATAATAAAATAGGTTAGTAATAGAAACCAAATATATAATTATACAAACTTTTGTTAATTGTTACGTCATCTTTTAACGACAAGTGATTTAATTTATATAATTTAAATAATTAAATAATTTTATTGACAATTAAAAATATGATAGTTAAAATAGAATCTCACTCATAATTAGGTGGTCATTCATATAGTTTATCCAAAAATAAAATAGAGGGCCAAAATAAAAATTAGTATAAGGTAGGGATGTAATGAGCTATTAAGCTTAAACAGAACTAAAGCTATCACACACGTGTTTTTCACGTGCCCTGTGAGCCGTCTTCTTAACCGTGCAACAGAGCAAATGAATGATTAGAGAGAGAGAGAGAGGAAGAAGAAGAAATCAGAAGGAAGAAAGAAAATATCGAAAAAAAGACGAAATAATTTCCATTGTTTGTAGGAAAAAAAACTGATTGTTTTCTTTAATCTCCAGAAACATCAGAGAAACAGAAATTGTTCTTTATTGAAATCTTCCATTCTCTCTCTCTCTCTCTCCTTTTTCCCGCCTTCTTTTGATTATCTTCCTTGGCTTTGTTCAATCTGATTGAAGTTTTCCCACGAAAATTATCCATCATTTTGTTTTTCTTTTCATTTCTATTCAATAATGCGGCTCATGTAAAGTATTTGTATATTTAATAATTGATAATATTTACAATTGACTTCTATATAGGCTTACAAATAAATATATAGGCATAAGTAAAATATTAAATACAAATTAAATACTTAAATAAAAGATAAGATTGAGATAGAGATATGATAATATAGGATTTGAATGAAATTTGACTAATGATTATCTTATGGATTTGAATGATATAAAAGTTATTTTATTTAATCTTTATCCTTAATGCACTCCCGCAAGATAGAGGATCCATCAGAGACTCTAATCTTGGACTGAAAATGGATAAAGAGATTACGACCAAGCGGTTTGGTGAGCGTGTCCGCAATTTGAGTTTTAGAGAGAATGTGTTGAGCAAGTAGGGAACTCGCAACAACTAAGTCACGAACAAAGAAGTAATCAAGGGCAAAATGCTTCATACGAGAATGAAAAACTGGATTTTTGCAAACATATGTGTCACTAAAATTGTCGTAGAAGAGAGATGGCGGTTTTGGTAATACCACAACAATTTCTTGAAGAAGATGTTGGACCCGAAGCACTTCAACAGATGCACTTGTCACGGCGCGATATTCAGCTTCTGTGGAGGAACGAATAACAGTTTTCTGATGAGCTGACTTTCAAGAAATAAGATTAGATCTAAGATAAATAGCATATCCAGTAGTGGATTGACCGTCCGTAGAGGATCCTTCCCAGTCCACATCGACAAAGGCAGTGAGATGAAGGGAAGATGCCGAACGAAAAAGAATGTCATATCATAATGTTCCTTTGAGATAACATAGGATGCGCTTAGCTGTTGTCCAATGTGCAAGTGAAGGACCATGCATATATTGCGACAAACGATTCACAGCAAAAGAAATATCCGGATGAGTAAGTGTGAGATACTGAAGGAGACCAAGTAATTGACGATACCCAAAAATATCAAGTGTCGTGGATGGCTCCGGCGGAGGTAGCTTGTCGGAAGAGAACATAGGTGTGGAAATTGCCTTAGCATTTTCCACCTGAAACTGAGTCAAGATGTCAGAGATATATTGCGCCTGAGATAAAAATAACCCAATAGGAGTAGAAATAGCCTCAATACCAAGTATATGGTTGAGCAAGCCCATATCCTTCAACATACCATGCCCTCGGGGCTTGCTTAAGTCCATACAAGGCTTTACGCAACTGACATATATGAGATGAGTGAGCAAAATCAACATACCCCGGAGGTTGTTCTAGATAGACTTCCTCATGTAATGTGCCATTTAAGAAGGCATTATTAATGTCAAGTTGCTTGATGGGCCATGCGTGATGGATGACAATAGTAAAAATAATACGCACCGTAACATGTTTCATCACAAGACGAAAAGTCTCAAAGTAGTCACGACCAGCTTCTTGAGAATACCCTTTCGCTACCAGTCGAGCCTTGTATCGATTAACAGAGCCATCAGCACGCCGTTTCACACAGAATATCCATTTACACCCTACGACAGATTGTGTAGACCATGGAACAAGATCCTATATTTGGTTGCGTAGCAAAGCATTAAACTCATCATCCATGGCTTGTCTCTATAGTGGGTTTTTGAGAGCTTGAGTAACAGTCTTTGACTCTATTGTGGAAGGCAAAGAATGACATGTAGTAGTATTAATGTAACACCCTCTTCCCGGTCTGGTAGAGATCTAGGTCGGATAGTGTTATCGGAAGACTAATTGGAGGTTCAGAATAGGGTTCAGAGTTTAAAACCTATTCTAAGTATTATATTGATTATTCTTAAGACTTATCCACTTTGATTGTTACTAAACTTAATCGGAGTTAGGGTCAATTTTAAACTTTTCTTAGCCTTATGGACTAAATTGTAAATTTTTACCAGTTATTGATTTTAATCTGATTTCGTATTACCAAATGAAATTAAACTCTTCAATTATTGATCTAAGGGTTTCATCATTAGAACTTATCGAATTACCAAGCCAATTAATTTGAGACTTTTTACGAAAAATCGGTTATGTGACTTAACTAAATTTACCAAATTTTACCAGTACACTTATAAACCATTTTCCTATTGGTACGTCAAATTTTAGGGCGTTCGGAATCCATTTACCAAGTTTTCACCTTAAGCTCATTTTAGACACTTTTTAACCTATTCAAATCTAGTCATTATAAGCATACAACAAAACCATGTTACCAAGTCATCATACAACCATAGAAATGCTTATACAAAACAAGTTGGACCATATGCCACATCACTAGGAGTTTATAGCAAAAGATGACATACATATACGGCAGGGACGTGACTTGCAACTACAACAACACGATCGAAGCTCAGAATCGCTCAAGGTCCTGAAAATGCATGAGACACACATGTTAGGCTTACATAGCTTAGTGAGGTAGTTATAACAATTACAATGGGTGATCAATATTATGAAATGCATGACAATCAAATATTCAAGTAGTCACGATTCATGCTTATTACACATATTCTCATGCTTTCATATTCACATATTACATGTCACATAGTCATATCATAATCATATGGTCATAGCATAATTCATAGGCACATATCACATTAGGTACCATTGGATACACGGATTCCCCTGTACACCAATACATATAACGGAGAATGGGCTGTAGCCCTTGAGCCGTAGCTCCAGAGATATATCCCTTACACAGCCAACCTTATTTCCCCCACATATAGGCCGTAGCCCTAGACCGTAGTCCTCCCTTACTTAACTGAGCTCAATAATCCTATGGCATGCCAATTGTATCCAATGTCCATAATTACACATATTCACATAGTCCATATTTTTCAAGTCATATTATATCAAATATCAAAATGAGCCTTAGCTTCATATCATGTAACATTTAAAATCATTTTCATATATCACATACATGTAACATATCATAGTCATATTTGCACATATCAAAGCAATGCAAGGCACTTACCGGATTTGACAATTAAATTCGACATAGTTGCTCTACGTGAGACCTTAAACAAATACAAACATAATCATAAAATAATATAACGGGATGACACCGAGCCTATCCTTTGACACAACTACACTCACCTCGACAACCCGATGTTTTTGAGATTCTTGGATAGCAACGCCTTTATCCTTGGCTTTTGGAAGAGATGACAGTTGTTCTTTATCGATCTCTAATCGATAGCGAGGAATCGAATTATCGAACTAGAAAACTCCGGCTTACCAACCTATCACTAAACCAATTGTTTGTTCCTTCCTTTTTCCCCTTTTTCGCGCACATTTCCCTTATTTATAATCAATTTGGCCCGGCCTCAAGGCTTTCCCATGTTGCCGTGTCAATTATTTGGGGTATAATACCCTTCTTGGCTAGCCACGTGGTGGGCAATTGTGCCACAAAGGGCCACACTTTCACCAACGTGGGAAGGGCACGACAATTCCCTTCAATTGAAGGAATTTGCAGTGGGCCCCTACTCACGACACTTTCTTTTTCTTCTTTTTTTACTACTACTACTAATAATAATAATAATAATAAACTGATACAGTTAGCCCGAATAACCTTTACTGCTTCAAATTAGGTACAAGATCGAGCTAATTATTTAACTGGTATAAAGTATTCGATCACCGAAACTTAACCCCGACTAGACCGATTTTTGTGTGACAACTCTCTCCCTTAAGAAAATTCATCCTCGAATTTTCATTTCAGGTGAACAGATGATGATACTATTTCTGCATAGTCTCTTCAGGTTCCCATGTTGCCTCTTCAACGGAATGACTTCGCCATAAAACTTTCACTAAGGGCACAGTCTTGTTACGAAGCCGTTTAACTTCTCGTGCGAGGATCTGAACAGGTTCTTCCTCGTACTTCAGATTAGATTGAATCTCCACAAATTCTGGTTCAATCACGTGGGAAAGATCTGACCGGTACTTGCGTAGCATAGACACATGGAAAACATTGTGAATTCGACTTAACTCCTTGGGGAGGGCTAATCAGTAAGCAACAGATCTAACCTTTTCAATCACCTCGAATGAACCAATAAAGCGATGACTTAGCTTTCCTTTCTTTTCAAAACGAAGAATCTTCTTCCACGGATATACTTTAAGGAAGGCCTTCTTACCAATCTCGTACTAAATATCTCTCCTGCCCAAGTCGGCATAGAACTTGTGTCGGTCAAAGGCATCCTTAAGCTGATCATGAATAATGGTAGTCATTTCTTCAGTTTTTTGAAGTAATTCAGGATCTAGCATCTTGCCTTCACCGAGTTCAGTCTAACAAAGAAGGGTTTTACACCTCATTCCATAGAGAGCTTTATACGGAGCCATTTGAATTGAAGCTTGGTAACTGTTGTTGTAAGCAAACTCGACCAAGGGTAGGGATTTCTCCCACGTATTCCCAAAGTCGATGACACAGGCTCAGAGCATATCCTCCAGAATCTACAAGGAAGGATCATGATTGGTACAAACACTTATTTACATAGCTTAGAGAAGGGTTTAGAGTTACCTGAATAACTCTTTCATACTGGCCGTCAATTTGAGGATAGAAAGTACTGCTAAGATGCACTCGCGTTCCCAAGGCCTCGTGTAAGGTTCTCCAAAATCCAGACGTAAATCGTGGGTCACGATCAGAGATGATAGATGCTGAAATTTTGTGTAAACGAATAACTTCACGAATGTACAACTCCGTGAGCTTAGGCAAGTTGAAATCCATTCTTACTAGAAGAAAATGAGCATACTTGGTGAATCGATCCACAATGACCCAAATGGCATTATTTTTCTTCAGAGTCAAAGGTAGACCATTTACGAAGTCTATCGTGACATGCTCCGATTTCCATTGTGGAAGCTCGATAGGCTGAAGGAGGCCAGTAGGCACTTTATGCTCGGCTTTGACCCGTTGGCAAGTTAAACAACTAGCTACGTAGTCCGTGATTTTATTCTTCATACCGGACCACCAATAGATCTCCTTTAGATCTTTGCACATTTTGATAGCTCTAGGGTGAACAGAGAAATGGCTAGAATGAGCTTCACTTAGGATTTGGTTTCGAAGATCATCATCATCGGGAACACAAATGCGGTTGCAAAAACACAGTAACCCTTCAGAATTCAAAGCAAAGTCAAGATCTGAGTTATTATTGACCTTAGCAATAAGGGGTTGCAACTCCTCATCAGTTTCTTAGAGTGCCTTAATTCGAGATGCAATGGTGGAGTGAACTCTCAGCTCAGCTAACAATTTGCCATGCTTTCTGAGTCGAAAGTGAGCATTCAAGCATCTTAGAGAAGAAGTGGGCTTCTAACTAAGAACGTCAGCCACCATATTGGCTTTACCGGGATGGTAGTCAATGACTAAATCATAATCTTTCAATAGCTCCAACCATCAGCGTTGACGAAGGTTTAACTCTTTCTGAGTTATGAGATATTTTAGGCTTTTGTGATCAGTGTATAGGTAACTTCTCTCACCATAGAGATAATGCCGCCAAATTTTCAAAGCAAACATAACTGCGGCAAGTTCTAGATCATGAGTCGGATAGTTCAACTCGTGAGGCTTGAGTTGACGTGAGGCATAAGCTATGACTTTGCCTTCTTGCATCAAAACACAGCCTAATCCCAGGTGGGATGCATCACTGTACACGGTGAAATCTTTTCCTGACTCAGGTTGCACCAAGACAAGGGCATGCGTGAGGACTTGCTTGAGCTGGTCGAAACTTTTTTGCTGATCAACAGTTCACACAAAAGGAGTATCCTTGTGGAGAAGCTTTGTTAAGGGTGCTGCAAGCAACGGGAATCCCTTAACAAATCTACGATAATAACTCGTAAGGCCAAAAAAACTACGAACTTCTCTCACGTTCTTCGGAGAAGTTCAATCAAGGATTGCTTGAATCTTTTTTGGGTCCAGTTGAATTCTCGCAGAAGAGATTACATGGCCAAGGAATGATACTTTAGATAACCAGAACTCACATTTACTGAGCTTAGCATAGATTTGTTTCTCCCGAAGGGTCTGAAGCACGACCCGGAGATGTTCTTCATGAGAAATAGAGTCTTTAGAATAGATCAGAATGTCGTCTATGAAGACAACCACAAACTTATCGAGATAGGGTCAGAATACACGATTCATCTGGTCCATGAAGGCTGCATGTGCATTCGTGAGCCCAAAAGGCATCACTAGAAATTCATAATGGCCATATCTAGTGCGAAAGGCAATCTTTGGAACGTCATACTCCTTCACCAACATTTGGTAGTATCCGGATCGAAGATCTATCTTGGAAAAGACAGAAGCATTCTTCAACTGATCAAAGAGGTCATCGATCCTTAGAAGTTGGTACTTGTTCTTGATCGTTACTTTATTCAATTGACGATAGTCAATGCATAGACGCATCGATCCATCTTTCTTTTTGACGAACAAAACCGGAACTCCCCAGGGTGAGGAACTCGGTTGGATAAATCCCTTATCTTGGAGGTCTTGAATTTGAGATTTTAACTCATTCAACTCCACCGGAGCTATTCTATACGGAGTAGTGGAGACCAGATTAGTTCCAGGTAGTACTTCTATCTCGAAGTCAACTTTACGGATGAGAAGGAATCCCAGAAGTTCATCGGGAAACACATTGGGAAATTCTTTCACCACGGGTACATCTTCGATTTTCAAATCTTTCTTAGACTCCATGGCATACATAAGACTCTTTTTAGACTCGGGTTCAGACTTCATCAAGGTTATGTTCTCTTTGCCGAGTCTACGGAGATATAATTTCTTCTTTGAACAATCTACCTACGCTTGATGTTCAGCTAGCTAATCGAGGCCTAGAATAAAAGAACTTAAAAGTGAGCTTGATAAGATGTGAAAAGTGAAGAGAGACATTGACATCAATGAGCTCGTATCAATTGGCTCAAGCTTGGAGATCGAAACACTAAATTCTTTCATGCTACCACTATTCAGAATAGAAGAACTAACAATATCTGTTGACTGAAAAAGATACTTGGTTAGTGGGTCGAGGAGGATGCCGCTATTGCTCTTCTTTTTCAAGAGTATTTTCAAAAGATTTATACTAAGGACCTCTCTATTAATCTTGAGAGCATCTCTGGTATTACTCCTCATTCATCTCTGAGGAGATGAACAGGAAACTCTGTCAAAATGTCTTAGATAATGAAATCAAAAGAGCGGTATTTAGTATGAAGGCTTTGAAATCTCTGGGTCTGGATGGTTTTTTGGGTATTTTTCCATTCTTTCTGGGATTCTATCAAGGGAGACATTTTCCAAATGGCTGACCACTTCTATAAACTTGGTATCCTTGATCCAGAACTCAATAATGATATCGAACTCATGGAAGGGTAAAGCCATCAAGTTGGCCGAAAATGGGATCCCTTGGATCCTTAGGGGACAAGCTCTATAGATTATTCGAATAGCCATACTATCTTCTAGCGAATTTGAGACAAATATCTCGGAAGCAACAAGTTCACATTCTAAAGCATACTTTTCAATCAAGGGTTCACTAATATAAGAGTGCGTGGAACCAAGATCTATCAAAGCATAAACAAGTTCAGAACATAACTCCACCATACCTGTAATCACATCGGGATCATCCTCTTGCTCGCAACCTTGAACGTGGTACATTTGAGCTGAAGTCTGCGGGTCACGGCCCGTTGGAGGAGTATTGTTGTTACGGGGTCTTCCTGTGGATCCGGGTGGCACTGGCTTCGCTCTACTCCCCTTATTAGGTTTGTTCTGAGAAGCTACAAATGTAAGAGCCTGAGGGTTCTGTGCGCACTAATGGATGAAGTGGCCAGACTCTCCACAAAGGTAACAAGAACTGGATTGCCTACAGCACTGCCCCGAGTGCCTCTTTTGGCAGAAGTTGTATAAGGGGATTTGGGAACCCTTTGTGGAACCGCCCGTGCTATCCATTGAAGCTGTGTGGGTAACAGTTGTTTCGATAGACTAGAACTGTGGTACGTAACCAGATCGAGGTAGTTGTTGGTAGCTAACAGACTTCTGGTCCCATTGTCTCCCTTTCTTTTGGGACGTGGGTGGCTTGGAGTCATCACAGAATCTCTTGTCATGTCAGGCTTGGTTCCCCTTCTTTCTTTTGGAAGCTTTCTATGAAGCTTCAGTTGCGATGGCCCGATTGACAAGGGTTTGGAAGTCCTCGATCTCCAAAGCAACAAAGAGAGGATGAAGTTCATAACAAAGGCCGTGTATAAACATTCTGTATTTTTTCTTCTTGGTGCGGATGATTTCGACACCATATCTTGCATACTTATAGAAATTGTGGATGTACTGTTCCACTGGTCTTCCCATGGCCTTAAATAGAGGATTTTTTTGCGCCTTTCTGCAATATAGTGCTCGCTAATGTATTTCTTATGGAACTCCTGAAGAAAGAAGTCCCACGTGACAAGATGTTTAGGAACAGTGAGGGTCACTATATCCCACTAGCTTTGGGCCTCTTCAACTATCAAGGCCAGGGAACATTCAAGCTTATGTTCCTCAGGACACTTCATTTGCTTATTCAGCCCTTTAGAGTGTTCTTCAGCCAGTATTCCGCAGTCTCGGGGTTATCCAGGTCCTAGCCGGTGAATGTATACATAGGGTATTGCTTGAGCTTGTCAACAGGGGCTCTCGAAGTAGGTAGAGAAGCCTCAGCAGGTGGTTCTTGTCTGAGAGACACCACCACCTGTTTAATCATGTCCGCCATGGACATCAAATACGTCTGCTGAGCGGGTGGCATTGATGGAGGGTGAGGTGGGTCATTATGTCCCACATGCTCGGGTTGGATTTCAGGCCTCAAATTGTCCCCCTGAGTTGATGAGGAGCCTGGTTGAGGTTCGTTCACTACCTTTTTATCGGTAGGTCCAGACATTTTAGATCTAAGTTACACAGAAGGATTAAATCGTGTAAGTTGCAAGTCATAGAGTACATATTCAAGTAACTTCTAAGTGGCATATATAGACACAGACTCATAACAAATGCCTGGTTAGTCCTAGAATTGACTAAACCTAGGCTCTGATACCACAATTGTAACACCCCCTTCCCGGTCTGGTAGAGATCCGGGTCAGATAGTGTTATCGGAAGACTAATCGGAGGTTCATAATAGGGTTCAGAGTTCAAAACCTATTCTAAGTATTATATTGATTATTCTTAAGACTTATCCACTTTGATTGTTACTAAACTTAATCGGAGTTTGGGTCAATTTTAAACTTTTCTTAACTTTAGGGACTAAATTGTAAATTTTTACTAGTTATTGATTTTAATCCGATTTCGTATTACCAAATGAAATTAAACTCTCCAATTATTGATCTAAGGGTTTCGTCATTAGAACCTATCGAATTACCAAGCCAATTAATTTGAGACTTTTTACAAAAAAATAGTTATGTGACTTAACTACATTTACCAAATTTTACCAGTACACTTATAAACCATTTTCCTATTGGTACGTCAAATTTTAGGGCGTTCAGAATCCATTTACCAAGTTTTCACCTTAGGCTCATTTTAAACACTTTTAACCTATTCAAATCTAGTCTGTAACACCCTAAATCCTAGCCTAGAAGTATTGAAACCAATTGCTTAAGTTGATAGCTTAATTGAACCTAGAATTTAAGCTAAATTGATTAGTCAAGGATCTAATTGAAAGACTAAATGAAATAAGAGACCAATTTAAAAGGACTTAATCGGATAACATGAAAAATATGGGGAATGCAAGATAAATTTCTCATTTTCCTTAACTGCCCTTGATTAAAATTAAGATTTGAGACTAATTAAGGGTGAAATAGTAATTATCTAAATCCACTAAATGGATTAAACATAGTCATCATCTTCTTCATTCTCCTTAGTTTTCCGACTGGAAGAGGAAAATTAGGGAGAGAGGGTTCTTGTGAGAGAAAGCTTGAATCTATGGTGTCAAAGTTGAAATTGAGCTAAACTCAACTTGGTGGCAACATTACTAAGGTAAATTCATACTGTCCAAACTGATTCATGCTTAAAATTCTGATTTAGATGATGTATAATGCTTAGTTGAGTTGTTAGGTTGTTTGAAATGAAGAGAATGATGAAATTGAACTTGTATACACCATGGATAACCTGAATTAGAGTGGAATTTATGTGTAAGTGGTGGTGTAACAAAATTAGGTTGCTGGAAATTTGAAATGAAATGTTGTTGTAAGAATTGAATTGTTAGAACATGTAATTGAGCTATGGAACTAATGAATTGAATATGATCATGATTAGATAATGTAATTAAGGTGTTGAACAAGCTAAATTGTTAGTAACCAATGTTGGAAAAGAAAGATAAAAATATGAACAAAGTCATATAGCCTAGAAACTGTTTTAGTAAGAACAAATTGTGTAAACATGCAAAATTAAGCAACTTAACCAACTTACTCTATTTTGGCCACCTTGAAAAATGAATTAACATTGACTAAACATGTTTAGTATTTCATATGAAATGAATTATAGGGCCAAAACATTGGTTAAAATGAATTTAAGGAATTAAAATGTGAATAGGTGCAATCTGCCTAGAATTGCTCTGTTTTGGGCAGTAACTTTGAAGATTCACCAAAATTTGTATAGATCAAATTTAGGGCTGAAATTTTAGTGACATGATCCTTAGTATGTCTACTTTCTTTAGGTGAAAGCAGAACTAAATTCTGGGTTCTATGCTAGAAATTGTAATTAGAAATAGCTGGACAGTGTAAATGCCCTGTTTTTGAATAATAAAATGTATCGATTGGCTAAGAACTAAAATGCAAGCCGTATATGGTCATAAATACAATTTTGTTAGCTTTCCAACGGTGTAAATTAATCGAAATTCTGACGTATGGATTAAAATATATGACCATTTAAAAGGATAGTGTGCAAACTGCCAAGCAGCAGTGTCCTGGGCAGTTTAGGACTGTTTTTGCACCTAGAAGCAAACTGTTTCCAAAACAGTTTTGGGACATTGTAATCTGTCCAGTTATGTCCTAAAATAAGGTAATAACAATATAGATATGAACAAGTAAGAAATGCTTAAAAGAAAGCATAAAAACAATAGCTAAATGTTAGGTACAAATATGGTAACATGGTTACTATATATGTGTGACATTATGTGCATGTTTTGATGAATTGTATGTGTTATGCTTGCTAGATCAAGTACGACAAGTTGTGGAAGAGGAAGAAAAGAATGAACATCCCAAAGCAAGAGGCAAAGGCATTTGGATATAAGACAAGTGATTAGCTAGGAGTATTGTGAGTGTAACTATCCTTAGGGTTAGGACTTAGGTCCTAACCAACCTTGCTATTGTATTAATTCAATGACATTGCCATGTAACATGACCTAATATATATTTGTCTAATTAAGGGATGAATGATATGCATGACAACTTGTTTGATGCCATGTTCTACTCGTTTACTTGATTGATAAGCAAATGAAATGAAATGCTTAACATGTTGCATTGCTTATGCCAAAGGTAAGAAATGACATGCTTGCTTGGAGAATAAGGTACACACATTGCATACATATGAATGTGTTTGTGATTGATATGCATGAATGGTTTGAAATGAAATGAACAATGGTACCACCTTTTATTCATGCCATTCGAATGGCATGGATAAACATGTCTTGGAAGTTAAGACTCTATAAGCCTAAGGGCTTGGCCTTTGAATGGCATAATCATGCCTTGATTAATGAATTGTATAAAGCTTGAATGAAATTGATAATCAAACAACCTTGGTAGTGTTGGAGTATGCCCAAAGACAATTCATGAGATGGTTGTAAAAGACATACTTATTTTATCTTGTTTATTAAAATAAAGCCATTATTATTATTTCAGTCTTATTCTGTGTATCTATAAATAAACTGAATTATAATAAAGTCCTTAGAATAATATAGTTATTCTTGAATGTCCTTAGTCAAGAATTATTGTGGGCTTGGACAACAATAATGTATTAAGACTAATATGTAGTTGGTTGATGACAAAGTGTTGTCATTGACATGAAGATGTTAAAATCAATACATAAGTATGTGTTAGGGAACAACATACTGGACTGACCCACTATGGGCATGTTTATTAGATTATTATGTGACAGTCACAACATTGCTTATGGTGATAACTACATGTATGATCTTCAAACTTGAGATCATCATTATTTCAACATCGTGAGTGACATATTTTGATACGGTCAAACGTGTGTCGTAACTGACTACATTATAAAGACTGATATTGGATATGTCATAATCCATGTAGCGAAATATGGTTTATCAAGATAGGATTTGTCCCTCCTACATAATAGGAGTAATATCATAGGCCACTTTATTGAGTGAGACTAGAGAAATGCATGGCTATGCTCGAATAAATTGATATGGGATATCATAATAATTCGTTTATAATAGTCTACTGAAGATATCAAGAAACATTAGATGGACTATACAAGTGTGACTAATCCATGACTTGTGTGTGATCTAGATATGAGGACAAAAGGATGAAATACATAAAAGAAGTTAATCACAGAAAAAAGTTAAATCGAACCACGATTTCATATAACTTAGGTAGCAATGATATATTGCTAGATGCCACTCGTTGCTTGTAATATTAGAATTGTTCTGGATATTACTGCTAACGTTACATGAACCTACAAGGGTCACACCCTATGATTGAAACGAACAAATATCGATTATATAGCATGTGTACAAACTTGTTGTACACGTAATTAGTGAGAAATCGAAATTGTTATAATTATTGTAATTATGGATAATTTCGTATATATATATATATATATATATATATGTTAATATTTGATAAGTTATTGTAATGATTAAATATTATTAAAGTATATATATATATATATATATCTAAAAGAAACCTAATTAAAGTAGAATCATATTCTACATATTTAATTATATTCTGTTAAATATATTGTATATTTAAGAATATGAATTTAATTAGAATTAGGTTTTTAAATGCTATATAAAGGTATAAGGTCTAGCAGCCATTTATTCCTATTTTTTGAAAAACCTCTCTAATAGTTAGAGAAGAGAAAATATTGTTCGTTTCATTCAGGTGGACTGCGTAGAGGTTGGAACGCTATTGTGATGACTCGAATTCGATTTGGTTATTCCGAATTCCCTACGGATTTCCAGATTTATTAAGGTAACGTTTCATCATTCATCACCCCAAATTCTTCCTTTGTACATGGATCACTGGCGAATTACGCCAGATAATTTTTTCGTTGCGCCATGGGGTGTACCATCATTTCCCAACAGTGGTATCAGAGTCACTTGTACGATATGAATTCGGACTTAAATACTTGGATGATGTTTTTGTATGAGATGCATGTTTTACTTTTTCTGTTTTGACGAGTATGTGATGTTTGTGCGAAACGTAGAAATTAAATCCAGTCGCGATTAATATGTTAATATGTTTTAACAAGTTTTTACGATCGATGATTAAGTGTTAATCATGTGTTTGTTGCGGTAAGCTTTTGATAATCATATGTTAATAGTTGACATGATGAACATGCAGTTAAGCTAGCAGATCATTTTTGGTAGAGGAATAATGGTTGTTCCAGAGTGAAAAACCTTAGGGATTAAAAAATCCCAAAAACACGAATCCGTTGATAAAAGTTTTCAAATCGTGAGGTTTTTCCATAGTAATCGAAGTGGAAAAAATAAAAATTTTCCCGACATACGGGTGGACCAGACGGGCCCGAATCTGTCGGACTGCGTAGGCAACAAAGGTCGTAAGAACTATTTAGGTAATCTTAATTAACAAGATAAAACATGTGTATGTTTTGGATGATATGCACGGTGTTTGAAATGCATGGTTATAGCCCAAATAGCCTATTTACTTTGGTTTTATATAAATACGGCCTGCGTGTCGTGCCTTTCTTTCTTCTATTGCAATTCTCTTCTCATCTTATTCCCTCATATATAAAACGAGTTTCTAAAAAATTGTAATATTTACGGAGAAAGCGTGGACCAAATGAGCAAACTGATGGGTCGATCAAAGGTGGATTAGATGCTTGAGAAGAAAGTTCTATCTTTAGTAATTTTGGTTCTCCCATTGGCTTGGGATGGGCCAACTTAGTTTTAAGGGCTATAACCATTGCATTTATATTTACTGCTTTACATGTATGTGATACAATGTATATTTTTTTTTGCGTGATGGTAACTGATTAGATCATAATAGAATGGTGAGATTAATATAACAAAAAACCCTCTATATTTAATTAAAATTAGTCATCCAATATTAGCCCTCGTTAAAACCTCGATCGGTACTATATAGGTTTTGCCAAAGCAAAATACTTAGATCTATCCTGGTTAAACGCGAAGAATAAGCAAGTGATATTCACTGGTAGTAATATTGGTTAAACTAGGTTGTTCTAATAAGATTAGAAACCTAAAGACTAATGATTGTTCAAGAACTTTGGTGATTGAAAAACAATACGAAAGTGTATATCTAGGATGGTTCTTTGAAAGACTTGGTATTTAAGCGTGCTCAGTACACCACCTCTCTTACATAAGTTACCTACCTGGTGTACTGTTCATTATTGTTCTTTTTATTAGACCATATGAACTTTGTTTTGGACAAATAGTTGTTCATCAAATATAGGAATTACATGAGATATAATTAGCAAGTGTTGCTTACTTAAATAATTGAATTCTATGAGTAAAGCCAAAGCTGACTTAGAATAAAATGAAATATGGATCCTTACCCACTAGAAATACTTTTAGCAAGTTTTTCGATTTTGAGGGTTTTTAATAGTGGGAATGTTATTACTTTATAAACATGATAAATATGTACTTATAAAACATATTTTATCATTGTAGATTTATAGCAAACACATTATCATTGTGATCCATAGTTGAGAAGGACAAATTAAATGGCTTGAACTTCCTTGACTGGTCCCACAATTTGAAGATTGTCCTCAAACAAGAACGGGAACTAACAGTCATCGAAGATCCTGTCCCTAAAAAGCCAGCAGATGATGCCTCTAAAGATGAATTGGAAGCCTTTGAAAAATACTCAAGTGACATGGTAGATGTTGGTTGTTTGATGCTTGCGACCATGACCCCTAAGCTTTAAAAGCAACATGAGGACATGGTTCCCTATGAGATGGTTAAAAATCTCAAGGAATTATATGAGGGGAAAGCTCGTCAAGAGAGGTATGGGACCTCTAAAGCTTTGTTTCAATGCAAGATGGTTGAGGGAACTCCAGTGGGAACTCATGTTCTCAAAATGATAGGGTATATTCAGACCCTGAAAAAATTAGGCTTCCCTCTAAGTGTTGAATTGACTACTGATGTTATCCTGTAATCGTTGCCAGATAGTTTTAACCAGTTTGTTCTTAATTTCAATATGAATGAAATTAACAAATTGTTGCCCCAATTGCTTGGTCTGTTAAGAACAACAAAGAACAACATGAAAAAGGTTGGTTGCAAACCTATTCTGATGGTCCGAAAAGATAACAGAAAAGGAAAGCCCAACACCAAGGCAAAGCCAAAGCCCAACAAAGGAAATGCTGCATTGAAACCCAAATAAGGAGTTGCAAAAGAAGGAAAGTGTTTCCATTGCAACAATGCTAGACATTGGAAGAGAAACTGCCATGTCTATCTTGAGGACATCAAGAAGGCAAGAGAAAATGGACAGTCCGGGTCATGTATTTATGTTATTGATATTAATATATCAACATCTACTTCTTGGGTATTAGATACCGGTTGTGGTTCTCACATTTGTACTTCTGTACAGGGACTAAAAAAGAGTAAAAAATTGGCAAAAGGAGATGTGGACCTACGAGTTGGAAATGGAGCAAGAGTTGCTGCATTAGCCATAGGAACATATACTTTGTCATTACCTAGTGTACTTGTTTCAAATTTAGAGGATTGTTATTTCGTACCTAGTTTGACTAAAAACATTATTTCAATTTCTTGTTTGGACAAGATTGGTTTTGAGATTATTATTAAGAATAATAGTTGTTCTTTTTCCCTCAATAATGTTTTTTATGGTACGACTCAATTAATCAATGGCCTCTATATCTTAGATCAAGACAATTCCATATATAACATAAATACGAAAAGATAAAAAACAAATGACTCTAATCAAACTTATCCCTAGCATTGTCGCTTGGGTCATATAAATGAGAAACGCATATCAAAACTTCATAAAGATGGATTTTTGGATTCTTTTGTTTTTGAACAATTAGATATTTGTGAACCTTGCTTAATGGGAAAAATGACCAAATCACCGTTTGACGGTAAAAACGAAGGAGCAAGTGATTTATTAGGTCTAATACATAGTGATGTATGTGGACTGATGAATACACAAGCCAGATGAGGGTTTCAATACTTCATTACTTTCACTGAAGACTTCAGTAGATATAGGTACGTTTACCTAATGCATCATATATCTGAAGCCCTTGAAAAGTTCAAGGAATTTAAGAATGAAGTACAAAACCAATTAGGAAAGAGTATCAAAGCTCTTCGATCAGATCGAGGAGGAGAATACTTAAGCCTGAAGTTTGATGAACTTCTTAAAGAATGTGGGATTGTCTCACAACTTACACCTCTAGGTACTCCACAACACAATGGAGTCTCTAAAAGGAGAAATCGAACATTGTTAGACATGGTTCGGTCAATGATGAGCCATGCTGATCTTCCAACTTCTTTTTGGGGACATGCACTAGAAACAGCTACTTTCACACTAAATCGTGTTCCATCTAAATCGGTTCAAAAGACACCATATGAGATGTGGACTGGGAAACGTCCGAGTATGTCTTTTATGAAAATTTGGGGATGCGAAGTTTATGTCAAACATTAGATGTTTACAAAACTCGAACCTAAATCTTATAAGTGTAATTTTGTAGGGTATCCTAAAGAAACAAAAGGATACTATTTCTTCAATCCATCTGAGAACAAAGTGTTTGTTGCTCGAACGGGAGTCTTCCTCAAAAGAGAATTTATTTTCGAAAAAGGAAGTGAGAGAAATATTGAACTTGAGGAAATTCAAGATCAACCACAGATCACTGAACCAGAGATTGAACAACAACAAGTTCCACAAATAGTTGAGGAACATCCAATCATTCTTAAAACACAACCACTGTGAAGGTCTATGAGAGAACACAATGCGCATGAGAGATATGGATTTCTTGTCACATTGCATGGAGATATTCTTCTCATGGACCAAGATGAGCCTAGAACTTATCAAGAAGCAGTGGAGAGCCTAGACTCTGAGAAATGGCTAGAAGCCATGAAATCTGAGATGGATTCCATGTCAGAAAACCAAGTATGGACTTTGGTTGACCCACCCGAAGAAATTAAGCCCATAGGGTGCAAATGGGTTTTCAAAAATAAAATCGACATGGATGGCAATACACAAACATACAAAGGGCGATTGGTCGCTAAGGGATTTCTTCAAATTCATGGTATAGACTGTGATGAAACCTTTTCCCCTGTTGCTAAGTTTAAATCTATCCAGATATTGCTTGCAATAGTTGCATACTATGATTATGAAATCTGACAAATGGATGTGAAAACTACTTTCCTTAATGGAAAATTAGATGAGGATGTGTACATGACTAAGGGTTTTGTTAATCCAAAAGATGCCCTAAAAGTATGCAAGCTACAAAGATCCATTTATGGGTTGAAACAAGCTTCTCGAAGTTGGAATCTTCGTTTTAATGAGGCAATCAAAGAGTTTGGTTTCATTAAAAATGAAGATGAGCTATGTGTTTTCAAGAAAACTAGTGGGAGCACTGATACATTCTTGGTATTGTATGTGGATGACATACTAATAATAGGAAATGACATACCTACCTTACAGTCTGTAAAGACTTGGTTAGGAAAATGTTTTTCTATGAAAGACTTGGGTGAAGCAACCTACATATTAGGAGTCAAGATCTATAGAGATAGATCAAGACGACTTCTAGGACTAAGTCAAAATACATACATAGATAAAGTATTGAAAAGATATAGTATGGAAGAATCTAAAAGAGGATTCTTAACTATGAGACATGGTATTTCGCTCTCGAAGGAAATGTGTCCTTCAACACCTCAAGAGAGAGTGCATGAGTAAGATTCCATATGCTTCGTCCATTGGATCTATCATGTATGCCATGTTATGTACACTTCCGGATGTATCATATGCATTAAGTATGACAAGTCGATACCAAGTAGATCCCGGTGAAGATCATTGGGTTGCAGTAAAAAATATCCTTAAGTACTTAAGAAGAACTAAGGATACATTCCTTATGTATGGAGGTGAGGAAGAGCTAAATATAAAAGGTTATACTGACGCAAGCTTCTAAACTGATAAGGATTATTCTCGATCGCAATCGGGTTTTGTGTTCTGCCTTAATAGAGGTGTTGTAAGCTGGAAAAGTTCAAAGCAAAATACAATAGCAAATTCTACAACAGAAGTCGAGTATATTGCAGCAAGCGATGCTGCAAAAGAGGCTGTTTGGATCAAGAAGTTCATATCTAAACTAGGGGTTGTGCCTAGCATATCAAATGCCATAGATCTACGTGGTGACAACAACGGAGCCATCGCACAAGCAAAAGAGCCCAGATCTCACCAGCGATCCAAACACATACTTAGGCATTACCATCTCATTCGTGAAATCATTGATCGAGGAGATGTAGAAATATGCAGAGTACCAACAGATGACAATATCGCCGATCCACTAACAAAGCCTCTGACACAGCAGAAGCATGAACGTCACACTAAGTCTCTTGGTATTAGATACATGAGTGAATGGTCTTAGTGCTACTGGAGATTGTTAGAGTATGCCCAAAGACCAATCATGAGATGGTTATAAAAGACATACTTATTTTATCTTGTTTATTAAAATAAAGCCATTATTATTATTTCAGTCTTATTCTGTGTATCTATAAATAAACTGAATTATAATAAAGTCCTTAGAATAATATTGTTATTCTTGAATGTCCTTAGTCAAGAATTATTGTGGGCTTGGACAACAATAATGTATTAAGACTAATATGTAGTTGATTTATGACAAAGTGTTGTCATTGACATGAAGATGTCAAAGTCAATAAAGAAGTATGTGTTAGGGAACAACATACTGGACTGACCCACTATGAGCATGTTTCTTGGATTATTATGTGATAGTCACAACATTGCTTATGGTGATAACTACATGTATGATCCTCAGACTTGAGATCATCATTATTTCAACATCGTGAGTGACATATTTTGATACGGTCAAATGTGTGTCGTAACTGACTACACTATAAAGACTGATATTGGATATGTCATAATCCATGTAGCGAAATATGGTTGATCAATATAGGATTTGTCCTTCCTACATAATAGGAGTAATATCATAGGCCACTTGATTGAGTGAGACTAGAAAATGCATGGCCATGCTCGAATAAATTGATATGGGATATCATAATTATTTGTTTATAATAGTTTACTCAAGATATCAAGAAACATTAGATGGAATATACAAGTGTGACTAATCCATGACTTGTGTCCGATCTAGATATGAGGACAAAATGATGAAATACATAAAAGAAGTTAATCACAGAAAAAAGGTTAAATCGAACCACGATTTCATGTAACTTAGGTAGCAATGATGTATTGCTAGATGCCACTCGTTGCTTGTAATATTAGAATTGTTTTGGATATTACTACTAACGTTACATGAACCTACAAGGGTCACACCCTATGATTGAAACGAACAAATATCGATTAGATAGCATGTGTACAAACTTGTTGTACACATAATTAGTGAGAAACCGAAATTGTTATAATTATTGTAATTATGGATAATTTCGTATATATATATATATATATGTTAATATTTGATAAGTTTTTGTAATGATCAAATATTATTAAAATATATATATATATATCTCTAAAAGAAACCTAATTAAAGTAGAATCAGATTCTACATATTTAATTATATTTGGTTAAATATATTGTATATTTAAGAATCCAAATTTAATTAGAATTAGGTTTTTAAATGCTATATAAAGGCATAAGGTCTAGCAGCCATTTATTCCTATTTTTTGAAAAACCTCTCTAATAGTTAGAGAAGAGAAAATATTGTTCGTTTCATTCAGGTGGACTGCGTAGAGGTTGGAACGCTATTGTGACAACTTGAATTCGATTTGGTTATTCCGAATTCCCTACGGATTTCCAGATTCCAGATTTATTAAGGTAACGTTTCACCCTTCATCACCCCAAATTCATCCCTTGTACATGGATCACTGGTGAATTACGCTGGATAATTTTTTCGTTACGTCATGGGGTGTACTGGAGTTTCCCAACAGGTAGGTAGTTTGGATAGATAGGAGAGCATGCCTTAGAATCTAGAGCTCATATTGGCACTACGGTGCATATTGGCACAACGGTGCATATTGGCACTACGGTGCATATTGTTGATGATTTGATTATCTAGTGAACTAAATACCAAGGGTGTTATAAGATGAATTAATAACTTGAAATGAACATTGTTTGTCTTGAATGTGTGATGGGAGCATTACTTGACTTGTAAAATTCTTGAATGAACATCCTTGTTTTGAGATAACACATGAATGATTGTATAACTTGTTACTTCTCATGAAAGAAATGCATGGATGATGTTATTGTGCAAGAATGTCTACTTGGTACTTGGTGTTTTTGATTGCTTGTCTCCTAAGCAATAACTCGAATAGCATGATATGTATACATGATAGATGTTGCTATGTTGAATGTGTGATATGTGAAGCTTGCCTATGTCTACCCCATGCAATTCAAATAGTATATGACATGTAGTGATGATCTTGATTCCTTGAAATGCTTGTACACTTGGATAAGTAAACTTGGAAATTGGCTAGACTTAGTGTTACCTCACTAAGTACATAACTTGTACTTACCACTCTACTCTTCATTCTTTCCATAACAGATTAAGGACACTTTCAAGAGGATATCTTGAGCTCGAAGAAACGTTTTGAAGCAAGCTTGAAAGTATGATTTCACACTCTTTGTATGCTCTTAGTTTGGTGGCACTAGAACATGTAATAGTTAGATTTGAACATACATTTTGGGTGTATATGACTAGTATATATAATGTTCTTGTTGGGTCTATAATGTAACCAACCTTGATACCTTAAACTATGTATATAACTATGTTGATATGTATATAAATAAGTAAGATGCTGCGCAAATTGTGAAAGTAATTCAATGATTGTTGATACATTGTATCATTCGAATACTAGACCCATATTATATGATCATGCATTTGTTCTTGTGGCCATTGGTAAGAATCGGCAATGCTTATTGGATTGGGATAAGGTATGTATTGAACATGCATATGTAATTACATGAAATTGAAGATGCCTAGAAAAGCTACTTGATTGATTAACTTGAAAATGAAATAAAATGAACCATTCTTGTATATGCTAGGGCTATTCGAATGATAGAGGATGCCTTGTAATGATCATGTTGATTGGTTAAATAAGTAGTATCTTGAAATGCAAGTAGGCTAATTGAAAGATTAAGGCTATGCTTAGTTCTTGCTAATGGAATGTATATTTGATATGTAACAAAGTTTGTTAATTAAGCATGAAAAGTAGTAACCTAAATGCATACTTGAAATGAAATGAAAAGAAATAAATTTGTACCCTATTTGGCATGCCTAATGTTTAAAAGTATGATTTGCATGTTTGTTTTATATGTCATGTATTGTTGTGTTTGGGTTACTTGCGTCGCAAGTTATCTATATCGAGGTTACTTGTTTGTCAAGTAACCTATCTCATGCTTTGTTCTTGTATTGGTAACGCTCTTGAACCGGATTATGGCTAACTTGGGGATGGGGTGTTACATAGTCATTATAAGCATACAACAAAACCATGTTACCAAGTCATCATACAACCATAGAAAGGCTTATACAAAACAAGTTAGACCATATTCCACATCACTAGGAGTTTATAGCAAAAGACGACATACATATACGGCAGAGACGTGACTTGCAACTACAACAACACGATCGAAGCTCGAAATCGCTCAAGGTCTTGAAAATGCATAAGACATACATGTTAGGCTAACATAGCCTAGTGAGGTAGTTATAACAATTACAATGGGTGATCAATATTATGAAATGCATGACAATCAAATATTCAAGTAGTCACAATTCATGCTTATTACACATATTCTCATGCTTTCATATTCACATATTACATGTCACATAGTCATATCATAATCATATGGTCATAGCATAATTCATAGGCACATATCACATTAGGTACCATTGGATACACGGATTCCCTTGTACATCAACACATGTCACATAGTCATATCATAATCATATGGCCGTAGCCCTTGAGTCGTAGCTTCGGAGATATATCCCTTACACAGCCAACCTTATTTCCCCCACATATAGACCGTAGCCTTGGACCGTAGTCCTCCCTTACTTAACCGAGCTCAATAATCCTATGACATGCCAATTGTATCCAATATCCATAATTACACAAATTCACATAGTCTATATTTTTAATTTCATATCATATCAAATATCAAAATGAGCCTTAACTCCATATCATGTAACATTTAACATCATTTTCATATATTACATACATGTAACATATCATAGTCATATTTGCACATATCAAAGCAATGCAAGGCACTTACCGGATTTGCCAATCAAATTCGACATAGTTGCTCTATGTGAGCCTTTAAATAAATACAAACATAACCATAAAATAATGCAACAGGATGGCACCGAGCCTATCCCTTAACACAACTACACTCACCTCGACAACCCGATATTTTTGAAATTCTCGGATAGTAGCGCCTTTATCCTTGGCTTTAGAAGAGATGACGATTGTTCTTTATCGACCCCTAATCAATAGCGAAGATTCGAATTATCGAACTGAAAAACTCGGGCTTACCAACCTATCACTGAACTGATTGTTTGTTCTTTCATTTTTCCCCTTTCTCGTGCACATTTCCCCTATTTATAATCAATTTGGTCCGGCCTTAAGGCTTTCCCATGTTACCATGGCAATTATTTGGGGTATAATACCCTTCTTGGCTAGCCACATGGTGGGCAATTATGCCACAATGGGGCCACGCTTTCACCAATGTGGGAAGTGCACGGCAATTCCCTTCAATTGAAGGAATTTGCCATGGCCCCTGATAAGTGTTCAAAAGTACTATTTTTATTACCCTTTTTACTCATATTATTGTTAGACATAAGCTCATATTAGTTGCATAATTAGTCATTCATGCATTAATTCATGTTTCTTTCCACCATTGAGCTTGATTACATAACTTGGTGATTTTTGTGGAAAAAGATGCTGCTTTGGTGTGTTTTTGTGTGTGTGCAAAATCACTTGCCTAAACAAGGTTAGAACCAGTTGCCAGGGCAGTGTATGAAGGAGATGCCGAGCTAGTTGCCAGGGCAATGCATGAAGGAGACGCCGAGCCAGTTGCCAGGGCAATTATCGACAAAGAATAAGGTGATATGGTAGTCGAAATTGATGACTAGACAATCCCAAGATGACGTGGAGCAAAGCTAAATCCCAAAGGAGTTTGATTTCCATGAAGAGGTTAAAGAAGAATTAAATTCCAAGAACTAACTTGATTTGGGGATTATTCTTTGTATATCTTTTGAACCCAACCATGAACTAACTTGATTGGTTGGGGTTATTGTGTTTTGTTGTTGTGAGAAACAATTGGATTTTGTTTAGGTAATAAGAGTTTGCACTTTTCTATTCAAGGTTTACTCATTCTTGGCTTTTATTCTTGTTTGCGAGTGAATTGGGAGAAGATCTCGTAACTTCATCTATTTATCTAATATCGAGAGAGTTAGATTCAAGAAATGAATGAGTATGGTCTTTATTTAATCTATTGATGGTGAAGATTAATCCGGCATAGGAATAAGTTAAGGATTTCAACGGCTAAGAGGAGCGCAAGATTGATTGTTGTTCACCCTTGATTAACGCAGGGATATATTATCAAGGCATGCACAAGTAGCTAGAGTTTCGACTTAAGGATAAGAAGAAACCATTGAAGAACGCTCCGCCGAACCTTGAAGTTGCCGCCCAGCCGCCCAAGTAGTTGCCTAGGCAACCATCGATTAGTTTCCAAGGCAACCCCGCTGTGCAAGTTGCCACGGCAACTGAGTTGCCCTTGCACTCTTTTACCAAGACGATCCAATCGGCTATCATGCCTTAACTCACGATAACCTGGCCTATTTACTCTATTTTAATTTCATCTATTCTTTTAGTTTATTGCTCTTAGTTTTCTCGTTAATTAAAACCTCTATTATCAATTGTGTTTTTATTTTCACAGTGCAGTAACTTAAGCAAAGTGGCCCAAACCAATCCATGTGGAGATGATACTCGATACTCGTATCACTTTATTACTTGCGACGTGTATACTTACACATTTGCGTAGCACTTATTACACGCAATAAGTTTTTGGCGCCGTTGTCGGGGATTGGCAATTGGTGTTAGTTGTTTTTGTTATTGCATTTTTTCTCTTAGTTTTACTAACTTTTCTTTTTGTTTGTTTTATCAAAAAAAATTAGGTGCACTACAAGTTAAGGGACATCAACATGTCGGGAAATAAAAGTCGATCTATTCGAGAGATGATGTTGGAAGATATGAATCAATCCAATCAAGAGTTTCTTGCACCCTTTGATTATTACCTATACCAACCGAGAAAAGCCCAAAGAACTTATACCGTGGAAAAATCTTGTGCTATGTGTGGAGAACGTCATGTGTTTGAAAATTGCCCTCACATTTTCGGTGCATACAACTACATGGAGGACCATAGAGGGAACCAGCAACAAAATTCTTTATGGTATGGTCAAAAAGCTCAAAATTGTTTTTACCATAACAATTTTGTCGCAGCAACAGATATGCCATGGAAATGTAGTCCTTTTCAAGAGTATTCCAATTCCTTGGAGGAAATGTTACTAGCTTCCTTGGCTAGACTTGACGGATCAATTAAAGGGATTCGAGAGCTATCAAAATCTATGGATACGAGGATAGCTCAGTGGGATGCAACCTTAGGGGATTCAGAATATTAATTGGGGAGATGCAAATATGTTATGGATAACATACACCAACAATTCATTCCTAGGGATACTGACGTCCCAAGGCAAGAGGATAAGGAGCAATACAAAGAAAGCTCTCTGATGTGTGGGGAACAACTAGAACCTCAAAGTCAAGAGGATGCCAATGAGAGAGACTGCCCAACACATGATGAGCCTGAACAACAAATTGCCTTGGCAATGATTGAGGAGCCTAAACAGAGCAATGTCGCGACAACACTCGGTGAAGCTGAGAACAACAATACTACAACAAATTCTGAGGAACCTGATGCCCATAAGGTTACAACGTTGATGTTGAAGCAGGAATCTATAGATTGCTCTCATCTACAATTGCCACGGCAATTACACGACCACATGCAAGATCAACGAGATGATGATACTTTGCCAATAGAATATGAGCAGGTAATGGTTGAACCTTTCGAATTCTTTAAAAACTCACCTCATCCATTGCAGGTATGTCTTGAGGAACCGAGGTTGGTAGATTTGAAGCCATCAAAATCTCTACTGATGGAGATGTTTGAGAGGCCAAAAGAAAACGGTGTTTGGATTCATAAAGCTTTTCAGAAAATTGGTTCTTCCCTTGACTTACAGCAAATTTTGGCAACTGATTGCCACGACAATTGGCTTGAGTAGCAATTGCCACGACAACAAAGGCTGCATCCAACCATGATAGAAGTTGACAAGAATGAGGTAATTGAATGGTTGAGAATGGATATAATTTTTCCTATTAATATTTTTGTGCCTTCAGGAATAGTAGCAAGGTGGAGAGTATACATGGACTACAAGCGAACAAAGAAGAAAGACACCTCCACCATGGTAACGCAAAAGGGAGTAGTGGCAAACACATTGGCCAAACTCTTTTTGGGCAATATTGTCACCCGATGGAGGGTGCGGATGGACTATAAGAAGTATCGAAAATGACCATCTTCAAGTTTTCTCAGATATGCACTAACATTAGAAGATGCATGATGGCACTCTTTTCAGACATGGTCGAAGACTTCCTTGAGATCTTCATGGATGATTTTTCTGTTTTTGGTAGTGACTTCAACAGTTGCCTTGACAATTTAGAGAATGTGTTGGCAAGATGTTAAGAAACCGATTTAGTCCTTAATTGGGAGAAGTGCCATCTTATGGTAGATGAAGGAATAGTGCTCGGCCATAAGATTTCATCCAAGGGAATTGAAGTAGACAAAGCCAAGGTGGACGTGATCGAGAGATTACCCCCACCAAGATAAAGTCTTCTATTTTGATGATTCTTGCACCCAAGCATTCGAAACCCTAAAGGAAAAGCTTACCTCGGTACCCATTGTCGTTCCACCAGATTGGACGCTACCTTTTGAGCTCATTTGTGATGCAAGTGATTTCGCGGTAGGAGCAGTCCTAGGCTAATGCACAGGAAATGAACAGAAAATCAAGTGGCCGATCACTTATCACGTTTAGAACACAATAAAGAGGAGGATGCGGATTTAGAGATATGCGATGTATTCCCGGATGAACAACTTTTAGTTGCCTCGGCAACCATGGATGTGCACGCCTCGGCAACCCTTGATGCCTCGGTAACCATAGATGCACATGCCTCGGCAACCCTCGATGCTGCAGCAGCTCTTGACGCGCACGCCTCGGCAAACTCCAGACGCGCACGCCTCGGCAACCCTCGATGCCGCAGCAACCCTTGACGCCTCGGCAACCATGGATGTGCATGCCTCGGTAACCCTCGACGCCGTAGTAGCTCTTGACACGCACGCCTCGGCAACTCTAGACGCGCACGCCTCGGTAACCATTGATACGTACACCTCGGCAACCACGGACGTGTATGCCTCGACAACTCTAGACACACACGACTCGGGAATCTTGGGAGCAGTCGCCACGGCAGCACATGCCTCGGCAATACCCTGGTATGCGGATTTAGTTAATTTCCTTGTTTGTGGTATTTTACCTTATGGCCTTACTCACCAAGGGAAGAAGCGGTTCTGCCATGATGCTAAGCATTACTTTTGGGACGAGCCTATTTGTTTAAACAATGTGCAGATCAGGTTATACGCCGATGTGTCCCTGAAGAAGAGCAACAGAATGTACTCCGACAATGCCATTCTTCACCCTATGGAGGACATTTTGGAGGAACTCGTACCGCGGCCAAAGTTTTTCAATCTGGTTTGTATTGGCCAACACTGTACAAAGATGCCCAAGAGTTTTACAAGCAATCTGATCGTTGCCAGAGGACGGGCAATATCACCCACAAACCAATGGGCAAGCAGAAATTTCCAACCGGGAATTGAAGGGTATACTCGAGAAAGTTGTAAATCCCTCTAGGAAGGATTGGTCAGTAAGACTAGATGACGGACTTTGGGCATATCGCACTGTATTTAAAACACCCTTAGGTATGTCCCCCTTCTGACTTGTCTATGGCAAAACATGCCATCTACCGGTGGAAATCGAACACAAGACATATTGGTCAATCAAGACCGTGAATATGGATTAGAAAAGTGCCGGACAAAAGCTTTTGTTGGACCTCAACGAGATAGAAGAATTTTGTGCACTCGCCTATAACAATGCACAAATCTACAAGGAGAAAACAAAGCAATGGCACGACAAGAAACTATTGCTGCGACAATTCATGCCAGGGCAACTAGTTCTCTTATTCAATTCTCGACTAAAACTTTTCCCGGGAAAACTAAAATCAAGATGGTCAGGACCATTCGAAGTTTTCAAACCATTCTCCCATGGTGCCGTGATAATCAAGTCCATTACCGACGAACATGAATTCAAAGTTAACGGACAGAGATTGTAGCACTACAATGGTGCCCATGTAGAACGAAACAAAGAAGTTGACACCTTAGGAGATGCATGAGCATGCTCTCCTTTCGATATTTTCTTTTTATTTTTTTCGAACTATTTTTTTCTTTCTATTTTTTTTGGTTATTTTTTTTCTCTCTTTATTTATTTTTGGAATTTTTAGGAGAGATTTTATTTTTCTTCATTATCTTTAGTTTCCAGGTTTTCTTTTCCACAACAAGACTCACAACCACCATGCTAAGGAAATTTACTGCCGACTACTTGCCACAACAACCACAACAGAAACTGGCGATGCCCAGGCAACAACAATGGCTTCGGTAACTACTAATGCCCATGCAAGTAAACCTGCATCGGCAAACATGGATCAAATCAAAGCAATGCTATTCACGCGGTACCAGCATTCAACCACTGACTGAAAAATGAATCAAGCAAACGACACGAAGGAAACTTATCACTCGAGGTGACGACCTCTCCGACTAACTCATTTCATTTAGTTTCTTTTAAATTTTGTTTCACTCTTACATGCATTGAGGACAATGCTTCTCTCGAGTTTGGGGGGGTGTTGGTTTCTAGTTAGTTTCATGTTTAGTTGCATTCATCGTTAGCAATCACATATAGGTTGCATATGTTACTTGCCATGCCTTTAATTGGATTTAATTGCTTAAGACTTGTTGAATATCCAATGATAAATTTTTGCCACTGCACTTAATTGAAAGAACCTTTAATTTTAAGATTGCATGAAAAGAACTTAGAATTTTACTATGATGCTGAATTTTTTTTTACATGGTTGTGGCTTGTTGATTGAAAGAAACTTAGTGAACTTAGGTTGCTTAAAATTTGGGTAAATATAAAATTGAAAATTAAAAGTTAAATTCTTGCTAGAGGTGCCCAAAACTGGCTCTAGTAGTAAATACACTTTCTTGCTAGAGGTGCCCGAAACTGGCTCTAGTAGTTAATGCACATTAAAGAATCGCTAGAGGTGCCCGAAATTGGCTCTAGTCGACTAAAATAAAATGAGAAATTGCTTACTTTGCTAGAGGTGCCCGAAATTGCCTACTTTACTTGAAAATCAACTTGTACACAACTACGCACACACATTGTCACGAGCATTATAGTTTTGTTCCGGGTAATTTTTGTGCTATCCGAAAAATTAAAAGGTGATCATACTTTGTGCCACAGTTCTGAGGTTTGAATTCAAGTTTGAAGCATGTCTTTGATGATTAAAGTCTTGGCAGGTAATTGTTAGTTTGCATTGCTTGAGGACAAGCAATAGTTCGAGTTTGGGGTGTGATAAGTGTTCAAAAGTACTATTTTTATTACCCTTTTTACTCATATTATTGTTAGATTTAAGCTCATATTAGTTGCATAATTAGTCATTCATGCATTAATTCATGTTTCTTTCCACTGTTGCGCTTGATTACATAACTTGGTGATTTTTGTGGAAAAAGATACTGCTTTGGTGTGTTTTTGTGTGTGTGCAGAATCACTTGCCTAAACAAGGCTAGAACCAGTTGCCAGGGCAGTGCATGAAGGAGATACCGAGCTAGTTGCCAGGGCAATGCATGAAGGAGACGCCGAGCCAGTTGCCAGGGTAATTGTCGACAAAGAATAAGGTGATATGGTAGTCGAAATTGATGACTAGACAATCCCAAGATGACATGGAGCAAAGCTAAATCCCAAAGGAGTTTGATTTCCATGAAGAGGTTAAAGAAGAATTAAATTCAAGAAGATATGAGAAGTTTTAGAAGGAATAATTATAATAAAGAATTATATTCTTTAAAGATAATTTAATTCCAACTTAACTTCCTCCTCAAAGAAGGACTTTGACCTAGCCCTATAAATAGATCACCAAGCCGTCAACTCCAAGGGAGAGAGGAGGGAAAATTTCGACAACCCTATAGGGCAAGAAGAGAGAAATTTCGACAAGAGAGCAAGGGGGAGAGAGTTCGATTTCTTCTTCTTCTTCTTTGCTTCCATTAGATTCATTATTTTGGGATTATTCTTTGTATATCTTTTGAACCCAACCATGAACTAACTTGATTGGTTGGGGTTATTGTGTTTTGTTGTTGTAAGAAACAATTGGATTTTGTTTAGGTAATAAGAGTTTGCATTTTTCTATTCAAGGTTTACTCATTCTTGGCTTTTATTCTTGTTTGCGAGTGAATTGGGAGAGGATCTCGTAACTTCATCTATTTATCTAATATCGGGAGAGTTAGATTCAAGAAACGAATGAGTATGATCTTTATTAAATCTATTGATGGTGAAGATTAATCCGGCTTAGGAATAAGTTAAGGATTTCAATGGCTAAGAGGAGCGCAAGATTGGCTGTTGTTCACCCTTGATTCACGCAGGGATGTATTATCAAGGCATGTACAAGTAGCTAGATTTTCGACTTAGGGATAAGAAGAAACCATTGAAGAATGCTCCGCCGAACCTTGAAGTTGCTGCCCAGCCGCCCAAGTAGTTGCCCAGCTAGTCGCCCAGGCAACCATCGATTAGTTGCCAAGGCAACCCCGCTGTGCAAGTTGCCACGGCAACTGAGTTGTCCTTGCACTCTTTTACCAAGACGATCTAATCGGCTATCACGCATCAACTCACGATAACCTGGCCTATTCACTTTATTTTAATTTCATCTATTCTTTTAGTTTATTGCTCTTAGTTTTCTCGTTAATTAAAACCTCTATTATAAATTGTGTTTTTATTTTCACAGTGCAGTAACTTAAGCAAAGTGGCCCAAACCAATCCCTGTGGAGACGATACTCGATACCCGTATCACTTTATTACTTGCGACGTGTATACTTGCACATTTGTGTAGCACTTATTACACGCAACAGCCCCCCCACTCACGACACTTTTTTCTTCTTTTTTAATAAATATAATAATAATAAACTGATACGGTTAGCCCGAATAACCTTTACTGCTTCAAATTAGGTAAAATATCAAGCTAATTATTTAACCGGTACAAAGTATTTGATCACCAGAACTTAACCCCGACTAGACCGGTTTTCAGGGTGTGACAATTAACAAATGAAGGACCAAAGTACCTCGGATTTGGCCAGCGAATCCGTTGTTGCGGAGGATCATGTTGTGGCAAGTCAGGGGAGACAGCTTGCTGTGGCAAGTCAGGGACGACATCTTGTTGTGGCAGATCAACCAAGGGAACTAGTGTGGCAATGGAATCATCAGGTTGACGTGGTAGGGTACCCAAGAGAACTGGTGTGGCAATGGAATCATCAGGTTGTCGTGGCATATTAGACAATGAAGCATTAGGTTGTCGTGGCATATGAGGCAATGAAGCATCAGATTGTCGTGGCATAGTAGGCAAGAAAGCATTAGGTTGCTGTGGTATAGTAGGTAATGAAGCATCCGGTTGCCGTGGCCTAGGGAGGACACGTCGTGTAGTAAAAGGGAAGATGTGAGAAACAAACCGAACATGGCGAGAGACATAGATTCTGTTAGTGGTCGGCTCCAGTCATTTATAAGCAGATTAAGTCACAGAGTATCTAAGGAAAACACATTCAGCGGACCGTGGCTCAAGTTTATGTGTCGTATATGGTCTGAGCCAAGGAAAACACAAGCATCCAAATGGTTAAAGCTTGTTATAGTTTGATGCTTGTTAATGAAGGAGAAGGTAAGGCGATGCATTACCCAATATCGATGTTGGCATCCGATTAATAAGATAAGTAGCTGCCTGAAAAGTACGAGGCCAATACTCTGTTGAGAGGGGTACAAAGTGAAGTAGAGAGAGTGTAGTCTCCACTATGTGACGATGTCTCCGTTCATCAGTCCCATTGTGTTCCGGAGTATGAGGCGGTGAAGTAAAGTGGGAAATACCGCCCAAATTCAAAATGGGCAAGAGCTTAACAAACTCACCTCCATTATCAGAGAACAGAGACACAATGGCCTGATGAAAAAAGCTTTCAACAAGCCTTTTAAACTGAGAAAATATTGCTCCAACATCAAATTTCTTTTTCATCGGGTATAGCTAGATATACTTGGTAAAATGATTAACAAACACTAGATAATATGAATATCCATCATAAAACACATGTTTAGTGCTCCAAACATCAGAGTAAAACAATTCAAGAGGACGAGAGCTTGACATAGTATATTGACCAAATGGTAGTTTATGACTCTTATTAATAAGACATAATGGTAGTTTGTCAAACTAGTTGGGTCATAAGATATATTACAAGTGAGTAATATAGAGGCTAAGATTTTATCGGATGAATGACCAAACTTGTGATGTAATTGATGTACGGACAAACAATTGACTGAGTTGACTTGGGAATAAAAGGATCGCAAAGCATAGTAGACACCACCAATTTTATTGCCTCGAAGAAAGGGAATTCCCGTGGGTCGATCCTTAACAAGAACATAAGAGTCAAAGAATTCAACAAACACATGCTTAGCCTGACATAATTTAGAAACCGACACCAAATTTGTATTTAACTGAGGAACACATATGACATTTGTGAGAGAAAGGGGCTTGGTAGCCGTGGGAACAGTGCATCGACCAATATGAGATATAGGTAGAGAGTTACCATTACCAGATGAATTGTATCAGGATCATCATAAGAGGAGATATCCTGAAGAGACGCAGTGGTCATTATGGTGTGATGCGAGGCACCACTATCAAACATCCAAGGAACCGGATCAGATGATGAAAGATCAGTATCAGTGTTAACAACCGGTGAATCAGATGGTGGCTGCTGATAAAAGTTGTTTTTGTGAAGGAATCGAACAAGCTTACGATAATCTCGAACAACATGTTATGGTAAATTACAGAACTTGCACACAACATCTTGTCGTCTAGTATGACTAGATTGGGGAACATGACTACGACCACCACCAAAAAACGAATAGCCAGAGCGATCACCCTTCACTCGAGAACGGTTGGTAGAATAACCATGATTTGAATTAGCTCGCTGCGCAGAATATACTGTGGCAAGAGGTGTAGCTTGGTCAGATTCTTGTAGGAGTCTCTCATGATCAGTTAAGATCTTAGACAACTCAAGCATGAATGTCGATGTGTTACGTACACGAAGGGCAGCAACAATTGGACGATAATCATCACCCAATTGATTGACAATAGAAGTTAAGAGATCTGCATCGGAGACAGGACAATTTTCCAAGGCAAGATTAGAGGCAATATCTTGCATGTCTTTCATGTAGTTAGAGATAGACCTAGAACCACGTGGATTGCGAGCCAACTTGGACTTGAGAGCAAGGATGCGACCAGGAGATGCTCGAACATAACTTGCAACTAAAGTATCTCATGCAATTTTGGTGGTGATAGCGGATGAAATAAGTGGTTGAGTTTGATCATTACAACTGCCAAGAAGAGCACTGATAAGAATTTGATCCTAACAATACTATCGTAGATATTTAGGAGTAGCAATTGTTGCCGTGACATCGGTAAACTTAGATGCGGAAGGCTGTGAACCATCAATATAACCGAGTAGCCCAAAATCAATGAGAGTAGCCTCCCCTTGGCAATGTCAAACTGGAAAGTTGGCAGATGTAAGTTTGATTGGGAAGTTGGTCGATGCACTAAGATGCACAAGATCATTGAAAGTAGAAGACGGAGCCATAAAAGGAGATCTGATTTAAAGAACAGTAGAAAAGAGAGGGAAAATGAGTAGAGAAATTTTACTTGGCTCTGATACCATGTAAAATATTTGTATATTTGATAATTGATAATGTTTACAATTGACATATATATAGGCTTGCAAATGAATATACAAGGATAAAGAAAATACTAAATACAAATCAAATATTTAAATATAAGATAAAATTAAGATAGAGATAAGATAAAATAAGATTTGAATAAAATTTAACTAAAGGTTATCCCATAAATTTTAAATGAGATAGAAGTTATCTCATCCTATCTTTGTCTTTAGTATCTCATGGATCCTCACTTCCGACTTCTATTTCCCCCATTTTCCATAAAAAATCTCATTGTAAATATATTTTTAATTCCTTTTATTAATCATTTATAATGGATCGTGTTGGTGGTGGAAAATTCAAAATCGGTCGAAAGATCGGAGCTGGATCTTTCAGCGAGCTGTTCCTCGGTTAATCTCTTTCTCTTCTATCTCCTTTAAATTTTACCTTGTAACTTAAAGTAATTATACTGAGATTTTATTTTTATTTTTTTCTAATAGGGGTCAATCTAGAGACAGGGGAAGAAGTTGCTATAAAGATGGTTCGAGCCTTATCTTTTTGGACTTAAATTTTAGTATATATTTGATTAGTCTGATTTTTGTTAGTGATTTACTGAGTTTTTAGATATCTGTATTTGATCAACTTATATACTAAACTTTTAGGATTAGTTTTACATTTTTCGTTTTTAATTTTTGAATTACCTCGCAGTCCAGTTCACCTTTCTCTGTTTGGAATATTAATGCAATCAATCGGCGATTGGATATTTTATCTGTGGAAATGTGACTTCATATCAGTGATTGTGAGATTGTTTTCTGATTTCTCACTCTATCTTGTGAGTTGAAGAGATCTCTTGGATTGAAAACATACTGTTAGTTGTGGACTTGTGGTAAATTTTTGAGTTGGATACTGGATTGAATGCTAAACTATTGAGTCGTGATGGATTGGAAGAGGCAGCTGAAAATAAAAGGTGGACTGATTTTTGTCTTAGGATCTTGTTGGGGCATTTTTAAGGGTTTTTTTCTCCTCAAAGAGTGTAAGCATTATCTCTATCTAAGGTTAGATGTCGGATACATAAAACAATTTGGTGACTTTTGAAAATGGAGCTACACTGAGATTTGCTGTTTTATAGAAGTATGTTGGATATTGCAATAATGAAATTTTATGCTGAAATTTTATAACAAGTAAATTTAGAACATTTCCACTTTGGTTTTGGTTCAGTCCCATTTCCTTTCCTTATCAGCTCTTCAACCCTGTCAAGGTTAAAGTAACGAGCACCTTATCATTTAGGACAGGAGAAGAGCTAGAAGAAATATTTCTACCGATTCCCTACCTTAATTTCAGTGGATACTGATCAACCAGGATCTTTTTTTACCCTACATCTTCAGGAACCTGTGAAGACCAAGCATCCTCAGCTTCACTATGAGTCAAAGTTGTACATGCTTCTTCAAGGCGGAAGTAAGGTTTTCTTATTTTGCTCTGCTAATTATTTATTTTAGTAAGTATAACCAATTGTTCCGATACAAACTGAATATGGAATAAATTAGCTAAAGTTCATTGTTTATTTTGTTTGTTTTTTATGAAGCAGGGGTTCCCCATCTGAAGTGGTTTGGAGTTGAAGGTGACTACAATTTTATGGTTATTGAGCTTCTAGGGCCAAGCCTTGAGGACTTGTACAACTACTGCAATCGAAAACTCTCTTTGAAGACAGTGTTAATGCTCGCAGATCAGTTTGTATGTTTACCTGTCTTACTGGTGAAATTGTTTTTCTGCCTATATTCGCCTAAAGTATGATGAGTTCTTTATTTCTGGTACCCTTTAGATCAACAGAGTTGAATTTATGCTCTCAAGGGGATTTCTTCACCGTGATATAAAACCTGATAACTTTCTAATGGGTTTGGGACGAAAAGCAAATCAGGTACGTGAGCTAATGCAATGCTTTTACTTTCTAGTTATATAGTGGATGCACCCTTTGAGATTCTATTGCGCTTCATGCATGTGATTCTTAAGATTATCTTATGAAGTTGTCTCACCACGTGAAAGACTCTATACTCATCTTTTAATCAGTTAATAGTTTCAGATAACAATAAGAGAAGAAGAGAGAGTGCGTTTTCGCTCAATAAAAGCTAATTCTCTTGTGTTTGCACTGTGAGTTTCAATATCTGAAATGTGCCTTGCGTAACTGAGAAGTTTATGGGTAAAACTTTGATACACATGCTGTGTAAAATTAATTTTACAATGTGCCTGTGTATTTACACTATAAAAACCCAAATCCTAAATTCCTAACCCTAAAAAACTAAACCCTAAACCTTAAACTCTATACACTAAATTCTAAACACTAATCTTAAATTCTAAACCCTACAACCTAAACCCCTAAACCTTAAACCCTAAACTAAAACCCTAACCCCTAAAACTAAAAGGCACGTGTAAACTAAAGTTTACACGGCCTGTGTATCAAAGTTTTTTCCGAAGGTTATAGGGAGGACACGTGCAAGATTCTGTATTGTGGATGCATGCTACAGGGTATGCAAAGGGCCATTATTAAAATCCTTGACTTGCTACTAACCATCACATTTTTTTTTTTGCAACAGGTGTATATCATTGATTACGGCCTTGCTAAAAAGTATTGGGATCTTCAAAGTCATAAACACATACCTTATAGGTATGCAATTACCATTTGTTTCTTATCCACTATAGTGGCACAGCTCCAGTTCCATTGATCTTCTATGTTTATCAATTGTATGCAAAATGTTTCCTTCTGAGAGGTAGATATTTGTAAACTAATTGCTCAGGTGAACTGATGACTGTCTTTGAGAATGATAACATCCAGCTAAACATGCTAGAGTGACGAGTCATAGTGCACTCTAAAAGTTCTTAAGCTATTGTGGGATTTGACCTCTTTTTGCTTGCATAGTTTGCTATTCCATTGGTTATATGCTAGTATATAATGTTATAGGAAGTAATCAGATTCTGGCAGGTATCTACCATTATTTAAATTGTCTATTTGAGTGGTTCTTTATCTACTTTTTATTCAAGTTCAAGATTTGCTTCAACTTCTGTGAATTTGCTATCTTCACAGAGAGAACAAGAACCTCACAGGCACAGCCCGATATGCAAGTGTTAACACTCACCTTGGAGTTGGTGGGTAAAGTACTACCCTAGTTATTTTTTTATACTGCTTACTGATTTTAGACAGGATGTGCATCATGTAATCTAATTGTTTTGCCAATCATCGCAGAACAAAGCCGAAGAGATGATATGGAATATCTGGGCTACGTGCTCATGCATTTCTTACGAGGAAGGTTATAACAATATAAGCACCATTCTTTTGTGTTCTAAGTGTTGATTTGAAAAGTTTTGCTCATTAATCATGTTCTTTAATTGTGCAATGCTGGCATCAGCCTTCCCTGGCAGGGCCTGAAGGCAAGGAACGAACAAACAGAAGTATGATAAAATCAGTGAAAAGAAGATGGCAACTCCTATTGAGGTATTTTAAGTTTCAACTTATCAGTTGCATGTAGGGTTATATGCTTATAGATTAACGCATGTGCACTCGTGCTGAATTCTGAATATACAAATGCTACCTTTTTTATAATTAGTTACTTTAAATATGCATATTGTACCTTTAGGTACTCTGCAAGTCTTATCCATCAGAGTTTGTATCATACTTCCATTATTGTCGTTCACTACGCTTTGAGGACAAGCCAGATTATTCATACTTGAAGAGGCTTTTCCGTGACTTATTTATTCGAGAAGGTAAGAACAAAAGACTCGTTTCATTTTCGAAATGCTCATGATATGTCATTTCATACCAGAAATTAGGAGCTGTCTGTATCCTTTGTAATTCCTAGAAATGTTTTCAAAGCTATGAATAACCTGATTTCTGTGGGTCTAAACAAAACCGCTACCATCAAAAGTATGATCAAATGCACGCAAAGTTTTGTGAATTATAGTGGGAAGAAAATTGGAAGGTGATTGCTTTCTGGTTTCTTCCGTTCTTTTGTAGGGTCAATTGAAGTATACGAAACTGTACATAGATCGGTGATAACTGTGTCATATTTGTATGTTCCCAAATATCAGTATGTAACTTACAAACCTTGAAAATGAACAAGGATTTAGTGGACTAAACAAGATGTGTCTGAATCCTGTTCTGATGCATTTGAAACATGTGGTGAACACAGTTTGTTGTAGCAATATGTATAACATGTCTGAGGCTCATTTTGTTGCTAGCTGAAGTTAGTTTTTCTGCTTTCAAGATGTTAGAAAACATGGTATTTTCACTAGCCAATAATATCTTGAGAAAACATAGTTTGAAAATATTATTTTGGATGATGGTGGAATGCATATGGTCTTGTTTGGTTCCATGAGGTGGTTTTCTTTGCAGGATATCAGTTTGACTATGTCTATGACTGGACCATTCTCAAGTATCCACAGCTCACTGGTAGCTCTAGACAACATGTCAGTGCTAATAAACTTTGCTGGTGCATCTGCTGAAAGAACGGAGAAGCAATCAGGTGGGTTGTTATCTAGTGAGGCTTATGTTTGGACTACTAAAGATGTGTTCACTTTAATTAATTTGTCTTGTGGAAGCAAAAAGATGGTCCCTTTGTGTTGAGTAAATTATAATGCATTTTCTCTCTTTTCCTTGCATGTTTTGAATAGTGGAACGAGATAAACCATCAGGTGTTGTTGAGGTATTTACCAGGAAAAACGCTTCAGGCAGTGGGCATCTCAGTGATCATTCAAAACCGAAGGTATCAGAGAAGGCATTACCATCAAAAGATGCGGTAGGCATTAAGGCATGAACAGCCATTAACTGATACATATAATCTCAGTTTTTGCTTTTCTGCCCATTTCCCATATGGATCAGGACAACTCTTTATTTTTCTTGTAGTACCTTTTTTGACCCATATCTAAATATGGTATGGAGATATGATCCTCTACTTGGAATTTTGGAGAAAATTGGAACTACCTTTTTTGGGCACATATCTTTGTCTGAGTAACACAAATACATTTGATGCATGGTCTTTGAATATTTCATAAGGTCAAATTCTGCAATTAGTCCCTATACTATGCATAAGTTGCAGATTTTGTCCCTATATTTTGGGGGTTTTTTTAAGACCATGTACTTTTCAGAATTTGAAATTTCGGTGCATCACCAAGAGCGCTGTTGCCAATAGCAGCAGGCTGACAAACTCTTCTTCTTTGGGGCCCAGTGATAGTCGATCAAGTTGGCTTCTTTCAGGTAGCCGTCGCCTCTCTGCAAGCCAGAGACTCCATTCCGGGTCCGAGCAGCGATCATCTCTCTCGAAAGCTACAACCTCAAAAGGTATCCGTGAAGATCAGAATCAGAGCTCCGAGCACCATTCAAGGCAGACAGAAGATAGAAAGGGATGAATGCTTCATTCGGTAAGAACGACTCTTCTATTAAGCGTAACCCTTTAAATTCCCATTTCAATCCGAATGTGTTTCGTACACACATTGACATAAATGAGTCTGGTCACGACTGCATTCCATATTTTTCGTAGATTCACGAAGAGAAGGATGCCATGTTCCTCCGAATCTGTTAATATTTATTCAAGGTATATTGCTCATGTTCGTACATTCATATTTTTTTTGGTTGAGCCGTTTCATTCCTTCTCTTCCTCTGTTGTGATGCAATCAAATAATGTAATGAAAATAATTGAATAAATGATGTAATTTGATTTTTCCTACAGCTTTTCTTTTGTAGTTTTCTGTTTTCATATATTTTGAGATCATGCTTTTACATTTTTTTTATTCAATATGTATTTGACTTGATTATTGGGCACTATCTTTGTATATAGTTTAAATATAAAGGGTTGTGTAAATTTTTTTATACAGCTTTAGTATTAGAATATAACTATATATATAGGGTTTAAATTTGATACATCGGCTGTGTAAAAAAATTTCTACACAAGCTTGCTTATTTATATTATAAATCAAAATTAAACTCAAAAAAATTAAACCCCAAACTTTAAACCCCAAATCCTAAATTCTAAACACAAACTTTAAATTCTAAACCCTACAATCTAAACCCCTAAACTCAAGCCCTAAACTAAACCCTTAACCCCTAAAACTAAAAGGGTGCTTATTGAGTTGAGTAGCTCGCAAACAATTCGAGTTCGACTAGGTCAAAATTCGGTTAATGCTTGACTCGAGTTGACTCGACTCGAAATTGAACTCGACTCGAGATCTTAGCGAGTTGGGTCGAGTAACCTAACTCGATTCGATAAGTTCGTGAGCAGCTTGTTATTTTTTTATAAATTCTTTTATGATTTTTTGTGGCTACTTTAAAAAATTATATTCCAATAAGTTTAAATACTAGTTGAAAACTCTTGAAAAGTTCAGTGAATTGCTAGGTAATTTACCCATAAAATTTTGGTTTTAAAATTTTAAAATATTTTCTATTTCCCGAGAATTAAAAAAATAATTTGTATTAATAAAAAATTAAATTACAATAATGAGTCTTTTATTTTTTATTTAAGTCTTTATTTTCTATTTATATGGGAAAACTAAAAAGAGTTGAGTTGAAAAACTAAAAGGAGCTTCACACTCGAATATCGACTTCATCTCTAATTCGGTTATGACAGGTTCATTTATTTATCTCCTCAAACCTCACATTTTTTCTTCTTTTGAATTTTTGTGTTTATATTAAGCTCTAATAGTATCACTAAATTTTACCCATATTTAAAAAAACAAGGTAAAAACTTTTGGCGAGCTTAACGAGTAACGAAATTTTTTAACGAGCAGGAATCGAGCAAAATTTTATCGAACTTAACGAACAACGAGTCGAGTCGAGCAAAATTTTTTTTAACAAGTACGAGTCGAGCACTACTCAACTTGCGATTAACAAGCACCCTTATAACCAAACATTCTTTTTCCACCTAAATCTCCACTATATAATAATTTCATACCATTTATTTATGGCATAACATTTTATAAATTTATCACTTCGGTCCTTATTCTTTTAAAAAAATTTCTCCTTAATATTTCATTTTGAGTAAAAACACATTTCGTTTTACAAAAACCATTAATTGACTAATTGATTAACATATACACGTGGACTGTTATGCTGACATGACATATCTACTTGGATGTTGTTGGAAAATATGATATTTGGAAGCTTTGACCCATATTTTGGGTAAAGGTGAAGATTCGAATCAAGAAATTGTAGTTTATATTCTACTCCATAAAACCTTTACAACGATATCTGTTGAGTTGATCAAACAATGGCAATTGTCCAAGATGGGTGAATTGGCTATTTAAAAGTTGAAGGGTGCAAGATGGAAATGAAAAAATTGGACACAAGCAATTTTAGAGTGGTTCAAGCTTAGAACAAGCTCTACATCCACTACCTCAGCACCCTACTGAGGATTTCAACAATTTACTCACTGAATTCGTCCCCTTTTCTCGGCTTAGGAGGAAACCGTTATAATCGGTCAAAGCTTTCTACCCAAATCTTGATCAAAGACACTCTTACAAAGAGAAATTATGGTAAACAAAAATACCTCTCAAAGGTAGATTAGTTTACCCAATTACAAGTTCACACAAACCAAAACTTGAATAAAAATGAATACAATAAAATCTCTCAAGAGGGTTACAAGAATTTGACTCTATAAGGCTCAAAAGGATTGGATTTATGCTTGAATGTGCTTGACTTGTTCAATTATTGTTGTTGTAGCTTTTTAAGCTTGCTTTTATACCCTTTCATTGATTTTTATCCGTTTGGGTAGTTGGCATCATCAATAGAGACGTTGGACTCCCTTTTTCCCACCATTAATGCACTTCTACAATTTACCGTATCAGTACACGAACAACCGTATCGATACTTGTCTCAAAATAGAAAGAGCCTTTGTATATAAAATACAGGGGCGTATCGATACGCGAGAAGGCGTATCGATACGGCCTCAGTGTAAAACAATGAGTGTATTGAAACGGGCAAGGCCGTATCGATACAATTTTGCTCACTTGGGCAACTGCCAAAACATGTTTCGATACACGACGTAGGCGTATCGATATGGGTTAACTGATTTTCAGAATCATGCATTCTCAATAACTGACAAGGCAACGTTCGAATAATAAATAAAAAGATTGGAAAAATCTTGACCCCCCATATCGATACGGCGGTAGCCGTATCGGTACGTTGTTCTTTAAATCTTAAACCCAATATGAAGGCCGTATCGAAACAAATGACACCGTATCGAAACACCAGAGTAAAAACCGTAGCCCATATGAAGGCCGTATCAAAACAGGCTTGCCTGTATCGAAACAGATTCTTATAGTGGCTTTTTAAGTTAAGCTCGTATCGAAACGCTCGAGGGCGTATCGATACGCCTGTGCGTAAAAGTTGAATTTGGCTTTAAAAACACTTAGAAAAAATTATGGGGTTTAAGTTTTTGACTTTGAATAATTTTGTACTTGAAAAAATCCTTGTCAATTGTAAGTCTTTGAGATACTTAAAAATTTGTTTTCTTTTACAAATAGGTCTTTAAACAATTTGTTATATCAAAATCAAACTTTGGTTTTACAATCTTCCACTTTTTGATATAACAAAAGCAAGTTAATTTTTTAAGTTTTTTTGAAAAACTCCCCCTCACTTTAAGATTTAAAAACGTTTTTGAAAATTTAAGCTCTTTTACTTCTCCCATTTTTGTTAGATCAAAATCAATGATATATCAATAGATAAACAATAGTAAAGCAAAAACAACATAATATTCATTGAAGCATAAAACAATAATCAAGCAACATAAGAAAAATCCAAAGTTAAAATCCTAAAACATAAGCATAGGTTCAAATATTAAATGACATAGGTGCATAAAATAGAAATCCTAATATGACATGTATGATGTGCAATGAATGTCTAGGGAGCATCCTCATCATCTTCGTCCTTTTCTTCTTCATCTTCATCTTCATCATGGGTTTGAGTAGCTTGAGATTGTGTCCATTCCCCATGGAAAGCCGTTAGAGAGATATCCATTGATCATTGTTGGCTCTCAATTGCTTGAACTAGTTCTTCCAAGGAAGTAAATCGAGTGTCAATGGCAGCAAACCCTTCATTCATGGTTTTCTTCAATGAGGTCATAGAGGTGTTTAATGTAGTGAATTGCTCATTGAGATAAGCCATAAGAGCATCCATAGCCTGTAGAACTACCGAAGCTTGAGGAATGGCTTGTAGAGGAGCTTTCGATTCTCCAGGGATAGCATCATATGGAAGCTCGGTGAGACGAAGCCAATCTCTATTGAAATATTGAAATTTAGCTCGAGTAAGGGATCACTCATCAATGGGATCCGTGAGAGGCTCGGGAAAGTCGTGAGAGCAATTGATCTCCAATTGAGTAAACAAATAACTCAATGTTGTCCCATAAGTGAAGGATGAAACTAGAGAGGTCTGGTGATGATGGATGAGGTGAACTAGCTCCGCGAACATAATTTGAGCAAGATTGGGCTGCTTCTCTTCACGAAAACATCTAATCCAAAAGTCGTCCACTTGTCGGATAGTAGAAAACTTACCACCAGATGGCCAAAACCACTAAGTGATCATGAGATGCAGGAAGCGATCATGAGCATCCAGAACAGTGACAGAACCGCCAAGAACATGTCCTATGGAGTCCTCATCGTTGATTTCCCCATCTTCTATCCCAAAAACATTGACTAGAGTTTGAACATCAATATGAAATTTCTTCCCCATTAAGAATGACTCAATAGCAATGACCTTGGAATGGTCTTGGTTAGGGATGCACCGGGCGTTAGCAAAGAAAATCAAGACAAGATTACGGTATAAAATCCCGGGGATAGCCAAAAATTGAATAAAATTCCAACGTCTCAAAAGATGAAGATATTTAAACTTGAAACATTCAGAGTTTAAGAATGGAAGAGATGTTACTCTTTCGCAGCGAATTTTGTAGTTTTGGTATTGCTTGAAGTGATTTAAAGTTGCTAGAGTCAAAAAAGCTCTTGTGGTAAATAACGCTAAGGTTGGGATGAGCCGAATTGTCTTCGGTTGAAGATTCGCCAACCTCGGTTGTTCTAGCTCTCTTTCTCGGTGCCATAAATAATCTGAAAAATAATTTTAAGGCACAAAAATAATGTATGCATAAATCATCATATTCGATCCAATATTCAATCCAATAAATCAAGGTATTGTTTAAAAATCTATAGTTTAAAAACATATACAAGTATAAAATATAATTTTGGTAAAAAAAAATTCAAAAAATAGTTTAGAATAATATACGGTATAATTTTATATTCGAATGGAAATTTTCAGTTTTTTGAATTTTTTTTATAGATACTTGAAAAACTATAGTATGTATATGTTTAAAACACAAAAATTAAGTAAAAACAGTATAGAAATCAAAACGAAATTAAAAAGAAAAAGAAAAAAGTTTTATACCTTGAGTTTGGGATTATGGAAGAATGGGGATGAAGCAATGTACAATCTTTGATGATGTTTAGAGTAAAACCCTCAAAATCTTTGATGAATTGATATGAAAAAAATTTAGAATTGGGTGTATATTTAAAGGGAAGATCGGGTAGGGTTTGAGAGAAAAAAAGTTTTGGTTAAAGTTAAACCCATTTAATGAATCATTTAAGGATAGATGGCTTCGCGTACCAATACGCCACGTGGCATAGCGAAACAAGTGTACCAGTATGCCTAGGAGGTGTACCAAAACACGAGTCATGTATCGGTACAGACTCGACTATAGCAAAACGCATTCTTGAACCCGTATCGATACGGTTGGTCCCGTATCGATACATTTCTGCCGAGAAATGCAATTTGAGTTGAGTCAAGAATAGTGTATCAAAACACCTTCACTCGTTTCGATACGGATAACCCAGAAAATGCATTTTGGGCCACAAGTTGCTCAAAAGTTCAATTTTATTCAAACTAAAATGCATGCTGATGATGTGTGAACAACATGTATGGTCTAACATGGATACATACTCCCCCTAGCAACAAGCATAAATGCATCAAGAAGCAAAATCACACATGCATATCAATCAATTGAATTCAAGCAAATTGTTTTTACCTTAAATGGCTCTAAAGGGTCAAGAGAGGCTGGTTAAACCTAACTCTCTCCTAAGAGTCCAAAATTGCTATTTATCTAAAGGTTTGGTAAATATATCCGTTAATTGGTTTCTAATTTAAGAGTTGTTGCTTCATCCAAAGGACTTGAGCATAACAACTCCTGGCTGATATATACTCCGTTTCAGTGGTAGATAAAGCTACACTATTTTGTTTCTTGGAGAACCAAGATATGAGCATACTACCTAAGAATTGGCAAGTTTCAGAGGTAGTCTTTCTATCTATCTGACGTCCCCCATAATTAGCATCCGAGAAAGCATGAAGATCAAAGGAGGAATCTCTAGGATACCAAAGACCTAAACTAAGTGTATCTCTAAGGTATCTAAAGATTCTCTTAACGGCTATAAGGTGTGATTCTTTAGGGCTAGTTTGAGACCTAGCACACAAGAAAACACTAAACATAATATCGGGTCTACTTGTGGTAAGGTAAAGCAAGGAGCCAATAATGGAACGATAAAGCTTAGAATCGACACACTTACCTCATTCATCTTTGTCAAGCTTTATGGATGAGCTCATTGGTGTGGCTTAAGGCTTCACATTCTCCAAGCCAAACTTCTTGAGCATGTCATTTATATACTTTGCTTGATTGATGAAGATGTCATCATTCCTTTGCTTGATTTAGAGCCCCAAGAAAAATGAAAGCTCCTCCATCATGCTCATCTCAAATTCACATTACATTAGCTTAGAAAACTCTTGGCAAAATAATTTATTAGTAGAATCAAAAATAATATCATCTACATAAATTTGAACGACTAAGATGTCTTTGTCATATCTTTTAATGAAAAGTGTAGTGTCCACATTGCCTTTTTCAAAACCTTTTTCAATAAAAAAAGTTTGAAAGCCTTTCATACCAAGCTCTAGGAGCTTGTTTCAAACCATATAACGCTTTAGTGAGTTTGAAAACATGATTTGGAAATTTTGGATCCTCAAAACCTGGTGGTTGTTCTACATACACTTCTTTATTTATAAAACTATTTAGAAAAGTACTTTTGACATCCATTTGAAAAAGCTTGAACTCATGAAAGCATGCAAATGCAAGAAACATCCTAATTGCTTCTATTCTAGCTACGGGTGTATATGTTTCATCAAAATCGATTCCCTCTTCTTAAGTGTAACCTTGAGCAACAAGTTTAGCCTTGTTCCTCACTATGTTACCACTCTCATCTAGTTTGTTTCTAAAGACCCATTTAGTTCCTATTGTAGATTTATTACTAGGCCTATCAACTAATGTTCATACTTTACTTCTCTCAAATTGATTAAGCTCTTCTTGCATAGCCAATATCCAAAAATTATCTTTTAATGCTTCTTTGATATTTTTAGGCTCAATGCATGAAATGAATGCAACATTATTAAAGAGCTTAAGATAAGAACGAGTGGTTACTCCTTTGGATGGATCACCCAAAATTTCACCACCTTTGACATAGTTGAACTCCCATTGGGTATGTGACATCCTTTTCGTCTAGAGCCATGTTCTTCAAGGCTTCAAGAGGTAGATCTTGTGTTTCTTCTTCTTTGGTTGAAACCCCATCCACCTTTGATGTTTTCCTCCATCAACGGTTTCAATGATTCCTACATCATCATCATCACAAGAATCCTTCCTCGGAAGGAGGTTATCATCGAAAAGAACATGAATGGACTCTTCAACAACCAAAGTTCTTTTATTAAATACTCTATAGGCTTTAGAGTTTAAAGAGTATCCTAGAAAAATAGCTTCATCACTTTTAGCATCAAATTTACCTAAATTATATTTTCCATTGTTTAAAACAAAGCATTTACAACCAAATGGATAAAAATAGCTAATGTTAGCTTTTTGGATTTCAAAATCTCATAAGGTGTTTTCTTCAAAATAGACCTAATCATTACTCTATTTATGATATAACAAGTCGTATTACTGGCTTCCGCCCAAAAATATTTAGGTAGATTTTTTTTCACAAAGCATGGTTCTAGCCATTTCTTCTAAAGTACGATTTTTCCTTTCAACTACCCTTATTTTGTTGAGGAGTAGGAGGAGCTAAAAAATTATGGCTTCTACCATTTTAATTACAAAAATCCTCAAAACCTATATTTTGAAATTCGATTCCATGGTCACTTATAATATGTGAAATCTTTTGACCAAGGTTATTTTGAGTAATTTTTGAAAATGTAATGAACTTTTCTAAAACCTCATCCTTAGTACTTAAGAAGAGAACTCAAGTGTATCTAGAGTAGTCATCTACTAACACAAATGCATAAGATTTACCACCCAAGCTCATAGTCCTAATTGGTCCAAAGAGATCTATATGGATCAATTGTAACACTCTACATATAGAAACATCATTAATAGATTTAAATGAAGATCTTTGATGTTTACCCTTAGCACATGCATCACAAATTTTATCTTTAGAAAAATTTAGCTTAGGTAAACCTCTTACTAGATTTAGGGAAACCAATTTCTCTAAAACATTCATACTAGCATGTCCTAGTTTTCTATGTCATAACCATGTATCATGTTCATTTTGTGCAACAAAGCATGCATTGGAAACATAAATGTCATCTAAATGCACCATGTAAATGTTACCTATGCGATGACCTATGAGCATTATTTGATTAGTTTCAATGTTCATGATTTTACATACATTAGCATCAAATAGAACATTAAAACCCTTATCACACAATTGACTAATATTCAATAAATTATGCTTAAGACCGTTGACATAAAGAACATTTTCAATAAGAGTAGTTGAGAGATTACCAATGGAGGCAATCCCTTCAATGTGGCCTTTGGAGTTGTCATCAAAAGTCACTACTCCTCCACTCTTTGGTTTGAGCTCCAAGAATCTACTTTTGTCACCGGTCATGTGTCTTGAGCATCCACTATAAGGTACCATGTGTTTTTGCTTGAAGCTTTGGCCTTGTAGCAATGCTCTCCCTACAAACAAAGAATTAATTCTTAATTTTTGTTACCTAAATCATTTTGGGTCCATGAGTATTAGCTCCCAAAAACTTGGTTCCCTTGGGCTTCCAAGAAGCAATAGCATGAATATCATTAGAAGCAATAAGTTCTTTAGGAACCCATACACTTCTAATCTTTTTACTTCTAGAATGCTTATGGAAGCTTCTTTGTTTGTGGTTAACAAAATTTCTATTCACATATTGAGATTTTGAAGAACTTCCTTTCTCAAAGCCATTTTCCCAATTGTGTTTAGAGAAGTTTTAAGATTATCCACCTCTTTGGTGTGATAATCTTGGAGATTCGAAAGAAATTTTTCTAAATCAAGATTTTTCTTTTTGAGATCATTTGAAAGATTTATCAAATACAAAACTTTCTTTTGAATTTCGAGTTGGTTTTTGAAAGAGAATCGTTTTGATCTTTTAAATCAGAAATTGTTTTCTTGTTTTTCAAAATCGATTCTTTAAATTTTTCTACCAACTCATCATAAACCTCTTGCAACTCATCATATGCATTATGCAATTCATCATATGTAAAATCAAAAGATGATGAGTTAGAGGTTACTATAGGATCCTCCTCAAAAGCCATGAGGCAAAGGTTGGCCACTTCTTGCTCCTCATCCTCGGATGATTCCTTATCACTCCAAGTTGCAATTTGAGCTTTGAGCTTCTTTTTCTTTCCAAAGATCTTCCTTTTTAGTTGAGGGCATTCCATTCGAATGTGACCAATTTTTTACACTCTTAGCATATGAGTTGGTCCTTATCTTCATCTTTGTTTTTGTTCTTGAAGTCTCATCTTCGATTAAACTTTCTTCCCTAGTTAGACTTCATGAACTGAGTGAACCATTTGGCTAACATAGTCATCTCTTCATCTTCCTTCTCACTCGAATCACTCTCATCAAAAGAATCTTTGAGAGCAATTTTGAGTTTCTTCTTTTCTACCTCCCATTTCTCTATCTTCTTCTCTTCTCTTTTATTTTCTTCATCTCTTCCTTGCTTCATTATCTCATGAGTGAGAAGAGATCCCATGAGAGCATCAAGATTTAGTATCTTTAAATTTTTCTCCTTGATGATCGCAGTTCTTTTCTCGTTCCATGATTCAAGAAGAGAGTAGAGGAGTTTTTAGACAAGTTTGTCTTCAAGAATGACCTCACCGAAGCCTTTGAGACCATTTGCAATGACCGAGAAGCGGTCGAACATCTTTGTGACACTCTCATTGGACTTCATCTTGAAATTTTTGTAGCTCATGTTGAGAAGTTCAATCTTGGCCTCCTTAACATCGTTGGTGCCCTCATAAGTGGTATCTAGAGTGTCTCACGCCTCTTTTGCACTCGTACATAAAGACGTCTTTGAATACATATCTGGTTCGAGCGCACAAAAGAGAATGTGCAAGGCTTTGTCATTCACTTGAAGCTTTCTTCTTTCTTCATCCGTCATTTCGTGCTTGGCCTTGGGAACTTATCTATCATCCTCTTGTTTCATTGGAATAGATGACCCGTCCTCGATTACATCCCAAAGAGCGTAATTGTTAGATTTGATGAGTAACTTTATCCGGTTCTTCCAATATGGGTAGTTGTCCCTATTGAAGAAGGGTGGTTTCGTGATGGATTGTGACTCGTACAAGCTTTGACCCGAGGTAGATGTCATGGCTTGATTGTAGCTTGGTGTGTGGTTGATCAAATTCTCCAAGATCTACTCAAGAGGATGTTAATCCTTCCAATGAGTGTAGCTTTGATATCAATTGTTGAGTTGATTAAACAATAGCAATTGGCCAAAAGGGGGTGAATTGGCTATTTAAAAGTTGAAGGGTGCAAGATGGAAATGAAAAAATTGGACACAAGTAATTTTAGAGTGGTTCAAGCTTAGAACAAGCTCTACATCCACTACCTCAGCACCCTACTGAGGATTTCAACAATTCACTCACTAATCTCGTCCCCTTTTCTCGGCTTAGGAGGAAACCGTTACAATCGATCAAAGCTTTCTGTCCAAATCTTGATCAAAGACACTCTTACAAAGAGAAATTGTGGTAAACAGAAAAATGTCTCTCAAAGGTAGATAAGTTTATCCAATTACAAGTTCACACAAACCCAAACTTGAATAAAAATGAATACAATAAAATCTCTCAAGAGGGTTACAAGAATTTGACTCTATAAGGCTCAAAAGGATTGGGTTTATGCTTGAATGTGCTTGACTTGTTCAATTGTTGTTGTTGTTGTTATAGCTTTTTAGGCTTGCTTTTATACCCTTCCATTGATTTCTATCCGTTTGGGTAGTTGGCATCATCAATAGAGCCACTGGGCTCCCTTTTTCCCACCATTAATGCACTTATGCAATCTACTATATCGGTACACGAACAACCGTATCGATACCTATCTCAAACTAGAAAGAGCCGATGTGTACAAAATACAGGGGCATATCGATACACAGGAAGGCGTATCGTTACGGTCTCAGTGTAAAACAAGGGACGTATTTAAACGGGCAAGGCCGTATTGATACAATTTTGCTCACTTGGGCAACTGGCAAAACTTGTTTCGATACACTACGTAGTCGTATCAATATGGGTTAACTGATTTTCAGAATCACGTGTTACCAAGAACTGTCAAGGCAACATTCGAATAATAAATAAAAAGATTGGAAAAATCTTAACCCCCCGTATCGATACGATAGTAGCCATATTAGTACGTTGTTCTTTAAATCTTAAACCCAGTATGAAGGTTGTATCAAAACGGATGTCACCGTATCGAAACGCCTAAGTAAAAACCTTAGCTCATATAAAGGATGTATTGAAATAGGCTTGCCTGTATCGAAACGGATTCTTACAGTGGCCTTTTAAGTTAAGCCCATATCGAAATGCTCGAGGGCGTATCGATACGCCTAGGCGTAAAAGTTAAATTTGGCTTTAAAAACACTTAGAAAAATTTACGGGGTTTAAGTTTTTGACTTTGAATAATTTTGTAGTTGAAAAATCCTTGTCACTTGTGAGTCTTTGAGATACTTAAAATTTTATTTTTTTACAAATAAGTCCTTAAACAATTTGTTATATCAAAATCAAACTTTGGTTTTACAGTATTGCATACGCTCAAAACAGATGAGTAATGAATGAGAAATTGATGCTCAAATTAAGCTATATGTGAATAGTGTTAAGGAAAAAATGACAAGCTTATATCTCACGTAGTTGTGATACCAAGTGTTTGATATGTTTAGTTAATAACCTCTAGAGCAAGTGATTAAAAGCTCCTAGTTGATATATCTCCTCTACTAGGTTGTAGTTTCTAGACCCAATAGAAGCATAATTTTCTTTTTCCCCTTTATGTAAGAATGTTAAAAAAATGTTTGATATGCTTATATACAACAACCCATTTAATTATCATTGAATTACTTGAGTAAGGATTGCGCCTCACGCAAGCATAAGGGTGTGAATTGAAGCCCGTAAATCCTATGGGGTTGGGGGAGGGTTTGAATGTATGAACCAGTCAGGCTCTCCTAAGGTTTGCGAATGTTTTAACCTACTACAAAATAATTTTTTAAAATATAATAATTTTTTAAAATATAATAATATTTTTAAATATTTTTAATTAAAATTGTAAATATATGGTAATATATTGTATCAATGGTACATTTAATTCGAATATCATTTTAGGTAATGCTATTAAATTCACATACAAATACATTCAAGAATATACGATATTAAGGGCCTTTAACACTCCATCCAGTAATTCTTTCATGTGGAACTCTTTTTAAACCATGTAAACCCTACACGAAAGTGAACACAATTTTTCAAAATTTTCTCTACATTTCTGGTGATAGAGGAAGACGATGCTACGGTTTGCTTATCATTGCAGATGCACTACTGTTGTATTTATTTTATTATTGTCTCTTGTGAGATAGATATCTGATGCTTTTCAAGCACCATAGGAGTAGACAGATCTGTTCAAGGAAACACATTCACATGCTTCAACGACTTTGCTCAATCGATTTTCTATCTAGATACAAGTAAACAAGTTTCGTTCTTATTCTCATTTTCAGTTTTTGATATATTGCTTAATTTGTTCTGCTCGATTTAATAAAAATATCAAAACAATTATTTACTGTTTATTTTATTTTTGGATTAACAACTAATTTTTTAAATATTGTTGTTGACAAAAATTCTATAATCTATTGAACTTACATTTTTTATTTCGTGGTCTATTGCACTTACTATAGTAAAAAGGTATGAGTACGGCAAATATAAAATAAATTTTATATTATAAAATTTATAAAAATAAAAAGTTATAAAAATCATGTGAATATGGCATTACACACACTTATACTTATAGCTGAATCATGTGAACAAGAGAAAGTCGAAAAGATTAAAGAAAAAAATGTGAGAGAATAAAAAAATCAAAAGAAATAAAATACTAGAGAATACCCAAATCATATCTAATATGTTCTTAATATGAGAAAATATCAAGTATATAATACGATATTAGGTTAAAGTATTCGTGCTTTATAAGTTTTAATCCAACCAACCATGAGAGTTTCCTTGAAAGATATCCCTTCGAGAAAAAGGATGGCATATTTGCTTATTGTTTATGCCCCAAACGAGGGAGGAGAAAACTAAAGGATTGTTTAGGAAGTTGTCTTTCTAATCAATTACCTGAATATCTCGCGGTGAACGGTGGTGGGGGATTCTAATTCGATCAAGTGCTTTGCTAAATTATGTTTCAGTTGTATTGATCCCTTTAATTTTATTTTTGGGTCACGAGTCAAGCTCAAACTATAATATTAAATTTAGAAAGAACTTAAAAACTTGGTCTTTTATTTTTAAATTTATTTTTAATTAAGTTTTTGTTTTTAAAATTTAGTTACTTCTCAATTTATTACCATTAATAATGCAATTTTTTTACATAAACTTGATTATTTTTATCTAATTATTCTTATGAAAAATTTTAATTATATTGACATTAATATTTTTATTTTTAATTATAAATTAATATTTAGGTTGATTTAAAAAATAGAGAAGTGAACGTGAAAAATAATTTCTTAAACTATATCATTTAAAAATAGAGAAGTGAATTTTAATGCACATGTATTGAATATATCATTTAAAATAAAGAAAGGTAAAAAATTGGAGCAAGGACAGATTGGAATTTGTGTTGAGAGTTGGGGTAAAATTTTAAAATGTTTAGAATAAAGTTAAAAATTTCATGTTAAAATGGACTAAATTGAACTATTAGTTTTTTAAAATTGTATGGTTTGTAAAAGAGAAAGTACATCAATTTATTCAGGGCCGTATGACCCGACTTGCGAATACCTGAGTCTTGCAGGTACCCAATTATCAAAGTGAAAAGATTAATACAATAAATTTCAAAGAGTGTGAAAGACATGAGATGCATAATACTTCACTTTCTAGAAAAATTTGCAGTCTGTAGCAACTAAAAATTATCGAGCTCATTTCGGAAACTCGTTTTTAAATATAAAATTGTAATTGAGGTGAAATTCTTGAAAAAAAACTCGTATTTTAAAGTAAAACTAGAGTCGCCACTGGTAACTTGGATAAGGTAGACCGGACACTGAAAAGCTAATCAGAGATAGAAATCAATTTGGGTTCGAGAGTCGGTTACGAGTGGGGAAGGTTTCGCACCCCCACCACGCCTAGAAATTGGTACCTAAGGGTCCGTATCGTATTTATTAAGAAAAAATGAATCTCAACTTAATCTAATATGTAATCCCTAAAAATGCATGGATGCATGAACATGTAATTCAAATAAAAAATTATAATATATGGTATCAAAAGAAGATGACGCCTGTAGACCCGAGACGACACTCCCTACCAGGATACCGGAACAAAAAAGCCTAAAGCTAAATGTGGCATAATAAATGCATGGAACATAAAATATATGCTGACAAATAAAATATTATATGAATAAAATAAAGTAAATACATAAAAGGACATAACATAACATATACTGTTAAGCATATATAAATATAAACAATATAATACATGTTCTAATATATAGAATATAAGGTAAAGAGAATACATGGTAAATATAAATAGATATGAGAAGATACAATTATACCAAGAAAAATCATGCCAATAAATATAAATACATGCCATATAAAATAGATCAAAGCAATTATTATGAACATACCACATATTATACATAAATGATAGCAAAAATTGTAATATACACATATATACAAAAATAATATAAAAAGGGCATTACATAATATATAACACGTATAGCTTTATATATATATATATGATAACCTATTAGTACATATATGGTAAAAGAGGTAAAAAGACATTATAGAACTATATGTTTCTCTTTAAAAAAATTCTTTCGTGTACTAATAAGGATACCATAAATAAAATCTATATATTGAAGTATTTGAAAATAAATTATATATACAAAAGGTAAAAACAATAATGATTTATATGCATATATTTGCAAGATTAAGAATAAGACAGATTTTAAAAAAAAGGAATCAAGGAAATGACTAACGAAGTCAAAAGGATGAACAAGGAAACAAATGTTGACGTATTACTGAAAATTAACGGGGATATTAAACTTCATATTTAAGGAAACAAAATTAAAGCATTAATCAAGACATATTAAACAAAAAAGGATAAAAAATGAAAATAAATTAAAAGCAAAGATTAAATGTGCAGTCAATCGAACAAATATGAACTTAAAAGGGTATAAGCGAACAACAGATCGAACATATAAATAAAACCACATGAACAAATATATAAACATGATAAAAATGGACTAAATTAAATAAATAAAAGAAATGTTTCTGGAAATTAAATGAAATAAAAATACATAACAATTGTAAATATGCATGAAGATTAAGGGAAAAATTACTCAAAAAAAGGGCTAAAACGGAATATTATACCACTTGTTCGGACCAAATTAAAAAGTTTAAAATCTACGAAGGATTGCGGATCAAGTTTAAAAAGGACGAAGGGATTTATGATGTAAAAAGACCATTTTTTAACGTGGGTATAAAAGTTAAAGTTTGAAAACATATTTTATTTCTCTCCTTTTTCTAAAAATCGATCAAAACCATACCATCAAAATCCTCTAAACAGGTTCAATTTGTTCTTCCCATATCCTCCATCTCCGTCGCCAAATCTAAAAATTCCTGCCCAATTTTCAGATTCCGACGTGAATACACTGCTGCTGCTCGGCGACGCCGACGACCAACCAAACTTAAATCAAAACCATCATTTTCTCCCCTTAACATCGAATCCAGTTGTAGATTTAAGAAAAAACAACCTCGATTTACTTAGATCTAGGAAAACCGAAATCAAAATCCCTTTTTTATAAAACCAAATTTGAAAAAGAAACTAAGTAGCAACCCCTTTGCCGGCGACACGAAGAGACAACAAATCCAAGGCGTCGATCATCGGCGACACCAACCTCGGCCATCATGCAAGACCGCGATCGGGGTCCGAAAGGTAAAAAAAACTAATCTTTTTATTTTGATTCCAACTGAAAAGAAAGAAAGAAGAAGCAAATACCTCTGAAAATTTCTTTTTTTGTATTGATTTTAATCTGAGTAGAAATCGATAAATTCATGCTTTTATCTCTGATTTTTTTTGTTTACATCAATAAGCAATAATAAATGAAAATATCGTGGATGACTTAATCTGATGTTTCCCCCATTTTTTATGATTTCATTGCATGCTCGGTGGTTTCCGTCCGGCGGCAGCGGGATCGCCGGTGGTGGCACCACGTGGACGGGGAAGATGAAGCGGCACAGACGCATGGAAGGCAAATGGTCGCGACGGTGGGTCCCACGTGCGCGTGAAGTAGTTGAAGAGGCTCTATCATGTTGGTCTAGTCCGTTGGATCATATTTGATCCAACAGTTAGATATTGGTTGTTGCAAAGGATAAACATGTTAGAGTATGCCCAAAGACCAATTATGAGATGGTTATAAAAGACATAATTTATTTTTTTATTAATAAGAAGACATTATTATTATTTCAGTCTTATTCTGTGTATCTATAAATAAACTAAATTATAATAAAGTCCTTAGGATAATATAGTTATTCTTGAATGTCCTTAGTCGAGAACTATTATGGGCTTGGACAATGATAATGTATTAAGAATATATGTAGTTGATTGATGACAAAGTGTTGTCATTAACATGGAGATGTCAAAATCAATACTTAAGTATGTGTTAGAAAACAACATACTGGACTGACCCGCTATGAGCATGTTTCTTGGATTATTATGTGACAGTCACAATATTGCTCATGGTGATAACTACATGTATGATCCTCAAACTTAAGATCATTATTATTTCAACATCGTGAGTGACATATTTTGATACGGTCAAACGTGTGTCGTAACTGACTACACTATAAAGACTGATATTGGATATGTCACAATCCATGTAGCGAAATATGGTTGATCAAGATAGTAGTTGTCTCTCCTACATAATAGGAGTAATATCATAGGCCACTTGATTGAGTGAGAGTAGAAAATGCATGGTAATGCTCGATAAATTGATATGGGATATCATAGTTATTCGTTTATAATAGTCTACTCAAGGTATCAAGAAATATTAGATGGGCTATACAAGTGTGACTAATCCATGACTTGTGTCCGATCTAGATATGAGGACAAAAGGATGAAATACATAAAAGAAGTTAATCACGAAAAAAGGTTAAATCAAACCACGATTTCATGTAACTTAGGTAGCAATGATGTATTGCTAGATGCCAGTCATTGCTTGTAATATTAGAATTGTTCTTGATATTACTGCTAACATTATATGAACCTACAAGGGTCACACCCTATGATTGAAACGAACAAATATCGACTAGATAGCATGTGTACAAACTTGTTGTACACGTAATTAGTGAGAAACCGAAATTGTTATATAATGGATAATTTCGTTTCTATACATATATTAATATTTGATAAGTTATTGTAATTATCAAATACTATATATATCTCCAAAAGAAACCTAATTAAAGTAGAATCAGATTCTACATATTTAATTATATTCGGTTAAATATATTGTATATTTAAAGAATCCAAATTTAATTAGAATTAGGTTTTTGAATGCTATATAAAGGCATAAGGTCTAGCAATCAAAATATGTCTTTTTCGAAAATCATCTCTAACAGTTAGAGAAGAGAAAAATTGTTTGTTTTATTCGGGTGGACTGCTAGAGGTCGGAACGCTGTTGTGACGACTCGGATTCACTTTGGATTCTCCTATACTCGCTGTGAAATTCCAGATTGGTTGTGGTAATGTTTTTCATCCTTCATCACCCTGAATTCGTCCCTTGTACATGGATCACTGGTGGATTACGCCGAATAATTTTTCCGCTGCGCCATAGGGTGTACCGACGTTTCCCAATAAAACAAATTAGGGTTTTAGGGTTATCAAATTTTGGGATTTAATTGGGCCTAACATGCCATGTAAATCAGTGGGTTTTATTTATATTGTAATGGATTCAAACATTATAACTTTATTGGGTTTTTTATTATTTTAATTGGGTTTTATATGATTTGTTTCCTATTTTTTAATATATAACATATGTACTACTAATAATAATAATAAACGCATACACAAATATAATAGATAATACATGCAATACACATGCTCATATACATATATTTAAATTTTAATGACATAATTATAGTAACATATACACACGTACTAATGCATACATATGAACCTACAAATATTCGCATTTAATAACATTAAACACTAATTGCCACAATAAAAATAGTTACTTTATAAGCAACACTTAATATTATAATATTATACAACACAGACAAAAATGAGTGATTTCAATTGCCCCTCTTTGCTTGTTCTTGTGAAACGAGAATAAAGCAAAGATCATAAGCACTCATTTTTGTCCTACTCCATGTTTGTGGTCTCAAAATCACGAGTTCTTCTGGAACTTTTCACTTTTTTCGGCCAACTCTTCAATGCCCCGATTTATTCTCGTCTTGGCATCAAAAGAAAAGCTTCACATTATGCCCGAAGGTCTTACTGATAGCTCGGAGGACTTAAGAAATGGATCCACACCAAAAAGGCTACCAAAATCCCTTAAAATGATGCCCAGTTTCTACCCATCTTGGCATCAAAATAAGGTTGACATCAAAATACTATATATATATATATAAGAAACCTAATTAAAGTAGAATCAGATTCTACATATTTAATTAAATTTGGTTAAATTTATTGTATATTTAAAGAATCCGAATTTAATTAGAATTAGATTTTGAATGCTATATAAAGGCATAAGGTCTAGAAGCCAAAATATACCTTTTTCGAAAATCATCTCTAACAGTTAGAGAATAGAAAAATTGTTCGTTTTATTCGGGTGGACTGCATAGAGGTCGGAACGCTATTGTGACGACTCGAATTCGATTTGGATTCTCCTATACTCGTTGCGAAATTCCAGATTGGTTGAGGTAATATTTTTCATCCTTTATCACCCCAAATTCGTCCCTTGTACATGGATCACTGGTGGATTACGCCAAATAATTTTTCCGCTGCACCATAGGGTGTACTGGCGTTTCCCAACAGTGGTATCAAAGCCACTTGTACGATACGAATTCGGACTTAAATACTTGGATGATGCTTTTGTATGAGATGCATGTTATTAGATTAGGGTTTATTCGATTTTTGACAAATATATGATATTTTCATGCTTTAGATCGATTCACGCCTAATCTGAATAAATTAAATTGATTGTTCCAAGTGATTAAAGAGTTAGTCACAGCTTTGTTTAGGTTTCAGATGTTAAGCGTTAACATACGTGGGTGATAATTATATTTTAGACTAATAGTTAATCTATGGATCACGTGCTGGGAAAGTAACAGAGAGTTGTTCAAGTAAAAATCTCGTGGATTTTAAAATCCTGAAAAAAAACGATAATGTTGATAAAAGTTATCAAATCGTGAGATTTTTACACAACAATTAAGATGATGATCTTTAAAAATTTTCCCGTCGTTAACCAGTCAGCGGCACCCCCACCGGTAGCTGCAGGGCCACCGGACCCCCGCAAGGGGCTCTGCCCTTTAACCCCGTAAGGGGGCTTCGTCCCTTGACCCCTGCGTAGGGACAATCTCATACGACCTCAATAAAAAAACCACGTCGTTGTTATGTCTGATATGCATAGTGTTTGAAATGCATGGTTATAGCCCAATAGCCTATTTACTTTGGTTTTGTATAAATACGGCCTGCGTGTCGTGTCTTTCTTTCTTCTATTATAATTCTCTTTCCATCTTACTCCCTCGTATGTAAAACGAGTTTCTAAAAAAATTATAATATTTACGGAGAAAGCCTGGACCAAAAGAGCAGACTGATGGGTCGATCAAAGGTGGATTAGGTGCTTGAGAAGCAAGTTCTATCTTTAATAATTTTGGTTATCCCATTGGCTTGGGATGGACCACCTTAGTTTTAAGGGCTATAACCATTGCATTTATATTTACTGCTTTACATGTATGTGATACAATGTATGTTTTTTAGCATGATGATAACTGATTAGATCATAATAGAATGGTGAGATTAATATAACAAAAACCCTCCATATTTAATTAAAATTAGTAATCCAATATTAGCCCTCGTTAAAACCTCGATCGGTACTATATTCGTTTTGCCAAAGCAAAATACTTAGATCTATCTTGGTTAAACGCGAAAAATAAGCAAGTGATATTCACTGGTAGTAATATTGGTTAAACTAGGTTGTTCTAATAAGATTAGAAACCTAAAGACTAATGATTGTTCAAGAACTTTGGTGATTGAAAAACAATACGAAAGTGTGTGTCTAGGATTGGTTCTTTAAAGGACTTGGTATTTAAGTGTGCCCAGTACATCACCTCTCTTTTCATAAGTTACCTACCGGTGCACTGTTCATTATTGTTCTTTCTATTAGACCATATGAACTTTTGTTTTGGACAAATAGTGTTCATCAAATATAGGAATTACATGAGATGTAATTAGCAAGTGTTGCTTACCTAAATAATTAAATTCTAGGAGTAAAGCCAAAGCTAACTTAGAATGAAATGAAATATGGATCTTTACCCACTAGAAATACTTTTAGCAAGTTTTTCGATTTTGAGGGTTTTTAATAGTGGAAATGTTATTACTTTATAAACATGATAAAAATGTACTTATAAAACATATTTTATCGTTCTAGATTTATTATGGCAAATTCAAATACATTATCATTGCGATCCGTCCTTGAGAAGGACAAATTAAATGGCTTGAACTTCCTTGACTGGTTCCGTAATTTGAAGATTGTCCTCAAACAAGAACAGAAACTAACAGTCATCGAAGAACATATCCCTAAAAAGCCAGCAGGTGATACCTCTAAAGATAAATTGGGATCTTTTGAAAAATACTAAAGTGACATGGTAGATGTCAGTTGCTTGATGCTTGCGACCATGACCCCTGAGCTTTAGAAGCAACATGAGGACATGGTTCCCTATGAGATGGTTAAAAATATCAAGGAGTTGTATGAGGGGCAAGCTCGTCGGGAGAGGTATGAGACCTCTAAAGCTTTGTTTCAATGCAAGATGGTTGAGGGAACTCCAGTGGGAACTTGTGTTCTCAAAATGATAGGGTATATTCAGACCCTTGAAAATTGAGCTTCCCTCTAAATGTTGAATTGGCTACTGATGTTATCATGCAATCGTTGTCAGATAGTTTTAATCAGTTTATTCTTAATTTCAATATGAATGAAGTAACAAATCATTGCCCTAGTTTCTTGGCCTGTTAAGAACAGTAGAGAACAACATGAAAAAGGTTAGCTGCAAACCTATTCTGATGGTTCGAAAGGATAACATAAAAGGAAAGCCCAACACCAAGGTAAAGCCAAAGTCCAACAAAGGAAAGGTTGCATTAAAACCCAAATGAGAAGTTGCAAAAGAAGGAAAATGTTTCCATTGTAACAATGTTGGACATTGGAAGAGAAACTGCCCTGTCTATCTTGAGGACATCAAGAAGGCAAGAGAGAATGGACAGTCTGGATCAAGTATTTATGTTATTGATATTAATATATCAACATCTACTTCTTGGGTATTAGATACCGATTGTGGTTCTCACATTTGTACTTCTATACAAGGACTAAAAAGGAGTAGAAAATTGGCAAAAGGAGATGTGGACCTACGAGTGGGAAATGGAGCAAGAGTTGCTGCATTAAATATAGGAACATACATTTTGTCATTAGCTAGTGGATTTGTTTTAGATTTAGAGGATTGCTATTTCGCACCTAGTTTGACTAAAAGCATTATTCCAATTTCTTGTTTGGACAAGATTGGCTTTGAGATTATTATTAAGAATAATAGTTGTTCTTTTTCCCTCAATAATGTTTTTTATGGTACGGCTCAATTAATCAATGGTATCTATATCTTAGATCAAGATAAATCCATATATAACATAAATACGAAAAAGATAAAAAAAAAAAACAAGTGACTCTAATCAAACTTATCTCTGACATTGCCGCTTGGGTCATATAAGTGAGAAACGCGTATCAAAACTTCATAAAGATAGATTTTTGGATTCTTTTGTTTTCGAACATTTTGATATATGTGAACCTTGCTTAATGGGAAAATGACCAAATTACCGTTTGATGATAAAAACTAGCGAGCAATTGATTTATTAGGTCTAATACATAGTGATGTATGTGGACCAATGAATACACAAGCCAGATGAGGGTTTCAATACTTCATTACATTCATTGACGATTTTAGTGGATATGGGTACATTTATTTAATGCATCATAAATATGAAGCCCTTGAAAAGTTCAAGGAATTTAAGAATGAAGTACAAAACCAACTAGGAAAGAGTGTCAAAGCTCTTCGATCAGATCGAGAAGGAGAATACTTAAGCTCAGAGTTTGATGAACTTCTTAAAGAATGTGGGATTGTCTCACAACTTACACCACTTGGTACTCCACAACACAATGGAGTCTTTGAAAGGAGAAATCGAACGTTGTTAGACATGGTTCGATCAATGATGAGTCATGCTGATCTTCCAACTTCTTTTTGGGGACATGCGTTAGAAACAACTGCTTTCACACTAAATTGTGTTCTGTCTAAATCAGTTCAAAAGACACCATATGAGATATGGACTGGGAAGCGTCCTAGTATGTCTTTTATGAAAATTTGGGGATGCGAAGTTTATGTTAAACATCATATGTCTACAAAACTCGAACCCAAATCTCATAAGTGTAATTTTGTGGGATATCCTAAAGAAACTAAAGGATATTATTCTTCAATCCACCCAAGAACAAAATGTTTGTTGCTCGAACAGGAGTCTTCCTCGAAAGCAAATTTATTTTCAGAAAAAGGAAGTGAGAGAAATATTGAAGCTGATGAAATTCAAGATCAACCACAGATCACTGAACCAGAGATTGAACAACAACAAGTTTCACAAATAGTTGAGGAACATCTAATCATTCTTGAAACATAACCATTACGAAGGTCTATGAGAGAACGCAATGTGCCTGAGAGATGTGGATTTCTTGTCACATTGCATGGAGATGTTCTTCTCATGGACCAAGATGAGCCTAGCACTTATCAGGAAGCAGTGGATAGCCCAGACTCTGAGAAATGGCTAGAAGCCATGAAATTTGAGATATATTCCATGTTAGAAAACCAAGTATGGACTTCGGTTGACCCACCCGAAGGAATTAAGCCCATAGGGTGTAAATGGGTTTTCAAAAGAAAACCGATATGGATGGCAATATACAAACATACAAAAGGCTATTGGTCGCTAAGGGATTTCGTTAAATTCATGGTATAGTCTGTGATGAAACTTTTCCCCTGTTGCTATGTTTAAATCCATCCGGATATTGCTTGCAATAGCTGCATATTATGATTATGAAATCTGGCAAACAGATGTAAAAACCGCTTTCCTTAATGGAAAATTGAATGAGGATGTGTACATGACACAACCTGAGGGTTTTGTCAATCCAAAAGATGCCCAAAAGGTATGTAAGCTACAAAGATCCATTCATGGACTGAAGCAAGCTTCTCGAAATTAAAATCTTCATTTTAATGAGGCAATCAAAGAATTTTGTTTTATTAAAAATGAAAATGAGCCGCATATTTTCAAGAAAACTAGTGGGAGAACTGTTACATTCTTGGTATTGTATGTGGATAACATATTAATAATAGGAAATGACATACCTACCTTACAGTCAGTAAAGACTTGGTTAGGAAAATGTTTTTCTATGAAATACTTGGGTAAAACAACCTACATATTAGGAGTCAAGATCTATAGAGATAGATCAAGATGACTCCTAGGACTAAGTCAAAATACATACATAGACAAAGCATTGAAAAGATTTAGTATGGAAGAATCTAAAAAAGGATTCATACCTATGAGACATGGTATTTCGCTCTCGAAGGAAATTTGTCCTTCAAGGCCTCAAGAAAAAGAATGCATGAGTAAGATACCATATGCTTCAGCCATTGGATCTATCATGTATGCCATGCTATGTACACGTCCAGATGTATCATATGCACTAAGTATGATAAGTCGATACCAAGTAGATCCCAGTAAAGGTCATTGGGTTGCAGTCAAAAGCATCATTAAGTACTTAAGAAGAATTAAGGATACATTCCTTATGTATGGAGGTGAGGAAGAGCTAAGTATAAAAGGTTATACTGGCGCAAGCTTTCAAACTGATAAGGATGATTCTCGATCGCAATCGGGTTTTATGTTTTGCCTTAATGGAGGTGTTGTAAGCTGGAAAAGTTCAAAACAAGATACAATAGCAGATTCTACGACAGAAGCTGAGTATATTGCAGCAAGCGATGTTGCAAAAGAGGCTGTTTGGATCAAAAAATTCATATCTGAACTAGGGGTCGTGCCTAGCATATCAAATGCTATAGATCTACGTTGTGACAACAATGAAGCCATCGCACAAGCAAAAGAACCCAGATCTCACCAACGATCCAAACACATACTTAGGCGTGACCATCTCATTCATGAAATCTTTAATCAGAGGATGTAGAAATATGCAGAGTACTAACGGATGACAATATCGCCGACCCACTAACAAAGCCTCTAACGCAGCAGAAGTATGAGCGTCACACTAAGTCTCTTGGTATTAGATACATGAGTAATTGGTCTTAGTACTAGTGGGAGATTGTTGGAGTATGCCCAAATACCAATTATGAGATGGTTGTAAAACATATACTTATTTTATCTTGTTTATTAATAAGAAGCCATTATTATTTCAGTCTTATTCTGTGTATCTATAAATAAACTGAATTATAATAAAGTCCTTAGGATAATATAGTTAGTCTTGAATGTCCTTAGTCGAGAACTATTATGGGCTTGGACAACGATAATGTATTAAGACTAATATGTAGTTGATTGATGACAAAGTGTTGTCATTGACATGGAGATGTCAAAATCAATACATAAGTATGTGTTAGGGAACGACATACTGGACTAGCCCGCTATGAGCATGTTTCTTGGATTATTATGTGACAGTCACAACATTGCTCATGGTGATAACTACATGTATGATCTACAGACTTGAGATCATCATTATTTCAACATCGTGAGTGACATATTTTGATACGGTCAAATGTGTGTCGTAACTGACTACACTACAAAGACTAATATTGGACATGTCACAATCCATGTAGCGAAATATGGTTGATCAAGATAGGATTTGTCCCTCCTACATAATATGAGTAATATCATAGGCCACTTGATTGAGTGAGACTAGAAAATGCATGGTCATACTCGAATGAATTGATATGGGATATCATAGTTATTCGTTTATAATAGTCTACTCAAGATATCAAGAAACTTTAGATGGACTATACAAGTGTGACTAATCCATGACTTGTGTCCGATCTAGATATGAGTACAAAAGGATGAAATACATAAAAGAAGTTAATCACGAAAAAAGGTTAAATCAAACCACGATTTCATGTAACTTAGGTAGCAACGATGTATTGCTAGATGCCACTCATTACTTGTAATATTAGAATTGTTCTCGATATTACTACTAACGTTACATGAACCTACATGGGTCACACCTTATGATTGAAACGAACAAATATCGACTAGATAGCATGTGTACAAACTTGTTGTACACGTAATTAGTGAGAAACCGAAATTGTTATATAATGGATAATTTCGTTTTTATACGTATATTAATATTTGATAAGTTATTGTAATTATCAAATACTAATATATATAAAAGAAACCTAATTAAAGTAGAATCAGATTCTACATATTAAATTATATTCGGTTAAATATATTGTACATTTAAAGAATCCGAATTTAATTAGAATTAGGTTTTTGAATGCTATATAAAGGCATAAGGTCTAGCAATCAAAATATGTCTTTTTCAAAAATCATCTCTAACAGTTAGAGAAGAGAAAAATTGTTCGTTTTATTCGGGTGAACTGCGTAGAGGTCAGAACGCTGTTGTGACGACTCGAATTCGATTTGGATTCTCCTATACTCGCTGTGAAATTCCAGATTGGTTGAGGTAATTTTTTTCATCCTTTATCATCCTGAATCCGTCCCTTGTACATGGATCACTGGTGGATTACGTCGGATAATTTTTTCGCTGCGTCATAGGGTGTACCAACATTTCCCAATAAAACAAATTAGGGTTTTAGGGTTATCAAATTTTGGGATTTAATTGGTCCTAACAGGCCATGTAAATCAGTTGGGTTTTATTTATAGTGCAATGGATTCAAGCATTATAATTTTATTAGGTTTTTTATTATTTTAATTGGGTTTTATATGATTTGTTTCCTATTTGTTAATATATAACATATGTACTACTACTACTAATAATAAACACATACACATATATAATAGATGATACATACAATACACATGCTCATATACATATATTTAAATATTATTGACATAATTATAGTAACATATACACACATACTAATGCATACATATGAACCTACAAATATTCGCATTTAATAACATTAAACACTAATTGCCACAATAAAAATAATTACTTTATAAGCAACACTTAATATTATAATAGTATACAACACAGACAAAAATGAGTGATTACAATTGCCCTTCTTTGCTTGTTCTTGTGTGTAGCGATGTCTTTTTTTTATCGCTAAAAAACGTGGGATTTTCGATGTGTTTTTGAAAGATGTTCGTGATTTCTTGGATATAAAATATTTATTCCCTGGGGTTTTTAAAAGAAACCGTATTTAAAAAAAATGGAGTCGCCACCGGCCACTTAGGTAGGCCGGACACCATAAAACCAGAGATTCAAAAAGATTGGGTCCGGGAGTCGGTTACGGATGGGGAAGGATTAGCACCCCACACCGCCCAAAATTGGTACTTTAATAATTACCGCTCTATTAATATTGGATTTTCCAGATTAAAGTGACAATTATTTTAAAATTCGGTCATAATTGCGAGTAAATTTTAAGGGCCCCGTTATCCTAGAATAAACGCCCAACCACTATCACTACGCCTGATACTGACCCCGTTTACGCTCGGATAAAAGGGCACCGCATTAACAATTTATATACCATATGCAATTTTAGTGACAAAAATATAAGACATAGCAGATAATTTAAGAACAATAAATACTCACATAATAGAATACTAATCTAACATATATGAAATACGTAATTAAAACACACATATACATACCAAGCTTAATATCATATATAAGCAAATTTAACATACCACAACAACAAGGTAGGAATAAATGCATATATAGACGAACATATATTTCAAAAAGACATACATACTAGTAATAAAACATATTTCAACATATATGGGATAATATATCAAAAAAGAAAATACACTAACATGTAACCTAAAAATGCCAAGAGAACATACACATATAAAAATATATAAAACATGTTGTGTACGAACCAACTAGAACATAACATACTTAATACGAATAACCGGATAAAAAAGATACATAACTATCATAAGCTTAATACACATATACATGTAAACATAAAATACGAGACATATACGAGGGATATAAAATAAGACAAAAGAATACATTAACATATACGATTATAATACGAACATGAGTATTTACAAAGAAACATGACTGAAATGAAAGAAAAATAAAAGTCAGTGGCAGAAATTAAAGAACAATAATATGTAATTTTGGGACGAAAATGCGAAGTAAACGAAACCTAAAAGGGTCAAAACTGTAATTAGACCAAGGGGCAGACCCAAAATGAAAAGTTCAAAAACGCGGGATGGTTAAAGGCGTAATTTTACCATTTGAAAACTGATTCGGTGTAATTTAGGGACTGGATTACAAGATTTTGAAAAGCAAGAGGGACCAGAGTTGTAAATATACCATGCGGCAAGACAAAAGTGAAAATATTAGAAACGCGGGGGGATTTAGTGTGTAATTTACCCATTTAACGAAATAAAAATAACTATATAAACCCTTCTTTTAGGCCGAATCCAATTTTCCCCCATTTCGTTTCATTTTTCAGTTTTGCAATAACCATCTGTTCTTCATTCTCTCTCAACTATCCCATGAAACCCAGAATTCAACGGCCGGCTGCCGTGTTCTCCGCCGCCGGCCGCCGCTAACCGGCACCGGCGAGCCTAAAAAATCTACCAAAATAACCCCCATCTCATCCTCGACACGAATCCGAGGTTGGATTCAGAGGATACACCTATATTTACCCTAGATCTAGGAAATACGAAACGAAAAAACCCATGTTTTAAACCCAAAATGAAACTACAAGGGGTCTCCCCTTCCCTTCAGTTCACCGTATCTGGCTTAGGGAAGCCGAAAGGCTTGTTACTGAGGAGGGAAGACCCACAAACGGCGACGGTAAGACGACTCTCCCTCTTTTTTTATTTACCTCTTTTGTATATGCATGCAAAAATTAAAAAGAGAAACGAGTATTTACCACTGGACTTTTCTTTCGATTATAACTTGACTGATTACAACTTTGTTCCTTTCGATTACAACTCTCTATTTTTTCTATTACCCTTCTCTCTGTTACAAAATATTTCGTTTCGTACATATATATGCTTGTCTTTTGTTTTGATGCAAGTTGCATGTTATTTGCCTTTTTTCAGATCTGGACTGACATTTCTTTTCTTGTTGTGTTTGACATGTTCTGAGCGCGGTGGTTGAAGATCGGCATGGTGGCGGTGTGGGAGTTCTGCCAGCGGCCAGACGTGTTCTCGGCCGTTAGATCAGATCTGATCTAATGGTCGAGATGGCTTGAAGGATGGACGGCCCAGATGAAGCCTCGATTTGGTGAAACGACTCCAGATCATACCACGTGGAGCTCAGCAGTCGAGGAGTTAGAGCGCGTGGGGCTCACGCACGCGTGGGATATCAAAGCGTCCGCGCGTAGACCACATGCGCGCGTGGCACTCGAACGGTCCATACGTGTAGAGCACGCGGCTGGCAGATATTTTAGTCCTTGGTTAGATCGTGGCCGTTGGATCAGATCTTGATCCAACGGCCCACAGTCACCTGCACACACAGTAACTGTAATTAGATAGGGTTTGGGCCAACCGGGCCTTGTAACTATTTGTAATTGGACTTGGACTGTAATTTATTTATTTAATATATATATATATTTTGGATTTCATTTCATATCAGCCCAATAATATTAATAATAATATAATTATAGCAGCAATACATATACATAATACAAACGTATACTTATACAAACATTAATTAATATAACATACTAGCATGCGTACATATAATCATACACATAATTAACATAACATCTATATACATTAAACAAATACGCTCGTACTCTAGATACATACGCGACACACATACACCATTAATACGTATACATACATAGCTTATAATAT